>CM057453.1:810510000-811760000 GCA_016271365.2 Neoceratodus forsteri
AGGCTCCTTATTTGATTTTCTATAAAGACAGGGTGTCTTTGTGTACCAACTCTAAGTTCTTGTCAAAGGTGGTGTCTGAGTTTACCCTGAATCAAACCATCCACCTGCCTGTTTATTTTCCGGAGCATGCCAGTCCAGAGGAATCATTGCTCCATACTTTAGATGTGCATAGAATTCTCAGTTGTTATGTTCACCGTACAAAGGACTGCAGGAAGTCCTTCCATCTTTTTGTTTCTTTCACCTCAGGGAAAGAGGGCTTTCCAGTTTCTAAACAGTGTCTGTCCAGATGGTTGGCCAACTGTATTACTTTTTATGTTGTCTTGCGCATGCACAAGCAACATATTGGGGTAACTTGGAATAGCGTGTTTTGGATGCGTGGTTGTGTTGTGGCCAGTGGAGCCACTACTTTTTCGGGCTGGACTCCATGGCATGAATTAGATTGCATGCTTTCTATGACAGCAGTGCAAAAGCGTGCCACCAACTTGAAACGATTTAGCCGCTGCAGTGAGGGAGCTCCCCCTCATTTCAGGGCGTGCTTTGCCTGGTGTCACATTTCAATAAAAGATGGCAGTGGCTGTGCGCGTCCACCTCACAGTCCCAATCAAGACAACGTCAGGGGTGCCCAGTTCCTCTGTCGGCATGCCCCTTCCAGTTCTGTTTGCCCCGATGGGAGTCAATCCCCATCAGCATAATGGCCCCCTTATCATTTTAATTTGTGTGCTGAGGGGTGCCCAATCTCCCTCTGCATCATCGCCCCCAGACACATTTCTGTGCCGCGGAGGGTCCAATCCTCATCAGCTTTGGTCCCCCTCTCCCAACATAGAGGTGGCACACTGGGAGCCCACCCCAGTATGCCAAACCACACCTGCAAAATAAGAAAACCAACCCGCGTTGTCTTTATGGGTGTTTTTTTTTTACCTGAAAAACAAGAAAATGGTACCTCGACATGTCCGGTGCCCTTCCCCCAACCTGCGCCCACCCTGTACGTATCCCGCCTCACCCCATACTTTCCTCCGGAGCCTGGTTTCCTCCGGAGCCTGGTGCGACGATCTTCGGTGGACCAGGAACAAGTCTGCACTCTTCAAAGCTGACCACGAACTGAAGAAATGCTGGTAAGCTGTATAATGGCATAAATGTTTTTTTTCAACTTTGGTGCATATCTCAGCCATTTTGGCACCAAATTTTGAACATGGGGTTCTTGGGACTCCACCTCATGAATTCAGTCACTGTCATCTCGGTATTCTGTCCCAAAGGTGATTTTAGGTCACTGTCTTGGAATCTGCTGAGGGACCAGTATCGAAAGCGACAGTGTCACTGCTCATGGGGTGGGCTCTCAAAAGCCTATGTTGCAAAGTTAATTGAAAAAATTCCCAAAAGTACTGTGTTACAAGCGTGTGTTGCGCAGTTTCCATACTGCGCTTCGTAGCGTCGAAATTACAATATTGTTACTCAGATTTTCAGCATTGCCATTTTTCACCTCCTTATGAACAAGTACAGCTGTCATTTTCCACATCCTGCCGAAATATATTTCTCGTGATATCCAGCACAGTGGCGCGAGTTGCTGTAGGAAAACAATGTTGGGACAGAGTAAGAAAAATCATAGTAACACCGTAAATGAGCAGAGGACCCAAAATGGCTATTTAAAATTTTGGTGACAAAATTCCACAAAATGACCATGTTATGGCGTGCATTGCGCAGTTTCCACGCAGTTGTAACCCGAGAACTTTTCATATTTTTATTCCAGATTTTCAACATTGCCATTTTGCACACCTCCTTATGAACAGTACAGCTGTCATTTTTCACATCCTAACCGAAATGTGGTTTCGCACATCTGGCGCACAGTGGCGCGGTCGCAGTGGGAAATCAATGTTCGGGACAGATCAGATTAAGAAAATCATAGTGCCACTGTTCATGAGCAGCGGTCTCAAAATGCCTATGTTAGGTCTTATCTCCTGGTTCCCGATGGTTGGAGGTCTCCTGAGTCTAATCTCCACCAGGGAATTAAGGAGTGATGGAGCTGCCCACGTTTATGTAGATGCAGACATTGGATGTCATTGTGGGCTGCTTCCACCTGGCAAAAGTTTCCATGTGGTCCTGGTGCCTGACGGCTAGCATTCCAGATTCTGCCAAAGATCAACTGTTATGGTAAGTTCTTAAGTAACTGTTCTTCCTACTTCAGTTTGTTTGCACATCCACAGCGGTGAGCTAAAATATGGATTGGTTAAAATTCTGGCTCCTGTGTTTTACTGTGAGTAGTATATGTTGTGTCTTTACTCTTATGGTATGGAACTGTTTCTGCTGAATGTTTTTTCCTGCTGTTTGGCACCATGTAGCTACTTGTATTCCGAGGGATAACTCCAGTTCCTCTCAGCATTAGTGACTTTGTTTTGGTAAGTAATAAATGTAATGGACTTTTATTTTAACAGATACCCTCTCATTAAAATCTGCAAACATACTATCTTTTACCTGATAATGTTGCGTGTTGATTAGTGTTGGACACGTTAAGAAATGTACATTAAGAAATCATAGCAAAATATTATGATACCATGAGCAAAACACAAAAAGTTAGGTTTTAGTTGCAACAGTTCAGTCTGGAATGAGTTTCATCTTCCAGGAAAGTCCTCTGCATGCCTTAGCCACTCTGGGCCCTACCTGACAATGAAGCCCAATCCAGATGAAATTATTACATATACATTCCTCCTTAGATAATGAGCCCAAAGTGCATGGTAGTTTGATGAACAATGCTTCCATGTTCACTTTTCTCAGCTGTCAGTTAATAGGGATTTCCTTTTTCCTTCCAGGGGGATGGAATATCTTGCCATGAAGAGATACATTCATAGGGACTTGGCAACAAGGAACATTCTGGTTGCGAGTGAGAACAGAGTGAAAATTGGAGACTTTGGTTTAACCAAAGTCTTGCCACAAGACAAAGAATATTACAAAGTGAAGGAACCGGGGGAGAGCCCTATATTCTGGTGAGTGGTGATGCAGATTGTGGACAATAAGCGCGCTTTCAGATATCCTAGCAGTATCAAGGCAGAAATGGAGATGATGGGAACTCATCAAAGATGCATCTAAATTTGTTCAGTGGATCTTGTTTTTGAACAGGCTACTTGCTATATGTTCATATGTCAAGCTGGAGATAAGATCAATACCTTGTGGAAGTTTAGGCATGACTGAGTGCTTATGGATTCCCAAACTTGTGGGGATATCACTCAAACCATAAGAGAGATCTGGGTAGACAAATGTGTTAGTAAAATAATCAGTCAGTAAATTTTTTCGAGTCATCAAAAAGCAAAGACTAATGGCTGACACGTATTTAACAACTTTAAAATTGTGTAAGGTAACGGTTTGATTAAATGTAATTTTTGG
This sequence comes from Neoceratodus forsteri, assembly GCA_016271365.2. Classification (NCBI taxonomy): domain Eukaryota; kingdom Metazoa; phylum Chordata; order Ceratodontiformes; family Ceratodontidae; genus Neoceratodus; species Neoceratodus forsteri. The sequence continues at coordinate 810,513,373 of CM057453.1, forward strand.
AAGCATATTCAGCAGGACGTTTCACTGGCCGTTCTAATAATTATAGAAAGGAATGAAGTTGGAAGGACAAGGACAAATCTGAGTGGGGCACAGTTATTTGACTTTGCCCCAGCTACAGTATCCTACCTAATCTGTTGTTGTATCAAATAAATATGCTATGACAGTGTCTTAAGGGGAGTGGGGGATTTTGCTTGGTCATCCATGATATCCAGTGCCCCCCCAAGAAATGGAAGTGGTTTTAGGAGGGGGCTGCCACTTGAAACAGAACATGAAATTTACCGTTGATAGTTCTGGTTCCTTGCTTTATTTGAAGCGCGTGAACAGTTGGTATTAAGGATAGGGGAGGGTAGAGATTGAAGGTATGGAGCACACAAAAACAGTGTGGGAGCAGGTAGTCACAGAGGAGGAGGAAATATCAGAATAGGGGTAGTATATAGACTTCCATCTCAAAAAGAGGAAGGAGATGGGGAATTAGGGGAGGAGATGAATAACTCCATGGTTTAGTTTACTGTATGATCAGCAAAAAAGCCTTTATATATCATAAAACTATTCACATACAATAAACATTCGTACAAGAACTACAGAGGATTGTGAATGAACAGTCATACATAACAAGACTGGAGGTGATCTACATACCTCCAATGCAGGAGGAAGAGATGGACAGGGATCTGATGCAAGCAATACAGAAGATGGCTACCAAGGCAGAGTTGTTGCTGGTGGGGGACTTCAGCCTTCCAGATGTGGACTGGAGCCTCTCAGCTGCGGCAGCTTCAAGGAGCGGGGACATACTGGACACACTACAGAGGGCGTGCCTCAGGCAACTTGTAGAGGAACCTACTCAGGAGGGTGCGGTGCTGGACCTGATACTAACAAACTGGGATTGTGTGGATCATGTGGAGGTGTTGGACCACCTGAGACCAGCGACCATTGTTTAGTATAAAAACTATAAAAATATAATATAAAAGTGAGGTTTAGTATAAAAACTGGGCCAGAGACAAGCTACACCAAAACAAGGGTCCTAGACTTCTGGAGGGCTGACTTTGAGAAGTTGAGGACATGCATGAGGGACACCCTAGCAGAGATGGGAATCAGAAGGGAGTGGAGGAACAGTGGGCTGCAATAAGACGGCATAGATAGAGCTACCAAGCTATGTGTCAGGCAGATATGGGCTTCGCCTTTTGCTCCTTCCTTTTTCTTAGTGATCCATTAGCAAGAGCAGGAGGAGGAGGCCAGTCTGGTTCACTAGGGAAGGTAGCGGAAAAGGTAAAACAAAGAAACTAACCTTCATAAAATACAAAATAAATCAGAAGGAACACAGTGAGCGTTACCAGGAGAGCCAGAGGGAGGCAGGGAGGGCAGTTAGGAGGGAAGAGGCATTGACAGAAGAAAATATACCCAGAACAATCAAGGAAGGGGATAAAACATTCTATAGGTACATTAGTGAACGGAGGAAAACAAAGGTGGGGATAATTAGACTGAAGGGGGGGCTCACATAGGGGATGACCATCAGAAAGCAGACATTCTCAACAAATAATTCTACTTAATATTCTCTGAGGAGGGGAAGGGGAAGGGACCAGAACTGAAGGATGGCATAAAGGGTAGAGCAGTGGACACCAGTCCCTTAACAGATGGGAGAGTCCTGAGTGAGCTAAAAATGCTAAGGATGGACAAGGCAATGGGACCAGACACAATGCACCCCAGGGTGCTAAAGGAGCTCAGGGAAGAGCTGGTTGCACCCCTAATGGCACTGTTCAACTTATCGCTGGAAACCAGGTAGGTACCTGGTGACTGGAAGAGGGTTGTCCCTCATAGAAAGCTGATAAACTAAGTAGCCTAGGGGTGGGTCCTAAAATAGTTAAATGGGTGGAGAATTGACTGTCTGGGAGGAGCCAAAGGGTGGTGGTAAATGAAGTACACTAGCGAGGGAAAGGTGATGAGCGGAGTACCAGAAGGTTTGGTGTTGTGACTGGTCCTCTTCAGTGTCTTTAGTGGAGACATTGCAGAAGGGTTGGCAAGGCAAATTTTATTTATCTGTGCCCAATTCCTGAGGCTCTGGGCTCCTTACATTAAAAGGTACAGTCAATACAAACACAACACACAGTAAAAGATTGAAAACAATAAATACATAAATAAATCTCAACATGACTAAATAACTTTAGAAATTTATAAAGGTCAGTCACCTTCGTCAGGGAAGGCCAAACAGAAAAGATGGGCTTTTAGCCCCTTTATAAATAGCTCAACTGTTGGGGCCTCCCTGATAGCAGCTGGCAGCGTGTTCCACAGGGTCGGCCGAGTGACACTAAAGGCATAATCACCAGATGTTTTTAGCTTGACCCTGGGAACATCAAGGATGCCCGGTCAAGGAGCTGAGGGCGGACTGGAAATCAGCCAGATAACAGGGCCCAGCTGTTATAGAGGCTTGTGGTGAGCAAGCCCACCTTGAAGAGGATCCTCCACCTGACAGGTAGCCAGTGCAGAGTCTGCAGGACTGGGATCACATGACTGGACCTTGCCAGGCCTGTCAGCTTCTGCACCAGCTGCAGTCGGTGGAGGGTCCCTCCAGTGACCCCGAAGTGTAGAACATTGCTGCAATCCAGCTTCGAGGTCACAAAGGCGTGCACCAGTGACGGCAGGTTTTCGGGCAGAACCAGGGCCTTAATCCTGGTGATGTTCCTCAAGTGGTAAAAAAAACACTTTTGACCACAGTCCTTGGAGGGGAAGGCATGTTTATTCATGGATGACATGAAAATATGCAATAGGGTGGATGAGCCAGGGAGGTTGAAAAATGAGGAGGGACCTTAAAAACTGAAGGAATGGTCTCAAGCATGGCAAGTAGGTTTCAGTGCAAAAAGTGCAGGATCATGCACATATCTGACACAGGAACAGGGCAACATATAGAACTGACAGTCATGAAGCAGGAAAGAGACCTGGGAGTCATCATCTCAGAGTAAGTAAAGGTGGCTAGACAGTGTGAGGGGGGTATCGCCAGTAGAAGGAGGGAGCTGATTTTTCCCCTATATGGGACATTGGTAAGGCCTCGCCTTGAGTATGGAGATCAGCTCTGGAGACCCCATCTGAAGAGGGATATAGACAGGGTAGAGGCAGTTCAGAGGAAAGCTACTAAAATGATGCAGGGCCTGCAGGGGAAGGCCTATGAGGAGAGACTAAAGGAATTGAATATGTATTGCCAGGGGTAAGAAGGGAGAGGAGGGAGATGATTGAGACATTCAAATACCTCAGTGGTATAAATGGTACAGGAGGGGAGTATATTTCAAAACAAGAGTTGCTCAAGAACAAGGGGTCACTGTATGAAGTTGGGGGTGGCTCAGGGTAACATGAGAAAGTACTTTTCATGGAGAGAGTGGTGGGTGCTTAGTAGCCTCCTGGAGGAGGTGGTAGAGACTGAAACAGGCATGGGATTTAAGAATGCATAGGACAGATACATGGGTATCCTGGAAAGAAAAGGAGGGTGTTCCGGAGCTTGGCATGGGCATCGGATCTCACAATAGGAAAGGGGGTTGATAGGGAAGACTGGGTGGGCCAAGAGGTCCTTATCTGCCAACAACTTGTATGTAGGTATGAATTTAAGACTGTGTTTCAGTCGAGAGGTTTCCATGGTAACGAGACTTCGAGAACACAGCTCAAAAGGTCTTGTTACCACGAAAACCTTGAGACTGGAACTCAGCCTTTTATGTGTATAGTTGCTCATACACAACCTTTCATAGTGTATGAACACACATAAATTCTGAACTTCATTACTTACATTTGGAGTGAAATTAAGCCGTTATACAGTATTTTGAGTCCACCCATGACATATCCCCCATGTATCTAGCATTTATTCATATAAAGCAATTCACATTTTACATACAGTATTCCTTATACACCGGACATCATGTCTGAACTCTCCTCTGCAGCTAACCAGTAAGCAATTGAATAGATCCAGACCAGAATTTATGCTGGGGCATTGTCAACCCAGTAGGTCAGTTATGGACCTTCTTGCCTAAAATGGGGGGCTTAATTCACATTTACCAGTTACATTTCTGTTAAAGGTTTTGTTATCAGGTAAACTGCATTTCAGACCCCAGGAATCCCTCACTTAAGTAAAACAAGTGCAATCATTCCCCTGGAATGGGCAGCCCCAGAACTTTAAGAACTTTATTCAAATTATTGAATTTAAATAATGAAATTCAAACGCTGCTGTATGGTCACACTTACCCTGCTTTGAATATCAGGTTTATTTCTTAGCCTGAGAAAGCAGTCACCCCAAAGTCTTCCCTTCAACTTCAGACTGGTTTTCAGTGTATTATTTTAAAAATATTTTAAGTATCTAGTGTTTAGTTACTTTATTGATACTCGTTAGGTTGCTTTGTTGTATATTTATAAGTATTCTCCGGTTTCATATCAGTTCACAGAAACTGGAGAAGGGTGTTTATGCCGCAGCTCCCCCTTTTAGGGAACTGCTTTACATTCTCTTTGTTTCACTAAAAAATACTTAAAAGTGTAACCACTTTGCTGTTTTTATTCAGTGTTATTCTCAGTTCCTTATATTTTGGGAACTGATCCGATTTTTAACAGTTCACCCTAACAAAATATTTAATTATACTATTTTTACTTGTAGTTTCAATTTAAAGGAAACCAAACCATATTTCAATTATTTTAAACCCTTTTTAACCTGTGAAGTTTTTTTTTTTTTTTATCATTTAAAACCTTTCCTTTTGGGAACTGCAACATCTTCCTAGATTTGGCAGATCTTCCTATAGTCAGTCTTCACCATTCATCACTGTTATGGGTATCTGGCAGAGGCTGGGACCCCGCAGGAGTTTTTTTTTTTTTTTTTTGAGGCAGAGTTGACACAGGGGCAGCGCCACCCTTGAGGGTGACATATTACGAGGCGCTCGCGGGTTGCCCGTTATCTGCTGTTGACTCAGCCTTGGCCCCAGTTCTTCTTCTTCTTCTCCCATCGTTGAGAAAGGACCTCGTGGGAAGACTTGAAAATCATCTGCATTTGCAGCCTACTCTGCGGCCTAGTCTGCCGGTCATGTTAGTTTCGGCTCTCAGTTCTCTTTGCCCTGGTTGGTGCCGCTTCAGTGATCTCCGGTAAGATCATTCTTTTTCTTATAAGTGATGCGAGTATTAGTTTTTGGTTTATTTCAGTCGGTCATGTCTCATCCTGGGAACAAAAAGTCGGCGGCGGCCTCCTATCGTTGGTGTCCTGCACCGTCTTTACTCTGCTTGAGCCAGCATGACCAGTACCTTTCCCAGGCCATGACATGGATCACTACGATGCCTGCTTTTCTGTGGATCACCGAGTTTTAGAGATGGCGTGTTCAATGTTGGACGTGTGCCAATGACTTTTGGAGGGCGGGTTCGCAGTCGGCGGGCCAAGGTAAGGACTCTCGACCCTTCCTCCTGGTCCCCTCCTGGTCCTATACGGCCCACGGAGGAGGAGGGAACCTCTGCCAGTCTTAGCCTTGCCAGAGCGGGGGCTCCTCCCACGATGCAGGAGGCCCAGTCTGGCCCTCTTGGGAGCCAGGCGGGAGGCACTGTTTTGGCAATTGCTTCCTCAGAAGCGGAGGCTCCCCCGGTGTCAACCTCTAGGGCCCGTGGGCCCGGGCTAGCACCGTTCTCAACACCGTCTGTCAGTGCCGCCCTTGGCTCCAGTGTCCTTTGTGGCACCGCGGGTCCGGGCGGTGCCAGGCCGTCCCTCGGTGCAACTTCTGACTCTGGCACCATTCACTGTGCCGGGGAAGGGAGCGGTGCCGTGAGTGGTGCAGGAAACTCTTGGTGTCAGTGCAGTTCGTGGCACCAGGGAAGGGGTCGGCACCGCCTCCGACTCTGGTGCCGTTAGTGGTGCTGGAGAGGGGGCGGTGCCACGGCGGTGCCCTCGACTCTGGTGCTGTTCGAGGGTTAAGGAGAGGGTCGGCGCTGATCGCAGTACCGCTTTGGGCTCTGGTGCCATTCGCTGTGCTGGAGCAGGAGGTGGTGCTGCCTCATGGCGCTGGGACTGGGAGGGATCATGGAGTGGTCTGGGTTTGGGCCTCTCGGTCCTCTTCCTCCTGCTCAGAGGACTCGGTCTGATCTGGACTGGCTCCCAGATTCATCTGGATTCTCCGATCCCTCTGTGTCCAGTGTCTCAGCCCCACTCAGCCTCCCTCTGTTGGCCAGACAAGTTCTGTTGGTTCTGGGGTCAGTGGAACTGACCAGCCTCTGATTGTCCAGGTGGCGCTGCAGCAGAGCCTGGGACAATGGACATGTCCGTCCCTTCAGGTGTGGTACTCCCCTCCTCGGTGATCCTGGCCAGTCTGTGTTTGGAATAGTCTGGGGCATCCCAGGAAGGGGAGGATGCTGTACCTTTGGCTATCTCCCAGGGGTCAGCTGGAGGTTGCCAGTTGCCTAGGCTGGTGATTGTGAGGAGGTTGACCCTTTCGGAGTCAGAGGGGTTGAGTGGCCAGGGTTCGGTGCAGCGGCCTCTCCCTGGGATCTGCCCTGGTTCTGGGAGGAGTCACAGTGCAGATCCTTGCTTCTCCCCAGAGCCTCCTCGAGAGGGACTTCTGCTTTGGAGGTCAGGACTGTCCTTCTGGATTCACCTTGGGGGGGTGGTATTTCCTCTGGGCACGGCGTTGGCCATTCAAACACCATGAAGTCTTGCTATATTATGACAAATAGCAGTTAGCCACAGCACTTGAACTGCCCGGAGGAAGGAGTTAACTCCAGGCTGACTGGAGTTCAAGTCTGGCGCCTTGCTAGCTCTATCTGGCTAGTTTCAAATTGAAACTGTCAGATTCTTTACTCCGCTTCACTGAACAGTCGCTCGGAGATCTCTCCTTCAGCTCGGTTCATTTCTCGGTTCAAACGAGTGTTTCTCGGTTCATTTTAACCAGCAAAAGTAATTATTTTACCGCATTTCGGTTCAAAGCTCTTATCTGGTAAACCGTAAGTACAGGATTTTAAAGTCTGTGTGGAAATTCATTATCAGTTCGGTTTTGAACCGATCGGTTTGCAAAAATACTAATTTTAAACAATAATTTGGGCTTTTAGAGTGCGGTTCCCTGTTCTTATCGGTTCTAAAAAAAACCTAACTTTTAAATTGGGTTTTTTCAAATACCCGTGACACGGTTAGGAACCGATAAGGGTGTCTTGCCTGGCACTGCCATAAAAGGGCAAGTTTTTGGATAGGCTGGCATTATGTCTGAGAAACCCAAAAGAAAAACCCAGGCCCACTGGGTTCCAACACTGTGATGTTTGTGGGGAAGCCTTTGCCAAAGATGACCACACCACATGTTTATTGTCTGAGGGCTGACCACCTCCTGTCAGACTGCCAGGTGTGTGAAATTTCCCTGCAGCCACCCTGGAGAAAAGATTGGGCGGCTCAGGGGCAGAAACCAAAAGTCCACTGACCGGATGGCCAGCCCGGTCCAGCACCCACTGGACCAGAGGAGTGCCCTCTGACCAGGGCGAGACTTCCTCGGGCAAAAGGAAGGCTGGTTCTGAGGAACCGGTCCCAGTAAAAAAATCTAAGAAATCAGCAGGTCTGGAGTGCAAGATTGCCTCTCCAACTGCTGCAGAGATAGCTAAAGCCATACAGATTGTCCAGTCACTGTCTCAGGGACCGGCCGAACCACCAACAGCTGGCAAAAAGTTGATTTGTTCGGTTCCAGTGGTTCAAGAGTATGATGTTGAGGAATTTGATGAACCACAGGAGGGGGGAGGAAGATTTTGATCATTATGTATGTGGCTGGGAGGGTCTGGACGTGCCCATTGAACCGGACATTTCTCCAGACAGACCATTAGAATCTCCCCCTATGCTGTCCGAGTCCCCTTCTCATTTTATGTTTTACAAAAAGGTTGCAGAAACCCTCCAGCTTCCCTTGGAAGAGGCTGTGGATGAGCAAGAGGAGCCTGATTATGTTGAGATGATGGATATCCCAGAGTCTAGGAGGTTGTTTATTCCTTTGCATAAGTCATTTAGGAAGCAAACAACAAAAATTTTAAAAAATCCTCTTTCTGCCCCTCCTGTAGATAAAAAAATGGACAGAAGGTATACTTTATCAGGCCCTGATACAGACTTCCTCACTGAGCAGTGTAGTCATGTAGGTGTGGTACAAGCTGCAGCCTGTGACAAGGCTAATATCCCCCTGGCCTCACATCCTCCTGATAAGGATTCCAGGAAGATTGATGCCATGGCGAAAAAACAGTATATGACAGCTTCTTTGGGACTCAGGCAGGCAAATTATATGGCTTATGTGGCTGAATGTCAGAAATCTAGATGGGATACAGTGTTGCAGTTAGCCAAGCAGGCCCATGGCCAGCTGGCTAGTGAATGGAACAGGTGGCTGCTGATGGCATTGAAGCCTCTAAAGTTCAATTTCATACTGCTGTAGATGTTAATGATGTTTCCTCTAGGGTCATGGCCACTTCTGTAGCTTTCCGTGAGGTTGGCATGGCTCAGGTGCACTAATCTGTCACAGGATACTCAGTCAAAGGCTATGGATTTTCCTGTTGTGGGAAATTCTCTGTTTGGGGAGCAAACGGAAGATTATATGAAAAAGATGGATGAATACAGAACTACCTACAAAAGTGCCCAGGCCAAGGAGCGGCATGCCACTCCACAGAGGCACACTCCCAGAGGTAGGGGCAGGCCTTTCCACAGGCCTTTTTATCAATCCCAAGCCTCCTCTGCTTTTGCACAGAGGGTTTTTTTCAGAGGCAGAGGTAGACGGGGCGCAGGTAAACCGTCCCCCACCCCTCAGAGCCAGAACTGGGTGTCCCTAACCTCGGACAAATGGGTTCTGGAGGTAGTAAGCCAGGGTCTGGTTCTCAGCTTCAAACAGTTTCCAAAGATGAGAAGCAGACATTTTCCACCTGCAAGCCCTTTAGAGGCCCTTGCTTTGGAAGCAGAGGTCTCTTCCCTTCTAGACTGCAAAGCAGTGGAAGGGTTCCTCCTTGTCACCAGGGCAAGGGCTGTACTCGAGATACTTACCCAAAAGACAGGAGAATGGCGGCCCATTCTAGACTTGAGGTACCTGAACAAGCATCTTTTGAAACCAAAGTTCAAAATGTTAACTCTGGCAATGTTTTTGCCCTCCCTCAGGCCAGGGGACTGGCTAGCCTCCCTGGACCTCAAGGATGCCTATTTTCATGTCCTGATCAGGCCTTCTCACGAAAATACCTCAGGTTGAACTGCCCTCAGGTCACTACCAGTTCAGAGCAATGCCCTTCGGTCTTACCTCTGCTCAAGGGTATTCACAAAATGTCTAGCTGTGGTAGTGACTCACTTAGAAGGCAAGGGGTTGCTGTGTTTCCCTACCTGGACTGACTGGCTCATTGTGGGTCAGTCCCCAGATCAGGTAAAATCCCACTTGCAAGTCACCCAGCAGCTTCTCACTTCCTGGGATTCCTGCTGAATTTACCAAAGTCAGTTCTAGAACCAGTTCAGGTACTAACTTTCATAGAGTGCGGAATTGGACACAAAGTTGGCCAGGGCATTTCTCCCTCGGAAAGGGTAGAGAAGCTGATTGCCTGGCATCTTCTTTCACCCTCAGGGTCTCTCGACCAGCAAGGCACTCTCTGCAACTTCTAGGGCACATGGCTGCCTCCACAGCTGTAGTGCAGGGAGCAAGATTCCAGATGAGAGACATTCAGTTTCATTTGAGGGCCTATTGGTCCCAAAGGAGGGACCCCTTACCAAATTGGTCCCAGTGACCCCAACTCTGATTCTAGCTCTTCAGTGGTGGCAGGATCAGAGCAATCTAGACTAGGGGTCCCCTTCATTCCCATTTCTCATTCCCTCACCCTCACCACGGATGCCTCCTTGCTGGGGTGGGGAGCACATGGCGACCTTTCCACTCAGGAGTGTGGTCCCCAGGAATCTCTGCTCCACATCAACCTGTTGGAACTCAGAGCTGTCTTTTTAGCTCTTCAGGTTTCTCAGCATCTGTCCAGAACAAAGTAGTTCAGGTCAGGACAGACAATACCACAACAATGTGGTACATCAACAAGCAGGGGGGCACTCGGTCATCAGCCTTGTGCACCGAAGCAATGAAGTTGTGGTCTCTGGCTTACTCCCTGAACACCTCCCTAGTAGCAGTTCACCTTCCAGGGAAGGACAATGTCCTAGCGGATGCCCTCAGCAGGATTTCTCAGGGTCATCACGAATGGTCTTTGAATCCCCTAGTGCTGGGGTCAGTTTTTGCCAGATGGGGCACTCCTCAGATAGATCTTTGCAGCCCGGACAACCACCAACTTCCTCTGTTCTGTTGCAGGCCTCCAGTAATGGGCTCAGTCCCCCTGGACGCCTTTTTGTTGGATTGGGAAGGGAAGTTCCTGTATGCCTTTCCCCCCTTCCCCCTTCTCTTCAGGGTGTTAGTAAAAATCAGATCCCAGCCCTGCAAAGTGATTCTGATTGCACCAGACTGGGTCAGGCAACCCTGGTACCCACTGCTTTTGTCCCTGTCAGTCCACCCTCCCCTGGGCCTTCCCAGGGTCCACAACCTGCTGACTTATGCCCAGGGGAGAGTTTGGTATCCGGACCTCAAATCCCTCCACCTCAATGGCTTGGCTCTTGAGGAGTTAGAGACTAACAATTACACCTTTCTCAAGGTGTCCTTGATATTTAAAGGCCTCTAGGAAGCCTTCCACTAGGGCCACTTATAATTCCAAATGGAAGAGGTTCTCCATCTGGTGTTCTGGGAAGCAAATTGTCCCAGAATCTGCTGATTTGCCCATTTTACTGGACTACTTGGTCCATCTTAATTCCTTAGGCCTCAGGCCAGCTACCTTAAAGGTTCATCTGGCAGCTGTCTCTGCTTTTATATCAGCAGGAAAGCCTGCCTCCTTTCTTCTCACCCTGTGTTTCCAAGTTTTTTGGGGTTACTTCACACTAACCCTCCTTTTGGGACCAGCCCCTGCCTGGGACCTTAATGTTGCATTGCTCAGTTAATGCAACCCCCTTTGAACCTCTGTCTTCAGCAGACCTTAAGTTCCTAACTTGGAAAACTGTTTTCCTAGTGGCCATCACTTCTGCCAGGCGCATAAGTGAGTTACAAGCCCTGTCAGTGGAAAAGATTTTATTTCTTTTCACAGAGATAAGGTAGTCCTCAGGACTAACAGAAATTTTACCTAAAGTGGTTTCAGATTTCCATCTTAACCAATCCATCTCCCTTCAGTATTTTTCACTGAGCATTCTTCCTCGGGTGAGAGGAGATTGCACAGTTTAGACGTTAAAGAGCTTTAGCTACTATTTGGAGCACCAAGGGTCACAGGTTTGAATCCTCCAACTCTTCCTTACCTATGGCGGGGTTGGCAGAAACCTGCCACTAAGAGGACAATTGCCAGGTGGATTGTCTCTTGTATCCAATTTGCTACCAAAAACTAGGTAGAGAACCCCCTCAGGACTGAGGGCCCATTCCACCAGGGTACAGCTGCATCTCTAGCGGCTGCTAGAGATATTCCATTCTGGAAATCTGTCAAGCTGCTACCTGAAGAAAGCAGTTCACACCTTTACCAAGCATTACTCCTGGATGTCCAGTCCAGGAGAGATGCTCAGTTTAGCACAGCTGTGCTTCAGAGCCTATTTCCTAAGTGGGTTCTGGCCCTCCTCCATGGAGGTACTGCTGTGTAATCTGCTATTTGTCATAATATAGCAAAGACTTCATGGTGTTTGAAGAAAAATTACTCACTTTAGTAATTGCTTTTCTTCTCATGAGTCTTGCTATATAAACCACCCAACCTGCCCCTCTCAGAACTTCTACTTGGGTAAGGGTTGGCAAATTAGTGCAAGCACTGTGTCATGCCATTATAGCTCTTTTTTCCCTTTTCTTTAGGATTAGGAAAACTAGGTATTTCTGTTTTACTTGTAGGTTTGGCCCCCCTCCTGGACTTGAGTCTTTTGGGGAGGGGGGGGCCTAATAGTGCTTGTCAGGGTAATGTTGTTGTTGTTGTTTCTGTTATTGTTATTTCTACTAGTAGGTAGCCATTTGGCTAGTGTAGAGTTTTTTCCACACAGACTTTTGCTTAGTGTTGGCTCCGTAAAGATCTGACAGTTTCAATTTGAAACTAGCCAGATAGAGCTTTCAACAAAGCGGTCGCGCTTGGAACTCCAGTCAGCCTGGGTTAACTCCTTCCTCTCCGGGCAGTTCAAGTGCTGTGGCTAACTGCTATTTGTCATAATATAGCAAGACTCCATGAGAAGAAAAGCAATTACTAAGGTGAGTAATTTTTCTTCTGGACCGATGGAGCAGTCAGCGTCTGCTGGCACCACGGGCTCCTTCTCTTTGAGGCCTCCCTGAAGGTCCCCCACCCAGGCAGAAGTAGTGCCCCTCCTCAGTGGAGCCTGGCCCCATTGTCTCTGCCAACCCCTCCCTCTCTCCCAGGGATCTCTGGCCCTCCGGGGCCTCTCACCTGGGCACAATTCAGGGCCATGGCTGAGTTTTTCCCCTACCTACTTTAGGGCTGTGGACCAGCAGGTGCTTCACCAACCCCCTGCTCAGCCTGACGCTGTCTCTTCAAGCTCGTTGGTTTCCTCATCTTCCTCTTCTGAGGAAGGGGAGTCATCGGTCCACCTTTCCTCAGCTGCTGATTTGTCTACTTCTCAGTTCTTCCTGTCGAGGTTGCTTGACGAGCTCAACATTTCCTCCCCTTCGGAGCGCAATCCGGACCGGGTGGCGAGTGCCTTTTTTGGCGAGTTCAGTGCAGATGACCTTTTAGTCCCCGTCTGACCTGTTCCTTTTCAGGAAGCATCGCTCCGGGTGTGCAAACCCAGCTCCAGCTCCAAGGGACCTTCACCTCCGGTATTGCGCCCCCAGGGTCTCCAGGAACTCTGCCTCACTCGCCCTTTGGGCATGACACTTCTGGATACCACCTCTGGGTGTAGACACCCAAACCGTGACTGGCCCACGGATTATGACTCTTCGGAGTTTGATTTTTGGGGCAAAGGGCGTCCCCTCAACACGGTTTCTGCTCTGCGTTGCAGCTCATCAGGTCCACCATGCTGCCTATAACAGGTACTTGTGGTCAAGGCTAGGTCAGGTCTTAGCTTCCTTGCTCTGATGCAGAGGTAACCAGACAAGCCATGGCCCTCTCCACGCAAGGCCTAGAGCTAGCAAGGCACTAAGCAAGGGCATTTTATGACGCCAGTGAGGTAGCCTCCAGGCTAGTGGGGACAGCGATCTGCATTAGGCTTTCGGCTTGGCTTCGTCTATCCCGGTTGTCACCCCTGGCCCAGCGTAGGATGACCTCCTCAGCCATCCGGAGACCCCACCTTTTCACCCTTAGGGTGGAGCCGGAATTTGCAGGGTGCTCTCCTCTCCTCTGGAGAGATTCCTGCTTAACCCAAACCAGTCCCAGGCCTGCAAGGGTTCTCCCTTCCAGTGCCCCCCCCCACTGGAGGCTAAGGGACTCTGTCCCTTAGGGAGGTGCTGGGCCCCCTTCAGGGGGCTCGGTACTCACCCATAATAGTGATGATGAATGGTGAAGACTGACACAAAGAAGATAAGAAAATTACGTACCTCCCATATTTCTTAATCTTTCTGTGTATCTTCACCATTCATCACTAAATCCCACCCTCCTTCCCCCTGGGGCCTCTGTCTCTGGGTGATCCTCCTCCCTGTGTCTCTCTTGTTGCGCTCCAGCACCTCTCCTCTTTCTCCTCTCCTATGTGGTAAGAAGGAAGAGGACGTTTGGAGACAGACGGGAAGGAGTTTTTGCTTGAGGGTGTCTTCTCTCTCTCTCTCTCTCTCTCCCCCGCCTCTCAAGGCTCAGCTCTCTGCCCCTCCCCCCAGGGTTCCAAGATGGTGAGAGGGATCAGGAACTCCTGAGTACCCTGTCAACAATCCTTTATTATTTTAATGTCCCCTTAGGACGACTTCTCCCTCTTTAAGGTGTTGTCACTCCACACCTTTTCGCCCTGCTGAGTTTTAACAGGGGCAGGTCCCCTGTTTTTTCCCTATGCCTTATTTATCTCCCCTCTTGGGGATAATCTATTTTAATTTGGCAGGAGGGGTGGATGCTGCCCGACCTCTCTTAGCCTGTTTAAACCTTGAGCCCTTATCTCCCTTAAACTCTAGTCCCTGTTGGGACTATTCTGGCTGCGTAGGGGGCACTCTTGTGCCTGCTTCTACACTCTGCAGCATGGAGGTTATAGATATGAGCTACCCCTCTCGAGCTCCAGGTATTCTGAGTTGACTGGGGGTGGTGTCCTCCCCTCCTCCCTCCTTTATTCGCCTCTTTCTACTCTCCCTTGTCCACCCTTTCTTCTTTTCGCCCAGAAATTGGAGTCCCCTCCTTCCCAGTCCCTCAGGCTGTTCTCTCTCTCACTTTTTGCTATGCTCTTAGTCGTTTATTTCTCCTTTCAGTTTTTATATCCTTTCCTTTTCTTTATCCCTTGGGCTTCCTTGCCCCACCCCTCCATCCTTCCTATCTCTTTAGCCAGCGTTCAGAACTGGGGCCAAAGGCGGGTCGGCGGCAGATACTGACCAACCCGTGAGGCGCCACGTAATAGGTCACGCTCGGCGGCGCGCTCCTCTGCCTCCAAAAAAAAAAGGCTCCCCGTGGGGTCCAGCCTCTGGCCAGATACCCACAATAGTGATAAATTGTGAAGATAAACAGAAAGATCAAGAATTATGATAGGTACATAATTTTCATTTTTTTGCATGACTGACAGTCCCAAAAAGAAGACAGGATCTACAGGCTTTAAAAATTGTAGTTTGTTTTCAATTCATGGCAGAGGCAGATTGCCACAAGTTGTGTTTAAAGTGCCTGGGTCAAGTCCACAGTTTTACCAGTTGAGCTTTTTATTAAGTTTTGCCCTAAAACACAGAAGAAAATGGCTAAAAAATTGGAAGTCCTTATGATGTCTGAGTCTGCCTCCATGTCACATAAAGGCTCAGAGGAGGGTCACGCCCCTCAAAATAAGCAGCAATCCCTGGTGAAGGGGACAGAATTGAAAGATAAAGCTGCAGAAGATGGAATAGAACTCAGGATGTCCAAACGGAGGAACCTTGAAACTATTAAAAATAAAAGAGCCTCAGAGCAGGCACCAGCGAATACCAAGAAAAACAAAAAAAAATTGTAGAGTTTGTTTTCAGTTCATAGCAGAGGCACATTGCCATAAGTTGTGTTTAAAATGCCTGGGTCCAGACCACAGTTTTACCAGTTGTGAGCTTTTTATTAAGTTTTGACTTCAGAGAGTTTTCCTCCAGCAACTCCCTACAGTCATTCTCACAACATATGCCTCCCTACCTCCTAGGTTGGGGACCCCATCTGGAGGATCTCACTTTTGAGTGACTCACGCAGTGCACAGGAAACTTAAGAGCACAGAAGTCTCCTGGAACTCTGAGCACTGTACCTGGAAATGCAGGCTTTTTCCTCCCAGATCAGTGGTTAGTCTGTCCAAGTCAGAACAGACAACACCACAACTATGTACTACATAAGCAAGTAGGGAGGAACAAGATCTTCAAAGTTGTGCACCGAATTCGTGAAGCTCTGGAACCTAGCCTACTCCCTGGAAGTGAAGATCTTACTTGAAACAGCTCTTGCAGCAGGTTACACCATTAGGACTGAAGCTGCAAGTGCCATGACCTCAATGGAAATTTTCTAGCTAGCAGTATTCAGCGGGACCGCCTCGACGTTGGTCCTACCTCTGATGTCAGGCATAGTACATAAGGGGTGGTCCCCAGAATCCCAGTTCTTACCGCCGTCGACTCGCAACATCAGCCTCATGGTCCCACTCTAGCGCACGACAACTAAGAACTTCTCACAACAGTTTTACCAAACTAATGTCGGCATCTCCAACTCTTTCTTCAGAGGGATACCCTTCCAAGTGTGCTTGCGGCAAACAGATCCCCTTCAAGGATCCTCATTCGTCCTGCCTGCGGTGCTTAGGCCTGGACCACGACACCAAGGCCTGCTCCTTCTGTCAGGGGTTCAACAGCCGCACCAGGATCCACTGTCAGAAGGCACTTCAGGGGTTCCTTTTGGAGGAAAAACTTCACAGAATGGATAAGGAACCTTTCTCTAGAGGTGAATCTTCCTCAAAAGCCCACAAACACTGGGACAAGCACTGGGAGAAGGCAAGGTCCAGATCCCCTAACCGGGTCTCGGACACGCGTAGCTCAGGCTCCACGTGCTCTGACCGCTCAGGGCTCATTGTCAGCCCCTTCTGGTCAAGGTTAAGGCTACAGGGAGTTCTTCGGCTTCGCTTCACCCCATAAAGACTTCCAGGCCCTCGGCTTCCTCCACTCCCTCCCGGGCCTCATCGAAGTCTTCTGACCATCACCAGACTAAGTCTTCCTCTTCTGACCAACGTTGGGACCCCGACTCCAGATCGTTCTCCTAGGGGTCCGGATCCCCAACCCAGGAAAACAAAAGACCTGATGTCCCTGAAGCAGACGATGGACCCGACATCTGCCAAGCACCCGAAGTCGGCCAGGCATTCGCTGGAGCCAAAGACGTCGGCCAAGCGACCAACAGCGGTCACACACTCGCCGGAGCCGAAGACTGCCCCCGTCACCAGTGGACACCGGTCGCCGGGAATCCATGGAGGAGGACATGACATTGCCTGAGGACCAGGCGGGTGACACAGAGGACGCCGGGCTTCCAAGGGAGCCTTCACCCATCTGGGAGACACCTTCAGACCTGACCCTGGCGACAGACCACCAGTGCCAGGCCCGTTGTCGGGCATGAACATCCAACAGGTGAAGGATCTCTTCACTTTCTGATGGGACACAATCCAGAAAGATGTGATTCCAGTGAAACCTCCTCCTCCTACTACTACTACTACTGCTCCTTCACCTCCTACTCCCCCTCCTCCACCACAGGGGCCAGCAGGACGACCACCAACCTCTAAGGAGCACACTCCATCTCCTAGGGGAAGATCTAAAGAACAGAGATGGCCTACCTCAAGATCTCCCAGCCCCAAGCGGCCCAGACGTCGACGATGCACTCTGCCGGGGAGGATTCTAGATTGGATACCTCTGTAACCTCCAGGTCTCCTTCTCCACTCAGCATCCCATCACCTGACCCACAAGACCTACACAGGTCACCTCCGGATGATCCCTCCTCCTCTGAGATTATGAGGCACATCCAGGAGAACATGGGATGGGATTCGGAAGATCTCGACCCTGAGAGACAGCACCTTGCCCGTTACCTTCGGCAGAAAGATCCTAAGCCTGTGGTAGTGCCACCCTTGGTGAACACTTTCGTGGACGTCACCAAGGCTGCGTGGAAGCATCTGCACTCCACCCCCGCTGTGCCGAAGAAAGCTGACTGCGTGTACAAGGCCCGGAAAGAGGACCAGTACTTGGCACAACAAACTCTGGCTGATTCCCTGGTCATTACGGCCTCTCTTGACGGTCCCAACGACCGCAGCATATGAGCACACAGCCACCGGACCAGGAATCCAAACAGTTGGATGCCTGGGGAGGCGCATGTATGCGGCTGCTACATGCTCCATCAGGTCCCTGAACTATCTATCTCACATGGTTCAGTTTCAGAATGCCCTGTGGGAATAGGGTCAAAAGCTTGTTGACAAATTACCGGATGGCGATCAGAAGGTGGAGCTCTAAACCTCCTCTGCACAGGGTCTGGCCATTGGGAACCCAGGTGCTCGAGTCACATATAATTCTGCGGACTCGTCTGCCAGAGCTGCAGCTTCGGGCGTCTGTCTCTGGAGACACTCCTGGCTCCGTATCTCCGGCTTTACCTCAGACATACAGAAAAACATTCTTGACCTCCCATACAATGGCGAAGTCCTGTTTGGTGAACACTCTGAGAAGGTTATCTCCAAGCTCCAGGACGCCGGGAAGGCAGTTAGATCCGTACAAGCCATGTAGAGATCAAGACCTGGTTCCTTTCGTAGAAACCAGAACCGTTTTCGCAGCCGGCAACAACGGCAGCAGCCACATTCCAGCCAGCAACAAAGGGGCACTTTCCATCGTAAAGCCCAGGCTAAATCTTCCCCAGGCAGAGGCCAGCGTTACACCAAACCGGCCCAGCCTGCAGGAACCAGCGCTGCCACAGCATGACTCCTTCCTGGCCCCCCGCTCCTCTGGATCAACGGGCACAAAAGGTCGGAGTTGCATTGCTCGTCACTTTTCAGGGTGGCAGTCAATTACCACCGACCCGGTGGGTTCTTCAGATGGTCAAGAGAGTCACTTCATCAATTTCTACCACCCACCGTCAAGACCTCTCCTGCTTTCCTGTTAATTGGGTCAGCACGCCCTGCTCATACAGCAGGAGGTGCTCGCGCTTCTCAGAAAAGAAGCTATAGGCAACACGTGCCGTGGAACCCAGAGGTGCAGGTTACTATTCTCACTTCATTCTGGTTCCCAAGAAGACAGGGGACCTCCGTCCAATACTGGATCTCAGCGACCTCAACGCTTCAGTCCTCTGCAAACGCTTCCGCATGGTGACCCTTCCAGGTCTGATACCCATGCTCAAGCAGAGCGCCTTCCTAGCATCCTTGGACATGCAGAATGCATACCTGCACATACCCATCGCTCAAGTGCACAGGAAGTTCTTGCGCTTCAATTTCAGGGTCACCATTATCAGTTCCGAGCCTCCCTTTCGACTGTCATTGGCACCTCAAAGTGTTCATGAAGTGATGGCAGTTGTAGCGGCGACTCTGAGGAGACAAGGCCACTACATGTTCCCCTACCTGGATGACTGGCTTTCTGGCAGCCTCTCTCGGGAGGCCCTAATCACCGCCATTCATCATACTCAGTCTCTATTCGGAGGACGTTGGGCATCTATCAATCAGGAGAAGTCATGCTTGGTTCTGTCACAGATTCTGCAGTTCACAGATGCAGTGCTGGACACCATTCAGGGAAAGCTTTTCTACCTTGGGACCGAGCGGAACACATCAGATCCTCATCAGGAACTTTTGGCAAGAGGACTGTCCCAGCCAGACTGGTCCTTTGCCTGCTCGGACATATGGCTGCAGCCATTGCACAGTCCCGCAGCCTGCTCCACATGCAAGTGACCCAGTGGATGTTACGGGTCCAATGGGATCAGAAGCAAGACCATCTGCAGCTTCCAGTTCAGATCACGAATGCCATAATCCGGGATTGGCAATAGTGGCTAGAGTCAAAGAACCTGTTAGCGGGGGTCCCCTTCATCGTGCCATCTCCGATTGTGACGCTCTACACAGATGCCTCAGGGCTCGGGTGGGGAGCACACCTCGACGGTGTCAGGTCTCAGGGCCTATGGACAGCCCAAGAAGCTCATCTCCACATAAATATCCTGGAAATGAGAGCAGTTCTTTCAAACAACATGAAGTCTTGCTGTATTCTGACATATTACAGTGAGGTCCAACCTTCGAACTGCCCCGGAGACGAGTTAACTTTCCATGCCAGGCATGGAACGCTGAGCTTGAGCTCGGTTGAGACTCTGTCTGCTGCTGTTTGAAATTAAACCGTCAGATTCTTTACTCCGCCTCACTGAACAGTCGCTCCGGAGATTTCTCCTTTGCTCGGTTCAAGTTGTTGGTTAAAGTACCGTTTTTCTCGGTTTTCGACCGAATTTAATCGTTACCTGTCGTTCAGACTCTGTCTGTGGTATCGTGAGTACTAGATAGGTTATTTTCCTTCTTCTGTGTGGAACTTGTAAACGTGGGATCGGTTCGGTTTGAACCGATCAGGTTGTTTAAAATTTTAAAGACTCCTAATTCTATACCTCCTGTGGACAAGAGAATGGACAAGAGGTATACTCTCTCAGGCTCAGATACGGAGTTCCTTACCCAGCAATGCAGCCATGTTGGGGTAGTGCAGGCTGCTGCCTGTGATAAGGCAAATATACTCTTGGCTTCACACACCCCAGATAAGGACTCCAGGAAGATGGATGCCATGGCAAAAAAGCAGTACATGGCAGCATCCTTGGGACTCAGGCAGGCTAATTATATGGCCTATACAGCTAGATATCAGAAATCTAGATGGGACACTGTAATGGCTTTAGCTAAACAGGTCCCTGGCCAGCTTGCCAAGGAGCTGGAGCAGGTGGCTGCTGATGGTATTGAGGCATCCAAGGTGCAATTCCATGCTGCAGTGGACTCCAATGATGTTTCATCTAGAGTCATGGCTACATCTGTGGCCCTTCGTAGGATCGCTTGGCTCAGATGTACTAGCCTGTCTCAGGATATCCAGACTAAGGCCATGGATTTTCCTGTTGTAGGTAATTCTCTGTTTGGGGAGCAAACAGAGAATTACATGAAGAAAATGGATGAATACAGGACTGCCTATAGGAGTGCTCAGGCCAAGGAAAGGCAAGCCACTCCTCAGAGGCAGCATTCCAGGGCAGGGCAGGCCTTTTCATAGGCCTTTCTACAAGCCCAGGCCTCCTTCTGCTTATGCTCAGAGGGGTTCTTCAGAGGAGAGGCAGATGGGGACAAGCAGGCCTGCTTCCACCCCCAGCCTAAAGCCCCTGCCAAACAGGCACCCTGATGGGATTGCCAGGGCCATTCTCCACCACCTGTAGGGGCAGGCTGGCTTACTTTGTCCAGGACTAGATGTCTTTAACATCAGACAAATGGGTCCTGGAAGTAGTAAGCCAGGGACTGGTTCTCAGCTTCAAAAAATTTCCAAAGATGAGAACCAGATCCTTTCCACCTGCAAATTCCTCAGAGGCACTGGCCCTAGAGGCAGAGGTCTCTTCCCTCTTGGCTCTGAGAGCCATAGAGAGGGTTCCACCTCACAAAGGGAAAGGATTGTACTCAGGTACTTCCTAACCCCAAAAGACAGGAGAATGGCGGCCCATCCTGGATCTCAGATATTTAAACAAGCACCTTTTAAAGCCAAAGTTCAAAATGGTGACTCTGGGAATGATTCTACCCTCTGTAAGGCCAGTGGACTGGCTAGTCTCCCTGAACCTCAAGGATGGCTATTTCCATATTCTCATCAGAAGCTCCCACCGAAAATACCTCAGGTCGAGCTGCCGTTAGGCCATTACCAATTCAGAGCAATGCCCTTCGGCCTAACCTCTGCTCCAAGGGTGTTCACAAAATGCCTGGCAGTAGTAGTTGCCTTCCTAAGAAGAAAAAGGATCTCCATCTTTCCATACCTGGACGACTGGCTCATAGTAGGCCAGTCTCCAGACCAAGTAAGTTACACCTATAGATAACTCAGCAACTGCTCACTTCTCTAGGTTTCCTTCTGAATCTTTCAAAGTCAGTTCTAGAGCCTGTAGAGCTCCTCACCTTCATAGGCGCAGAGCTAGATACAGTAAGGGCAAGAGCCTTCCTTCCCTTAGACAGGGCAAGGACCCTTATTTCACTGGCCTCTTCATTCAGCCTCCAGGTGTCTCTACCAGCAAGGCATTTTCTGCAGCTCCTGGGCACATGGCTGCTTCTACAGCAGTGGTGCAGGGAGCAAGATTTCAGATGAGGGACATTCAGTTCCATTTGAGAGCCTTTTGGTCTCAGAAAAGGACCCTCTGACCAAACTGATTCCAGTGACTCGAACCCTGATCCAGGCACTACAGTGGTGTCAGGATCAGGACAACCTAAGACAGGGAGTTCCTTTGTCACTCAGTCTCATTCTCTAATCCTTACTACAGATGCCTCCTCTTGGGCTGGGGAGCCCACTTGGGGACCTGACCACCCAAGGATTGTGGTCTCCTCAGGAATCTCTGCTTCACATCAATCTATTAGAACTCAGAGCAGTGTTTCTAGCACTTCAAGCTTTTTCCAAGTCTGTTCAGAACAAAGTAGTTCAGATCAGGACAGACAATACCACCACAGTGTGGTATATCAACAAGCAAGGGGGCACTCGGTCTATGGCCTTGTGCACAGAGGCAATGAAGTTATGGTCCCTGGCCTATTCCCTGAACACCTCTCTTACAGCAGTACACCTCCCAGGCAAGGCCAATGTCCTGGCAGATGCTCTCAGTAGGATATCTCAAGGCCATCACGAATGGTCCCTGGATCCCCTAGTTCTGAAGGTGATTTTCTCCAGATGGGGCACTCCACAGATGGATCTTTTTGCAGCTCCAGACAGTCACCAACTCCCTCTCTATTGCTGCAGGCCCCCAGTGTTGGGCTCAGTCCCCCTGGATACCCTAGTTCTCAATTGGGAGGGGAGGTTTCTGTATACCTTTCCCCCCTTCCCTCTCCTGTTCAAGGTGTTAGTCAAAATCAGGTCTCAACCCTGCAAGGTGATTCTGATTGCTCCAGACTGGGCCAGACAGCCCTGGTACCCCTCTTGTTGTCCTCAGCAGTCCACCTTCCCTGTCTCTTCCCAGGAATTACAATCTGTTAACATGTGTTCAGGGAGGGTTTGGTATCCAATCTCAAATCTCTCAACCTCAGGGCCTGGCTCTTGAAGAATTAGAGTTTACTGACTACACCTCTCAAGGTGTTATGGATATCTTGAAGGCTTCTCGAACCTTCCACCAGAAACACTTATAACTCTAAGTGGAAAGATTTTCTATATGGTGTTCTGGGCACATTTCTCCAGAGTCTGCTGGCCTTCCCACAGTCCTGACTACATGGTTCATCTTAATAGCCTGGGACTCGGACCAGCTACACTAAAAGTGCATCTGGCAGCTGTCTCTGCCTTCCTTTCAGCAGGCAAACACTCTTCCTTTCAGCTCATCCTGTATTTTCTAAATTTTTCAAGGGATTGCTTCATACCAATCCTCCCTTCAGGGACCCTGCCCCAGCTTGGGACCTTAATGTTTGCATTGCTCAGCTTATGCAACCCCCTTTTGAGCCTTTGTCCTCAGCAGAGCTTAAGTACTTGACTTGGAAAACTGTTTTCTTGGTGGCCATCACTTCTGCCAGACGCATAAGTGAGTTACAGGCCCTGTCAGTGGAGCCTGATTTTATCTCTTTCCATAGAGATAAGGTGGTCCTCAGGACTAGGAAGTTTTTGCCTAAGGTGGTTTCAGATTTCCACCTTAACCAGTCTATGTCCTTCCTGTTTTCTTCACTGACCATTCCTCCTCTGGGAGAGGAGGCTGCACAGTTTGATGTGAAAAGGGCCCTTAGCTACTACATAGAGCGCACCAAGGGTCACAGGTTTGACTCCCTCCAACTGTTCCTCACTTATGGTGAGGTTGGTAAGGGAAAACCTGCCACTAAGAGATCTATTGCCAGGTGGATTGTCTCTTGCATTCAATTTTGCTATGAAAAACTAGGTAGGATCCCACCCTCAGGCCTGAGGGCTCACTCTACCAGAGGTACAGCTGCTTCCTGGCTGCTGCCAGGGACATTCCTATCTTAGAGATTTGTCACAGCCACCTGGAAAACAGTACACACTTTCACCAAGAATTACTCTCTGGACATCCAGGCTAGGAGTGATGCTAGGTTTGGCACAGCAGTGCTTCAGAGCCTATTTCCTAAGTAGGTTCTGTCCCTCCTCCATGGAGGTACTGCTTGGTATCTGTAATAGAATATAGCAAGACTTCATGTTGTTTGAAGAAAAATTACTCACCTTAGTAATGTTGTTTCTTCTAATGGAGTCTTGCTGTATTCTGACCTCCCCCCTGCCTCCCCTCTCAGAACCTGGGTTTTTGGGATGTGGGTGGGCAGGTGCAGTGTTGACACCCTAGAGGTGCCCCCACCCTGCTTCTTATCCCTTTGGTTTGAGTGTGTGGGTGTTGTGTTTTTATTTTATTTTTTGGGTTTCCTGACTTGAGTCTTTGCTTTGAGACCAAAAAATCTCTTTATTATATTTAGTAGCCAGTTGGCTAGTGTAAGTTTACAGTTTCCACACAGGGCACCCAGTGAGTTTAGCTCGTAAAGATCTGACTGTTTAATTTCAAACAGCAGCAGACAGAGTCTCAACCGAGCTCGAGGCTCAGCTGCCCCATGCCTGGCATGGAAAGTTAACTCTTTCATCTCCGGGGCAGTTCAGAGGTTGGACCTCACTGCAATATGTCAGAATACAGCAAGACTCCATTAGAAGAAACAACATTACTGAGGTGAGTAATTTTTTCATACACCCTGCAGGCTTTCCAGTCGGAGATCCCACCGGGTACTCTTCTGTTACAAACAGACAATACCACGGTGATGTATTACCTCAATAAACAAGGAGGCACCCATTCCTACCCGCTTTGCAGGGAGGCCATGAGGGTGTGGGATTGGGTTCTACAACATGGCGCAAACTTCATTGCTGTTCTTGTCCCAGGAGTGGACAACGTCATCGCAGACAGCCTGAGTCGCTCTCAGGCCGGAGTCCACAAATGGGAACTACTCCAGGAGGTAGTAGAGGATCTGTTTCACAGATGGGGTACACCAGAGTTAGACCTCTTTGCGTCCCCATACAGTGCAAAACTGCCCAATTTTTGCTCGCTAGATCTGGGGCCTGGTGTTTTCTGGTGAGACGCGTTGTCCCTCTTTCTGGGCGGCAGATTCCCTGTTCCTTTCCTCCTTCCTGCTGATCCAGAGGGTCCTTTTGAAACTTCGCAGAGAGCAAGCGACACTGATACTTATTACGCCGTTTTGGCCCAGACAGATCTGGTTCCCTCTACTACATTAGCTGTCCCGGGAACCTCCAGTGCCTCTGCCAATCAGTTCTCACTTACTGTCTCAGGAAGCGGGCTCCTTGGTCCATCCAGACCTTCGTTCGCTGAACCTGCACGCCTGGCTCCTAGAGACATAGCCATTATGCGATACGGGTCTCGCAAGAGGTAGCAGACGTTCTAGCGACTGCTAGAAAACCACCCACTTAAGCTACTTATGCCATGAAATGGCACAGATTTTGCCTCTGGGCTCAGGCGCGGGGGGTTTCGCCAATGGATTGTCCAGAAAGGTCGGTCCTGGACTACCTCCTGTCTCTTTTTCAGACAGGCTTGGCCTACTCCTTGATAAAAGTACACCTTTGTGCCGTCTCAGCCTATCACACTCCTATAGGCCAACATCCCATATCTCAGTTGGACACGGCACGAGCCTTCCTGAGAGGTGTTCTCCACCTTAGACCTCCGATTAAGGATCCTATTCTGCCATGGGATTTACTCTTTGTCCTGGAGCAGCTTACGCTGCCACCTTTTGAACCAGCTGCGGATTGCAAGCTACATCTCCTTATATGGAAGATGTTGTTTTTAGTTGCCGTTACTTCGGCCAGAAGAATTTCTGAACTTCACGCACTGATGTGCAAAGAACCTTATTTGTTTTTTCACCAGGACAGAGTATCCCTACGGACTAATCCGAAGTTTCTACCTAAGGTGGTTTCAGCTCTCACTCTTAATCAGGACATCGATCTACCAGTGTACTTTTCTAAATATTCTAATAGAGGAGAGACCCTGTTACACACTTTAGACGTGCATAGATGTCTTCGATACTACCTGACCAGAACCAAACACCACCGAAAATCTGACCAGCTTTTTGTCTCCTTCACCCACAGGATGATGGGAACTCCATTTTCCAAATAATCGTTATCCAGGTGGCTCATACATTGTATCACGTTCTGTTACCAGAAGCGTAACAAACCCTTGCCGGGCTCGGTTAAGGGTCATTCCACAAGGGGGGTGGCTACCTCCTTTGTGGCCTTAAAGAACGTGTCCACCTCAGCCATCTGTGCAGCAGCTACTTGGAGCACTGTGCACACCTTCATCAGGCATTATAGCCTGGATGTCACATCGAGGCGAAGAGCAGGTTTTGGTCTAGCAGTCCTTCAGGGACTCCTGTCCTAGGCTTCAGTTCTACTAGTGATTTCTACCTTCCCTCCTCCCAGTGCTGAGGGATTTCCAGTATTGCTTGGGAATCGGTCCTAATGGTGTAACCTGCTGCAAGAGCTGTTTCTCGAAGTAAGATAGTACAGTTACATAAGAACTTACCATAACAGTAGACCTTCGAGAACAGCTCTTGCAGCAGGTACTTCCCCCCCCCCACCATCCCCGCTGGAGGTAGACTTGTTCCGATATCCTTCTCCTCGTATCAGGTGTTCTCAATACCACTCTGATTGTGATTTGATGGCGGATCCTCAGTCTCCTTTTCTGATGTCATCCAGCAGCCAGGAGTCTCCGCCGGGAGAACTGGGGATTCTGGGGGACCGTCCCCTTATGTACTATGCCTGACGTCGGGGGCGGGACCGACAGGGGCAGTCCCCGCTGACTACTGCTAGCTAGAAAATTTCAATAGGGTCCTGGCACCTGCCGGCTTCAGTCCTAATGGCGTAACCTGCTGCAAGAGCTGTTCTCGAAGATCTACTGTTACAGTAAGTTCTTACATAACTGTACTTTATCCTCAGTGCACATACCAGAGCAAGACAGTATGCTAGCAGACTCCTGAGCAGGATCAGCCAGGGAAATCACAAATGGATCCTGAACCAACAGGTGCTGGCATCAGTGTTAAGATGGTGGGTACAGTAGAAATAGATTTGTTTCCTCCTGGAGAACAACCAGCTCCCACTTTTTTGTTGCAGACCCCCAGCAGTGGGTTCAGTCCCCTAGAATGCTGTAGTCCTCAGCTGGTCAGAGAAGTTTCTCTACACCTTCCCTCCTTTCTTACTTAGGCTGAGAATACTAATAAAACTGTGAAAGGAATTGACAGCAATGATTCTAATTGCTCCAGACTGGGCCAAGCAGACATGGCACTCCATGCACCTGTCCCTCTCCAGCGAACAGCCTATCAACCTGCACCTAAGATGCAACCTGTAAACACAATTCCAGGGCAGGATAACATTCCCAGATCTAAGAACGCTACGCCTCAGAGCATGGTTCTTGAGAAGCTAGTTCTCTGAGCTGAATCTTTCTGAGGAAGTAATGGAACTGCTGAAGGTTTCCAGGAAACGAGGAATACTTATGCTTCAAATGGGAAGACATTTTACTTATGGTGCACTCCCAAACAGATCAACCTCCTCTGGGCAGCTCTACCCCCAATCCTGGACTACTTAGTCCACCTCCAGTCCTTGGGCCTGAGGCCTTCAACTCTGAAGGTGCATTTCGCAGCAGTGTCAGTTTATACATTAGCTAGCAAAGACAGGTCAATGGCCTCGCAACCCATTTTCAAAAAGTCTTTTTTAGGGCCTTAATCACCTGCCCCTCCCTGGGATTTAAACTTGAGCCAGACAGACATAAATGGTCTTGCTACATCATTTTCCACAGGGACAAGGCAATCCTAAGGAGAAACAGGAAATTCCTCCCAAAAGTGGTGTCTGAATTCCATTTGAATCAGTCAGTTGCCCTTCCAGTTTTCTTCACAAACAAATCCAGCACAGGTGGTCAAAAACTCCATAGTCTGGATGTGAAAAGGGCACTGAGTTACTACCTGGACCACACAAAGGATGACAGACCGACTAGCACTCAGCTGTTTGTTACCAATGGTGAAGTGGGGAAGGGCAGACCAGCATCCAGGAGAACAGTGTATTGTTGAATGGTATCTTGCATGCAGTTTTGTTATGACAGAGCTGGCAAACTGCCTCCAAGCAGGCTCAGGACATACTGTACAAGAGGCACCTTTGCCTCTGCGGCGGCATCACTGGGCATCCCCTGCAAGATATTTGTAAAGCAGCTACATGAAAAACGGTGTACGGTTTCGCAAAGCATTGCTGTCTGGACATACAGTTTAGGAGGGATGCTAGTTTTGGTACTCCTGTCTTGCAGAACCTTTTCCCTAAATAGGTTGTGTACCTATCCTCCCACAGCACTGATATGGAGTCTGCACTTGTTTAACTTAAGTGAAGGATTCCTGGAGTTTGAAGAAATAAATAACTCACCGTAATAATATTGTTTCTTCCAAAGGGCTCCCCCACTAAACTGTAACAATCCCCAATCCGTGCCTCCCCTTCCAGAACGTGGAGAAAGGTTCATACTTTAATCAGTTCCTTTTCGTCCTGCTTGAGCATTACTTGTTACTGTGCTTCAGTTATTGTTGCTAAGTGGTCTAAGTGACTTTGTTTTTTTCATAAATTGTTCTGCCTTGTTTTAACACAATTTGAAAACATTTTTGAGATAAAAAATTAAGAAGTTTTGTTGCCATTTAGCTAGTTTCAGGGTCACTACTCACCCTAGCTTTAGAAATAAATTTGATGTTAAGAGTGCAGGGGTGAGCATGACAACATAGCAGGGTATGAATTTCATTATAAATTCCATTATTTGCATAAAACTCTAAAAGCTTCAGGACTGCTGATTCCAGGGGAATGATTGCATTTGTTAAGCTCTGTGAAGGATCCCTTTGGAAGAAACAGTATTACTATGGTGAGTAATTTTTTTTTCTTTTTTGGTAGCTGTGATACCTGTTTTGGACCAACAGTGGGTATTATATTTAGATGTTATAGTACGAATGCTTTTGGGGAACATAGGTTCTAGGGGCATGGATGTGGTGCACTGTTCACACTCTGGCAGTCTTCCTTTCCCTTTAAATCTTGCCGGATGTCTTTAAGCTAAGCTCCTTCCACCCAGCTGGGTGGTATAATCTTTGGCTCCACCCCATGATTTCAGATTTTCCTTTCCACTGGAAGAGCCACGTGTCCTCCTTCACAGCTCTGTGCACAGTGTAAGCCTTTCTTAGTGTGCCACTGGCAAACTTTGATTTCTTCAACTTGTTGAGTATATTTTCTCTGTTCCGCTTTACTTGTCGACTCAGCTGAAATGTGAGGAATCCAAAATGGGTCTGGGCTTCAAACATTGCATACAGTACAACCAGAAAATGTTACTAATGCATCCATGCACCTCGTACAGCTACTGCCTCGGGCAGAGCACGACATTGATGACTGCAGCCTTTGTAAGACCTTGTTCCTTAATCCCTCAGTCTGCCATGCATGTCTTCTTCTTGGCCAGCTGGTCTAAAAGACCCTTTGGTGTGATTCGAGGATACCCCCAAGGTGATCTCTGTGGTTGCACGATCTGTGGCCCAACTCACAATGATGGAAGGGGCATCGGCAAAAACTGAAGCAGGTGCCTTGCCAGCTTTTTTTTTTTTGACTATTTTTCCCTCCTGCCACCGATGGCTGGGACCCCATCGGTCGACCTACCTGATCCCCTCCTTTCAGAGACCGTCCCATCTGTACCGCAATCTACCATCTCACGCGACACACCATGGAGGCCATCCCCCGGAATGTACCCCCCCGGGGTTGGGCCACCTTCTGCTCCTCTGCGCTTTTTTCCGGTGCTGCTACGAGTGGAGGCAAATGAGGAGACATGGTCCCAGTGGGCAGGGCCCAACATTGGAGGTGGTGGCAGACGACGCCTTCCTCCCAGCCATCGGGGTTTCCATTGTTCGAGAGCATGATCCTCCCCTCTGGAGCCCGAACGTGCAATGACGTCCAGTGCGACCGGGGCGCACTCCCGCACCGTTTTTGCAGACGTCTGCCAAGGTTCCTCCCAGCACCTGCGTGATCCCCAGACTGTCATGCTCCCAGCCTCTGCTGGGAGTTGCTATTGCCAGGGAATCAACCACCCGCCCTCCCGGGAGAGAGAGCAGTCCCTCGGACGCTTGTCCTCTCTCCCCTACTGACCCTCCAACAACCCGCCTCGTTCCCGAACATGCTCGCTGGTGTGGCGCGAGGTGTGGCATCCAGCGCCTCAGCCCTCTGCGCCACCGGGACGGTGCTTGGCCAACATGGGGGCATCATTCTCCAGAATCTTCTGGGATATTTGCAAGTCCCTTCAGACCTTCAGGGAGAGCTCTTCCCGCTCTTGACAATTCCCTCAACTGCTTGAAGGTTGTAGTGCAGTCGGCTTTTTGGTTGAGGGTCAGGCTGCTAGCTCCATGTTATCCCTGTTGAGCTTGTTGGCCTTGACATAGGCTGACTAGGCAGTCAAGATTTTCTTTGACAGTGTTGTCCAATTCTCGGAAGGGATTGAGGGAGGACTCAGACTCTCAGACCTCAGTCCTTTTTAACTGTTTATGCTCCTTGGCCATGGCAGGGGTCACTCCCTTCAGCCAGTGTCACCACCACCTACCCACTGTCCACTGTCCCCAGCTTATGTGGTGGCTAGGTACTCCCACAGATTGCCCCCGGCGGAGTCAGAAGGGAGAGCACCCCCAAAGTCCACATCCAGTAGTGTTGCCACAGGCTCTGGTGACATGGCAGGTGAAGGTTTGGTGCACAGGCATTATTCTCCTCTGCCGTCCATCCCTTTTTCTTTGGTTTTCTCCCATAGCCCAAGGTTGTGGCATGCGGCGAATGCATATGCGTGGAGGTGTGAATGCGCTCCTGGCACACTTCCCCATCCATCCCCCTGATGTTATGTCTGCTTCCCGACATCCTTGCTCTGGCACTTAGCCACCATCAGGTATCAGCCGAGACATGGATGATTTGCCACCCCTGCCTGGGATAGGAGAGCTGCCCAGCGGCTAGCTCAGTCCTACTCCTGCCCTCCCGCCCAGTGACCCCCGCAACCCAAGCTCAGAACCAAACTTGGGTCACTGGTGTGGTGTGGGGTAAGATGCTTGACAGTGCCTCAGCCCTTAGTGCCACCTGGCTGGCCCCAGACCCCGGTCTTTTTGACCCTCACTCAGGAAGGTCAGGAGCAGTTGGTGGACCCAGCTGTCTCCTCCCAGGACCTGCTTCCCTCCGAGTTTGCACAAAAGGAACTGGTCAATGTAATCTGCATGACCCCTCTGCTTGTCTTTCTTTACCATCAATGGCCATGTTGTCGGGTGAGGTCCAGGTCTCGTTGGGATCTCAGTCGAGATGCTGTTCTGCATCTAGATCTCTTTTCGCCTAAGAAGCACAGCTGAAGGGCATTCCTCTTCCTCTTTGCTGTATAATGAGGAGAGACTCTGCTGCAGAATGTGGCGGCCCTAAGAGGACATGCCATGGCAGCAGTGGGCCTTGTTTGACCAGGGCAGGGCTCTACCTCCAACCCTGGTGATCCCATGGTCACCCCCAGTCCGCCCATTACAGTCCCACCGGGACAAGTGTCATGGACACCCGTCACTCCCCCAGTCTGGGTGGAACTGCTGCAAAAACAGCCATTGCAGGAATCCTCACTAAGGACTCTCATCTGGCTACTGGCTTGCCAGGCCAGATTTCTGTGGCGAGCACTCATTCGGATAAACCCTGAGTGGTGCAGCGAAAAATGTCCAAGGCCATGTTCGAGGAATCCTTGTACAACACTGATGGATCTTCTATGCAGTCCTTGAGGACCCTGTGGGTTCAACTGCGAATCAGTCGAGGAAGTGACTACAGACCATGGACCATGTCTTTTGGGGCACTTCTCAGATTGATATCATAGTACATGGAGGTCCCTCTAGAGCCAGTGCAGAAAAGGGCTAAGTATCCCTTCACTGAACTCCTGGACATGGACGAATCACCGGGGGTTGCCTTCCCAATGGTGGAGGCCATCCTGGGACCACATCTGGAGCTTTGGCAGCATCCTGTGCAGCACCCTCAGCCCATATGGTCTGCAAGTATGCGGCCACTACTGGCTACTTGTTCAGTTTCATGGGCCACCCCTTGGCTGAGGGTTTGGTGTTCGACTCCATTTTCCAGAAGACTGGCAATGTTGGGGATCTGGACAATCCCCCAAGCAAGGAGTCCAAAAAGCTTGACCGCACAGCGAAAAAGGTGTATGCTGCATCCTCCGTAGGTGTCCATCAGGCGAGCTATGCCCTGATGATGGCCAGCTGCAGTCATTCCCTAATGGGAGTGCTAGACCATGTCCTTTCTCCCCTATCTGCTGACTTGCGGACAGCGGTCAAGATGGTCAGAGACCAGGGTCAAGCACTGGCTAAACACCAGCTCCTGATGGCCTTGGACATCAGTGACTCTTGCGCCTGCTCATTGCAGCAGCCGCTGCAGGGCCTGGCTGCAGATCTGTATCTTTACAGTGGACACCTAGCAGAAATTGGCCAGTGTTCCTTTTGGGCACTGACCTCTTGACCAGGAGTGATGGGGCATCTCACTAGGACTGAAGTCCAATGCCACCTTATCTTCTGTGACTTTCTCACACAAGGACCAGAAGGGCAGAAGCTGAAAAGAATCCTTTCAATTTCAGCACTTTCTTTTTCTTAGTTTCATCTGTTTATTGAATTTTTATATGTAACAAAGCATATCCAACAACAATATAATACAGAACATAACCACAGATAAACATATTGCACTTAATCAGTCATGTGAGCAGCCAACTGGAGTTTGCACAAGGAATGTGGTTACAGACTTACAGTATCAATACTTTAACAAAAATGTTGACTCACTAACCTCATGCATAGACTTTCAGGTTATTAGTCATGTTGTAATATATAGCGAGGAAGGCATAAAACACACATGTAGGCATTGTTTTGTTTTTATGCCTTAATAAACATATATATTTTTTAACATGAGACCAGTGCGCTTGAAAGTCTGCTTGAGGTTGGTGAGTGCTCGACTGTTCTTGTTAAAGACTTAGTCGTATAGTATCCCTGTGATCTTACAGCAAATATAAGAGAGATGGGGGGAGCAAATCTAATTTCCCCAGCTCCCAATCAGTTTGTGCTGTGTTGATAGGTTATTATGACTCTCCTTTCTAACAAATCGTGCATGACTTGCATTTAGTGACCCATGTTAGTCCCATAGAGAGGGGTTAATCAAAGGGAAACCACCAGACCTTCACCCCAGCTCGGTCACAGTTGTCAGCCAGACCGAGAGAAGCAAGGGTCAGTTTCTTATAGTTTCC
Organism: Neoceratodus forsteri; assembly: GCA_016271365.2. Classification (NCBI taxonomy): domain Eukaryota; kingdom Metazoa; phylum Chordata; order Ceratodontiformes; family Ceratodontidae; genus Neoceratodus; species Neoceratodus forsteri. Next base: position 810,545,902 of record CM057453.1, read on the forward strand.
TTGTCGAAGGAACATGGCTTCCCCAACTGAAAGGGAATTAATGTAGCATTCCCAGCCCCACAGGAATTGTTCTTCCTTATCCTGCAATAGGTAGGTAAATCTCTCCAGAGTTAAAGTTTGTATCACCAAAGATTTCCATTGACCCAGACTCTGCTTAACACGTGAGACCCATGTGTTCTGTATGCATTGACATGCTAGGACCAAAAGGACCCTTATCGCTGTTGGGTAAGGTTCCCACCCTTCTTCTCCCATATCTTGTACTCCGAACAGAAGTGATACCGGTATGTCCACAATTGGCTTTTAAAAATCCGAGATGCCTCCGTTGCTGTTTGAGACAAAAAAGGTTGCAAGTCCAAGCAATCGCAGAAATAATGGTAGTAGGTACCTGGGGCACTATTACAGTGTCCACACATAGGGGATGATATACTGCCGGATGGAATTTATGAACAATGACTTGTGCAGTATAATATATGCATAAATTTAAATTAGATTTCTTATATTTATTGCATATTAACAATCTCATGTGAGTCTGTAGTAGCCTGATCCAGTTGCCCTCTGTGATAGACATTCCTAAATCCCACTCCCATAGGATTTTCACCTTCCCAGTCAAATCCAGGAACAACTCCCGATCTTGATGTGCTATTTTCGCTATTGCATCCTTTGGTGAGGAGTGCACCTGAAAGGCCATCCTTTCCAGCAGCCATAGCAGCGAATTATCCACCGGCACCCTGTTCCTTCTTTGTCCAAATGTCCGAGCCTAAAAGTAATTATATCTGTATAAAAGAGGGATTCCAAATTCCTCCTCTTAAGTTTGCCTGGGTTTTAAACCCCGCTTGTCTAAGCAGATCCCCTACACACCTAACCCCCTTCTCCTCCCACATTAAGAAGCCCAGGTGTGTTAAGTCCGGCAGAAAGGCCAGATTCCAAGTCATTGGGACCAAAAGAGTTAAGTCTGCCCCCCGGTCTGTCTTTTTCGGTCTGTTCCCATGCTTCCAAGGCATACTCCATCATGGGGTTTTGGTTTTAAGGTGACCTTACACTGGCTTACCCCGGATCTAAATAAGCTGATAGATGAGCGGGTCCTCTCTCCCTCCAAGTCCACCCAGCATGCCTCTGCCCTTTATTCACCCAGTCCTGTACATACTTCTGCTGTATCGCCAGGCAGTATCCTTTAATATCTGGGAAGTTTAACCCTCCTTAGTCAGATACCTTCCGCCTGTAGGCTCATTTGGGATCTCTTTCCGTCATAAGAATTTGTTAAATTTTTGTTCCAGGCTCTTAACATCCTGTTCATCAGCCCTATAGGGAGCATCTACATAATGTATAAAATATGTGGGAGCACATTCATTTTGAGTAGGTTAATTCGTCCCATCCAGGATATAGACAGTCGCACTACCTCTCCAGATCCGCCAAAATCTGCCTAAGCAATGGGCTTAATTAAAATTATATAAATCTGCCAGATTACTACCCACTTGTACACCCAGATATTAAAAGCTCTTTTCATGCCCTTAAATCCCGATCTATTGTGGGACCCTGCTGTACCCACCCCAGAAACCCTCAGCATCTCTGATTTAGATACATTTAACTTATAATCAGAGAATTCCACTACTGCACTGCCCCAGGAAGGCTGGTATGGAAGTTTCTGTATTTGTGACAGAAAGGAGTAGGTCATTCCATATAGGGCAATTTTATGAGTGTGGCCCTGCCAGCTTATTATTTCACTAATTCTCTGCTTGGTTCAGATCTGGATTGCCAGTGGCTCGATGGCTAATGCAAAGAGGAGTGGTGAGAGAGGCATCCCTGCCACATCCCCCTACCCAGGTCAAACATATGTGATTTCTCTCCATTCACCAGAACTTCATGACTGGACTTCCTACATAGGAGCCTAACCATGAACGCGTGCCCCAGCCCAAACCTCTCCAGTGCTTGAAACAGGTGAGGCCATTCTATGCGATCAGAGGCTTTCTCAGCATCTATGGACAGCACAACCACTTGTCCAGGATGCCGAGTCCCTCAGTGAATCACATTATAGAATCTCCGCATGTTATGGTATGACAGACAGCCTTGGACGAACCCCGTCTGATCTGGGTGGACCAATAGCGGCAACAGGCCCTCTAGTCTCATAGCTAAGACCTTTGCCTATATTTTAAGGTCACTGTTAAGGAGAGAAATGGGCTGATAGGACACACGTTCTAAAGGATCTTTACCTGGCTTGGGTAGGACACAGATCAGAGCCTGCAAACATGACACCAAGAGGGTCCCTTCCTCCACTGTCTCCTCAGGCATCCCTGCCAACAGGTCTATCAGGTCTCCAAAGCTCTTTATAAAATGTCATCACAAAGCCATCAGGGCCACCAGCTTTGCCTTTTCATTGATGTAATTGCCCTGGATAATTCCACCTTGCCCCAAGATTTCTCTCTGGTCCTCCGTGAGTTTCGGGATGATAAGACCATCTAAAAACTCTGTTACACACCTTTCTGTATCTGTAACCTCAGACTGGTATAACCTCTGGTAAAAAGACCGGAAGGCCTCTCCAGTCTTAACCCCCATATGCTCCACTCTGCCTATCTGCTCACTCACTGCGAAAATTGTAGTGGTTCCCTTCCTACCCCTCGCTAATCTGATCTCCCCCCCCCCCCATTCATACATTGTCTGTCTGGCATAGAATTAAGATGTGCTGGCCTCCTCCTTAAGCAATAAATTCAGGACTCACCTTAGTGCCAGCATTTCCCCTTGCAATTGTTCTGTTGTGTTTGCTGTTAGTTTGCACTCTTAACTCCTACAGCTGTGCCTCCAAGGCTTGAAGCCTGTCCCGTTTGTTTTTTTTATAGCCAGCAACATAGCTCATCTTTGCACCACACACAAAGGCTTTACCCACCTTCCAAAATATTGCTTTTGATGGAGCTGTGGCACTGTTCATGGTGTTATATATGTCCCACTGCTCTTCAGATAAGTGTGAAATTTCTCTAGTCATAAGGTAGGTGGAACTTCCAACCTGACCCAATATGTCCCTCCCCATCTGGAAACATTTTAATAATAACCATGGCATGGTCAAATATGAATAGGACTATGCCCAACATCTCTGACTATTTAATATTGACTACAGGCTATAAAATATAGTCCAACCTGAACCACGTTCCATGTGGATTCGAATAGAAAGTAATCTCTTTCCCCCGGGTTAGCCACCCTCCATGCATCTACTAAGTCCAAGTCCAAAGTCCCTGTTCCTTCTTTAGTGCACCCATGTCTAGCCACCCTCCCGAGTGATCCAGGTTGGGCTCCATTATACAATTAAAGTTCCCCCCCAAGAATAGATTGTGAAATTGTTCATGAAACAATACAGCCAACAGTTTCTGGTAAACTGCATCGAATGTAGAGAGAGCATATATACTTGCATACGTCACTCTCTTACTCCCCAGGGTGCCCTGCGCAAAAACACACCTTCCTTTTGTGGGGTCTGATACTACTCTCTCTACCTGAAATGGGAAATACTTATGAAATAAAATAGCCCCCCACCACCACCACACACAAGTTACGGGAGTTATATGAGGCTGCATAACAGGAGCCCACCCAGCCTCCCACCAACATTTGATGCTCCTGTGATGTAAGGTGCATCTTTGCAAAAGATTCACCTTAGTCGAACATCTTTCAGGTCCAAGAGGATCCTCTTCCTTTAATAGGGTCTGAGAATCCCTGTACATTCCATGAAATAATATTTGTCAGTCCCCTTATTAAGGAAGCTACCCATCTTATCCATACAGTGTTCCTTTTTCCTCTGAGTGGTGGATCTAGGGAGGAGCAAAGGATGGCTGCACTCGATTGTAACTTGCTTACTTTGTGCTGTTGTATTTCACTCTGTTAAAGAAGTCTGGTTTACTGATTGTAAGAAAGCATACATTCAAAACTATACATTGCATTTGTATATGCTGTCAAAAATTAAATGAAAAACATAACAGAAAGCAATATAAAAGATTAAAAAAATTGCATATCAACTATGCACACCACCTTGGCACCCCCACATTGCAAAATGCTGGATCTGCCACTGCCCCCACCCCTATCCGACAGCAGCCCACTCCCCTGGCTGTGAAAGCAGAGTCATATCAGCACAAATAGAAAAAACATAAAACACACAGAGATTGAAACTGTAACATACATCCCCCAATGCAAAACTTGAAGAACTCCCTTTATCTAAAACCAACACGGTCCTGCAACCGTCATGGTCCCCATTACTTCAATATGTAAGTTAACGCTGATAACCCCCACCCCCAGTATTCCTCCACAGCTGACAGAGGATCCCTCCTCCTTAAACTCCTCCTGATGGTCACAGGTGTACAACTATGTCAGATACTTTTATTCTCCAGTATATGAATAAACCCACTTATATTTGTGTCCGCTCTGCCTCCCCCACTCCCGTCTCCACCACTACTTGGCTCTAGTCTGTGGTTTCCCCACACTTGCATAGTAGAAAAAATATATGCACACATAATGCCCTTTGGCTATACTCTTATGAATCCCTGTATTCCCAGAACCTTTACTGGCTGGTGCTGAACCGAGGAGAGAAGGCCCTGTGTAAAGCCTCCTATAAGGGAATGCACATGCCCCCATTTTGCTTAAACTGTTTATATGCTTCATACCCTTTCCACCACCCCTGTCCCAGTGAGAGTGCATTCCCCTCCTCAGTCCATGTATTCTGGCAGCACAGAGTGACCCAAACCCGCCACTGCCCCGCTCTGAAAGTTCTCCTACTCTCCATCACCAGGTCGAACATATATGCCCTCCTACTCTCACTCCTCGCCAAGAGCGAGTCAAGAGAGAAGGAAAAACAAGATTATTTCTTTCAAGCAAAGTTTCAACCATCCCTTCTCCCTAGCCTACAAATGTCCATCCAGTATTTTGCAGCCTGTTCCATGTGCCCAAGGCCTTGCGCGGGGAGCATGACTCGGGGGCGCCCTCAAACACATGCACGCCCCCACACACACCCACACCCACCCCTACCTCACACAGCTCCTCAGTCTCTGGGTAGTCCTTCATGCAGTTTAAACATAATGAAGCAGCTTCACGCTGAACATCTCTCACCCAACAGTCCTTGCCCAGCAACTGTAGAAATTAGGGGAAAGGGAAAGGGGAAATTGTTTAACCAGGAAAGGCACACTAAGCCAGAGTTTGTTTTAGGTGCGACCTGGGAGCACAAGAAAGTTAAGTGACTTGCCAGGGTCACACAGTATGCAAGTGGGAGCCAATGGGATTCAAATCAGGTCTCCAGGTTTGCAGCTCAGTGCTCTTAACCACTAGGCTATACTGCCTCAATTAGAAATTAGAATCCATTGTTAGGCATAAGTCCATTCAGCGAGACGACACACACGTGACTCTTCTCCAACCAGGCTCAACCACAAGAGAGTTAGAGGCCTCACAAGTCCCATAGTGTGAAGCTCTTAAAGTGGTAGAGACCTCTTTACCAAATAGGAACTAATTTAAGTCAGTCCTCAGTACCGCTGTAGTGCTGCTGTAACTCCAGAAGTGCTGTGCCTCAAAACTTTTCATTTGTTCAGATCTGCAATGACCAAGTTCAGGGATTACCCCATCTTTCCCAGTGCTAAAGTAAATAAAGGAGTCTCAATTTTGGCAGTTCTCCATATTGTTCAGCCCAGAGCGTGACCGCCAGGTAAGCAGAAGCTCAGGTCTCCAGTGCCCAGAGTGCCAGAAAGTTTCATAATAGAAGAAAAAAGACACTCAGCAGAGTAAGTGACTTTTCAGGCCACCTATTACTGTCATAGTCTGCTACAAACTTCTGAAGCCTCTCCACTTCGTAGTAGGTGTAAGTGGCCCCTTCCTGCTGGATCTTAACAATCGTGGGGTAAACAAACTGAAAATCGATCTGTCTTTCCTGCAGTGTGTTCAGGATCAGGTTGAATTGTCTCCTCCTCTTCTGTAATCATTGTGAAAAGTCCTGATAGATAAACAGTCAGGAGCCTTCATATTTCAAGTCCTTCTGCTTGTGGTAGGCTTTCAGGATGGCTTGCCTGTCCCCAAAAAGGTGTAAACAAAAAAATTATTTGCCTTGGGGGTTCATCTGGTGGTGGTCGCAAGAGCCTGTGTGCCTCGATTTTAAAATATCCCCCTAGGCTGTAGCCCTAGTAGCCCGAGCAAAACCATGGAACAAAACTCCTCGGCATCGCCACTTTCCTTTCCTTCAGACAGGCCACGTATACATAGATTGCTTCTTCTTTGATCATTTTCCTGGTAGTGCAGTTGATCTGTTAAACAAGTGAGAAACCAACCACTCCAATTTTATTTTAATTGTGGTTCCATCTTTATTGCATAAACATAAAGTACAGATTCTCGGAACCCAACATTTCACCTAACAAGGCTTCTTCAGGGAGGAGGTTATGTCCCCATTTCCATAGAATGCTGTCTGTGTTCAGTAGCATAGGAGTTTCTGTGACTAAGATTAACACAGACTACTTGCTAGAGAATCATTTATGAGACCATTTACTGAATGTCTCCCTAGTAGACATCTCAAAATGAAGGGAATGTAACAACTCCTATGATATTTAACACAGAGAATGTTCTAAGGAAACGAGGACAGATCCTCTTCCCTGAAGAAGCCTTATTAGGTGAAACGTTGGGCTCTGAGGATCTGTAATTTATTATCTTACTTCGAGAGGGTTCCTTCAGTAGGTCATCACATATAGGACTGGTGCCACCTGGCATCGGGCACCACGGCAGACTTTTCTAGCAATACCTGATAGGGGACCGCCAACCCAACATCACATGACTGACGTCAGCATGACTATATATAGTGGGTGGTCCCCATGCCCACCCTTCAGTTCTTTCCCGCCATCGCCTCGTGTCAAGTTACATTTCAGACTTCCAGTTAGCGGTCGTCATGAAAGTTCATCACGCGATTTATCCTCACTGCTTTTTTCTCCTTGGCTGAAATCCTCATGGCCTGGTCCACCACCTGCGATGAGAGCTCCATAAGTTTTCCTGCCATGTCATCCAGCTTTGGGCTGAATGCCACCAGTACCAGTTCTTTGATAGTGCACCCCAAGGCCTCCATCTCCCTAGCTGACAGCATGATCACTCCTGGGCCTTCTACTGCAGACAAGGCAGGAGCGTTCTTGCTTGTTTTGGCCACTCCTCTTGACAGTTTAGCCACTGCTGAAGCCATATACTTATCCATTCTGTGATATTATTCTTATGTATTTGCTTTTTAGGGTATTTCTCCTTCGGAAAAAACACTTAAAAACACTTTTATTTCCCATGTAGAGAGAGAGAGAGCTTGGGAGAAAACGTCTCATCAGCGCCCCCTAGTTTTAGCACTTTCAGTCACAGTAGTCAAAGCAGCAGCAGCAACCCCAGCAGGGGCAGTCTCAGGCTTGGCATCTGAAGATAAAGATCTTCCATTGTCAATCTTCACCATTCATTACTGCTGTCGCACCTGCTCAGGAGCTTTTTTTTCATGGGAGGAGTCGGTGCCGCACGGTGCTACCCACTTAAGGTTGACGATTGCGCTAGACCGCGGATTGACCATTGGGTGCCGCTAACTCACCCTCTTCCACCTCAGTTCTGTTTGTCTTGCTGTAGAGGAAGCACCTGCATGTGTGATTAGAGAAAATAAAGAGTTGCGGCAGCGAGCTAGTTTTTCACCTCGACACCTTCCTCCAGCCAACGCTGTTCGATGATTTTCCTTCCATCCGGTTCTGAAATTGCTCACTTGGCCATTTGCTCCAACTCCTGGTAAGCCTGTTCCATTTATTTTAAATTCTTACTGGCAGCGCCGGGTCTCTTTCTGTTTTTGTATATTATTTCGGCATTATGTCTGGTTCAGTGGCTAGAAAGAAATCATAAAGTGGGCAGCGCCCCAATGCGTCCGTGCCCCTGTGGCCAGCATTTCTCCATTTTGGACAGGCATATGATGTCCATTTTTACGGCCTGGGACCCCAAACAGAGATGGACAACTGCGACGCCTGCTTCTCCATGGACTACCGTGTGTTAGAAATCCATGCATTTGCAGGGTCCCGCCAACTTTCGGAGGGCATCATCACTCTAGGGATTCTATGGCAAGAACTCTCAACTCTTCCTCCGAGTCCCCTTCTGGGTCTATACAGCCCGGTGAGGAGGAAACCTCCTCATCTGATTTGAGCCTTGCCATTAAGGAGGTTTCTTCCACGGTGCCAGAGGAATGGCTCGATTTCCTCCAGAGCTGGGTCGGGAACACCGCTTCAGCAGTCACCTCCTCGGAGGTAACGAGAATTACTAACTGCACTCCAGAGACATAAATATAAACAGCAACCATGAAATATTGCACATTTAGAATATTTATTGCTGAGTCAGCTTGCTTTACAATTGAAGGTTGGTCAATTACACAGGACCCCCTCATGAAGCCTTAAAGAGCAAGTATTCACTGCTTTCTCTTTTTTTTTATATAGGCACAGATGTTTCTTTGCTAATAAAGAATTGTCTCCTACCTCTGTCTGGGTGCTTTATTTTTGAATATTTACACCAGGGTCCCTCCACAGATGTTACTACATACCCCGTTGCTGTGGGTTTTCTGTTTGAAAATAAAAATTAGGACTGGGTGGAACACTGGAGCCGAGTCAAAGTGACGTGAGTTAAGACTGTGACTCGGCACCCGACGATATTTAATCTGCGATGTGTTCCAGATATCCAGGCGCCAGACATGCTCGTTCTTGTGAGTGTGTGACAGCAACTTGAATTGGCGCTAGGAACGTGTCAGCTGAAAGCAGTTTTTCTCAATGTTGTCAAGGAAAGATACTCCTTCACATCTTAATCCTGAACATACTTCATTTTGATGTGTTTTTAAAGAAGTGTCAAATCTTAAGAAGAGTTTCTTTCAGGAGCTCAATTCCAGTTAAAAATACATTGTCATACCAAAGTTAGTTTGATGTTTACTAAAGTGTGAAGCTTTTGTGCGTAGGGGAAAAATGATCAAAGTCGGAGTTCATGTGTGTGACTGGGTTTAGTCGGCTGTCTGTTCATTTTGTGATCTCTGATGTATATCTTATTTCTATTTGCCAGATAGATTTAGTATTTGCTGTATTGGACTCCTTCCACCATATGTTTTCACAAGTAAGCACACTGCAACCTGTTATCTCCCCCCTCCGTTTTTGTGTTGAAACAGTATTTTAAAGTACCGTGCAGTGAGAATCCATTCATTTATGTGCTGGATCAAGCATCGTTTCTCATGCTGGTATGAGCACATCCAGTCTGCGAGATACAAGCTCTCGGCACTGAGGATGAATACTTGGTCTCCCTCTGAATGTAGAACATGCAAGGAGAAGACAAAGCCCGAGTTTGTAGCTCCATTTACAAGAGGTTGCATGCAGGACAAAGAAGTTGATTTGGTAATTTGCTTATTCATTTCCCGAATGCTTCTCAATGCAAAGCATATTAAAAACAAATAAAATGAGGTGTTTAGAAGAAAAGAATGTCCTGGTACAGGTTTTGAACCCTAGACCTTTGGCACTAGAAGCAAGCTCACTACACCAAACACTGATGTTGACTATGGTGATTTTTAAGACCTTTATTTGGCATAGCCAAAGTTCTAGTATAGGAAAAACTGCCCAAGGGAATGTGTTTCTGTTATCAGTCCCTACTGAAAGTTTATAACACATTTGGTGAGCTCAGAGTAAATGGGACTGATTACAGGAACACATTCCCTCGGACAGTTTTTCTTATACTAGAACTTTGGCTATGCAAAATAAAGGTCTTAAAAATCATCATTATCAATAGCAGAGTGTTTGGTGTAGTGTGTAGGGAGCTTGCTTCTAGGGCTAAAGGTCTAGGGTTCAAACCCTGTACCAGGACATTTTCTTTTTCTCCTGAACACCTTGTTATTTATTTATTTTTTTTAATGTACTTTGCATTGAGAAACATTCAGGGAAATGGATGAGCAAATTACCACAAATCAACTTCTTTGTCCTGCATGCAACCTTTTGTAAATGGAGCTACAAACTGGGGCTTTGTCTTTTCCCGTTGCATGTTCTGCATTCAGAGGGAGACCAAGCATTCGTCCTCAATGCCGAGAGCTTGTATCTCTGCAGACTGGATGCTGTCATACTAGCATGAGAAACGGGTGCTTGATCCAGCAACAGTAAATGAATGGATTCTCACTGCACAGTACTTTGATATACTGTTTTAACACAAAAAAACAAAAAATGGGGGTGGGGGGCCAGGGGGGATTACAGGTGCAGTGTGCTTACTTGTGAAAACATATGGCGGGAAGGGGAGCACAATACGGCAAATACTAAATCTATCTGGCATCATCATCAGAGATCACAAAATGAATAAACAGCCCAACTAAACCCAGTCACAAACATGAACTCCGACTTTGATCATTTTTCCCCTACACACGCACAGCTTCACAGTTTAGTAAACATCAAAACTAACCTTCGTATGATAATGTATTATTTTTAACCGGGAATTCGATCTCCTGAAAGAAACCCTTCTTAAGATTTGACACACTTCTTTAAAAAACGCATCAAAATGAAGTATGTTCAGGTCAGGATTAAGATGTGAAGGAGTATCTCTCCTTGACAGCAGCTTGTGAGAAAAACTACACTAGGCTGACATGTTCCTAGCGCCAATTCAAGTTGCTGTCACACTCTCACAGGAACTAGCACATCTGTGAGCGTCTGGATGTCTGAACACATGGGCAGATGAAATAACGGTGGGTGCCCGAGTCAGCAGTCTTTAACTCACATCACTTTGACTTGGGCTCCAGAGTTCCACGCAGTCCTGATTTGTATTTTCAAACAGAAAACCTGCAGCAATGGGGGTATACAGTAACATCTGTGGAGGGACGCTGGTGTAAATATTCAAAAAATAAAGCACCCAGACAGAGGTAAGAGACTATTCTTTATTAGCAAAGAAACATCTGTGCCTATATAAGAAAAAAGAGAACAGTGAATACTTGCTCTTTAAGGAAGAAGCAAAGCGCTGGGGTTTTCTGTACCTGTGTAATTGACCAACCTTCAATTGTAGAGCAAGCTGGCTCAGCAATAAATATTCTAAATGTGCAATATTTCATGGTTGCTGTTTATATTTATGTCTCTGGAGTGCAGTTAATCACTCTTGTTACAAAGTTTGGAACTGGCCTTCTATGACTGCACCCACCCACCAACCAACAACAGTGCACTGGGTCGTCATTTGGAACCTCCTAGGAAGTGCAGGGTCCCCCCCCAATGTTGTGGCCCACAACTGTTGGGCCCGGCACTGGCGGACCCTCGGTGCTGGCTGCCGGCACAATCTCAGATCCTGGCGCTGTTCGTGCCATCGATGATTGGGACAGTGCCGTGGGTGGTGCCATGTCCTGTGGTGGTTCCGCCCATGGTGCTGTTGGCAGGGGGACTCCAGGGGTCACCTCTTTGAAGGTGTGCATGGTCTCCTCTTTGGAGGGGAATGACCCACTGGCCAACCTGGATTGGCAACTCAATCCCTCAGGGTCAGGAAGCCCCCCTGGATTTGGCACCGGGTGCTCCAGTGCTCGTCCCTCTGTGGTCCCGAAGATCGCAGTCTCCACGAGCCCCTACGCCAATGGCGTCCGGGGTCTGGCAGTGGATAGTAGTTCTAGGGTCATGGGGTTGATGGTCCTGGCTTCAGGGGCTGGGCAGTTGCCATTCCTGGTGCTGCCCTGGCTACTGGGGTGGGATGGGGACCTTCTCTCCTGCAGCCTCCCTTAGGGGCCAGGCGGTTAGGGGTCCCCTTGGCACTGGAGTCTGAGGCGGGCGCCTCGGGTCAAGGGGTCGAGTGACAGAGGGGTCCTCCTTCATTTCCTTTGGGGGTGGGGGAGGTGAACCTCACTTCTCCTCCTCCTCTGAGACTTCAGAGGTACTCTTGGTGGGCAGTGCTGGCCTGCCCTTCTGGAACCATGCAGCCTTGGTGCACTACAGGGAGAATCCCCTTGGGACTCCAGCCAAGGTTGTTTTCAATTTGCAGTATTTGCTGACTGGGTGCGACTCCGATCCCCCCCATGCAGGAGGATCACCTGCGAGGTCTCAGAGCCTGGCAGAGGCCGGGCATGTTTTGTCAGGTGCCTTTCCCCAATCTCTCTGTATCCACCACCTCCTCTCTCAGGCCATGTGGGTCCTATGGGGCCCTTGACCTGGGAGACATTCAGAGCTACTGCAGCAGCCTTCCCCACATATGTCAGGGCTGTGGACAAGCAGGTCTTCCGCCTGTCCGCACTGCCGCAGGACTACTCTGAACTTCCGAGCTCCTCTACTTCCTCAACTTCCTCCTGTGAGGAAGAGGAACAACCCAGCCACCTGTCCTCCGATGCTGATTTCACAGAATATCAGTGATTCCTTTCAAGGCTGGTTCAGGAGATCCATATCTCTTGTGTAGTCAGACGCAATACTGAACGGGAGATGCACTCTTTCCTGAGCAAATTTAATGTGAACCACCTTGTGGTTCCTTCCTGGCCTATTCTTTGCCAGGAAGCGTTGAACCGCATCTGGCAGTCACCAGCCGCCTCATCCCCAGTCTGAGCGGACTGCAGGAGGAGGTATTGCACACTCCAGGAGTCTCTAGGTTCTCTGCCTCAAACACCTTCAGGGCTGACAGCCCTAGATACTCCTTCAGGCTACAGCACCCGGCACATGACAGACTCTGCGGAGTTCGACCAGTGGGGAAGAAGGGTATTCTCTTAATCTCATGTGCTACTCTGTATCACATCACATCAGGCTTACCATGCTGCGTACAACAGGCACTTGTGGTCAATGCTGGCACAGGTGTTAGCATTGTTGCCTGATATGGAGGAATCTAGGCAGGCCATCACCCTTTCTGCACAGGGTCTGGAGCTTGCAAGGCACCAGGCAAGGGCATTGTATGACACCAGTGAAGTGGCTTCCAGGCTAGTAGGGACAGCGATCTGTATTAGACGAATGGCATGGCTTCACTTGTCAAGATTATCACCCATGGCCCGGCATAGGGTGATTTCCTCCACTTTCCTGGGGACCTATCTCTTTTCCCGCAGGACAAGGAGGAATTTGCAGGGGCATCTTCCGTACCCCCGGTCACAGGGGACATCACTTCCCCCTGAGCAGCCTTAGGCCATGTGTGGCCTAGGATGGCTAGAAGGGTCTCTCCCTCTTGCGTCTCCCCTGCAGGAGGCTGAGGGAAGCTGTTCCCTCAGGCAGTTCTCCAGGGGCTTTACACTACTCAGCAGTAATGAATGGTAAGAGGACAATGAGAAGATATAAAAATAATGTACCCACCATAATTCTTGATCTTCCCTTGTGTCTTCCCCATTCATTACTGATCCCCGCCCACCTTCCCCTCTTGGGCCTCAGTCGCTGGGCGTCACCTCCACCCTGCTCACCCTCCCTCTCTATGAGGCCAATTGGGGACCAAGTCCCCATTGTACCTCAGGGCCCTCTGTTTCCTTAAGTCACAGAGGGTCCAACCAGAGGGGGATGGCAAGTCAGGTCTTCACCCTGGCCTTTGAGGGAACTCCCTGGGGTTCTTGGTTGGGTGCACTGTGGGGCCCCTCCCACGAGTTGGCATGGACCTGTTTGCTTCATTGCCAACTCGGGAGAGGTGATGGAGATTCCTCGGGCGCCCTGCGAGAGGACCCATGGGACTTCCCATCTTCTCTCTAACCCTTCTATATAGGGTTATTTCTAGGTATGGTCCTCTCTTAATTAGAAGTCCCCGGGCTAAGCCCTTAAGTGGCAGGTTTGAGAGGGCTGTGCCCGGGACTTTCATCCCAAATGCGGATTTAGGGGCAGGAGGGAGCAGACACTGCCATGCTGTATATTTCCCAAGACCATCTCAAGCTTTCATGCCATGCACCGATGTCCAGTGCTTTTGCAGCCTGATGGGAACCTTACAGCTGCATCTTCATGCCTTCTAGGGCTCAAGACAGTGATAAGCCAGCAGTGTCCTGACAGAGCATGGCAGGGGTCTCTTGTCTTGTCTCCCTATCTTTCTCTCTCTTTTTCTTATTCCTTTTCCTCTCTTTCTCTTACTGTCCTGTGCTGCCACCCTTGAGCTGGAGCACTAATGTCCAGAGATTGTAGTCCTCCTTCCCCTCTGTCCTCTGGCCAGCTTAATCCTTTTTCAGTTTATATCCTTTCCTTTTTCCTATCCCTTGGCCCTCTTGCCTCATCTTAATTTTCTCTGTCCCTCTTTTTCCCTTCTCTCCGGCAAAACAGAACTGGGGTGGAGGAGTCTGCGGTGGCACCTAATGGCCAATCCATGAGCACTACGCAGTGCATTAACCTCATGGGCACTGTCAACATCACCGACTCCTCCCACGAAAAAAAAAAATAGCTCCTGAGCAGGTACGTGCCTCCGGCTTACACCCAGCAATAATGAATGGTGAAGATACAAGGGAAGACCAAGAATTACAGTAGGTACGTAATTTTCATTTCACTGGACAGGGCACCAAAAAGAGCGGGGTGAGGGGTGGTGGTTTCCCTCCAGCAGCAGGTGCTGGTGCCCTTCCAGAGCTGCCCAGTGACGGGTTGGGGGTGTTTACCTCCCGCCCATCCAGACCTGCCGCAGCTCCCAGTGGTGGGGGGTCAGCTTTGCCATTTCTGGCACAACTGGTCCTTCATTACTTTGGACAAATGTGTTCTAGGCGTGGTGGGCAGAACATTGCCTCTGTGCCGAGGGCTCTCCCGTGCCGACTCATGCATAAGGAAGTCCGTAGTGTCTCAGGACATGCTGTCCGCCCTCAGGGAAGACGTTGCTCAGCTACTTGAGAAAGGAGCCATAGCCCATGTCCCAGACTCCATGGCAGGTCAGGGTTTCATGTCCACGTAATTTCTGGTTCCGAAACAGATGGGTGGTTGGTGCCCCATACTGGATCTTCACAATCTGAACCAGTTAATGAGGACACGCAAGTTCAGGATGATCACTCTGAACCAAACAATTTCATCTCTCAAGCAGGGCATGTGGTTCTGCTCCCTGGACCTCCCAAGATGCCTTTTTCCGCATTCCAGTCCATCGTTCCCTCTGATTCTGCACAGAGTGGGTTCTCTACCAGTTGAAGGTCATGCCTTTCAGCCTCTCTTCAGCTCCCAGGGTCTTCACCAAGTGCATGGCAGTGGTAGCAGTATTCCTGAGGCACCGAGGGGTCAGAGTCTACCCCTGCCTGGATGACTGGCTGATAGCTGGGTCGTCCAGTGATGCTGTGTAGTGGTCCAGGAACCTAGCCGTCTAGACCTGCAGAGACTTGGGCCTTGTGGGCAACCCAGCGAAATCTAAACTCAACTCCTCACAGGTGATTCACTTCATCAGAGCAGAGCCAGACTCCCTGCAGGCAAAAGCCCAGCTCCTTATGGACAGAGCATTGTAGCTTACCTCCTTTGCCCGATCATTTCAGGTGGGGCACTCGTGCCCTGCCTGGGACTTCCTCGGCTTGTGCGGCAGTGACTATCTCGGCGTCAGCCTCCAACCACTTAGTCTTTTTCCGTCGAAAGTGCACTACAGTGGCAACGTTGCTCAGCCGCCGGGAATCAAACTTCAAACTAGCAGCATAGTTTTCAGTTTATTATTTTGTAGTATTTCTTCAATAAGTACCGCTTACTATAATTTATTCTTATTACAAGAAAGAAGTCTCAGCCTACATTGATGGAGTCGACCGTGAGCGTGTCAGGTGACAGTAGGGAGACTCCGTATGAAAGCTGTTAAGTCAGCCGGGCTGGGTCCGGTCTGCCGCCCTCTCCAGAGGGGGGTCTGACAACGGACAGTCCAGTGCCCGAGGTAGGGGCAGTCCCCTTGGAAGCATAAAATAAAATGGTGGCATTCTAGGCATCATTCGGCCTCGAGATCTTCTTCAGCCCACAGGTCAGAAAAGAGAAGGCATCACTCGAGGTCTCCCTCTGGTATGTCTGTGCATTGATGGTCGGTCATTGGGGTCAGTTGCTGGTCTCCTCCGGAGTCGCCAGTTTCTGTTTCTGGTCACCGACCTCTTCAACATCGGAGCCCTTCCTCACCTTCTGGTAGGGCTTCAGATGAGCAGTTTCATCAGTGGGTTGCTCTGGTGCAGCAATGGGCTCAGAGGTTGGTCCAGCTGCCTAGCCTGGTCACTCAGGGGCCCTCGGACCCTTCGGGGGATCGGGTAGGGCGGTTGGGCCTCCCTAGTCGTGCGGCACCTTCTTCGGTGCCGTTGACTCCGTGTTCAGGTGCCCCCCCCACATGGCTGTGGCGCAGGGGGCCACACCGATGCCTTTATCTCCTGGTATTCTTCCTTTTTTCTCCTCAGATCTTCTTTTTCAGAGCCCTGCGTTGGTTTCGGCGTCATCCTCGGTGTCGATGCATCTGTCTGTGCGTCCTCGGCGCCATTGGGATTGTCGGCACTGCCCTCAGCGCTGTGCAGCCTTTCGGCGCCATCTTCAGTGCCATTGGGCTTGTTGGCACCATCCTCTGGCCGAGGGCTCTGTCTGCGTCATACGCTGTGCTGGGTCAAGCGGCACCGTGCTCTTCCTCGGTGCCGAGACTTGGTGTGACGTCTTCCATTCTTCAGGGCTCCTCGACACTGAACCCTTTTTCCTCCTATTTTCCTTCTGATTTTCACTCCTTTCCTGTCCATACAGGCCCTCCTGGGCTGTCAGGAGATGATATTGAGCCTGACCCAGACCTTAGGCTGGGAGATGACGTGGAAGGAACAGGATCTAATCCTATTGCAGAGACTCTGGTCAAGGACCTGTCATTTAAGTCTCTGCTGAAAAATTTGAATTCCACTCTTTCTCTCCAGACTACAGATATCGGTCCAGGGAAGCTTTTAAGACTCCAGTACCTTCATGTCCTGGACATCCCTATAGATTTAACTCCCCCGGTACAGCCTTCCTTTGCGACGCTTTCTCAAATGGTATGGAATAATCCTGCTCTCATTCCTTCTGTGGCTAAGTCTATAGATAGAAAGGATGCTGCTCCCAAGGATCGACCCATTTTGGCTTCCCAAGCCTTTGCAGACCCTTCTGTAGTCTTGGCAGAGAATGATAACGTCGTCCTCACTCAGGCTACTACAGCCCAACCTATAAACAAAGAATCTCGTAAGATAGATACTTTAGGTAAGAGAGTCTTTGCTGCATCCACCCTGGGTATGCGAATTGCCAGCTACCAGGGCTATTTCTCTCAGTATGAGTGTATTCTTTGGCATTCACTAAAACAAATGGTAGAAGCTCTACCGGAGTCGGACACTAATTCAGAGCTTCTTCAAACCATAACCAGGGGTATCGAGTCCAACAACCAACAGGTTAAAGCAGCTATGGATGCCTTTGATACTGCCTCCTGAACGGTGGCGGCGAGCATTTGTACCTGCCGTCACTCCTGACTGCGCACTTCAGGCTTCACGAATGATGCCCAGCAGTAGATCATGGCGTTACCCTTCGGTGTGTATCTCTTCGGTCCTCAAGTAGAACAAGCTCTAGAGGCAACACAAAAGACTAGGTCTGCCATTAAATTGGCTCAACCTGCTCCGGCCCCTTCTCAGGGGGTGTTAATAAGTGCCAGTTTCACAACTGCCAGTCCTTTCGAGGCAAAGGCAAGAGAGGTTTTAATAAAAACCAAGCCCCTCAGCCTCAAAGGAAAATGCAACAGAAAGCACAAGGGCCCGAAGCGCCCAGTGCCACCTTCTGAGTTTCTGGCCCAAGTCCCACCTCAGCTGCCCGAAGGGGACTCTTCCTCAGCAGTGGGAGGTCATCTGACTCAATTCTACAACCAGTGGAAGTCCATAACATTGGGCAAATGGGTCCTCCGGATAATCTGTGAGAGGTATTCCCTCAGTCTTTCAGAGACCCCTCCAGATCGTCCCTCCAAACGATAGCCCATGCTGTCAGTACTTCAGTCAGAACTTCTTGCTTCCGAGATACAAGGCCTTCTGAACAACAGGGCAGTAGAAATAGTTCCACTGGATCAACAGAACACAGGGTTCTACTCCCATTACTTTCTAGTTCCAAAGAAAACTGGGGGCATGCGCCCCATTTTGGACCTCAGAAAATTGAACAAATTTCTTCCCAAAGAGAAGTTCAAAATGATATCACTAGGAACCCTGTTACCGTTGCTTCATCAGCACAACTGGCTAGCCTCCCTGGACATGCAGGATGCTTACCAACATATTCCTATTCATCCAAAGCATCACACATACCTAAGGTTCATGGTTTTGGGACAACATTATCAGTTCAGAGTCCTGCCCTTCGGGCTATCCTCGGTGCCGTGAGTTTTTACAAAGTGTTGTGCAATTCTCACAGCGCATCTCAGAAAGATCAGAATACAAGTGTTCCCATTTCTGGACGACTGGCTTCTAGCAAGTTCTTCCAGGCAAGGAACTCTCGAAGCCGTATCTACAGCCTCAGACTTTCTCTCATCCATGGGAGTTTTGCTAAATATCAAGAAATCACAGTTGCAGCCCTCCCAGAAGCTCCTTTTAATAGGAACTCTTCTGAACACCTCCTGTGTGAAAGCCTTTCTTCCAGAAGACAGAAGGAGTGATATCCTACAGATGGCATGATACATCAGAGAGAACAGCTCGGTTAGAGCTATCTTTATGCAACGGATGCTGGTTCTCATGGCATCCTAGGTGTTCACTGTACCCCTAGCTCACCTCCACATGAGAACCTCTCAATGGATGCTCAGTACTCAGTGGTCCCCAACCACTCACCCTCAGTCCTTTCTCATCAAGGTGACAGAACTTCTGAGAGGTTGTTCACCTGGTGGTTGCAAGAGGACAACCTTCTGGAAGGGTATCCCTTTGCTCTCCTGGATCACCAGATCTTGATTACCGTGGACGCGTCCCTGATGGTATGGGGAGCTCACTGTCAGAATCTCCACACCCAAGGTACGTGGACTCAAGACGAGTCCCAGCTTCATATAAATATCCTAGAAATGAGAGCTGTCCTTTATGCAGTCTGGGATTTTAAAGGACATTCTGTGTCACAAGAACATTCTCCTTCAAATGGACAACAAAGCAGTGATGTATTAACATCAACAAGCAGGGCAGTGTACACTCTTACCCCTTATGCAGGGAAGCGATGAGAGTGTGGGAATGGTGCTTGGAGCACAAGGCTCTAATCCAGGTGGTCTACCTGCTGGGAGTGCAGAACATACTAGCAGACTGTCTCAGCAGAACGGAGACAGAGCCTCACAAATGGTCTCTCGACCCAACCGTAGTTCAGTCACTATTCGCAGAGTGGGGAACTCTAGACCTGGGCCTTTTTCCATCCTCACTCAACACAAAACTGCCTCTCTTCTGCTCCAGAAATCCAGGGCCTGGCATTTTCTGTCAGGATGCGGTCAGGCTGAAGTGGACGAAATGCTTTCTATACGCCTTTCCTCCTCTTCCTCTAATTCAGAGGATACTTCTCAAGTTCGAGTCCCAGGGGGACAAAATGATCTTCATTGCTCCCTTCCGGCCACGACAGATATGTTTTCCATTACTCAACAGTATGTCGGAAACCCCTCCGAAAGTGCTTCCCCTTCAGACAGACCTTCTGACTCAGGGGCCTGTGGTCCATCCCAGTCTGAGATCGCTTCACCTTCGGCTCCTGAAGAGATAGAAGTGAACAGGTTCAATGTGTCTCGCAGAGTTTTAGATATTCTTTTGGCTGCGCGCAAGCCAGCCACTAGAAAACTTACACAGCCAAATGGAAGCGTTTCTTTCTCTGGTGTGCAAAATCCTCTTTGAATCCTTTTTCCTGCCCACTAGATAAAGTCCTAGAGTACCTTTTAGACCTCTCAAATTCAGGTCTACAATACTCTACAGTAAAAGTTCACCTTTGTGCCATTTCAGCTTATCATGAGCCAGTACTTTCCTTGTCACTGTCTCAGTCACCTGTAGTTAAGAGGTTTCTGAAGGGAATTCTGCATACCAGACCTCCTATGAGACATCCAGTTGCAGCCTGGGACATTAATCTTGTACTAGACATGCTCACTCGAAAGCCTTCCGAGCCTCTAGCTACCTGTGAGCTGAAATTTTGCACTTGGAAAACGGCCTTCCTGGTGGCCATTACCTCAGCCTGCAGGGTCTCTGAAATACATGCCTTGGTCACAGACTCTCCGTATACTGTGTTTCATAAGGACAAAGTAGTTCTTAGGACCCATCCTAAGTTTCTACCTAAGGTTGTTTCAGAATTCCATCTAAACCAACCTTTAGTCCTTCCTACTTACTTTGTGAACTTCCAAAATGAAGGAGAGCGTACCCATCATTCTTTAGATGTTAAAAGAGCTCTGCGTTTCTATTTAGATAGAACAAAACAAATTTGCAAAGCTGAACAACTGTTTGTTTCCTCCGTCGAGTCCCGGCTGGGTCAGTCTGTCGCTGTCAGATGCATTTCAGCATGGCTGGTGGCATGCCTTCGCCACTGCTATTAAATGGTGCAGGTTAAGCTGGAAGGCAGAGTGTATGCTCACACTACTAGAGCAGTCGCGGCATCCCTGGCGGAAATCCGCAACGTGCCCATTGCAGACATTTGCAATGTGGCTACCTGGAGCTCAGTGCATACTTTCATCAAGCACTATGCCTTGGATATCCATGCCAGGTGACATCTTTCATTCGGCAGGACCATCCTTAATGGACTTCTGTCCTAAATTGTGAGCTCTTGGTCTCTTCTGCCGTCCTCTCACGGGATTATTAGCTCGGTACTCTCCCATCAGTGTGAATGAGTGGTGGAGACTTTATGTCCAGGAAGATATGGAAATTACGTACCTACCGTAATTCTTGATCTTCTTGGACGAAGTCTTCACCACTCATTCACACACCCACCCACCATTCCTCGAGCTCACCTCTGTTTGCTGGTCTTCACTCCCTCAATCTTTAGGCTGTGAAGACTTCTTTGTTGACCCTTCTTATACGGGTCATCTGGACTATCCTATGTCCAGTTTTTGTTAGGCTATCCTTCTAGGTTAGTTACACTGCACCTCCTCAAAAAAAAGGTACTGAGGCGGTTGGAGGGTTGATGCCAAGATAGTCATTGCCGCATGAGCCGAGGCTCGCGGCTCCGTCTTTGTCGCCGACCCTCTTGCAAAAGAGTTTGCTCTCACTGGGTCCTAGCACCTCCGGCATAGATCCCATCAGTGTAAATGAGTGGTGGAGATGTCATCCAAGAAGATCAAGAATTGCGGTAGGTACGTAATTTCCATTTCTTCCAATAGGGCACTTCCCTAGTCGATCTCTTTGCCTCCTGGGAGAATGCAAAGTTGAAGCTGTTCTGTTCCGGCCCCCCATAGTGTGGGACACTAATGGAAGATGCCTTCACGAGGTCTTGGACCACAGGTCATCTTTACACCTTCCCTCATTTTTCCTGATCCACAAGGTTTGGTTAAGGCGTGGATGATCCTGCTAGCCCTGGACTGGCCCCACCAGTATTGGTACCTTGATCTCCTCAGCATCAGCAGTAGGACTCTGTGGTGGATACCTCTGTGCCCAGATCTGGTCTCTTGTCACAAGGGCAAGGTCCAGCACCCAGATCTTCAGTCCTTGCATCTCACAGCCTGGTTCTTGAGCCGCTGGAGTTCCAGGCACTGAGTCTTTGGGAAAATGTTCACCACATTGTGGAGGCTTCCCAGAAAGAGTCGACTCATCAGTGCTAAGCCTTCAGATGGAAAAGACTTTCCATTTGGTGCCAGGGCTAGTAGTTTAGACTACGTGTGGTCCCTTTTTTAGTTGGGAATATGGGCAGACTGAGTGGGCCTAGCGGTCCCTATCCGTGTCAACTTCTATGTTTCTTGTATATTATACAGGCACAGTAATGCCTTTAAATTAGCATTGAGTAGGCAATTTAATGTTACTCAGCCATCCAACTGATTCACCTGAAATTTGACATAAATGGAGTTGGCATCAGGATCCTATAAATTTGGTAATGATTGGTGTGGTGTTTATAAAGTTCTAGAAGACCTTAATTTAAAACCTTTTTTGTACATCAGTTGCCCAAAAATGGTTAGAATTTGAAATGTGAAACGCTCAGGTTTGATAAAGTTTTTTTCCAAGAATAATTCTTGGCTAATTTGGTGTTTTTTTTTAAATAGTTTTCATTTTTGAGTTATTAACAAAAAAGTTATGTTTTCGGCCTTCCTGGTGGCACTGAGGCCAGAGGCGCCATGCTTTACATCGCGCTATACCGGTGTCCCGGGTTCGGGAATGACCTCGGGTTGTAGGGGTGCTGGCATGGGGGGAGGGACAGAGCTACCTAACGGCAGCTCTCCTCTCTGGGGGTGGTTGGTGCACCCCTGTAATTCTGCTGCCACTAGGTGGCGGTCCAGTGGCGGCATAGGTAGAAGGGGGCAGCAAGCCGGGAGGGCATCTCGGAACGCAACGTGCACATGCTTCCACACACGCACACTTGAGATGGAGCAGGGCAAAAAAAATTTGGGAAAAGCAATAAAAAATGTAAATTAAGAAAAAAAATTTCTGTTTTTGCAAACGTTCTAAGGCTATATGAATTTTCATGGAACTGTCTTTAATTAGTTTTGTCATTCTAAACTGGTTTCATGGGATAACATTTTAGGTTTCGTGAGAGCGGTCACAAAAGCACTGAAAATAGAATTGAAGTATAGGAGAGTTTTCAGGCTTGTGTGTGTGCAAGTTTAGGGTGAAATGAAGATTCTTGCTTAGTTTTTATGAAGACAGATGATCATTTTTGGTTAAAATAAAGATTTTAAAAATTTTCAAGAGGAAAAACCAGAAATACATTTTGTGGATTTGTGAATAAGGTTTCATGATGTGGGCCTGATTTCATCATTAATTTTGGTTTTGTGACAATTTGAAATACTGAAAATTGCTCATTTAGAATTTGAAAGTGAGGTGGATTTCACTGTTGAAGCTTGTGTTTTCGATAATTTAGGGTATGATGGCGATCCTTTTTGTGTTTCACATTGTAAAATGTCATCTCTGACAAAAAATGCTGGTTTTATTGTGTGCAAATAACTTTTATTTTTATTTTTTATTTAAAAGTTTGAATTTACAGGATAAGTTCAGTGAGATCAGGCCTTGTTTACAGAACGTCCCAAGTCCATTGAATACAAACATGACAAATTTAATAAACATACATAGTAATACAAAAGGTACATAATAACATATGAACACTTAAATATTTATCTACTAGGTAACACAACAGGTAACTTATTGTTCATAAAAACAATTAAAACATGCATAATAATACTTAAACAGTTAAATATAGGTAACACAGCAGATAACTTGTTGCTTATGAAAAACAGTTACAGATTGTGCCTGCAAAAGCTTTCTCTTGAGATTGTGTTTGAAAATGTATAATGTCAGGAATTTCGTAATTCAGGTGACAGTTTATTCCAGCAAAGAGGGGCATCAAAAGAAAAACAAATTCTACCATAATGAGATTGGTATCTAGGTAAGAATACACCCCGAGTGGGAACTTCTCTTAAATCATGACTATGAGTGGAGGCTAACTGTTTATTCGAAAGATAAGCTGGGGTTTAATGATTTACTGTTTTGTAGATCGAAGTAAGCCAATGAAGTGAATGTCTTGATGAGGGTAACAGCCAGTTTAATTGGGGTGGAAGAGCACAGTGATGTGTATTTCCTGAACTTCTTGTATAAACCGTAATAACTGAAAATATACTTTATCAACTGAAGAGAGGCCCGTGATGTTAGAATTATGATATATAGAATTGTCATAATCCAGAATTGGAAGTACTAATTGGGCCACAATAATTTTATGACCTTGTAATGATAAACAGTGTCTGGCTCTTTTAAGTCGACCTAGGCATTGACAAGTTTTTACAGTAATATTGTAAATGTGAGATTTAAAGAAAAGAGTAGAATCAAACGTCAAGCCCAAATATTTAAATTCATGAACAAGCTGCAAAGGAACATTATTAAGCTTGATGGTGAAGGAGAGAGCATTGTTATTTTTTTTTTTTTTACACTATTCAAGAGTAGTAAATTAGAAGAAAACCAGTCAGCAACTTTATCAAAATCAGTTTGAAGGGTAGAAGTTAGGAACTTTAAATCATTATGAGCAAAGAAAAGCGTGATCTTCCTGGACTAAAAGTCTCCACCACTCATTCACACTAATGGGACTACGCTGGAGGCGCTAGGACCCTGCGGGAGCCAAAAATCTTCAGAAAGGCCAGCACCGGGATAGGACCGCATATGCATGGTGCATAAGACTAGCTCACGCCATAAAGGCTATCTTGGCATTGACCTCCAACGCCTCAGCTCTTCTCTCCCGACGAGAGGCTTCAAGGACGCCATCTGTCAGGAGTTAAGTCTTCGTCTATATGACAGCAGCTATAGCCGTTCAGTATTCAATTAACTTACCATTTTTAGTGTTCTTTTCTTATTTAAAAAAGATGATGATGAAGATGAAGAAGAAGAAATTCTCAGCCTACCATCAACGGAGTCGACCTTAGTAGCGGTGACGGTAGGGAGACTTCATTTGAAAGCAATGATGGCAGTGGGGCTGTATCTGGTCCACCGCCCTTTGCAGAGGGGGGTCCGACCATGGGCAGTCTGGTGCTCGGGGGGGGGGAGGACAGTCTGCCTGAAGCACAGAAGTAATGGTCCTGTTCCCGACCTCGATCGGGGACCCAGCTCTGCTTGACCTCAAACTCGTCTTCCTCCTGTCAGTGGGAGAAGAATCAGTACCACTCAAGGTCGCCTTCTGGTACATCTGCATGGGGATCGTCGGTGGTTGAGAGTGGTAGGCCTAAACCAACTCCGGTGGGTTTCTCTGTGGCTCTGCTCTTAACGGCCACGATCTTCAACACCAGATCCCGTCTCTGTCTTCGATGGGGTTCCGGTGAGCAGTTTCACCTCTGGGCCACTCTTTTAGAGCAGGGGGTACAGCGTCTGCTCAGTTGTCCTGGCCAGTGGACCCTGTTCCAGGGACTTTGGGCCTCGGAGGCACTGGGCTGTGGTTGGGTCGGTCATGCCAGGATGTGCGTGGTGCCCTCTACGGTGCCAACCCCATCGACGCAGACTCCTCATGCCTACCCCCCCTCCTTTTTGCTTACAGAGTTCGGCACAGGTATCACGTTTCTTCTCCCCCTTTTCTTCAGATCTAGGTCCAGCAGTGGTGCCTGCATTGGGTGCAGTGCCAGCACCGCAAATGGTGTTGAACTCTTCGAAGCCAATCCAGGTGGCAGCATCTCCCGTGTTCCTGGCCTAGACCACCTGCCTTTTGGAGGTTATTCTGGGGTAGAAGTGGATCTGGTTGAGTCTCTCCCTGTTCTGCTTTGTCGATGACACAGTGGATGACTCATTTTATGGGCTGGAAGGCAAGCCTTCTGTATCAGTTTGATGGAAGGTCTTCTTTCCAGTTGTTTTCCACAAGGATAAGGGGTCCACCATAACATTTCAGTCTTCATCTGTGGACCAAAGCAGACTTCTACATCTTGAGTTCCCACATTCTTCAGTACGAGCACACCCTGTGGAACACACTCAATTCAGTGGTCGAGAGCCTTCTGGAATCTTAACGCTCCATTGTAGGGGCATATAGCCCAATAATCAGCTGAAAGCTTTTATGGATGCCTATGACTCTGCCTCTAGGGCAGCTGCTGCTGGCAGCAGGTGGTTAACGTCTCCTCAACAGTGCTTATCTGTTCGGCACCCAGGTTGCGCCCTGGAGGCCACTCAGAACAACAGGGCTGCCATTTAGGCAACAGGCGGCACCTGCTGCCTCTTAGAGGGATGGGAACCATCAACATTCTCGTAACAGGCAGTCCTTTTAAGAGCATGGCCTAGGTGCCTTTATCAGGAACCAACCCCTCAGCCATGAAGAGAATGCAGTAGAGGGCATAGGGCCCGAAAGTGCCCTGTGCCAACCTCTGTGGATCCGGCCCAGGCCCCACCTTAGCTGTCTGAGGGGGACACCTCTCTCAATGGTAGGAGGGGCACCTAATTCAGTTTTACAACCAGTGGAAGTCCATTACAGCGGACATATGGGTCATCGGGATTGTCCTAGAGGGATACTCTCCCAATTTCGCAGAGATTTCCCCAGATCTTCCACCCAGACGGCAGACGTCTCTTGCTTCTGAGATACGGGGCCTCTGTGGGAACTGGGCAGAAGAAGTTGTTCAACAGTGGAACAGAGCACAGGTTTCTATTTCCATTGCTTCTGGTTCCAAGATAACAGGTGGCATGCGTCCATTTGTCGACCTTGGAAGGATAAACAAGTACTTGTTCAGGGAGGAGTTCACTAAAACCTCGGCATTCAAGTCTTCACTTCCTGGACATTTGGCATCTAGCCAGCCCACCCTGGCAAGAGACACAGGAAGCAGTTGCCACAGCTTCTCAGTTGTTCTCTCCAGGGGGGTTTCTGATTCGGGGAAGGTGCCAGTTTCATCTTCTCAGCAGCCCCTCCTGTTAGGCACCCTCCTGGGTACCTCCAGGGCGTTGGTTTTCGTTCCAGAGGACAGGAGAAACTACATCTTCAGAAGGCTCATTACATCATGGAAAATTACTCTACTCGGGCCTCTTTCAGTTGAGAGGATGCTGGGACTCAGGGCTTCCTCTGCAGCATCTGCAGTCCTCCGTGCAAAATAACAGAGCCTCGCACAAAATCTCTCGTGGGGAGCTCACTGTCAAGCTCTCCACACTCAGGTGTGAAGCCAGGAGGAACCTCATCTTTTCATAACTATCTCAGAGATGAGAACTATCTTATACGCAAAGTCCTGAAAGATGTCCCCTGCCATGAAGTGATCCTACTTTGGACAGATGACAAAGCTGTGATGTATTACATCAGCAAGGAGGGTGGAGTGCCCTCCTACCCTCCCTGCAGGAAGGCCGTGAGGTTGTGAGAGTGATACCTCGAGCACAATGCCTTCATGCACTGACTTTCGACAAGTGGGGCAGTTCAGACCTGGTCCTTTCTGTGTCCCCCTCTCAACGCAAAACTGCCTCTATCCTGCTTCAGAAATCCAGACCCTGGTGTTTTCTGTCAGGATGTATTCACTTCAGTAGACAAGATGCTTCCCATACATTTTCCTCCTCTTCCCTTAATTCAGAGGGTGCTGCTCAAGTTGTAGGCACAGGGGGGCAGGATGGTTCTCATCATCCCAGATTGGCCTCAGCAGATATGATTTGCATTGATCAACAGTCTGTCAGAAGTTCCCCCAAGGTGACTTCCTCTATGAGCAGACTCTCTAGCACAGGGACTGTAGTCCATCCTAACCTGCGCTCCCTTCATTTCCATGCCAGGCTCCTGAGGAAATGAAAGTGGGCAAGTTTTAGGTTTCCTAGACCATCGCAGATGTCTTCTTAGCCGCGCATAGGCCTTACACCAGGAGGGCATACGCGGCTAAGTGGAAACCCTTCTCCACCTGGTGTGCAAGTCCCATTTGGACCCTTTCAGTTGCCCACCAAGTAAGATGTTGGGGTGCCTCTTGGACCTGTTGAACACAGATCTGCAGTACTCGACAGTGAAGGTGTACCTCTGCGCTTTTTCAATCTATCTTGAACCAGCAGAGAACACGTCACTGGCTCAGTTACCAGTAGTCAAGTTTTGCTTCTCCCTACTTACTTCGTTAACTCCAGAATGAAGGAGAGCACTTCCTTCATTTTTCTTGATGTTAAGAAGGTCTGCGATTCTACATTGACAGAACAAAGAGATAACGCATCTGAGCAACTATTGTATCTTTCAGCATGCCTTGGCTGGGTCAGCCTGTTGCCATGAGATATATTTCTGCTTGGTTAGTAGCATGTCTTTGACACTACTAATCCATGGCACAGGTGAAGTTGGAACAGCAGGTTCTCACCACTGTACTAGAGCAGTTGTGGCTTTCCTGTCGGAGATTCGTAATGTACCCATTGCAGACATCTGCAAGGCGGCAAGTTGGAGCTCATTGCATACCTTTGTAAAGCACTATGTTCTGGATGTCCATGCCAGACAGTTAACTTTCGTCAGCAGGACAGTCCTTATGGACTTCTGTCCTGAGTGAGTTCTGTCTCCTACCACCCTACTTGGGGGGGTTTTAGCTCGGTACTCTCCCATCATTGTGAATGAGTGGTGGAGACTT
Source organism: Neoceratodus forsteri (assembly GCA_016271365.2). NCBI lineage: Eukaryota > Metazoa > Chordata > Ceratodontiformes > Ceratodontidae > Neoceratodus > Neoceratodus forsteri. The sequence goes on from CM057453.1 coordinate 810,573,865, forward strand.
TTAGTCCAGGAAGATATGGAAATTACGTACTTACCGTAATTCTTGATCTTCTTGGACGAAGTCTCCCCCACTCATTCACATGCCCACCCACCATCTTCTGAGCTCACTCATTCTGTTTTAGTCTTCACTTCCTTGTTGTTGGGGCTGTAAAGGCATTGTTGAATTGACCCTTCTTACATGGGTCATCCGGGCCTTCATATGCCTGGAAGTTAGGGTTAAGTTTTCTTTCATTAGTTTACACGGCACCTCCTCGGTTGAAAAGGTACTGAGGCGGTTGGAGGGTCGACACCAAGATAGCCTATATGGTGTGAGCTAGTCCCACGGCACCGCACTCCGGGCACCAGCTCTCCTGATGATTTTTGGCTCCTGCGAGGTCCTGGCACCTCCAGCGTGGTCCCATTAGTGTGAATGAGTGGTGGAGACTTCATCCAAGAAGATCAAGAATTACGGTAAGTATGTAATTTCCATGTATTGTCCACATAAAGTCTAATAATACAGTTCCTAACTATAGAAGGTAAATGATCAACAAACAAATTAAAAAGGCAGGACCCAAAATAGACCCCTGAGGGTACCCCAGTGTTTGTAGAAAGAAAAGAGAATAGACACCCATTCCAAGAAACAGCCTGGCACCTTCTGTGTAAATAGGATGAAAACCAAGATACAACTTTTGAAGAAAACCAGTGACAAAACTAGACTTTTTTTGTTGTTGTTTGTTTTGTGATATAGGTTTCATGAATTGTGGAAATGGTTTCCTGAGGTTTTTGTGTTTTTGTGAGTTTATGAAGAGAGTTGTGGGAAAAATGTTGGTTTTCATAGGAACTTGTTGAGGTCATGGTCTGAAGGGTATTGTGTGTCTGGCATTACACAAGACCCTTTGTGAGGGCTGCCCCAGTGGCCCAGCATTCTGATGACTAGGTTCAGAAATGTGCCTAGGAAATTATGTCAGGAGGCAGGCCGTGGTAAAGACAGCTGCCACTCAGCAGTGCGTCTTGGTCAGGGAGGGTTGGCTGCAGACCTCGCCACCACAGTGATTCCTTGTCTAGGCAAGGGAGCTTGCGCTTGCCACACGGTGAAGCTACGGTAGTATGAGGCCGACTCAGGTGTTCCTGCCAGGAGAGGTGGGGGGGACCAAGGGAATAAAGCCAGGTAGCCATCTGAATGATGACTGATTTCAACCTGACCAGAGTATATCCCTGTGAACAGGATATATCTCAGCACCAGCAAGCTACTGGCCAGGGAGAAAAATTAATATGAAAAAAAGACTATTTGGGTCCAGTGCGAAGCCAGATAGAGTTTGTTCATGGTGCAGGATCCAAAGGGACCTGCACATCCTTTCATGAAGCTAGTTATCACTGACTTTCTGTTTGATAAAAAGCGTGAAGGGTAGCAGGTGTATGGCTTCATACAGGGCCCAAAGGCCCCTGTGCAAAGTAAGGTAACTTAGCTCCTGATTCACAAAAGGGCCCTGTACAATGCAAGTTTAGATTTACTTTCTGGAAAACTAAGGAAATTAATTGCAAATGCATACATTAGGGTTGCAAATACACAAAGTAGGCAAAGAAAGAAAACCAAAAAATTAGGTGTCAGTCTCATGAGTTTGGCAAACCAGTATTGTGAGATTCCTTGGGGTTTTCAACCCTAATACACTCCTCCTTCTCCCAGTCCCTGGCCTCGTGACCCAAGCACAAGCTATAGCTCCGGGCCATGCGGCCACTGTGCGAAGAACGTTATGATTGATTTCCTGCTTCATGCAGAGCCTTGCATGAAGAAAATAATGAATAATCTCCTGCTTTGTACAGAGCCATGCACAAAGAAAGTTATGAATGAGCTCCTGATTTGCACAAAGAAAGCTATGACCAAGACTCATGAGGCTTTGACACCTAATTTATTTCATTTCCATCCCTTGTCTGCTTTGTTTCTGCAAGCTTATTATATGCATTAACATAGTTTTTTTGCGCTCTCTCTCTCTCTCTATATATATATATATTTTATACATACATACACACACATATACATATATAGTTCACATTAACTTACTGTGCAACCAGTTGACAGCCTATTAGCATCTGAGCTGTTATGGTTATGCACGGGCTGTTAGCTGGTTAGTGCTGAGCTTTGAATGAACTGCCTGAATGCACTTTCATTTGAAAGGCCCATTCTGCAGCTGTAGGGGAGAAAAAGAAACCAACTAGTTGGCAACTCAGTGAATCCCATGAAGAGAATGGGTCGCAAACTGGCTGCACAATAAGTTAAACATGAACTACAATAGATAGGTAGGTAAGCAGGTAGACAAATAGATAGATGTCAAAAAACTACATGAAGATACAGTGCAAGCCTGTTATGATGGACACATCTGCGCACACAACTTTTGTCCGTTATATCCAGAGGCAGTTGAGCCTATGTGTTAGGAATATCTGTGTGTGAGCAGGGGCTCAGAGTGAATGAGAAACTATTATAAAACTTCACAAATTACTCAGAATCCTGCCTAGCATATTTTTCCGTACTTTATGTGTTTATTTAGTTATTTAACTGTCAGGGAAAATGATTTTTTTTTTATGAAGTTTATTGCAGAAAGTAAGAATATAGTAACTAGTGGCTGAATGTTTGGGTTCTAGGACAGTAAGATCAAAAGCAATTGTACTGTAAGGGTTTTATTAAAATATATTCCCGGTGGCGCTGAGGGTTGAAGTACTGGGCACCACACCGGCGACCCGGGTTCGGGAATGGACTCAGGCCATCGGGGGCTGGCAGGAGAGAGGAAGGCTTGAGCATCACACGACTGCTCTCCTTCCTCTGGGCAGGGTAGGGGCACCGCATCACACTGTAGCGGTGACTGTTGGAGGCCAGCTGCACTACAGTTGTGTGCACAGCAGGGGGTGGGGAAACATAGAAACATAGACTTTGATGGCAGATAAAGACCACTTGGCCCACCCAGTCTGCCCATTTCCCTACCTATTGGATAAGCTGCAGATTCTAGTTAACCAACAGCCTACTTCCTGCCACCCCCCACTACAATTGCCTTATGTCTGTCCTATGCACGTTTGAATACCCCACTGTTTTAGACCCAACAACCTCCCCAGAAAGGTGGTTCCGTGCATCCACCACTCTCTCCGTGAAAAAAAATTTCCTCACATTACCCCTGAGCCGTCCCCCCTCTATCTTTAAGTTGTGCCCCCTTGTTCTTACACATCTCTTTTTCTGAAAGATGCTACCCTCCTGGACTTTGTTGATTCCCTTCAGGTATTTGAACGTTTCTATCATGTCCCCCCGTCCCTCCTTTCATCAAGGGTATACATATTAAGCTCTCTCAGTCTCTCTACATATGGTTTCTGATGCAGACCCTGCACCATTTTAGATGCCCTCATCTGGACTGCTTCCATCCTGTCTGTGTCCTTGTATAGATGAGGTCTCCAAAACTACACACAGTACTCCAGATGGGGTCTCACCAACTGTCTGTACAGAGGGATAACCACTTCCCTTTTTCTACTTGTGATGCCCCTTCCTATGCATCCCAGTATCCCCCTGGCTCTCCTTACTGACTTCTTACATTGCTTACCAACCTTTAGATCATCTGATATGACTACCCCCAGGTCCCTTTCCATTTTTGTTGTTGTTAGTTCCTCCCCTGCTATTGTGTACTCTTCTCCTGGGTTTTTGTTTCCCAGGTGCATTACTTTGCACTTCTTTGCATTGAATCTAAGTTGCCATATGTCTGACCATTCCTCCAACCTTGCCAAGTCCTTTCTCATCCTTTCTACCCCCCCTTGTGTATCAACTCTGTTACAGATCTTTGTGTCATCTGCAGAGAGGCATACCTTTTCCTCTAGACCCTCTGCAATGTCACCTATAAAGATGTTAAAGAGGACTGGACCCAGTACTGAGCCCTGAGGTACTCCACTAGTGACCCCCCCTTTCTTCGGAATGTGTTCCATTCACTATTACCTTCTGTGTCCTGTTTTGCAGCCAGTTTGCTACCCAGGCTACCACCCTGGGACCCACTCCCAGGCTGGCTAACTTGATTATTAATATTTTGTGTGAGACTGTGTCAAATGCCTTGCTAAAGTCTAGGTAGGCCATATCCACAGCTACTCCCTGGTCTATTACTTTGGTCACCCAGTCAAAGAAATCTATTAGATTCGTCTGACATGACCTTCTTGCTGTAAATCCATGCTGCTTTGGGTCCTGTGCCCCGCTGGCCTCTAGGTACTCAACAATTCTTTCTTTCAGAAGTGATTCCATCATTTTCCCTACCACTGAGGTCAAACTTACAGGTCTGTAGTTTCCTGCTTCTGCCTTGCTCCCACTTTTGTGAAGGGAATCACATCTGCCCTACTCCAGTCCTCGGGTACCACCCCATCCTCCCATGATTTGTTAAAAAGTGTGGTCAGTGGTGTCACTAGGTCCTCCTTTAGTTCTTTTAGGATTCTGGGGTGAATCTCATCAGGCCCCATTGCTTTGTCCACCTTGAGTTTTAGGAGTTCTTTCAGGACTCTTTCTTCTGTAAATGGACTGGTGTCAACCCCCCTACCCAGAGTGCTTCTATTGTCTGGTTTAGGTAACTCCTCCTTATCTTCTTTTGTGACTACTGAGCAAAAGTATTCATTCAGTATCTCTGCCTTTTCATTGTCTCCCTCTGCCCACAACTCCTCTCCCTTATTAATCTTCACTATTCTTCCCTTAACCTTTGTATGCTCCCTAATGTACCTATAAAAGGTTTTATCCCCCTTCTTAACTGAATTGGCTGTTTTTTCCTCGGTTTGGGCTTTTGCTATTCTGATTGCCTTCCCCACTTCTTTCTGCTTTAATTGATACAGTTCCCTGTCGTGCTCCTTCTGTGATTCCTTATACTTTTTGAATGCATCCTTTTTCTCCTTAACCTCCCGTGCCACCTCTTTTGAGAACCATAGTGGTTTTACTCCACTTTGTTTTCTTTATCTATTTCACACAAGGCTTGTTGCCTCTACCTGGTCCACACGAATTGTGGGTGCCCACTGGCAGGGGTCACGATGGGCATCGGCATGGGCGTGCTGGCATGCTGCATCCGGCTCCCAGGGAAGAAATTGGTGAAAATGGTGGGGTGATCTGGGTGACTGATGATCATGCCGCCCCGAAGCGAGGTGATACCTTCCTGAGGTGTGGCCGCCATGTGTGCATGGAGAATTACTATGCGCCAGACCTGGTCCAGGGGTGCAGGTGCCATGGCCGGGAGTCATTGGGCCCACTCCGTAGGGGAGCAAAAATAGAAAGAATAAAAAAAAAAATACATATATATATAGTCACTTCCATTTTAATGTAATCAACTAATAAAAGTTTATGTAGCTTATGGAGAATTATTTTATCAGAGTTTTTAAAACATCAAAAGCAGGGAAATCCAAGAGTAAGGATTTTTTGAACCCTAACTCCTCTCCATGCACCACCCCATGAACTCCACTGAATTAAATACTAAGCACTATATTTATAGTGCAAGTATAGTTAGTGTTTAATGTTAAACCCCAGTTTGTGTACATTAGTAACTTTGGCACCGTTCAATAAAATTAAATGAAATGTTGCATGCAAGATCAGGGTGCCATGTTCTTAGGCTAAGGCAAGTTTCATGATGGCCGCTTTCCCAGATTCTGAGATCTAGGGAGTGTAAGACATTAAAAAAAAAACTTTTTGTCCATGTTTCTGCTCATGTCTAGGCCAAAAACCGGTTCGGTCCAAGGTGGTGCCTTTTGAAAATATTAATCTAGAGTTATGAAGTAACATGTTGCTTCTGAGCCTGCTCAGGAGGGTTTCCAGGATAGCTGGTTCTGTTATACTTGCGTGGTATGGTTGAGTAGGCTGTCTAATGTTAACTTCAAATTTTTGAACCATAGTAACTTTGGCGCTGTTCAAAGTTACTTGAAATGCTGCATGGAAGGATGGGGTGGCAAGTTCTTAAGACTTGGCGAGTTTCGTGACAGACATTCATCTGTATTCTGATATCCGGAAATTTAAAAAGCTTTTAAAAATGTACTTTTTGTCTGCTAATTTGCTCACCTGTTGAGCAAAAACTGTTTGGAATGTTGTTTTGGAACTTTGTTGGGGCTCAGCCCAAAAATGTGCCTTTTGAAGGTTACATAAAAATATCAGTTGGTTCTTGAATTATAAGGTTTAGAAATTTGGAAGGGAGCATGTCAGTAGGGTTTCAGGATAGCTGTCTGGTGCGAACACAGAATTTATTTTCGTGAGCTAATTTTTGTTTTGTGAGAAAGAAAAAATTTTTTTGCCATCTTTATTTTTTTTGGGGTGTGGGGCAAACATTTTCCAGAAACAAATAAAAATGATACCTTTTCAGAAAACAAACTCCTGAACCTAGGTAAATTGGTCCTGTTTAGCTAAATTCTGGGTTTGTTTGACAAACAATGACACAGATACACATTTTTTGGGCACAACAAAAATCATAGGTTACCTGCTTAATGAGTGTTGTGATTCTTGTGTCCCGAGCTAGGAATTTTTTGTTCGCGAGAAAGTGTGAACAAAGAATTATTTCTTCACAACATTCTTTGCTTGCAAGAAAGTGAGAACAAAGAATCTCGCAAAGAATTCTTTGTCCGCAGCATTAAAAAGTGCAGAGAATTGTTTGTGACATAAAAATTTGGGCTTTGTACCCCAAATCAACTGTTACTCCTATCTCAGACATTTTTTTAATTTTTTCACCAGATTTTCAACATTCTTATTTTTAAGGTGAGAACTGTCACTTCCACTTCAAAATGTTTTTATGTTGTAACACCACAAAAAAAAATGTTAAAGGTCGGACTGCAAGTCCATCATTCCTGTGAATATGGCAGAGGCTTAAAATATAAGTTCTGAGAATTTGGGTCATAAATATTGAAAAATGGGATGTGTATTGCAGTACAATTCTACTGGTACACACATAATGCAGATTCTGAAGATGCACATAATGACATGGTTTGGGATTTGCATGGGGCACAAAGTATACTGTGCAAATTGTGTACACATAGAACGGTCCACATGTACATTAAGCTAATGTACGTAAGGCTGTTTATGGTATTCACGTAGGGAGCCCTACGCAACACATGAGCAGGGCTGAGCTTCTGCACCTAGAAGTGGGTTGAACTTTGGGTATCGTGGATTTCTATCTGCTTCTGCAGCCAGAGGTGGCTTTGTATGAGTTGCATTGTGCATGTGTATCAGTGGGTGCAGAGCAGGCCAGCGCATCTGTAGCCAAAAGTACTGTTGTAATTTGAGTTTATTAACTTTATCAAAAAAGAAAAGAAATTCATTGCAAAAGCAGTATTAGTGCACCAGTTAGGGTTTAACGTAACGCCACAAAAGTAGGGAATTGTTGTGTTATGGTTTCCAACCCTAATTCCTGCTCCCAAGCTAAGCAGCAAAAGAACAAGACCACACAAGCAACGACAGACATCAGTCAGGTAAGACAAACAGCATATAACTTCTTCCAGATTACACAAAAGACATCCATTATCAGGGTCCAACCTTTCTGCAGCCACAAATACACATACACACTGCAAGACATGCACGCCCACTTTTGGCTGCAAATAGAAATCCACAATACTCAAATACTGACATTACTTCTGTCTGTAGAAGTGTAGGCCCTGAGGGCTGCAGCCACAGATATCCCATAGTGCAAGATATACGCACCCACTTCTGGCTGCTAATAGAAATCCACGAATATTCAAATCGTATCACTGCTTCTTTCCACAGAACAGCAGGCCCCTGTGGGGCCAGCACTTCTGCAGCCACAGACCCCTATGCATAGTGCAAGTCATACATACCCACTTGTGCCTGCAGATACAAGTCCATGATACCCAAATTACAACACCCTTGCAGATACACTTGCAGACTCCAAAAGATACACACCCACGTCATTGCATTTGTAAACTGCACTGATTGTTTTTTTTTTGTTGTTGTTTTTTTTTTTTAAAGTACAGCATGCTGTATGCATATTTTCAAAAGTACCACATCAGTGCTACTGCATTTGTTTCATCTGGAAACAATTGTATGTTTTTTGTCTTATCTGATGATGGCTGTCTGTGGTTGCATGCGATCTTGTCCTTTTCCTGCTTGGGGGGAATTATGGTTAGAATCTTTAATGCACATTTCTCTACTTTTGTGAGTTAACTTGAACGCTAACTGAAGCCTTACAAATACATTTTTTTATTTTTATGGCCTGAAGATCTAAAATTGTAATACATCATGTATCATCATTCGTGGTTTGTCATCACAGTTTAGCATTACTTTAGGTTGGTCATAAATTAACTTTTTTTTTCTTTTAACCAATGGGAGAGCTGCTTGAAATATTTGTTATGGCATCGCAATGACCTGTGCTTCACTCAAAACATCACTGAAATCAAACTGAAACAGTTAACTAACTTTCCTTAAAAGAACACATCTGACAGCTCTACATTTTAAAATGCATTGTATAAATTGGAAACACAATGGTGTTACTCTGAATATAGCAATTATCACCTGTGAGGTTGCAGAACTTTCATAACTCACTCTTGGCTCTACTACTTTTAAATCTGGTCCTGCAACCTCACTCTTTCAAATAAATGGCATATTCTGAGTCATGCCATTGTGTATCCCATATGTATGGGGGATATGACATGGGTTGACTCAAGATATAAGGAATAATGTATGGATAACCATACACAACAAGCCTGTGTTTCCATTGAGGGGCCGAGATAACAACATATGGACCTTGAGAGCAAAGCTCGAGAGATCCTTGCTGATCTTCCCTTGTCAATCTTCACCGTTCATTACTTCCTGGGTGTAAGCCGGAGGCACGCACCGCCACGGGAGCTTTTTTTTTTTGCTAGCTCTAACGGCGCCACCCTCAGACTGACGCCTTGGCGGCCATGCGCGAGGCGCCGTTAGGCTGCCTCGTCTCGGCCCTCCAACTCAGTTCTGTTTCTCCGCTGTCGAGCAGCACCTGCTTTCCGCAGGTAGTAATTACGTAGTCGCGGTACTAGGCCGACTCCTCTTTTAGATTTACTTTCGGCGCCGCTTTCCAGTAAGACTGTTCTTTTTTCTATCTGTACGGCGTTGGGTGTTTTCCTACTATGTTTTACCTCAATTGTTTGGCGTTATGTCCGGTTCTGGAGCGAGCGTTTTCATAAAGCGGCGTGTCCCAATCGTCGGTGCTCCTGTGGCGGCATTTCTCCGTCTCGGACCCGGCATGGCGTGTGTCTTCGTGCTGGGACCCAACCATGATGGATTAGATGCGATGCCTGCTTCTCCATGGACCGTCGCGTCCTCGAAATCAGCGTTCAAGCTCGGCAAGGCCCTGGCGACTTTGAGACGGCGTTGTTGTAGGACTCCAGAAGTAGGTCTCTAGGCCTTCCGGGGTCCCCTCCTGGGCCTGCGGTCCAGCGGAGGAAGGGCTTCCTCATCTCATCTTGCCAAAGAGGAGGCCCTTCCGGTGTCGGGGGCGTGCGGTCCCTTCGGGGCAGCGATGTCGGCTGTCGCTCGGCGTCAGCTCCTCGGAGGTGCAGGCTCCCCAGTGTCGAGGCCCATGATTTCTGGGCGGACACGGGCGGACCCTCGGCGCCCGCCCTTCCGGCGCCGTTTCGGATCCGGGCGCGTTTGCGGTGCGGTGATCGAAGCCAGGCGCCGTTTTGGATCCTGGTGCCATTCGCGGCGCGGTGATCATGGCGAGCGCCACTGGCAGCGCCCGGCTTGCCGCCCCGTTGGCCTGGTTTCCTCCTCCTCCAGCGCCCGGCTCGGTTTTCCGATGCGGGGCGGTGCCGTTAGCCCACTGGTGCCGCGGAGGAGCTGGGATCGGGCCTGGCTGTGGCTAATGTTCGGGGGGCGGGCGGCGCCGCCTCTGGTACCGGTGCCGTTCACGGCGCCATTGCCTCGGGGACTCCTGGGGTAGCCAGCATTGAGGTCCTGCTGGTCTCGTCCTCCTCGGAGGCCGATGGATCAGGCGTGGACCATCCTGGCACCCCACTCTTCCGGGTCTGGGTCCCTGTGGCAGGAGGTACCAGGCGGGCGCAGGTGACCTCCTCTGTCCCCCTTCCGTCCTCTCCTGAGGGCTCTCCGGCTGGGGTGGCCTTGAGTCCCGGAGGGAGACGGGGTGACTGAGGGGAGGCTCTTCCGGGGACGGTGACAGCAACCCTCCGGGTTGCCATTGCTCCCTCTGGGGGGGTGGGAACGCTGCAGTCGAGGAGGAGGGCTCTCTCGGAGTCCGAGGGTTTGAGGGGCAGGGGGTCAGGCCCTCCGTCTTCTTTGGCCACCTCGGGGGGGGGTGGCCAGGAGCCATAGTGCTGAACCCTGCCTTTCCCTCCGGGGCTCTAGGATGCCCTCCGGTGGCGTTGTTGTGGGCTGCCCTTCTGGATCCATGCAGTCCCGACTTCGTCGCAGGGGAGGTTCTCCCCCTGGGCTCTTCCAGGCTCCGCTTCCTCAGGGTTCCGTCTTGCGGCCTGGTTTGTTGTCCGGGACCCCGCCAGCTTGGGCTCCGTTCTCCGGATTCCAGAGCCTTGGCAGAGATCTGTTGCCTCCTTGTAGGTGCCCCTCTCCCATCTCTCTGCCTCCACCACCCCCACTCCCGGGCCATGTCGGTCCTACGGGTCCGTTATCCTGGGAGCAGTTCAGAGGTTCTGCAGCGGCCTTCCCCTCATACGTTAGATATATGCATGAGCGGGTCTTTAGACTCTCCCCACCGCCGCAGGAGTCCTCTGGGCATTCCAGCTCCCCATCATCCTCGTCTCCCTCCTCTGAGGGGGAGGAACCCCCTGCTCATCTCTTCTCCGATGCTGATTTCACTGAATATCAGTGATTCCTATCGAGGATGGTGAGGGACCTTCGGATCTCCCATTCAGAGACAATGCCGAGAGCGGAGGCAGCGTGAATTCGCTTGGGAATTCAGTGCCCAACGCTGGTGGTACCTTCCTGGCCTATCCTCTTCCAGGAGGTGTCTATCCGATCCTGGCAGTCACCAGCCGCTTCTTCTCCAGCCCCGGCTGACTGTCAGCGTAGGTATCGTGCCCCCTCGGAGTCTCTAGGTACCCTTCCCAACCCCCCTTCTGGCTTGGTCTACCTTGACACTCCTTCCGGGTGCCGCTGCCTGGCGCACGACCACCCACCGGACCCGGTCTCACTTCAGTTCGACCGTTGGGGGCGAAGAGTGTTCTCTTCTTCTCGTGCGGCTGCTTGTATAGCATCACATCAGGCTCACCACGCTGCCTACAATCGGCACCTGTGGTCGATGCTTTCTCAACTCCTAGCGTCGATGCCTGATATGGAGCAAACCAGACAAGCTGTTGCCCTCTCCGCTGTAGGCCTGGAGCTGGCAAGACACCAGGCAAGGGCATCTTATGACACCAATGAGGTGGCTTCCAGGCTTGCGGGGACAGCGATCTGCATTAGGCGGACGGCATGGCTTCGTCTTTCGAGGTTGTCACCCCTGGCCCGGCGTAGGGTGATGCGCTCCGCCTTCGGGGACCCGCTCTTTTCCCTCTAGAGCTAGGAGACTTTTGCAGGGGCTCTCTCCATCTCCTTGTCCTCGGGAGGCACCTCCTAGCTCTTCTCCCTCTTAGGCTTCTGTGAATTAGCCAGGGTCTTCCCCTTCTGTTTCTCACCAACAGGAGGCTGGGGGTCTTGTTCCCTCAGGGTCTTACCCCTTCCCCCTTCTGGGGGAAGAGGAGCTTGGTACTCACCCAGGAAGTAATGAATGGTGAAGATTGACAAGGGAAGATATGAAAATTACGTACCTACCGTAATTCTTGATCTTCTCTTGTATCTTCACCATTCATTGCTGACCCCTCCCACCTTCCCCTCAGTGGCCTCCTTCTGTGGCGTCTCCCCCTCCCGTCTCGTTCCTCCCTCTTGCTGAACCAAAAAAATATATATATATATAGGGAGACATCTCTCTGTCCTCCCTTTTTTCCCTAAAAATTTCCAGGAAAATTATTTACTCTTAAGATTCATGGGCTTTTGTTGCAGAAGTGCTGGGTCATGAGTAAGCTACACGACTATCCCACCGCCATGTTCTCTGGCGAGGCACTCCTAGGGACCTTGCCTGACTCTGTCTGTGCAGTTTTGATCCCGCAATATTCTGCTAATCAATTACTAAGCCCTAGAATCAACCCCCTTTTCTTTTTCTTTGCAGAGCAAGAGGAACGGGTACGGTTATTTCCCTTCTCTCTTAAAACTGAGGGAACTCTCTCCGACTGCTTGAAGGCAGCCCCTGGCTTCTCAGGTCATGTTTTTCCTCATAAGCCTGTGAGTCATACTCTGTCTTGAACCCCCTTTTTCAAGGGTCCTTCTGAGGACAGTGTTGCAGGAAAAGCAGTGCCAGCCATGACCGGTTCTTGCCAGTTTCAAGTCTCTCCTGCCTTGCCATAGCAAGTCCGATTGAGTTCCGTTGTAATGCCTACAAACCGCCTGGAAAGGCTAAAATTTTCTTTCTATACCCTTTGAGCAGCTCTTACATGCTGCCTGGGAATTATCCTTTTCCTAGCCGAGTGTCCTCCAGACGAAAGGCCTGCTCTCAGGCCGGGGAGCCCAGCTAGGATCAAGGACCATGGCATGTTGAGGTCAAAGACTATGCCCTCCTTAGTCTGTCTAAGCGGGTTCAGTGAACCTTCTCTTCAGCACTACCAGTGGGGATTCTTGCTCCCTTATTAAATCGAGCCTTTAGCCTCAGCTAACTATGCTGCAGGCATTCTAGTCTCCTCAACATCCCATCTTTCTTCTTCTTCTCTCTTCTTCATTCTTTCTCCTTCCCTTTCTCTCTATCTGTTCCTCCTAGAGTCGCCTCGTAAGGAGGCCCTCGATCCTAGGGCAGGAATACTCTCTCCTCTGTCTATTCTCCATCGGCTTTTCCTTTTCAGTTTATTTTCCTTACTTTGCTATCCTTCGCTATCTTGCCTCGCTTTCTCTTTTCCATAATATAATTTTTCTGCCTCTCCGGCTCACAGAACTGAGTTGGAGGAAGTCAGTGGCTACTAGCAGCTGCCCTCGCGCATGGCCTTAAGGCGTCGGTCTCGAGGGCGCCGTAGAGTAGCTTTTTAAAAAAAAAAAAAAAAAAAAAAAAAAGCTCCTGGCAGGTGCACCCGCTTTACCAGGAAGTAATGAATGGTGAAGATACAAGAGAAGATCAAGAATATGTAAGGTACGTAATTTTCATTTCTCAACCCCGAGAAGGAAACACAAGGGGAGTTGTTTATGGTCACCCATGTATTTTTTTTCTATAGTGCATGGTTCTTCGGAGGGACCTAGCAAGCAGTGCCGAGCACCAGTACACAGAGAGAGACAAGGAGAGGTTCTGCTGTTTAAGCACTTCCTATTTTAAAAAAAATAAAAAATTAAATAAAAATGTAAAATCTGGTACAGAGTGTGAGAGAGTACCAGTACAGAGAGAGTGAATGAATTGAGGAGCGTCTCTGCCTAGTAAGCACTACCACGCTCTGAGGCGAATCCCCTCTCACATCCTGAGGGCTGGCATCGCAAACTGCTAATGTGATCATGAAAACAGGCTGTGGCCTGCACAAATCCCGCTAAGTGAAAACAAAAGTGGGTGCTAGGTGGGAGTCAGCGCAAGTAGGTACACAGGTGCACTGATGATAGAATGTGCTCAACTTTCAGAAGGTGCTCAACTTTTAGAATGTGCTCAGCAACTTTTAGAACATGTACAACAACTTTTGAGTAGCTGCTGATTTCTATACGCAGTAAGCCATAACCATATACTATTTCATTTATATTTTCATAGGAGGGTATTGGTCCGTTGATATCAAGAGTAGCAAAGTCACCGGTGAACTAGCAGTAGACCAGTACCTTCAAATGCAGATAAGAACGATGTCTTAAGTTAGCCCATATCATATTTGATTTATACAGTAGGTGTTTGGGTAATTTTGTGCTAGAAACAGTAAAAATGCTAGAAAAGAAAAAAAAGTACAAAATGTTAACTGTGCCTTTCTGTTCAGTGGCCCAGCATTAGATCTGCAGTTCAGCTCACTTACTACTGGACATCAAAAAATAAATGGCATCTTACATGTGTGAATACATATCTGAACATGCTCAGTGTGGTCAAAATGAACGAAATAAATGTCCGAGCATGTGCAGTGACCAGCACTAGGTGAAAATAAACATTTATTTCACTTATAAATTGTTGTTTATTTTCACCTAACACTATCATTTTTAATTGAAAGCTTCGCCTGCTAATCCCGTGCATATTTACTATTGCTTCAAGCCAATCCACACACTGTTTTTGAATCTGCTGCTCTAAAATCACTGCCATCGTTCTTTGTTCAGAAGTCTTGCAACCACCATTCATCTGAGTATGTTAAAGGTACACTGACGCCCATTTTTGCATCGTTATGTCTAGTTCAAAACCCACATTTTATGATTTAACTTCTCTAAAATTCTTTGATGTTGCTGTTTATTTTTTTAGCTGCGTCCTTGCTTGGTAGGACTGAAATGCATGCTGCTGATGTAATTAGACCCAACCTTTGTTTTAAATCCTTGACCTACTTTAATTTCATATTTCCTGAATGTAAGGAATGCCCTCAAACACTGTAGCCACTCATGCAGTAGTCTCCTGTCCTCCCTCTGCATTTTGAGTGGCTAGACTGAGTTGGGGATGTTCCCAAATCAAGGAAAGATGCAGTAGGAGTTTATCAAGGACTGTAAACAAACATGATCTTCCAAGAATCAGTCTTCACCATTCATCACTGGTGGATCTGTGCCGGAGGCACCAGCACCCCGCAGGAGCATATGCCATTAAAAACTTTGGAGGTAGGGAACTGACATCAGAGACTGCACCACCCATGAGGCGAACGTATGACATGGCTTACAAGGGCCAGCCAGTAACCGGAGCCAGCCCCCTTGTCTCCTCAGTTCTGTTCTTTCCACCATCGAGGAAAGCATTCCATGGGAGCGTTTACCATTTTTCTGCTGCATCACACGACTTTAGTTCTGTTTGTTGCCGCTTGCCGGACACTGTATAGCATTTTAGGCCTCTTGTCGCCACCTTTTCTTCTTCTGTCCCTTGGTACAGCGCCGAGACCTTTTTTTTTTTGTTTTTCCATGAGGCGATCATGTCCAGATCCAAGGGGCCTAAAAAGCAGAAGAAAACAACTAAGAGGATGGAATCTCTCTCCATGTGTCTGTGCCCCTGTGGAAGAAACATCCTGTCAGGGACCAACATGATCATTGCTGGACCTACCTTGGAGCAGACCATGACATGGACCACTGCAGTGCCTGCTTCTCGATGGACTTTCGCACCTTGGAAATTTGCACGATGAGGTGGGGACGTGAACTGCCCCCACCTTCAGAGTCAGGCTTCGCATTCGGGACTCTAAGGTAAAGTCCCTGGGTTCTTCCTCTGAGCCCCTCCCTGGTACTATATATACCGAGCAAGACCAGGCCTCTGCTAGTCCTTGTCTCACCAAGACAGGAGGCGTAGAGGAGGGGTCTGTGGGACAGCTGGTTCCCCAAAAGAGGCCAGTTGTGCACCCCTCCCAGTCCAGTACCCCTTTGGGGGTCTGGACTCTCCCGGTGGCGGAGTCATAGCTATACGCTGGGCCTGCACTGTTGAGTCCCTTGGGGCCGTGGTACAGTCCTGCTTCAGCTCCTGGCACTAACGCCGGTGTCGGTTAGCGGGATGGCACCGCCCACATGGTTGGGTCCCCTCCTGCTGCTGTTCCCGGCTCTGGGAGAAGGAAGGGATCTGAAGCCAGTTGCCCATTGGAGATCTGGATCTCATCCTCCGAGTGGTCGGATGATCCAGAGGGTGAGGATCGGGATGATCCTGACTGGCTTCTGGGCCCAGCTAAAGAAGGAGACCTTTCTGAGCCTAGCCCTAATCCTTTAGCATCCGTATTGTCATCTAAGAGTTATTCTGGGCCTGGTGCTGGCCATGGTGCCACTTCCTCTGTGTCCTGCACTGGTGAAGCTTCTAGTGCTGCTTCTGCTGCCAGGGGGGATAACGGCACTGGGTTCCGGTGCTGTCTCCGGTGTTGGATCAGGTTGCAGAGCCGTCCATGGTGATGAATCTGATTCCAGTGCCGTTTGCAATGCTGAGGTGGGGTCTGGCATCGCTCGCGGCACTAGCTATCCCTTGCTCTAGGATTCTGCTGCTAGGGATGTTCTTAGGTCTATCCCAAGAGGTGGAGCCCATTCAGGTGAGTTGGGGGCTGATGGGTCCCAGTCGATGCCGATCTCCATGTCTAAAGTGGGTGGAGGCTATAGCATGAGTCATATTCTTGACTCGGGTCTTCTGCCCCCCCAGACCATCTGGGCCTGCGATAGGTGGGGGATAGGGGCCACCCTGTGGGACCACTGTGGCTCCGATCTCCCCACCTGGGGGCTTCCCCCCAAGGGCACCATCTGGATCACCCCTCTATGGTTGGGCATTTGTGGGTGGATGAGATGCACAGCCCTTCCCCTTGTGGTAGGTCCCCTGTTCACTCTCATAACCCCATAACCCTGCCAAAGCACCTGGCCTGATCCTTCATGACCCACCTTCTCCTCTGCTTGTCCCTCCTTCTCTCCAGGGCATTTTTGGTCATGGGGACCCCTGACCTGGGAGAGCTCAGGGCTTCGGCGAGTGCCTTCTCCACCTACCTGAGGGCAATGGACCAGGCTGTCTTTCAGCCTGAAATCCCAGCCCTGCCGTCCCCTGAGACCAGCTCCTCGTCTTCATCCTCCTCTACTGAGGAAGAGGACTCCTCCATCCACCTCTTCTCCGATGCTGAGTACACCCGTTACCAGCAGTTCCTTTCAGAAATGATGAGGGAGCTGCGAGTCCCTTTTTTCCAGATGCAATCCTGCATGTCTGACATGGTCGTTCCTTGGGGAGTACAGTCTTACCTCTGTGGCTTCAATTATTTGCGGAGGTGTCAAGAAATGTCTGACTCCATCCCTCTGACCCTCTCCAGCCCCAAGGGATGCCCAGCACAGGTACTGTGTTCCCCTGGGATCTCCAGGAGCCATGCCACACCCCTCTTCTGGGGTTCAGCTGTTGTACACTCCCTCAGGGCATAAGCGCCCCATGCATGACCCTCCTCTGGAGTCAGACTCAGTCGAGTTTGACATTTGGGATCATAGTGTTTTCTCAGTGGTGCGTACTGTGTTGTGCATTGCTGCACACCAGGCATGCTATGGCAGACACCTGTGAGCGACACTGGGTCAGCTCCTAGTGCCTCTGCCAGATTTTGAGGCAACCAGACAAGCCATATGCCTTTCTGCACAGGGTCTGGAGCTAGTGAGACAGCAGGTGAGGGCATCCTACGATGCCAACGAAGTAGCCTCCAGACAAGTGAGAACTGCGGTCTGCATTAGGCAGACAGTGTGGCTGTGTTTTTCCCAGTTTCCACCCTTGGCCCGGCGTAGGGTGCTTGCCTCACATTTTCAGGGGGCTCACTTCTTCTCTCGTAGGGTCAGGCATGAGCTTGCAGGGCGTATTCCTGCTCCCAGGCCACGGGAGCCTCTGTCTGATCCTGGCCAGTCTTGGGCCTCGCCAGTCCCATGACGGGCCCCCGCCTCTCTGTCTCCCCCCACAGCAGGCTGAGGGAACAACCATTTCCCTTAGGGTTTGCCAACACCACCCTTGGTGGTGTCTTGGTACTTGGACCCACCAGTGATGAATGGTGAAGACTGATTCTTGGAAGATATGAAAATTATGAACTCACCTGAATATCTTCACCATTCATCACTGCAGCCAGCCCACATTCCCCTGCAATGGCCAGGTTTCTGGGCAGTCTTTCCTCCTTCCCTTTTTCTTTGCAGCCTTACCCCAATTTTCTGATTTAAAAAAAAAAAAGGGGGAGACATTGAGGGGCAGACCTCTTCGGGGGACTTGTTCCCTCCACATGCCTCCGTGTGGCCCCCTCAAAAAAAAGGGGGGGACTTTTATCTTGGGGGCAGTTCTTACTCAAGCCCCTTCTTCCCTTTGTTTTTAAAAAAAAAAAATTTGGAAAGACTCAATTTTAAAGTCCTTGTTTTTCCCTTTTCCGTCACCTACCTAACAAAAAAAAAAAGAAGAAGAAGGAAGAGAAAGAGCTTTTAGTAGCAGTGGGCTGTACTAGCCGTTGGTTTATTCTCTCTTCACCTCCCCCAACACACACACCTTTTTAGGTGGAGGGATCTATAGTTGTTTGCTGTTGGAAAAACTTCTCTTGTCCCTCTTGGGAACAAGGTCTTGCAGGGGAGCAGGCACTCTAGAGACTGGAAACTTTTTGGGAATTGTAGCCCAGTTCCCTTACCAGTTCATCTTTCCTTTCCCTTGCAGTTCACCTTTGCATTTGTTTTAGTGGCGTGTTGTATCGCTCTTTTAAGCCCTTATTTTTTTGGATATTTCAACCAGAGACAGGCAGTTAGGAGCATGGGAATCCTCCCTTTTTTGTGGGTTCCTTTACCTGTCAATTGTCCTTTGGCAGGGACCCCTTTTCTTTGTCGTTTTCCCCCCTCTCAGAGGTTGCATTTGTTCATCCAAGCTCCTAAATATCTCTCCTTGACTTGGAAATCAGACCTATTAGTGGACTGTTGAGCCACAACTCTGGTTTCTCAGACCTTGAGGGTGAAGGCTTTCCTTCTGCCGTATTATGTCGTGGTCATACTGAATTCCTGATCTCTAGCTTATTATATCTTTCATAACCTCAGGTGAGCAACTGTGGCTAGCAGTGTTTTTCCCCCAGGGCTCATGGTTTTACTCCTGTTCATGAGACTTCAGGGAAGTACTCCTTTCCTTGGAATCTACCCCTCCAGCTGGACCTTCAGCATTCTTGTGAACCATGTTCTTTGTTTGAGGGTCAGCTAACCTTTAGAGAGCATAAGCCATGCTCTTCTACGGTTGAGAGCAAGCCAACTCTTCTTACACCCTTGTTTTTTCTGCTGAGAATTCATGGTCCCCACAGCTCGCTCTCTCACATGCGCTGTCTCTCTCTTTCTCTCTCTCTCTGCCCCATGCCCAGTTGTCCTGGTCATCCTTTTCCACTTTGAAGACCCTCCTCCGAAGATCATCTTCTGTTGGTCAGTTTTTATTCATTTGTTCTTTTGTTATATCTTATATCCTTTTGTCTGTCCCTTGGACTCCCTTGCTCCAGCCTTTCCCATTTTCTTACCCTTTCTTTTCTCTCCTAGGCTAACAGAACTGAGGAGGCAAGTGGGCCTGCATCGGTTACTGGTTGGTCCATGAGTGCCACGTCATATGTTCACGTCATGGACAGCGCTGTCTCTGGCATCGGTCCCCTACCTCCAAAGATTTTAAAGGCATACTCTCCCGCAGGGTCCTGGGGCCTCTGGCACAGACCCACCAGTGATGAAAGGTGAAGATATTCCTGAAGATCAAGAATTACGGTGAGTACATAATTTTCATTTTTTATGTGGTACAGTAATGTCAGTAGGGTGGGCAGTCTGTTTTTCACTATTAAAAAGTAAAAAGGAGTCGGACTCGAACTACCAGCTACATCAGCGATGTCTACAGTTTGTGACCAATCATAACGTGTTTTTTCTTTAAATTAGGGACAATTTGAGGCTAAAGGGGATTGACAATGTTCCTTTAAAAACAAAGATTTGCTGAAACTAAATATATATAAATGCCCATTCAGAGTTTCAGAAATTCAGTTTTTGGGTGAAGTTTGTATGTATAACTAACTTTGGCTGATACTTTTGTGAATGTTTAGCTGAATTCCCAAAATTTGTTTAAATGGGGGATTCAGACCCCTATTTTACTTGTAAAAGGGGTCATGATAGGCACGATGAAGGTTAACAGATGAATAGCCTAACTGCCACTGAACTCTACATACAGGATACAGAAGTTCTTTAGGTTTCTTAGCGGTTCCAGACTTTATTGAAACTCCTGCAGGATTACTGCTGTGGTGGCAGTCATCAGGTTTATTTGTTTGTTTTGGGGGGGGTGGAGGACTTAACATAGAGGGACAGGTGAAAACCCAGTGCCTCCTTACTAAAGTCAGGTGTTCTCACTCACTGTCATGGATTAGGGCAGGGAGTGTGTCAACTGATTAGGGGAAGGTGCTGAAACTGTTATCGGTACAGTAGTTTGTTGCTGTCAGAATGCATGTGTTGTGTATACTTCCTTCTGTTTTTTTTTTTTTCCAATCACTCAAATAGGTATGCCCCTGAATCCCTGACTGAAAGCAGGTTTTCTGTTGCATCAGATGTGTGGAGCTTCGGAGTTGTCCTTTACGAATTGTTCACCTACAGTGACAAGAGCAAAAGTCCTCCAACGGTTAGTGCTCAGTCTTCTTTACCTCAAACATGTCATACATCCTCAATTAGTAAACAGAAATGATTATATTTTAAACTTCATGTAATTTTGTAGTTCTGTTTCTCTGCTCCTGATTGTCTTCCATTACTTCTTTAAAGAACCCCTGACACCACTGGATGAAAGTTGAAAAAATGAAGCATTTAGATGCTATTTAGTTTATATTTCCTATATCCTATATGATTATGTCCCATTTTTTCTGTAATTACTGAGGAAAGTTACATGAGAAAACAATAACTATTCCCTAGAATTTATCTGCTCAGGCTGCTTGCCTACATATGACATCACAAGCCTCTGTTTATGACATCATAATTTTCTCCACAGCAACCAGTTGTGTTGTTATAAACAATTGTGATGTCAGTGTAGACAGTTAGCCAGAGCTGAGATCCTGTTTTCATGCACATGCCCTAAGGAGTGGAAATCACTGAAAAAAGTTAAAGACTTGGCCTAAAGGTAAGGGAGAAAGCCTGGGGCAGCTGAGGACTTCGGCTGAAAAGGAAAGAAAAGTACCTTGTTACTGCTGTTCTTTTATATTTATATACATATTTTTTTCTTTTTTGGTTCTTCCAGGTGTTGGGATTATTAGCTTTTCCCCCCTAGGTATTCTGTTAATAGTATTTTGAGGTGTGTTGGAGCACTTTTTTGGATGCATAGAGGAACAGAACATGTTGCTGTAAGTTAACAGAGTTTAGGATTTCTTGCTAGAACTGCATTGCTTTCTTTACTGCATTCTTTTATTGCAGGTATATGGCATAGCTGTAGAGTCAGATATTAGTTAAAAATGGCAGCATTTGTGTCTGACTTCAGGGCAGCTCAGGGGGTTTTTGGGAGGTTGTTGAACAAACTTGCTCCCTTCCCCCCAGAAAGCAGTTAGCAACTGAGGCACAACTGAGGTACAAGTATCTAGATATTCCTGCTTTCTAAGGGAACCATACGGAGCTCTAGTGTTCTGAGCACTGTTGGCCTGATCGTTTCTTGGGAGGCCAGTGTCTAATCCTAACAAATTACAAAGTATTAGGTGGGTAATGGATATACATCAGTGTAATGTCTTTTTTTATTTTTTCAGATCGTAGACTCCTGTGGGGTACAAGTCGTGAATCCAATTCCAAAATAAATCTTAAGGTGCCGGCAAATGAATGCCACAGTTTCTCAAGTCCAGTAGAAAACTTTTTTATTTTCCCCTACGTTTCACTGGAATAGAGCTTGTTCACAGGGTTCATTCTATTTTCAAAAACTTTAAAAAAATCTTTTAATATTATTTGTTTATACATAACTTTCAAAGAACCAAATAATTCATTGCAGCACAGAATTATGTCATCCACACGTATTTGAATCACTACTTACTCTAAGGCGCCATCAACATATACAACGGTTTTCTACAGGTTCTTATTCTTAATCTTTCAATGTTCAACAATTATTCCTAAGTAAACATAAAGCATTTAATTATCCTGCCAGTCATATCAAAAGGTTACTGATTCCTAAAATTGTCCTATGTATATTCATAAATCTATACCTTAATTCATCTCACATAGAAATTTGTAGTCTCTATGTCAATGCTCAAAGCAGGATGGTGGGTGTGGTACCCCACCACAAGAGCGGCCCCAAGGATGAGCCAGGGAACTACAGACCAGTAAGCCTCACATTCATTGTGGGAAAGCTGATGGAGACAGTCCTGAAGGAGAGGCTGGTTTCCCTCCTAGAGGCTAATGGACTGCAGGACAACAGGCAGCATGGGTTTGTTTCAGGCAGATCCTGTCAGACCAACCTGGTGGAGTACTGTGACTGGGTAACCAGGCAGTTAGACTGGGGCCATACAGTGGATGCCCCGTACCTGGACTTCAGTAAGGCATTCGATTTGGTGCCACCTGGGAGGCTAGGAAGTAAGCTGAAAGGCACGGGTGGGGGCAAAGATGGTGGGATGGATGGTGAACTGGCTGCAAGGGAGACCACAGAGGGTGGTGGTGGTGGTGGGATGGGAGCTCTCATCTCCCGGGGCGGTAACAAGCGGGGTGCTACAGGGCTCTGTACTGGGGCCGGTGTTGTTTGGGATCTTCATAGCCGACATCTCAATAGGCATCAAGAGCAAGATCAGTCGGTTTGCAGATGATACCAAGATGGGAGCAGTAGTGGATGACTTAGAAGGGTGGCAGGGGTTGCAAGATGATCTGGCAAAATTGGAGGCCTGGTCAGACACTTGGCAGCTGGGGTTCAATGCTGAGAAATGCAAGGTGCTACATTTCAGTACAAAAAACCCAAAGAGGAGCTACCAGCTAAGGGGAATTCAACTAGCCAAGACGGAAGAGGAGAAGGATCTGGGGGTGATCATAATGGGAGCAATGAACAACTCAGCATAGTATAGAAAGG
This sequence comes from Neoceratodus forsteri, assembly GCA_016271365.2. Classification (NCBI taxonomy): domain Eukaryota; kingdom Metazoa; phylum Chordata; order Ceratodontiformes; family Ceratodontidae; genus Neoceratodus; species Neoceratodus forsteri. The sequence continues at coordinate 810,596,465 of CM057453.1, forward strand.
CTGCAAAGGCCAGCAGGATGCTGGGTTGTACTGCCAGAGGCATATCTTCCAGGAGGGGCAAGGTGATCGTGCCGCTATACACGTCACTGGTTAGACCACACCTGGAATACTGTGTGCAGTTCTGGAGACCGTACCTGAAGGAAGGACATTAGGTTACTGGAAGGGGTGCAGCGCAGGGCAACACAAATTATCCAGGGTCTAGGGGGACTTGCCTTATGAGAGCAGGCAGAGGGAGTTGAACATGTACTCCCTGGAGGAGAGAAGGGATGGGGGGACATGATTGAAAGCTTCAAGTACATGAAGGGAAGCCGGCCCGGCGGTGCTGAGGGTTGAGGAGGTAGACGCCACACCTTGCGCCACACCGGTGACTCGGGTTTGGGAGTGATCTCGGGCTGGCAGGGGAGCGACAGGATCGAGAGTCCAGAGGACGGCTGTCCTGCCCCGGGGGGGGGGGATTGGTCTTGGGCTCTGGGGACTCCTAGCGGAGGCTAGGGCCACAGTTAGCCTGAGATCTGGTGTCAGTGGGGATTGGCTGCGGCAGTGACCTTGTAAGTACATACGGAAGCATGCGTGCCCATGCTGGGACGCATTGCACATCTGAGCCAGCAGGGGAGGGAAGCAGAAAAAAACCCTTCTGCTGGGGATAGGTGAAGGCGCCTCCCCCGATCCACACTCCCAATGCTGGAAGACTCTCTCTCTCTCTCTGACCCAGGACCCTGACCCAGAGCTCCATACTATAAGACAGAGCGCCCTGGGAGGATAGGGTGGCCCTTCCCCAGAGGGATCAGACCTGGGGGATGTGCCGGGCTGGGGGTGCGGAGCTGAGGAGGTGCCACAAGTGGGAGGTAGCGATAGAGACGGAGGTAGCTGGAGAGAGTTCCCCAGTGTGGTAGGTGCATAAACAAAGTTTGAAAAAAAAAAAAAAAAGTACATGAAGGGAGTAAATGAGATGGTCACGGAGGGGCTTTTCAGATTAAGGAGGGAGAGGGACACTCAGAGGCACAATCTGAGATTGGATGGGGGACGGTTCAGGAGGGAAATGAGGAGACACTTTTTTTTCAGAGATGGTGGTGTCTGGGTGGAACGCATTGCCAGAGGAAGTGGTATCCTGTAGAAAAGTGGGCTGCTTCAAAAGGGGATGGGACAGGGTAAAGGGGAAGGGAGGGAGGGAGGGGCAGCTGCAGTATAAGGGCTGCTAGCTGCACAATCAAGCATACTTGATAGACCATAAAGTCTTTATCTGCTGGCAATTTTGTATATTCGTAAATGTGAGCTGAATTGTGCCTAAATATTACATTTTTTTGAAGTTGTCCCAACAGAGTCAGAGGCTCTGTAATCAGCCACTTGCTCAACTATGCCCCCTGTCACACAGCTGACTCACCACAGTGTAGGCATAGACCACCGTGCACATGACACTCTGTTAGAAAAGCTTCACCACAGCAGGACCTAGCCCCATAGGGAGGTCCTGGGTCTTTTTCTTTTTTTTTATTCTTGTATTTATTCAGAGGTCCATGGAACATATTCTATCAGCAGTATAGAGAATACATTGTTTCAGTCACTAAAATCCACTTAGTATGGCTACGGAGGAAATACAGTCGGTCATTTTACAGAATTATACAGTATGGGGGAAACGTAAAAATTATTACCATCCTCCTTCTCACCCTCCTGGTATGAATGACAATACAGAAATCGCCAGATCTTATTTGTGTCAGTCTTCACCATTCATCACTGTTGGGTATCTGGCCGAAGGTCAGGACCCTGCGGGAGCTTTTTTTTTTTAAGGTAGGTGGAGCCGACGCACCATCGGCGCCGCCTTTGAGACCGACGCACTGCGTGGCGCTCACGGGTTGGCCGTTAGGCTCTGTCGACTCCGCCTGCCTGCCAGTTCTTCGTCTCCTGCCGTAGAGGTTGCACCTCATGTGAAAGCTGCTGTTTGAGGCCTAGTTGACGCCAAAAAAACTTTGACGCTTTCTATTTTACTTCGGTGCCGAAGTCCGTTGGTTCCTGCCGGGTTCTGCTTTGCCATACTCAACGTCGCCTGGTAAGATCTTTCCTTATCTTTATATTTCCGCAATGTCGAGTCTGTTTTTGATGTTTTTTTCCCCTGTAGGTCATGTCTCGGTCGGAGGGCAAGAAATCTTCTAAGATGGGTCGGCCCCCCATGCGATGATGCTCTTGCGGCCGAAAGTATTCCGTCACCGACCAGCACGACCGGTGTCTTTCGTGTCTTGGCCCGCTTTACAACATGGATTCGTTCGATGCCTGTTTCTCCATGGACGGCCGGGTGATCGAGCAATGCGCATGGAAAGTGGGGTGAGCACTGCAGACTTTCGGGGGTCGGGCGCGCACTCGTCGGGCCAAGCCATGCTGTCTCGGCCTTTCCTCCGGGTCCTCTCCCGGTTTTATACAGATCGAGGAGGAGGAGGGAGCCTCGGCTACTAGTAGCCTATCTGTTGACGAGGCTTCTTCCGTGACACAGGAGGCCCGTCCTGCTCCTCCCGGGTGCGGGCGGGAGGCGCCGCCACAGCAATCGCCCCTTCTGGGGTGAAGGCTCCCTCGGTGTCGGACCCGCGGTTCGCAAGGCCCGGGTCAGCGCCGTACTCAACGCTGTCGGTCAGTGCCATTGCGGGCCTCGGCGCCGTTCACAGCACCGTGTGCCCAGATGGAGTCGTTGCGTGGCGCCATGGCTTCTGTCGGAGCTGTTCGTGGCACCGACACTGCTAGCGGCGCCGTGGGAGCTGCTACGGCGACGTCTTTGTCCATGTCTCCCCTCTGCGCCGAGGTTGAGCACAGCGCCATGTCCTCTGGGCTCGGCACCGTGGTGCCGTCTGATTCCTCGTCGGTGGCGCTGCCTCTGCCTTCAGCGCCATAGATCCGGGCAGTGCTGTCCCTGGCGCCGATACCGCTGTCAGCGCCACCTCTGTCCTCGGCGCCATTCGCAGTGCCGTGGAGTGGGCGGCACCGTCCTCAGCACCGATGGTGTTGTCGGCGCCGTCTTCGTCCTCGCCGTGGGGCCGGATGGGGCCGTGACTGGTCCCAACTCTGGAGCTCCTGTTCGGGCTGGAGCCATGCCCCCTGCGGGTTCCACTCGCGGTGCTGTAGGGGGCACTGGTACCGGCCCGGGCACGGCTTTGGTTTCTGGGCCCTTTGGCAAAGATGGCAGTGGGTGCCCTCCTACGGTTTGGCACAGAGCCTTGGCCTCTACCTCCTTGGAGGCGGAGTTGAGCTCTGAGTCTGACAGACAGTCTGACCCTTTGGGGTTGGCTGTTGAGGTGGGCAGCCCAGTAGTCTCCTCGACAAGCCGGAGTCAGCCCCCCTTCTGAGGTGGGGTCGGTGGCTACCGACACTGGGGTCAGGGGTGCTGACCAGCGGGCAGTGGTGCAGGCCACCATAGCTCTGCAGCCTGGTCTTGGTGGGTTCACTGACCCCTCAGTAGTGGTACCCCCACCTGTGGTGTGCCTAGATCGCCCGACTTTGGGGCCAATCAGAGCACCTACAGGAGGGAAGGGTACTGTGCCCTGGATAGCTCCTTCGGGTGCTTCCCAGAGCTGCCAGCTACCTAGGCTGGCCCTCTCGAGGAGGAGGGCTCTTTTGGACTCCAAGGGGTCGAGGGGCGTGGGGTCGGCATGTTGGCCTTTTTCGGGGGTCCACCCGGGCTCTGGGAGAAGTCGTAGTGCGGATCTCCACTCTTCCTCCTCAGTCTCTTTGATAGAACCCCATTCTTTTGAGGCAGGGGACTGTCCTTCTGGACCTGTATGGCCCCGGTCACCTCACAGGGGGGATTCTTCCAGGCACAGCCAAGGCAGTACCGAAATGGTTGTTCAGCTGTCAGCTGTGGGGTATTCTGGGGCACCTTCTTCCGTGGGTGCTCCCGGTCCGCTCCTTATCCCAGGTGGAGGTCAGCTGACATCTCTTCTTGGCTCTGTCCCCATCCCTCTGCCACATTCTCCTGCACTCCCAGGCATCCTTGGTCCTAGTGGGCCTCTCTCTTGGGAGCAGTTCAGAGTGGTGGCTGCTCGGTTCCCTGCTTACGTTAGGGCGATGGACAGCCAGGTTTTTCAACCTCCCCCCATGCAGCCACCCACTGAACAGTCGGTGACCTCCAGCTCCTCATCCCCCTCTTCTGGGGAAGAGGAACCTTCTGTCCACATCTCTCAAGCTGCTGCTGATCTCGCTGAGTATCAGCGATTCCTTGTGAGGATGTTGGAGGACTTGCACCTCACTCCTACCACTATCAGCAATCCTGAGCACTCGGCACACGCCTTTCTAGCCTATTTTGGCGAGATCACCCTTGTGGTGCCGCCCTGGCCTGCTCCCTTTTGGGAGGTGTCAATGCATTCCTGGCAGAGACCCTTCTCCGGAGTTCCTGCCCCAAGGGGATCTCAGCCAGAGGTATTGCACACCCCCAGAGTCTCCAGGTTCCATGCCTCATCCACAGTCTGGATTGACGCAGTTGGATACTCCTGATGGGCTTCGCGCCCTTCACCGTGTCTGGCCCCAGATCAAGACTCCTCAGATTTTGACTTCTGGGGTAGGAGGACTTTCTACTCTGCACGGTTATATACTTTCCATTTCTGCACATCAGGCCCACTGTGCAGCCTATGACAGGTTCTTGTGGTCCAGGCTGGGTCAGCTCCTAGCCTCATAACCTGATACGGAGCAAACCAGACAAGACATTGCACTCTCTATGCACAGCCTGGAGCTAGCATGGCACCAAGCGAGGGCATCCTATGATGCCAACGAGGTAGCTACCAGGGTCGTAGGGACAGCGATCTGCACTAGGCAGACAGCATGGCTGCGTCTTTTCCGGTTGTCACCCTTGGCCTGGCATAGGGTGATTAACTCCACTCACCTGAGAACCTATCTCTTCTCCCATAGAGCGAGACGGCAGCTGCTGGGGCAATTTTCTTCCCCCGCCGAGCGGACCCAGTCTCACTCTCCCTACTCTCGGGCCTCTCCAGGCCCTGAAGGTTCTCCCTCTTAGTGTTTCACCCACTGAGAGCTAAGGGACTTTGTCCCTTAGGGTGTAAAAGAAACCTCTTGGGGGCTCGGTACTCGCCCAACAGTGATGAATGGTGAAGATTGACACAGATAAGATATGAAAATTACGTACCTACCGTAATTATGATCTTTCTCTGTATCTTCACCATTCATCACAATCCAACCCTCCATCCCCCTGGGGCCTCAGTCTCTGGGTCCCCTTCCCTGTCTGTGCCCATCCTTCCCCCTCTCCTTTCTTAGGAGTGGGGTAAAACAAGGGCACACAGGGGCATAATGTTCCGGGAAGAGTGGACAGGCGGGGGTTACTCCTTCTCTAGTGCTTTGGCTCCACCCGTGGGTGGGGTTAACAGTGCCTCTTTCTCTCTCCTCCTCCTGTCTCGTCCAACCTATTTCTCCTTGTTTATATAAAAAAAAAATTAAAAAAGTCTCTTTTTTCACCAACAATCTTTCCTTGAGAGAGTGTTAATTCTCTGTACCCTGTCCTTCTTCCAGAATAGCAGACTGCTTATCTGGAGTGTTTGCCAGCTATTCTGTGCCTTGAATTCTGGCAGAAAGCCTTTGGCTATTCCTTGCAGTTCCTATACAATCTGGAGACAGACCAGGGTCTGGGATGTGTTAACCTTCTCCCCTCTTTTCCTAAATTCTTTGCCCACCCTACCTCCCTCTTCCTTTTCCAGAGTTTGGGGCCCCTCCCAATCCCTTTAGTTTCCAACTCTTCTCCCTTTCTGTCCTCTCGGTCATTATTTCTCCATCTTCCTGGACCTAAGTCTCCACCACTCATTCACACTAATGGGATCCGTGCCGGAGGTACTAGGACCCATCGGGAACAAACTTTTTTTTTTGTCAGAATGCCGGTGCCTGAGAGCAGGCGCCAGCGAGGAGTGACACAGCAAGCCTCAGCTAGTCGCGGTAATGAATCTCGGCGTCGACCTTCCAACCCTTCAGTCTTTTTTCCGCCATCACTGCACTTCAGTGACGACGCCGCTCGCCCGCCGGGAGTCAAACTAGCGGCATAGTTTTCAGTTTTATTGTTTTGTAGTAATATCTTGAATAAGTATTGCTTAAGTTTATTCTCATTTACAAAGAAGTCTCAGGCTACTTTGACGGAGTTGACCATGAGCGGGTCAGGTGACAGTAGGGAGACTTCGTATGAAAGCTGTTCAGTCAGCCGGGCTGGGTCCAGTCCGCCGCCTTCTCCGGAGGGGGGGTCCGACAATGGTCAGTCCAATGTCTGAGGGCACGGGTGGTCCCCTCGAGAAGCATAAAAATAAACTGTCGCATTCTCGGCACCGTTCGGCCTTGTGCTCTTCTTCGGCCCATAGGTCAAAAAAGAGAAGGCATCACTCGAGGTTGCCCTCTGATATGTCTGCACGTAGACGGTCAGTTATTGTAGCTAGTTGCCGGTCTCCTCCTTCGGAGCCAGCTTCTGTTTCTGGTAGCCGATGTCTTCAACATCGGAGCCCTACCCCGCCCTCTGGTAGATCTTCAGATGAGCAGTTTCATCACTGGGCTGCTCTTATGGAGCAGTGGGCTCGGAGGTTGGTCCAGCTGCCTGGCCCGGTCACTCAGGGGCCTTCGGGCTTCTTGGGAGACCAAGTAGGGCGGTTGAGCCTCCCTGGTCGTGCGGCACCGTCTTTGGTGCGTCGACTGCTGGCAACAGTGTCCCCCATATGGCTGCGGCGCGAGGCTATCACCGATGCCCCTATCTCCTGCTGTTCTTCCTCCCTTCTCCTCAAATCCTGTTTTGAGTCTTGGGGTGTTTTCGGCGCCTCGGCATCAATAGCACGCTCGGCGCTGTCTTGGTGCGGGACATCTGTCAGCGCTGCCCTCGGCACCGTTAGGTTACTTGGCGCCCGTCGCGCTTTATCGGCCTGCGTTCATGGCAGCGTGCAGCGCGTGGCGCGCCATCAGCCTCGGCGGTGCCATCTTTGGCGCGGTGCGGCTTCTCAGCACCGTCCCGGTGCCGTCACGCTTCTCGGCGCCGTCCTTGGTGCCGTGCGCTTCGTCGGCGCCGGGAGTCCTTATGGTGTTGTCCATCTCTCAGGACTCCTCCCTTAACCCTTTTCCTTCCTCATTTCCATCTGATTTTCACTCCTTTCCTGTCCATACAGTCCCTCCTGGACTGTCAGGAGATGACATTGAGCCTGACCCAGACCTTAGGCTGGGTGATGAAGTGGAAGAAACAGGGTCTATTCCTGCTGCAGAGCCTGTGGTCGAGGACCCATCTTTTAAGTCTCTGCTGAAAAACTTGATTTTCACCCTTTCTCTCCAAACTACAGACATCGATCCTGGGAAATTGCTAAGACTCCAGTATCTCCATGTTCCGGAGATCCCTACGGATTTGACTCCTCTGGTACAGCCATCCTTTGAAATGCAGTCTCAAGTGGTATGGAGTAATCCTGCTCTCATTCCTTCGGTGGCTAAATCCAGAGATAGGAAATACTGAGCCCCAAGGATCGACCCATTTTGGCGTCCCAAGCCTTTGCGGATCCTATTGTAGTTTTGGCAGAGAATGATAAGGTCGTCCTTCCCCAAACTACTACAGCTTGACCTATTAACAAAGAATCTCGTAAGATAGACACTTTAGGTAAGAGAGTCTTTGCTGCTTCTACCCTGGGTATGCATATTGCCAGCTACCCGGGCTATTTCTCTCAGTATGAGTATATTCTTTGGCATTCGCTCAAACAGGTGGTTGAAGCTCTTCCGGAATCGGATACAAAGTCAGAGCTTCTTCAAACCATTGCCAGGGGTATCGAATCCAACAACCAGCAGGTTAAAGCGGCTATGGATGCTTTTGATACTGCTTCCAGAGCGGCGGCGGCTGGCATTTGTACCCGCCGTCATTCCTGGCTGCGCACTTCAGGTTTTACGAATGATGCATAGCAGCAGGTAATGGCGTTGCCTTTTGATGGTGTGTATCTCTTCGGCCCTCAAGTAGAACAGGCTCTAGAAGCTACACAGAAAACTAGATCTGCCATTAAGTTGGCTCGCCCTCCTCCTGTCCCCTCTCGAGGGGGTGTTAATAAACACCAGTTCCATAACCGTCAGTCCTTTCGAGGCAGAGGAAGTTTTCATAAAAACCAAGCCCCCCAGCCTCAACAGAAAACGCAACAGAAGGCGCCAGGACCCAAAGCACCCAGCGCCACCTTCTGAGTTGTTGGCCCAAGTCCCACCTCAGCTGCTCGAGGTGGACTCTTCCTCAGTGGTGGGAGGTCGTCTGACGCACTTCTACAATCAATGGAAGTCCATAACCTCAGACAAATGGGTCCTCCGGATAATCCACGAGGGATATTCACTCAATCTTGTGGAGACCCCTCCGGATCATCCCCCAAACGACAGCCCAGGCTGTCTACTCTTCAGTCAGACCTTCTCGCCTCCGAGATCCAGGGCCTTCTGCACAACAGGGCAGTAGAAGTAGTTCCGCTGCACCAACGGAACACAGGGTTCTACTCCCATTACTTTCTGGTTCCAAAGAAAACCGGGGGCATGCGCCCTTTGGACCTCAGAAAACTAAACAAATTTCTGCCCAAGGAGAAATTCAGAATGATTTCACTAGGAACCTTGTTACCTTTGCATCATCAGCATGACTGGCTAGCCTCCCTAGACATGCAGGATGCTTACCAGCACATTTCTATTCACCCAAAGCATCATAAATTCCTAAGGTTTGTGGCTCTGGGACAGCATTATCAGTTCAGAGTCCTGCCCTTTGGGCTATCCTCGGCGCCACAAGTTTTTACAAAGTGTTGTGCAGTTCTCGCAACGCATCTCAGAAAGATCGGAATTCAAGTATTCCCTTATCTGGACAACTGGCTTCTGGCAAGTCCTTCCAGGCAGGGAACTCTGGACGCCGTAGCCATGGCTTCAAGCTTTCTCACATCCATGGGAGTCCTGCTAAACCTCAAAAAATCGCAGCTGCAGCCCTCCCAGAGACTCCTTTTTATAGGAACTCTTCTGGACACCTCCTGTGCGAAGGCTTTTCTTCCAGAGGACAGAAGGAGCGCTATCCTTCAGATGGCCCATCACATCGGAGAGAGCAACTCGGTTCCAGCTCTCTCGATGCAACGGATGCTAGGTCTCATGGCATCCTCGGTGTTCACTGTACCCCTAGCACGCCTTCACATGAGAACTTCTCAGTGGATGCTTAGTACTCAGTGGTCCCCAACCACTCACCCGCAGTCCTTTCTCATCAGGGTGACAGAACCTCTAAAGAGGTCACTCACCTGGTGGTCGCAAGAGAACAATCTCCTAGAAGGGTATCCCTTTGCTCCTCTGGATCATCAGATTTCCATTACCACAGATGCGTCCCTGATGGGGTGGGGGGCTCACTGTCAGGCTCTTCACACTCAAGGTACATGGACTCAGGTCGAGTCCCAGCTTCACATAAATGTTTTGGAAATGAGAGCCGTCCTTTATGCGGTCTGGGCGTTGAAGGACATTCTCTGTCACAAGAGCATTCTCCTTCAAACGGACAACAAAGCAGTGATGTATTACATCAACAAACAGGGTGGCGCACACTCTTACCCCTTATGCAGAGAAGCAATGAGAGTGTGGGAATGGTGCTTGCAGCACAAATCTCTAATTCATGCAGTCTACCTGCCAGGAGTACAGAATGAACTGGCGGACTGCCTCAGCAGAACAGAGACAGATCCTCACGAATGGTCTCTCGACTCAACCGTAGTTCAGTCAATATTCGCAGAGTGAGGAACTCCAGACCTGGACCTTTTTGCATCCCCACTCAACACAAAACTACCTCTCTTCTGCTCCAGAAATCCAGGGCCTGGCATTTTCTGTCAGGATGCGTTCAGGCTGCAGTGGACAAAATGCTTTCTATGCACCTTTCCGCCTCTTCCTCTAGTTCAGAGGGTGCTTCTCAAGTTTGAATCCCAGGGGAGCAAAATGATCCTCATTGCTCCCTTCTGGCCTCGACAAATGTGGTTTCCACTACTCAACAGTATGTTGGCAGCCCAACCGAAACCACTCCCATTTCAGACGAACCTCTTGACTCAAGGGCCAGTTGTTCATCCCAACTTGGGGTCGCTTCACCTTCACGCTTGGCCCCTGAAGAGATAGAAGTGAATAGATTCAATGTCTCTAGCAGGGTTTCAGATATTCTTTTGGCTGCGCGGAAGCCAGCCACTAGAAAAACTTACACAGCCAAATGGAAGCGTTTTTTGCTCTGGTGTGCAAAATCCTCTTTAAATCCCTTTTCCTGCCCACCAGATAAAATTTTGGAGTACCTCTTAGACCTCTCAAATTCAGGTCTGCAGTACTCTACAGTCAAAGTTCACCTTTGTGCCATTTCAGCTTATCATGAGCCAGTACTTTCCTTGTCACTAGCTCAATTACCTGTAGTTAAGAGGTTTCTTAAGGGAATTCTGCATACCAGACCTCCTATAAGACATCCAGTTGCAGCCTGGGACATTAATCTTGTGCTAGACATGCTCACTCGGAAGCCTTTTGAACCTCTGGCTACCTGTGAGTTAAAATTTCTCACCTGGAAAACGGCCTTCCTGGTGGCCATTACCTCAGCCCGCAGGGTTTCTGAGATACATGCCTTGGCCACAGATCCTCCGTATACCGTGTTCCATAAAGACAAAGTAGTCCTTAGAACCCATCCTCAATTTCTTCCTAAGGTTGTTTCGGAGTTCCATCTAAACCAACCTTTAGTCCTTCCCTCTTACTTTGTGGACTTCCAAAATGAAGGAGAACGTTCTCTTCATTCCCTGGACGCCAAGAGAGCTTTACATTTCTATCTAGATAGAACAAAGGACTTTCGTAAAGCTCAACAACTGTTTGTTTCTTTCAGCGAGTCCCGGCTGGGTCAACCTGTCGCTATCAGGTGTATCTCAGCATGGCTAGTGGCATGCCTTCGCCACTGTTATTCCATGGCACAGATTAAGCTGGAGGGCAGCGTACGCTCACTCTACTAGGGCGGTAGCGGCATCTCTGGCAGAAATCCGCAACGTTCCCATTGCAGATATTTGCAATGCGGCTACCTGGAGCTCAGTGCATACTTTCGTTAAACACTATGCCCTGAATGTTCATGCCAGACGACATCTGTCCTTTGGCAGAACCATCCTTAATGGACTTCTGTCCTAAAACTGTGAGCTCTTGGTCTCTCCTGCAGCCCTCTCAGGGGATTATTAGCTTGATACTCTCCCATTAGTGTGAATGGGTGGTGGACACTTAGGTCCAGGAAGTTATGGAAATTACGTACCTACCGTAATTCTTGATCTTCTTGGACGAGTCTCCACCACTCATTCTACGCCCACCCTCCATCCCTGAGCTCACCTCTGTTGTTGGTCTTCCTCCTCAAATCTTTAGGCTGTGAAGACTTCTTTGTTGACCCTTCTTATACGGGTCTTCCGGACTATCTTATGTCCAGTTTTTGGTTAGGCTATCCTTCTAGGTTAGTTAGGCTGCAACTCCTCAGAAAAAAAGGTACTGAGGCGGTTGGAAGGTCGACGCCGAGGTATTCATTACCGCACGAGCTGAGGCTCACAGTGCCACTCCTCGCGGCACCATCTCAGGCGCTGACCTTCTGACCAAAAAAAAAGTTTGCTCCCGATGGGTCCTAGTGCCTCCGGCGCTGATCCCATTAGTGTGAATGAGTGGTGGAGACTCGTCCAAGAAGATCAAGAATTACGGTAGGTACGTAATTTCCATTTTTGGTTCATATATCTTTTCCTGTCCCTTGGACTTCCTTGTCCTACCCTTCACTACCTTCCTCTTACCTCTCCGGTGACTCAGAAGTGGCAGGCAGGCAGAGTCAACGCAGTCTAACGGCCAACCCTGCGGGCACCACGCAGTGCATCGGCCTCGAGGTCGGCGCCGATGGTGCGTCGGCTTCACCTACCTTAAAAAAAAAAAAAGTTCCCGCGGGATCCTGACCTCTGGCCAGATAACCAACAGTGTTGAATGGTGAAGATACACAGAAAGATCATAATTACAGTAGTTACGTAATTTTCATATCCCTAGGGTACAATATCCTGTCTATATTGCATTACCCACTGTAGCCATTTATTCCAGAATTCTCTGTCTCTGTCTTCCCTGGAATTAACCTTGGCTGTAATTTTTTTCCATCTCATAAATCTGATAAATCGAGTCCCCCCAACTCCCTTCTCCGAGGGGGGTCGGGGGTGAGCCACCTTCTGGATATAGCTTTTTTAGCTGCTAGAAGTATAGTGAATAATATTTTAGAATGCCAACTCTTTACCTCCGGTGTAAGAGTGCCAGTCCCATCAGTAACTGAACCACCTCGGGGAACAGCTCCTGTACCGAGCTCTCCACCAAACCTCAAAAATCCCTGAGCACTGGACATGTCCAGAATACATGGCTATGTGTAGGTGAACCCTCTCCACATGCCCTCCAACATTCTCCTCTTCCCAGTCTATCATACTTTGCTGTGATGTGTGGAGCTGTAAAAAACTTCACTATACATTTCCAGCCATATTTTTTCCACATATAAGAAGAAGTAGAGCTATAGAGATTAGTGAATATCCCAACCCACTCAGACTGTGAGATTTATTCTCCCAAGTCCACCTCCCAGGACTCCTGGATTTTTGTTAGTGATTTATTTTGAGTAGGTGTATGGCTTTATATAGAGCCAAAACTATATGTTCAGTCAAATGCATAGTTTTAGTCTCTATCATTATTTGGACCAAAGGGTGTGCTTCAGCCACCTGCCAGTTCAAGCCACATTTCTGCTGTGTATAGTGTTGAATCTGAAGGAACCAAAAAAAAATCGGTTCTTCGCAGAGGGTATAATTGCTGGATTTGAAGGAAGGGAACAAACATTCCTGCATTGAAACATTGAAATATATGACTCTGGCCTTTCCTCCTCCAGTTTTCAAATGTGGAGTCTTGCTGAGCTGGGGAGAAGAGGTTATCCAGAGCCAGGATTATCAGAGCTGCTGCTGAATCTCTTATTTGAGTGTCATCTAACTTTAAACTACAGCTCTGTAAAATCTGAGCTGTAAATCGGGAGTGTACTTTTTCTCTTATCCTACTCCTTCTTGGTGGTGGGTACCCAAGTATAAATTCCAATTGTTTAACCAGGAGAGACACATTAAGCTGAAAGCTTGCTAACTGGTGCGACCTGGGAGCACAGGGAAGTTAAATGACTTACTCAGGGTTACACAGTATGTAAGTGGGGAGCTTGGGATTTAAACCCAGGTCTCCAGATTTGCAGCTCAGAGCCTTAAACCACTGCGCTATACTGCCTCCCTGTTCATTCTGCAGAAGCTCCATCCTCTTCCAATGTGTGTCTGTGTTCGAGTCCCACCACTGTAAGCGTGGGCAAGGTGGGCTGCCTGATAATATGATTTTAAATGTGGCAGGGCTAGGCCTCCTTTATTTTTGATAACTGTAACAATCCTATTGCCTTTCTGGGCCTTTTTCCTTGCCATAAATATGCGGAAATCATTTTATCCCATTTTTTTAAAGTCTATAGCAGGGATTGGAATTAGGAGATTCAAAAATAAGTATAAAAAACATGGGAGGATTGTCTTTTTTATAGAATCTACCCTTTGAGATAGAGGAATAGGGAGGCCCTGCCACCTCTGTAGCTCAGTCTTCAGTTGCTTAGTTATAGGGTAGAAATTTACCTCATAGAGATCTCCTGAGTCCCTAGGGATTTGGATACCCAAATACCTACATTTTTTAGTGTTCCATTGAAGGGGAGACTGCCTCTCAGACCCTCAGAGGGTTCAAATTGCCATCTGAGGACTGCTGTCTTAGATGTGTTCAGCATATAGTCTGACAAGGTTTCTATTTCAGCCAGCCTGTCAAAAAGTCTGGGTAAAGAGGTAGTGGGGTTTGTTAAACAGATTAGCAAGTCATCAGCATAGAAAGCTGTCTTGTGAACTGCTTCATCTATTTCTAAACCAGTTATTGTCTCATCCTCCCTTATTAACTATGCTATGGGTTCCACATACAGGGCAAATAAAAGTGGGGGAAGCGGGCACCCCTGCCTTGTACCTCTGGCCAAAAAAAGCGGTCAGAAAAGGAAGCATTGGCTTTCACTACTGCCTGGGGGGGAAGTATATAGGATTTCAACTAATCTATTGAATTCTGGGGGAAAACAAATTTCTGTATAACACAATGCAGAAACTTCCAGGAAACACGATCAAAAGCTTTTTGAGTATCCATGTTCAACAGAATGAAGGGTAAAGGGGAGTCGGCTACTTTTTCCAATAGATACAGGGTCCTGTTAATGTTATCTGTTGTTCTACGGTTGGAGATAAACCCTGTCTGGTCCTTTTTAATTAATGTTGGCAGTATAGTTTCCAGTCAGCGGGCCAGTATACTTGCGAAAAATTGATAGTCTTGATTGAGTACTGAGATAGGCCTGTAGAACTCACAGTTAAGAGGGTCTTTGTTGGGTTTTAAGATAGTGGAAATATTTGCATATTGCCAAGAGGGGGGGAGGAGGGTGTCATCTGTCTGTAGCGCTCGAAATACTGAGCACAATGGAGGTATAAACTCCTTCATAAATGCTTTGTAGAGTTCAGAAGGCAACCCGTCCATACCCGGACTCTTACACGCTTTAGCCTCCTTGACAACGGCCTTTATTTCTTGGGGGATAATGGGTTGTGATAATCTATCTCTCTGCTCTGTGGTGAGATGAGGGAGAGTAATAACTTGAAAGAAATGTATATATCTCTCTCTTCCTCTGGCTCAGTCTCCTGGCAGTGTAGAGTCTCCCAAAAATTCTTAAAACCTTCCAGAATATCTTTTGTCTTGGATAAGATCTGTCTGCTTTGTGGGTGTCCTATCTGTTTAATAGTTCCCCTATTGCTCTGGGCCCAAAGCCGAAAGGCTAATACTTTAGAGGCTTTAGCTCCCCCTTCATAATGTCTCTGTTTTAGGTAAAGTAATGCTTGTTCTGTTTTATATTGTAAAAGTTCCTGGAGTTTGGCTTTAATAGAATTCACCTGAGGTTGGGCTGCCTTATCTCCCTGCATGTGTGCAGCTTGCCAGAATTGAAGTTCAGCCTCCAGCTCCACCTGCTGCTGTTCCTGCTGCTTCTTAACCTGAGTGGCAAACTTAATGGTATCCCCCTTATCACCGCTTTCAGATTATCCCATAGGATACCTGGGGATACCTCAGGTGTCTTGTTCTGGTTAATTATGTCTGGTATCCATTGCTTTATTGATTTATTGATTTACTATAATCCTTGTGTCTAAGGAGAGAAGTATTAAAGCACCACTGACCTGGACCCTTGTCTTCTTCAGTTCGAATGTCTATTAGTATAGGTGCATGGTCCGATAGAATAATTGGCAATATCTGAATCTCTTTTACCTGATCTCTGTGTTCTGCTGAAATCAAAACATAGCCAATCCTGATGCAACCCCCCTGCAAATGGGGGTTCCCAAAAGTCTTCCAGGAGCTTGCCCGAATGCTCCAAGTCTGGGCGGTGTTCGGCGTCTGAGCTGTTTAAATGTGGTTCCAGGTGAGTGCTATTTGAGCCTCCATGTACTGTCTCTTTAAGAGCTGTCTGCTTGCAGACTTAATTAGTTTGTATGGGGGGACTGTGTGTTCTAATGCCCGAATCCCGTCCGGCTGCTGTCAGTTCGCTCCATTTCTGCCATTGCTACATGTGCAGAGGGAGCCTTCTTGAAAGTTATAACTGTTTGCCAGAAATCATTTAGAGCGACTGAGAAAATGTGATTTGTCTAACCTGTCTTCATTTCAGCACGAACTGTTTCAGTGTAGCTCTTTCATTTTGGTTCCGAATAGCTGACTTGGACCAATCAGGATGATAGGGAGACCCTAAAATGGAGCCTATGGACAAATCGAAACTTGGACTCTCAATTTTGAGCCATCCACAAGGGGATTGTATGGGCAGTGACTCTGGGAAATGCAGTTTTAACCTTGGCGCCTTTTTCTACCAGCCGAGGGAGTCTTATTGTGAGTGACAGCTGAATCAGCCAACAGAATAGTGTGGAGCTAAAGGAAATGCCCTGCTCTGTGACTGGAAAGATGAGATCAGTTGTGGCACTGAAGAGAGAAGGAGCTGTGTGCTTCTGTGGTGTGTAGTTTCGCGCGGGAAGCACGTGTGAGGCCCTAAGTTTTGGTCTGCAGTCTTTGCGAGTGCCAGTTTGGACTGAATCCAAGTTGTGATGAGAATGAAGCACCAGAAGTGTGGAAACTAGGCTCACCCTGTAGAAGACTGGAGAAATTGCTGAATCGCGCTCGGCCTGTCAGGAGCTGAAGCTGCTGTGTGTGCTCCTGGGTATCTTGCAGTAATTGCGATCGGGATCGAGGAGCAGCCTGCCTGGTATAGTACTTTCCTTTTACATATGAATGTGCGTAATGCTTGTGGGGAATCGCTATTTCCAATCCCCTGTGCTGTGTGCTGTGTGTTGAATTTGGAAGCAAACCCCACCTTTTCTTGAACTAAATCCGTTTGCTATAAACTGCACTGAGGTCCAGTCACAAGGACCTTTTCTTCATGCCTTGCTGTTTCTGACAATCCAGAAGAACATCCACCATCCGGTTCTCAGCTTGGGCATTGTGAGTACAAATCAGGGTATTCCCCTGCAGCCTGTTTTCAATCACAAGTGTGTCATCTAATTCTTGTTGTTTCTTTGCTTCATGGACTGAGCTATCAGGCTCCAGATTACAATTAGGTGTTGTGCATATATTTTCTTCTACAGGGCCCTATCCATCTGCACCTGTTGCCCAACTCCAGGCAGCGGACCTGGCTAGCCCCCAAACCTGGGTACCCAGAGTGTGACTTTTCAGACCCTGTATGTGTGCACAGTACTGTGATTTAGTGCCACTATTTAACCTGATTCCCCCTCCTGTGTTTCTGTTCCCTAAATAAATCAGATTTGTTGTTGTTAAACTTTAAACTGTCTGAAGTGTCAGTACCTTCATGCCAAGCACTGTATTGGTTTGTGTATGCTGCTTAACCTTATTTTTCAGGGGGGTCCTCAGAGATGAACCTGCGAATCAGTCTCGAGGGTAAGTGGTACCTTATGAATGAACAGTGTGTACATGTGGGGTATTGGTACTGTAACTCTTGTGCATCGTGTGGGCCATTAGAGGGATTAGAAGGGGGTCTCAGTGTCCCAGAGGGCTGTGACCAACCTAGACCAACCATTACAAACCCTGACCTCTGGGTGGAGGCACCCGCCATAGAACCTAGGCCCCTCAACCTGTCAGTAGTCAAGCAGACAGGGGTAGTAGCCCTTGGGATAGCGCCACCTGGGGGTTACACTTGAATATGAGCCATGTGCTGCCACGTAATAGGTATAATATCTGTCCCTCCCATGTTGGTGCCTCCAGATGTCAGTGAGGCCCAGATCTCGTATTAACTTTTTTCTTCCATGTTTCTGGTCTTTTGTGGATCTTGGGGGGTTTGGGTTAGAACTATCCCTGCCTGGCTCCATTAATAAATTCAGATCCCCTCCCACCAATAGGGTCCTTAGTTTGAATTGTGTCAATATCTCAAATAAACTTTGTACCTGTGCAGGCTCAGCCCTCGGTGGGATGTATAGGCTGGCCATTGTATATGTTGTATCCACCATGTTCCTCTTACCATCGCTAAAGTACCTTCCCTATTAGAAAAAGAGTCCTGCAACTGAAACGCTGAATCCTTTGGAATTAAGATGGCAGTACCCCTCAATCTGCTAGATTTGTGGGAGCTAGCTACTACCATAGCCATGCCAAATTTAGTTAGTTTTTGGTGCTCAGTAAAATTCATGTGGGTCTCCTGTAATAGTATCATTTGAGGATGGAACTTCCTTAGATATGACATTATTTTCCCTCTCTTAATTGGGCCTCTCAAGCCATTTACATTCTGGGAGATTATCCTTACATCATGGTAATGGGCCATAACCAGAAGATATAGTCACCATTATTAAACTGCTTGAATTAAACATTTCCTCCCAGGTGCCTGCCACCCCATATCCCCTGCCTCGACTCAATATACGTATCTCCCTCTCATATATTCCCATGCGGACCTTATTTTCTAAGACTATATAACTATCTACAGGTTTCCTAATGAAGTCTTCGTGAGGAAGAAGGACTAAGATATCACAAACTATATACATTACAAAATTGACTTCCACAATCCGGGTTAACTACCCAGATATCCGCTTCTCCTTAGGGGCTGTCTTGGGAATTGCAGCTCAGAAAACAAGTTGCTACCTGGGGTATAGCGCACCCCAAAATTCTGAAAAAAAATATTTGCAAAAAACGCCCTGATGCAACATAGACAGTTAAAGATAAAATAATAATAAAAACAGCAGTAGCTATCTAAACATAAATTGAATGGTGCTCGAGTCCAGTTCATTAATGTCTTTAACAACCTCCCAGCCTACCTGCTGACAAAGTCTTGGGGTTCTGAACTTCTGTAGCTATTTGAGATCGGAGGTACCATTTTAGTAACTGATAGTCCACAGTTTTTAATACCAATATGCCATTCCACCTTTTGTTGCCATTACAAAGAGTTTGAAGGTCTCTCTAAACAGGGCCCACATCCTCCAAAAATATTTTTTTTATAGTTTCCAGTGTACTGAGAGCAGATAGGCAGAAAGTAAGGCCAAATGCCCTTCGGCCAGGACCGCCAAGGGAGTCCACACCGGGAAGGGGCACTGCGCCCATGGCCCCCCTGTTCCTAGGAATGAGGACCTACCCCAGACCCCACCCCAAGCACAGGTCCCCGTGCCCATAGCCCATCCAGCAGCTCCATCCTAACCCAGTAAGGGTCATAATTCTCCAAAGCCATCTGGGCTCAAAGCCGGTCACCCATCAGGAGAGAAAGCCTGTTGTCCATACCCAGAGCTGATATCTACCAGAGAGAAGTGAGCACCCAGTTATAACTGGGTAGCCGCCCTCTCAAATCAGAAAACCAACAGTTCCAGGATAGCTTCTGGATTTTATCTTTCTTTTTTATTCTGCATTTTTGCTGCTCACGCTGCGTCAAGTATCCACCTGGTCACGGACCCCTTATGCCCCCACTTTCCTTAGGCCTTGACTCCCGACACCCCGGCTTGCCCTCAGGGGTGTTTGGCCACCTTAGGGGTATCAGTGCCACGACTGTGGAGCCAGCCCCAAAAGCTGATTAGGGCAGGCTTCTATAGAGGTGGGGCGCAAGCTGTATTTTCTTAGTTTTTACCTCTAGGGGGCGGAGACGTGTAATTGACGAGCTGCATCTGTCCCGCCCCTCTACTTCTTTCGGATGCTGGTGCTAGTGATTCCTCCCAGCCTCCGCTAGGAGTCCTTGCATGCCGGACATTCTACCCGGCCCACCCTCGAAGAAGGAGAGCAGCCCGGAGGCGCTCAATCCTTCTGCCCCAGCTGGCCCTCCAGCTCCCCGGGTCCATTCCCGAACCCGGGTCACTGGCGTCGCAAGCAGAAATCCAACCACTGCACCGGCGGGCCGGCACTGGATTTTATCTTAACTATGTGATATATCTGTGCATCTCCTTGGGCCTAGACCTGGGCCAGAACATTGTAAAGACTCAGGGTCATGAGGGCCCCAGCTAAGGGGGACTACTCCCCCCTCAGTCTGCGGCCTCTCGTACACCATTCGTAAGGGCTACCTTCCCCACGCAATACTAATCAATAAATCAGCATCCCGTAGGAGGCCCGCTATCCTGCTTTATGCCCTGCAGTCTATATAAGCCCTGCATCCATCCTTTAAGATATATCGGTCAGGCAGTCTCCCAAGGAAAGCGACCCAGCTCCTCCCCAAAGCCCGAGATATGATATAGGAGCTCCACAGGGCCAGGGCACCAGACCCGCACTCCGGTAAGATCCAAAACCCAGCCCCTCCAAAAAAGCTCTGAGTCCTCGTGCACAGCCCCCCCACCAGAGAACCCTGAATCCTGCCTTACTGCACTGTGTCTTACAGATGACCTTCTAGACAGTCCATTCATGAGTTGCCCCTTGCAAATTGCCTGAGAAGTTGCTTAATGGAATTCAGAGTCGCCTGTTGTATTTCAGCGTCCTTAGGGCAGGATCTACGCGATGGCACCCCAACCAGATTAAATCTCTGTGGCAAAGGCATCCTCGTAGGCAGTTAATAATTCCTGTGTTTTAAATCTGACCAGGCCTCAGCTGCTGTATCATAACTCTGCAGACCATTTAGGAACTGAATGACTAATTTCGCCGGCTAAGGTGTCCTGAATTTCAATTTTGAACCTCTCAGAACCAGGAATAAGGGGATATACTCTCTCCGTCTTTGCATCATGGCAGGTGCATAATCATTGTCCAGAAACAGTCTTACATTAGCATAATATATTTTCACCATGGCACAGGCTTTTTTTAGAACAATTTCCTTAGTGGTGAAATGCAGAAATCTGACGATTATTGAGCGAGGGTGCGCTCCTTGTTGAGTAGGCCTGGGGCCTAAGGCTCTGTGGGCGCGTTCTATTTCTAAATCAAGATTTGTGTCTCAATTCAAAGCCTCCCGTAAAATTGCTGCTACAAATTGTTCCATATTGTCCCCTTCACTTCCCTCAGCCAGTTTCTTCTTCTGTGCCTGTTTTCTGCATCTCCTTGCCTTTCTCTTAAAGCATGGCAGATATCCACTAGCTGTGAAATTGTGGCCTGACAACTCTCTATTGTCTCTGTTTGTCCCGTTTATGTCTCCTCTAATGTCCCCACTTTCTGTTGTAATTCCATGATGTCTGCCCTCGCTTGCTCTTGTTCTTTCTTAAATTCTGTGAAGTCAGATTTAATCTCATTCAGTTCTCCCAGCATCTTACCTAGCTTGGCATCCATATGTAGTTTAGCTTTACGTTTAGGTTCCCTGATTTCTTAGCAGAGGTAGCAGTCCCAGCAGGGCGTGAGCGTACTCGAGTCTGAGGCCTCGCGATCCAGAATCTCTGGGTCGATCGGTAAACTGGCAAAACGGTTGGAACCCGCCTTTAGTTTATGTTTAGCCATGTAATAACGCTCTTGGTTAACTCAGATCCCAGTGAAAAACATCTAAAATGAAGACTTTTGGGCACTGGAGGTACGGAGCTTGGCTAGAGCACTGCCATGCGATCGAACTCTGCACTGGAAGTCGGAAGGTCCTAGGCTTACTTCCGTTTAGCACTGAAAAGAAGGAGTCTGGGGAGATGCACTTGGGCAGTGGTGTAGGGTTGGGAGTGTTGTCATGCATCAATCCATATGTATGTCCCTGTGATAATTCCTTCCACCTTCATGCCACTCTGACAGTGACTTCAGCTAGCAGTGTCCTGGAGGGAGGTGCAGTATGTCACACTGTCATCTGCGATGCTCAGTGCCGTTCATTTTCCACCACAGGAGTTGCAGGTACATTAAAAGCCCTTACCTTCCCCACCCATGCACCCCAGGTCTGAAAGTAATACCTTTGCATTGTTTCCAAGACTCCATTTGCCAAGTACAGTGGGACTGGTTGGCATAATGCACCTGGATCATGCACTCAGCCTGTGATTTTTGACTGGGCTGAACTGTAATTTCTAGGGACATGGATATGGTGTACTATCCACACTTCTGGCAGATTCTGTTCCCTTTAAATCTCTGTCCAGAAGGTCTTCAAACTGGCTCCTCCCACCCACCTGAGTGGTAACTCCCTCGGCACTGCCGTGTGACATGAGATCTTCATTTCTGCTGGAGGAAGGTTGTTCCCTTTTTATTGATTTGTGTTGAGTTAGGCCCTTTGCTTTCAAAAACCTTACATCTTCATGTTGGTTTCAGATTCTTTGAAATTCTTTAATGTCCATATGGATGACTCGCAGTTGGCGCCCAGTTTTAAAAAATGCGATTGCAGGCAAAAGATGTCCCGGACGGAGCCACACACCTCGCACATCTACTGCCTTGGCCACAAACACTATCCCCATGCTTGTGGCCTTTGTCACACTTTGCATCCAAATACTTTGGAGGACCAGCATGCTCATCTTCTTCTCGGGTGCCCAGATGAGCAGGACCCTCCTGTTCGCTTGAAAGATGCCCGGCGGGCAGTCTCCACGACTGCGGGGTCCACAGAACAACTTGCAGCCTTGCAGGATGGGGCGGCTCAGGCCGCAGAGCATGCCTCTTCAACTTAGGCTTTTGTGCCGCTTTCCTTTGGTGCCATCTTTACAGGGGGTATTTCAGGATTTGTGCCAGTCCCTTCCCACTCTTGGGCAGGGTACCTCTAAGGGCACAAAATCCTCTAACTCTTTTAAAAAGGGACTACAAATGGTCTCATCGACGATCATGGGATCACAAGCACTGTCGAGCCTCAGATTCCTGTGCTTCCTTGGAGGTTTTGACTACCGTCGATACTTAAGTCCAGGTAGCTGGCTCCACGGTCTCCCCGTTGAGCCCATTGGCCAAGACGCACATATCGACCAACCAGGCAAGATTTTTCTTGAGCCAGTCGACGTGTTGTCACAGGATATGGGGGGATACCTCCCTCTCTAGAACTCCTGTCTTACCGATTACGTGCCAGGGAGAGTCGGACCAGCTTCCTGATCTGCTCCCAAACCCTCAAGGTCCCATTCCCTTGGAGGAGTCGGCTTTCACCAACTCCTTTTCTTTCTCAGTGTCGGTTCCCCTGGCGGTTGAGGTTGAGATCTCATAGCCAGGAGTCAAGCAGTCCTTGCCAACATCAGTGCTCTTGCTCTTAGCACTTGTGCAAACAGCACTGCCACTGTTCTTTCCCTTCTTCCTCCTCATGTGAGGAGAGGCTCCGATGCAAGATGCGCCGGTGCTGTAAAGAGCTTATGTGACAGCAGTTAATGCTATCTGGGGTTAGGCTGATTCTGGCCCCCACCCCAGCTCTTATGTGGGTGCCACCTCCCAGGCCGCAGCCTGCTCCAGCTCAGCTTGTTCGGGCCTCATCAGGGTGGAGCTGCCTCCTGAGCAACCCAAGGATGGTCCCCCTCTTAAGGATGCCCATACTGCTCCGGGGCTTCCTTGACAGCTGTTGGTCACTGTTACTTCTGATAGACCACGCAGAGTCAGTGGGGATTTGGGAGGTAGACTGCTTATCGGTGAATCCTCAGAGTTTGAGAACTCCTCCCTGCATTCTCGACCATTCAGCATGGAATTGGGGGAGGATTTGTCTATGGAGCATGGTCCACTTCTTTTGGGGGCTTGCTACATCTAATTTCAGAATCTACTGGGATTCAGATGGAGCCCGTCCAAAAAATGGGCCAAGTATCCCTTGATCGAAATTCTCAACCGAGGTGACCCCCCGGGAGTTGCCTTCCCGGTTGCCGAGGCCATTCTTGGCCCCACTGTGGAGCTTTGGCAGCACCCTGCCTCCAGCCTTGCACTGTGTGCTTGTATGGCCCGAAAGTATGCGGTCCCTGTGGGTCCCCCCAAACATCCCTCGTCCGAGGATTTGGTGGACGACTCTTTTTTGGTGTACCGGCAATGTCAGGGATGGCTACAATACCTACTAGTGACGCCATTTCCCGACACCTACTCCGCTCGGGCTGTGATGGAGTTGATACCTCGGCCCGCATATTAGCAACTGGCATTACCTTGCATCGCCATGCTTGGCTTCATGTTTCAGGCTTCACCCCTGATATGCAACAGTGAGTAGTTAATGCTCCTTTTAATGGGTCCAAACTATTCTGGCCAGGTACCCAAACATTGATAGATGATCTCCAAGCATCAGGCAGAACCCTTTGCATGGTTCATGGCATGTACCATACTTCCCAGCCATTTTACCATTCTCAATCCTCTTTCCACTCCAAAAGAGGTGGAAAATATAGAGGCACTGACAGAGGTGGTTTTCGAGGTCGTTCCCAACCTACCAGAACTAACACCTCTACCGCCAGGGGCTCCCACTCCCACCCTCCTGGTGGAGCAGGTCAGCCTGACCCCAGTGACGAATCAGAGCTCTGCCCATGCCTCCTTGACCAGGCCTTGGAGGCGGTTGGTGGTAATTTTTCCCTCCATTTGGAGGTCTGAAAAACGATCACATCAGACGAATGGGTACTCCAGATCGTACAGAGGGGCCACACTGTGGAATTCCTTTCCAAGCCCCCTCCTCACTAAGTCCATTACCCACCCAATCATATTCTTATTCTCCAAGAGGAGCTGAGGGCCCTTCTGGCCAAGAAGGCCATCTACCCAATACCCGCCTTTGAACACCGACAGGGGTTCTACTCCACTTCTTTTTGGTACCCAAACGAACTGGAAATCTCAGACTGGACCTCAGACAATTGAACCTATTTGTCTGGTACAAACAATTCTGCATGATTACCCTAAATTCCATCATGCCAATATTGAATCAAGGGGATCGGCTCTGTGTCCTAGATATGAAGGATGCCTACCTACATATCCCTATCCATCCTGCCCACCACAGGTTCCTTCATTTCCACCTGCTGGGCCAACACTACCAATTCCGGGCATTCCCATTCGGCCTCTCCTCTGACCCAAGAGTGTTCACGAAATGCCTACCAGTAGTAGCGGCAGCACTACAAAGAGACGGGCATTTTGTCTTCCCAAAGCTAGACGATTGGCTCATCAAAGCAGAGTCCAGAACTGCTCTACTTCCTGCCTAGACGCAACCTTAACTCTGTTCCAAGCTCTAGGGATTACGGTCAATTGGCCAAAGTCCAATCCGACCCCTACACAGTTGGTCCAATATATAGGAGTGGTCCTAGATACGATTTCTGCCAGGGCCTATCTTCCGACCACCAGGCAAGACAAGTTTCTGTCTCTGGCGTCACTGATACAAACCCAGAAAACAGTCACAGCCAGAAAAATGCTGTGTATCCTAGGTCACATAGCCGCTACCATTCCCTACGGTAGCTCTCGCCCATCTTCATATGAGACCAGTCCAGTGGGTTCTCCAGAACCAGTGGACTCAAAAAAATGGAAATTTCGAAGACAAAATCAGAGTCACGTCCACACTGCAATCTGCCCTAGACTGGTGGATCTCCAAGCCAACCTATGTTAAAGCATGTCCTTCCAACCGCCCCCCTTGCAGATGCTGACCACGGATGCATCCCTGGAAGGATGGGGTGCACACCTGGGACCTTACAGGATGCAAGGCAAGTGGACCACTTCTGCCCCTCATCTCCACGTCAACCTTCTGGAGCTGCGGGCTGTTCGCTCAGCCCTCCAGGCCTTTCAGTCTTCCCTATCTCTGATTCAATCAGACAACACTGCAGTAGTATTCTACCTCAACAAACGAGGTACGAAGTCCCGTACTCTATGCAAAGAAACTATTGCAGTCTGGCAAGAGGCCATTCGGCAACATCTACTACTAACAGCTGTCCATCTACCAAGACGTCACAGCATTCTGGTTGACCTTCTCAGTCACCAGTCATCCACACACGAATGGACACTTCATCAAGAAGTACTTCAGAGAATCTTTTATCTGTGGAGGACCCCAAAACTGGACCTGTTTGTCTCCCCAGTCAATCACAGTCTCCCCAGATACTGTTCCATTATCCTGAGCAAAAAGGGACGGTCTGTAGATGCCCTGTCCCAAACATGGACCAGTCGCTTCTTATATGCTCCCCTCCGTCCCACTCCTGCAGTGTACTCTATTGAAATTACAACTTGAACCTGTCACAATGATCCTCATAGCCCCTCTGTGGCCTCATCAGGGCTGGTTCCCCCTCCTTCAACAGTTCTCAGCACAGGAACCCGTTCTGTTGCCAGTCAGACCATGTGTCTTGACTCAGAATCAAGGGACCCTTCTACACCCCAACCTGAAGGCCCTACACCTTCATGCTTGGCTCATGGGGATACTTACATAGCATGTCTACAAGTGTCCTCTCCTGTTGCTAATATTTTACTGGCCTCACGTAAACCAACAACCAGGGAAACATAATTCCAAATGGAAACGCTTTTCCATCTGGGCTGCTTCCCAGTCATTGGATTCCTATTCATGTCCACTGATGAAAGTTTTAGGTTACCTGGCCTCGATTGCCGAGACAGGATTAAGCTGTTCCTCCATCAAAGTCCATTTGGCCCCTATTTCGGCCTTCCACAAACCTCTGGATGGCAGATTACTGTACCAACATCATCTAGCCAAAATGTTTCTGAAAGGAATGCTACATATTAAACCACCTATCAGAAGACCCACTCCTCTGTGGGATCTCAATTTTCTGATAGAGAAATTGAATCTTGAGCCCTTTGAACTGGCGGCCACTTGTGACCTCCATTTTGTTTCTTGGAAAACACTTTTCCTAGTGGCTGTCACTTAAGCTCGGCGTATCTCCAAGCTCCATGCCCTCACGTATAGGGAACCATACTTAATTTTTCACAAAGACAGGGTAGCACTTCGTACCAGCCCTTCCTTCCTACCCTAAGGTAGTGTCCGAACACACCTTAAACCAGTCCCTGGAGTAACCAGTATATTATCCTGAACATTCCAATCAAGGTGAACACCTCTTACATACTATAGATGTCTATCATATATTACAATACTATACTAATTGAACAAAATCAATTAGAAAGGATTTGCGATCTTTGTCACCTTCGCCTCATGTAGGGAAGGACTTCCAGTCACTACACTGACCCTCTCCAACTGGCTGGCACACTGTAAAACATTTTGTTATTCAAAGTACAACAAACCATTGCCAGGACCGGTTCAAGCTCATTCCACCAGAGCTATGGCCACTACTGCAGCCTGCTTTAAAGGGGCCTTTGTAACGAATATCTGCAATGCAGCTACCTGGTCCACAATTCATACTTTCACAAAACCATTATCTAGATATTGCTTCACGCCATAGGACGGCCTTTGGCCAAGCTGTCCTACAAGGCCTTCTGTCATAATGACCACCCTTCTTGGGTTTACTGCTTGGTATACATCCCAAGTGTATTACCTACTGCAAGAGACCACTCTGTGGAAGACAGTACAGTTACGTAAAATCTTACCATAACAGTAGATGTTTGAGGAGTGTCTCTTGCCGTAGGTGTGATCCTGCCCTCCGTCCCCCTCCTTCTCTAGGAGAACAAATTCTGGACTAGTGACTTATGTGTTGGGATACCTACAGTACCTCGGCTTCCCCTTGATCCTCGCTTAGCGAGCTGAATCCAGCGGGGGAAACTGAGGATACTAGGGATTGCCCACACTTACATAGGAAACAGGAAGCTGATGTCATGTGTGGGCAGCCCCTGGAAAAGACTGCTAGAAGAGCTGCCGTGCACCACAGCAACCTCTTGTGATGTCCCAAGTGTATTACCTACTGCAAGAGACACTCTTCAAAGAGCTACTGTTACGGAAAGATTTTACGTAACTGTACTTTCTAGGAGTGGTATATGATGTTATTGATGTACATCCACACTGACCTACCCGACCTCCCCTGGCAAGTGGCACACTGGTCTTGCTTCCAGCAGGTAAGATCTGACATCACGGGGCGGTGCCGAGGGAGTTACCACCCGGGTGGGTGGAAGGAACCAGCTTGAAGATATTCTAGCAGGAATTAAAGGGAAAGGAACACTGCCAGAAGTGTGGATGTACATCATATACCACAGTCAGTGTAAGGTCATGCACTTCGGAGCGAAGATCCCAAGGAGAGATTACTGGTCGGGGGGGGTTAAGCTGGGGATCACTGAGGAGTAGAAGGACCTGGGGTAATGGTAACAGGGACCATGTACAACACTGCCCAGTGCAGGAGCGTGGCTTCAAAAGCGAACAAAATGCTGGGGTGCATAGCGAGGGGGTTTTCGTCCAGGCAAAGAAAGGTAATTTTGCCTCTCTACAGGTCGCTGGTAAGGCTGCACTTGGAGTATTGTGTGCCATTTTGGAGGCCCTCCCTGAAGCGTGATATCAGGCTACTGGACGGGTGCAGAGGAGGGCAATGAAGATGATCTGTGGAATGGAGGGGAGAGACTATGAGAGCAGGCTGGGAGACTTGAATATGTGCACCTTGTAGGATAGATGGGACAGGGGGACATGACAGAGACATTCAAGTATCTGAGGGGAATCAATAAGGATGGGGCAGATGGTTTTTTTAAGCTAAGGAGGGGGAGGGACACCAGGGGCATGGGCTAAGAATAGAGGGGGGAAGATTTAGGAGGAAATGAGGAGACACTATTTCACGGAGAGGGTGGTAGCAAAATGGAATGCACTACCAGAATGGGTGGTATCATATAAATCTGTGAACTGCTTTAAAAGGGCATGGGACAGGGAACAGGGGAGGTGGGGGGCGGCAGTGGGATGACAAAGAGGGGGTGGGGCAGCTGCAAACTAGAGGTGCTAGCTGCACAGTCGAGCAGACTTGGATAGACTGGGTGGTTTGTGTCTGCTGGCACATTCGTATGTTCGTACTCCCTAGAACTACTGTTAGAGATGAGTTACCTGTGTTTTGGTACTTTGCCCCCGCCCCCCCAACACAAACGTACATAAAAAAAATGTATATGTAACGATTTGAAAGCGTGATGGACGAATATCTGACTGCAGCTATGGGGAAACTGTCTCATGGAGCAGCAGAAACGACCAAAAAAGCTGGTTCTTTGACTGTTGAAGAAGGCCAGGGGACAGTTATGTTGTCAGCATGGGAAATGGAAGTCCTAGGCTGCACAGTTATATACCAAGTCCTGGCCGCACTCAACCCGAAGCTGGATGCCCTGACAGGCAAGCTCGCCGAGTTCTCCTTGCAAGTGCCAGGCAACGCAGATCGAAGCCACCGAACAGTGGATTTGTGCTATGGAGGATAAAGTCCACTCATTAAGAAAGACTGTTGCCCAACTCAAGAAAGAAGTTGAAGATCTGAAGGAGCAACTCGATTATCAGGAAAATTACCAGCACTCAAGCAACCTGTGTATCCGAGGCCCACTGAAGGGAAGAGAAGGGAAGAGCATAGAGGATGTCTGTGCTATAATCTTGCCAGAGTTACTGGGCTTGCAACCAAAGGGTGGCCGTGTCAAGATCAAAAGAGCTCACCTGGCACTTGCTCCTTGACCACCACCTGAGGAGCATCTGAGAGAGTTTATTTTCTGCCTACACAAGTTCAGGGATAGGCATGCTACATAGAATGCCTACAGAAAGAAAACGGAGTTTATGTATGAGGGCTCATGTATTTACATCCATTAAGATTTTTTCCAGTGGCTACAGTGTAGAAGAAGGCTGTTTAACCCTATGCTGGAAGCCCTGAAGGAGCAAAAGCTGAACTTTCAATTTGTGTACCCTGCGGTGGTGCGACTTCACAAAGAGGGTGCAACCTACACGTACTACGAGGTGGACAGGCTAAAACAATATTTGGTGGAGCTGGATGGCAAAAACACTGCTTCGTGAGGGGATGTTTTTGTTTTGCGCTCATTACCTACGACTAGCTGGCACAGTGGGATCAAGGTCACCCATGCTCTTGGCCACCTGGTTGCACCCATTGATGTCTGACCTCAGATTTGATGGCATGCGTTGTACTGTACTACATGGCTTTGACATTAGATTCTGAGACTGGCACCTAGGGTTTGAGCCCTGACTCTTCCTTGTCTACCAGTTGTTCTCAGTAATTCTCCAAGGAGTTCCCATGAGGCACATAGATTACTGATTATGTGAGAGACGACTTCTTTGCTGACAGCTTGTGACATGCGTCTTTTTCTTTTCTGCACCAGCCCAGAAGGGACATGAGGACAATAGGAACAGCAGATGGCCGCATGATCTACTGGATGGCTGTGTTTGTGTGGATTTTGCCGAAGAAAGATTGCCCTGATAAAATGCCCGGTCCATCTGAGAGAAGGATGCTGCAGCTGGAGTGTGTTGGAAGAAACAGCGACAGTTGGGAGAGTTGTGGCCTACAGTAGCTGGTTGCCATGAAGTGGGTGTGGGGCTAGGAGGACACCGGCAGGTGTATTTGATGGTGCCTCCAGCTCTGGGTCCCTGCACTAGTGCCACTGATTTCTGTATGATTTTGTATATTACTGGTACCATCATTATTGGCGGAGGGAGCGTGGCTCGATCATCTGTGGTGCAGCTAGTTTCGATCTTAAGGGGTGGGTTACATTGCATGCCTTCAATCCAGGAACAGACTATGGGAGGGTGCAGAGTGGCATTGGTGCGTGGCGGGGGGGGGTTTGGAATTGATCTGTGGAAATGTGCCAGTTTCACTACGCTGGGGAAGGGGGCAGGTGCATCACCTATGTGGGAATGTATTTTTAAAAGTGGAAAGATCAGTGGTACTAACCACGGCTCAGTGGTGATCAGGGTTCACTCTCTGGAGACTAGACCAAGGGTAAGCAATAACTTTCTGAGAAATCCCCAGTGAGATGTGGGGCTGTGGCTGGGAGGACAGTTCCTCTTGGTGTTTTGGAAAGGGGAGACATACAGGGAATATATCTTGTGATAATTTTCTTCTGTCATAACCATAGTAAAGTTGGACATAATAGTGGGGGAGGCATGGACACAGTTCTTGAATAGATAAGATTTTAGACACCACCAGATTTTTTCAGGGTCAGTGTTTTGGGAGGGAGGTGAGGAGAGAGAGAGAGAGAGACTGGGGGAGGTATTATTCCTTGCTGGGTGCAGGGATTACAAAAAGTTTTAAAATACTTCTGAATTTAATGTGAGTCCTGCCTGTTGCAGTATCTTTTATGATTTTCCCATGTTGGAATTTGTTAGGTTTTATGGTGTTTTTTTTTTTTTTTCTAACTCTGTTTATTCTCCCCTGCCCATTAGCCCCTCTCCAGCGTGGTCTTTTGGTGTGCTGGCTCTGCCTGTCTGACCTGAAGCCCAGACATCCGACTCCGGTTGGGAGGACCACCACTCCAAGTGCAGCCTTGCCCTGATCCCTTGGATGTGAGTCCCAGAGGAAGGACCGCCATGCTCCTTACTGTCACCCTATCTATAGTGCTGGATGGCTGCTGCTACTGGAGGAGGGACCAGTCGGATATCCTGGTGCCCAGTGTGGGATGTGGGGCTACAGCCACTGGACCCGCCTTTGCCTACCAGTGGGAGTTTTTTTTTTTCTCTCTTCCTGGCACAATGGACAAGCAAGGACTTCCAGTACAGCACGGGCACGCTAACACACCCACCTGCAGGATGTCGTGCCGCACCACCTGCCCCTCTTTGAAGCGTGCACTGCATCAGCCGAGCCCCAGACTGCTAGGAGCCACCAAGGCTGTACAGTGCAAACCTCCCTCCCCCAGGAAAGGAGAGCTTCCTGTCGGAGCTCAATCCAAGTCTCTGCCCGCCCCCCGGCTGACCCCCAACAGCCTGAGTCCACTTCTGAACCCGGGTCACCGGCATGGCGTGAGGTGTGGCATCCAGCACCTTAACCAACAGCGCAACTAGGCTGGCGTGCTGGGGTTTTATTTCTGTTCTGCTTTATATGTCTTATCTGTGATGCTCAGAAAGTGTTGAGATGGAAGAGAGCTGCCACCGAAGACAGGAGGGAGGAGTGAGGGAGATGCAAAGCCTACACTGGATGTAACTGCGGTCAACATGGGGTCTGCCATGACTATCATATTATGGAATGTTAGATAGTATATGTTAGATGGTTTCCTAACCATATCAAAAGGAAACAGGTCCTCTTGGCACTGAAACGGTGCTTGGCCCAGGTAGCACTCCTTCAGGAAATGCACCTTACTGTGGAGGAACATAAAAAATTGGTGGAGGGCTTGGTGGGCTCCTGCTATGCAGCATTCTACAATTCGCACAAGCATGGGATGGCGATTTTATTCTATAAAAACATTCCCATAACAGTTGAGAGAGTGGTGTCGGACCCCCCCGCATGGCGGCCATCAAATCCGGGAGCTAAGGAATTTACTTTTTCTAGGATCGTGGATATGTTGTTCTATCCACACTTCTTGGCAGGTACCTTGCTGCTTTAAGATGTGCCGTAAAGTCTTCAAGCTGGCTCCTCCCACCCACACAGGTGGTATAACCCTAGGCTCTGCCCCATGACGCCAGATCTTCCTTTCCACTGGAAGGTTCAGGTTCCCTCCTTAGCGCACCCTCATGCAGTAGGCCCTGGCTCTAGAATCTTCAGATTTGCTTCCAAAACTTATTTTAAAACCCTCTCGAGTTTCGTCTTAACCCTGTTCTCTCACTACCGCGATGGAAGACAAATCGGTTTCTGGGTTTCGCCGGTGCTCTTGCGGGCAGAAGATGTCTCACGCCGATCCCACACTGTGTGTGTCTACTGCCTGGGACATGACCATGATCCACAGGCTTGCGATCACTGCCTGTCCTTTTTGCCTTCGGTTCTGGAAGACCGCACTGCCTGACTTCAACTGGGGTGACCAGAAAAGCGTTAACAGCCGGTTAAATCCAAGGATGCCTGTTGGGTGGTCTCCGTGGCTGCGGGGTCCACAGAGCAGCTGGAACAGCTTAAGACCTTCGAGGAGGAGGCAGCTCAGTCCACGGTGGGCTCCTCTTCGGCCTTCATTCCGCTACAACTGGGATCCTCCTATTTGGCTTCCTTCAAGGAATTGTGAAAGTCTTTCTTTACCAAGGGAAAGGGCACTTCAGGGTTGCATGTTTCGCGCTGTCAGAAGAAGGAGTCAAAAAAGGACAAGTCGCAACGTCGACGCTCTTGGGACCAGAAGCTGTCCTGCTCACAGGAAACTCCTGTTTCGACTTTGGTTGAAATCGCGGCTGATGACGCTGGTTTCACGGTAACCCCATCAGACCAGTGAGCTGAGACGCCTGTCGACACGGCTGAGATTTTTCTCGAGCCGATTGGCGAGTTGTCGCCCGATCCAGCCGACGACTCTTTATTTCGGACTCCGGTGCTCCCGGTGTCCTCGGATGGGTCTACGAGATTGAGAACCCTGACAGAAAAAAATCCTACTAAGATATAAAATGCTAATCTCCTCAAGAAATGGGTTGTCAAAATGCCAAAAGCTGCTTTGCTAGTTTTACCAGAAACCGATAAGGAAGAAATTGATATAACTTATGATGGACTGGAACAAGCTGTAACTGCCGATGCTGTAAAGGTGAATGTTTCCTTAACCTCAGAACAAACTGCAAACATTCGTAATGTGCTAAAGACATTGAACAGTACTTTTACCACAGTACCAGGCCGAGCAAAAGGGGTTGAGCATGTTATAGGGACAAGGAATGCTCGTCCTATTAGGCAAAAGACATACAGGTTACCAGAGTGGTTAAAGAAGTACAGCAAATGAAAGAACTGGGTATCATAGAAGAGTCAAGGAGTGCTTGGTCATCTCCAGTAGTAATTGTAAACAAAAAAGAAGACAGTGTTAGAATATTCCTTGATTTTGGGAAACTTAATCGTGTCAGAGTTTGTCAGTTACCCTATGCCCAGAATAGATGATTTGATGGACAGACTGGGGAGTGCAGAGTATATCAGTACCTTCAATCTCACCAAGGGTTACTGGCAAATACCTTTAGCTAAAAAATCCAGAGACCAAGCCACATTTGCCACTCATGTTGGATTCTATCAGTTTACCACCATGCCATTTGGTTTACATGGTGCGCCAGCTACATTCCAATGGTACATGGATGTAATTTTATCACCTCACACTGGTTATTGTGCTGCGTACCTGGACGATGTCATGGTGTACAGTCCAGACTGGAAAAGCAACCTGGAACACCTACGAAGAGTTGTCCAAGCTATCAAAACTACAGGTCTGACTATTAATCCTACCAAATGTGCATTGGGCATGCAGGAAACCAGATATTTGGGCTATGTGTAGGGAAATGGAGAAGTTAAGCCAGAAAGTTCTAAAATAGAAGCTGTAGCTAACAGTCCTGTCCCTAAAACAAAGAAACATCAGGTAATTTTTAGGGCTGGCTGGTTATTATCGGAGATTTGTTCCCAAATTTGCAGAGTTAGCTACTCCCCTCACTGAACTCACAAAAAAATGGTACCCAAATAATGTCAAATGGACCCCAGAGTGTAAATAAGCTTTTCAAGCCATTAAGGCTGCATTATGTTCAGCCCATTTTAAGAAGCCCTAACTTTGATAAACCATTCTTGTTATAAACAGATGCATCAGAGGTAGGCCTAGGTGCAGTCCTGAGTCAAAATATAGATGTGAAAGAACATCCTATTCTGTACATAAGTAGGAAGTTGCATGACAGAAAAGGTACTCCACCACTGAAAAGGAATGTTTAGCAGCAAAGTGGGCCATGGAGTCCCTTAAGTTTTATTTGCTAGGAACTGACTTTGTACTTACAACAGATCACAATCCTGTCTGTTGGCTTAACCAGATAGACGAAAGATAAAAATTCTAGAATTATAAGGTGGTACCTGGCACTACAGCCATTTAAATTCATGGTGATACACAAATCTGGTAAAGAGAATAGCATTGTTGATAATCCGTCAAGATATGGATCAGGAATTGAGGGTTCTGAAGGTTGAAAAACAAATGTATAGGTTTGAACTTTACTGTTTGCTGTACTGTTATTGAAAAAATGGATAATGCACATGTGCTTAATTTCAGAAAGTTAGCAGCAAATGTTAGTAGAGAATTAATAGAAAGTTTTGGAAACCTGTTTAATAAAACAGGTTCCCTCTTAAGGCGGGGGTGTATCCGACAGGGTGGAATAGGACCATGTCCCAGTTTTTATGGAAAGAGTTTAAATGCAAGGATCTGTTCTGTTCTATTCCTTTCCTGTCTCTTGTCTGTCTGGTTGCACAACCACATTTTCCTGAGACCTAGGATTTGATCACCCCGACAGTCTCACAATTCTCTGCCTCTCACTGTCTCTCAGTCTTCCCTTGCTGTCTGTCTTTTCCTCCCTTGCATATCTGCTGATATAAAAATATATGCAAATCATTATGTGGAAATGTAATTGAGATTGGGGTCCGTTTGTTTAGAAATTATATTGTTTTAATTTTTGAAATGTATATAATTATAGTTTGAGATTGCAAAAAACTATTTGAAATTGCAGTTTTTAAGCCTTCTTGCAGAAGAGCTGTGAAAAGGGACCTCAGCTCAGGGGACACTGTGTTCCTGCCAGCACCTGCCTGAAACATACAAGAACACTTTGGAAGAAACAGGATGCTTGTTAAGAATGGGGGTTGGAAGGACTTATAAGAGAGCTGAGCTGGAATTGCTTGCAAAAGAGGGACACACAGAGATTGAAGGAAAACTCTGATGGATCATCCTGGACATAAAGTCTTTACCATTCATTCACACTAATGGAAGTACACTGGAGGCGCTAGGACTCAGCGGGAGCCAAACTTTTTTCAGGAGGGCCAGCACCATGAGCCAAGCTTGTGCGGTATAGACTATCTCAGCATCAACTCTCCAACCACCTCAGTTCCTTTTTTCCTGCCGTCGAGTGTGCTTCAGTGACGACGTGGCTCGCCTGCCAGGAGTCAAACTTCAAACTAGCAGCTTAGTTTTCAGTTTTATTATTTTGTATTTTATCGAAAAGTACTGATTACATTTTAATAAATTTCTTACTTGTACGAGAAAGATGTCTTCAGCCCTCTATTGACTGTCGACCATGAGTGGGGCAGGTGACGGTAGCGAAACTTCATATGAAAGCTGTTCAGTCAGCTGGGCCGGGTCTGCCGCCCTCTCTGGAGGGTGGGGTCTGACAATGGATGGTCCAGTGCTTGGGGAGGATTGGTGGTCCCCGGAAAGCATAAAAAGAAACTGTCCCATTCACGGCACCATTCGACCTCGAGCCCACTGGTCAAAGAAGAGACGGCATCACTCAAGGTTGTCTTCTGGTGCGTCTGCGCTTAGACCGTTGGTTGTTAGGGTCAGGAGCTGGTCTCCGCTTCTTTCAGAGTCGTTGGTTTCTGTCTCTGGTAGCCAGCCTCTTCGACACCGGAGCTCCTCTCCACCTATTGGAGGGGCTTCCGATGAGCAGTTTCACCATTGGGCCTCCCTTATGGAGCAGTGGGCTCGGAGGTTGTCCCGATTGCCTGAACCGGCCAGTCCGTCTCCAGGGCCTTCAGGCCTGTCAGTTTCGGATTGACGGGCGGTTAGGACTTCCTAGTCGCACAATGTCTTCTTAGGTGCCGTCGACTCCATGCTCCAATGTCTGTCCCCCTCACATGGCTGTGGCACAGAGGTCCACACCAATGCCTTTATCTCCTACCGTTTTTCATCCTTTACCTTCAAATTGCAGTTTTCAGACTTCTGTGATGCTGCCATCACCTGTGGTGCTGGCTTCTCTGGCGCTGAGGTCCTTTTCGGTGCCGCAGGTGGTATCAGCACCATCTGCGGCACTGCATGCCCTGTCGGTACCATGCTCGGGACCGGGGTTGGTGTTGGCACCATGTGTAGTGCCACACTATCCATCAGCGCTGTCCTCTGTGCCGGGGGGTGGTGGCAACGCCATGTGCGGTGCCGCGGTCCCTGTCGGTGCAATGCGCGGTGCAGTTTTCTGTGTCACCTTGTTTCCAGAGGTTTTCCAGACTCTTTCTCCTCCTTTTCTTCCTCCTGGTTTTCATTCCTTTCCTGTCTATACAGTCCCTCCTGGACTGTCAGGAGATGATTTTGAGCCCGATCCGGATCTTCTGCTGGGTGATAATGTTTATGCCGATTCTGCCCTGGGGGCAGGGATCAATCCTCCTGCAGAGCTTGTTGTTGAAGACCTTTCCTTTAAGTCTCTGCTCAAGAATTTAAATTCCACTCTTTCTCTCCAGACCACGGAAATCAATCCTGGGAAGCTTCTGCATCTCCAATATCTACATGTTCCAGAAATCCCTATGGATTTAACCCCTCCGGTACAGCCCTCTTTCAAGACTTTTTCCCAGATGGCGTGGAAGAATCTGGCTCTTATTCCTTCTGTAGCCAAGTCCATAGATAGGAAGTATGTCCCTCCCAAGGATTGCCCCATCTTGGCCTCACAAGCCTTTGCTGATGCCATAGTGGCCCTGGCAGAGAATGATAAGGCTGTTCTCCCTCAGGAATCTACAGCCGTCCTATAAGCAGAGAATCTCACAAGATAGACACCTTGTGTAAGAGAGTCTTAGCTGCCTCAACCCTGGACATGCGTATTGCCAGCTACCAGGGCTATTTTTCTCAATATGAGTATGTTCTTTGGCATTCACTCAGAGCAACGGTAGAAGCTCTTTCTGAGTCGGAGGTTAACTTAGAGCTACTACAGACCATAACTAGAGGTATTAAGTCCAATAATCAACAAAATAAAGCTGCAATGGACGCTTTTGATACTGCTTCCTGGGCAGCGGCTGGCATTTGCCCCATTGCCATTCCTGGTTGCGTACTATGGGCTTTATGAATGACGCCCAACAAAAAGTCATGGCCTTACCTTTCGACGGTATATATCTGTTTGGGCCTCAGGTGGAACAAGCACTTGAGGCCACACAGAAGACTAGGTCTGCCATTAAGACAGCTAGACCTCCGCCCACCCCCTCTTGAGGAGGTGGGAACAAGCGTCAGTTTCACAACCATCTGTCCTTTCATGGCAAAGGCAGAGGAGGCTTTAACAGAAATCAAACCCCTCAGCTGCAAAAGAAAATGCAGCAGAAAGCACAAGGCCCAAAAGCACCCAGTGTCACCTTCTGAGTTTCTGTCCCAGGTCCCACCTTTGCTGCCCGAAGGGGACTCTTCCTCGACGGTGGGAGGACGCTGACTTCTATGACAAGTGGAAGTCTATAACATCAGACAAATGGGTCCTCAGGATAATCCGTGAGGGGTACTCTCTCAATCTGCTGGAAACCCCTCCGGATCATCCTCCCAACTGCAGCCCAGGCTGTCTTGGGCACAGTCAGACATTCTTGCTTCCAAGGTACAAGGCCTTCTGAACAACAGGGCAGTAAAAGTAGTTCCGCTGGATCAACGAAACAGTTTTCTACTCCTATAACTTTCTGGTTCCAAAGAAAACTGGTGGCATGCGCTGTATTCTGGATCTCAGAAAGTTAAAGAAATTCCTTCAGGAGGAAAGTTCAAGATGATATCACTCGATACCCTGCTACCATTAATTCATCAGCATGATTGGCTAGCCTCCCTGGACATGCAGGACACCTACCAGCACATTCTCATACACCCGAATCACCACAGATACCTAAGGTTCATGGCGTTGGGTCAACCCTATCAATTCAGAGTCCTGCCCTTTGAGCTATCCTCGGCACCTCAAGTTTTTCAAAGTGCTGTGCAGTTTTTGCGGTGCATCTAAGGAAAATCGGAATCCAAGTATTCCCATATGTGGACGACTGACTTCTAGCAAGCCCCTCCAGACAAGAGACTCTGGAGGCCGTGGCCATGGCCTCAGACTTCATCACATCCATGGGAGTCCTGCTAAACCTCAAAAAGTCACAGTTGCAGTCTTCCCAGAAACTCCTTTTCATAGGAACCCTTTTGGACACATCCTGTGTGAAAGCTTTTCTTCCGGAGGACGGAAGGAGCAATATCTTTCAGATGGCCCGCTTTATCAGAGAACACAGCTCAGTGCGAGCGCTCTCGATGCAATGGATACTGGGTCTCATGGCATCCTCGGTGTTCACTGTACCTTTGGCTCGTCTCCACATGAGAACCTCTCAGTGGATGCTCAGTACTCAGTAGTCCCGAACCACTCACCCTCAGTCCTTTCTCATCAAGGTGACGGAACCTCTGAAGAGGTCACTCACCTGGTGGTCTCAGGAGGACAACCTTCTGGAAGAATATCCCTTCACCCCTCTGGATCAACGGATCTCCATTATCACAGATGCATCTCTGATGGGTTTGGAAGCTCACTGCTGGTATCTCCACACCCAGGGTACGTAGACTCGTGACATGTCTCAACTTCACATAAACATGCTGGAAATGAGAGCCATCCTCTATGCTGTCCGAGCTTTGAAGGACATACTCTGTCACAAGAACATTCTCCTTCAAACGTACAACAAGGCAGTGATGTATTACATCAACAAACAGGGCAGTGCACACTCTTACCCATTATGCAGGGAAGCAATGAAAGTCTGGGAATGGTGCCTGGAGCACAAGGCTCTGATTCAGGTGGTTTACCTGCCAGGAGACAAAACAAGCTGGCAGACCGTCTCAGCAGACTGGCGGCAAATCCTCACGAGTGGTCTCTCGACGTAACCATCATTCAGTCATTCTTCAAAGATTGGGGAACTCTGGACCTGGACCTTTTTGCATCCCCACTCAATGCAAAACTGCCTCTCTTCTGCTTCAGAAATCCAGGATCTGGCATTTTTTGTCAGGATGCATTCAGGCTGCAGTGGACAAAACACTTTCTATACACATTTCCTCCTCTTCCCCTAATTCATAGGGTACTACTCAAACTAGAGGCACGGGGGCAGAATGATTCTCATTGCCCCATTCTGGCCTTGTCATATCTGGTTTCCCCTAATCAAAAGACTATCAGAAACCTCTCCGAAACAGGTTCCCCTTCAAACAAACCTTCTGACCCAGGGCCCTGTAGTCCATCCCAACCTGAGGTCTCTTCACCTCCACGCTTGGCTCCTGAGGAAATAGAGGTGAATAGGTTTAGTGTTTCTCATAGAGTTTTGGACATTTTTTTGGCAGCACGCAAACCAGCCACCAGGAAAACCTACACAGCTAAATGGAAGCGTTTCTCTATCTGGTGTGCCAAATCCTCTTGGAATCCTTTTTCCTGCCCACCGAATAAAGTCTTGGAGTATCTCTTAGACCTCTCAAACACAGATCTGCAGTACTCCACAGTCAAAGTTCATCTTTGTGCAATTTCAGCATATCATGAGCCAGTACTCTCTATGTCGCTGGCTCAGCTACTTGTAGTTAAGAGGTTTCTTAAAGGGATTCTGCATACCAGACCTCCTATTAGACATCCAGTTGCAGCCTGGGATATTAACCTTGTGCTAGACATGCTCACTCGTAAACCTTTCAAGCCTCTAGCTACTTGTAAGTTGAAATTCCTCACTTGGAAGGTGGCTTTCCTGGTGACCATTAATTCTGCTCGTAGGGTATCAGAAATACATGCCTTGATCACAGTCTGTATTTATACTGTATTTCACAAGGACAAAGTAGTTCCTAGGACTCATCCTAAGTTCCTTCCTAAGGTTGTCTCAGAATTCCATCTGAATCAACCTTTAGTCCTTCCTACCTATTTTGCAAACTTTAAGAATAAAGGAGAGCGTACCTTTCATTCCCTAGACGTAAAAGGAGCCTTGCGGTTCTATCTGGATAGAATGAAGGAAATTCGCAAGGCTCAACAACTGTTTGATCTTTCTGGACTCAAGTCTCCACCACTCATTCACTCTAGTGGGATCGTGCCGGAGGCGCTGTGACCAAACGGGAGCCAAAAATTTTCTGAAGGGTCGGCGCTGAGACAGGACCACGCATGCGCGGCACCATGAGACTAGCTCGCGCCTATGTAGGCTATCTCGGCGTCGACCCTCCAACCACCTCAGTTCCTTTTCTCCCACCGTCTAGTGCGCTTGGATGTCGACGTCGCTCGTCTGTCGGAGTCAAAGTTTTCATCTATACAACAGCAGCTTTTAGCCATTTAATATTCATTTAATTTAACATTTTTAGTAGTATTTTCTTATTTTACGAAGAAGAAAAAGAAGATTATGAAGAAGAAAAATAAATTCTCACCTGATCAACGGAGTCGTCCTTAGACGGTAGTGGTGACGGTAGGAAGACTTAGTTTGAAAGTTGTTATCGTAGAGGGGCTGTGTCCGGTCTGCTGCCCTTTGCTAAAGGGGAGTCCAACTACGGACAGTCCTGTGCTCGGGGACAGTCCACCTAGCTACCTAATCTGGCAGTTCCAGGGATCCGCTCTGTTTAAACTCGAGCTCTTCTTCCTCGTTGGAAGAAGAATCGGTGCTGCCATAGTTGCCCCTAGTACGTCTGCCTGAGGATTGTCGGGAGGGAGGGAGGGAGGGATGAAAGCCCTGAACCAACTTTGGTGGGTTCCCTCTTGGCCCTGCTGTTAACAGCCATGTTCTTCAACTCCAGGCTCCATCTATGTCCGAGTTCCGGTGAGCTGTTTCACCTCTGGGCCGCTCCTGTGGAGCAGGGGTTTTGACTTCTGTCCAGTTTTCCTGGCCAATGTTCCCGATTTCGGGGCCTCGGAGCCACTGGACCGGGGCCGGGTCGATTGGATAAGGATGTGTGCGGTGCCCTCTTGGTGCCTTTGCCATCACGTCGATCCGTCGTGCCCATCCCCCTTCCTCTTTCCATGCAGGGGCCGGCACAGGCACCACTTTTTCCTTCTCCCATTCTCCTCAAGATTTTCTCTGTTGGCATTCTCTATGGTGCTTTTGGTCCTAATGCCACGGCCGATGCCATGGGTGATGCCGCAGGTCTGGCGCCGTGGAGCGTCATCATGGTGGCGCTGCTGGAAATGGCTTTGATGCCATAGGCGGCACTGCTGGTGTTGGTGTCAGCGCTGTGGGTGGCGGCGTTGCTGCCATGCGACGCCGTGGGTGCTGTTGGTGCCATGCGGTGCCTCGGGTGCTGTAGGTGCTGTTTGGTTCCCGGTGCCGCCGGCAGTGCCGCACCCGCGGGTGGCACTGGGGGCACCCATGGGTGCCACGGGTGCTGTGGGTGCCATGAGTGCCATGGGTGCCATGGGTGCTGGGGGGTACTTGCTGGTACCACCGTGGGTGCCCTC
The DNA here is from genome assembly GCA_016271365.2 of Neoceratodus forsteri. Taxonomy (NCBI): domain Eukaryota; kingdom Metazoa; phylum Chordata; order Ceratodontiformes; family Ceratodontidae; genus Neoceratodus; species Neoceratodus forsteri. The sequence goes on from CM057453.1 coordinate 810,637,833, forward strand.
AGATGTTGCTCAGGATGGCATAGGCACTGCTTGGTGCCATCCTGTGCCACGAGTGGTGCTGGTGCCATGGGGAGTGCCAGTTGGTGTTGTCCAGCAGAACTGGTGGTGGATTTTTCCTTCTGCAGACCTCTTTTTCCACGGAACTTGTGGCGAGATGTTTTCCGTAAAATGAAGTCCTGTTCTGCGGATTGTTTTTCCACAGATCTTAGTGAGTGGCGGTCTGCGTGGGATCTTGTGACATATAGTGGTTTTCCGCTGATGGAGCTGTTCTGTGCTTTTCTGCCAGTGGAATCCCTCATTCCACTCAGCACTTTCTTGGCTCCTTACGTGGTGCTGAGCTCCTCGACACCCTTTCTGGTGGCGGAGTCTCTAGTGACTCTGACCTAGACCTCCCTTTAGGGGTCCTTCTGAGGTAGAAGTGCATCTGGATGAGTCTCTCCCTGACGTACTTGTCAATGATACAGCGGATGACTTATTTCATAGACTGGAGGGCAAGCCTTCTCTATCACCAGAGTCCGTGATGGAAGATCTTTTCACTTGTTCCTCAGTGATGGGGTCCGCTATAGTATTTCGGACTGTATCCATGGACCAGACGCTTCTGTGTCTAGACTCTCTTCAGTCGTCAGGACAGTTACACTCTGTGGAGTATTCTAATTTCACTCCTTTGATAGGGGTATATAGCCCCCTTGTGATACTGCCCCTTCAGTGGCTTCATCGGCAACAGGTGGTTAACATCTCTTCATCTGTGATTATTGGTCCGGTCATGATTTCATTTATGGACACTCAGGCTCCTCCTGCCCCTTAGATGGACAAAATCTTCATCATTTTTGTATCAGGCTATCCTTGTGAGATAGCAGCCTGAAAGCCTTGTCAGGCTCAGATTAATGGTAAAAAAAAAAAATAAATCATCGGAGCACAGTACCTAGCCCGAAATTACCCGATACCATCCTTTTGGATCCGGCCAGGTTCCGCCTCAGCCTCTGAGGCAATTGTCTCTAAACTACGGTGAAGAGTACCTGACTTCTTCTACCCCTAGGGGGAGTCCGATCCAGCGGAGGTATGGGTCATCTCATTTCTCCAAGAGAGATTTCTCTTATTCAGAGATATTCCCTAGGCCTAGGCGGCTGCCCAGTCTGTTGGTTCCCCTTTTTTTAATCAGGCTTTCTTCTCTTGATCAGTGCCTCAGAGCAACAGAAGTGACTCTCCAGCAAGTCAGAACTCAGGTTCCTAATTTCTTGCTTGCTTCAAGCTAACAGACAGCATGCTCCTTTCAAACAACATGAAGTCTTGCTATATTATGACATATGCAGTGAGTCCCAGCCTTCGAACTGCTCCGGAGGTGAAAGAGTTAACTTTCCATGCCAGGCATGGAACCTTGAGCGCGAGCTCGGTTGAAAACTCTGTCTGTTGTTCTTCAAACTCAAACTGTCAGATTCTTTACTCCGCCTCACTGAACAGTCGCTCCGGAGATTTCTCCTTCTGCTCAGTTCGTTTGTTGGTTAAAAAGTATTCATTTTTAGTTTTTTGGCCGAAATTTAACCGCAACCGGTCGGTTCAAGCTCTGTCTGTGGTATTGTAAGTAATAGATAGGCTTACATTTCTTTTATTCTGTGTGGAACTTGTAAATGTTTTTCAGTTCGGTTTGAACCGATCAGGTTGTTTTTAAAACTTTCTAGTCCTTATTTAGAGAGCGGTTCCCGGTTCTTATCGGTTCTAAAAAAAACAGATTTCATTACGGTTTTTTCCACGACCCGTGACACGGTTGGGAACCGATAAGAGAGTCTTGCTTTGCGGATTGCCATAAACGGGCAAGTTTGGTTAGGCTGGCACTATGTCTGAGAACCCAAAGAAAAACTGGGCCCACTGTTTCAGCACTGTGGTGTTTGTGGAAGTTTTGCTAAGGCTGACCCACACACCACCTGTGATATTGTCTGGGATTTGACCACCTCAATGCAGACTGCCAGATTTGTAAGAATTTTCCTGCTGCCACCGTGGAAAAGAGAGTTGGTAGGCTCAGGGAAAGGGAGGCCAAAAAGTCCGCTGACCCGGATGGCCAGCCCGGTTCGGTTTCAACCGAACCGGAGGGAGTGCCCTCTGACCAGGGCGATACTTCCTCAGGCAAACGAAGAGCCAGCTCTGAGGAGCCGGTTCCAACTAAAAGGACTAGAAAGTCAGCTAGTGTGGAGCCAAAAGTTCTTTCTCCAACCGCTGAGGAAATAGCTAAAGCAATTCAAATTGTCCAGTCACTTTCCCAGGTTCCCTCCGAACCGACACCATCAGGGAAGCGCTCGGTTCGGCCGGTTCCACCGGTTCAAGATTATGATTTTGAGGATTTTTATGAACCGGAGGAAGGGGAGGAGGAGTATGAGGAGAGTGACTGTGGTTTTGAAGGTCTGGATGTGCCCAGTGAACCGGACATCTCTCCAGACAGACCGTCAGGTTTCTCCCCCCAGGCTATCTGAGTCCCCTTCTCATTTTATGTTCTATAAGAAAGTTGTTGAAACTCTCCAGCTCCCTGTTGAGGAAGCTGTTGATGACCAAGAGGAGCCTGATTATGTAGAAATGATGGATATTCCAGAGTCTAGGAGACTGTCTATTCCCTTGCATAAATCTTTTAGGAAACAGACAGTAAAAATTCTAAAAACTCCTCACTCTATACTTCCTGTAGATAAAAGGATGGACAAGAGGTATACATTATCAGGCTCTGATACGGAGTTCCTCACACAGCAATGCAGCCATGTGGGGGTAGTGCAGACTGCAGCCTGTGACAAGGCAAATATTCCTCTAGCCTCGCACCCTCCTGAAAAGGACTCCAGGAGGATTGATGCCATGGCAAAGAAACAGTACATGGCAGCATCCTTGGGACTCAGACAGGCAAATTATATGGCTTATGCTGCTAGGTACCAGAAATCCAGATGGGATACTGTGCTGGCCCTAGCAAAACAGGTCCCTGACCAGCTTGCCAGGGAGCTGGAACAGGTGGCTGCAGATGGTATTGAGGCATCCAAGGTGCAATTTCATGCTGCAGTAGACTCTAATGATGTGTCATCAAGGGTCATGGCTACATCTGTGGCACTTCGCAGAATGGCTTGGCTCAGATGTACTACCCTGTCACAGGATACCCAGTCTAAGGCCATGGATTTTCCTGTTGTGGGCAATTCTCTGTTTGGGAGCAGACAGAGAATTACATGAAGAAAATGGATGAATATAGGACCACCTATAGGAGTGCACAGGCCAAGGAAAGGCAGGCCACTCCTCAAAGGCAGCATCTCAGGGGCAGGGGCAGGCCTTTTCATAGGCCTTTTTACCAAGCCCAGGCCTCCTCTTCTGCTTATGCCCAGAGGGGGTTCTTTAGAGGGAGAGGCAGACGGGGTACAAGCAAGCCCTGCTTCCACCCCTCAGCCCAAAGTCCCTGCCAAGCAGGCTCCCTGATGGGGTGGCCAGGGCAGATTCTCCACTACCTGTAGGGGGCAGGCTGGCTTACTTTGTCCAGGACTGGAAGTCTTTAACGTCAGACAGGTGGGTCCTGGAAGTAGTAAGCCAGGGACTGGTTCTCAGCTTCAAAAAATGTCCAAAGATGAGAGCCATGTCCTTTCCACCTGCAAATCCATCAGAGGCACTTGCCCTAGAAACAGAAGTTTCTACCCTCCTGGCTCTCAGAGCTGTGGAAAGGGTTTCACCCCTACACCACGCAAAGGGTTGTACTCCAGGTACTTCCTTACCCCCAAAAAAGACAGGAGAATAGCGGCCCATCCTGGATCTCAGATACCTAAACAAGCACCTTTTAAAGCCAAAATTCAAAATGGTGACTCTGGGAATTATTTTACCCTCTCTAAGGCCAGGGGACTGGCTAGCGTCCCTGGACCTCAAGGATGCCTACTTCCATGTTCTTATCAGAAGCTCCCATCGAAAGTACCTCAGATTCGAACTGCCCTCAGGCCATTACCAGTTCAGAGCAATGCCCTTCGGCCTCACCTCGGCCCCGAGGGTATTCACAAAATGCCTGGCAGTAGCAGTTGCCCACTTAAGAAGGCAAAAGATTGCCATCTTTCCTTATCTGGCCGACTGGCTCATAGTAGGCCAGTCCCCAGACCAAGTCAAACTACACCTTCAGGTAACTCAGCAGCTGCTCACATCTCTAGGTTTCCTTCTTAATCTTCCAAAGTCAGTTCTAGAGCCTGTCCAGCTCCTCACCTTCATAGGTGCAGAACTGAACACAAAAGCGGCCAGAGCCTTCCTTCCTCTGGAAAGAGCAAGGACCCTGGTCTCTCTGGCTACCTCTTCACCCTGCAGGTCTCTCACCAGCAAGGCATTTTGCAGCTCCTGGGGCACATGGCTGCTTCTACAGCAGTGAAAGGGAGCAAGATTTCAGATGAGGGCCATCCAGTTCCATTTGAGGGCCTTTTGGTCTCAAAGGAGAGACTTCTAACCAAACTGATCCCAGTGACTCTAACCTGATCCAGGCTCTTCAGTGGTGGCAGGACCAGAGCAATCTGAGACAGGGGTCCCTTCACCCCTCAGTCTCACTCCTTAATCCTTACTACAGATTCATCCCTCTTGGGTGGGAGCTCATAGGCGACCCACTACCCAGGGATTGTGGTCCCCCAGGAATCTCTGCTCCACATCAATCTGTTGGAACTCAGAGCAGTTTTTCTAGCACTTCAAGTTTTTCCACATCTGTTCAGAACAAAGTTGTACAGGTCAGAACAGACAACACCACTACAGTGTGGTACATCAACAAGCAAGGAGGCACTCGGTCCACGGCCTTGTGCAATCAAGCAATGAAGTTGTGGTCTCTGACTTATTCCTGAACGCCTCCCTTACGGCAGTTCACCTCCCAGGCAAGGACAATGTCCTGGTAGATGCTCTCATCAGGATTTCCCAGGGCCATCACGAATGGTCACTGGATCCCCTAGTACTGGAGGTAGTATTTGCCAGATGGGGCACCCCGCAGATAGATCTTTTTGCAGCCCCAGACAATCACCAACTTCCCCTTTTTTGCTGCAGACCCCCAGTGTTGGGCTCAGTCCCTCTGTATGCCTTCCTTCTCAGTTGGGAAGGGAAGTTTCTCTATGCTTTTCCCCCCTTCCCTCTTCTGTTCAAGGTGCTAGTCAAAATCAGATCTCAACCCTGCAAGATGATCCTGATTGCTCCAGATTGGGCCAGACAGCCCTGGTACCCACTCCTTATGTCCTTAGCAGTCCACCTTCCCCTGTGTCTTCCCAGGAATCACAACCTGTTATCCTGTGCCCAGGGGAGAGTTTGGTACCCGAACCTCAAATCTCTCAATTTCAAGGCCTGGCTCTTGAAGAGTTAGAGTTTGCTGACCCACACCTCCCAAGGTATATTGATATCTTGAAGGCTTCTAGGAAGCCTTCCACCAGGACTACTTATAATTCAAATGGAAGACATTCTCCATATGGTGCTCTGGCAAGCATATTCCCCAGAATCTGCTGACTTGCCCACAGTCCTGGATTATATGGCATTTGAATACTTTGGGGCTGAGACCAGCTACCCTAAAAGTGCACCTGGCAGCCGTGTTCGCTTTCTTATCAGCAGGTAAACCTCTTCTTTCAGCTCATCCTGTATTCTCCGTTTTTCAAGGGGTTGCTTCACACCAACCCTCCATTCAGGGACCCTGCCCCTGCTTGGGATCTTAAAATTTGCATTGCCCAGCTTATGCAATCCCCTTTTGAGCCCTTGTCCTCAGCAGAGCTTAAGTATTTGACTTGGAAAACTGTGTTTTTGGTGGCCATCACTTCTGCCAGGCGCATAAGTGAATTACAAGCATTGTCAGTGGAGCCTGATTTTATCTCCTTTCATAGAGATAAGGTGGTCCTCAGGCCTAACAGAAAGTTGTTGCCTAAGGTGGTTTCAGACTTTCACCTTAATCAATCTGTGTCTCTTCCTGTTTACTTCACTGACCATTCCTCCTCTGGCGAGAGGAGACTACACAGTTTAGATGTCAAAAGAGCCCTTAGTTACTACATAGAACGTACCAAGGGTCACAGGTTTGACTCCCTCCAACTGTTCCTCACTTATGGTGAGGTTGGTAAAGGGAAACCTGCCACTAAAAGATCCATTGCCAGTGGATTGTCTCTTGTATCCATTTTGCTATGAAAACTGGGTAAGGTTCCTCCCTCAGGCCTGAGGGCTCACTCTACCAGAGGTACAGCTGCGTCTCTGGCTGCTGCCAAGGACATCCCTATCCTAGAGATATGCCGAGCAGCTACCTGGAAAACAGTTCACACTTTCTACTAGCATTACTCCTGGACATCCAGGCTAGGAGTGATGTCGGTTTGGCACAGCTGTGCTTCAGAGCCTATTTCCTAAGTAGGTTCTGTCCTTCCTCCATGGAGGTACTGCTGTGTAGTTCGGTGATATCATAATATAGCAAGACTTCATGTTGTTTGAAGAAAAAATTACTCACCTTAGTAATGTTGTTTCTTCTAATGGAGTCTTGCTATATTATGACCTCCCCCCCGCCTGCCCCTCTCAGAACCTCTACTTTTGGGATGTGGGTGGGCAGTGCAATGTTGGCACTTAGTAGATGCCCACCTTATTTTTTCACCCCTACTTTTTGGGGTGTTTGGGTGTTATGTTTTTAAATTTCCTTTCTTGGATCCCCTGACTTGAGTCTTTGTTTTGGGACCAAGAAAAATGTGTTCTTATATTTAGTAGCCAGTGGGCTAGTGTAGGTTTACGGCTTCCACACAGAACCTTAGTGAGTTTTGCTCATAAAGATCTGACAGTTTGAGTTTGAAGAACAACAGACAGAGTTTTCAACCGAGCTCGCGCTCAAGGTTCCATGCCTGGCATGGAAAGTTAACTCTTTCACCTCCGGAGCAGTTCGAAGGTTGGGAATCACTGCATATGTCATAATATAGCAAGACTCCATTAGAAGAAACAACATTACTAAGGTGAGTAATTTTTTCTTCTTGACCATAGGTCAAGTAGGTCTTTTTTCAGAGATGGCTTCCCTATTTTCCCACCTTCGGTTCCTGTGCACTGGTTCCGTGCCAGTCGCTCACGAAGTTACCCACCTCGAGTGGGTGATGAAACTGTGATGTTTGTTTTTCATCAGAAGCAAACTAGAGCTCTTACTTCGAGAGGGCTCTTGCAGTAGGTAATTACATATAGGACTGATGTCGGCAGGCGGCAGGACCCCACGGAAAAATTCTAGCTAGTGTCTTTGCTAGGGACTGCCCCCACATCAGATGACCGCGCCAGATGACATCGGTATAAAGGGGCAGTCCGGACACCCGCCTTCCAGTTCCTTCCCGCAGTTAGCTCATGCAGCGCCTCACGGTAAAGTTCGTGCTTAGTAAAGCCCTGTTCTTTCGTCGTTTTTTACCAAAAACTTTTCAGTATTTTCATTCGTATTGTCAGGTTAACGTCGGTGTATGTCGTCCCCTTCCAAAAATAAGTGCGACTCATGCGGCGCCCAACTGCCACACAAGGACGGCCACTCTCTCTGCCTTTTTTGTCTAGGCCTCGACCACGCATTCGACAAGTGCCCGCATTGCCTGCACTTCAACGCGGCTACCCGCAGACGACGCCAACAGTCCCTGGAAGCCCATCTGCTCAAAAAGAAGATGTCTTCAATGGAGAAGGAATTGAAGAAGCTCAGGCAGCGCCGACCTCTCTGGAGGGACACCACAAGAAGCGGACAAAGAAAGGCACAGGGAGAAGGCCTTTCTCATGACTTCGCGAGTCGCGAGTGTTCAGGTAACGCCCCTCCGGGGATCGTCCGACGGCAGCCTCCAAGGTTTTGGAGGAGGCATCGGCCCGCCCATCGGGCTCACACTCGGGTCCTGCGGGCACCTCCGGGCTAAAGGAGGCCTCTGCCCCCAGTACTGCCGCAGGCTTGCGGCTTACTGGCGCGTGCACCTCCCATAAGTCGGACGTCGGCTCCTCCGACGTCCGCCAGGAGAAGACCGATAAGACGCCCGACCCTTTGGGGCAGCGCACGGTCGTATCCCCCTCGGACCAGGCCGCTTCACACCCTCGGCCCGCCTCCGATGAGGGACCCCATAAGCCGGACGCCGGCTCCTCTGGCACCCGCCGGGATCCAGCCCCTAAGACGCACGTCGGCTCCTCCGACGTACGCCAGGCATCGGAACCTACGACAGACCCTCCATCATCTGTCATCCCAGGTTCCCCGCAGCCTTCGCTGCCGTCCGGGGAGCCCAAGTCACCCCAGCCTGACCCGGGGGACGTTTCTCCTCCGTCCCCGGGCGATGTTGGGGATATTCCTATACCATCAGACCTCCTCCTACAGAACTGATCTGACGCTGACCCCAGAATGCCGGCCCCACCGACACCGGCGGGGATATCCCTCCGGCCGGGCCCGACTTCGCTGGCCTCTCAATGTCGACCTGCCCGTGGGGCCTCCGACGGCCGCCTGCTCTGGCAGCTCTTCTGGTACCCGGTATCCGTCCTATCCGACGCCGTCTTACCCGGGTCCGCAGTATCCAGCGCTGCAGTACCCGATGCCGGCTCCACCAACGCCACATTACCCGACGCAGCAATACCTGGCACCGGTTTTCCCATAGCCAGGTTACGGATACTCGCCTTACGGATATAATCCGTATAGTTATCCCCCTGCTCCTCCTCCACCGCCCCTCAGGCCGCCGGTGGATTTACAGGAGACTCTGGCTTCCTGGTGGGCTGAAGCCAAGGCTCAGCTCACCAAGGAAGTCAAGAGCCACCCTACGGCGATGGTGCCACCCCTGGCCCCCGTACGCCCGAGACGGCACACTCCCTCTCCGCCTCCGGATTCCAGAGCTCTTCCTCTGATCCAGAGAGGGCAGGACACGATCCAGGATTCCCCGGGAACCTGCCTCCCTAGACGGGTCAGGAGTCTTACTCTGCTTCTAATTCTTCTTCCTCGCTCGATTCATCGATTCCTCTGATGGATGCTCCGAGAGACCGACGAGCCTCGCCTCCGCCAAGCCTGCTGAGGACTCCTCCGGGTCTCCTCCTCCGAGGATCCTTCCTTCACGGAGTTGCTCAGGAAGATCCAGGAAGTACATCAGTGGCGCTTTTTGAACCAGATCCTCAGCGGGTCAAACTCGCCGAACATCTGGACCTGCTCCTTACAGCCCCTACTTTAGTGCCACCCTGGATTGAGCCTCACGCCCACCTTGTTTCCACTATTTGGAAACAACCGTCTGCTTTAGCCCTGCTTCCTAGGAAGTCCAACAGGCTATATCAGGCTCCAGAGGGTGTAGATTTTTTGGATTCTCACCCCCGTGCAGACTCGGTCGTGATTAGCGCTGCTCCCGGCCGGTCAGCACACCCCAAACATTTAAGCTCGTCTCCCCCGGATAAGGAATCTCGCCTTCTGGACCAGTATGGAAGAAAAATATATGCTTCTTCCACACTGGGAATTCGGGCCCTGAATTATGTAGCACAAATGGGGGATTACCAGAAGGCTATCCTTACCCAGGCGGAATCTAAGATTGACTCCTTACCTGACTCCCAAGTCAAGCAGGAGTTAGCTGACCTAGTCGCTCCGCTCGTTCGGCCAGTCGTCACATCATGAGGATGACTTATGATGCAGTGGACACTGCCGGACGGAGCCCGCAGATCTGCCAGAAGTCTTCGGCGCCACGCCTGGCCCGCTGGTCAGGTTTGGTCCCGAGGTGCAGTCATCAATCCAGGAAGCACCTTTCAGGGTTCAGTGTTTTCTGCGGTGATGTCAAGGACATCATCACCGATTTAGAGAAGGGGACGGCTCTGAAATCTGTGGATTCCATGTACCGCCCCTCATCCCCTCGCGAGCTCGCCCTTTCGCAGACGCAGCCGGCCTCGCTTTTAAACCCCAAGGAAGGTGGGCCACTAAACGCCAGGCCCCACAGCTGCCAGACCCCTCCGCCCAAAAAGCAGCAGGTGCCCCAGCTGTGGCGCTGCCCACACCACCTGACCTGCCCCTCCTCTCCCACCGCCCGGACTCCCGGAGGAACTGGTAGAGGGAGATTCTCCCTCCACCTTCCGGGTTGGGAGAGGATAACAACGGATTCATGGGTGCTTCAGATTATTGCGGAGGGGCACTCCATAGAGTTTCTACAGAAACCTCCACGCCACCCCCGCCTCTGAAGTCCTCTTACGCAAGGGACCATCTTCCTTTGGTCAGGGAAGAAATATCTGCCCTTCTCGCAAGCAGGCCATAGAACCCATTCCTCCTCACCTTCAGGGGACGGGTTACTATTCCCATTTCTTCCTGGTCTCAAAGAAGACGGGAGATCTCAGACCCATTCTCGATCTCAGCTCCCTGAACGTCTACGTGGAATGCAAAAAGTTCAAGATGCTTTCCCTTCAAACCCTTCTGCTCCTTCTTCGGCTGGGTCAATAGCTTTGTGCGCTGGATATGCAGGACACATATCTGCACATCCCCATTCGTCCCTCGCATCGCAAGTACCTTCAGTTTGCTTTCCAGGGGGCCATTACCAATTCCGGGCACTTCCGTTTGGTCTTTCCTCAGCTCCCCAAGTTTTTACCAAATGCCTGGCGGCGGTGGTAGTGGCCCACCTGCGCACTATGGGAGCTCAGGTGTTTCCCTACCTGGACGACTGGCTCCTGGTGGCCTCGTCCAGGGAGGAGCTCCTGCATTTTCTCTCCCTCACCCAGCAGGTTTTCACTTGCCTGGGTATTACCATCAACCATTCAAAGTCTCATCTGGACCCCTCCCAGAGACTTCAGTTCATCGGGGCTGTCCTCGATACGACGGTGAGCAAGGCCTTCCTTCCTCCGGACAGGGTGGCCTCCCTCCAGTCACAGATTTCCCTGCTATCAGAACACAGGAAGGTTCCGGCGAGGTTGGTTCTCCGTCTCTTGGGGCTCATGGTGGCCGCCATCCCGACGGTTCCCCGCTCGCGTCTCCGCATGAGGATTTCTCAGTGGACTGTCCACTCCCAGTGGGATCAACTCATAGATGACCTAGATCATCTAGTTCTGATCTCCTCGCCGATGGCAAGAGACTTGCAATGGTGGATGGTTCGAGAGAACCTGTTTCGGGGTGTCCCCTTCTGTCATCCTCCCCCCTTCCAGACTCTGACCACGGACGCTTCAGACGAAGGTTGGGGAGCCCATCTGGGTCCTCACCGAACCCAGGGTTTATGATCCAGATTGAGCTAGCTCTCCACATCAATGTGCTCGAGCTACGAGCAGTACAGTATGCTTCCAAGCCCTTCACCAATACATCCTTCCCAGTCACCTAGCTGTCCAGATGGACAACATGTGCGAGGGTGGTACATCAACAAGCAGGAGGGACTGATCCTACCCGCTGTGCAGGGAAGCGATGAGGGTTTGGGACTGGGCGACGCCTCACAACCTTCACCTCACAGCGATCCATGTTCCAGGAGTCGACAACACCCTGGCAGACAAGCTAAGTCGCTCCTCTGCTCTGCCACATGAGTGGGAGTTGGACCAAAAGGTTCTCGACAATATCTTCCAGCTTTGGGGGACTCCACAGGTAGACCTGTTCGCCTCTTCCCAAACGCAAAACTTCCTACCTTTACTCGCCGCTCCAGAGCGAGGCGCTTTCTGGAACGACGCTCTGTCTCTAAACTGGAAGGGCAGATTCGTCTATGCTTTTCCCCCAATTCCTCTGGTCCCTTGTGTACTGCAGAAACTAACAACGGAAGGAGCGAGAATGATTCTGATCGCTCCTTTCTGGCCCAGGCAAATCTGGTTCTGTCTTCTACAACAATACTCAGAGGTTCCTCCTCTTCCTCTTCCTTTATCTTGAGGATTGCTGACCCAGGATCAGGAGACCCTGGTCCATCCGGGACTCAAGTCCCTGCAACTTCATGCATGGCTCCTGCAGACCTAGCCCAATCTCGCTTTGGTGTCTCTCCAAAGGTGGCCGAGATTCTGGTGGAGGCCAGAAAACCCTCCACTAGGTCCACTTACGCGATGAAATGGAGGAGATTTTCTATTTGGGCTGCCTCCAGGAATGTGGAGCCTTTCTCCTGTGGCCGTTCTGCTTGAATATTTACATCACCTCTTCGACCTGGGTCTCAGTCATTCCTCCTTGAAAGTTCACATGGCTGCTATTTCAGCCTACCATGTTCCTTTCGCTGATAAAGCCTTTGCCCAATTAGAGGTATCCAAGACTTTTCTTAGAGGGGTTCTTCATCTCAGGCCCCCTGTCCGGACTCCTGCTCCCCCTTGGAATTTGAACTTTGTTCTCTAGAAACTTACCCTTCCTCCCTTCGAGCCTGCGGCCTCCGCAGATCTGAAGTTTCTGTCGTGGAAGACGCTCTTCTTGGTGGCCATTTCTTCCGCTCGAAGAATTTCGGAGCTCCAGGCCCTGATGTGTAAAATCCCCTATTTGATTTTTCACAAGGAACGAGTAGCTCCTCGCACGAACCCTAAGTTTCTACCTAAAGTGGTAGTGGAGTCTACCTTAAATCAGTCTATAGAGTTACCTGCCTTTTTCACGCAGTACTCCAACCAGGGAGAATATTTGCTCCATACCATGGATGTTCACAGGATTCTGAGATACTACACCGATAGGACAAAGGATCTCAGAAAGACTGATTAGTTGTTCGTCTCTTTTGCTCACAAAAGGGAAGGCAATGCTGTTTCCAAGCAATGCCTGTCGAAGTGGTTGGCTCATTGCATCAATTTCTGTTATGACAAGTACAACAAGACCCTTCCGGATCAAGTCAGAGGCCACTCCACTCGTGGAGTAGCAGCCTCTGCGGCTTGTTTCAAGAATGTGTCTGCGGCAGACATCTGTGCTGCCGCCACCTGGACTTCTGTCCATACCTTTATGAAACATTACAGTTTGGACATTGCCTCTCGCCGTAGAGCAGACTTCGGGTTAGCAGTCTTGCAAGGCCTCCTGTCTTGAGGTTTGCAAGGCTTTTGCTACTTCTTGGAGTAGTTCCTCCTCCCGGTGCCTTTCATTTGTTCCAAACTGCTTGAGATTCTGTCCTATATGTAATTACCTACTGCAAGAGCCCTCTCGAAGTAAGATAGTACAGTTAAGTAAGAACTTACCGTAACAGTAGCTCTTCGAGAGAGGCTCTTGCAGGTAATACCTTCCCCGCCTCCATCCCCTAGGCTTTTCAGCTCTTTTTCCATTGAGGAAATATCTGCTTTCTCTCTCGTCCAGGCCTTCTGGGCCTGTGGCGGAAAGGACTGAAGGGATGTCCGGGACCGCCTTTATACTGACGCCGCCTGACGCCGGTCACCTGACGTGGAGGCGGTCCCTCGCCAGGGACTGCTAGCTAGAAATTTTTCCATGGGGTCCTGCCACCTGCCGACCTCAGTCCTATATGTAACTACCTACTGCAAGAGCCTCTCTCGAAGATCTACTGTTACGGTAAGTTCTTACGTAACTGTACTTTCTTTCCTACTCCCTTTCAGGAAGGCCGGAGCAAGTGGTGCCTCATGGCATTGTCTCACTTCTGCCATTATTCAGTCACTTTCAACGAATTGGTTAGCCTGAACTTGGTCCTGCTGCGTCCCCCCTCGACACACATCTGCCTCTATTTACCTTAGAAATCCAGACCCTGTTTTTTTTTTCTGTTGGAATGTTTTCCCGCAGTAGACATGTCCTCCTGTACACTTTCCCTCTCTTCGCCTTAGTTCAGAGACTGCTACTACACTTGTAGGCACACAGGAGCAGAATGATTCCTTTGGAATATGAAGTGGGTAGAATCTGGTTCTACTAGACCACCACAAGAGGCTTCTAAGTTGTGCTTGGCCTTCCATCAGGAAGGTTTCAGTGACTAAGTGGAAACCATTCTTCTTGATGGGCTAACCCCACTTGGACCCACTTTTGCTCACCAAGTAAGGGGTTCAAGTGCTGCTGGACCTGTTGTTCACAGGTCAGTCATATTCGGTAGTGGGGGGATTCCATCTGTGCTTTCCAGTCTACCCTGAACCAGTAGACTTTACCTCTGGCTCTTTTTTTAGATTAGTACATGTCTTTGACGCCATTCATTTTTATCCTAGACCAAATTGTGGGGCCAGGTTCTCGCCGCTGTCCTAGAGTGGTTGCGGCCTCCTGGCAGAGTTTCATTTTGTGTCCTTTGCAGTTTTCTGCACAGTGGTGAATTAGAACTCAAGCGCTTATCTTGTAAGCACTATGTTCTAGATGATCTTTCCAAGACAGCTCTTTTTATTAGCAGGACAGTCCTTGGCCGTCAATTCTGAGTGAGCCCTATCTCCTACCACCCTTCTCAGGGTTGTTGGTTTTAGCTTGGTACTCTCCCACTAGTGTGAATGAGTGGTGGAGACTTGAGTCCAGAAAGATATGGAAATTACGTGCTAACCGTAATTGTTGATCTTCTTGGACACAGTCTCCATCACTCATCCACACGCCCGCCCTCCATCCTCCGGGCTCACTTATTTTCTTTCCTGATCTTCACAGTCCTGTGGTTCAGCTGTGAAGACATTGTTCTTTGACCCTTCTTGCAAGGGCCATCCGGGCCCTCTCAGGCCCAGAAAGTCAGGATAAGTTATTTTCATTAGTTATGCTGCACCTCTGCAGTTGGAGGGTCAATGCTGAGATAGCCTACACAGGTGTGAGCTAGTCTCACAGTGCTGCACATGCATGGTCCTGTCTCAGCGCCGACCCTTTAGAAAATGTTTGGCTCCCGTTTGGTCATAGCACCTCCGGCGCTAGCCCAGTAGTGTGAATGAGTTATGGAGACTGTGTCCAAGAAGATCAACAATTACGGTAAGTACGTAATTTCCATTTTTCTTCAGCACGACCCGGCTGGGTCAGCCTGTTGCTATCAGGTGCGTGGCTGGTGGCATGCCTTCACCATTGCTATTCCATGGCACAGGTCAAGCTGGAAGGCAGAGTGTACGCTCACTCTACCAGAGCAGTCGCGGCATCTCTGGCTGAAATTCGTAATGTACCCATTGCAGACATTTGCAATGTGGCTGCCTGGAGCTACGTGCATACTTTTGTTAAGCACTATGCCTTGGGATGTCCATGCCAGACGACATCAGTCATTTGGCAGGACAATTCTTAACAGACTTCTCTCCTAAAAAGTGAGCTCCCCCTCTCTCTCCTGCCACCCGTCTCGGGGGATCATTTAGCTCGGTACTCTCCCATTAGTGTGAATGAGTGGTGGAGACTTTATGTCTAGGCAGATATGTAAATTACGTACCTACCGTAATTCTTGATCTTCTTGGACGAAGTCTCCACCACTCATTCACACGCCCACCCACCATCCCCTGAGCTCACTTCTCTGTTTCTGGTCTTCACTCCCTCAGTGGTTGGACTGTGAAGACTTTGTTTTTGACCCTTCTTACACGGGTCATTCGGACTATCTTATGTCTGATTTTTAGGTTACTCCTCTCTGGGTTAGTTATGCTGCACCTCCTCGGGGGGGGGAAGGTATTGAGGCAGTTGGAGGGTTGATGTTGAGATAGTCTATACCACATGAGCCTGGCTCGCAGTGCCACTTCCTCACGGCTCCATCTCGGCGCCAGCCCTCCTGAAAAAGTTTGGCTCCCGCTGGGTCCTAGCTCCTCCAACATACTCCCATTAGTGTGAATGAGTGGTGGAGACTTCGTCCAAGAAGATCAAGAATTACGGTAGGTACATAATTTCCATATCTGCACTATTTTATCCTGCCTTTGTAAATAGTTGTGCAGAATAAGTTTATTTTTTTGTTACTGCTAGTACAAATAAAATACTTTTTTATGAATTCTACAACTGCTCCTGGTTTTTCCTATGCTTCCTGACCTGGGCCCTGAATCTGTTATTGACAGAGGAGGCTAGTACATCTTTATTTTATGCTCACCAGAGGATGTATGAATGGATGAATGGGGCAATAAGCCAGGGGCCACATAGGTAAGACTGGCTAGGGGCAGAAAGGGATCTTCGGCTATCATGGTAGTGAAGGGACCAATGGGAAAGGTGGAAACCTTTGAGGTTAAGATTAGGGAACCCTTTAGCTCCTTTAAAAAAAGCTGTATCAGGCTGAATGTATAGGCTCCACTGGATGAGCTACAGAATTTCTGGAAGGTCTCCTCATCCTGAGGCTTACAAAGATCAGTGGGAAATATTGGGAGCTAAGGTAACCAAGGGTGAGTTGGTGAAGGCTGTTGCCTCCATGAGGAGGGGTAAAGCTGGCAGTCCAGATGGGTTAGTGTGGAATATTATAAGGAGCTTAGGGAAGATCTAGTTGATCCATTGGCAGAACTGCTGGAGGAGGCAGTGGAGGGGATGTGCCTTCCTGCCTCATGATTACAAGCCCTGATCTGTGTGTTGCCTAAGTGGGGTAGGGATCCCACAGACTGTGTATCCTATGGCGCATATCTCTCCTGAACTGTGACCTTAAGCTATATGCAAAGGTTTTGGCTATGAGATTAGAGGCAGTCTTGCCCCTGTTGGTCCACTCTGACCAGACTGGCTTCATACAGGGTCGGCTGTCGTACCATAATATGAGAAGGCTTTTTTATGTGATCCACTGGGGAACTCAGCATCCTGGACAAGTGGTGGTGCTGTCCATGGGTGCTGAGAAGGCCTTTGATTGCATCAAGTGGCTTTATTTATTTGGGGCCTTGGAGAGATTTGGGCTGGGGACTCTTTCATAGATATGGTTAAATTACTCTATCAGGAATCAAGAGGGCAGGTTCTGGTGAATGGTGTGCGATCAGGCCTCTTTGAACTTGGCAGAGGGATGAGGCAGGGATGCCCTCTCTCCCCACTTCTTTTTGCATTAGCTATTGAGCCTCTGGTCATTTGGATCAGGGAGGAACACAGGATTAAAGGGGGTGGTCAGCTGGTCGGGTAGTAACCATAAGATCATGCAATATGCAGACAACCTGTTACTGTTTGTCACTGAACCCAGGACTACCATAGCAGCATTGTTAGAGGTGGTGGGGGACTTTGCTGCTTTCTCGAGATACAAATTAAATGTCTCTAAATCAGAAATGCTTAGGCTATCTGTTGGGGAAGGGCGGTAGCAAGTAGTACATGGATTTAAAGAAGTGGAGAACAATTTCGCATATCTGGGTATTAAGGTAGGGTGGGCTTTACAAGCTGAACTATGGCCCTTTCTTAAGGGAGACATCGGCGGATTTGGAAAGATGGCGTGCTCTACTCATATCTTGGATGGGCCACATCAATCTTCTCAAAATGAATATACTCCAACGCATCCTTTTTGTTATGCTAATGCTCCCAATGGGGTTATCGAAAGGGGATATTAAGAAATTGGAACAGGGATTCAGCAGATTTATATGGCAGACCAAATGCTCTCAGATGAGCTTGAAAAGGTTAAAAGGGAGAACTGATAAGGGAGGATTACATTTTCTGGATATCAAGGGACATTTCTTATCTATACAGCATAGATATGTGCATGATTATATAAACAAGGTGGTGGAGGTTTGCTAGGTTGATCTGGGGGGCCCCTGCCAAACTGGCAGCTTATTTAGCTGCAGGTGGTAAGCAAGCATATGGCAGGCTTAAGAATAGAAACCCCTTGGTGGAGCTCACTTTGGATGCCTGGGAACAGACTAGGAGAAGAAAAGGGGCAGGGGAAGATCTAACATGGTTGGTTTCTATAGTTGGCAACCCGTCCTTCCTGCCTGGGCTTGAGGATCCTGGTTTTCGTTTATGGGATGGGAGGATGGTGTCTGGGGGACTTTTACACGCCAGAGGGGAGTAAAACTTTTGAGGAACTCCAAAATCAGTTCAGAATTTCTGTTACACACAGATATACTGTAAGTATTTTTAGGTTTGTACATCTGGACAGAGTTGATACAGAGCTCTGGCAGATTTGTCTGCTCTGGGCCCACTGGAATGGGCAGTAGTTCAGGCGTACTACTCTCCAAAAGGGCTGATAGCTAGACTGACACACCAGGACAGGGATAAATTTCCAGACTTAATGAGTAAAGGCGCTGTGAGAGTGGGATTTGGGGATACCGATCTCGAACGATAACTGGGCCACTATAATTAGAACTCGTATGGGGCTCGTGATTTGTAATAAGTACTGTACAAAGAATCGCAATTCAAAGTTTTACACAGGCTGTACTATCCCCCTGTTATAGTACACAGATTTCACCCAGCAGTGTTCCCTGTATGTGGCCAATGCAATAGTGCCTTGGGTACATAAATTCATCATTTTTGTGAATGTATGGATCTCCGCCCCTTTTGATTGCAAACTGCCCAAGAGGTGTCAGGCATCTTTAACGTGCAGATAACAGATGGGGCTGTTTCTCTCCTATTTCTGGTTGAGGACTGTGGTGAAGATGGATGAGAACCCGATCCTAGAACTATTAGAATACTATTGGTTTTGGCTCACCAGTGCATTCAAAACACTTGGGTATCTTATATCAAACCCACTATGAGCCAGTGGAAGACTCTGATTCTGCAGACTCTGGTCCTGGAACGCTTAACTTGCCTGTTACAAGGGGGAAACAACTTTGCTCAGACAAGTTATTCTGTAGGGGATCTGACGTCTGCCTTTTATGGTGCCCATGTCTGGAGGTCCTAAAGGTTGATTCTTAGCATCCCCCCTCCGGTTGGAGTACACCCTGACTCGGGGTGAGCTGGCTTGGACTTTATAGTATGAAAGTCACACAGATATGTTTGTGTTTATACTCGTAAGAACACAATTATATTGTCGTTTAGAGGGAGGTATGATTTTTTTTTGTAATTACTTGATATGACTTAGTTAACTGTATTTGTTTTTTATAGGTTTATTTCTGTCAGATTATTAATTGAGATCTATAAGACTTGAATTAGATACTGTTTTTTTATGTATGTGATATATAGTATTGTTGCTTTCTTTTATTTTTGTATGCAATTTTTCTGAAATTTAATAAAAAGATGAAACAGAAAAAATAATATATGTAGGTTTGCCCTATGTGCTACCCAGCTGACCCACCACTGTCTGTTATACTCCAGTCTTGGTTGGCTGCCCCCCAGCACCTTTATACCCTAAACTGTGTTACTGATAACATAATCAGGTCATCCAAACCTCCCACTCTTGCTGCTAACAGCCTTGGATCAAGCCCACTCCCTACATTCCAATGATTTGTCTCTCCTTGCCGTACCCAAGTGCTCCTTTAGAAATCGGGTAGGCATTTACCTCATTTGCTCCAAGGGTGTGGAACTTCCTCCCTTCTTACCTTTGTGTTTTTCAGTCCCACCTCAAATTCAGAAAAAAAAGACACCATTTCTTAAGTTCAACAGATAGATTTCTTGTTCTTGACTCTGTTACGACAGCTTTGCAGGGTTTTAAATAATTGATTAGCAGTTTTTTTCTTGGGACAATACTAACTGTACAGAAAGCATTTGTATACGTTTTCTAGAAGTGTCATGTTTGTTAAACACAGTGAGGCAAGTGCTATGCATTTTCACAATGTTTTAGAACTTTTATGAGCAAAATGCTAATCAATTTTTAGAGTTAAATAAAACCCTGCTTTGTAATTGTTCACAACCCATAATGTACTGTATATCTCTCACCATTATCTATTGCTGTCATTACTTTGACCCGAGACATTGTTTTGGGGCTGTATCATGTTTTTTGTGCCATCTTTCATTGTTGCTTGACTCCAGCTTTTGATCCATGCCTGTTTTTTGTGACTATGATTCATGTTGTGTGTCTGTTGTTTTTTTGCTTTTCTGTAATGCTGTGACATTTCTACTTTTATAATTTTCTGTGGTCTTTGTAACCTCCTGGGTCATGCCTGAAAGTAGGTAATTTTCTTGTCTAGTACACCTACCAAGATGAAGTGCTAGCTGCACACTCGGGCAGACTTGATAGACCATGTGGCCTGTTTCTGCTGGCGATTTTGTATGTTCGTACCTGGTCAACAAAAACTAAATAAATGTGTTGTTCCATCTTTGTGAGCCTCTTCTGGTGTGTGATGTGAACCTCTGATGAGGTGTGACCTTTGTTTTATCCTAGAGAGAGGTTTTTCTGGTGGTCATCACTACAACTGGGCTGGTCAGCGAGCTACATGCTCTCTTGAGTGAGGTCATGCTGCACACCAACATGAAATTCCTGCCCAAGGTGGTTTTTGAGTTTTACTTAAACCAGATCTTGAAGCTTCTGGTGTTCATTTCTAGACCTCATGCCATCTCAACCAAGTAAAGGCTGCATAGCCTGGATGTCAGGCTTGCTCTCCTGTTCGACCATCAGAGAATAGAGACATTTAAAGGGACCATTCACAGTTGTTCATGGCCCATGTTAAATCATATTTAAGAGGTCATCCTGCTTCCAAGCAAACTATCTCTTGGTGGAGTGCATCCTGTATTAAATGTGGTTACATGCTGTCCTATTGTATACTGCCTGCAGTTATCAGATCCCGTTGACGTGGCATACAGTTGCATCCATCCACACATACTTTCACAACCCACTACAGTCTTGACCAACATGTTCGTAGGGATGCTGTTTTTGAGTCCTTTATCTTGAAGCCTTTTTTATTTATTTATTTTTCAAATGAGTAGAGGGCTTTAGCCCTATCCGGCCTGGGTACATCTAGTATCTTGAAGTGTGACTATGCAGAAGGAATTTAGGTAGTTGCAAGACAAATTTGCTAACCTGTAACTATTGTTTCATTACTGGTATACTTCTACTGTCAAACAACCCATCCTGCTTCCCTTGGCTATTAGCTCTCAATTGACGGTACCTTTTGCACAGTTCTTACTTTTGCTGAAGTTAAATCATGAAATACCTAAGGTATGGATGGGGTGGGTGCCAGAAGAAGGAAAGAAGCTAAGGCTGTATCAAGTGGGGTTTCTGATAACTTTGGACATGCTCAGAAAACTGCACGTGACTGTAGAAGTACAGTTCTAGTAATAAAACAGTAACTTTGTCTCCAGTCCATAAGAGAGTCTGTTAGTACTACATGTGGACTGCAACATTGTGTCTATAAATAACATTTGGGGTTTGGTTGATAAAACACAGTGGCTTCTGAAATAAAAATAAGAAGTAAAAACAGTTTGACCAATTAATGAGTATCTGTGAACTTTTTTCTGCCTAGTCCAGCTACTGTTCACCCCTTTGCAAATGACACAAACATATGTGAAAGGGTTGATAGTGAGGAAGTAATAAGGGTAATAGAGGATTTGAAGAAACTGAAGAGTTGATCCAGGGTGTGGCAGTTTAGGTTCAATTCGAAGAAGTACAAAGTCATGCACGTAAGGGCAAAGAACCCAAGAATGGAATACGTGATGAGCAGAGTGAGGGTGGAGCAGATGAAGAAGGGGGGGTCTGGTTGTTAGTATATGGGATAACCTAAAACCGCCCATGCTATGTAATAAGGCAGTGGGTAAGGTCAAGAGAATGTTGGGATGCATAGGCCGGCCTGGGGTATCAGCAGTAGGCACCAGAAAATGTATAGCTCAGTGGTGAGAGAACACTAAGAATACTGCATGCAGTTCTGGAATCCTGACCTGAAGAAGAAGAGGGTGGAGTTAGTACAGAAAAGGGTCACCAAGAGGATTCTGAGGCAACAGGGTAGGTCCTATGAGGAAAGGCTGATGGACTGTTAAGAACTAGAGTACTCGCCATAAACCAGAAGGAGGAGGGGGACATTGCTCATTTATTTAGGGTTATAACCATTGAGCATAGCTCATTTACAGTGATGACCTGTATGAAGCACGTAACAAACACACAGTTACAATAACATTCATAAATAATTACAGTAGTACAGAATACACAATTAGTCTAAACAATTATATAAAACCTGAAAGTGCATCACAGCAACAACCTCTCTGTGTCGAAGTGGTGTTAAGAAACCAGTGTTTCAGAACTGTAACTAAAGGAGGTTTTAAATCCAGTGATCTGAATTTAACCGTTAGTTAATTCCACGAAATGGGTACGTACTGACTAAAAAAGTACATAGATCTTTGGGGTTTGTTCTTGGAACCACCATTTCCTGTAAACTTGAATTCCTCAAAGAGGAACTGATTCTCCTAGGAGACAATCTGTTTCTCATGTATTCTGGTATGTGGCCCAGTACACACTTTTTAATTTTTTTGTTACTTCTGTTTATGCCCCCTCCTCCGGATCTTTTGCAGGCTCCTCCTACTGGCCTACATCGCTCTACTGCCCACCCGATCCCCCAGTTCCACCTGCCCTCCACCTACCTCCAGCCGGCAGACTCCCCAGCTCTGACCCCTCTGGGGTAGGGCTGTCTCCACTCTGGCACGTTATCTGCTAATCAGGTATGCCGGCTGAGGAGATGGAGGGCAGCCCAGGGAGCGGAGATTGGGCCCAGTGTTAGGCGTGTGGCGGTGAGCCATCACCTATCCGGAGTCGGGTGATTTTCTGGCTTTGTTTCCCAGGAGCGTGGCAGTGCAATGACACCTGCACAGCAAAGCCATAAGTGTCTGCCATGCTTCTCCCCTTGTTAGTTCTGTGCACTAGTTGTGCCCTCAGTCTCCAACACAGGGCACTACTGCACCAGAGTACGCCGGATCCCTCCCAAGGGAGAGGAGAGCAATCCATCAGATGCTCAATCCTACTCCTTCCCCTGCCGACCACTGGTGCCTAAGCTTATTCCCGAACTCGGGTCTCTGGCATGGTGCGAGGTGTGGCATCCAGCGCCTCAACCC
Organism: Neoceratodus forsteri; assembly: GCA_016271365.2. Classification (NCBI taxonomy): domain Eukaryota; kingdom Metazoa; phylum Chordata; order Ceratodontiformes; family Ceratodontidae; genus Neoceratodus; species Neoceratodus forsteri. Next base: position 810,660,379 of record CM057453.1, read on the forward strand.
TCAGTGCCACCAGGCCGACTCCGGCCCAGTACACTCCTGTATGCTAACAAAAACTTGTATAACTTCCTGCTATTAGGCAGAGAAGTCTACTCTAGCCCAAGATAAAGGTCTCAGTGGTGGGTGTCCCTAAATGATAGAAACATTCAGGTTTCTGCAGGGCGTGAACAAAGAGGACAGCTGTGCACTGTTCACCTTCCGTGAAAACAAACACTACAGGCAACACAGAGAAGTTGATGGAAGTATGTTTTGTGGTGGTCATCAGGAGGCACTTTTTTAAGGAGAAGATGGTGGACAGGTGGAACAGTGTGCCCAAAGAGGTCGTCTGTGAAAAATCAGTGGTAAGATTCAATCATAGGTGGGAGACACATAGGTTTAATTTAGTAAGAGGCAATGGGGGAGAGAAGACAAAAGGGGAGAGAGGAGACAAGTGACCACTAGGGAGCTCTATTTCAGGTCAAGTAGAGATGAGGGCAAACTGGTTAGAACAACTGACCTTCATCTGCGGTCAACTTTCATGATTCTGTGCTGCTGCTAATTCACATTGTTTCAATCGTATGTCAACACTACTGTTCATCCTTTCACTGAAAGCCTTCCCCTCTTTATTCATTTGTAGGAGTTTTTGAACATGATGGGCAGTGATAAACAAGGGCAGATGATTGTCTTCCATTTGATAGAGCTTCTGAAAGCTTCTAGAAGGCTTCCCAAGCCAGATGGATGTCCTGATGAGGTATATTTCTCTATTCTGATCCAGTTTTGTTTGCTAAACCAGTTTTGTCTTAGATGTGTTATTTGTGTCATCACCGTCTGTTACACTGCTAATGGACATTGATGCAAGGCTGCCGAACTATCTGAGAATCTGTAAAACAAAGAGTGCCAGCAGCCAATTGGTTGCCTACAGGTTTGTCAGAAAATATACAGATTTTCTTTGAGGATGTCTCTTGCAGCAGGTCACACTTTAGGAACTATAGCTGTCGTCCACCAAGACCACATGGACACATTTTTGCTAGTAGTCTATCTGGGGACGCCCATAGCAACCTCACCACATCGGTGTCATCCTATATAGCCATGGGCGGCCCCATACCCTCCTCAGTTCTTTTCCCACCATTGACCATCGCACTTTGGACTCCACAGAGCACCAACGCCTCAGTCGACCGCCATTTTTCTCGAACTTTCCGTCTTTTATTTCTCACTTTAATTTTCCAAAGTGATTCCCACTTTTTCTTTTAGTTTATGCCTGAATCTGATAATCTTTTCCATCACTGCAGCTACAGACAGAAGATCTACAATCAAAATTACTTTGAGGCCTGCGTCCACTACCTCGGCACCAACCATGACTTCCAGTCCTGAGAGATCTGCCGCGGCTTCAATCAAGCAACATGACAGCACCAGAAGGAGCTAAAATCTTTCCTCATGGAAGAGAAGGTCACCACCTTGGAGAAGGAGCTTCAGGCTCAGAGTTGCTCTGCTTCCCCAGCTCATTCCTTGGGCTCTCATTCTTTCAAGGGCTGGGACAAGTCGCCAGGGAAGCATCGCCACTGGGAGAAGGACCAGTCCTCCCAGGAGCGTTCTCAGTCACCGTGTCCAGCGCCGACCATGTTGGGGTCACAACCAGACCGGCAGTGACCCCCACTGCCACCCACACCCTCTCGCCTACAGGGTCAGACTTGGCAGCCCTCTCCCCTGGAGCTCCTTAGCCTGGCAGTGATTCAAAGTCAGTGGGCCTTTCCTTTCTCCCGCCAATGATTTGCACTGCCTTCCTAACTCTATCTGCTGCAGGAGGTACTTTGGCAGTACAGTCCGTCGGCTCCGCCGACGCAGGCCGTTTGTCACTAGGGTTTCTTTCTTTACCCCCGTGGATGTGCTCGCCCCTGCTGAATGCCCCCGCCTCCTCACAGACTGCATTTAGGAGTGATGCTGGCCTGCTGGTGGCCTCTTTAGTCGACGCCTATGAGCATCTCAGTGACATTGGGGATGCAGGTCCCTCAGCTGAGCCCTCAACCTGCCCCCATCCCATCATTGCTTCAGCTCTTCTTTCTGATGCCAGGGCCTCAGTACCCACCATTGCTGCCACAGGGCATTGTGCCAACGATGGTGACCATCGACATCCAGGCTCTCTTCTCCTCCGTCCTGGGCCTTGTGCAGAAGGTTGTCCCGCCTCAGGGCCTATCGCCAGTGGGACCTTCTAGGCCTTCAGTGCTGTCGCATCAGATTTCGTCGAGACCTGGCCCCTCTCACTCATCAATGTCCTCAATCCCCCCCTCTGAGCCAGGGGTTGATGATGATTATTACCTTGCATTCCTCCTCCCAGATGAGGAAGGTGAGAATGCTTGGCCCAGACTTCCTGTAGCACCTCCACAGTCTCCTTGGTGGGGGAGGACTCCTGCAACTACATCCCGCAGTCTCCCCTGGACAACCCCTCCTTCATCACTGTGATGTGACTGCTGCAGGCTGCCATGGGGTTTGATGCCATTGAGCAGGGCATTACTAAGTGGAATCTGGCTCACTACCTAGGCCTGCCAGATTTCTCTCCTTTTATTATTCCTCCTGTGATTGATGCATCTGAGGATGCCACCATGGCTGCTTTGTACAGGCCTCATCTGATCCCTCCCCCCATGCCCAGGAAGGTGGACAAGCTATACCAGACCCCCTCAGGGAAGCTCTTTTTCACTGGCCCCCTCTTGTGGATTTAGTGGTTATCAGTGCAGCCCATTATCAATCCAAGAAACCCCAACACCTCAGCTCCCTCCCCCCGGACAAGGAGTCCAGGAGGCTGGGCATTTATTTATTTATTTATTTATTTGAAACGGTTTCATCAGGAAAGGCAACATGATCTATAAACAGCTCATTTCCAGAAGTGTCCTGGGAGGAGGGGGGGGTACATAAATGGGAGGATCGAGCAACTCAGAACGATAAAATAGGTACAGTGCAAAACAGTGTTCTGCAGTTACAGTGGAAAACAATTACCAAACATCAGCAACATAAGTGCAAATCAGATACATGCAGTGTTGTGCTAATGCAATGCAGTACTAATCAGTATGAGATACAGAAGTTCACGTAAACAGGGAGTGGTGTATACATAGTGAGGACAAGATATGGGGGAGAGAGGAAGACATAGTCATCGGGGGGAGGGTGGCAATGGACACTAGGCAGATAGCACTGGTAACATTAGGCAGTCATAGTCGTAGCGTAGATAGCACGGGTAACTTTATGCGGTCGTAGTTATAGCCTCCCTCCTTCCCCCTTGGCTCTGAGTTGCTCCTTTCCTTCTTCTCCTTTCCAGGATGGCAAACCTTCTGTTTCCCATGCTGCTTCTGATGGGGTCTCTCTGGCCCTCCCTCAGTTCCTGCTGAAGCTTGTCCCTTGCTGGGTGGTCGCCAGTGGGGAACTGAGGAGGGCGTGGGACCACCCACAGCTATATAGGGGGATGCTGATGTGGCGACAATGCCATGGGCGGCCCCAGATAGACTGCTAGCAAAAATGTTTCCATGTGGTCCTGGTTAAAATCCAAGAACACTCTGCACTCGAGTGCCAGTGAAACTCCAAATAAACACCAACCTCTCTTTTCCAATTGAACAATAGGTTTTAGTGATGCAAGGTGCCTAGATTCACAATTCACAATAGCTGCTCCTTCAGTTTCTAAAATACAGCCAATTTTAGTGCATCTGACAACAAGCACTAAGTCCCAGCGCCTGAGGAAGACCACACACGTGGTCGAAGCACTGGGACTTAGTGCTTGTTGTCAGATGCACTAAAATTGGCTGTATTTTAGAAACTGAAGGAGCAGCAATTGTGAATCCAGACACCTTGCATCAATAAAACCTATTGTTCAATTGGAAAACAGAGGTTGGTGTTTATTTGGAGTTTCACTGGCACTCGAGTGCAGAGCGTTCTTGAATTTTGGTCTGTTGTTGGTTGGTCTAACAACCCTTTGCCTGCACCGGGGTTTCATTAACACACGTCTGAGGAGTTTTCTGTATTACATGTGGTCCTGGTGCCTGACTGCTATAGTTACTAAGGTGTGACCTGCTGCAAGAGATTCTCTTGAAGATCTACTGTTACGGTAAGTTCTTATGTAACTATTTTATCCTTACCTCGTAGTAAATTAATTTAATATTGCAGTTGTTAACAGGAGAATAGAAAACTGTTTTCATATTTAATATTTTGAACTGTACATACTGGTGCTGGCCCAGTGGCATTGAGTGTTGTGGCGCCAGACGTCACACCTGCTTCCACGCTGGTGACCCAGGTCCGGGAGTGGACGTGGGTCACTGGGGGTTGCCCCAGGGAGGGAGAGGATAGAGTGTCCAGAGGATTGCTCTCCTCTCCCAGGGATGGGGCAATATGGTGCCCGGTGCAAGCCTGGTTCTTAGCAGTGGCTGGGGGCATGGCATCCAGGGACAGTCATGCAAGGGGAAGGGAGGAGTGGCGGTGGCTGATATCCAGGTGCTGTCTTAGTCAGCATTGTATGCCCACTTCTACCTGTGGATGAAGACCAGAAAATGGAGCTTGGCAGCTGGATGACTTCCAGCCATCGACAGATCCTGTACTCAGTGAGCACTCAGGCCATGCTGTGTATGCCTGCAGGTAAATCCTGGGAGAATGTCAGGTTGATGGGGCTGAGGTAGCTGGCATGATGGGAGGGCTGGTGTTTTTTTGTGTTGTATGTTCAGGCTGCCCGGCCCTCAGTTGGAGATGTAGTAACAGTTAATGGTTTTGGGTCATCCCAAATAGTGACTAGCACATTCCGTCTCAAAAAGTAAATCTGGACGAACTCCACGTAGACAAAAAGGTTTTTGTATTCCTCACGAATTTTATTCAGTATTACTTCACACCAAACAGTAGGCTACATTAATGATGGGAGGGCTGCTCAGACCTGGGGACAAAGAAATTAACTAAAAAAAAAAACCCTTTACATTTGATTTGATTTGAATTAATTTAAAATATGCAATTGCAACTGACTCAAGGGAGTAGGTTGAAGTTCAGCACAAAAGATACATAATGTTATAATAATAACTGGGTCTTCCTTTTTTCCATAGGGAAACCATAGTGTAATTTGCCATTATAAAAGAGCATGTATAATGGCAAACACACACCCGGTTTCCCTCGTTTTGCGCGTGCACCCGCTGCAGCTCTTCCTCTCGAACCACTGGCCGCCTTCTCTTTCTCCCAGAGACGTAACCGCCACTCAGACTTAGCGGTAAGTAACTATGAAAAAGAAAATCAAGTGGCATGATATAAAAAAACAAAAATTTCAGCTGCCGTCCCAAAGAAGTAGATACAAAAAAAACAATAACTTTCAAATAAAATAAAAGTGACTGCAGACCATATGTTCTAACACAACCGGACCGTGGCCACACAGGAACATTTTTTTTTTTTTAATTTCTGTTTGTCCTCTTCCCAGCCTGCCATCCCCAACCCATCGGGAGATCCTAGCAGACATCCCTCTGCCTCTCGCCCTACCTGTATGACCTCTAGACCCCCATTGAGCTTTGGCTTACCCCCTGAGCAGGGACTAGGTGGGGCCCAGAACACCTGATACTTGTATTTTGTCAGTCTGGGGCCATCAGGCGATCGAGGCCACATTGAGGGCGTGTCTGTGGAACTCCGTCTCCTGCTGATGGCAGGCTATTTTCGTGATTTTCTTTGTGGGCGTCGCTGTAGCCCTGACGTCAAGGCATGACCACCGATGTCTGCGGCATCCTCCCCCAGCTGCCTACTAGTGCCAGTGAGCCCCAGACCTCCGCCCGAGGACCAGTCTGGCACCGAGGCGCCCGGCATGTTGCTGAACCCCCAGTCTCCGCCAGGGGTCAGCAAACACCGAGCTGCTTCCCAACCCTCCCCCCAGAGCAGGCAAGTTGTCAAGGGAAGCTGCAGCCTGCTCCCCCGGCCAGCCCTTCGGCGAATTGAGCTCACTCCCAAACCCGGGTCGCCGGCATCGCAAATGAAATCCAACTGCTGTGCCGATGGGCCGAGGAACATCTTTTTATTTTATATAATTGCTGTGGCGAAAAAGGAAAATCCAGTAATTATATAAAATGTCCGTCTCAGTGGCTCAGCAGGTAGCACACTCGCCTCTGAGACCGGGAGATCAGAATGCTGTAGGTTCTATCCATACACCAGGCACTTGAGTTAAGTCCCAATACTGACATTGTAGTGCAGCATGAGGGGGGTACTGCACTCCTGAGGTGCCATCTTTTGGGCGAGACGTTAAACCGCGGTCCCATCTGCTTGTTCTGGTGGATGTTAAAGATCCCATGGCACTTGAAAAGAGTAGGTGAATTTTTGTTTCATAAATATCAATTTCCATAGTATACAAACATTTTTCTGAAATAAACAATATGTACAATATCTTCAGCAAATCTTACATTTCCTTCTTCTTCATTTACTTATACATACTATATTTCTCCATATTCTTCTGTGTATATGTTTTAACATATTCTTCATTCCTTGAAAATAAACTTTTTTAATTTTTCCTTCAATCGTGTTTGTCAATTCCTCCTATGATACCACTTTTTGCTGAAGTACCCAAGCACATCCCGCTTTCCATGTATAATATTTACATATTGTGCCAATTATTTGCATAGTCTCTTTATCATATTTTCTCCAAGCTTCACTATATAACCCCAATATTACTTCTTCATATTTTATGTTACCTAATATTGGTTCCTTCCATTTCACTGCCAAATATTTCCAATAATTTTGTGTATATGGACATGTGATGTATAAATGTTTCTGAGTCTCTAACTTCTACACGCATTGTTCCCTTAAACAAAATCTATCCCTTAACTGTTTATGCTTATGATTATTTCATACTCCTATGCATCCATGTATAGTTAACCAGTGTATGTCCCATATTTGTACAGGAATTCTTTTATTTAAACATTCAAAACTTTCTGTGTGTCTGTTTCCAGACAATTTGGTATCTTCAGTGTCTCATAAAAATATGTTTGCTGCATAATCTGATAAAATTTTCCTATCTTTAGTTAATACTATTTGAAATGTAATATTCCTTTGCTTAATCTTTTTTATTATATTTATCATATATTCAGGTATATATGTTTGTTTGACTCTTTTAAGCTGTCCAGTTTGCCACTTATCCATATTTATTGAGGAATCGGAAATACCTTTGAGTCAAAGACTCATTTACAAAGGTTCCACGTCACCGAATTTGGGTACAAACAGACTTTACATAATTCAATGAGAACACAATTCAGCAATGAATACAAGGAAACAGTGAAGGCTAACAAACAGAAGCTAGTACAGTTGGAGATGTATGGTAAAGCTCAGAGAAAGTCTTAGTTCTAGAGGCCTAGGAAGGCAGGCCAGTGGCAGTGGTCAGCAGGGAAGGGGAGAGGGTAGGGGTTAAGTAACAATCACAGGTATTAGAGGCCTGGAGGTGGTGCCTAAAATGTGTTTTGAAAGGGCCAATTCTATTTTCATTTACAAGCCAGGTTGGAAGGCTGTTTATGATGGAGGGGGATCTAAAGCTGAAGGGCCTTTGGAATTGAGCGGTTCGGCAGGATGGAACCACGAGGAGTGGCTTGGCAGAACTTTGAGTATGCTTAAGCTTAGGTGCTGGGTGGACTGGGGGGGTGAGCTCGGGGGGGGGAGAGGCCAAGGGTGATTTTTTTAGCCATGTGACAGGTGTGAAACTTGATCCTGTTGTCAAGATTGAGCCAGTTGGTGGTGTTATAGAGGGAGCATGTATGAGTGAGACAATCACATCCCAGTATGAGGTGACACGTTTTATTTATTGTGAGACAAAGTCTGTGAAGGGCTGAGGTGCTAGCAGCACTATAAATAAGTATACCATAGTCAAGCAGTGAGAGGATGGAGGAGGAGATGGTGAGCCTAAGGGCGTCTGTGGTAAGGCAGTGCTTGAAGCGGTACAGTAACCCCAGCCTAACATTAAGGGCCTTAGACAGGAGATGGAAATGTTGGTGGAAGTAGAGCGCAGGGTCTAATGTGATGCCCAGGTACTTGGAGTCGACTAGATCTAAGGGGGTCCGATTGGCAGATAGAAATTGGGGGCAATGCGCCTTCCAGATGATGAGAGGGTGAGAGAAAAGCATAACTTTGGTCTTCTTATAGTTGAGGATAAGGCGCTGAGCAGAGAACCAGTTCTCAGCGCAGCTAAAGGTGGATTTAAGGGAATGATGGAGTTGAGAGGGGTCAGGGTCGGAGGAGAGTAGGACAGCATCATCCGTGTATAGTAACACGTTACCAGGGCAGGCCATGGGGAGGGAGTTGAGGAAGAGGCTGAAAAGTAGAGGTCCTGGTATGGACCCCTGCGATATGCCTGAGAGGATGGGCAGCCTTTTGGATAGGGTGTTACCAATTTTGACCTGCTGGAAGCAGTTAGAGAGATAGTCAGAGAACTAACCAAGGGTGTCCCGGGAGAAACCAGTGTTGGACAGGGTGGTTAAGAGGAGGGAGTGGTTGACAGTGTCAAATGCCTTAGTGAGGTTGATAAAAACCGCGCCAGTGATATGACCTCTGTCCAGGGCGGAGTGTATGTGTGAAGTAAACTGGAGGAGGGAGGTGGTAGTGCTGTGACATTTCCGAAAGCTGTGCTGTTGCTGGCAGAGTAGGTTGTACTTGCTGAGCTGGTCAGTGAGCTGATCAGAGACAATCCACTCTAGGGCCTTGGATAGGGGAGCTGTTTTTCAATACTTCTGCTATATTGCATGTTAAAAAAATACTATGTAAAAAAAAAAAATAGGGTTTATCATTCCACATCCTCCCTCTGTCTTACTTCTGTATTTAACATTTCTTTTTATTGGGTTAAGATGACTCCCCCAGAATCCCTGAAACAATATACTTAATATTCTGGTTTCCATTTGACTTGGGATTGGATACACCGCACTTAAATACAAAAATATTGGGAGTATTAACTTTTTAATAATAATACCCTCTTTAGTTTAGATATTCTATTATTCTTCCACAATCCTACTTTATAGTTTGCTACTTCTAAACATGATTCCCAGTTCTTTTCTGCTATATTCTCTTTACCAGATGTAATTTCTAGTATTTTTTATGTCTTGTTCTTTTACAGTAATTTCTGCTATTGTCTGCTTTGGGGGTGTTGTTATGTTCCCTATGTATGTTTCTGTATTTTTATCGTAATTTATCTTGGATCCTGATATGGTTGCATATTGCTCAAATGCCTTTTTTAATATAGTCTCTTGTGTGTCTTCATCCTATGTTAATACTATATCGTCTGCATATGCTAGTATCTTGATTGTTGAGGTTTGCTCTTCTAGTGGTATCCCTATGATATTTTCTTGTTCCTGTATGTATCTTAATAATGGGTCTAACCAAATACATATAATATGGGATTTAATGAACACGCTTGACGTACTTCCCTATAGGAATTATGCTCCTTTCCTAGCCAACCATTTATAAGTGGTGTAACACTTGCTCTTGTATATATGTACCTTATCCATCCTATAAATATGTCTGGGATATCATAGACTTTTAATATCTGAAAAAAGTATTCATGGGATATTTTATCAAATGCCTTTTCTTGAGTGATGGTTAGAATATAACCTTTTACTTCCCCTCTGTTCCCTCGTTCCCACAATTCCCTAGGCTAAATTAAATTATCTTGTGGTTTCCTATTCTTAATCGAACATGTCTGCTGTATACTTAATAGTTTCTCAGCCACCTTTGCTAATCTAGTTTGTAACACTTTTGTTAATATTTTGTAGTCCACATTTAGTAGGCTCCGTGGTCTCCAATTATCCAAAACTGTGTTTTCTCCTTTTTTATGCAATAATATGAGTAAAGCCTAATTTTGACTTGATGGTAACTGTCCTCTATCCAAGCTATAATTATAAACTTCAGTCAAAGTAGGAGCTGGTTGTTTACTGAATTTTTTATAATATTCTACACTTCATCCATCTTTTCCTGGGGTTGTATTATTTTTCTGTTTTTGTATACTTTTCTCTATTTCTGCTGCTGTAATAGGTAGGAAAGAGTAGGAGAATTTCCCTGATGTCCTGGCCAAATTTCCCTCATTCACTAGAAATACCATCAACAGCTTAATCTGGTTCAAGGTCAGTTGGCATCCATCTGTATCCCACTCCCCCAGGTCGAGCCTGAAAATAGGCAGAATTTGTCTAGTGCACTAAACCGGTCAACAAAAACTAAATAAAAAATAACATACGGGGTGGTGTTTAAACTGGAAGTTTACACTCATCCTTGGTGTTAGATGCTTTCACAAACACCTTGAGCTTTGCTCTCGGGGGTTTATGTAGCATCTTACACCTCGGGTGTGTGTATAAACTTCTCATTACACACATACCACCCCATACTTTATTCTATATATATTACACCACATATGAATTGGGTACTATTATACAAAAGTCAAAAGACAAAATCCATAATAGAGAAACTAAAATGAAAAAATATGTAAAATACATTTTCACAGTAAGTTGTAAATTGCAAACAACATATTTTCAAACGTGTAACTATATGTGCAACACCATCTGTATGATTGTTAAGTATTGACTATTCAGATATCTACTTTTAAATATTAAACATGACTAGGTCTGGTATCGAATAATTAGACTGAAGTAAATCCTGGAAGGACCTCAGGCGAAATACTTCACTTAACACTGACTGAGTAAATTTTTGTTCATACTTCATACATACTTGTATATCCAAATTATAATATTACTTATAAAATACAGTACAGTTTACAGGTTTCCATTTTCTATAGAGGTTTTCGTCCAACATGGTAATCACCCTCCTTGAGTGCATTGGTAGCCGACCAGCCCTTACAATTCTGGAAACTGTCATTCAGGCAGCCCTGAGTTGAGGTTTTTCTCCTGATTTTCTGAACTTATGATTCCACCAGACCACTGGTGCCATGTGAAACTACAGAACTGAGGCACACATAGAAAGAGCAGAAAAGCAAAATGCTGCAAAAATAGATTTAATGAGCAAATCCACAAATTCCATCGCACAGGGTTGTAGGACAGCCCCTGATGAAGACCCATCTGGTCAAAGTGCTGGAGCACCTTGCCAGTGTCCTGTATCATTGGTGCTATCTTTATTTGTAGATTTGTCCATGACATCTATTTTGGCAGCAATTGCTTTTTTATGTGCACCTCATCCTGTGATTTGGTTTTGGTTATTGGGTTTGCTTGCCTTGAGGCAACACTTTATGCTGCCCTGCACTGGTGCCATGCACATCATCAGTCTTGCAGGCACACAGCTTTCCATGTAGAAGAGACAAGCTCCTTGGTCCATCATGGGTTACTGTGGCTGCAGGGTAATGCCACCTCTACCTTTTCAAAGAAGTGCTACCACATGATCTCGGAAGAACCGAGCTCGCTCATGAACTCAGGCTGTCCACATGGTAGTACAGCACACTACCCCAGGGCCATTAGGCCACACTCTCCTATTTATTTTTAAAAGTATTTGAATGCCCAGCCTGGTGAATTCAGCTTTTAGTGCCCTGTGCTGCCATTTAGAGGGATCCATGCCTGAATAACTCCCTCGTTTTGCACACTGACACTGGAGGAAGGGAGCAGGCTTACCTGCTAATGCAGTGTATCCTGTGGTTGGGAGCTGATTGCATTGGTGTTGTGGCTGATCACAGAGCATTCGACATCATCCCCCCATAGGACTGATGTGGTGGGCAGTTTTTTGGGTGAGTGGATGGTGGAGGAGGAGTGATGGGAACATGAATGGGGGTGGTAGAAGAAGCAAGGCAAGAGAGTTAGGCAGGGGTGAAACCATGCAGGATTTAAAACACGTATAAGATAAAAAAAAATGTATTTAACCATTTGGGAAGATGGCCATTGAAAATCTCTGAAGTGTCATACTTTTCGTGCAAAATTGAGAGGCCACACCACCAAAACACTTGAAACATGTTCCTGCCTTACCCATACACAATTTTCTTAAAAAATATGAGAATGATTTGCAGTTTGTGTATCTCTTTGGATGGAGTGGTGTCTCCATTGCTCAAGGGAAGACTGACTTCTCTGCCGTGGTTTCCCTCTGCCAAGGAGTCTAGGAAATGAGACATATGCAGGAAAGAGGTGTGTGGTCCTATGCCTCTCTGTCTTTTTGCCAGGTAGCCTATCTAGACTGTTTGACCAGATATTAAAGTGCTTGCCCAGTGTTTCTGTGCAGGGCTCCTAAGGTACATATCATCAGTGAAATGCTTTAATATCACTTACCTTATGTGGCATACCCCCACAGAAGCATACATTTTTGAAAAAATGTAGATTTTTTTTCTTAGCTATCAGCTAAAACAGTTCCTGGCAGCTGCTTCATGAACTACAAGTGCCAGTCACTGTCTGTGATGTAATGCCAGAATGAAGGGACAGAGTGGTGTTATTGATGTACTAGCACTACTAGTATTGGATACTCCAACTTTCTTCTTGGACCACCTCTTTGACTGGCATGTAAATGGTGATCCCTTGGTGGTGGCAATATTTGTTGCTGGGATATACATCAACTACCAGGATGTTGTTGATCACGACAAACTCTCCTTCCATCTCTGCAGCAGACAGCTCCTCTTATGAAGATACACAGGTGTCAGGGAGGTGGGAGTTTTTCTCTTCAGTGGCTCAGTAGCCCTCTTTCATGATCATGTATGTAAATTTGTGATGCATGCTATCAACTGCAAATGTCATGCAGTGTCTTCATGACTTACAGAGACTTACAAGAGAGCCATTAAATCCTGTTTGCACTGAAATGAAGGCTGTTAGGCTTGGGAATTAACACACATTTGTAGTCAACTGCTGATTTTTATTCTATTTTTTTCTGCATTCTTTATGGCCCCTGCCTGGCTGGTGCACTTAGTGAGTTTTTTCCTGCAGTGGTAACCAGAGCAATACAGGGGGTCTGCCTAGGGTGAGGCCCATCCACAGGTAGTGGTTTTCCCTCCCTTAGTGTCTAGCATCACCGTGCTGTTCTCTGTACCCACATGTCTACAGTTGAACAAGTGACATGGTCAGATATTTCCTGAAATTTCTGTAATATCTCTAAAGAAATTCCTTGCCTGCCCAAAGTACTACAGTAGTGCCACCAGAGAGAATCTCTTAAGACATATTATCAAATGTCTGGAATTAACTTACCATTTCTATTGCTGCAACTGTACCTTGTGGCCTAATGCATGGACCAGTGCTAGAAACTGAGAAGGGGAACCAGTGTTGGTACCTGTACATAGGATATCCCTGCCCTTGCAGGGGCCCAATGTGCAAGAGATCCCAAACCTCCGCTGAATTTCCCATTTGCCTGTGTCTTGTCCCCCCACCCTCCCCCCACACACACACACACACTTATGCTGCCCTAATGTCCTCCAGACCAACCCCTACTCTTGCCTGTAGTACCCTGATTGGTGGATGACCATGGAGCCTTCTACCAAACCCTTGCCAGATAACTCTCATCTGGATCAGCAAGCACTGTTGCATGCCTCCCTACCTCCTGTGCTGCAACAGAGCTGTGAGTGCTGCCCTCCAATCCTGAAGTTTAAGCACATCCTCTTGAGACTTCATTCAGGCGTTTCTATGACTGTGATATGGGGTCGGGGCATGAACCAGGATGTCCCACATGCAGAAATGCGTTGTGCCCCTGGGATGCTGGGACAGCTAGTCTCTTCCCAAATATATTAATAGCCATGATTTAAGAGAAATCAGTATTTAATGTCTGTATGACAAGCCATTTTATTTTCATTTATAATTTATTGGGCCACCCATCTATCCATCCAGCCAAAGTGTCAGACTGGCCTTTTATCTCCTGCCACCAGTTGTTCATGGCTTTTCCATTGTAATAGGGTTCCACTAGGATGTCAGCAAGCAAGAGGCTGGCACACACACAAGTACATTATTGACATTCTTCGCTCCCACGACTTAAATGTTTGCCTGCTTTTATTCTCCCGTAGACCATCAAGGATGGTTTTTGCTGCCGTAGGCCACCTATCCAAGAACAGGAGTGCATTTGCCTTGGACACTGTGTCCTACCCTGCCAGGTTGCCCCAGAAGTCCCTGGTCTGTGACTTGAGCTGGACTCCTCTCGTTAGTACTGCTGTCAGTACCAAGGGCTAGCCCCAAATATGAGATCCTGTCAGACATAGCATTATATTTGATATTGGTAGTATTTTTGCATTTCCATGCTTTGGAACTGTTACCTGAAATAAATTTTGTAACTGAGATGCAGGAAGAGTAGCTAATCAGCTGTTTGGGGACCTAACTACCTGAAGGGAGTCAATTAGGTCACACTACAGTTAAGTTCGTGAATTTTTATAAGAGTCTTAGGAAAGGACCTTCTAAATTTGGCAAACGTCTTCCTTCTGTGAAAGAACCTTCTGAATTTGGCAAAGGTCTTCATTCTGTTAAAGGACCATCTGAATTTGGCAGAGGTCTTTCTTTCTAGGAAAGGACCTTCTGAATTTAGCAAAGGTCTTCCTTCTGTGAAAGAACCTTCTGAATTTAGCAAAGGTCTTCATTCCTTTAAAGGACCTTCTGAATTTGGCAAAGGTCTTCCTTCTGTGAAAGAACCTTCTGAGTTTGGCAAAGGCCTTCATTCTATTAAAGGATCTTCTGAAATTGGCAGAGGTCTTTTTCCTGGAAAAAGTCCTTCTGAATTTGGCAGTGGCCTTCCTTCCTTCCTTAAGGGTTCAATCTGTACCAAGACAGAGCTGTTCAGAATCCTTTTCCAGAACACAGCAGGAGTAGGGACTGAGTAAGCCCCTTCCTTTTACCACTTGTTCAGGCCAGCCCAAATGACGCTTGCCCTGACTTCCTTGTGTCTGCCACCCTTTCAAGTCTATCCCACTTAGCTTCAAGTGAGGGTTTGCTCATCCACTTTCTTGAGCAGTGGACCTTGTGTCACTTAAACAAGTGGACATTGCAGATAGTACCCTGAGTTTATCTTCAGTCCCTTTTTCAACCACAGAAAAAAGTACAGGGATGGATAAGATCAGTGGTGACTCAAGAAATTTGGGCTCAACTGGGACATAGCCATATTACAAAAATCCAGAAATGGGGCACGCCGTTTTCAGGTTCCACTTAAATTTACTCCTCTTATTTTAAGACACCATTCAAACAACATGAAGTCTTGCTGTATTCTGACTGTTGCAGTTAGGTCCTGCCTTTCAACTGCCCTGGAGAACAAAGCGTTAACTTTCCATGGCCAGCATGGAACGTTAAGCGCGAGCTTGGTTGAAGCCTCTGTCTGCTGTTGTTTAAACTCCAACCATCAGAGTCTTTACTCCGCCTCACTGAACAGTCACTCCGGTGATTTCTCCTTTGCCTGGTTCAAAAAAAGTCAGTTAAAGTGTTTTTTCACTCGGTTTCTACACAATTTCTGCTACTGAACCTGTCGGTTTAAGTCTCTGTCTGTGGTACCGTGAGTACTAGATAGGTTTTGCATTTAGTTTCTGCGTGGAACTTGTAAATATTGGATCGGTTCGGTTTGAACCCATCAGATTGGTCTTAAAAAAGTTTTGAATTTATTAGTGTGTGGTAACCGGTCCGTATCAGTTCTAAAAAAAAAAAGGATTTAATTACATTTTTTTCCAAGACCCGTAACACGGTCAGGAACCTATAGGGGTGTCTTGCCTGGCGGATTGCCGAAAAAAGGGTACGTTTTAGATAGGATTGGCCATGTCTGAGAAACCCAAGAAAAAAACTGAGCCCACTGGGTTTCAACACTGTAGTGTGTGTGGAAGCCTTTGCTAAGGCTGATCCCCCACACCACCTGTGTTTATTGTCTGGGGTTTGACCACCTCGATTCAGACTGCCAAATTTGTAAAAGTTTTCCCAAAGCTACCCTGGATAAGAGAGTAGGTAGACTGAGGGAAAGGGAGGCCTAGAAGTTCGTTGACCTGGATGGCCAGCCCGGTTCGGTTCCGACCGAACCAGAAGGAGTGCCCTCTGACCAGGGCGATACTTCTTCGGGCAAAAGGAGAGCCGATTCTGAGGAGTCGGTTCCGGTTAAAAGAAAGAGAAGAGAAAAATCATCTGGTTCGGATCCACAAATTCTTTCTCCAGCCGCTGATGAAATAGCCAAAGTGGTAAGGATAGTTCAGTCGCTAACTTCGGTTCCGGCCGAACTGGCACCATCTGGCAGGGGCTTGGTTCGGTCGGTTCCCCCGGTTCTGGATTATCCTTTAGAAGAATTTTATGAACCGGAGGAGGAGGAGGGAGAGTATGAGGATAATGATGATGATGGTGATTATGAAAGTCTGGATGTGCCTATTGACCCGGACATCTCCCCAGACAGACCTTCAGGTGTTTCTCCTCCTAGGTTTTCTGAGTCCCCTTCCCACTTTATGTTTTACAAGAAAGTGGCTGAAACCCTCCAGCTTCCTATGGAAGAAGCAGTAGAGGGTCTGGAGGAGCCTGATTTTGTTGAGATGATGAACATACCAGAGTCCAGGAGATTGTCTATTCCCCTCCATAAATCTTTTGGGAAACAGACATTTAAAATCCTAAAGACTCCTAATTCCATACCTCCTGTGGACAGAAGAACGGACAAGAGGTATACCCTTTCAGGCTCGGACACGGAGTTCCTTTCCCAGCAATGCAGCCATGTTGGGGTAGTGCAGGCTGCTGCCTGTGATAAGGCAAATATTCCCTTGGCATCACACCCCCCAGATAAGGACTCCAGGAGGATTGATGCCATGGCAAAGAAGCAGTACATGGCAGCATCTTTGGGACTCAGGCAGGCTAGCTATATGGCCTACACAGCTAGATACCAGAAGTCCAGGTGGGACACTGTGCTGGCTCTGACTAAACAGGCCCCTGACCAGCTTGCCAAGGAGCTGGAGCAGGTGGCTGCGGATGGGATTGAGGCAATCAAGGTGCAGTTTCATGCTGCTGTGGACTCCAGTGATGTTTCATCTAGAGTCATGGCTACACCTGTTGCCCTTCGGAGGATGGCTTGGCTCAGATGTACTAGCCTATCACAGGATACCCAGGCTAAGGCCATGGATTTCCCTGACATTGGTAATTGTCTGTTTGGGGAGCAGACAGAGAACTACATGAAAAAGATGGACGAGTACAGGACCACCTACAGGAGTGCTCAGGCCAAAGAAAGGCAAGCCACTCCTCAGAGACAGCATTCCAGGGGCAGGCCCTTTCTAGGGCCTATTTACCAAGCCCAGGCTTCCTCTTCTGCTTATGCTCAGAGGGGGTTCTTCAGAGGGAGAGGCAGATGGGGAATGAGCAGGCCTGCTTCCACCCCTCAGCCTAAAGCCCCTGCCGAGCAGACACCCTGATGGGTCTGCCCGGGCCGATTCTCCAATACCCATAGGGGGCAGGCTGGCTTACTTTGTCCAGGACTGGAAGTCTCTGACATCAGACAAGTGGGTCCTGGAAGTAGTAAGTCAGGGACTGGTTCTCAGCTTCAAAAAATTTCCCAAGATGAGAACCAGATCCTTTCCACCTGCAAATCCATCAGAGACCCTTGCCCTAGAGGCAGAGGTTTCTTCCCTTCTGGCTCTCAGAACCATAGAAAGGGTTCCTACCCTACACAAGGGCAAAGGATTGTACTCCAGGTACTTCCTAACCCCCCAAAAAACAGGAGAATGGCAGCCCATCCTGGATCTAAGGTATCTGAACAAGCACTTTTTAAAACCAAAATTCAGAATGGTTACTCTGGGAATAATTCTGCCCTCTCTAAGGCCAGGGGACTGGCTAGCCTCCCTGGACCTCAAAGATGCCTATTTTCACATTCCCATCAGGTGCTCCCACAGAAAGTACCTCAGGTTCGAGATGCCCTCAGGCCACTATCAATTCAGAGCAATGCCCTTTGGCCTAACATCAGCCCCAAGGGTGTTCACAAAGTGCCTGGCAGTAGTGGTTGCTTTCCTAAGGAGAAAAAAGATCTCCATCTTTCCATACTTGGACGACTGGCTCATAGTGGGTCAGTCTCCAGACCAAGTCAAGTCACATCTGCAAATAACTCAGCAAGTGCTCACTTCCTTAGGATTCCTCCTCAACCTTCCAAAGTCAGTTCTCGAGCCAGTACAGCTCCTCACCTTTATAGGGGCAGAGCTGGATACAATAAGGGCAAGAGCCTTCCTTCCCCTGGACAGGGCAAGGACCCTTATAGAACTGGCCTCTTCATTCACCCTTCAGGTGTCTCGACCAGCAAGGCATTTCCTGCAACTCCTGGGCCACATGGCAGCCTCTACAGCAGTGTTCCAGGGGGCAAGATTAGAGATGAGGGACATTCAGTTCCACTTAAGAGCCTCCTGGTCCCAAAGAAAGGATTCCCGTACCAAACTAGTCCCAGTGACTTGAACCCTGATCCAGGCTTTGCAATGGTGGCAGGATCAGGACAATTTGAGACAGGGAGTTCCTTTTGTCACTCAGTCTCATTCAGTGATACTCACCACAGATGCCTCCCTGCTGGGCTGGGGAGCCCACTTGGGGGGATCTTACCACCCAAGGGCTGTGGTCACCTCAAGAATCTCTGCTTCACATCAGTCTCTTGGAACTCAGAGCAGTGTTTCTGGCACTGCAATCCTTTTCCAAATCTGTACAGAACAAGGTGGTCCAGATCAGAACAGACAATACCACCACAATGTGGTACATCAACAAGCAAGGAGGCACTCGGTCTACGGCCTTGTGCACAGAAGCAATGAAGTTGTGGTCTCTGGCCTATTCCCTGCAAACCTCTGTGATAGCAGTTCACCTCCCAGGGAAGGACAATGTCCTAGCAGATGCTCTCAGCAGGATATCCCAGGGACATCACGAATGGACCCTAGATCCCCTAGTTTTGGAAGTGATTTTCTCGAGATGGGGCACTCCACAGATAGATCTTTTTGCAGCCCCAGATAATCACCAACTTCCTCTCTTTTGTTGCAGACTCCCAGTCTTGGGCTCAGTCCCCCTGGATGCTCTGATTCTGAATTGGAAGGAAATTCCTGCATGCTTCCCCTCCCTCTCCTGTTCAGAGTGTTAGTCAGATCAGGTCTCAGCCATGCAAAGTGATTCTGATTGCTCCAGACTGGGCCAGACAGCCCTGGTACCCACTGTTGCTGTCCTTAGCAGTCCACCTTCCCTTGTCTCTTCCCAGGAATTACAACCTGTTGACATCCTCTCAGGGGAGGATTTGGTAGCCGAACCTCAAATCTCTCAATCTCAAGGCATGGCTCTTGAAGAGTTAGGGTTTGCTGATCTACACCTTTCTCAAGGGGTTCTGGATATCCTTAAGGCTTCTAGAAAGCCTTCCACCAGAAAGACTTACAACTCCAAATGGAAAAGGTTCACTATTTGGTGCTCTAATAAGCATATTTCTCCAGAATCTGCTGGGTTGCCTACAGTCCTGGACTATATGGTTCATCTTAATGGCTTGGGACTTAGGCCAGCTACACTTAAAGTGCATCTGGCAGCAGTTTCTGCCTTCTTGTCAGTAGGCAAGTCCCCTCCTCTGTCAGCCCATCCTGTGTTTTGTAAGTTCTTCAAGGGATTGCTGCACACCACTCCCCCCTTTAGGGACCCTGCTCCTGCTTGGGACCTTAATGTTTGCATTGCTCAGCTTATGCAACCACCCTTTGAGTCTTTGTCCTCTGCAGAGCTTAAGTACTTGACTTGGAAAACTGTGTTTTTGGTAGCCATTACCTCTGCCAGGTGTATCAGTGAATTGCAAGCCCTGTCAGTGGAGCCTGATTTCATCTCTTTCCATAGAGATAAAGTGGTCCTAAGAACTAACAGGAAGTTTTTGCCTAAGGTGGTTTCAGATTTCCACCTTAATCACTCTATGTCTCTCCCTGTTGTCTTCACTGACCATTCCTCCTCTGGAGAGAGGAGGCTGCACAGCTTGGATGTTAAAAGGGCCCTCAGCTACTACATAGAGCGCACCAAGGGTCACAGGTTCGAGTCCCTCCAGTTGTTCCTCACATATGGAGAGGTCGGTAAGGGCAAACCTGCCACAAAAGATCTATTGCCAGGTGATTGTCTCTTGCTTACAATTCTGCTATGAAAAACTGGGTAGAACCCCACCCTCAGGCCTGAGCGCTCACTCTACTAGAGGTACAGCTGCTTCCCTGGCTGCTGCCAGGGATATTCCTATCTTAGAAAATTGTCAAGCAGCCACCTGGAAAACAGTCCATACATTCACCAAGCATTACTCTGGATATCCAGGCTAGGAGTGATGCTCGGTTTGGCACAGCAGTATTTCAGAGCCTATTCCCAAAGTAGGTTCTGTCCCTCCTCCATGGAGGTACTGCTTGGCAGACTGCAATAGTCAGAATACAGCAAGACTTCATGTTGTTTGAAGAAAAAATTACTCACCTTAGTAATGTTGTTTCTTCTAATGGAGTCTTGCTGTATTCTGACCCCCCGCCTCCCCTCTCATAACCTGGTTTTTGGGATGTGGGTGGGCAGGAGCAGTGTTGGCACCCTAGAGGTGCCCCTTTTTCACCCTCCTTTATTTTGGGAGTGTGTTGTGTTTTGTTTTTTGGGTTTTCTGACTTGAGTCTTTGCTTTGAAACAAAAAAAACAAACTTTTTTAATAAATTTAGTTGCCAGTTGGCTAGTGTGAGTTTTACAGTTTCTACACAGAACTTCTAGTGAGTATTGCTCATAAAGATCTGACGATTGGAGTTTAACTCATTCTACCCATTAGCGCCTCTAGACGTCACTTACTTTTGCAGCCTGTGTTGCCAGTAGCGCCCTGAGACGTCTCCACATTCCATCTGTTCTTTCCGATGGACGTCCTGTGGCGTCGTCATGTTTTAAGTGAAGCTGCAAGCCAGCCAATCGGCAGACACCTATTTGTATGGTGTCTGCCAATAGAGGACCAGCTTACTTACAGTTTAAAAAAATGCATGGTCACAATTGAAGTTTAACCCATTACGAGCCCTTGAAACTTTTCCTCTGAGCAGAGAACCAGAAGTGCCAGTGTGACTGGCTGAGCTGCGCAGGAGCCATTTAGTTTTACTACAGAACCAAAAATAAAAAAATGTAAAAGCGGCAGTTTGTAGAGCATAAAGTTTAAAGCAAAATAGTGCCCTAAATAGTGCAGTAGCTTTATTTTTAACAAAGCGAGAGCTTCCATAACATGACGCTGGTCCCCATCAAAAGCGATGAAACAGGAAGTGTCCTGTAACCCAAGGAGACTCTCCCTTCTGACTGGATTTATTAAAACAAAGCTGTATTTTTGGGAAATGTAAGCTGGTAGTTCATTAAAGAACTAAATTATACTGCCAGTTTCTGTGAAGTTTAAAGAAATAAAGCCTTCATCAGTGAACCGGAGTCCTTAGACATTTGTGCTGCATGTCTGAAAAACGGAAAACCGGAAGTTCCTTGCCACGATCCCCTCACACCATTCTGAGTGCATATACTGCACATGAGCCCAAATCTGCCACTTTTTGCTTATTTCCGTAAAAATAGTGCTGTATCTCGGAAGAAGCATCAAGGCAATGTGGCATTCAGTGTTAAAAGTCTTGAAAGTGAATCAGTTTAAAGTAATGTCCATTCAGAACACTTGGAATTAGCATACCGTGTATGTGTATGGTTTGGAGAGATGCAGAAAAACCAGACAATATTAATATAAAAGTGAGTGCCAGAAGAAAAAGGCTGAATACACTGAACTATAGTGACATCATTAAACACAGTGAAGAATGTCAATGGCTCAGTTGGTAGCACTGTCACCTCTGCGCCAGAAAAAGATTGGTCGTGGGTTCAGGTTCAAACACCATGAAGTCTTGCTATATTATAACATTAGCAGTCAGCCACTGCAGCTGAACTGCCCCGGAGAGGAAGGAGTTAACTCCAGAGGATCTGGAGTTCTACAGCGCGAGGGCGCTGTGCCCAAAGCTTTATCTGGCAGTTTCAAATGAAACTGTCAGATTCTTTACTCCGCTTCACTGAACAGTCACTCCGGAGATCAGCTCCTTCAGCTCGGTTCATTCTCGGTTCAAGCGGTATTTTTGGTTCATTTGAACCGGCAAAAGTCATTATTTTTACCCATTTCAGTTTTAAAGCTCTATCTGGTAACCTTAAGTACTAAATTTTAAGTCTGTGTGGAAAATTAATTATCGGTTCGGTTTTGAACCGATCGCTTTGTTATTTCTACATTTTAAAAAGTGTACAGTGGGTTTTAGAGTGCGGTTCCCGGTTCTTATCGGTTCTAAAAATACCAGAATTATAACGTTTTTTTCAGATACCCGTGACACGGTTAGGAACCGATAAGGGTGTCTTGCCTGGCACTGCCATCAAAGGGCAAGTTTTGGTTAGGCTTGGCATTATGTCTGAGAAACCCAAAAGAAAAACTGGCCCACTTGGTTTCAACACTGTGATGTCTGTGGGGAGGCCTTTGCCAAGGCTGACCCACACACCACTGTGTTTATTGTCTGGGGCTGACCACCTCCTGTCAGACTGCCAGGTGTGTAAAATTTCCCTGCAGCCACCCTGGAAAAGAGATTGGGCGGCTCAGGGAACGAGAGGCCAAGAGTCCGCTGACCGGATGGCCAGCCCGTCCAGTACCCACTGGACCAGAGGAGTGCCCTCTGACCAGGCGAGACTTCCTCGGCAAAAGGAAGGCTGGTTCAGAGGAACCAGTCCCGAGTAAAAGACAAGGAAATCAGTAGGTTTGGGGTCCAAAATTGTGTCTCCAACTGCTGCAGAGATAGCTAAAGCCATTCAGATTGTCCAGTCACTGTCTCAGGGATCTGTAGAACCACCAACAGTTGGTAAAAGGTTGGTTCGTTCAGTCCCAGTGGTTCAGGATTTTGAAGTTGAGGATTTTATAACCACAGGAGGGAGGAGAATTTGATCAATATATGTGTGGCTGGGGGTCTGGACGTGCCCATTGAACCGGACATTTCTCCAGACAGACCTTTAGAATCTCCCCTATTCTGTCTGAGTCCCCTTCTTTCTTTATTTTTACAAAAGGTTGCAGAAACCCTCCAGCTTCCTTTAGAGGAGGCTGTGGATGAGCAAGAGGAGCCTGATTATGTGGAAATGATGGATATTCCAGAGTCTAGGAGGTTGTCTATTCCTTTGCATAAGTCATTTAGGAAGCAAACAACAAAGATTTTAAAAAATCCTCATTCTGTCCCTCCTGTAGATAAAAAAATGGACAGAAGGTATACTTTGTCAGGCTCGGATACAGACTTCCTTACTGAACAGTGTAGTCATGTAGGTGTGGTACAAGCTGCAGCCTGTGACAAGGCTAATATTCCTCTGGCCTCACATCCTCCTGATAAGGATGCCATGGCGAAGAAACAGTATATGGCAGCTTCTTTGGGACTCAGGCAGGCAAATTATATGGCTTATGTGGCTAGATATCAGAAATCTAGGTGGGACAAGACAGCAGTTAGCCAAGCAGGCCCATGGCCAGCTGGCTAGTGAGTTGGAACAGGTGGCTGCTGATGGCATTGAAGCCTCTAAAGTTCAATTTCATACTGCTGTTGATGTTAATGATGTTTCCTCTAGGGTCATGGCCACTTCTGTAGCTTTCCGTGAGGTTGGCATGGCTCAGATGCACTAATCTGTCCCAAAATACCCAGTCAAAGGCTATGGATTTTCCTGTAGTGGGAAATTCTCTGTTTGAGGAGCAAACAGAAAACTATATGAAAAAGATGGATGAATACAGAACTACCTACAAAAGTGCCCAGGCTAGGAGAAGCATGCCATGCCACAAGGCATGCTCCCAGAGGTAAGGGCAGGCCTTTTCAGGCCTTTTACCAATTTCAAGCCTCCTCTGCTTGTCTAGAGAGGTTTCTTCAGAGGCAGGGGTAGGCGAGGCACAAGCAGACGTCCCCTCCCCTCAGCCTAAGGCTGCTGCTAAGCAGGCACCTGATGGGGTGCCCAGGGCCGTTCTCCTGTACCAGTGGGGGGCAGGTTGGCTTATTTCAGCCGGAACTGGCTGTCCCTAACTACGGACAGATGGGTTCTGGAGGTAATAGGCCAGGGTCTGGTTCTCAGCTTCAAACACTTTCCAAAGATGAGAGTCAGACATTTTCCACCTGCAAATCCTTCAGAAGCCCTTGCTTTGGAAGCAGAGGTTTCTTCTCTTCTCTTCTGGACTGCAAAGCAGTGGAAAGGGTTCCTCCTTGCCATCAGGGCAAGGGGCTTTATTCAAGATACTTTCTTACCCCAAAAGACAGGAGAATGGAGGCCATTCTAGATTTATGTACCTGAACAAGCATCTTTTGAAACCAAAGTTCAAAATGTTGACTCTTGGCAATGATATTGTCTTCCCTAAGGCCAGGGACTGGCTAGCTTCCCTGGACCTCAAGGATGCCTATTTTCATGTTCTGTTCAGGCCTTCTCACAGAAAGTACCTCAGGTTGAACTGCCCTCAGGCCACTACCAGTTCAGGGCAATGCCCTTCGGCCTGACCTCTGTGCCAAGGGTATTCACAAAATGTCTAGCTGTAGTAGTGGCTCACTTAAGAAGGCAAGGGGTTGCTGTTTCCCTACCTGACGACTGGCTCATTGTGGGTCAGTCTCCAGGTCAGGTGAAACTCCATTTGCAAGTCACCCAGCAGCTTCCTCACTTCCTGGGATTCCTGAAACTTACCAAAGTCAGATCTGGAACCGGTTCAGGTCCTAACTTTCATAGGCGCGAGAATTGAAACACAAGGTTAGCCAGGGCTTTTCTTCCCTCGGAAAGGGTGGACAGACTCATCGCCTGGCATCCTCCTTTACCCTGCGGGTCTCTCGACCAGCAAGGCATTTTCTGCAACTCCTTGGGCACATGGCTGCTTCCACAGCTGTCGTGCAGGAGCAAGATTCAGATGAGGGACATTCAGTTCCATTTGAGGGCCTATTGGTCTCAAAGGAAGGACCCCTTACCAAGTTGGTTCCAGTTACTCAAACTCTGATCCTAGCCTCCACTGGTGGCAGGTCCAGAGCAATTTAAGACAGGGGTCCCTTCATTCCATTTCTCCTCCCTCACCCTCACCACGGATGCCTCCCTGTTAGGGTGGGGCTCACCTGGACGATCTTGCCACCCAGGGGTGTGGTCTCCTCAGGAATCTCTGCTCCACATCAATCTGTTGGAACTCAGAGCTGTCTTTTTAGCTCTTCGGTGTTTTCAGATTCTGTCCAGAACAAAGTGGTTCAAGTCAGGACAGACAATACCACCACAATGTGGTACATCAACAAGCAAGGGGCACTCGGTCTTCAGCCTTGTGCACCCGAAGCAATGAAGTTGTGGTCTCTGGCCTACTCCTGAACACCTCCCTGATAGGGGTTCACCTCCAGGAAGGACAATGTCCTGGCGGGCGCCCTCAGCAGAATTTCTCAGGGCCATCACAGATGGGCTCTGAATCCACAAGTGCTGGGGTCCGTCTTTTGCCAGATGGGGCACTCCTCAGATAGATCTTTTCAGCAGCCCCAGACAACCATCAACTTCTCTTTTTCTGTTGCAGGCCTCCAGTACTGGGCTCAGTCCCTCTGGACGCTTTCTGTTGGACTGGAAAGGAAGTTCCTGTATGCCTTTCCTCCTTTCCTCTTCTTTTCAGGGTACTAGTAAAATCAGATCTCAACCTTGCAGAGTGATTCTGATTGCCCCAGATTGGGCCAGACAGCCCTGGTACCCTCTGCTTCTGTCCTTGGCAGTCCACCCTGCCCTGAGCCTACCCAGAGTCCACGACTTACTGGCCTGTGCACAGGGGAGAGTGTGGTATCCGGACCTCAAATCCCTCCATCTCAAGGCTTGGCTCTTGAGGAGCTAGAATTTGCTGACTTGCACCTTTCTCAAGGTGTCATGGATATTTTAAAGGCTTCTAGGAAGCCTTCCACTAGGGCCACTTATAATTCTAAGTGGAAGAGGTTTTCCATCTGGTGCTCTGAGACGAGATTATCCCAGAATCTGCTGATCTTCCCATTCTTCTGGAATATTTGGTCCATCTGAATTCCCTAGGCCTTAGACCAGCTACCTGAAGGTTCATCTGGCAGCTGTCTCTGCTTTTGTGTCAGCAGGGAAGCCTGCCTCCTTTCTTCTCACCCTGTGTTCTCCAAGTTTTTAAAGGGTTACTTCATACTAAGCCTTTTTTCGGGAACCAGCTCCCGCCTGGGACCTGAATATTTGCATTGCTCAGTTAATGCAACCCCTTTGAGCCTCTGTCTTCAGCAGAGCTCAAGTATTTAACGGAAAACTGTTTTCCTAGTAGCTATCACCTCTGCCAGACGATAAGTGAGTTACAGGCCCTGTCAGTGGAAGAAGATTTTATCTCTTTCCACAGAGATAAGGTAGTCCTTAGGACTAATAGAAAGTTTTGCCTAAGGTGGTTTCTGATTTCCACCTGAATCAATCTATCTCTCCCAGTATTTTTCACTGAGCATTCTTCCTCAGGTGAGAGGAGACTGCACAACTTGGATGTCAAAAGAGCCTTAAGCTACTATTTAGAGCGCACCAGAGGTCATAGGTTCAATCCTCCAACTGTTTCTTACCTATGGCGAGGTTGGCAAAGGAAAACCTGCCACTAAGAGAACAATTGCAAGGTGGATTGTTTCTTGTATCCAATTCTGTTATCAGAAACTAGGTAGAGCCCCCCCCCTCAGGATTGAGGGCCCACTCCACCAGGGGTACAGCTGCGTCTCTAGCGGCTGCTAGGGACATTCCATTCTGGAGATTTGTCAAGCTGCTACCTGGAAGACAGTTCACACCTTTACCTAGCATTATTCCCTGGATGTCCAGTCCAGGAGAAATGCTCAGTTTAGCACAGCTGTGCTTCAGAGCCTATTTCTAAGTAGGTTCTGACCCTCCTCCATGGAGTACTGCTGTGTAATCTGCTAATGTTATAATATAGCAAGACTTCATGGTGTTTGAAGAAAAATTACTCCACCTTAGTAATTGCTTTTCTTCTCATGGAGTCTTGCTATGATCTATATCCACCTCCCTCCTGCCCTCTCAGAACCTCTACTTGGGTAGGGGTGGCGGAGATTAGTGCAAGCACTGTGTCATGCCATTGTAGTTATCCCTTTACCCTCTTTCCTTTGGGTTGGGGATCTGGTTGCTTTCATTTAGGTTATTTATATTTGCCCCCTTCCTGGACTTGAGTCTTGGGGGAGGGGGGGTTCATAATGTGCTTGTCAAGGGTGGTAAAACGAACCATAATACCATCAATTTTTGTTATTATGGTTCTGGGTGTTTCTTTGTTGTTTATATTGTTGTTACTACTACTAGTAGGTAGCCATGGGCTAGTGTAGTTTTTTCCACACAGACTTTCTGTTCTTTGTTGTTAGCTTCGTAAAGATCTGACAGTTTCATTTGAAACTGCCAGATAGAGCTTTGGGCACAGCGCCCTCGCGCTGTAGAACTCCAGATCCTCTGGAGTTAACTCCTTCCTCTCCGGGGCAGTTCAGCTGCAGTGGCTGACTGCTAATGTTATAATATAGCAAGACTCCATGAGAAGAAAAGCAATTACTAAGGTGAGTAATTTTTTCTTCTCTACCAGCCAGTTGGGTTAATACCCATTTCTGACTCTGCAGTCTTGCAGTGGAGGCTGTCACACTGTTAGAGGTACCATCCTTCAGATGAGACGTTAAACCAAGGTCCCTTTGCCCATCTCAGGTAGTTGTCTACATGGAAGCTACAGATCCCATGGCAGTTTTTAAGAGTAGGAGAGTTATCCATGGTGTCTTAGCCAGTATACCATTTCTCAGTAATGCAGGTTCTCAGGGCTCAAATTAACCATTTCTCCGCCTGTCCCAGACAGCTGGTTTTCACAGAGGACAGCATTCTATTCTCTTCACTAGTCCATGTGACAGACCAGCCGCAGTAGTGCGGTGTATGGGTGCTGGGGCCCTGCAGCAGAGCTGGTCTGCTGCCACCTTTGCGGTCTGATTTCGACAGATGCACTGACGTGATGTTCCGTGGTATGTGCCCTCTGCATCCAACCTGACCTCATGTGATCTGGTTTGTACTCAATATGGGGTTTTCACAGGGAGGCGACTAAAATTAAGTGGGGAGTGAAACGCCAGTTCTGCATGACTTTGTAGCGCGAATGTAATTTTGTCATTGTGCATGCTTTGTTGCTTTTCCTTGCTCACCTCTGCAATGTGAGCACCTTATTACTACAGTGTCTGTTCGAGGTCAGTACTTCTTACAGAGTAATTTATTTTGCTACAAAACCCTTGTAATTGCTTGGTGAACAGTACCAATAAATAGGGCTTTTTAGGACTAAATAGCAGATGGCAGCAGTTTATTAATTTAATTCAAAGGGCGGTAAAATAGTTGACTTAAAAGCTCTTAGCATTACAGGGCTATGGTCCTAATGATGAAGCATGCAGGCTGGTGAGGCGAGGGCTAATGATCAGTAACAGCATCACTTTTAAAGGGAACAGTTATGAATTTCAAAGTCCTAGCCCGTTTTCATATAGCCTGATTCCTACGAATGTTCCTATGACAGCAGTGCAGGTGTAATGTGAAAATTAATAATAATTGAAGTTTCTTGTTTCTGCTTATCTGCAGAACTAGCAGGAGTCAATTTCAAACTTGCGTTGTAGTTGTGACATCACCAATAGAGTCTCAGTGCAGAAGCTGTCAGCTAGAGCAGGAGCCTGCAAGTCCATGAAAAGTACAGTTACGTAAAAACTTACCATAACAGTAGCTCTTCAAGAGAAGTTCTTGCAGGAGGTCACACCAGTTGGACTAAGCCATCAGGCACCAGGACCACACGGAAAACTTATCTTCTAGGAGCGTGGATATGTTTTTCATCCACACTTCTTGGCATGTTCTCTTCTACTTTAAATCTTGCCGGAAGTCTTCAAGCTTGCTTCTCCCACCCACCCAGGTGGTATATACCTCAGCTGCGCCCCATGACGCCAGATCTTCCTTTACGCTGGAAGATACAGGTTCTCTCGTGCTCTCAGCATATCGTAGGCCCTGGATTCTAACAGTCGTTTTTTAACGAAAATGAAACTCATTCGAGTTAGCGATCGCGCTTTTGTCGCATATACCATGGAGGAAAAAATCCTCCCCTCGGATTTCACTGCAAGCCAGCGGCTAGAAGATGTTGCGACCGATCCTCACCTCATGTGGAGTTTACTGCTTAGGTGTCGGCCATGACACCTCATCATGCAGTTATTGCCTGGCTTTCTATCCCAACATCCTGGACAACTGCAAGGCGTGCTTGAAGCTGGGGAGACCAGAGAAAGGAACCCACTGGTGAAATTGAAGGAGGCGGTGGTGGGCGGTTTCTGCGGCTGCAGGATCCGATGAACAGCTGGAACAGATGGCCGCGTTTGAGGAGGAAGCAGCTCGGCGCTTGACCAATCGAAGCTTCTTTGTTCCACTGAACCTTGGCTCCACCTCTACGGGCTCCTTCAAGGAGTTGTGCCAGCCCTCCCCACTCGGGTGAGGCGCCTCGGCTCGACCTCCCGCCTCCTCGGAAGAGAGATATGACCCTGTGTCTTCATCTCGCGAAGACATTCTTGGGACCGAGCGGTCCAAGTCCCAGGAACATACGGTCTCGACTTTGGTCGATATCGCATCCTTGGCCGCCATCTTCACGGATCTTCCGTCTGACCAGGGGATTAAGGAAGTGGCCGACGAGGTCGAAATTATGCTCGACCTGATCGACCCCTTGTCGGCGGTTATTCCCGATGACTCCTTTGAAAGGACTGCAGTCCTTGTATTCCCTGATGAGGAGACCCAGCCTGCTGGTGTCCCCATCAAGGACCCAGTTCCAGACCCTTGGTTTTCACCGACCCCGGTGTCTCCTGATCGACCGAGTCAGCCTCCCTGATCTCGGTCGAGGTCCAGACCCCCTCGGCCGAACAACCGAGAAAGAGCTACAAGCACTCTAAAAAGAGGTGACGCCACAGGTCCTCATCCTCCTCAGACGAGGAGAGGCTCCGGCGGCGCTATGAAGACTTCACGTGGCAGCAGCTGATCCTGACCGGGCAGAAGCTGACTCCACTGCCTACCCTGGCCATAACTTGGTTTCCGCCTCCTAGACCGATGCCAACCCCTCCGGAACCTAAACCATCCCGGCTTGACCTATCCCGGTCTCTCCATCAATTCGGGTGGAACCACTGCCTAAACAGCCTGAGGGAGGGGTGCCCTCTAAAGAGGACTGATAGGACACCGGGCTTGCCCAACACCTGTCAATAACAGTCCCCCCGGATCACCCTTGCCGCAGCGAGGGTGACTTAGGCGGAAGACCATTGTACCACGATTCTTCGGACTCGGATGTCACCAGACTGCACTTACGTCGTCATCCGTGGCAGGGTTGGAGGAAGGTCCTTCCTCCTTCCAGGGTATTCTCCGCCTCATCTCCGACTCTACCGGAATGCCCCTGGAGTCCATCCAGAAAAAGACGGAGTACCCTCTCAGTGACATCCTCAAGAGAGGGGATACCCTGACGGAGGCCTTTCCAGTGGCCGAGGCCATTGTTGTCCCGGCCCTAGAACTTTGGCAGCGTCCTGCTTCCTGCCCAGCACTATCTGCCTGCCTGGCCTGCAAGTACACAGTGCCCATGAGGTCCCTTGCGGGGTTCACAGAGCACCCTTTGGCCGAGAGCCTAGTAATCGCCTCTGTGTTCAGGCGTACTGGTAGTTCGGCTGACACTGACCAACTCCTGGACAAGGAGTCCAAAAATATGGACCACTCTGCCCGTAAGGTGTGTGCGGCCTTTTCTCTGGGTCTTCGTCAGGTCAGCTCGGCTGTTATTATGGCACACTTCTCTCATGCCCTTCTCGGTCATTGGACAAGGTCCTCCCTCATCTCCCAGCGGACATGCAGACCACGGTCAGTCAAGTCCATGACCAGGGCTGTGCTGTTGCAAAACAGTAGCTCCAGCATGGCCCTGGACATAGGAGATTCCTGTGCCCGCTCTTTAGCAGCTGCAGTGGCCACTCACCACAGGGCTTGGCTGAGGCTTTCCTCCTTCCCGGTGGATACTCAGCATAAGCTTGCTGACGTGCCCTTCCTAGGCACCAACTTGTTCGGTCCAGGAGTGTTCGGTCACCTTCAGCGTATAGAGCAGTCCAGTGCCACCTTGGATGCTACTTCTGGCAAGGGTTATTCGGGCAAGAACCAGCAGAACAGAAAGAAGAAGCCATTTTGGCACTCTTCTCCTGTGGTCCGGCAGCCCTCCTATTAAGGGGGACCGCAGCATTAACAGCAGCGGCAGGCTCAAGCTTGGCGCCCTCGGCCCAAGCAGGGTCCTCAGCAGCCCCCATAAAGGAGGCCGAGGCTCAGGTCCTGAAGCCTCCTCCTCCTCTTCTAAGCCTGCCCAATGATGGGTTGGGGTGGCCACCCCTACACCCGTCACGCCAGCTCTGGGTCCTCCCGTGGGGGGTCGGCTCCACCACTTCCTTTCCGCCTGGTCCGCTATCACTTCGGACAGGTGGGTTCCCGAAGTGGTCAGTCAGGGACTGCCTCTGGAATTCGTGCAGTACCCTCCAGCCAAGCCAAGCCCTTGGGAGGAGCGGATCTCTGCATGCACCCAGTCGGCTCTTCGAGACGACGTGGCTCAGCTCCTCCGCAAGGAGGGCAGTAGCTCCAGTGCCGGATCCTCTGATAGACCCAGGCTTTGTTTCCAGGTACTTCCTGGTGCCCAAGTGGATGGGGGGTAGTTGGTGCCCCATCCTAGATCTCCATGACCTGAATCAATATATCAGGTCCCGCACCTTTCGGATGGTCACTCTGAACCAGATCATACCATCCCTGAAGCGAAACATGTGGTTCTGTTCACTGGATCTACAGGACACATTCTTTCACATCCCAATCCATCCGTCCCATCAGCGGTTCCTCTGCTTCAGGGTCGAAGGGACCCTGTATGAGTTCCGAGCCATGCCGTTCGGCCTGTCACCGGCCCCAGGGGTCTTCAGCAAATGCATTGCAGTGGTGGCGGCCCACCTTCGGCGTCGAGGAGTCAGAATCTACCCTTATCTCGACGACTGGCTCTTGGCAGGTTCCTCCCTTCTGGAGATGGAGAGGTCCAGGGATCTGGCCCTTTAAACCTGCTCCCAACTCGGCCTCCTGATCAACGAGACCAAGTCGGAACTTGTGCCGTCTCAGGTGATGGGCTTCATTGGAGCAGAGCTCAACTCTTGTCAAGCCAGAGCTCGGCTCCCAGTGGACAGGGCGGAGGTTCTCTCCTCCTTTGCCCAATCATTTCTGGTTGGGCACTTGCGCCTGCCCGGGACTTTCTGCACCTTCTGGGTTACATGGCGGCACGCACCTCAGTGGTCCATTGGGCCCGGTGGCACATGCACCCCCCTCCAATGGGAGCTGGTCACCCAGTGGACTCAGCGTTATGGTCACTTCGACCAGCTGATCACTGTAACGCTCTCCAGTGGTGGACCGCCCCAGACCAGTTGCAGAAAGGGATCCCGTTTGTCCCCCCCGAGCCGATGGTTGTCCTTACAACCAGTGCCTCTCTCATGGACTGGGGAGCCCATATGGGGGACAACAGGGCCCACGGGTTCTGGACCCCCGAGGAGTCCCAATGCCACATCAGCCTGTTGGAGCTCAGAGCAGTCAGACTGGTGCTGTCCGCTTTCGCGCCTCAGCTCTGGGGTCAAGTGGTTCAAGTCCAGCTGGACAATACCACGACCATGTACTACCTCAACAAACAGGGCAGCATGCACTCCCGTCTGCTGTGCAAGGAGGTGCTCCACATCTGGACCCTCGTAAGCCAGTTGGAGGCGGATCTCCTAGCCATCCATGTGGCAGGAGCCTCGAACCAGCTGGCGGATGTGCTTAGCCACAGAGGCCAGACATCCCACGAGTGGTCTCTCCATCCAGAGGTAGCTTACAGCCTGTTCTTCCATTGGGGCAAACCGATGGTGGACCTGTTTGCCTCCAGGGAGAACACCAAGCTGAGGCTGTTTCATGCCCGCCCCCCCCTCAGCAGGGTTCGCTGCAGGGGGATGCCTTCTCGAGGCCGTGGACCCCAGACCTCCTCTACACCTTCCCTCCATTTCCCTTGATCCACAAGGTGTTACTCAAGGTGAGGAGGGACAAGGTGAAGGTGATCCTGGTAGCCCCAGATTGGCCGCGCCAGTTCTGGTACGCAGATCTCCTCAGCCTCAGCTGCAGGCTCCCGGAGCGGCTTTGTACACACCCGGACCTGTTATCTCTGAACCAGGGGAAGGTATTTCATCTGGGACCTTCAATCCCTGCACCTCACAGCCTGGTACCTGAGCGGCTAGAGTTCCAGGTTCTGGGTCTTTCCGAAGATGTCTACACCGTGGTGGAGGCATCTAGAAAGGAATCAACCAGGAAATGTTATGCCTTCAAATGGAAATGATTTTCCAT
This sequence comes from Neoceratodus forsteri, assembly GCA_016271365.2. Lineage (NCBI taxonomy): Eukaryota > Metazoa > Chordata > Ceratodontiformes > Ceratodontidae > Neoceratodus > Neoceratodus forsteri. Next base: position 810,693,573 of record CM057453.1, read on the forward strand.
TTGGTGTTAGGGTAAGGGTCTGGACCCCTTATCCTGTTCTGTGGCTAACATTCTCGAGTACCTTTGGTCTCTCTCCATAGGTGGGGGTCTACAGTCATCGACCCTTAGGGTGCATCTGGCAGCCATTTCTGCTTACCGGGCATGGGCCGGTCAGCTGACTTTGGCGCAGGAGATAGTGGTTGGGCACTTTTTCAAAGGCCTGGATCACATATCCCCTCCGGTGCGTGAGCCTCCACCTCCGTGGGATCTCTTGCTGGTTTTGGCAGAGCTCATGGGCAAGCCATTCCAACCCATGCACAAATGTGAGCTTTCACACTTGTCATGGAAGACGGCCTTCCTGGTGGCTATCACATCTGCCAGAAGGACAGGGGATCCCTGGCGCTTCCGTGGATTCTCCTTATCTGGTTTTCCACAGGGCAGCGTTGTTCTGCTCCCCACTCAAAATTCCTTCCAAGATGGTGTCAGAGTTTCATCTTAACCAGGTGTTGACTCCTACAGTTTACTACCCTAATTACACCTCGGACGCTGAGTACAGGCTCCATACCTTGGACTGAGATGTGCTCTCTCCTACTACAAGGAGAGGACGGCAGAAATTGTGGAGAGGTTTGCCAGCTGTTTGTTACCTACTGCCAGCCGCTTCTGACAGACCTGCAGCCAAACGGACCATAGCAAGATGGATTACAGCATGCATAGGTCTGTGCTATGAGTTGGCGGGCAAAGAGTGTCCCAGAGGGATAAGAGCTCATTCTACCCACCACACTGCTGCATCGGTGGCTGCTTCCAGGGACATCCCTATCCAGGAAATCTGTCAGGCTGCTACCTGGAAGTCAGCTAACACCTTTATCACCCACTACCACATCGATCTCGAGTCACGCCGGGATGCTGGTTATGGGACCTCAGTTTTCCAATCTCTGTTTCCTAAGTATGGCGTGTGCGCCTTGCCTCCCTCCTCCCAGAGAACTGCTAGGAGTCTGCCAGTAAGTGTGGATGAACAACATATCCACAATCCTAGAAGAACAGGTTACTTACCTGTAACAGTAATTCTAGGAGTGGTATATGTTGTTCATCCACATGGACCCACCCGACCTCCCTGGCTGCGGACACACAACACCTGACTTCTTGCAGGCTAAGATCTGGTGTGACGGGGCAGAGCCAAGGTATATATCACCCGGGTGGGAGGAGCCAGCATGAAGACTTCCGCAAGATTTAAAGTGGAAGGGGACATGCCAGTATATGTGAATGAACAACATTCACCACTCCTAGAACTGTTACAGGTGAGTAACCTGTTCTTACACACCCACCTGTAATTCTTCATCTTCTTGGACGGAGTCTCCACCACTCATTCACACACCCACCCACCATCCTCTGAGCTCACTTCTCTGTGGTCTTCACTCTCTCAGTGGCCGAGCTGTGACGATTCTGTTTTGTTGACCCTTCTTACATGGGTCATTTGGACGATCTTATGTCCGATATTAGGTTAGTCTTTCTCTAGGTTAGTTACACTGCACTCCTCGTGGAAAAAGGTACTGAGGTGGTTGGAGGGTCGACGCCGAGATGGTCTCACATGGCGAGCCTGGCTTGCGGTGTCGCCTCCTGCAGCCCTACCTCTGCACCGCTCTCATGAAAATGTTGGCTCCCCTGGGTCCTAGCATCTCCAGTGTAGTCCCATCAGTGTGAATGAATGGAAGAGACTCTGTCCAAGAAGATCAAGAATTACAGTAGGTATGTAATTTCCATATGTTGCCTGTTTCCATTTTTATGTATTGGTGTGACTCTTGCTACTTTCCAGTCCAGGGTATTAAATAGCTGGTATAGCACAGCAAAACGCTAAAGCAAAACAGGGAGTAACGCTAACCATTTCTAGAAATCCGTAGCAGCAGACTGCTAACCATTTTTTGAGCAAGTTCATGACATAGTGCACAACATTAATAAAACTATGTCATTTGTTTTTTTTTTTAATTTGTGCCAAGTGCTGTGCATTTTCATAATGGATTAGCACTTTCACGTGTCAAACTGCTAATCAGTTTTTTCAGCTTATTTAAAACCCTACAGTCATTTGCAATCTCCCCTGTATTTATGGATTTTTCAAAGAGAATTTTTAGTGGATGACAGATGGTACTTTCCATCATTTTTAGCATCTGCGGTGTTATACCATCCAGCCCTGGGGCCCCAAATGGTTTTAATCCCACTATCTTCTGCTTTATTTGTTCTAACTCTGTGGCATAGTTTCCTGACTGTGATGGTGGGATCACCATGGATGCCTCTGGCTCTGGCTGGGGTGCTTAACTTGGCCTTTAACAGATGCAGGAGTCATGGACAAAGGTGGAGGCCAGGTTACTTATAGTTTCCTGGAGTTGAAAGCTGTTCTATACATCCACCAGGCATTTCAGCTGCATCTTGCCCAGGTCCTCTGTTAATACAGACAGACAATGGCAGTGTGATACATTACATCAGCAAACAAGGGGGCTCTCATTCTGATCCCCTGTGCAGAGAAGCAGGAGAGTATGGTACTGGGCTCTGTCCAGCTGCCTACAGCTGTCAGCCATGCCCTCCTAGGTCTTAAAATGTATTGGCAGATGGGCTAACCAGTTCACAGTCCACATCCATGAATGGGAACTGCTAACCTGCATGGTAGATGACCTCTTCACAAGATGGGGGTCATCCAAAGTTGGACCTTTTGCATCCTTTGTGCAATACAAAACTGACACATTTTGCATGTTCGATCCAGGGCCTGGAGTTTTCTGGCAAGACACATTGTCTCTCTTGAAAGTTAATTTCCTGTAAGCAATTCCCCAATTTCTAATACAGAGGGTACTGCTGTAGCTGCAGAAGGGGAGGATCCTCATCGCTCCATTATGGCCTTGCCAGATATAGTTTCCACTTCTGTGGCAGATAACAGTGGAGCCTCTTGTCCCCCTACCACTTTGTCAGGATCTGTCATCACAGAACAAGGGATCCCTGGTCCATACAGACCTGAAATCCCTGCATCTGCATGCATGGCTCCTGAAGCCATAGCCATTGCACGTTTTGGGGTATCCCCTAAAGTACCCAGTGTTCTGATTGCAGCTAGAAAGCCTTCTACCAGACATACCTATTCTGTGAAATGGAAGTGGTTCACTTTCTGGGCTGCTTCCAGGAATTTGAATCAATTTACATGTCCTGTAAATGCAGTGTCGGAATACTTGCTGTAACTGTCAGACTCTGGTCTACAGTATTCTTTACATAAAGTGCATTTGGCCACATCAGCTTTCCATGTCCCATTGATGGTCGTATAGTTGCCCAGTTAGAAGTGTCCCGTACTTTTCTGACAGGTATTCTTAATATGATACCTCCTGTCCACAGTCCAGTCTCGCCTTGGGACTTGAAGTTTGTGCTTGAGAAACTGACATTGGATCTTTCTGAGCCAGCAGCAAGTTGTGGCCTACATTTCCTGTCATGGAAAAATACAGGTTACTCACCTGTAGCAGGAGTTCTAGGAATGGTATATGTTGTTCATCCACACTGTCTGGCGGGTTCCTTGCCGCTTTAAGTCTTGCCGGTAGGTCTTCAAGTAAAACTCGCAGCTCCGGCCCAAGACGCCAGATCTAGCCCGCTGGAAGCCAGGTTGTGTGTCGAAGCCGGGGAGCCCGGGTGGGTCGTGTGGATGAACAACATGAAAAAATTACTCACCTTAGTAATTGCTTTTCTTCTCATGGAGTCTTGCTATATTATGACTATATGCAGTCAGCCACTGCAGCTGAACTGCCCCGGAGAGGAAAGAGTTAAATCCAGAGAGTCTGGAGTTCCACAGCCGAGGGCGCTATACCAAAGCTCTATCTGGCCAGTTTCAAATGAAACTGTCAGGATCTTTATGAAGCTAACACTATGCAACAAGTCTGGTGTGGAAAGCTCTACACTAGCCAAGTGGCTACCTACTAGTAGGAATAACAACAGTATAAACAACAATATAAACAGCAATAATAATAATAACAATGAATAATAGTATTATTAGTTTCTCCCTAACAAGCACTATTAGACCCCCTTCCCCAAGACTCAAGTCCAGGAAGGGGCCAACATATTACTTAAAACAGAAATACCTAATTCCCTAACCCTAAATAAAGGGGTGAAGGAAGAACTAAAATGGCATGACACAGTGCTTGCACTAATTTGCCACCCTACCCATACCTCTCAACCTCCTGCCTCATAAATCAGGGACAAGGCTTAAAAAAATCAGGGACAAGGCTTAAAAAATCAGGGACAAAGGACCAAAATCAGGGACACATCTTCAAATTAATGATATCTACTCAGGAACCTGGTAGAATAACAGGCTTAGTGTACAATGCATTTTCTAAGAAGGAACAGATCTGTAACTTTAATGTTTGACATTATTTTGTGCTTACAACCCCATCTGTTTGGTCACAGAAACACAATTTTTAGGAGGGACAGAGTAAAATTTTGAGGTGAAATCAGGGACATCCCTGAAAATCAGGGACAGTTGAGAGGTATGCCCCTACCCAAGTAGAAGTTCTGAGAGGGCAGGAGGGAGGGTGGTCATAATATAGCAAGACTCCATGAGAAGAAAAGCAATTACTAGGGTGAGTAATTTTTTCTTCAAACACCATGAAGTCTTGCTATATTATGACTATATGCAGATTACACAGCAGTACCTCCATGGAGGAGGGTCAGAACCTACTTAGGAAATAGGCTCTGAAGCACAGCTGTGCCAAAACGAGCATCTCTCCTGGACTGAATATCCAGGGAATAATGCTTGGTAAAAGTGTGAACTGTTTTCCAAGTAGCAGCTTGACAGATTTCCAGAATGGGAATATCTCTAGCAGCCGCTAGAGATGCAGCTGTACCCCTGGTGGAGTGAGCCCTCAGTCCTGAGGGGGGTTCTCTACCTAGTTTTTGATAACAAAATTGGATACAAGAGACAATCCACCTTGCAATTGTCCTCTTAGTGGCAGGTTTCCCTTTGCCAACCTCGCCATAGGTAAGGAAGAGTTGGAGGGATTCGAACCTGTGACCCTTGGTGCGTTCCAAATAGTAGCTTAAGGCTCTTTTGACGTCCAAGCTGTGCAGACTCCTCTCACCTGAGGAAGAATGCTCAGTGAAAAATACTGAAGAGAGATGGATTGTCAGGTGGAAATCTGAAACCACTTTAGGCAAAACTTTCTGTTAGTCCTGAGGACTACTTATCTCTATGGAAAGAGATAAAATCTTCTTCCACTGACAGGGCCTGTAGTTCACTTATGCGTCTGGCAGAAGTGATAGCCACTAGGAAAACAGTTTTCCAAGTCAGAAACTTGAGCTCTGCTGAGGACAGAGGCTCAAAGGGGTTGCATTAACTGAGCAATGCAAACATTCAGGTCCCAAGCGGAGCTGGTTCTCGAAAAGGAGGGTTGGCGTGAAGTAACCCTTTAAAAAACTTGGAAAGCACAGGGTGAGAAGAAAAGGAAGCAGGCTTCCCTGCTGACAGAAAAGCAGAGACAGCTGCCAGATGAACCCTTAAGGTAGCTGGCCTAAGGCCTAAGGAATTTAAATGGACCAAATAGTCCAGTAAAATGGGCAGATCAGCAGATTCTGGGATAATCTGCTTCTCAGAGCACCAGATGGAAAACCTTTTCCACTTAGAATTGTAAGTGGCCCTAGTGGAAGGCTTCCTTGAAGCCTTTAAAATATCCAAAACACCTTGAGAAAGGTGTAAGTCAGCAAATTCTAACTCCTCAAAAGCCATGCCTTGAGATGGAGGGATTTGAGGTCCGGATACCACACTCTCCCCTGTGCACAGGCCAGTAAGTCGTGGACTCTGGGCAAGCTCAGGCAGGTGGACTGTCAGGGACAGAAGCAGGGTACCAGGGCTGTCTGGCCCATCTGGAGCAATCAGAATCACCTTGCAGGGCTGAGATCTGATTTTTACTAGTACCCTGAAAAGAAGGGGAAAGGGGGAAAGGCATACAGGAACTTCCTTTCCAATCCAACTGAAAAGCGCCCAGGGGACTGATCCCAGCACTGGAGGCCTGCAACAAAACAGAGGAAGTTGGTGGTTGTCTGGGGCTGCGAAAAGATCTATCTGAGGGTGCCCCATCTGGCAAAGACTGACCCCAGCACCTGAGGATTCAGAGCCCATGTGATGGCCCTGAGAAATCCTGCTGAGGGCATCCGCCAGGACATTGTCCTTCCCTGGAAGGTGAACTGCTATCAGGAGGTGTTCAGGGTAAGCCAGAGACCACAACTTCATTGCTTGGGTGCAAGGCTGATGACCAGTGCCCCTTGCTTGTTGATGTACCACATTGTTGTGGTGTTGTCTGTCCTGACTTGAACTACTTTGTTCTGGACAGAAGCTGAAAAGCCTGAAGAGCTAAAAGGACAGCTCTGAGTTCCAAAAGATTGATGTGGAGCAGAGATTCTGGGAGACCACACTCCCTGAGTGGACAGGTCCCTAGTGAGCTCCCACCTAACAGGGAAGCATCCGGGGTGAGGGAGTGGGAAGGGGAATGAAAGGAACCCCTTGTTTTAGATTGCTTTGATCCTGCCACCAGTGTAAGGCCAGGATCAGGGTTTTGAGTCACTGGAACCAATTTGGAAAGGGGTACCTCCTTTGAGACCAATAGGCCCTCAAATGGAACTGAATGTCCCTCATCTGGAATCTTGCTCCTTGCACTACAGCTGTGGAAGCAGCCATGTGCCCTAGGAGTTGCAGAAAATGCCTTGCTGGTCGAGAGACCCATGAGGGTAAGGAGGATGCCAGGGCAATGAGTCTGTCTACCCTTTCCGAGGGAGAAATGCCCTGGCTAACTTTGTGTTCAATTCTGCACCTATGAAAGTTAGTACCTGAACTGGTTCGAGAACTGACTTTGGTAAATTCAGCAGGAATCCCAGGGAAGTGAGAAGCTGCTGGGTGACTTGCAAGTGGGATGTTACCTGATCTGGGGACTGACCCACTATGAGCCAGTCATCCAGGTAGGGAAACAAAGCAATCCCTTGCCTTCTTAAATGAGCCACTACCACAGCTAGACATTTCGTGAATACCCTTGGCGCAGAGGTAAGGCCGAAGGGCATTGCCCTGAACTGGTAGTGGCCTGAGGGTAGTTCAAACCTGAGGTACTTTCGGTGAGAAGGCCTGATCAGAACATGAAAATAGGCATCCTTGAGGTCCAGGGAAGCTAACCAGTCCCCTGGCCTCAGGGAGGGCAAAATCATTGTCAGAGTTAACATTTTGAACTTTGGTTTCAAAAGATGCTTGTTCAGGTACCTTAAATCTAAAATGGGCCGCCATTCTCCTGTCTTTTTTGGGGTAAGAAAGTATCTTGAGTACAGCCCCTTGCCCTGATGGCAGAGAGGGACCTTTCTACTGCTCTTTGCAGTCCAAAGAGAAGAAACCTCTGCTTCCAAAGCAAGGGCTTCTGAAGGATTTGCAGGTGGAAATGTCTGGCTCTCATCTTCGGAAACTGTTTGAAGCTGAGAACCAGACCCTGGCCTATTACCTCCAGAACCCACCTGTCCAAAGTTAGGGACACCCAGTTCTGGCTGAAATAAACCAACCTGCCCCCACTGGTACAGGAGAATGGCCCTGGGCACCCCATCAGGGTGCCTGCTTGCAGTAACCTTAGGCTGAGGGAGGGGGCGGTTTACTTGTGCCCGTCTACCTCTGCCTCTAAAGAAACCCCTCTGTGCAAATGCAGAGGAGGCCTGAAATTGGTAAAAAGGCCTGTGGAAAGGCCTGCCCCTACCTCTGGGAGCGTGCCTCTGTGGAGTGGCATGCCTCTCCTTAGCCTGGGCACTTTTGTAGGTAGTTCTGTATTCATCCATCTTTTTCATATAGTTTTCTGTTTGTTCCCCAAACAGAGAATTACCCACAACAGGAAAATCCATAGCCTTTGACTGAGTATCTTGGGACAGATTAGTGCATCTGAGCCATGCCAACCAACGGAAAGCTACAGAAGTGGCCATGACCCTAGAGGAAACATCATTAACATCAACAGCAGTATGAAATTGAACTTTAGAGGCTTCAATGCCATCAGCAGCCACCTGTTCCAACTCACTAGCCAGCTGGCCATGGGCCTGCTTGGCTAACTGCAATACTGTGTCCCACCTAGATTTCTGATATCTAGCCACATAAGCCATATAATTTGCCTGCCTGAGTCCCAAAGAAGCTGCCATATACTGTTTTTTTAGCCATGGCATCAATCTTCCTGGAATCCTTATCAGGAGGATGTGAGGCCAGAGGAATATTAGCCTTGTCACAGGCTGCAGCTTGTACCACACCTACATGACTACACTGCTCAGTGAGAAGTCTGTATCAGAGCCTGACAAGGTATATCTTCTGTCCATTTTTTATCTACAGGAGGGACAGAATGAGGATTTTTAAAATCTTTGTTGTTTGCTTCCTAAATGACTTATGCAAAGGAATAGACAACCTCCTAGACTCTGGTATATCCATCATTTCTACATAATCAGGCTCCTCTTGCTCATCCACAGCTTCCTCTAAAGGAAGCTGGAGGGTTTCTGCAACCTTTTTGTAAAACATAAAATGAGAAGGGGACTCGGACAGAATAGGAGGAGATTCTAAAGGTCTGTCTGGAGAAATGTCCGGTTCAATGGGCACGTCCAGACCCTCCCAGCACACATGTAATGATCAAATTGGCCCTCCCTCTCCTGTGGTTCATAAAATTCCTCAACATCATACTCCTGAACCACTGGCACTGAACAGAACCAACCTTTTACCAACTGTAGGTGGTTCAGCAGGACCCTGAGACAGTGACTGGACAATCTGTATGGCTTTAGCTATTTCTGCAGCAGTTGGAGAGACAATTTTGGACTCCAAACCTACTGATTTCTTTGTCTTTTCACTGAGACTGGTTCCCTGAACCAGCCTTCCTTTGCCGAGGAAGTCTCGCCCTGGTCAGAGGGCACTCCCTCTGGTCCAGTGGGTACTGGACCGGGCTGGCCATCCGGTCAGCGGACTTCTTGGCCTCGTTCCTAGGCGGCCCAATCTCTTTTCAGGGTGGCTGCAGGAAATTTTACACCCTGCAGTCTGACAGGAGGTGGTCAGCCCCAGACAATAAACACAAGTGGTGTGTGGGTCAGCCTTGGCAAAGGCTTCCCACAGACATCACAGTGTTGAAACCCAGTGGCCCTTTTCTTTTGGGTTTCTCAGACATAATGCCAGCCTAACAAAAACTTGCCCTTTTGATGGCAGTGCCAGGCAAGACACCCTTATCGGTTCCTAACCGTGTCACGGGTATTTGAAAAAACCTATTTTAAAAGCAAGGTTTTTTTAGAACCAATAAGAACCAGGAACCGCACTCTAAAAGCCCAACCACACTTTAAAACGTTAAATTAAGCAAACCGATCGGTTCAAAACCGAACCGATAATTGAATTTCCACACAGACTTTAAATTTTCTACTTACGGTTTACCAGATAGAGCTTTTAACTTAAATCGGTAAAATAAATACTTTTGCGGTTCAAATGAACTGAAAATACTAGCTTGAACAAGAAATGAACCGATGTGGAAGGAGCTGATCTCTGGAGGCGACTGTTCAGTGAAAGCGGTAAAGAAATCAGTAAAGAATCTGACAGTTTCATTTGAAACTGGCCAGATAGAGCTTTGGTATAGCGCCCTCGCGCTGTGGAACTCCAGACTCTCTGGAGTTAACTCTTTCCTCTCCGGGGCAGTTCAGCTGCAGTGGCTGACTGCATATAGTCATAATATAGCAAGACTTCATGGTGTTTGAAATACCATTCCTAGAACTCCTGTTACATGTGAGTAACCTGTATTTCTAGGGACATGGATATGTTGTTCATCCACACCATCTGGCAGACTTCTAGCAGTTCTCTGGGAGGAGGGAGGCAAGGCACACACCCCCTACTTAGGGAATAAGGACTGGAGAACAGAGGTCCCAAAACCAGCATCCCGGCATGACTCAAGGTCGATGTGGTAATGGGTAATAAAGGTGTGTGCTGACTTCCCGGTAGCAGCCCTGCAGATTTCCTGGATAGGGACGTCCCTGGAAGCAGCAACCGAAGCAGCTGTGTGGTGGGTAGAATGAGCTCTTATCCCTTTGGGAGGCTCCATGCCCACCAGCCTGTAGCAGAGATCTATGCAGGAGGTGACCCACCTGCCTATCGTCCACTTGGCTGCAGCTCTGCCAGGTGCGGCTTCAGCATAGGTGACAAACAGGTGGCGAACCTCTCCCCGAACTTCAGCCGTTCGCTTCTTATAATAAAGAGCGCTCTTCTAGGGTCCAAAGTATAGAGCCTATATTCGGCCTCCAAGATGTGATTGGGGTAGAACACTGGCAGAGTCAACACCTGGTTAAGGTGAAACTCCGACACCACCTTCGGAAGGAATTTCGGGTTGGGGCACTGGACAGCCTTGTCCCTGTGGAAGACCAGATAAGGAGACTTGATGGAAAGCGCCTGGAGCTCTCCCATCCTTCTGGCTGACGTGATAGCCACCAAGAAGGCGGTCTTCCATGACAGGTGAGAGATGTCACACCTGTGCATCAGTTCGAATGGCTTGCCTATGAGCTTAGCCAGTACCAGCAGTAGATCCCACAGAGGTGGAGGTTCTCGCACTGGAGGGGATATGTGATCAAGGCCTTTGAAAAAGCGCCCGACCATCTTCTCCTGCACCACCGACTGCGTCCTGGCCCATGCCTGGTAAGCAGAGATGGCTGCCAGGTGCACCTTAAGGGTCGTCGACCGAAGCCCTTGCTGAGAAAGGGACCACAGGTAGTCCAGAATGCTTGCCAAGGAACAGGAGGAAGGGTCCAGCCCCTTGCCCTGACACCAAATGGAGAATCTCTTCCATTTAAAGGCATAGCATTTCCTGGTCGACTCCTTACGGGATGCCTCAACGATGTTGAGGACCTCGCCGGAAAGACCCAAGGCCTGGAACTCTAGCTGCTTGGGAACCAGGCTGTCAGGTGCAGGGATTGAAGGTCCGGATGGAATACCTTCCCCTGGTTGACTGAGATCAGGTCCGGGCGGACTGGAAGCCGCCTCGTGAGCCTGGAGCTGAGGCTGAGGGTTACCAGAATCACCTGCACCTTGTCCCTCCTCGCCTTGAGAAGCATCTGTGTTCGCTGTCTCAGAGAGGACCAAAATGCTAAGGCCTGTGAGATCTACCTGAAATTCAACCAAGCCACCCAGCAGCACTACCAGAAAGCCTTGCAGTCCTTCCTTCTAGAGCAGAAGGTAGCCAGAATGGAAAGAGAGCTCCAGGCAAGGAGCTTCTCAGCATCACCGGCCCAGTCCTCAGGTTCACATTCCTCCAAGGCCTGGGCCAAATCTTCAGGCAAGCACAAGCACCGGGAGATGGAGCGGAGTAAGGATAAATCTGTACTGGTCCGCTCCCAGTCTCCGTTCTCTTTGGCACCGACCACTGCAGCGTCATCATCCACTTTGACAGTGATGCCTCCTGCTGCCCAAACCCTCACTCCCATAGAGTCCGCTTTGCCAGTGATTTCACTTCAGCCTCTGCCAGTGTTGCAAGCCTGTCGCTCAGACCTCAGCTTCTTCATGGTTGGCTGGCAGTGGGTTCTGCCAGTCCTCTTATAGCCAGTAATGGCCCATTGACATTCTGGCTCCATCCACCCCTTCACGCCGCATGGCATTTCGCTGACGCTATGCTTCAGCCTCCCTGTTGACACCCCAAAGCACTCCTGCAATGCAAGCCACCGTCAGAATGCAGATGGTGCTCTTCTTCTATCCTAAATAGATACTTCTGCTCAGTATTTACTGAAGAGAAGGTAGGGCAGGGCCCACAGCTCAGCACCGTGGACACAGGGAGGAGGGAGGTGAGCACTAGTCCCTTCACAAAAGAAAGGGTCCTACAAGAGCTCTGTAAGCTCAGGGTGGACAAGGCAATGGGACCTGATGGCATACATCCCAGGGTACTGAAAGAGCTAAGGGTGGAACTAGCAGAGCCATTATCAGAACTGTTTAGTGAGTCTCTGAGCACAGCAGAGGTCCCAGAAGACTGGAAAAGGGCTCATGTGATCCCGCTCCACAAGAGTGGTAGCAGGGAGGAGCAGGGAACTACAGACCAGTCAGTCTTACCTCAGTAGTGGGCAAGATTATGGAGGCACTCCTTAAGGAAAGGATAGTGCAACACCTGAAATCCATAGGAACACAGGATCCAAGACAGCGTGGGTTTACAAAAGAAAGGTTCTGTCAAACTAATCTCATAGATTTCTTTGACTGGGTAACCAGAGTGGTGGACCAAGGGGGAGCAGTTGATATCGCTTACCTTGACTTCAGCAAAGCTTTTGATACTGTTCCACATAGGAAATTTATTAATAAGCTGGGTAGGCTCGGGGTGGGTCAGAAGTTGGTCAGCTGGATGGCAAACTGGTTGGCGGGCAGAAAACAGAGAGTGGTGGTAAATGGTATACAGTCAGAAGAGATGCAGGTCACAAATGGGGTACCTGAGGCTCAGTCCTGGGGTCAGTCCTCTTCAGTATCTTCATCAGTGACATTGCAGATGGACTGGAGGGTAAGGTTTGTCTGTTTGCAGATGACACCAAGATCTACAACAGAGTAGATGATCCAGATGGGCTGGGCAGAATGAGAAGAGATGTGGATGAACTAGCAGAATGGTCGGAAGAGTGGCAACTGGGGTTTAATGCAAAAGTGCAAGATCATGCACATAGGGAGAGAAACCCTGTAGCCACCTATAGGCTGGGAGGAGTTGCTGGCAGTCACAAGGGAAGAAAGAGACTTGGACATCATCATACACTGATGACCTGAAATCATCCAAGCAGACCACTAAAGCAGTAGGTAAGGCTAGGGGGATGTTAAGGTATATTAGTAGGGGTATAACAAGTCGGGAAGAGGCGGTAATAATCCCTCTTTACAAGACACTGGTTGAGCCCCATCTGGAGTACTAGTGCAGTACTGGAGCCACACCTTCACAAGGACATTAACCAAATTGAGGCAGTCCAGAGAAGGGCAACCAAAATGGTGCAGGGACTGAATCAGAGAACATATGAGAACAGATTAACGGAGCTCAATATGTATACCCTAGAGCAAAGGAGGGAGAGAGGTGATATGATCGAAACATTCAAACACCTTTAGGGCATTAACAAGGTGAAAGAATCTAACATGTTTCAATATAAGAAAAATAGCAGGACAGGAGGACACTGCATGAGATTAGAGAGAGGCCGATTTAGGGGTAATGTGAGGAAGTTCTTTTTCACAGAAAGGGTGGTGGATGCATGGAACTGCCTACCTCAGGAAGTGGTGGATATGAATACAGTGCAGGGCTTCAAACAGGCATGGGATAGGCATAAGGGAGCAATACAGATGAGTATGAATAGATAGGCCATTGACAGAGCAAAGGCCAATGGCACATTTATAAGGTAGAAAAAGAAATGGGCAGACTGGATAGGCCTTGCAGTCCTTATCTGCTGTCAACTTCTATGTTTCTTCATAGAGATCATACAGTGTCTTGTGCCTTCTTCAGGCCCAGCGATGCTGGGGCCTACCAGACCAGCCACCACATTGACACCTGTCTTGTTGACACGCCCTGCTTGCTCAGTGGCATCAACATCCTTGCTTCCTTCCTTGCAGCCTTCAAAGCCCCTCAGCGAGGATCAGGAATACATACCTGACCTCATGCCACAAGAGGAAGAAGAAGAGGAGGAGGAAGATATGGATGGGAGCACTGATAGATCTGGCTCCACTATTTCCACCAGAAATGAGGACTCTACATTATATACCCCCAGGTCCCCTCCTGAAGACTCTTCCTTCATCAGTACGATGAGACTGCTCCAAACTGCCATGAGTTTCAATCAGTCAATCAACATTTTATTTATAAAGTGCAATTCGCAAAGAGATCAAAGCGCTTGTACATTGATTAAAATCTAAATTAAAATATCTAATAAATGTTAAAATACACATCTACTTCATCTGACAATTCATCTGAACTCAGGGAAGACAAGATTAAAAAGGTGTGTCTTCAATGCAGATTTAATTAGTCTGATGCCCAGGAGCAGGATATTACTCAAAGAAACTTGGTGGAGTGTCTAGAACTGCCAGATTCTCCACCTCTGGTCCTTTCTCCTCTACTGGCTGCACTAGAGGATGCCATTCTGGCTGCTTGGTACAGGCCAAGCTTGATCCCTGCCATTCCCAGAAAGGCAGACAAAGCTATACCATGCTCCATCAGGAAAGCCCTTTTTTGCAGGGCAACCTGAGGCAGATTCGATTATGATTAAGGCAGCCCATGATAGGTCCAAGGTGCCTAACACCTCGGGTCTCTCTCCCACCAGATAAAGATTCAAGAAAGCTAAACTTCATGGGTAAGAGAACTTTTGCCTCTGCCATACTGGGCCCCAGAATAGCTGTCAGGCCCATGTGGTCAAATTCCAGAATACCCTCTGGAAAAAGGCTAAGGTGGCAGCCCAGGCCCTTCTAGAGGGTCCTCAGAAGCAAGAGATGCTCAAGGCTCTCAAGAGTGGAGCTGATGTATGTAAGCACCTCTTGAGGTCTGCCTATGATATTTCTGGTGCCTCATTCAGAGCAGCTGCGGTTGGCATCTGCCTAAGGAGACGTTCTTGGCTCAGGGTGTCTGTGTTCGCTAGTGAGGTCCAGCAATCCATTTTGAATGCCCCTTTCAGAGGTTAAAATCTCTTTGGGGCAGATGTACAGGATATCCTTTCTGACCTGCAGGCATCAGGGAGGACTCTTTGGTCAGTCCAGTCCCTTTACTACACCCAACCAAAAAGTGGGCAGAGGGTGCCCTTTTGTCATGCCACTCACAGGCCCAGGTCAGGGACCAGACAGCGGGGCAAGCGCAGAGCAGGAGCAGCCTTGCCTGCCTCTGCCTCCACCACAGGTAAAGCCCCCAGAGGTGAAGGTGTGGCCCCAGCCACAGGTTCAGCTTCAGCATGACTCCTTACTAGACCCCCATCCTCCAGTACTCCAGGAGATGGTGGTGGGGGGTCATTTCTCCCTTCCCCTGGACTGGTGACTGTGTGGGTCCTGCAACTCGTAGAGCAAGGTCACGCTCTAGAATTTCTGGAGTTGCCTCCAGATCTTCCCCGAAATCACTCAAACTACCCTCCAGACCACATTCCAGTGCTACTGGAGGAAGTCCGCACACTGCTGCAGAAGAAGGCTATAGAACCAGTTCCTGGGGAACAGAGGAATGGGGGGGCTGTATTCCTACTTCTTCCTGGTCCCCAAATCCACAGGGGACTTGAGGCCATTCTGAATTTGAGAAATCTAAACTTCTGTATTCAGTACAAGAAGGTCAAGGTGGTAATTCTTCAGGGCCTGCTGCCCCTACTACAACAGGGGGACTGGATATTCTCCCTAGACATGCAGGATGCTTACCTGCACATGAAGGTTTGACCTTCCCACAGGAAGTACCTGGGGTTCCTGTTTCAGGGGAACACTACCAGTTCAGGGTATTGCCCTTTGGCTTGTCTCTGCACCATGGGTCTTTACCAAATACTTAGTGGTGGCAGCAGCGCTCAGGAGGGAGGGAGGGACTGTGTGTCCTTCCCAGTCTGAACGACTGGCTGCTCAAACCTTAGAAGAGCCGCCAGCCCTGCCGCAACCGCCAAAGTCCTGCGCCCAGCCCTTCCAGGAAGCCTGTTGACAGGGGCCGACCGCTGATACGCACGCCCAGAAGGAGAACCACGAGCTCGGCCGCACCCTGGTCCTTTGACCCGCTAAAGGCGTAAAAGCCGCCAGGTCCTCTCCTAGCCCGCCAGGGCTTAGGAACCCGCCATCGAGACCCCCGTGCCTGCCGAGGACCCTCTGCCTGCCTGCCCAGGTACCTCCGAAGACCGCCAGCCTGCCACAACCGCCAAAGTCCTCGCCCAGCCCTTCCAGGAAGCCTGTTGACAGGGGCCGACCGCTGATATGCCGCCCAGAAGGAGAACCACGGGCTCGGCGCACCCTGGTCCTTTGACCCGCTAAAAGGCGTAAAGCCGCCGGAATGCGTTTTCACGCTTTCCAGCTGCCTGTTGCCTCCAGCTCAGTCTGCAGTGCTCCTGGCTGTACTCCCTCAGGAAGCGGCTGTTTTCACCTGAACTGCTGGCCTTGGAACTTTCTTGGACTGGGACTACTGGCGCGCTCCTGGCGCCTCCCTACCCCACTTCAGGTTAACTCCGAGCGGATTCAAGACTCAAGTGCTACAGCCCCTTCGGTGGCAGTTTGTTTGGACTATTTATCCCTGGATTTTAAGTAATTCTGGCCTTTTGCCCTGTTTTTCGCTTAGAGTGCATACCTGAGCTATTTTTCAGTGTGGTTAGTCCTCTTATACTGCCTAGTACTTGTATTTCATAGAGCCTAAGTCTTAACCTGTAAAGCTATCTTGTAACTAACTTAAAGCTTGATTTTACCTGCCTATAGTGTGTTACAGCCCCTCTCTCACTGTTTTCTTTGGATCCCCTCCCTAATCTCACACTCCCGCCCTTTTTCTTTGTCCTCTGACCGCGCCTTATCCTTCAGCTTCCCTTAGTTAAGTCTCTCCCTTGTTGCTCTCCTCAGGTCCTCTCCTAGCCCGCCGGGGCTTAGGAACCCGCCATCGAGACCCCCAGTGCCGTCGAGGACCCTCTGCCTGCCTGCCCAGGTACCTCCAAAGAACCGCCAGCCCTGCAGACAGCCAAAGTCCTCGCCCAACCCTTCCAGGAAGCCTGTTGACAGGGGCCAACCGCTGATCACTTGCGCCCAGAAAGGAGAACCACACTCTGGCCGCACCTGGTCCTTTGACCCGCTAAAGCGTAAAATCCGCCAGAATGCGTTTTCACCGCTTTCCAGCTGCGGTTGCCTCCAGCTCAGTCTGCAGTGCTCCTGGCTGTACTCCCTCAGGAAAAGTGGCTGTTTTCACCTGAACTGCTGGCCTTGGGAACTTTCTTGGACTGGGACTACTGGCGCCGCTGCATGGCCTCCTACCACTTCAGGTTAACTCCGGCCGATTCAAGACTCAAGTGCTACAGCCCCTTGGTGGCAGTTTGTCCCTTGGCGGTTTGCGCCTGACTCCCCCTCCCCCACCTCACCCACCCTGGTCAGCCTGTAGATTTATAGCTCTCCGAGCATCATATGACTAAGTGCCCACTTTCCCATTGGTCCCTTATACTCTCACGCTGGGGTGATCTACCCCTAACGTCTGTCTAAACTTTTCAAATCCTCCTCGCGCCCAAAGTTCGTAACCTCCCTGAACCAAATTGTCCTCCTCCTATCCTCCGTACACGAGCGGTTTCGTTTATATATACTTCTCTAAACTTCCTCTCTCACTAAGCCACTGTTTTCCTTTCTCTTTACGCCTATCTGCTCTAACCTAATACCTAGGAACCTTGCTTCATTTCTGCCACTCCCCAGCTCACCCCTGTAAAAACCCCTCAGCTGCACATTCAGAAGTGTTGGGTCCTAAGTGTGAATCATGTCCTCCTCGCCTACACAAACATCTTGCCCCCATGGCAGACTGAATAGGATTATCTTCCTGATCTTCCTCTCCCTCCTCTGGGGCATAAACAAAGTCTCTCTGTCAGTACGCACCGACACTCTCAGAACTCCCCCCTCAGCCACTGACTTCTGTTTCTCCAACCTCATGACTGCAGACCTTAGACTCAAACCCTCCTGGGAACACCTTCTCCTCCACAAAGGCTGCACTTATCGAGCTCTGTCCTCCCTCAGAAATAAATGGAAGTGTTACAAGAATGCTCCAGACCTCCTTAGCACACTGCTTTTGTACCTAGCATCACTCCTGATAATGCTTTCTGGGGATATTGAGCTGAACCCCGGCCCGCCCAGCAGTGGGGCTCCCCCGAATGGATCTTTCAACAAATCCAAGGGATTTTTTATATCACATATGAACATCAGAAGTCTCTTAAATCACCTGCCTGAAGTGGAAGCATGGCTCAATGTACATGATCCCGACATACTGTGCCTGTCAGAGACCTGGCTGAAACCTGGAACACCTGATTCCTTGTGCACCATACCTGGCTACTCATTTATTCGGAAGGACAGACCGGGGTCAAAGAGGGGTGGAGGAGTTGCCCTCTACCATAAATCTCACCTGGACGTTAGTATCATCACTGACTCAAACCCCCAAACCACAAGTGAATCAATGCATGCACTCCTGTCCCTTGGCTCTAAAAAACTTCACATAATCTGTATTTATAATCCACCCTCTGGGGGAGTAAATGGGCTTCAGGAAGCACTCCAGCTCACCCTTAAACGCATCAACAAAAATGAAGCTGTCATCCTTGGTGATGTCAACTTGAACTGGTTAGGTCCTTCGCACAATTCCCTGGCTTCACTAGTGCAAGGTCTAAACTTTCATCCACAAATAATGGAAATCACTAGACTGTCTGGGCCACAGTCTGGCACACTTATTGACTGGATCATGACAAACAGACCTGAACACATGACCTGCTCTGGGATCTTGGCAGATACTATCACTGATCACTCCCCTATCTACTGCCAGTGGAGGGCTGGTCAGCCACCTCCCCCACCTCGGCAGGTCACTTTTACGAATTTTGCAAAGTTGGATACAGACTCCTTCCTCCGGGACATCTCAAACATTGACTGGTCGGATATATACCGGGCAGAGAATGTAGAGGATGCCCTGAACACATTCCTACAACAATACCTCCTGTACAAAACAAGCATGCTCCAAAAACCACGCATAGAGTCGGGAAAACAAACTAGATGGCTACATAAGGATCTCCTAAAACAAATAAGGTACAGGGACAAGCTCTGGAAAACCTTCAAAAACTCCAAATGGACTAGGGACTATGCAAACTACAGGCAGAAAGAAATTCCTGCAGGAAAAACATTAGGCTGTCAGCGTGTATTATCAGAATCTGATAAAGAACTCAGTCCATGACCCCGTAAATTTTGGGGCCACATAAAAACCTTCCTGGGGACACCTCAATCAGTTACACCCTCTGACATGGTAATAAATGGCTTTCATTGCAATAACCCCATCACCATATAGCGCCTTCAATAGCATGTTCTCAGATCTCTCCCCCTATACCAGCACTCTACCACCAGCAGCCTCCACTGCCGACACTGTGCCTCTTACTGACCCTGTCACCCCCGCCAGTTATCCAAAACCTATACCACACCTCCTCTATTTCAAAGCCATCACCAGCTCGCAGGTTCTGCACCATCTAAAAAAACTATCGGAATTCACTAGTCCTGGCTCTGACCAACTTGAACCTCGCCTTTTAAAACTAGCTGCGCATTTTATCTCCAAACCTTTGGCTAGAATTTTCACCTTATCCCTCACCAGCGGGGCAGTCCCCGAACTATGGAAAATGGCCAGGATCTCCCCTATTTTCAAAAAAGGGAACAAGAAAGATATCTCTAATTACAGGCCTATTGCAATACTATCCCACTCAGCAAAATCCTTGAAAAACTGGTTGCCACACAGATCCGGAATTCCTTGAAACCACTAAACAGCTCAATGATGCACAGCATTGATTCAGGAAAAACCACAGTACCGCGGGCTGTAGCTAAGTTCACCACTGACATCCTCACTGGCATGGATCAAGGGAAAGCTCACAGGGGCTGTCTTTATTGACCTAACCAAGGCATTTGACCTTGTTGATCACCCCTGCTCCTATCCACCCTAAAGCGAAATAGGCTGCTCCCTCCCTGTGCTTGAATGGTTCAGGAGCTACCTGACAGACAGGTCCCAGGCTGTTAAATTCAACTCAGCCATCTCCTCCACTGTGGAAACGAACATTGGAGTGCCACAAGGCTCCATTCTGGGTCCTCTTCTGTTCACCCTATTCATCAATAACCTACCAGAAGAAATACCTGCCTGTTCATCGCTCCTCTACGCAGATGACTTAGTTATCTATGCCAGCTCACCCAATGTAGAGCACATTAACACCTCGCTAAATAGTGCCTACTCCAGTGTCCAGAATTGGTTAAACTCCCACCGCCTCATTCTGAATTCCTCAAAACTAATGCCATGCTACTAGGCACCACTCAAAAGATCGTATATGTGTTCCACTCCCCTGAGCATCGTAGATTTAAATGGCGATCCTCTGCAGACAGTTACCACTTTTTGTTACCTGGGCATCCTACTAGACCAATTGCTTGATTTAAACCTTCATATCCAAGCCACTTGGAAAAATGTTAACTGCAAGTTAGGAGCTGCCTATAGAACAAGTTATATGCTTACCTCCTCCGCTAAGCTTGCCATAGCCAGAGGGATCCTGCTACCAACGCTTACCTACTGTGCGCCTATACTTACTTCTGCCCACAAATCCGCACCGCACAAATAGGATGTAACCTATAATAACATATGCAGATATGCCTTACAATCCCCATGACTTCTTCATCACTGCCAGCTATATAAGGACCTTGGGTGGCTCTCCCCCTCGGCCGTCAGGAGCTACTTCCTGGCATGCCTAAATGACTCTATACTGAGACAAAGTCAGCCTGCTGCTCTTGCGAAGCTCCTTCTTCCTGCGATTCCTAACCGCACGCTCAGATCTGCTGACAAAGACCTGCTGGAAATTCCCGCTGCCGCACCAACAAAGGAACAGGCTCCTTCCAACATACAGCCCCCAAGTTATGGAACCAGCTTCCTCTGGACCTCAGGCATGCCCTCCATCCCTCTTTCCAGCGGAGTTGAAACTACACCTGGCTGCCATAGATCCCTGCACCTGCTTTGATCCTACATGATTCCCGTATCTTCCCTGCCCTTGCTCCCCACCCCTGCTACTGGTCTCTATACCACCCTCCTTTGTTCTCTCTCCTGATTCCTACCTCTCCTCAAACCTCATTATCGTTATAATTATGTATAAGTTTTTATGAATGTTTGCACTTATCTACTACTACCTACATTTACTGTATATTATGTACTGTTTTATCCTCTGCGCTACCTAGACACTGCCCAAACCTACTTCAGGTGGATGTTGGTACTATAAAATCACCTCCTCCCTCCCTTCACTTGTCCTCCTTTACAGCATAGAACCCTGCTGAGGACTGACACCTTGCCTCTATGCCCAACCTCGGAACCACAGGCCCGGCCGCACCTTCCGCTTACTACACAAAGCCGTATTTTACTGCGCCTTTCCTCCCACCCCCTTTTTATTTCTTTTCATCCCTACTAGCCGACTGGGACATAAACCTGGCCTCCCTCTAGCCTGCCGTCGGGATCCTCTTACTTCCCCCGAACCCCCTGAGGCTGCATGGGCTGGCTGCCGACGGCCGTCAGTTTATGACACCTCTCCCCCCTCCCCCGTCTCTTACCCTCTGCGCTACCGGGGCTCTGCCCACACTTGCCATAGGTGCATGTTGGCTTTACCTCCTCCCTCCCCTTCCTCTTATCTACCTCTGCCGATAGACGTTAAGGGCCTGGGACTGCCTCTGGTCCTTATGCCCAGTCTAGGAACCACCTGCCCGGCTGACCTACCGCCTCCTACCCCCAAAGCCATTATCTTTGTAGCGCTGTCTCACTCGTCCATCCCTCCCTTTTTTCTACCCGACTGTGGAGTCCATGAACCTGGCATCCTCCTGGCCTGCCGCCGGGATGTTCTTAGCATCCTTACTTGCTTACTCCCCTGGGTACTCTGCTTGGCTGGCTGTCGAAGGCCGCAGGTCATGTTTTCCCATTACCCCTCCCCCTGTCTTTCCTGCCCGATTAGGAACCTCAAACCCGGCAGTCTCCCTATGCTTTCCCCGGTAAAGCAGCTAGCAGTCCCTTGAGTCCTATACCCCTTCCTTACCTGCCACCTGTACCTATACTCCCCTGAAGCTGCTCTTGGCCTGCTGGTCATGCTTAGTATAGACAAACCATGTTAGACTAGCTGGAACCATTTCTATATGACTAGGAATGTACTATTTATGGATGTTTGCCTAAGTTGTATTGTTTGCTTCCATGTGTTATGCTGTATTGTACTCTCCCGGGTCGTGCCTGAAAATAGTCACCTGCTGGCTAGTGCACTTACCCGGTAAACAAAAACTAAATAAATAAATAAATAAAATAGTCCAGGGAGCAACTGTCATATGCCCTAGCATGGACCAGACAGCTGTTCAGTGCACTAGAGATCACGATCAATCTGCCCAAGTTAGTCCTGACTCCTTGTCAGCGCCTCCAGTACATAGGAGCTATACTGAACACTGCTCAGGATGGCCTTCCTACCCCAGGACAGGGCAGAGCACCAGATGGCGTGGGCCCAGGTGCTTTACAACAACGGGTATGTCACAGCCAGGACATTCCTGAGACTGCTGGGCCTGATGGCAGCAGCTGTCGTCGCAGTTCCCCTGGCAAGGCTGCACGTGCGGATTCCCCAGTGGACATTAAGAGTCCAATGGGACCAATGCACGGACAGTCTAGAACAGAAAGTTTGAGTAACATCACCTATAAAGAAGGTGCTTCAGTGGTTGATGGAACCAAGCAACTTGTTCAAAGGAGTTTGTTTCCTAATCCTCTTCCCTCATCAAATCCTCACTATGGACACGTTGGGGATGGGCTGGGGGGCACATCTGGGACCCCATAAGACCCAAGGTACATGGACCACCACAGAGAGTTCCCTCCATATAAACATCCTAGAGATTAGGGCCATTCTGTATGGCCTGCAAGCCTTCCAGAATCACCGTCCCGGGGGCCTCTGCTGGTGCAGACAGACAATATCAGTGCAGTGCACTACATAAACATGGAAGGGGGAACTCATTCATACCCCCTGTGTAGAGAAGCAATGAGGGTTTGGTACTGGGCTCTAGAACACGGTCTCAGACTGTCGGCAGTCCATATTCAAGTGTCAAAACATCCTGGCAGATAGGCTAAGCAGGTCACAGTCAAAAATGCATGAGTGGAGTTGCTGACCTCAGTAGTGGAAGACCTGTTCAACAGGTGGGGTCATCCAGAATTGGACCTTTTGCATCCCCTCAACCCAAAACTGACACTTTTCTGCATGCCCGCTTGCTCCAGGGCTTGGAGTTTCTCTCCTGGAAAGGGAAGTTCCTCTACGCCTTTCCTCCCTTCCCTCCTAATTCAGAGGGTGCTGATCAAGCTTCGTATGGAAGGAGCAACTCTGATACTCATTGCTCCCTTCTCGCCTCATCAGATCTGGTTCCTCTTACTGCAGCAGTTAGCAGTGGAACCTCCAGTGCCCCTACCCCAGTGCAAAGGCTTGCTATCACAGAAGCAGGGCACCTTGGTCCATCTGGACCTCAAGTCTCTCCATCTTCGTGCCTGACTCCTGAGGACGTAGCCGTGGTAAAATCTGGGGTATCCCAACAGGTGGCTGAAGTCCTAGTGGCTGCGAGGAAACCCTCCACCAGGGCCACTTATTCCATGAAGTGGACACACTTTGCTCTGTGGGCTGCTTCCCATCACCTGGATCCCTTCACTTGTTCAGTGAGTCAGATTCTGGAGTACTTGCTGTCCCTCAGACCGCAGGGGCAAAGTACTCTTCCATTAAAGGTGCACCTGGTTGGCATTTCAGCTTTCTGTGTGCCTATTGATGGCTGTATGGTTGCACAGCTGGAGGTGTCCTGTATGTTCTTGAGAGGCATTCTTCACTTGAAGCCTCCAGTCTGCAGTTCAGTCCCAGCTTGGGACTTGTATTTTGTTCTAGAGAAACTTACTTTAGCTCCTTTTGAGCCGGCCGTGACATGTGAGCTACACTTTCTGTCATGAAAAGCGTTATTTTTAATTGCCATTACTTCTGCTCAAAGGATTTCCGAACTTCAGGCTCTGATGTGTGAGGCTCCTTATTTGATTTTCTATAAAGACAGGGTGTCTTTGTGTACCAACTCTAAGTTCTTGTCAAAGGTGGTGTCTGAGTTTACCCTGAATCAAACCATCCACCTGCCTGTTTATTTTCCGGAGCATGCCAGTCCAGAGGAATCATTGCTCCATACTTTAGATAGTGCATAGAATTCTCAGTTGTTATGTTCACGTACAAAGGACTGCAGGAAGTCCTTCCATCTTTTGTTTCTTTCACCTCAGGGAAAGAGAGCTTTCCAGTTTCTAAACAGTGTCTGTCCAGATGGTTGGCCAACTGTATTCTTTTTATGTTGTCTTGCGCATGCACAAGCAACATATTGGGGTAACTTGGAATAGCGTGTTTTGGATGCGTGGTTGTGTTGTGGCCAGTGGAGCCACTACTTTTTCGGGCTGGACTCCATGGCATGAATTAGATTGCATGCTTTCTATGACAGCAGTGCAAAAGCGTGCCACCAACTTGAAACGATTTAGCCGCTGCAGTGAGGGAGCTCCCCCTCATTTCAGGGCGTGCTTTGCCTGGTGTCACATTTCAATAAAAGATGGCAGTGGCTGTCGCCGTCCACCTCACAGTCCCAATCAAGACAACGTCAGGGGTGCCCAGTTCCTCTGTCGGCATGCCCCCTTCCCAGTTCTGTTTGCCGATGGGGGAGTCCAATCCCCATCAGCATAATGGCCCCCTTATCATTTAATTTGTGTGCTGAGGGGGTGCCCAATCTCCCTCTGCATCATGCGCCCCCCCCAAGACACATTTCTGTGCCGACGGAGGGTCCAATCCTCATCAGCTTTGGTCCCCTCTCCCAACATAGAGGTGGCACACTGGACCCACCCAGTATGCCAAACCACACCTGCAAAATAAGAAACCAACCAGCGTTGTCTTTATGGGTGTTTTTTACCTGAAAAACAAGAAAATGGTACCTCGACATGTCCGGTGCCCTTCCCCAACCTCGCCCACCCTGTCGTATCCGCCTCACCCCATACTTTCCTCCGGAGCCTGGTTTCCTCCGAGCCTGGTCTGACGATCTTGGTGGACCAGGAACAAGTCTGCACTCTTCAAAGCTGACCACGAACTGAAGAAATGCTGGTAAGCTGTATAATGGCATAAATGTTTTTTTTCAACTTTGGTGCATATCTCAGCCATTTTGGCACCAAATTTTGAACATGGGGTTCTTGGGACTCCACCTCATGAATTCAGTCACTGTCATCTCGGTATTCTGTCCCAAAGGTGATTTTAGGTCACTGTCTTGGAATCTGCTGTAGGGACCAGTATCGAAAGCGACAGTGTCACTGCTCATGGTGGGCTCCAAAAAGCCTATGTTGCAAAGTTAATTGAAAAAATTCCCAAAAAGTACTGTGTTACAAGCGTGTGTTGCATGGCAGTTTCCATACTGCTTTCGTGCGTCGAAATTACAATATTGTTACTCAGATTTTCAACATTGCCATTTTTCACCTCCTTATGAACAGTACAGCTGTCATTTTCCACATCCTGCCGAAATATAGTCTCATATATCCAACGCACAGTGGCGCAGTTGCTGTAGGAAAACAATGTTCGGGACAGAGTAAGAAAATCATAGTAACACCGTAAATGAGCAGAGGACCCAAAATGGCTATTTAAAAAATTTGGTGACAAAATTCCACAAAATGACCATGTTATGAGCGTGCATTGCGCAGTTTCCACGCACAGTTGTAACTCCGAGAACTTTTCATATTTTTATTCCAGATTTTCAACATTGCCATTTTTGCACACCTCCTTATGAACAGTACAGCTGTCATTTTTCACATCCTAACCGAAATGTGGTTTCGCACATCTGGCGCACAGTGGCGCAGTCGCAGTGGGAAATCAATGTTCGGGACAGATCAGATTAAGAAAATCATAGTGCCACTGTTCATGAGCAGCGGTCTCAAAATGCCTATGTTAGGTCTTATCTCCTGGTCCCGATGGTTGGAGGTCTCCTGAGTCTAATCTCCACCAGGGAATTAGGAGTGATGGAGCTACTTACGTTTATGTAGATCAGACATTGGATGTCATTGTGGGCTGCTTCCACCTAACAAAATTTCCATGTGGTCCTGGTGCCTGACGGCTAGCATTCCAGATTCTGCCAAAGATCAACTGTTATGGTAAGTTCTTAAGTAACTGTTCTTCCTACTTCAGTTTGTTTGCACATCCACAGCGGTGAGCTAAAATATGGATTGGTTAAAATTCTGGCTCCTGTGTTTTACTGTGAGTAGTATATGTTGTGTCTTTACTCTTATGGTATGGAACTGTTTCTGCTGAATGTTTTTTCCTGCTGTTTGGCACCATGTAGCTACTTGTATTCCGAGGGATAACTCCAGTTCCTCTCAGCATTAGTGACTTTGTTTTGGTAAGTAATAAATGTAATGGACTTTTATTTTAACAGATACCCTCTCATTAAAATCTGCAAACATACTATCTTTTACCTGATAATGTTGCGTGTTGATTAGTGTTGGACACGTTAAGAAATGTACATTAAGAAATCATAAAATATTATGATACCATGAGCAAAACACAAAAGTTAGGTTTTAGTTGCAACAGTTCAGTCTGGAATGAGTTTCATCTTCCAGGAAAGTCCTCTGCATGCCTTAGCCACTCTGGGCCTACCTGACAATGAAGCCCAATCCAGATGAAATTATTACATATACATTCCTCCTTAGATAATGAGCCCAAAGTGCATGGTAGTTTGATGAACAATGCTTCCATGTTCACTTTTCTCAGCTGTCAGTTAATAGGAGTTTCTTTTTCCTTCAGGGATGGAATATCTTGCCATGAAGAGATACATTCATAGGGACTTGGCAACAAGGAACATTCTGGTTCTAGTGAGAACAGAGTGAAAATTGGAGACTTTGGTTTAACCAAAGTCTTGCCCTAAGACAAAGAATATTACAAAGTGAAGGAACCGGGAGAGCCCTATATTCTGGTAGTGGTGATGCAGATTGTGGACAATAGCGCTTTCAGATATCCTAGCAGTATCAAGGCAGAAATGGAGATGATGGGAACTCATCAAAGATGCATCTAAATTTGTTCAGTGGATCTTGTTTTTGAACAGGCTACTTGCTATATGTTCATATGTCAAGCTGGAGATAAAGATCAATACCTTGTGGAAGTTTAGGCATGACTGAGTGCTTATGGATTCCCAAACTTGTGGGGATATCACTCAAACCATAAGAGAGATCTGGGTGAGACAAATGTGTTAGTAAAATAATCAGTCAGTAAATTTTTAGTCATCAAAAGCAAAGACTAATGGCTGACCGTATTTAACAACTTTAAAATTGTGTAGATAGCGGTTTGATTAAATGTAATTTTTGGAAGCATATTCAGCAGGGCGTTTCACTGGCGTTCTAATAATTATAGAAAGGAATGAAGTTGGAAGGACAAGGACAAATCTGAGTGGGGCACAGTTATTTGACTTTGCCCCAGCTACAATATCCTACCTAATCTGTTGTTGTATCAAATAAATATGCTATGACAGTGTCTTAAGGGAGTGGGGATTTTGCTTGGTCATCCATGATATCCAGTGCCCCAAAAATGGAAGTGGTTTTAGGAGGGGCTGCCACTTGAAACAGAACATGAAATTTACCGTTGATAGTTCTGGTTCCTTGCTTTATTGAAGCGTGAACAGTTGGTATTAAGGATAGGGGAGGTAGAGATTGAAGGTATGGAGCACACAAAAACAGTGTGGGAACAGGTAGTCACAGAAGAGGAGGAAATATCAGAATAGGGGTAGTATATAGACTTCCATCTCAAAAGAGGAAGGAGATGGGGAATTGGGGAGGAGATGAATAACTCCATGGTTTAGTTTACTGTATGATCAGCAAAAAGCCTTTATATATCATAAAACTATTCACATACAATAAACATTAGTCAAGAACTACAGAGGATTGTGAATGAACAGTCATACATAACAAGACTGGAGGTGATCTACATACCTCCAATGCAGGAGGAAGAGATGGACAGGGATCTGATGCAAGCAATACAGAAGATGGCTACCAAGGCAGAGTTGTTGCTGGTGGGGGACTTCAGCCTTCCAGATGTGGACTGGAGCCTCTCAGCTGCGGCAGCTTCAAGGAGCGGGGACATACTGGACACACTACAGAGGGCGTGCCTCAGGCAACTTGTAGAGGAACCTACTCAGGAGGGTGCGGTGCTGGACCTGATACTAACAAACTGGGATTGTGTGGATCATGTGGAGGTGTTGGACCACCTGAGACCAGCGACCATTGTTTAGTATAAAAACTATAAAAATATAATATAAAAGTGAGGTTTAGTATAAAAACTGGGCCAGAGACAAGCTACACCAAAACAAGGGTCCTAGACTTCTGGAGGGCTGACTTTGAGAAGTTGAGGACATGCATGAGGGACACCCTAGCAGAGATGGGAATCAGAAGGGAGTGGAGGAACAGTGGGCTGCAATAAGACGGCATAGATAGAGCTACCAAGCTATGTGTCAGGCAGATATGGGCTTCGCCTTTTGCTCCTTCCTTTTTCTTAGTGATCCATTAGCAAGAGCAGGAGGAGGAGGCCAGTCTGGTTCACTAGGGAAGGTAGCGGAAAAGGTAAGAGCAAAGAAACTAGCCTTCATAAAATACAAAATAAATCAGAAGGAACACAGTGAACGTTACCAGGAGAGCCAGAGGGAGGCAGGGAGGGCAGTTAGGAGGGAAGAGGCATTGACAGAAGAAAATATACCCAGAACAATCAAGGAAGGGGATAAAACATTCTATAGGTACATTAGTGAACGGAGGAAAACAAAGGTGGGGATAATTAGACTGAAGGGGGGGCTCACATGGGGATGACCATCAGAAAGCAGACATTCTCAACAAATAATTCTACTTAATATTCTCTGAGGAGGGGAGGGAAGGGACCAGAACTGAAGGATGGCATAAAGGGAGAGCAGTGGACACCAGTCCCTTAACAGATGGGAGAGTCCTGGTGAGCTAAAAATGCTAAGGATGGACAAGGCAATGGGACCAGACACAATGCACCCCAGGGTGCTAAAGGAGCTCAGGGAAGAGCTGGTTGCACCCCTAATGGCACTGTTCAACTTATCGCTGGAAACCAGGTAGGTACCTGGTGACTGGAAGAGGGTTGTCCCTCATAGAAAGCTGATAAACTAAGTAGCCTAGGGGTGGGTCCTAAAATAGTTAAATGGGTGGAGAATTGACTGTCTGGGAGGAGCCAAAGGGTGGTGGTAAATGAAGTACACTAGCGAGGAAAGGTGATGCGGAGTACCAGAAGGTTTGGTGTTGTGACTGGTCCTCTTCAGTGTCTTTAGTGGAGACATTGCAGAAGGTTGGCAAGGCAAATTTTATTTATCTGTGCCCAATTCCTGAGGCTCTGGGCTCCTACATTAAAAGTACAGTCAATACAAACACAACACACAGTAAAAGATTGAAAACAATAAATACATAAATAAATCTCAACATGACTAAATAACTTTAGAAATTTATAAAGGTCAGTCACCTTCGTCAGGGAAGGCCAAACAGAAAAGATGGGCTTTTAGCCCCTTTATAAATAGCTCAACTGTTGGGGCCTCCCTGATAGCAGCTGGCAGCGTGTTCCACAGGGTCGGCCCGGTGACACTAAAGGCATAATCACCAGATGTTTTTAGCTTGACCCTGGGAACATCAAGGATGCCCGGGTCAAGGAGCTGAGGGAACGGACTGGGGAAATCAGCCAGATAACCAGGGCCCAGCTCGTATAGAGGCTTGTAGGTGAGCAAGCCCACCTTGAAGAGGATCCTCCACCTGACAGGTAGCCAGTGCAGAGTCTGCAGGACTGGGATCACATGACTGGACCTTGCCAGGCCTGTCAGCTTCTGCACCAGCTGCAGTCGGTGGAGGGTCCCTCCAGTGACCCAGTGTAGAACATTGCTGCAATCCAGCTCGAGGTCACAAGGCGTGCACTCAGTGGCGGCAGGTTTCGGGCAGAACCAGGGCCTTAATCCTGGTGATGTTCCTCAAGTGGTAAAAAAAACACTTTTGACCACAGTCCTTGGAGGGGAAGGCATGTTTATTCATGGATGACATGAAAATATGCAATAGGGTGGATGAGCCAGGGAGGTTGAAAAAATGAGGAGGGACCTTAAAAAACTGAAGGAATGGTCTCAAGCATGGCAAGTAGGTTTCAGTGCAAAAAAGTGCAGGATCATGCACATATACGGCACAGGAACCCAGGGCAACATATGAACTGACAGTCATGAAGCAGGAAAGAGACCTGGGAGTCATCATCTCAGAGTAAGTAAAGGTGGCTAGACAGTGTGAGGGGGGTATCGCCAGTAGAAGGAGGGAGCTGATTTTTCCCCTATATGGGACATTGGTAAGGCCTCGCCTTGAGTATGGAGATCAGCTCTGGAGACCCCATCTGAAGAGGGATATAGACAGGGTAGAGGCAGTTCAGAGGAAAGCTACTAAAATGATGCAGGGCCTGCAGGGGAAGGCCTATGAGGAGAGACTAAAGGAATTGAATATGTATTGCCAGGGGTAAGAAGGGAGAGGAGGGAGATGATTGAGACATTCAAATACCTCAGTGGTATAAATGGTACAGGAGGGGAGTATATTTCAAAACAAGAGTTGCTCAAGAACAAGGGGTCACTGTATGAAGTTGGGGGGGTGGCTCAGGGGTAACATGAGAAAGTACTTTTTCATGGAGAGAGTGGTGGGTGCTTAGAGTAGCCTCCTGGAGGAGGTGGTAGAGACTGAAACAGGCATGGGATTTAAGAATGCATAGGACAGATACATGGGTATCCTGGAAAGAAAAGGAGGGTGTTCCGGGGCTTGGCATGGGCATCGGATCTCACAATAGGAAAGGGGGTTGATAGGGAAGACTGGGTGGGCCAAGAGGTCCTTATCTGCCAACAACTTGTATGTAGGTATGAATTTAAGACTGTGTTTCAGTCGAGAGGTTTCCATGGTAACGAGACTTCGAGAACACAGCTCAAAAGGTCTTGTTACCACGAAAACCTTGAGACTGGAACTCAGCCTTTTATGTGTATAGTTGCTCATACACAACCTTTCATAGTGTATGAACACACATAAATTCTGAACTTCATTACTTACATTTGGAGTGAAATTAAGCCGTTATACAGTATTTTGAGTCCACCCATGACATATCCCCCATGTATCTAGCATTTATTCATATAAAGCAATTCACATTTTACATACAGTATTCCTTATACACCGGACATCATGTCTGAACTCTCCCTCTGCAGCTAACCAGTAAGCAATTGAATAGATCCAGACCAGAATTTATGCTGAGGGGCATTGTCAACCCAGTAGGTCAGTTATGGACCTTCTTGCCTAAAATGGGGGGCTTAATTCACATTTACCAGTTACATTTCTGTTAAAGGTTTTGTTATCAGGTAAACTGCATTTCAGACCCCAGGAATCCCTCACTTAAGTAAAACAAGTGCAATCATTCCCCTGGAATGGGCAGCCCCAGAACTTTAAGAACTTTATTCAAATTATTGAATTTAAATAATGAAATTCAAACGCTGCTGTATGGTCACACTTACCCCTGCTTTCGAATATCAGGTTTATTTCTTCGCCTGAAGAAAGCAGTCACCCCAAAGTCTTCCCTTCAACTTCAGACTGGTTTTCAGTGTATTATTTTAAAAATATTTTAAGTATCTAGTGTTTAGTTACTTTATTGATACTCGTTAGGTTGCTTTGTTGTATATTTATAAGTATTCTCCGGTTTCATATCAGTTCACAGAAACTGGAGAAGGGTGTTTTTGCCGCAGCTCCCCCTTTTAGGGAACTGCTTTACATTCTCTTTGTTTCACTAAAAAATACTTAAAAGTGTAACCACTTTGCTGTTTTTATTCAGTGTTATTCTCAGTTCCTTATATTTTGGGAACTGATCCGATTTTTAACAGTTCACCCTAACAAAATATTTAATTATACTATTTTTACTTGTAGTTTCAATTTAAAGGAAACCAAACCATATTTCAATTATTTTAAACCCTTTTTAACCTGTGAAGTTTTTTTTTTTTTTTTTTTTATCATTTAAAACCTTTCCTTTTGGGAACTGCAACATCTTCCTAGATTTGGCAGATCTTCCCTGTGTCAGTCTTCACCATTCATCACTGTTATGGGTATCTGGCCAGAGGCTAGGACCCCGCAGGAGTTTTTTTTTTTTTTTTTTGAGGCAGAGTTGACACAGGGCAGCGCCACCCTTGAGGGTGACATATACGAGGCGCTTCATGGGTTGCCCGTTATCTGCTGTTGACTCAGCCTTGGCCCCAGTTCTTCTTCTTCTTCTCCCATCGTTGAGAAAGGACCTCGTGGGAAGACTTGAAAATCATCTGCATTTGCAGCCTACTCTGCGGCCTAGTCTGCCGGTCATGTTAGTTTCGGCTCTCAGTTCTCTTTGCCCTGGTTGGTGCCGCTTCAGTGATCTCCGGTAAGATCATTCTTTTTTCTTATAAGTGATGCCGAGTATTAGTTTTTGGTTTATTTCAGTCCGGTCATGTCTCATCCTGGGAACAAAAAGTCGAGAGCGAGGCGGCCTCCTATCCGTTGGTGTCCCTGCAGCCGTCTTTACTCCGTAACGGGCCAGCATGACCAGTACCTTTCCCAGGCCATGACATGGATCACTGCGATGCCTGCTTTTCTGTGGATCACCGAGTTTTAGAGATGGCGTGTTCAATGTTGGACGTGTGCCAATGACTTTTGGAGGGCGGGTTCGCAGTCGGCGGGCCAAGGTTAGGACTCTCGACCCTTCCTCCTGGTCCCCTCCTGGTCCTATCACGGCCCACGGAGGAGGAACCTCTGCCAGTCTTAGCCTTGCACAGCGGGGCTCCTCCCCGATGCAGGAGGCCCAGTCTGGCCTCTTGGGAGCCAGGCGGGAGGCACTGTTTGGCAATTGCTTCCTCAGGCGGAGGCTCCCCGGTGTCAACCCTCTAGGGCCCGTGGGCAGGGCTACTTACCGTTCTCACGCACCGTCTGTCAGTGCCGCCCTTGGCTCCAGTGTCCTTTGTGGCACAGGGTCGAGGCGGTGCCAGGCGATCCCTCGGTGCAACTTCTGACTCTGGCACCATTCACTGTGCCGGGGAAGGGGCGGTGCCGTGGTGGTGCAGGAAACTCTTGGTGTCAGTGCAGTTCGTGGCACCAGGGAAGGGGTCGGCACCGCCTCCGACTCTGGTGCCGTTAGTGGTGCTGGAGAGGGGGGGCGGTGCCACGGCCGGTGCCGCCTTCGACTCTGGTGCTGTTCGCGGGGGTTAAGGAGAGGGTCGGCGCTGATCGCGGTACCGCTTTGGGCTCTGGTGCCATTCGCTGTGCTGGAGCAGGAGGTGGTGCGGCTCATGGCGCTGGGACTGGGAGGGATCATGGAGTGGTCTGGGTTTGGGCCTCTCGGTCCTCTTCCTCCTGCTCAGAGGACTCCGGTCTGATCTGGACTGGCTCCCAGATTCATCTGGATTCTCCGATCCCTCTGTGTCCAGTGTCTCGGCCCCCACTCAGCCTCCCTCTGTTGGCCAGACAAGTTCTGTTGGTTCTGGGGTCAGTGGAACTGACCAGCCTGCGGTTGTCCAGGTGGCCCGCTGCAGCAGAGCCTGGGACAATGGACATGTCCGTCCCTTCAGGTGTGGTACTCCCCTCCTCGGTGATCCTGGCCAGTCTGTGTTTGGAATAGTCTG
The DNA here is from genome assembly GCA_016271365.2 of Neoceratodus forsteri. Classification (NCBI taxonomy): domain Eukaryota; kingdom Metazoa; phylum Chordata; order Ceratodontiformes; family Ceratodontidae; genus Neoceratodus; species Neoceratodus forsteri. Next base: position 810,726,919 of record CM057453.1, read on the forward strand.
GGGCATCCCAGGAAGGGGAGGATGCTGTACCTTTGGCTATCTCCCAGGGGTCAGCTGGAGGTTGCCAGTTGCCTAGGCTGGTGATTGTGAGGAGGTTGACCCTTTCCGAGTCAGAGGGGTTGAGTGGCCAGGGGTTCGGTGCGCGCCTCTCCCTGGGATCTGCCCTGGTTCTGGGAGGAGTCACAGTGCAGATCCTTGCTTCTCCCCAGAGCCTCCTCGAGAGGGACTTCTGCTTTGGAGGTCAGGACTGTCCTTCTGGATTCACCTTGGGGGGGTGGTATTTCCTCTGGGCACGGCGTTGGCCATTCAAACACCATGAAGTCTTGCTATATTATGACAAATAGCAGTTAGCCACAGCACTTGAACTGCCCCGGAGAGGAAGGAGTTAACTCCAGGCTGACTGGAGTTCCAAGTGCGAGCGCCTTGCTGAAAGCTCTATCTGGCTAGTTTCAAATTGAAACTGTCAGATTCTTTACTCCGCTTCACTGAACAGTCGCTCGGAGATCTCTCCTTCAGCTTCGGTTCATTTCTCGGTTCAAGCGAGTGTTTCTCGGTTCATTTAACCAGCAAAAGTAATTATTTTACGCATTTCGGTTCAAAGCTCTTATCTGGTAAACCGTAAGTACAGGATTTTAAAGTCTGTGTGGAAATTCATTATCAGTTCGGTTTTGAACCGATCGGTTTACAAAATACTAATTTTAAACAATAATTTGGGCTTTTAGAGTGCGGTTCCCTGTTCTTATCGGTTCAAAAAACCTAACTTTTTAAGTGGGTTTTCAAATACCAGTGACACGGTTAGGAACCGATAAGGGTGTCTTGCCTGGCACTGCCATAAAAGGGCAAGTTTTTGGATAGGCTGGCATTATGTCTGAGAAACCCAAAAGAAAAACCGGCCCACTGGGTTTCAACACTGTGATGTTTGTGGGGAAGCCTTTGCCAAAGATGACCACACCACATGTTTATTGTCTGAGGGCTGACCACCTCCTGTCAGACTGCCAGGTGTGTGAGAATTTCCCTGCAGCCACCCTGGAGAAAAGATTGGGCGGCTCAGGGGCAGAAGCCAAAAGTCCACTGACCGGATGGCCAGCCCGGTCCAGCACCCACTGGACCAGAGGAGTGCCCTCTGACCAGGGCGAGACTCTCGGGCAAAGGAAGGCTGGTTCTGAGGACCGGTCCCAGAAAAAAATCTAAGAAATCAGCAGGTCTGGAGTGCAAGATTGCCTCTCCAACTGCTGAGAGATAACTAAAGCCATACAGATTGTCCAGTCACTGTCTCAGGGACCGGCCGAACCACCAACAGCTGGCAAAAGTTGATTTGTTCGGTTCCAGTGGTTCAAGAGTATGATGTTGAGAATTTGATGAACCACAGGAGGGGAGGAAGATTTTGATCATTATGTATGTGGCTGGGAGGGCTGGGCGTGCCCATTGAACGGACATTTCTCCAGACAGACCATTAGAATCTCCCCTATGCTGTCCGAGTCCCTTCTCATTTTATGTTTTACAAAAGGTTGCAGAAACCCTCCAGCTTCCCTTGGAAGAGGCTGTGGATGAGCAAGAGGAGCCTGATTATGTTGAGATGATGGATATCCCAGAGTCTAGGAGGTTGTTTATTCCTTTGCATAAGTCATTTAGGAAGCAAACAACAAAAATTTTAAAAAATCCTCTTTCTGCCCCTCCTGTAGATAAAAAAATGGACAGAAGGTATACTTTATCAGGCCCTGATACAGACTTCCTCACTGAGCAGTGTAGTCATGTAGGTGTGGTACAAGCTGCAGCCTGTGACAAGGCTAATATCCCCTGGCCTCATCCTCCTGATAAGGATTCCAGGAAGATTGATGCCATGGCGAAAAAACAGTATATGACAGCTTCTTTGGGACTCAGGCAGGCAAATTATATGGCTTATGTGGCTGAATGTCAGAAATCTAGATGGGATACAGTGTTGCAGTTAGCCAACAGGCCCATGGCCAGCTGGCTAGTGAATTGGAACAGGTGGCTGCTGATGGCATTGAAGCCTCTAAAGTTCAATTTCATACTGCTGTAGATGTTAATGATGTTTCCTCTAGGGTCATGGCCACTTCTGTAGCTTTCCGTGAGGTTGGCATGGCTCAGGTGCACTAATCTGTCACAGGATACTCAGTCCAAAGGCTATGGATTTTCCTGTTGTGGAAATTCTCTGTTTGGGAGCAAGCGGAAGATTATATGAAAAAGATGGATGAATACAGAACTACCTACAAAAGTGCCCAGGCCAAGGCGGCATGCCACTCCACAGAGGCACACTCCCAGAGGTGAGGGCAGGCCTTTCCACAGGCCTTTTATCATCCCAAGCCTCCTCTGCTTTTGCACAGAGGTTTTTCAGAGCAGAGGTAGGCAGGCGCAGGTAAACGTCCCCACCCCTCAGAGCCAGAACTGGGTGTCCCTAACTTCGGACAAATGGGTTCTGGAGGTAGTAAGCCAGGGTCTGGTTCTCAGCTTCAAACAGTTTCCAAAGATGAGAAGCAGACATTTTCCACCTGCAAGCCCTTTAGAGGCCCTTGCTTTGGAAGCAGAGGTCTCTTCCCTTCTAGACTGCAAAGCAGTGGAAAGGGTTCCTCCTTGTCACCAGGGCAAGGGGCTGTACTCCAGATACTTCCTTACCCCAAAAAAGACAGGAGAATGGCGGCCCATTCTAGACTTAAGGTACCTGAACAAGCATCTTTTGAAACCAAAGTTCAAAATGTTAACTCTGGCAATGTTTTTGCCCTCCCTCAGGCCAGGGGACTGGCTAGCCTCCCTGGACCTCAGGATGCCTATTTTCATGTCCTGATCAGGCCTTCTCACGAAAATACCTCAGGTTGAACTGCCCTCAGGTCACTACCAGTTCAGAGCAATGCCCTTCGGTCTTACCTCTGCTCCAAGGGTATTCACAAAATGTCTAGCTGTGGTAGTGACTCACTTAAAGGCAAGGGGTTGCTGTGTTTCCCTACCGGACGACTGGCTCATTGTGGGTCAGTCCCCAGATCAGGTAAAATCCCTACGCAAGTCACCCAGCAGCTTCTCACTTCCTGGGATTCCTGCTGAATTTACCAAAGTCAGTTCTAGAACCAGTTCAGGTACAACTTTCATAGAGTGCGGAATTGGACACAAAGTTGGCCAGGGCATTTCTCCCTGGAAAGGGTAGAGAAGCTGATTGCCTGGCATCTTCTTCACCCTCGCGGGTCTCTCGACCAGCAAGGCACTTTCTGCAACTTCTAGGGCACATGGCTGCCTCCACAGCTGTAGTGCAGGAGCAAGATTCCAGATGAGAGACATTCAGTTTCATTTGAGGGCCTATTGGTCCCAAAGGAGGGACCCCTACCAAATTGGTCCCAGTGACCCCAACTCTGATTCTAGCTCTTCAGTGGTGGCAGGATCAGAGCAATCTAGGATAGGGGTCCCCTTCATTCCCATTTCTCATTCCCTCACCCTCACCACGGATGCCTCCTTGCTGGGGTGGGGGGCATAGGCGACCTTTCCACTCAGGAGTGTGGTCCCCAGGAATCTCTGCTCCACATCAACCTGTTGGAACTCAGAGCTGTCTTTTTAGCTCTTCAGGTTTCTCAGCATCTGTCCAGAACAAAGTAGTTCAGGTCAGGACAGACAATACCACAACAATGTGGTACATCAACAAGCAGGGGGCACTCGGTCATCAGCCTTGTGCACGGAAGCAATGAAGTTGTGGTCTCTGAGCTTACTCCTGAACACCTCCCTAGTAGCAGTTCACCTTCCAGGGAAGGACAGTGTCCTAGCGGATGCCCTCAGCAGGATTTCTCAGGGTCATCACGAATGGTCTTTGAATCCCCTAGTGCTGGGGTCAGTTTTTGCCAGATGGGGCACTCCTCAGATAGATCTTTCGCAGCCCGGACAACCACCAACTTCCTCTGTTCTGTTGCAGGCCTCCAGTAATGGGCTCAGTCCCCTGGGCGCCTTTTTGTTGGATTAGGAAGGAGTTCCTGTTGCCTTTCCCCCTTCCCCCTTCTCTTCAGGGTGTTAGTAAAAATCAGATCCCAGCCCTGCAAAGTGATTCTGATTGCACCAGACTGGGCCAGGCAACCCTGGTACCCACTGCTTCTGTCCCTGTCAGTCCACCCTCCCCTGGGCCTTCCCAGGGTCCACAACCTGCTGACTTGTGCCCAGGGGAGAGTTTGGTATCCGGACCTCAAATCCCTCCACCTCAAAGGCTTGGCTCTTGAGGAGTTAGAGACTGCTGAATTACACCTTTCTCAAGGTGTCCTTGATATTTAAAGGCCTCTAGGAAGCCTTCCACTAGGGCCACTTATAATTCCAAATGGAAGAGGTTCTCCATCTGGTGTTCTGGGAAGCAAATTGTCCCAGAATCTGCTGATTTGCCCATTTTACTGGACTACTTGGTCCATCTTAATTCCTTAGGCCTCAGGCCAGCTACCTTAAAGGTTCATCTGGCAGCTGTCTCTGCTTTTATATCAGCAGGAAAGCCTGCCTCCCTTTCTTCTCACCCTGTGTTTTCCAAGTTTTTTGAGGGTTGCTTCACACTAACCCTCCTTTTGGACCAGCCCCTGCCTGGGACCTTAATGTTGCATTGCTCAGTTAATGCAACCCCCTTTGAACCTCTGTCTTCAGCAGACCTTAAGTTCCTAACTTGGAAAACTGTTTTCCTAGTGGCCATCACTTCTGCCAGGCATAAAGTGAGTTACAAGCCCTGTCAGTGGAAAAGGATTTTATTTCTTTTCACAGAGATAAGGTAGTCCTCAGGACTAACAGAGATTTTTACCTAAAGTGGTTTCAGATTTCCATCTTAACCAATCCATCTCCCTTCAGTATTTTTCACTGAGCATTCTTCCTCGGGTGAGAGGAGATTGCACAGTTTAGACGTTAAAGAGCTTTAGCTACTATTTGGAGCACCAAGGGTCACAGGTTTGAATCCTCCAACTCTTCCTTACCTATGGCGGGGTTGGCAAGGAAACCTGCCACTAAGAGGACAATTGCCAGGTGGATTGTCTCTTGTATCCAATTTGCTACCAAAAACTAGGTAGAGAACCCCCCTCAGGACTGAGGGCCCATTCCACCAGGGGTACAGCTGCATCTCTAGCGGCTGCTAGAGATATTCCCATTCTGGAAATCTGTCAAGCTGCTACCTGGAAAACAGTTCACACCTTTACCAAGCATTACTCCCTGGATGTCCAGTCCAGGAGAGATGCTCGGTTTGGCACAGCCGTGCTTCAGAGCCTATTTCCTAAGTAGGTTCTGGCCCTCCTCCATGGAGGTACTGCTGTGTAATCTGCTATTTGTCATAATATAGCAAGACTTCATGGTGTTTGAAGAAAAATTACTCACTTTAGTAATTGCTTTTCTTCTCATGAGTCTTGTATATAAACCACCCAACCTGCCCCTCTCAGAACTTCTACTTGGGTAAGGGTTGGCAAATTAGTGCAAGCACTGTGTCATGCCATTATAGCTCTTTTCCCTTTTCTTTAGGATTAGGAAAACTAGGTATTTCTGTTTTACTTGTAGGTTTGGCCCCCCTCCTGGACTTGAGTCTTTTGGGGAGGGGCCTAATAGTGCTTGTCAGGGTAATGTTGTTGTTGTTTCTGTTATTGTTATTTCTACTAGTAGGTAGCCATTTGGCTAGTGTAGAGTTTTTTCCACACAGACTTTTGCTTAGTGTTGGCTCCGTAAAGATCTGACAGTTTCAATTTGAAACTAGCCAGATAGAGCTTTCAGCAAGGCGCTCGCGCTTGGAACTCCAGTCAGCCTGGAGTTAACTCCTTCCTCTCCGGGCAGTTCAAGTGCTGTGGCTAACTGCTATTTGTCATAATATAGCAAGACTCCATGAGAAGAAAAGCAATTACTAAGGTGAGTAATTTTTTCTTCTGGACCGGTGGAGCAGTCAACGTCTGCTGGCACCACCGGGCTCCTTCTCTTTTGAGGCCTCCCTACAGGTCCCCCACCCAGGCAGAAGTAGTGCCCCTCCTCAGTGGAGCCTGGCCCCATTGTCTCTGCCAACCCCTTCCTCTCTCCCAGGGATCTCTGGCCCTGCGGGGCCTCTCACCTGGGCACAATTCAGGGCCATGGCTGAGTTTTTCCCCTACCTACTTTAGGGCTGTGGACCAGCAGGTGCTTCACCAACCCCCTGCTCAGCCTGACGCTGTCTCTTCAAGCTCGTTGGTTTCCTCATCTTCCTCTTCTGAGGAAGGGGAGTCATCGGTCCACCTTTCCTCAGCTGCTGATTTGTCTACTTCTCAGTTCTTCCTGTCGAGGTTGCTTGACGAGCTCAACATTTCCTCCCCTTCGGAGCGCAATCCGGACCGGGTGGCGAGTGCCTTTTAGGCGAGTTCAGTGCAGATGACCTTTTTAGTCCCGTCTGACCTGTTCCTTTTCAGGAAGCATCGCTCCGGGTGTGCAAACCCAGCTCCAGCTCCAAGGGACCTTCACCTCCGGTATTGCGCCCCCAGGGTCTCCAGGAACTCTGCCTCACTCGCCCTTTGGGCATGACACTTCTGGATACCACCTCTGGGTGTAGACACCCAAACCGTGACTGGCCCACGGATTATGACTCTTCGGAGTTTGATTTTTGGGGCAAAAGGACGTTCCCCTCAGCACGGTTTCTGCTCTGCGTTGCAGCTCATCAGGTCCACCATGCTGCCTATAACAGGTACTTGTGGTCAAGGCTAGGTCAGGTCTTAGCTTCCTTGCTCTGATGCAGAGGTAACCAGACAAGCCATGGCCCTCTCCACGCAAGGCCTAGAGCTAGCAAGGCACTAAGCAAGGGGCATTTATGACGCCAGTGAGGTAGCCTCCAGGCTAGTGGGGACAGCGATCTGCATTAGGCTTTCGGCTTGGCCCGTCTATCCGGTTGTCACCCTGGCCCAGCGTAGGATGACCTCCTCAGCCATCCGGAGACCCCACCTTTTCACCCTTAGGGTGAGACGGAATTTGCAGGGGTGCTCTCCCTCTCCTCTGGAGAGATTCCTGCTTAACCCAAACCAGTCCCAGGCCTGCAAGGGTTCTCCCCTTCAGTGCCCCCCACTGGAGGCTAAGGGACTCTGTCCCTTAGGGAGGTGCTGGGCCCCCTTCAGGGGGCTCGGTACTCACCCATAATAGTGATGATGAATGGTGAAGACTGACACAAAGAAGATAAGAAAATTACGTACCTCCCATATTTCTTAATCTTTCTGTGTATCTTCACCATTCATCACTAAATCCCACCCTCCTTCCCCCTGGGGCCTCTGTCTCTGGGTGATCCTCCTCCCTGTGTCTCTCTTGTTGCGCTCCAGCACCTCTCCTCTTTCTCCTCTCCTATGTGGTAAGAAGGAAGGGACGTTTGAGAGACAGGCGGGAAGGAGTTTTGTGAGGTGTCTTCTCTCTCTCTCTCTCTCTCTCCCCCGCCTCTCAAGGCTCAGCTCTCTGCCCCTCCCCCCAGGGTTCCAAGATGGTGAGAGGGATCAGGAACTCCTGAGTACCCTGTCAACAATCCTTTATTATTTTAATGTCCCCTTAGGACGACTTCTCCCTCTTTAAGGTGTTGTCACTCCACACCTTTTAAGCCCTGCTGAGTTTTAACAGGGCAGGTCCCTGTTTTTCCTATGCCTTGTTATCTCCTCTTGGGGATAATCTATTTTAATTTGGCAGGAGGGGTGGATGCTGCCCGACCTCTCTTAGCCTGTTTAAACCTTGAGCCCTTATCTCCCTTAAACTCTAGTCCCTGTTGGGACTATTCTGGCTGCGTAGGGGGCACTCTTGTGCCTGCTTCTACACTCTGCAGCATGGAGGTTATAGATATGAGCTACCCCTCTCGAGCTCCAGGTATTCTGAGTTGACTGGGGGTGGTGTCCTCCCCTCCTCCCTCCTTTATTCGCCTCTTTCTCTCCCTTGTCCACCCTTTCTTCTTTTGCCCAGAAGTGGAGTCCCCTCCTTCCCAGTCCCTCAGGCTGTTCTCTCTCTCACTTTTGCTATGCTCTTAGTCGTTTATTTCTCCTTTCAGTTTTTATATCCTTTCCTTTTCTTTATCCCTTGAGCTTCCTTGCCCCACCCTCCATCCTTCCTATCTCTTTAGCCAGCGTTCAGAACTGGGGCCAAAGGCGGGTCGCGGCAGATATTGACCAGCCCGTGAGGCGCCCGTAATAGGTCAGCCTCGGCGGCCGCGTCGACTCTGCCTCCAAAAAAAAAAGCTCCCCGTGGGGTCCTAGCCTCTGCGAGATACCCACAATAGTGATAATTGTGAAGATAAACAGAAAGATCAAGAATTATGATAGGTACATAATTTTCATTTTTTTGCATGACTGACAGTCCCAAAAAGAAGACAGGATCTACAGGCTTTAAAAATTGTAGTTTGTTTTCAATTCATGGCAGAGGCAGATTGCCACAAGTTGTGTTTAAAGTGCCTGGGTCAAGTCCACAGTTTTCCAGTTGAGCTTTTTATTAAGTTTGCCTAAAACACAGAAGAAAATGCTAAAAAATTGGAAGTCCTTATGATGTCTGAGTCTGCCTCCATGTCACATAAAGGCTCAGGGGAGGTCACGCCCTCAAAATAAGCAGCAATCCCTGGTGAGGGGACAGAATTGAAAGATAAAGCTGCAGAAGATGGAATAGAACTCAGGATGTCCAAGCGGAGGAACCTTGAAACTATTAAAAATAAAGAGCCTCAGAGCAGGCACCAGCGAATACCAAGAAAAACAAAAAAAAATTGTAGAGTTTGTTTTCCAGTTCATAGCAGAGGCACATTGCCATAAGTTGTGTTTAAAATGCCTGGGTCCAGACCACAGTTTTACCAGTTGTGAGCTTTTTATTAAGTTTTGACTTCAGAGAGTTTTCCTCCAGCAACTCCCTACAGTCATTCTCACAACATATGCCTCCCTACCTCCTAGGTTGGGGACCCCATCTGGAGGATCTCACTTTTGAGTGACTCACGCAGTGCACAGGAAACTTAAGAGCACAGAAGTCTCCTGGAACTCTGAGCACTGTACCTGGAAATGCAGGCTTTTCCTCCCAGATCAGTGGTTAGTCTGTCCAAGTCAGAACAGACAACACCACAACTATGTACTACATAAGCAAGTAGGGAGGAACAAGATCTTCAAAGTTGTGCACCGAATTCGTGAAGCTCTGGAACCTAGCCTACTCCCTGGAAGTGAAGATCTTACTTCGAGAAACAGCTCTTGCAGCAGGTTACACCATTAGGACTGAAGCCGGCAAGTGCCATGACCCCACGGAAATTTTCTAGCTAGCAGTATTCAGCGGGGACCGCCCCCGACGTTGGTCCTACCTCTGATGTCAGGCATAGTACATAAGGGGGTGGTCCCCCAGAATCCCCAGTTCTTTAACCGCCGTCGACTCGCCAACATCAGCCTCATGGTCCCACTCTAGCGCACGACAACTAAGAACTTCTCACAACAGTTTTACCAAACTAATGTCGGGATCTCCAACTCTTTCTTCAGAGGGATACCCTTCCAAGTGTGCTTGCGGCAAACAGATCCCCTTCAAGGATCCTCATTCGTCCTGCCTGCGGTGCTTAGGCCTGGACCACACGACACCAAGAGCCTGCTCCTTCTGTCAGGGTTCAACAGCGCACCAGGATCCACTGTCAGAAGGCACTTCAGGGGTTCCTTTTGGAGAAAAACTTCACAGAATGGATAAGGAACCTTTCTCTAGAGGTGAATCTTCCTCAAAAGCCCACAAACACTGGGACAAGCACTGGGAGAAGGCAAGGTCCAGATCCCTAACCGGGTCTCGGACACGCGTAGCTCAGGCTCCACGTGCTCTGACCGCTCAGGGCTCATTGTCAGCCCCTTCTGGTCAAGGTTAAGGCTACAGGGAGTTCTTCGGCTTCGCTTCACCCCATAAAGACTTCCAGGCCCTCGGCTTCCTCCACTCCCTCCCGGGCCTCATCGAAGTCTTCTGACCATCACCAGACTAAGTCTTCCTCTTCTGACCAACGTTGGGACCCCGACTCCAGATCGTTCTCCTAGGGGTCCGGATCCCCAACCCAGGAAAACAAAAGACCTGATGTCCCTGAAGCAGACGATGGACCCGACATCTGCCAAGCACCCGAAGTCGGCCAGGCATTCGCTGGAGCCAAAGACGTCGGCCAAGCGACCAACAGCGGTCACACACTCGCGGGCGAAGACTGCCCCCGTCACCAGTGGACACGGTGCCGGAATCCATGGAGGAGGACATGACATTGCCTGAGGACCAGGCGGGTGACACAGAGGACGCCGGGCTTCCAAGGGAGCCTTCACCCATCTGGGAGACACCTTCAGACCTGACCCTGGCGACAGACCACCAGTGCCAGGCCCGTTGTCGGGCATGAACATCCAACAGGTGAAGGATCTCTTCACTTTCTGATGGGACACAATCCAGAAAGATGTGATTCCAGTGAAACCTCCTCCTCCTACTACTACTACTACTGCTCCTTCACCTCCTACTCCCCTCCTCCACCACAGGGGCCAGCAGGACGACCACCAACCTCTAAAGGAGCACACTCCATCTCCTGGGGAAGATCTAAAGAACAGAGATGGCCTACCTCAAGATCTCCCAGCCCCAGCGGCCCAGGCGTCGGCGATGCACTCTGCCGGGAGGATTCTAGATTGGATACCTCTGTAACCTCCAGGTCTCCTTCTCCTCAGCATCCCATCACCTGACCCACAAGACCTACACAGGTCACCTCCGGATGATCCCTCCTCCTCTGAGATTATGAGGCACATCCAGGAGAACATGGGATGGGATTCGGAAGATCTCGACCCTGAGAGACAGCACCTTCGCCGTTACCTTCGGCAGAAAGATCCTAAGCCTGTGGTAGTGCCACCCTTGGTGAACACTTTCGTGGACGTCACCAAGGCTGCGTGGAAGCATCTGCACTCCACCCCCGCTGTGCCGAAGAAAGCTGACTGCGTGTACAAGGCCCCGGAAGAGGACCAGTACTTGGCACAACAAACTCTGGCTGATTCCCTGGTCATTACGGCCTCTCTTGACCGGTCCCAACGACCGCAGCATATGAGCACACAGCCACCGGACCAGGAATCCAAACAGTTGGATGCCCTGGGGAGGCGCATGTATGCGGCTGCTACATGCTCCATCAGGTCCCTGAACTATCTATCTCACATGGTTCAGTTTCAGAATGCCCTGTGGGAATAGGGTCAAAAGCTTGTTGACAAATTACCGGATGGCGATCAGAAGGTGGAGCTCCTAAACCTCCTCTGCACAGGGTCTGACGTGGGAACCCAGGTGCTACGAGTCACATATAATTCTGCGGACTCGTCTGCCAGAGCTGCAGCTACGGGCGTCTGTCTCTGGAGACACTCCTGGCTCCGTATCTCCGGCTTTACCTCAGACATACAGAAAAACATTCTTGACCTCCCATACAATGGCGAAGTCCTGTTTGGTGAACACTCTGAGAAGGTTATCTCCAAGCTCCAGGACGCCGGGAAGGCAGTTAGATCCGTACAAGCCATGTAGAGATCAAGACCTGGTTCCTTTCGTAGAAACCAGAACCGTTTTCGCAGCTGCCAACAATGGCAGCAGCTACGTTCCAGCCAGCAACAAAGGGGCACTTTCCATTGTAAAGCCCAGGCTAAATCTTCCCCAGGCAGAGGCCAGCGTTACACCAAACCGGCCCAGCCTGCAGGAACCAGCGCTGCCACAGCATGACTCCTTCCTGGCCCCCACCGCTCCTCTGGATCAACGGGCACAAAAGGTCGGGAGTTGCATTGCTCGTCACTTTTCAGGGTGGCAGTCAATTACCACCGACCGGTGGGTTCTTCAGATGGTCAAGAGAGGTCACTTCATCGAATTTCTCGACCACCCACCGTCAAGACCTCTCCTGCTTTCCTGTTAATTGGGTCAGCACGCCCTGCTCATACAGCAGGAGGTGCTCGCGCTTCTCAGAAAAGAAGCTATAGAGCACGTACCGTGGAACCAGAGGTGCAGGTTACTATTCTCACTTCATTCTGGTTCCCAAGAAGACAGGGGACCTCCGTCCAATACTGGATCTCAGCGACCTCAACGCTTCAGTCCTCTGCAAACGCTTCCGCATGGTGACCCTTCCAGGTCTGATACCCATGCTCAAGCAGAGCGCCTTCCTAGCATCCTTGGACATGCAGAATGCATACCTGCACATACCCATCGCTCAAGTGCACAGGAAGTTCTTGCGCTTCGAATTTCAGGGTCACCATTATCAGTTCCGAGCCCTCCCTTTCGGACTGTCATTGGCACCTCGAGTGTTCATGAAGTGCATGGCAGTTGTAGCGGCGACTCTGAGGAGACAAGGCCACTACATGTTCCCCTACCTGGATGACTGGCTTCTCATGGCGCCCTCTCGGGAGGCCCTAATGTCCGCCATTCATCATACTCAGTCTCTATTCGAGACGTTGGGCATCGTTATCAATCAGGAGAAGTCATGCTTGGTTCTGTCACAGATTCTGCAGTTCACAGATGCAGTGCTGGACACCATTCAGGGGAAAGCTTTTCTACCTTGGGACCGAGCGGAACACATCAGATCCCTCATCAGGAACTTTTTGGCAAAGGGGACTGTCCCAGCCAGACTGGTCCTTTGCCTGCTCGGACATATGGCTGCAGCCATTGCAACAGTCCCGCTAGCCCGTCTCCACATGCAAGTGACCCAGTGGATGTTACGGGTCCAATGGGATCAGAAGCAAGACCATCTGCAGCTTCCAGTTCAGATCACGAATGCCATAATCCGGGATTGGCAATAGTGGCTAGAGTCAAAGAACCTGTTAGCGGGGGTCCCCTTCATCGTGCCATCTCCGATTGTGACGCTCTACACAGATGCCTCAGGGCTCGGGTGGGGAGCACACCTCGACGGTGTCAGGTCTCAGGGCCTATGGACGGCCAAGAAGCTCATCTCCACATAAATATCCTGGAAATGAGAGCAGTTCTTTCAAACAACATGAAGTCTTGCTGTATTCTGACATATTACAGTGAGGTCCAACCTTGAACTGCCCGGAGGCGAGTTAACTTTCCATGCCAGGCATGGAGCAGCTGAGCATTGAGCTCGGTTGAGACTCTGTCTGCTGCTGTTTGAAATTAAACCGTCAGATTCTTTACTCCGCCTCACTGAACAGTCGCTCCGGAGATTTCTCCTTTGCTCGGTTCAAGTTGTTGGTTAAAGTACCGTTTTTCTCGGTTTTCGACCGAATTTAATCGTTTACCTGTCGGTTCAGACTCTGTCTGTGGTATCGTGAGTACTAGATAGGTTATTTTCCTTCTTCTGTGTGGAACTTGTAAACGTGGGATCGGTTCGGTTTGAACCGATCAGGTTGTTTAAAATTTTAAAGACTCCTAATTCTATACCTCCTGTGGACAAGAGAATGGACAAGAGGTATACTCTCTCAGGCTCAGATACGGAGTTCCTTACCCAGCAATGCAGCCATGTTGGGGTAGTGCAGGCTGCTGCCTGTGATAAGGCAAATATACTCTTGGCTTCACACACCCCAGATAAGGACTCCAGGAAGATGGATGCCATGGCAAAAAAGCAGTACATGGCAGCATCCTTGGGACTCAGGCAGGCTAATTATATGGCCTATACAGCTAGATATCAGAAATCTAGATGGGACACTGTAATGGCTTTAGCTAAACAGGTCCCTGGACAGCTTGCCAAGGAGCTGGAGCAGGTGGCTGCGGATGGTATTGAGGCATCCAAGGTGCAATTCCATGCTCAGTGGACTCCAATGATGTTTCATCTAGAGTCATGGCTACATCTGTGGCCCTTCGTAGGATCGCTTGGCTCAGATGTACTAGCCTGTCTCAGGATATCCAAACTAAGGCCATGGATTTTCCTGTTGTAGGTAATGCTCTGTTTGGGGAGCAAACAAACAGAGAATTACATGAAGAAAATGGATGAATACAGGACTGCCTATAGGAGTGCTCAGGCCAAGGAAAGGCAAGCCACTCCTCAGAGGCAGCATTCCAGGGGCAGGGGCAGGCCTTTTCATAGGCCTTTCTACCAAGCCCAGGCCTCCTCTTCTGCTTATGCTCAGAGGGAGTTCTTCAGAGGGAGAGGCAGATGGGGTACAAGCAGGCCTGCTTCCACCCCCCCAGCCTAAAGCCCCTGCCAAACAGGCACCCTGATGGGATTGCCAGGGCCTATTCTCCACCACCTGTAGGGGGCAGGCTGGCTTACTTTGTCCAGGACTAGATGTCCTTAACATCAGACAAATGGGTCCTGGAAGTAGTAAGCCAGGGACTGGTTCTCAGCTTCAAAAAATTTCCAAAGATGAGAACCAGATCCTTTCCACCTGCAAATTCCTCAGAGGCACTGGCCCTAGAGGCAGAGGTCTCTTCCCTCTTGGCTCTGAGAGCCATAGAGAGGGTTCCACCCCTGCACAAAGGGAAAGGATTGTACTCCAGGTACTTCCTAACCCCCAAAAAGACAGGAGAATGGCGGCCCATCCTGGACCTCAGATATTTAAACAAGCACCTTTTAAAGCCAAAGTTCAAAATGGTGACTCTGGGAATGATTCTACCCTCTGTAAGGCCAGTGGACTGGCTAGTCTCCCTGAACCTCAAGGATGGCTATTTCCATATTCTCATCAGAAGCTCCCACCGAAAATACCTCAGGTCGAGCTGCCGTTAGGCCATTACCAATTCAGAGCAATGCCCTTCGGCCTAACCTCTGCTCCAAGGGTGTTCACAAAATGCCTGGCAGTAGTAGTTGCCTTCCTAAGAAGAAAAAGGATCTCCATCTTTCCATACCTGGACGACTGGCTCATAGTAGGCCAGTCTCCAGACCAAGTAAGTTACACCTATAGATAACTCAGCAACTGCTCACTTCTCTAGGTTTTCTTCTGAATCTTTCAAAGTCAGTTCTAGAGCCTGTAGAGCTCCTCACCTTCATAGGCGCAGAGCTAGATACAGTAAGGGCAAGAGCCTTCCTTCCCTTAGACAGGGCAAGGACCCTTATTTCACTGGCCTCTTCATTCAGCCTCCAGGTGTCTCTACCAGCAAGGCATTTTCTGCAGTTCCTGGGGCACATGGCTGCTTCTACAGCAGTGGTGCAGGGAGCAAGATTTCAGATGAGGGACATTCAGTTCCATTTGAGAGCCTTTTGGTCTCAGAAAAAGGACCCTCTGACCAAACTGATTCCAGTGACTCGAACCCTGATCCAGGCACTACAGTGGTGTCAGGATCAGGACAATCTAAGACAGGGAGTTCCTTTTGTCACTCAGTCTCATTCTCTAATCCTTACTACAGATGCCTCCCTCTTGGGCTGGGGAGCCCACTTGGGGGACCTGACCACCCAAGGATTGTGGTCTCCTCAGGAATCTCTGCTTCACATCAATCTATTAGAACTCAGAGCAGTGTTTCTAGCACTTCAAGCTTTTTCCAAGTCTGTTCAGAACAAAGTAGTTCAGATCAGGTCAGACAATACCACCACAGTGTGGTATATCAACAAGCAAGGGGGGCACTCGGTCTATGGCCTTGTGCACAGAGGCAATGAAGTTATGGTCCCTGGCCTATTCCCTGAACACCTCTCTTACAGCAGTACACCTCCCAGGCAAGGCCAATGTCCTGGCAGATGCTCTCAGTAGGATATCTCAAGGCCATCACGAATGGTCCCTGGATCCCCTAGTTCTGAAGGTGATTTTCTCCAGATGGGGCACTCCACAGATGGATCTTTTTGCAGCTCCAGACAGTCACCAACTCCCTCTCTATTGCTGCAGGCCCCCAGTGTTGGGCTCAGTCCCCCTGGATACCCTAGTTCTCAATTGGGAGGGGAGGTTTCTGTATACCTTTCCCCCCTTCCCTCTCCTGTTCAAGGTGTTAGTCAAAATCAGGTCTCAACCCTGCAAGGTGATTCTGATTGCTCCAGACTGGGCCAGACAGCCCTGGTACCCCCTCTTGTTGTCCTCAGCAGTCCACCTTCCCCTGTCTCTTCCCAGGAATTACAATCTGTTAACATGTGTTCAGGGGAGGGTTTGGTATCCGAATCTCAAATCTCTCAACCTCAGGGCCTGGCTCTTGAAGAATTAGAGTTTACTGACTTACACCTCTCTCAAGGTGTTATGGATATCTTGAAGGCTTCTCGTAAACCTTCCACCAGAAACACTTATAACTCTAAGTGGAAAAAGATTTTCTATATGGTGTTCTGGCAAGCACATTTCTCCAGAGTCTGCTGGCCTTCCCACAGTCCTTGACTACATGGTTCATCTTAATAGCCTGGGACTCGGACCAGCTACACTAAAAGTGCATCTGGCAGCTGTCTCTGCCTTCCTTTCAGCAGGCAAACACTCTTCCCTTTCAGCTCATCCTGTATTTTCTAAATTTTTCAAGGGATTGCTTCATACCAATCCTCCCTTCAGGGACCCTGCCCCAGCCTGGGACCTTAATGTTTGCATTGCTCAGCTTATGCAACCCCCTTTTGAGCCTTTGTCCTCAGCAGAGCTTAAGTACTTGACTTGGAAAACTGTTTTCTTGGTGGCCATCACTTCTACCAGACGCATAAGTGAGTTACAGGCCCTGTCAGTGGAGCCTGATTTTATCTCTTTCCATAGAGATAAGGTGGTCCTCAGGACTAATAGGAAGTTTTGCCTAAGGTGGTTTCAGATTTCACCTTAACCAGTCTATGTCCCTTCCTGTTTTCTTCACTGACCATTCCTCCTCTGGGGAGAGGAGGCTGCACAGTTTGGATGTGAAAAGGGCCCTTAGCTACTACATAGAGCGCACCAAGGGTCACAGGTTTGACTCCCTCCAACTGTTCCTCACTTATGGTGAGGTTGGTAAGGGAAACCTGCCACTAACAGATCTATTGCCAGGTGGATTGTCTCTTGCATTCAATTTTGCTATGAAAAACTAGGTAGGATCCCACCCTCAGGCCTGAGGGCTCACTCTACCAGAGGTACAGCTGCTTCCCTGGCTGCGGCCAGGGACATTCCTATCTTAGAGATTTGTCAAGCAGCCACCTGGAAAACAGTACACACTTTCACCAAGAATTACTCTCTGGACATCCAGGCTAGGAGTGATGCTAGGTTTGGCACAGCAGTGCTTCAGAGCCTATTTCCTAAGTAGGTTCTGTCCCTCCTCCATGGAGGTACTGCTTGGTAGTCTGCAATATGTCAGAATATAGCAAGACTTCATGTTGTTTGAAGAAAAAATTACTCACCTTAGTAATGTTGTTTCTTCTAATGGAGTCTTGCTGTATTCTGACCTCCTCCCTCCCCTCTCAGAACCTGGGTTTTGGGATGTGGGTGGGCAGGTGCAGTGTTGACACCCTAGAGGTGCCCCCACCCTGCTTCTTATCCCTTTGGTTTGAGTGTGTGGGTGTTGTGTTTTTATTTTATTTTTTGGGTTTCCTGACTTGAGTCTTTGCTTTGAGACCAAAAAATCTCTTTATTATATTTAGTAGCCAGTTGGCTAGTGTAAGTTTACAGTTTCCACACAGGGCACCCAGTGAGTTTAGCTCGTAAAGATCTGACTGTTTAATTTCAAACAGCAGCAGACAGAGTCTCAACCGAGCTCGAGCTCAGCGTTCCATGCCTGGCATGGAAAGTTAACTCTTTCATCTCCGGGGCAGTTCGAAGGTTGGACCTCACTGCAATATGTCAGAATACAGCAAGACTCCATTAGAAGAAACAACATTACTGAGGTGAGTAATTTTTTCATACACCCTGCAGGCTTTCCAGTCGGAGATCCCACCGGGTACTCTTCTGTTACAAACAGACAATACCACGGTGATGTATTACCTCAATAAACAAGGAGGCACCCATTCCTACCGCTTTGCAGGAGCCATGAGGTGTGGGATTGGGTTCTACAACATGGGCAAACTTCATTGCTGTTCTTGTCCCAGGAGTGGACAACGTCGCCATCGCAGACAGCCTGAGTCGCTCTCAGGCCGGAGTCCATAAATGGGAACTACTCCAGGAGGTAGTAGAGGATCTGTTTCACAGATGGGGTACACCAGAGTTAGACCTCTTTGCGTCCCCATACAGTGCAAAACTGCCCAATTTTTGCTCGCTAGATCTGGGGCCTGGTGTTTTCTGGTGAGACGCGTTGTCCCTCTTCTGGGCGGGCAGATTCCTCTGTTCCTTTCCTCCCTTCCCGTTGATCCAGAGGGTCCTTTTGAAACTTCGCAGAGAGCAAGCGACACTGATACTTATTGCGCCGTTTTGGCCCAGACAGATCTGGTTCCCTCTACTACATTAGCTGTCCCGGGAACCTCCAGTGCCTCTGCCAATCAGTTCTCACTTACTGTCTCAGGAAGCGGGCTCCTTGGTCCATCCAGACCTCGCTCGCTGAACCTGCACGCCTGGCTCCTAGAGACATAGCCATTACTATCACGGGTCTCGCAGAGGTAGCAGACGTTCTAGCGACTGCTAGAAAACCACCCACTTAAGCTACTTATGCCATGAAATGGCACAGATTTTGCCTCTGGGCTCAGGCGCGGGGGGTTTCGCCAATGGATTGTCCAGAAAGGTCGGTCCTGGACTACCTCCTGTCTCTTTTTCAGACAGGCTTGGCCTACTCCTTGATAAAAGTACACCTTTGTGCCGTCTCAGCCTATCACACTCCTATAGGCCAACATCCCATATCTCAGTTGGACACGGCACGAGCCTTCTTGAGGGGTGTTCTCCACCTTAGACCTCCGATTAAGGATCCTATTCTGCCATGGGATTTACTCTTTGTCCTGGAGCAGCTTACGCTGCCACCTTTTGAACCAGCTGCGGATTGCAAGCTACATCTCCTTATATGGAAGATGTTGTTTTTAGTTGCCGTTACTTCCGCCAGAAGAATTTCTGAACTTCACGCACTGATGTGCAAAGAACCTTATTTGTTTTTTCACCAGGACAGAGTATCCCTACGGACTAATCCGAAGTTTCTACCTAAGGTGGTTTCAGCTCTCACTCTTAATCAGGACATCGATCTACCAGTGTACTTTTCTAAATATTCTAATAGAGGAGAGACCCTGTTACACACTTTAGACGTGCATAGATGTCTTCGATACTACCTGACCAGAACCAAACACCACGAAAATCTGACCCAGCTTTTTGTCTCCTTCACCCACAGGATGATTAGAACTCCATTTTCCAAATAATCGTTATCCAGGTGGCTCATACATTGTATCACGTTCTGTTACCAGAAGCGTAACAAACCCTTGCGGGCTCGGTTAAGGGTCATTCCACAAGAGTGGCTACCTCCTTTGTGGCCTTAAAGAGCGTGTCCACCTCAGCCATCTGTGCAGCAGCTACTTGGAGCACTGTGCACCTTCATCAGGCATTATAGCCTGGATGTCACATCGAGTGAAGAGCAGGTTTTGGTCTAGCAGTCCTTCAGGGACTCCTGTCCCAGGCTTCAGTTCTACTAGTGATTTCTACCTTCCCTCCTCCCAGTGCTGAGGGATTTCCAGTATTAGCGGAATCGGTCCTAATGGTGTAACCTGCTGCAAGAGCTGTTTCAAGTAAGATAGTACAGTTACATAAGAACTTACCATAACAGTAGACCTTCGAGAACAGCTCTTGCAGCAGGTACTTCCCCCCCCCACCATCCCCGCTGGAGGTAGACTTGTTCCGATATCCTTCTCCTCGTATCAGGTGTTCTCAATACCACTCTGATTGTGATTTGATGGCGGATCCTCAGTCTCCTTTTCTGATGTCATCCAGCAGCCAGGAGTCTCCGGCGGGAGAACTGGGGATTCTGGGGGACCGTCCCCTTATGTACTATGCCTGACGTCGGGGGCGGGACCGACAGGGGCAGTCCCCGCTGACTACTGCTAGCTAGAAAATTTCAATAGGGTCCTGGCACCTGCCGGCTTCAGTCCTAATGGCGTAACCTGCTGCAAGAGCTGTTCTCGAAGATCTACTGTTACAGTAAGTTCTTACATAACTGTACTTTATCCTCAGTGCACATACCAGAGCAAGACAGTATGCTAGCAGACTCCCTGAGCAGGATCAGCCAGGGAAATCACAAATGGATCCTGAACCAACAGGTGCTGGCATCAGTGTTAAGATGGTGGGGTACAGTAGAAATAGATTTGTTTCCCTCCTGGGAGAACAACCAGCTCCCACTTTTTTGTTGCAGACCCCCAGCAGTGGGTTCAGTCCCCTAGAATGCTGTAGTCCTCAGCTGGTCAGAGAAGTTTCTCTACACCTTCCCTCCTTTCTTACTTAGGCTGAGAATACTAATAAAACTGTGAAAGGAATTGACAGCAATGATTCTAATTGCTCCAGACTGGGCCAAGCAGACATGGCACTCCATGCACCTGTCCTCTCCAGCGAACAGCCTATCAACCTGCACCTAAGATGCAACCTGTAAACACAATTCCAGGGCAGGATAACATTCCCAGATCTAAGAGCACTCGCCTCAGAGCATGGTTCTTGAGAAGCTAGTTCTCTGAGCTGAATCTTTCTGAGGAAGTAATGGAACTGCTGAAGGTTTCCAGGAAAGCGAGGAATACTTATGCTTCAAATGGGAAGACATTTTACTTATGGTGCACTCCCAAACAGATCAACCTCCTCTGGGCAGCTCTACCCCAATCCTGGACTACTTAGTCCACCTCCAGTCCTTGGGCCTGAGGCCTTCAACTCTGAAGGTGCATTTCGCAGCAGTGTCAGTTTATACATTAGCTAGCAAAGACAGGTCAATGGCCTCGTAACCCATTTTCAAAAAGTCTTTTTTAGGGCCTTAATCACCTGCCCCTCCCTGGGATTTAAACTTGAGCCAGACAGACATAAATGGTCTTGCTACATCATTTTCCACAGGGACAAGGCAATCCTAAGGAGAAACAGGAAATTCCTCCCAAAAGTGGTGTCTGAATTCCATTTGAATCAGTCAGTTGCCCTTCCAGTTTTCTTCACAAACAAATCCAGCACAGGTGGTCAAAAACTCCATAGTCTGGATGTGAAAAGGGCACTGAGTTACTACCTGGACCACACAAAGGATGACAGACCGACTAGCACTCAGCTGTTTGTTACCAATGGTGAAGTGGGGAAGGGCAGACCAGCATTCCAGGAGAACAGTGTATTGTTGAATGGTATCTTGCATGCAGTTTTGTTATGACAGAGCTGGCAAACTGCCTCCAAGCAGGCTCAGGACATACTGTACAAGAGGCACCTTTGCCTCTCGCGGCATCACTGGGCATCCCTGCAAGATATTTGTAAAGCAGCTACATGAAAAGCGTGTACGGTTTTAGTAAAGCATTGCTGTCTGGACATACAGTTTAGGAGGGATGCTAGTTTTGGTACTCCTGTCTTGCAGAACCTTTTCCTAAATAGGTTGTGTACCTATCCTCCCACAGCACTGATATGGAGTCTGCACTTGTTTAACTTAAGTGAAGGATTCCTGGAGTTTGAAAATAAATAACTCACCGTAATAATATTGTTTCTTCCAAAGGGCTCCCCACTAAACTGTAACAATCCCCAATCCGTGCCTCCCCTTCCAGAACGTGGAGAAAGGTTCATACTTTAATCAGTTCCTTTTCGTCCTGCTTGAGCATTACTTGTTACTGTGCTTCAGTTATTGTTGCTAAGTGGTCTAAGTGACTTTGTTTTTTTCATAAATTGTTCTGCCTTGTTTTAACACAATTTGAAAACATTTTTGAGATAAAAAAAATTAAGAAGTTTTGGTTGCCATTTAGCTAGTTTCAGGGGTCACTACTCACCCTAGCTTTAGAAATAAATTTGATGTTAAGAGTGCAGGGGTGAGCATGACAACATAGCAGGGTATGAATTTCATTATAAATTCCATTATTTGCATAAAACTCTAAAAGCTTCAGGACTGCTGATTCCAAGGGAATGATTGCATTTGTTAAGCTCTGTGAAGGATCCCTTTGGAAGAAACAGTATTACTATGGTGAGTAATTTTTTTTTCCTTTTTGGTAGCTGTGATACCTGTTTTGGACCAACAGTGGGTATTATATTTAGATGTTATAGTACGAATGCTTTTGGGGAACATAGGTTCTAGGGGCATGGATGTGGTGCACTGTTCACACTCTGGCAGTCTTCCTTTCCTTTAAATCTTGCCGGATGTCTTTAAGCTAAGCTCCTTCCACCCAGCTGGGTGGTATAATCTTTGGCTCCACCCCATGATTTCAGATTTTCCTTTCCACTGGAAGAGCCACGTGTCCTCCTTCACAGCTCTGTGCACAGTGTAAGCCTTTCTTAGTGTGCCACTGGCAAACTTTGATTTCTTCAACTTGTTGAGTATATTTTCTCTGTTCCGCTTTACTTGTCGACTCAGCGCTGAAATGTGAGGAATCCAAAATGGGTCTGGGCTTCAAACATTGCATACAGTACAACCAGAAAATGTTACGAATGCATCCATGCACCTCGTACAGCTACTGCCTCGGGGCAGAGCACGACATTGATGACTGCAGCCTTTGTAAGACCTTGTTTCCTTAATCCCTCAGTCTGCCATGCATGTCTTCTTCTTGGCCAGCTGGTCTAAAAGACCCTTTGGTGTGATTCGAGGATACCCCAAGGTGATCTCTGTGGTTGCCGATCTGTGGCCCAACTCACAATGATGGAAGGGGCGTGACAAAAACTGAAGCAGGTGCCTTGCCAGCTTTTTTTTTTTTGACTATTTTCCCTCCTGCCACCGATGGCTGGGACCCCATCGGTCGACCTACTGATCCCCTCCTTTCAGGGACCGTCCCATCTGTACCCAATCTACCATCTCACGCGACACACCATGGAGCAATCCCCCGGAATGTACCCCCCCGGGGTTGGGCCACCTTCTGCTCCTCTGCGCTTTTTCCGTGCTGCTACGAGTGGAGGCAAATGAGAGACATGGTCCCAGTGGGCAGGGCCCAACATTGGAGGTGGTGGCAGACGACGCCTTCTCCCAGCCATCGGGGTTTCCATTGTTCAGAGCATGATCCTCCCCTCTGGAGCCCGAACGTGCAATGACGTCCAGTGCGACCGGGGCGCACTCCCGCACCGTTTTTGCAGACGTCTGCCAAGGTTCCTCCCAGCACCTGCGTGATCCCCAGACTGTCATGCTCCCAGCCTCTGCTGGGAGTTGCTATTGCCAGGGAATCAACCACCCGCCCTCCCCGGGAGAGGAGAGCAGTCCCTCGGACGCTTCGTCCTCTCCTCCCCTACTGACCCCTCCAACAACCCGCCCTCGTTCCCGAACATGCTCGCTGGTGTGGCGCGAGGTGTGGCATCCAGCGCCTCAGCCCTCTGCGCCACCGGGACGGTGCTTGGCCAACATGGGGGCATCATTCTCCAGAATCTTCTGGGATATTTGCAAGTCCCTTCAGACCTTCAGGGAGAGCTCTTCCCGCTCTTGACAATTCCCTCAACTGCTTGAAGGTTGTAGTGCAGTCGGCTTTTTGGTTGAGGGTCAGGCTGCTAGCTCCATGTTATCCCTGTTGAGCTTGTTGGCCTTGACATAGGCTGACTAGGCAGTCAAGATTTTCTTTGACAGTGTTGTCCAATTCTCGAAGGGATTGAGGAGGACTCAGACTCTCAGACCTCAGTCCTTTTAACTGTTTATGCTCCTTGGCCATGGCAGGGTCACCCTTCAGCCAGTGTCACCACCACCTACCCACTGTCCACTGTCCCCAGCTTATGTGGTGGCTAGGTACTCCCACAGATTGCCCCCGGCGGAGTCAGAAGGGAGAGCACCCCCAAAGTCCACATCCAGTAGTGCTGCCACAGGCTCTGGTGACATGGCAGGTGAAGGTTTGTGCACAGGCATTATTCTCCTCTGCCGCCCATCCCTTTTCTTTGGTTTCTCCCATAGCCCAAGGTTGTGGCATGCGGCGAATGCATATGCGTGAGGTGTGAATGCGCTCCTGGCACACTTCCCCATCCATCCCCTGATGTTATGTCTGCTTCCCGACATCCTTGCTCTGGCACTTAGCCACCATCAGGTATCAGCGAGACATGGATGATTTGCCACCCCTGCCTGGGATAGGAGAGCTGCCCAGCGGCTAGCTCAGTCCTACTCCTGCCCTCCCCCCAGTGACCCCCGCAACCCAAGCTCAGAACCAAACTTGGGTCACTGGTGTGGTGTGGGGTAAGATGCTTGACAGTGCCTCAGCCCTTAGTGCCACCTGGCTGGCCCCAGACCCCCGGCTTTTTGACCCTCACTCAGGAAGGTCAGGAGCAGTTGGTGGACCCAGCTGTCTCCTCCCAGGACCTGCTTCCCTCCGAGTTTGCACAAAAGGAACTGGTCAATGTAATCTGCATGACCCCTCTGCTTGTCTTTCTTTACCATCAATGGCCATGTTGTCGGGTGAGGTCCAGGTCTCGGGTTGGGATCTCAGTCGAGATGCTGTTCGTACTCCAGATCTCATTCGTCTAAGAAGCACAGCTGAAGGCATTCCTCTTCCTCTTTGCTGTATAATGAGGAGAGACTCTGCTGCAGAATGTGGCGGCCCTAAGAGGACATGCCATGGCAGCAGTGGGCCTTGTTTGACCAGGGCAGGGCTCTACCTCCAACCCTGGTGATCCCATGGTCACCCCCAGTCCGGCCCATTACAGTCCCACCGAGACAAGTGTCATGGACACCCGTCACTCCCCCAGTCTGGGTGGAACTGCTGCAAAAACAGCCATTGCAGGAATCCCTCACTAAGGACTCTCATCTGGCTACTGGCTTGCCAGGCCAGATTTCTGTGGCGAGCACTCATTCGGATAAACCCTGAGTGGTGCACAGCGAAAAATGTCCAAGGGGCCATGTTCGAGGAATCCTTGTACAACACTGATGGATCTTCTATGCAGTCCTTGAGGACCCTGTGGGTTCAACTGCGAATCAGTCGAGGAAGTGACTACAGACCATGGACCATGTCTTTTGGGGCACTTCTCAGATTGATATCATAGTACATGGAGGTCCTCTAGAGCCAGTGCAGAAAGGGCTAAGTATCCCTTCACTGAACTCCTGGACATGGACGAATCACGGGTTGCCTTCCCAATGGTGGAGGCCATCCTGGGACCACATCTGGAGCTTTGGCAGCATCCTGTGCAGCACCCTCAGCCCATATGGTCTGCAAGTATGCGGCCACTACTGGCTACTTGTTCAGTTTCATGGGCCACCCCTTGGCTGAGGGTTTGGTGTTCGACTCCATTTTCCAGAAGACTGGCAATGTTGGGGATCTGGACAATCCCCCAAGCAAGGAGTCCAAAAAGCTTGACCGCACAGCGAAAAAGGTGTATGCTGCATCCTCCGTAGGTGTCCATCAGGCGAGCTATGCCCTGATGATGGCCAGCTGCAGTCATTCCCTAATGGGAGTGCTAGACCATGTCCTTTCTCCCCTATCTGCTGACTTGCGGACAGCGGTCAAGATGGTCAGAGACCAGGGTCAAGCACTGGCTAAACACCAGCTCCTGATGGCCTTGGACATCAGTGACTCTTGCGCCCGCTTCATTGCAGCAGCCGTTGCAGGGCCTGGCTGCAGATCTGTATCTTTACAGTGGACACCTAGCAGAAATTGGCCAGTGTTCCCTTTTTGGGCACTGACCTCTTCGGCCAGGAGTGATGGGGCATCTCACTAGGACTGAGAAGTCCAATGCCACCTTATCTTCTGTGACTTTCTCACACAAGGACCAGAAAGGGCAGAAGCTGAAAAAGAATCCCTTTCAATTTCAGCACTTTCTTTTTTCTTAGTTTCATCTGTTTATTGAATTTTTTATATGTAACAAAGCATATCCAACAACAATATAATACAGAACATAACCACAGATAAACATATTGCACTTAATCAGTCATGTGAGCAGCCAACTGGAGTTTGCACAAGGAATGTGGTGCTACAGACTTACAGTATCAATACTTTAACAAAAAATGTTGACCACTCACTAACCTCAGACAGACTTTCAAGGGCACAGGTCTCATGTTAAAAAATATATATGTTTATGAAGGCATAAAAACACACATGTAGGCATTGTTTGTTTTTATGCCTTAATAAACATATATATTTTTTAACATGAGACCAGTGCGCTTGAAAGTCTGCTTTGAGGTTGGTGAGTGCTCTAACTGTTCTTGTTAAAGACTTAATGTGATAGTATCCTGTGACTACAGCAAATAAGAGAGATGGGGAGCAAATCTAATTTCCCCAGCTCCCAATCAGTTTGTGCTGTGTTGATAGGTTATTATGACTCTCCTTTCTAACAAATCGTGCATGACTTGCATTTAGTGACCCATGTTAGTCCCATAGAGAGGGGTTAATCAAAGGGAAACCACCAGACCTTCACCCCAGCTCGGTCACAGTTGTCAGCCAGACCGAGAGAAGCAACAAGGGTCAGTTTCTTATAGTTTCCCTTGTCGAAGGAACATGGCTTCCCCAACTGAAAGGGAATTAATGTAGCATTCCCAGCCCCACAGGAATTGTTCTTCCTTATCCTGCAATAGGTAGGTAAATCTCTCCAGAGTTAAAGTTTGTATCACCAAAGATTTCCATTGACCCAGACTCTGCTTAACACGTGAGACCCATGTGTTCTGTATGCATTGACATGCTAGGACCAAAAGGACCCTTATCGCTGTTGGGTAAGGTTCCCACCCTTCTTCTCCATATCTTGTACTCCGAACAGAAGTGATACCGGTATGTCCACAATTGGCTTTTAAAATCCGAGATGCCTCCGTTGCTGTTTGAGACAAAAAAGGTTGCAAGTCCAAGCAATCGCAGAAATAATGGTAGTAGGTACCTGGAGCACTATTACAGTGTCCACACATAGGGGATGATATACTGCCGGATGGAATTTATGAACAATGACTTGTGGGCAGTATAATATATGCATAAATTTAAATTGCGATTTCTTATATTTATTGCATATTAACAATCTCATGTGAGTCTGTAGTAGCCTGATCCAGTTGCCCTCTGTGATAGACATTCCTAAATCCCACTCCCATAGGATTTTCACCTTCCCAGTCAAATCCAGGAACAACTCCCGATCTTGATGTGCTATTTTCGCTATTGCATCCTTTGGTGAGGAGTGCACCTGAAAGGCCATCCTTTCCAGCAGCCATAGCAGTAATTATCCACCGGCACCCTGTTCCTTCTTTGTCCAAATGTCCGAGCCTAAAAGTAATTATATCTGTATAAAAGAGGGATTCCAAATTCCTCCTCTTAAGTTTGCCTGGGTTTTAAACCCCGCTTGTCTAAGCAGATCCCCTACACACCTAACCCCCTTCTCCTCCCACATTAAGAAGCCCAGGTGTGTTAAGTCCGGGCAGAAAGGCCAGATTCCAAGTCATTGGGACCAAAAGAGTTAAGTCGTGCCCCCCCCCGGTCTGTCTTTTTCTGGTCTGTTCCCATGCTTCCAAGGTATACTCCATCATGGGGTTTTTGGTTTTAAGGTGACCTTACACTGGCTTACCCCCTGGATCTAAATAAGCTGATAGATGAGCGGGGTCCCTCTCTCCCTCCAAGTCCACCCAGCATGCCTCTGCCCCTTTATTCACCCAGTCCTGTACATACTTCTGCTGTATCGCCAGGCAGTATCCTTTAATATCTGGGAAGTTTAACCCTCCCTTAGCCGTATTACCCTTCCGCCTCTGTAGGCTCATTTGGGATCTCTTTCCTTCTCATAAGAATTTGTTAAATTCTTGTTCCAGGCTCTTAACATCCTGTTCATCAGCCCTATAGGGAGCATCTACATAATGTATAAAATATGTGGGAGCACATTCATTTTGAGTAGGTTAATTCGTCCCATCCAGGATATAGACAGTGCGCGCTACCTCTCCAGATCCGCCAAAATCTGCCTAAGCAATGGGGCTTAATTAAAATTATATAAATCTGCCAGATTACTACCCACTTGTACACCCAGATATTAAAAGCTCTTTTTCATGCCCTTAAATCCCGATCTATTGTGGGACCCTGCTGTACCCACCCCAGAAACCCTCAGCATCTCTGATTTAGATACATTTAACTTATAATCAGAGAATTCCGCAACTTCGTGCACTGCTCCCAGGAAGGCTGGTATGGAAGTTTCTGTATTTGTGACAGAAAGGAGTAGGTCATCTCCATATAGGGCAATTTTATGAGTGTGGCCCTGCCAGCTTATTATTTCACTAATTCTCTGCTTGGTTCAGATCTGGATTGCCAGTGGCTCGATGGCTAATGCAAAGAGGAGTGGTGAGAGAGGGCATCCCTGCCACATCCCCCTACCCAGGTCAAACATATGTGATTTCTCTCCATTCACCAGAACTTGCGCACTGGACTTCCTACATAGGAGCCTAACCATGAACGTGCCCCCAGCCCAAACCTCTCCAGTGCTTGAAACAGGTGAGGCCATTCTATGCGATCAGAGGCTTTCTCAGCATCTATGGACAGCACAACCACTTGTCCAGGATGCCGAGTCCCTCAGTGAATCACATTATAGAATCTCCGCATGTTATGGTATGACAGACAGCCTTGGAAGAACCCCGTCTGATCTGGGTGGACCAATAGCGGCAACAGGCCCTCTAGTCTCATAGCTAAGACCTTTGCCTATATTTTAAGGTCACTGTTAAGGAGAGAAATGGGCTGATAGGACACACGTTCTAAAGGATCTTTACCTGGCTTGGGTAGGACACAGATCAGAGCCTGCAAACATGACACCAAGAGGGTCCCTTCCTCCACTGTCTCCTCAGGCATCCCTGCCAACAGGTCTATCAGGTCTCTCCAAAGCTCTTTATAAAATGTCATCACAAAGCCATCAGGGCCACCAGCTTTGCCCTTTTTCATTGATGTAATTGCCCTGGATAATTCCACCTTTGGCCCCAAGATTTCTCTCTGGTCCTCCGTGAGTTTCGGGATGATAAGACCATCTAAAAACTCTGTTACACACCTTTCTGTATCTGTAACCTCAGACTGGTATAACCTCTGGTAAAAAGACCGGAAGGCCTCTCCAGTCTTAACCCCCATATGCTCCACTCTGCCTATCTGCTCACTCACTGCGAAAATTGTAGTGGTTCCCTTCCTACCCTGGCTAATCTGATCTCCCCCATTCTACATTGTCTGTCTGGCATAGAATTAAGATGCTGGCCTCCTTAAGCAATAAATTCAGGACTCACCTTAGTGCCAGCATTTCCCCTTGCAATTGTTCTGTTGTGTTTGCTGTTAGTTTGCACTCTTAACTCCTACAGCTGTGCCTCCAAGGCTTGAAGCCTGTCCCGTTTGTTTTTTTTATAGCCAGCAACATAGCTCATCTTTGCACCACACACAAAGGCTTTACCCACCTTCCAAAATATTGCTTTTGATGGAGCTGTGGCACTGTTCATGGTGTTATATATGTCCCACTGCTCTTTCAGATAAGTGTGAAATTTCTCGCTAGTCATAAGGTAGGTGGGAACTCTCCAACCTGACCCAATATGTCCCTCCCCATCTGGAAACATTTTAATAATAACCATGGCATGGTCGAAATATGAATAGGACTATGCCCAACATCTCTGACTATTTAATATTGACTACAGGCTATAAAAATATAGTCCAACCTGAACCACGTTCCATGTGGATTCGAATAGAAAGTAATCTCTTTCACCCCCGGGTTAGCCACCCTCCATGCATCTACTAAGTCCAAGTCCAAAAGTCCCTGTTTCCTTTTCTTTAGTGCACCCCCATGTCTAGCCACCCCTCCCGAGTGATCCAGGTTGGGCTCCATTATACAATTAAAGTTCCCCCCCAAGAATAGATTGTGAAATTGTTCATGAAACAATACAGCCAACAGTTTCTGGTAAACTGCATCGAATGTAGAGAGAGCATATATACTTGCATACGTCACTCTCTTACTCCCCAGGGTGCCCTGCGCAAAAACACACCTTCCTTTTGTGGGGTCTGATACTACTCTCTCTACCTGAAATGGGAAATACTTATGAAATAAAATAGCCCCCCCACCACCACCACACACAGTTACGGGAGTTATATGAGGCTGCATAACAGGAGCCCACCCAGCCTCCCACCAACATTTGATGCTCCTGCGATGTAAGGTGCATCTCTTGCAAAAGATTCACCTTAGCCGAACATCTTTTCAGGTCCAAGAGGATCCTCTTCCTTTTAATAGGGTCTGAGAATCCCTGTACATTCCATGAAATAATATTTGTTAGTCCCCTTTATTAAGGAAGCTACCCATCTTATCCATACAGTGTTCCTTTCTTTGCCCCCCCCCCAGTGGTGGATCTAGGGAGGAGCAAAGGGGATGGCTGCACCCCCGATTGTAACTTGCTTACTTTGTGCTGTTGTATTTCACTCTGTTAAAGAAGTCTGGTTTACTGATTGTAAGAAAGCATACATTCAAAACTATACATTGCATTTGTATATGCTGTCAAAAATTAAATGAAAAACATAACAGAAAGCAATATAAAAGATTAAAAAAATTGCATATCAACTATGCACACCACCTTGGCACCCCACATTGCAAAATGCTGGATCTGCCACTGCCCCACCCTATCCGACAGCAGCCCTCCCTGGCTGTGAAAGCAGAGTCATATCAGCACAAATAGAAAAAACATAAAACACACAGAGATTGAAACTGTAACATACATCCCCCAATGCAAAACTTGAAGAACTCCCTTTATCTAAAACCAACACGGTCCTTCAACCGTCATGGTCCCCATTACTTCAATATGCAAGTTAACGCTGATAACCCCCACCCCCAGTATTCCTCCACAGCTGACAGAGGATCCCTCCTCCTTAAACTCCTCCTGATGGTCACAGGTGTACAACTATGTCAGATACTTTTATTCTCCAGTATATGAATAAACCCACTTATATTTGTGTCCGCTCTGCCTCCCCCACTCCCGTCTCCACCACTACTTGGCTCTATCTGTGGTTTCCCACACTTGCATAGTAGAAAAATATATGCACACATAATGCCCTTTGGCTATACTCTTATGAATCCTGTATTCCCAGAACCTTTACTGGCTGGTGCTGAACCGAGAGAAGGCCCTGTGTAAAGCCTCCTATAAGGGAATGCACATGCCCCCATTTTGCTTAAACTGTTTATATGCTTCATACCCTTTCCACCACCCCTGTCCCAGTGAGAGTGCATTCCCCTCCTCAGTCCATGTATTCTGGCAGCACAGAGTGACCCAAACCCGCCACTGCCCCGCTCTGAAAGTTCTCCTACTCTCCATCACCAGGTCGAACATATATGCCCTCCTACTCTCACTCCCTGCCAAGAGCGAGTCAAGGAGAAGGAAAAACAAGATTATTTCTTTCAAGCAAAGTTTCAACCATCCCTTCTCCCTAGCCTACAAATGTCCATCCAGTATTTTGCAGCCTGTTCCATGTGCCCAAGGCCTTGCGCGGGGAGCATGACTCGGGGGCGCCCTCAAACACATGCACGCCCCCACACACACCCACACCCACCCCTACCTCACACAGCTCCTCAGTCTCTGGGTAGTCCTTCATGCAGTTTAAACATAATGAAGCAGCTTCACGCTGAACATCTCTCACCCAACAGTCCTTGCCCAGCAACTGTAGAAATTAGGGGAAAGGGAAAGGGGAAATTGTTTAACCAGGAAAGGCACACTAAGCCAGAGTTTGTTTTTAGGTGCGACCTGGGAGCACAAGAAAGTTAAGTGACTTGCTCAGGGTCACACAGTATGCAAGTGGGAGCCAATGGGATTCAAATCCAGGTCTCCAGGTTTGCAGCTCAGTGCTCTTAACCACTAGGCTATACTGCCTCAATTAGAAATTAGAATCCATTGTTAGGCATAAGTCCATTCAGCGAGACGACACACACGTGACTCTTCTCCAACCAGGCTCAACCACACAAGAGAGTTAGAGGCCTCACAAGTCCCATAGTGTGAAGCTCTTAAAGTGGTAGAGACCTCTTTACCAAATAGGAACTAATTTAAGTCAGTCCTCAGTACCGCTGTAGTGCTGCTGTAACTCCCAGAAGTGCTGTGCCTCAAAACTTTTCATTTGTTCAGATCTGCAATGACCAAGTTCAGGGATTACCCCCATCTTTCCCAGTGCTAAAGTAAATAAAGGAGTCTCAATTTTGGCAGTTCTCCATATTGTTCAGCCCAGAGCGGTGACCGCCAGGTAAGCAGAAGCTCAGGTCTCCAGTGCCCAGAGTGCCAGAAAGTTTCATAATAGAAGAAAAAAAGACACTCAGCAGAGTAAGTGACTTTTCAGGCCACCTATTACTGTCATAGTCTGCTACAAACTTCTGAAGCCTCTCCACTTCGTAGTAGGTGTAAGTGGCCCCTTCCTGCTGGATCTTAACAATCGTGGGGTAAACAAACTGAAAATCGATCTGTCTTTCCTGCAGTGTGTTCAGGATCAGGTTGAATTGTCTCCTCCTCTTCTGTAATCATTGTGAAAAGTCCTGATAGATAAACAGTCAGGAGCCTTCATATTTCAAGTCCTTCTGCTTGTGGTAGGCTTTCAGGATGGCTTGCCTGTCCCCAAAAAGGTGTAAACAAAAAAATTATTTGCCTTGGGGGTTCATCTGGTGGTGGTCGCGGGGCAAGAGCTCTGTGTGCCCTCTCGATTTTAAAACATCCCCCCCTTAGGCTGTAGCCCTAGTAGCCCGAGCAAAACCATGGAACAAAACTCCTCGGCACGTTTACTTTCCTTTCCTTCAGACAGGCCACGTATACATAGATTGCTTCTTCTTTGATCATTTTCCTGGTAGTGCAGTTGATCTGTTAAACAAGTGAGAAACCAACCACTCCAATTTTATTTTAATTGTGGTTCCATCTTTATTGCATAAACATAAAGTACAGATTCTCGGAACCCAACATTTCACCTAACAAGGCTTCTTCAGGGGAGGTTATGTCCCCATTTCCATAGAATGCTGTCTGTGTTCAGTAGCATAGGAGTTTCTGTGACTAAGATTAACACAGACTACTTGCTAGAGAATCATTTATGAGACCATTTACTGAATGTCTCCTAGTAGACATCTCAAAATGAAGGAATGTAACAACTCCTATGATATTTAACACAGAGAATGTTCTAAGAAACGAGGACAGATCCTCTTCCTGAAGAAGCCTTATTAGGTGAAACGTTGGGCTCTGAGGATCTGTAATTTATTATCTTACTCGAGAGGGTTCCTTCAGTAGGTCAATACAATATAGGACTGGTGCCACCTGGCATCGGGCACCACGGGCAGACTTTCTAGCAATACCTGATAGGGGACCGCCAACCCAACATCACATGACTGACGTCAGCATGACTATATATAGTGGGTGGTCCCCATGCCCACCCTTCAGTTCTTTCCCGCCATCGCCTCGTGTCAAGTTACATTTCAGACTTCCAGTTAGCGGTCGTCATGAAAGTTCATCACGTCGATTTATCCCTCACTGCTTTTTTTCTCCTTGGCTGAAATCCTCATGGCCTGGTCCACCACCTGCGATGAGAGCTCCATAAGTTTTCCTGCCATGTCATCCAGCTTTGGGCTGAATGCCACCAGTACCAGTTCTTTGATAGTGCACCCCAAGGCCTCCATCTCCCTAGCTGACAGCATGATCACTCCTGGGCCTTCTACTGCAGACAAGGCAGGAGCGTTCTTGCTTGTTTTGGCCACTCCTCTTGACAGTTTAGCCACTGCTGAAGCCATATACTTATCCATTCTGTGATATTATTCTTATGTATTTGCTTTTAGGGTATTTCTCCTTCGGAAAACACTTAAAAATTTTATTTCCCATGTAGAGAGAGAGAGAGCTTGGGAGAAAACGTCTCATCAGCGCCCCCTAGTTTTAGCACTTTCAGTCACAGTAGTCAAAGCAGCAGCAGCACCCCCAGCAGGGGCAGTCTCAGGCTTGGCATCTGAAGATAAAGATCTTCCCATTGTCAATCTTCACCATTCATTACTGCTGTGCGCACCTGCTCAGGAGCTTTTTTTTTCATGGGAGGAGTCGGTGCCGACGGTGCCACCCACGAGGCTGACGCATTGCGTTGCACTCGCGGATTGACCATTGGGTGCCGCTAACTCACTCCTCTTCCACCTCAGTTCTGTTTGTCTTGCTGTAGAGGAAGCACCTGCATGTGTGATTAGAGAAAAATAAAGAGTTGCGGCAGCGAGCTAGTTTTTCACCTCGACACCTTCCTCCAGCCAACGCTGTTCGATGATTTTCCTTCCATCCCGGTTCTGAAATTGCTCACTTGGCGCCATTTGCTCCAACTCCTGGTAAGCCTGTTCCATTTATTTTAAATTCTTACTGGCAGCGCCGGGTCTCTTTCTGTTTTTGTATATTATTTCGGCATTATGTCTGGTTCAGTGGCTGAAAGAAATCATAAAGTGGGCAGCGCCCCAATGCGTCCGTGCCCCTGTGGCCAGCATTTCTCCATTTGGACAGGCATATGATGTCCATTTTTATGCCTGGGACCCCAAACAGAGATGGACAACTGCGACGCCTGCTTCTCCATGGACTACCGTGTGTTAGAAATCCATGCATTTGCAGGGTCCCGCCAACTTCGGAGGGCATCATCACTCTAGGGATTCTATGGCAAGAACTCTCAACTCTTCCTCCGAGTCCCTTCTGGGTCTATACAGCCGGTGAGGAGAAACCTCCTCATCTGATTTGAGCCTTGCCATTAAGGAGGTTTCTTCCAGGTGCCAGAGGAATGGCTCGATTTCCTCAGAGCTGGGTCAGCGAACACCGCTTCAGCAGTCACTCTCGGAGGTAACGAGAATTACTAACTGCACTCCAGAGACATAAATATAAACAGCAACCATGAAATATTGCACATTTAGAATATTTATTGCTGAGTCAGCTTGCTTTACAATTGAAGGTTGGTCAATTACACAGGACCCCCTCATGAAGCCTTAAAGAGCAAGTATTCACTGCTTTCTCTTTTTTTTTATATAGGCACAGATGTTTCTTTGCTAATAAAGAATTGTCTCCTACCTCTGTCTGGGTGCTTTATTTTTTGAATATTTACACCAGGGTCCCTCCACAGATGTTACTACATACCCCCGTTGCTGTGGGTTTTCTGTTTGAAAATAAAAATTAGGACTGGGTGGAACACTGGAGCCCGAGTCAAAGTGACGTGAGTTAAAGACTGCTGACTCGGGCACCCGACATTATTTAATCTGCGCATGTGTTCAGATATCCAGACGCTCACAGACATGCTCGTTCTTGTGAGTGTGTGACAGCAACTTGAATTGGCGCTAGGAACGTGTCAGCGTGAGTGCAGTTTTTCTCACAAGCTGTTGTCAAGGAAAGATACTCCTTCACATCTTAATCCTGAACATACTTCATTTTGATGTGTTTTTAAAGAAGTGTGCCAAATCTTAAGAAGAGTTTCTTTCAGGAGCTCGAATTCCCGGTTAAAAATAATACATTGTCATACCAAAGTTAGTTTTGATGTTTACTAAAGTGTGAAGCTTTGCGTGCGTAGGGGAAAAAATGATCAAAGTCGGAGTTCATGTGTGTGACTGGGTTTAGTCGGGCTGTCTGTTCATTTTGTGATCTCTGATGTATATCTTATTTCTATTTGCCAGATAGATTTAGTATTTGCTGTATTGGACTCCCCTTCCCACCATATGTTTTCACAAGTAAGCACACTGCAACTGTTATCTCTCCCCCCCCCCCCTCCGTTTTTTGTGTTGAAACAGTATTTTAAAGTACCGTGCAGTGAGAATCCATTCATTTAGTGTTGCTGGATCAAGCACTCGTTTCTCATGCTGGTATGACACATCCAGTCTGCAGAGATACAAGCTCTCGGCACTGAGGACGAATACTTGGTCTCCCTCTGAATGTAGAACATGCAAGGGGAGAAGACAAAGCCCGAGTTTGTAGCTCCATTTACAAGAGGTTGCATGCAGGACAAAGAAGTTGATTTGTGGTAATTTGCTTATTCATTTCCCTGAATGCTTCTCAATGCAAAGTATATTAAAAAACAAAACAAAAATGAGGTGTTTAGAAGAAAAGAAATGTCCTGGTACAGGGTTTGAACCCTAGACCTTTGGCACTAGAAGCAAGCTCACTACACCAAACACTGATGTTGACTATGGTGATTTTTAAGACCTTTATTTTGCATAGCCAAAGTTCTAGTATAGGAAAAACTGCCCAAGGGAATGTGTTTCTGTTATCAGTCCCTACTGAAAGTTTATAACACATTTGGTGAGCTCAGAGTAAACTCATGAAGGCTTTATTTCTTTAAACTTCACAGAAACTGGCAGTATAATTTAGTTCTTTAATGAACTACCAGCTTACATTTCCCAAAACACAGCTTTGTTTTAATAAATCCAGTCAGAACGGAGAGTCTCCTTGGGTTACAGGACACTTCCTGTTTCACAGCTTTTGATGGGGACCAGCCATGTTATGGAAGCTCTCGCTTTGTTAAAAGAAAGCTACTGCACTATTTAGGGCACTATTTAGCTTTTAAACTTTATGCTCCACAAACTGCCACTTTACATTGTTTTTATTTTGGTCCTGCATTAAAAGTAAATGGCTCCTTAGTGCAGCTCAACCTGTCAAGGAACAGCATTTCTTACTGTGTGCAGTCAAATTGAACAGGGGAGTTAACATGGCAATACAAGTATTGAAACATGTCGGAACACAATGATAATGGGGGAAATATCAACAATAATACTAATAATAAAAGTCACCTCCTTATCAGTGTAAGCACCCCCCATTGTGCTGGACAGTGACACCTGACCTACTGGACATTCCATTGTAACCCATAATAGTAAAATTACTTACATTAAATAGCCAGAAAAAATTATTTTCACACAAACTATATATAGATAGTTATATATAATATAACACATATATGTACATGTGTGAAAATAATTTTTTTTGCACGTTATGTTTCACTCACTATCTGTTTTCCCGCCAAATCTATCCTGTTCTCCATCATTGTCTGTTTAGGCACTGATAGAGCTAGTTCTACTCTTTGTTGGTCTGTGGAAAAAAATTCAGTTTCCTTGACATCATGAGCCATCTTTCATCTGTGTTTGATGATTCCTCCAGCGAGGGAGAGGATTTTCGTGGTTTTACTGCAGCTGAGGTTAGGGATGCTAAAGCTTCTTACAGAAAATCTTTTCCACTAGATTTCAGCGTCTCTTCAAGTGAAAATGAAGAAGAAGAAGAGTTTCTTGGTTTTACGCAGAGTGAGATTGATGATCACTTCGCAAGGCATGACGACTCTGACATCGACGTTGATGTGTTGCATGACGAAAGTGATGACTCTGAAGGTGAAAATGAAGGTGAAGAGGGTTCCATGGCTGATCCTGCACACGTGACTGCTGCACCATGTGTGACTACATCCTCACCCATTTATAGTCCATGAATTTACTGAGAAGGTTGGTCCTGCGACACAGCTGGCAGCAGAAAAATCCGAACTTGATTTCTTCCACCTTCTTTTTGCTCCCGAGCTGTATGAAGTGATGGCTGTAGAAACAAACAGGTACAGTGAGGGGAAGCAGGCTACAGCTGGGAAAGCAGACAGCAAATGGACACCGGTAACTGCTGAGGACATACGTGTTTTCCTGGGCATGAATGTGTATATGTCTGTCATAAAAGTACCACAGTATTGCATGTATTGGAGTACAGACAGCGTGTTTGGGAACTTTTTTATCTCAAAGTTGATGCCCAGAGAGCGCTTTGAAAAAATCCACCAGTACTTCCACTTGAACCACAGTGTGGGAAATCCTCCACCTGGACAACGCAAAACTGACCTAATACACCATGTGCGCACTGTCTATGACAATGTACTAGCGGCATGCATGAGAGAGTACCGCCCTCACCGTGAGGTCTCCATCGATGAAGCAATGATTGGCTTCAGAGGCCGCTTGTCCTTTCGCCAGTACATCTGCAACAAGCCACAGAAATATGGCATTAAGGTATGGACAAGAGCTGACCCTCACAATGCATATGTCAATGAGTTTCAGGTGTATACAGGCAAGGTTGACGGCACCACTGAAACAGGACTCGGAGCAAGTGTGGTGAAGGACTTAACTCGAAGTATCACTGGTAAATATCATCATGTGTAACATGATAATTTTTTTACTAGTGTACCGCTGGCTTTGGATATGCGAGAACAAGGTGTATATATCTGTGGCACGGTGCGCACCAACTGTTCTGGGTGGCCAAAACAGTTTGATAAAAAAAACTTTTCAAAAAAACAGAAGGGAGAGTTCCAACAGCTTCAACAGGGGCCATTGGTGGCGACAGCCTGGCGTGACAGCAAGCCAGTTTTCTTTTATCTACAAGCCATGACCCAACGAAGAGAACACCACTGTAAACAGGCGGCAAAGAATGGGTCTGTCATTCCAGTTCCATGTCCAGAAGTCATCTCTGCATACAACTCATACATGAATGGGGTCGATGTTGCAGACCAACTGCGAACACAATATCCAAGTCAACGCAAAACGAACAAGTGGTGGCACTATTTGTTCTGGTACCTATTTGATGTATGTGTGGCAAATGCATTCATTCTCTTCCGTGAATCTGTTAATCACCAGATGAAGACCAAGACCGGAACACTGAAACCAGTCACCCAACTCGAATTCAGAAAACAACTGACTAAACATCTGATTGGAGGGATACAGCTGCCGCAAAAGAAAACGCTTCTCTGCTCCATCTGCTGAACTATCTGCAGTAAACCAAGGACTGCACTTTCCAGTGAAGGCCCCAAAATGACGATGCAAAAACTGCAGCAGGAAGAAGAAAAGGTCTGAATCCATCCATATGTGTCTGGCATGTGAAGTTACCCTTTGTGTGGAATGCTTTATAGAGTACCACACCTCAGCAGCTTTCAGAGAAGCATGACAGCAAAGTGTGTAATAGCAAGGGAGTAGGGAGTGGGCTGAGTCACAGCATAACCAGAAAAGACTGAAAAGTGGAATCATTACTGTATATTGCAATTTTCTTTGGGGGGGGGGGGGCTAGACGTAAGGGTTTGTTTAATTTTTTTTTAAATTTGCAATTTATACCTTTTTCTTCCTTTCCCTCATGCATCGGGGGCGCTTGACATACGTGTGTGGAGGCACACACACACCAGCCACTGCAGAGCACCCCACCGTACTGGCTGCCCCTCTCTGCCTCCGCCACCACCGGACCTCCACCCGATGGTGGCAGGACTATGGAAGGGACTGCTTCCACCCAAGGAGAGGTCAATCCTGCTCTTACCCTCCCCCATGGCCAGATCCCCAGTCACCCAAGGTCGTTCCCAAACCCAGTTCGCCGTCATGATGCGAGGTAAGGCTAGATGCTGCAACCCTCAGCTCCACAGGGATGGCATATTTTTTTTGTACCTTTTCTTTGCCCCATTGTTATCCTTTTACCATGGACCCTGGCAATAACAGTGATGCCTGCGCTTGGAGGCCTGCACGCATTCCGGGTACTGGTGCATTCACTTCAACTGCACCACTGGTTATCACTGGGCTCCCCTTTAGCCTGAAGTACCATCTGTCCTCCACTGGATTATATGCAAGTGTCGAGGGAACCCCACATCCCTCCCTGGGAGGGAGAACCGCCTCACAGTGGCTCAATCCTGCTCTGCTCCCCGCTGACCACCGACAGCCAGGGCTCATTCAGAACCCGAGTTGCCAACTTGGTGTGAGGTGTGGATTGTAGCACCTCAACCCTCCGTGCTCCCTGGTTGTCAGAACTGTACATTGTATAGCCAACTGGCCCACCCAAATCCACATAAACTTTCTGTAAATACTTGTAAATAGTTAATTCCCTGCCTTGCCCTTCCAATTCCAAAGTGTTCATTTTCCTGCATCTCCCCTGACAGTTTGTATGTTTTAGATGTTACGGTTCTAAAAGTTTTTAATTAACTGCTAGTATGATTATAAAGTACCTTTTATTTGAAAAAAAATTAAGTTTTCATAACTGAACCCCCAAAAAAAAACACACACACACACACACACACATAGCATCATAGGTTGAAATATATATTTTATTAATGCTAATCAAAACATTCATTTTAGGAACCTTTTAGCTTTATTACTGTTATAATATCAACACACTTTGAAACTTGCTTTATATTGAATGATGTTGATGAGGGATACTTCAGTGGTGCTCAAAATCTGCACCCTGCAACGTACTATCTTCAGAGGAACAATGCATTCTTCAACATGATTTGCATTGCTTCTTCGCACAGCATCATCTGGAAAGGTAAGATGTTTATTCTTCCCCTCTTCCAGACTTGTGCTGGGGGCTTTGCTGTTTCCACTAATGAGATGTACCTGGTTTTCAAGGTAAAAATACATGTTTTGTATTTATATGAAGACTAACAACCATGATAACTGAGGAGTCTATATACTTGTTTACTTTTGCTTGCTGGTTCAGTGTGTGTAGTATTTGTAGTTTTCCAGATATTCATACTTGTTTGACATCTGTGCTACTGAGTGCACTCGGGAGGAAAAAAAAATCCGACAACAGGAAGTGCTTCTTCCCCACATACCAAACAAATGTAGATATCTTGAAAACTAAGAATGCTACACCCACATAACCAGCAGCAATATTGTTCAGGAGAATAAGACCTTTACAGTGAGGGTAATCACTAAGCTGAAATCATAATACTTTTTAAATTATGGCATTTGAAGTGTTTGAGTTATCACAAAAACACTGAAATTTTGATACTCAAATGGCCATAATTTAAAAATATAATGATTTCAGCTTAGTGATTACCCTCATTGTAAAGGTATTCTTCTCCTGAACAATATTGCTGCTGGTTCTGTGGGTGTAGCATTCTTAGTTTTCAAGATATTTACATTTGTTTGGCATGTGGGGAAAAAGCACTTCCAATTGTCGGATTTTTTTTCCCTCCTGAGTGCACACCGTAGCACACATGTCAAACAAATGTAAATATCTTGAAAACTAAAAATGCTACACCCACACAACCAGTAGCAATATTGTTCAGGAGAAGAAGATCTTTACAGTGAGGGTAATCACTAAGCTGAAATCATAATACTTTTTCAATTATGGTATTTGAAGTGTTCGATTTGTCACAAAAACACTGAAATTCGGATACTCAAATGGCCATAATTTAAAAAGTATAATGATTTCAACTTAGTGATTACCCTCATTGTAAAGGTCTTCTTCTCCTGAACAATATTGCTGTTGGTTGTGTGGGTGTAGCTGTCTTATTTTTCAAGATATTTACATTTGTTTGGCATGTGGGGAAAAAAGACTTCCAATTGTCGGATTTTTTTTCCCCTCCCGAGTGCACAGTAACACACATGTCAAACAAATGTAAATATCTTGAAAACTAAAATGCTACACCCACACAACCAGCAGCAGAGTTGTTCAGGAGAAGGATTTTATAATGGTGGGTACTAAGCTGAATATTATATTTTTTTAAATTATGGTCATTTGAGTACCCAAATTTCAGAGTTTTTGTGACAAATCTAATACTTCAAATGGCCATAATTTAAAAAGTGTAATGATTTCAGCTTAGTGGTTACCCTCATTGTAAAGGTCTTGTTCTGTTGAACAGCTTTGCTACTGTATGTTTTCCAGTAGCTCATGTAGTTTTCCAGATATTTACACTTGTTTGACGTGTGCAGATATGCTTAGAATTCTGTGCAGTGCATTAGGAATGTCACAACAAAACAGCCTGGAGTTCCATCACCAACGTTCTAAAGTCAGAATAGAGTAGAATGAGCTAAACAACAGCAGACAGGGGCTTCAACCGAGCTCACGCTGAACGTTCCATGCTGGCCATGGAAAGTTAACTTTGTTCTCCAGGGCAGTTGAAAGGCAGGACCTAACTGCAATAGTCAGAATACAGCCAGACTCCATTAGAAGAAACAACATTACTAAGGTGAGTAATTTTTTCTTCTTTCCCTTCCCCTGATCAAGCTTTCTACCTAATTCCAAAAACATTGCAAAAATTAAAAATAGGCAGTATCAGTCGGCAGTCACATACACACACACTCTCATGCATGCACTCACTTTCAATCTACTAGCCATCATGTGCATACTGTTGAAATACTAATTGCTGTCCGACCAGCAACTGCTTTCAAGACAAAAATGCCATCCCGTCTACCTTCCCCGTTACAAAGCTGTCCTTCCCAAATAAATGACGTATCTCCAGAACATCTTAAACCAATCACACATTTCTTTGTATTTAAATCATAAATTCACCCACCCTCCCTGCACTCACCTGGCATCCTGAAAGATGACTGATTCATTTAGGTTCAGTGGCAAGGAGAAGCTGGTCACTAGACTAACTCCCCCGATAGTCGTCATTAGCCAGATCACTCATCTTGATCTGTGTTATGGACAGGTGGAATTGGATTTGTTTTATGCTGTGCACAGAGACTCAGTCTAAGAATCAGCGAACTATAGGTGGATGGACTCAATGTGGATTCTGATGGACATCCTTCTGTTTGGACAGGACAGCTGTGAAAGAAACAGGAGGACTGTCAAAGTCTAAGCAAACAAAAGCCTTCATCAATGGTAGACTAGTGGAGGAACAGGAGAGACAAAAGTGGGCTGCAGAGAAGTGCTTGTCTCAAGCTAAAGACAGCAGGCTAGGCAAAACAGGCAGGCAGATCATAAGGTGTTTATTTACACTAAGCCTGCAGCATGTTGACTGGCCAGTCAGAGCCCACTGCTCTGGACACTACATAAAAAAAACTTTATTGGTTAGCTGGTGGCTGCATTAATGAAGACTATTTTTAGTTAAAAAAAAAAAAAGTCTGAAATAACACACACCACCCACCCACACCCGCCTGGCAGCAGCATCAACAAGACTATAGTGTTTTGCGATTGCTCCATAGCAAAAAGAAAAAACATAAGAGTGAGTTATGGAGCCAGAATCAGGGCACAGCTAAGACGCAGCAACATTTTATCAGTTCAGTTACCCCGCATGGGCCTGGTTTAGTGATGCCACGGAATGGGACTCAGACTCCGAGGGTGGGGGGAGGATACCCACTTCCACATATCTTCTGATAGCTGCTGCCTTGATGGTGTGGATGATCCCTCAG
Source organism: Neoceratodus forsteri (assembly GCA_016271365.2). NCBI lineage: Eukaryota > Metazoa > Chordata > Ceratodontiformes > Ceratodontidae > Neoceratodus > Neoceratodus forsteri. The sequence continues at coordinate 810,769,674 of CM057453.1, forward strand.
GAGAGTTGGGTGGAGAGGAAGGGTAGGTGTTAAATGATGGCTGCTGAACACATTTGCCCGCCACCACCTTGACCTTTTTGTCATTCTTTGTCAACTGTTGCATACACTGTACCTTCTTACAGAAATCTTCTTTATAGAGCCACCCTCTTTGGTCTAAGTGGGGGGTGTTGGGACCTTGTAGAAATCAAACCTTTTGGGACTGACTTCCGGTTCCGGTAATGCCTGGGTGAACACGCAGATTGCGAGGCCCCTGCCTAAACCACATCAACAGAGCACTAAATATACTTTAAAAACTAGAACTAAGGTACTACTTACAGTTAAATTGCTTTCGCTAGTGCTTCTCTTGTGAAAATGGCCAAACACAACCGCAATCGGTTCCAGCCGTTTGCCGAAATGATTGACACCGAGGACCATCTTCCTGAAGAGGGGGATCTGCACTTTGGGCCTACTCCGGGGTCGGTCTTAAAAAAAAAATGGCCACTGCATTGAGAACTAAAGGCTCCAAGAAAAACCTAGAGACTAACACTGGAGCTATTCTGCAGGCAATCACGGACTTCCGAGGAGATAAGATATAAGGACCGAGTTGGGCACTTTGCAGGGCCAAATGGCAGCGGCAGACCACCAGATTTTCCTGAACGCAACAAGGCTGGATGAATTTGAGGGGACACTTAACATTTTGGCCACTGAGCAGTTGGCTATGTCTATTAGACAAGAGGACGCAGAGAACCGAGGAAGACAGAAGAATATCAGAATCTTCGGCCTCCCTGAAGACGAGGAGGTGAACGATCCTAGAGCCTTTGACGGCTACTTCTTGTGCCTAGTACTCAAATTAGAACCTGATTTTCAGCTCGATGTAGAGGGGGCGCATCGAGCCCTCAGCCCTAACCCCTCCCGTCCTGAGGCAAGGACACGTTCTTTCGTAATACGCTTGCTCAGCTATTGGAGTAAAGAGGTTCTCTTCAGAAAGGCCTGGCAAAAGGGCAAAGTGATGTGGGGACAACAGTGTGTGCTGTTTGATAATGATTATGCCTCCTGCACCCAGAAACAAAGTCGGGATTACAGTCCACTATTTCCAACATTAAGGTCCCAAAAAATAAGCTTCCGCACTCCCTATCCAGCCAAATTAACAGTTTTTCTCCCCTCCGGCCAGCACACTTTTAACTTTGTCTCAGAACCCACAGCAGATCTTCTAACTAGGGGCATTATTACAGATAAGATATCAGAAGCTGTGAGAGCTCGACAGGGACAGACGAACCAAGCAGAACGTTCAGACCAGTTTCTTACATCAACTGTGCCACTTGAAGACATTTTAAGGAAACTACAACAATACAGAAATCCCACTATACCTACCTGAACTGTACTGCAAGATTGGTAGCTATGCCTGCTTCTTTACTTTGGGGACTCTCTCTCTCTCTCTCTCAGTGGAGGTGGGTGGGGTGGGTGGGATGCTGTCGGGTCAGGGAGGGGGGGGCGCTCTAAACAGTCCAGGCAAATAATTCTCTTGCCATAAAATCCCCATTTTGAATTTGGTCCTTGGTTGCCATTTGGACTCTCTTTTAGTTCTCCGATGGTGGGGTGGATCCCAGGCTAGAGAACTCGATTATGGAGACTATTGCTCCCTGTCCCCCTGCTCTTTGCAGTGTCTTGTCCTCTCTCAACCCCCTCTATCCACCCTCTTAGCCTGCTGAATAATAAAACTGGGCTGGCCTGCTGCTGGGGGGGGCCGGGGATCCCTTATGGATGGCATACTTGGTCCAAGGGCCACAGGCACAGGATGACTGAGAGGTGTTCCTGGTGGACTCTAAGATTGTGGGGACTTTGCTTCTCTTACCACTCCTAGTATTTTGAAAGTCCTCAGTGCAATGTTTCTGCAACATCTTTCTGTTTTGCCCAGGGACTAACAGTTACACCAGACTGAGAAAGACTTCTCAAGCATTTAATTTTCACTTACCTTGTGATCACCCTGCAAATACCTCTCTACATTGATATGGTCCTCATAGAAGAATCGAGGGGTTTGGTTCCAGTGTACTTAAATTATGGAGGGGGAAGGGTTAAATGATGAGTCGTGGGGAAATTGCGGCTATGTGATTCTAGCAGGTTACTACTTTCAACTATCCCATATTGTTATTAAGGGTCCTGCATTTAAACGTCAGTCTACGTTTCTTGTTCTTGACTATTTTTTGGGTCCAAAACTGTTCGCCCTTCCCATACTAATTTAACAGGATTATAAAACCACTCTGATATGAGGGATATAGGTGGACAGCCTCCTTAGAGCTATACCTGATAAATGCTTCACGCTACACTGGCACCACTCTGGAAAGGTATTCATTCCGCTCCACTAAGGGCTTTATTGCTAATTCTGGGACCTTTACTTCCTGAGTTTGGTTATGGAGCCCCACATCTCTCTCCTACTTCCTTTGAAATCTAGGACAGGATGTTTCAGGGGGAGCTCAAAATGAGCCCTCCCACTTGTGAATCATACTGTACATAGTTCTTGTTACTGTTAACAGGGTTACCTGTAGTTATGGTTCAGATGTTACTAGGGTGGGTTATTTTTCCCGGGGACTTCAGGTTTTTTTTAGAGGGATGGGACATTTTTTATTAGCCTTCATCTAGTATCTAGATTTCCAACAAGTTACCTTATGGGCTAAATATTTTTATTTTTGTTTACATCCTATTCCATTTATTCTGCCATTTAACCTTTTTATTTTTAAGCCATTCCAAGGATATTCGTCACCACTCTTTGGGATACTACAGGAAATAGAGAACAAAGGGGGGGGGATCACACATATCAAAAGTTTTTGTTAATTCAGTATGCTTTATTGTTCTTTTTGTTAAACTGCAGTCAGCAGGGAGCTTCATCAAACCAGCTAGACTGTGGCTTCTGAAGGAGTGTGGTCTGGACTAACACCTTTTCTTTCACCCTGGAGAAAAAAACGAACTCTGATTAAAACCTTGAAAATCCAATATGATGTCAGTTAATCCAGTAAAAATTCTATCGCATAACATTAATGTTCTCCATGACCCCATTAAAAGAGCCCGCCTTATGCAGTATCTTAATAAACATACTTCAGACCTTATCTTCCTTCAGGAGACTCACTTCTCAGAGGTTGAGCACCTTAAACTAAACTGGGGAAACAGATACAGGGTTGTCGTCTCATCGTGCCTGAGGGGTAGAAAGTGAGGAGCGGCTAGTCTGATCCCTCGTAACAACCCCCTGGAAATAGCACAGACATGTATTGATGCCCAAGGCAGGTATGTGATGGCTTAGGGTCTAGTATATGGCCAAAAGGTCACATTGGCCAGTGTCTGTTTTTCCCCCAGACTAAATTTCCCATTTTGTGGAGATTTATATCATCATTGTTGGACCTCCTCCATGGCCAGTTGATCCTTGGAGGAGATCTCAACTTAACTTTGTCACCCCACATTGACTGTTCCAAACCCACAGAGACATCGGAAAGCATCCACTACTAAACAGTTCAAAAATACTTTGGACCACTTAGGTCTGGTAGATGTGTGGTGGCGTTTATTCCCCTCTGCCCCTGGCTATACTTACTATTCTCCCAGATTTAAGTCCTTCTCTAGACTGGACTATTTTATTATAACCTGTGAACACCTGTCATTGGTCCATGATATATCAATAGGCCCAAAAATCCTACCTGATCCATCATCCCCTGACCCTGAAGTTTGAAATGGGTAGGAAAAAAAAAAACAGACCCTCTGGAGACTGAATCCATTAATTCTAGCTGATAAAGAATTTCAGAAGGAAATCAAATCCAGAATTTCTCTTTTTTTTACTGAGAATGCGTCCCAGACATTTTTGAGGCGATTCAATGGGATGCAATGAAGGCGACAATTAGGGGAGAGATAATAGCCTACTTTACCAAAAAAAAGATAGAAAGAGAGGCCAAGTACCCAACGCTCTCAGAGCAATTATTAAATTACAAAGTGTTATATAGGGGAGGACATACTGACCTGCAGAAACAAATCAGGGACACTAAGGCCACATTGCAGAAGATTAGAGATAATAAAATACAACAGTCCCTACTTAACCTCCGACAGACAGTTCACGAAGGAGGTCTCGGGAGTGAGAAAGCTCAACCAGAAGCTTAGAGCTCGTAAACGCTCGGCCACTATTTTGAAGCTTAAAAATCTAAATACAGGACAATTGCATCATACCGATAATCACATTTTACAGGCCTTTTCAGACTATTACGCTAGGCTATACTCCATGTAATTGCCCTTTAATCTACCTGACTCCCTAAAATTTTTACTACAAGCAATCTTCCAACGTTGTCCCCTCTTCAAATTGGTGCACTAGAATCCCCTGTCTCTCAGACGGAGATAATGGAGGCAATAAAAACTCTTCACTCGGGCCGCTGTCCGGGTCCAGACGGGTAAATATCGGAATGGTACAAGATGTTTAAGAAGAATTAACTCCCAAATTGCACTCCTTTTTTTCTGAGGTTTCCCAGGGTGGTCTGTCTCCCCCATCTTGGGATTTTGCAACTATTGTCCCAATTCCTAAACCACGCAAGGATCCTTCAGATCCTGGATTCTACCACCCTAGTTCCATTTTAAATGTAGATTATAAAATCTACACAGGCATTTTGGCATCTGGATTGGAACTCATTATCCCACAAATTATACATCCCGATGAAGCTGGCTTTATCAAAAACAGGAGTACAATGGATAATATTCGAAGAACATTAGTCCTGCAGGAATATGTCCGTACCAGAAAAATTCCATCAGAATTTATTAGCCTCGATGCCAAAAAGGCCTTCAATCGTGTCTCGTGGCCTTTCCTCTGGGCCACCTTCGTGGCCTTTCATTTTCCTTCCTCATTCATTACTTGCTTAACTAACCTTTACAGGTCCCCGAGGGCCTATGTCTGTGTCAGCGGAGCCCCCCCCCAGTTCCAATTGGGTAGAGGAACGAGACAGGGATGCCCCCTGTCTCCTTACCTCTTTGCACAATACTTGGAACCTCTGGCGCCTGTTTTAAGGACTACGACCTCGATTGAAGGAATCCCAATTGGCCAACTGGAATATAAAATCAGCATGTTTGCTGATGATATACTACTACTAGCCCTTTTGTCCCCCACAACCTCTATTCCTGCAACATGGAAAATTTGACTCCGTTTGAAAGAATAGCAGGGTTCAAGTAAATGTGGCCCAAACGGAGATTCTAACATTTAATTTTAACCCTCCCCAACATCAAAAAATTGCCTTCCCCTTCAAATGGCTGTCCACAAAAATAAAATATTTGGGTCTTCATGTTCCTTTAGACCAGGAGGTCATGGAAACAATAAATTATGAACCTCTTACTTTACTTATCGAGTCAGACCTGGACACATGGTCAACTGGTTTCTTCCCCTTCCACCAACGAATTGAGATAATTTGTACTAATATTCTTCCCCACCTTCTGTATCTGATCCAAAGTGCCTCCTTTTTTCCCTCAATATATTATTTCAAATCATGGAACAGAATGATATTTGGCTTTGTCTGGGGAAGGGTCGTCCCAGAATCAGGCTCTCGATTCTTAGGTTATCCTTGGCCCAGGGGGGGTTTTAACCTCCCTGATTTTAGCTTATATGTTAAATCAGCGTTCCTCAGGATATTGATATTGTGGCTGACAGAATCCTATAAGTCACCTTGGAAAACCATTGAATTTCATTTAAATGATCTTTTTGATATTAAGAGAATTTTGTTCTCTGCTGATGAGAGATTGGTGCCCGCTGCTGCCCTTACAAATATCATGTCCCAAATCTTTAAATTATGGAAACATTTGAGAAGAACTCAACCACTTAGAATAATCTATGAGTACTGTAAATTAATTTTTGAAGATGAGACCTTTGTTCCTATGCACATGGATCTCGCCTTCTCCACTTGGAGAAAATTGAGACTTTCCCATATCTACCAGTTCCTTTCCCCTCAAGGGATTCTCCCATTTGAACAGTTATAGTCTCAATACAATCTCCGTACCTCTGTCTTATTTCACTATTTCCAGGTCCGCAATCAAATACTGCGAAATAGGAACCTTCAGATAAAATTCTCTTCCCCTACCCCAGACTTATTAAAATTATTCATCAAAAGCTACTCGAAGGAATTTAGGAACACACATTATAGGACTGATTTATAAGGGGTTGAGGAATGAACAATCAGAATCCACAGCCTCTATTCTACAAGAATGAAATAGGGACCTATCTTTAGAGAGCTCCATGGAGACATGGTTGGACTCGGCCTTGAAGGCTGTAAGGACTACTTCATCCCCTCTATGGAGGGAGTTTGCATGGAAGTGCCGCTCCTGCTATTTTAGAGCACCAGCAGTCCTCCTCAAATTCCTTCCGGATAAATACGGGATTTGTCAGAGAGGTTGCGGTTGCCCTCGGGCCTCTTTAGGCCATATATTCTGGTGCTGTCCTAACCTGATGTCTTTCTGGCTCACTTTTGAACTGGAACTTACTACCTTATTTAATGAGCCAGTTGAGCTGATGGCCAAGCAGGTTTTGCTGGGGGTTTTTCCGGACCACACGCCTCCATGGCACAACACGCTCCTTCCAATATGTCTACTAGCAGTTAAAAAATCTATAACCCATCATTGGATGTTGAGTCAGATACCAGCGGATGATCTTCGAGGTACAGCTCTTGCAGCAGGTTACACCATTAGGACTGAAGCCGGCAGGCATCAGGACCCCACGGGAATCTTCTAGCTAGCAGTCTTCAGCGGGGACCACCTCCGATGTCGGTCCCGCCTCCGACGTCAGGCGTAGTACATAATGAGGTGGTCCTGCCAGAATCCCCAGTTCTTTCCCGCCGTCGACTTGCATGTCTCGACCCTTCGGTCAGTGTCTGGCGCGCGACGATCAGGAAATTCATTCAAACCGTTTCTTCTTCAAGAATCTCTTTCTCCAGATTTATTCCTCTGTCTGATGTCCTCCCCAACTTCCGTGGAGGGCCATTCATCCAAGTGTGCCTGTCGGAAACAGATTCCATTCAAAGACCCACATTCGGCCTGCGTCCGGTGCCTGGGCCCAGACCACGACACCCAGGCTTGTTCTTTTTGTCAGGGCTTCAACAGCCGGACCCGGATCCGCTGACAGAAGGCTCTCCAGGCTTACCTTTTAGAAGAGAAGCTCAAGGCCATGGAACCTTCCTCCAAGGGGGAATCCTCGGAAAAATCCTGCAGGCACCATGAGAAGCACTGGAAGAAGGTGAGACCTAGATCCCCTTCTAGGGCCTCGGACTCCCGCAGTTCTAGTTCCAGGTCCGACCGCTTTCCGTCTCTGGCCCGCTCTCAGCCTCCCCCGGTTGTGGTCAAGTCTGCCAGCGGTTCTTCTACCCTGCGGCCTACTAAGACCTCTAGGCCTTCCTCTTCCTCCAAGGCCTCATCTAGGTCAGGGGATCACCACAAGCGGCACTCGTCCCCCAACGTCCGGTCAGTTTCCTTGCTGCCTCCCCCTCAACGTAAGACTAAGGAGCTGACCTCCCTGAAGAGAACGTTGGCCAAATCTCATAGACCCCTGGAACTGACGACAGTCCGACACCCGTCGCCGGTCAGGCACTCACCTCCCAGGACGCCGGCCGGGGGACTGACGTCCAACACTGCAGCGAGAAGAACCCCACCGCCGACTACCGACATCGGCCAGGAGGCGTTGATGGAGGAAGAAGCCACTCAGCCCGAGGACCAGGCGGGCGACCCCGGACCTGTCGAGCTTCCACGAGAGCCCTTCCCAGAACCGGAGACCCCAGGGGAGCCGACGCTGGGACCCAACGACAGGCCACCGGCGCCCGGTCCGTCGTCGGGCCTTAACATTTCAGAACTGAAAGAGTTATTCACTTTCTGGTGGGACACCATCAAAAAAGATGTGGCCACCACGCACCCTCCTCCCGCACCTGCGGCACCACTGGCCCCAGCACCCCCTCCTTCACCCAATGGGGCAGCAGGCCGAGCACCTTCCCCCCAGGAGCCAACTGGTCCTCCTAGGGGCAGACCTACTGACAAGAGAAGGCCTCCGTCCAGATTCTCTTCTGGGTCACCCAGCCCCAAGAGATCCAGAAGACGCCGCTACTCACCGTCTATGGAGGACTCCAGATCGGACATCTCGGATGGCTCCCGATCTCCTTCTCCCATTAGCGGCCCCTCTCTGGACCCACATGAACTTCCTAGGTCTCCTCCGGATGACCCCTCGTTCTCTGAGATCATGAGACATATCCAAGAGAACATGGGGTGGGACGCAGAAGAACTCGACCCAGAAAGACTACGCCTAGTTCGTTATCTTAGGCAGAAAGATCCTAAGCCTGTGGTGGTACCACCCTTGGTGGACACCTTTGTCGATGTCACCAAGGCAGCATGGAAACATCCACATTCGCTCCCGGCGATGCCGAAGAAGGCTGACCACCTGTACAAGGCCCCAAGGGAGGACCAGTACTTGGCTAATCATCCTCTGGCCGACTCCCTGGTCATCACAGCCTCTCATGACCGATCTCAGAGACCGCAACATTTGAGCACACAGCCACCGGACCCAGAGTCCAAGCAACTGGACGCGCTGGGTAGGCGCACTTACGCAGCTGCGACCTGCGCCATCAGGTCCCTGAACTACCTTACCCACATGGTTCAATTTCAGAATGCTCTGTGGGAACAGGGACAAGATCTGGTAGAAGAATTGCCAGACGGTGGGCAAAAGGAGGAACTTCTCCAGCTCCTCCGCATGGGTTCAGACGTGGGGACCCAGGTGCTCCGAGCCGCGTACGATTCCGCGGACTCCTCGGCCAGAGCGGCAGCCTCAGGCGTATGCCTCCGGAGACACTCATGGCTCCGTGTCTCCGGATTCACCCCGGACATCCAGAAGAACATCCTGGACGCCCCCTTTCACGGCGAAGTTTTGTTTGGTGAGGCATCTGAGAAGGACATCACCAAACTGCAGGAAGCTGGGAAGGCCGTTAGATCTGTTCAGGCCATGTACAGATCTAGACTCAGTTCCTTTCATAGGAACCAGAGTCGGTTTCGCAGCCGGACTCCGAGACGATAGCCTCATTCCGGTCTGCAACAGAGGGGCTCCTTCACCCGGAAAGCCCAGGGCAAGTCGTCCTCAGGCAGAGACCAACGTCCTACCAAGTCGGCCCAACCTGCAGGACCCTCCGCCGCTACAGCATGACTCCTTCCTGGCCCCCGCCCCTCAAGATCAACGGGAAATAAAGGTCGGGGGTCGCATCGCAGACCACCTGCCAGGGTGGCAGTCGATCACCACCGACAGGTGGGTGCTACAGTTGGTCAGAAAAGGCCACTATATAGAATTCTTAGACAAGCCACCCACAAGGCCTCCTCTGCTCTCCCATTACTCGGGTCAGCACACTCTGCTCATCAGGCAAGAAGTGCTCACACTGCTGCAAAAAGAAGCTTTGGAGCACGTCCGAGAGAACCAGAGAGGAGCAGGGTATTATTTCCACTTCTTCCTGGTTCCAAAGAAAACAGGGGACCTCCGTCCAATCTTGGACCTAAGCAACCTCAATATGTCGGTCGCCTACAAACGCTTCCGCATGGTGACCCTCCCGGGCCTAATCCCCATGCTGAAAAAGGATGCATTCTTGGCGTCCCTGGACATGCAGGACGCTTACCTGCACATCCCCATCGCTCAAGCGCACAGGAGGTTCCTGCGCTTCGAGTTTCTCGGCCACCACTATCAGTTCCGAGCGCTCCCTTTCGGGCTGTCATCGGCCCCCAGGGTCTTTACCAAGTGTATGGCAGTCATGGCAGCGTCTCTGAGGAGACAGGGCCACTATGTGTTCCCGTACCTCGACGATTGGCTTCTCATGGCCTCCTCCAAGGAGGCGCTGTTGATAGCTATCCAGCACACCCAGATCCTTTTTCAGTCTCTGGGCATCCTAATCAACTACGAGAAGTCTCTCCTGGTACCGTCCCAGAAACTGCAATTCATAGGGGCAGTTCTGGACACCACCCAAGGGAAAGCCTTTCTTCCCGAAAACAAGGCGGAACGCATCCAGTCCCTCATAAGGGACTTATCAGCGAAAAAGACCGTCCCAGCCAGATTGGTCCTTTGCCTGCTCGGACACATGGCTGCAGCCATTCCAACAGTCCCGATGGCAAGGCTTCACATGCGGGTAACCCAGTGGATGCTCAGAGTGCAATGGGACCAAAGGCAAGACCATCTGCAGCAGCCAGTCAGAATCACGAAGGCCGTGGTTCGGGACTGGCAATGGTGGCTAGATCCAGGGACCCTCTCTGCGGGGGGTTCCGTTCACAGCGCCGTCCCCGGTGATAACACTCTCCACAGACGCCTCAGGGCTGGGGTGGGGAGCACACTTGAACGGGGTGAAGTCTCAGGGAACATGGACTACTCAGGAAGCTCATCTCCATATCAACATATTAGAGATGAGAGCAGTCATTTAAGTCTTCAAGTCGGACATTCCACTGAGTACTCTCCTGTTACAAACAGACAATACAGCGGTGATGTATTACCTCAACAAACAAGGAGGCACACACTCCTACCCCCTCTGCAGGGAGGTCATGAGAGTGTGGGAATGGGTAATACGACACGGGGCAAACCTCATTGCAGTTCACGTTCCCGGAGTGGACAATACCGTCGCAGACAGCCTGAGCTGTTCCCAGGCCAGAGTCCATGAGTGGGAACTTTCTACAGGAGGTGGCAGAGGATCTGTTTCACAGATGGGGCACTCCAGAATTGGATTTGTTTGCATCCCCATCCAACGCAAAACTGCCCAATTTTTGCTCACTAGATCCAGGGCCTGGTGTTTTCTGGCGAGACGCGTTGTCCCTCTCCTGGGCGGGCAGATTCCTCTATGCCTTTCCTCCCTTCCTGTTGATCCAGAGAGTCCTTCTCAAACTTCGCAGGGAGCACGCAATGCTGATTTTGATAGCGCCTTTTTGGCCCAGACAGATTTGGTTCCCGCTTCTGAGTCACCTGTCCCGGGAACCTCCGCTCTTTGCCAATCAGCTCCCATCTGCTGTCTCAGGAGGAGGTTCACTAGTCCACCGGACTTGCATTCACTGAACCTGCACACTTGGCTCCTAGAGACATAGCCATTTCTGCGACACGGGGTCTGCAAGAGGTGGGCGAAGTACTTCGCCGCCAGAAAACTGGCGACACACTACATACGCCATGAAATGGCGTAGGTTTTGCCTGTGTTCCTCAGCATGCTTCCCCCTTTAGACTGTCCAGAGAAATTAGTTCTGGAATACCTGCTCTCCCTTTTTCAATCGGGTTGGCTTACCTCGATCAAAGTGCACCTTGTGCAATCTCAGCCTACCACGCCCGGGTAGGCCAACGTGACGGTGGCACAGCTGGGATACGCCCCATGCCTTCTAAGAGGGGTGCTCCACCTTAGGCCACCCATCAGGGATCCTGTCCCTCCTTGGGACCTACCTTTCCTTCTGGAGCAGCTTACGCTGCCACCTTTTGAACCTGCCACAGATTGCGAGCTGCGTTTTCTGTCGTGGAAAACGTTATTTTTGGTTGCTGTTACTTTGGCGAGAAGAATCTCCGAACTACACGCTCTTATGTGTAAGGAGCCTTATTTAATTTTTCACCAGGACAGGGTGTCCCTGAGGATGAATCCCAAGTTCCTGCCTAAGGTGGTCTCAGCCCTCACACTTAACCAGGACATTGATTTACCAGTGTACTTCCCTAAGTACGCTAATCGAGGAGAAGCACTGCTTCACACCCTGGATGTTCACCAGTGTCTTAGATACTACTTGACCAGGACCAAACAGCACCGCAAAACGGAACAGCTGTTCGTCTCTTTCGCTAAGAGGATGTTGGGAGATCCAGTCTCGAAACAGACCCTTTCTCGCTGGCTCATCCAGTGCATTTCCCTTTGCTACAACAAGTGACAGAAACCCTTACCAGATGTAGTTAAGGGCCATTCGACAAGGGGAGTGGCTACCTCTTTTGCAGCACTGAAAAACGTATCCACATCGGCCATATGTGCTGCAGCCACCTGGAGCTCAGTGCACACTTTTATCAGGCATTACAGCCTTGATATCGCCTCACGGCGAAGAGCGGGTTCCGGCCTTGCGGTCCTGCAGGGCCTCCTGTCCTAGGCTCAGGACATGTTGGTGTCTCAGTATCGCCTCCTCCCGATGGCTTTTCAAGGCGCCATTGCTTGGGAATCAGTCCTAATGGTGTAACCTGCTGCAAGAGCTGTACCTCGAAGAAGATAGTACAGTTACATAAGAACTTACTGTAACAGTAGATCTTCGAGAACAGCTCTTATAGCAGGTACCTTCGCGCCCACCATTCCCCCTTGGAGGAGGTAAATTCCAGCCTACACTTAACAAGATCGTTTTTAGTCTTGGCCATCTGATGGCGGGTCCTCTGTCTCCCTTTCTGATGTCATCCAGCGGCCGGGAGTCTCTGGCGGGAGAACTGGGGATTCTGGCGGGACCGCCTCCTTATGTACTACGCCTGACGTAGGGGGCGGGACTGACATCGGAGGCGGTCCCCGCTGAAGACTGCTAGCTAGAAGATTTCCGTGGGGTCCTGACACGTGCCGGCTTCAGTCCTAATGGTGTAACCTGCTGCAAGAGCTGTTCTCGAAGATCTACTGTTATGGTAAGTTCTTACGTAACTGTACTTTCAGGAATGGGGAACTATTATGTCTGATATATACTATCTAGAGAGTCTCAATGCAAAAATGCAGAATAAAAGTTCATCTCACACGTTGAAATGGCGGAGATAGGTTCTGCATCAGTCAAATGTGGATCCCACCTTTTGCCCATAATCTTTTAAGGGGGATGGAAGACCATTGACTATTTCCTGACACAGCGCCCAAGGGGTGCCGCAAGGTGGGGAATCCCAAATGGACCAAACATGTCACACCCTAATAAGGGGAAGGACACTATATATACCTATAGACCTTATCCTCTAGGTGACAGTTGGCTATATTTCAATATTACGAGAGTATCCCCTCTCCTTTAATCCCTGAGACAGGAATGTTCAATGGAGATGGACTTTTGTAAGTATTAATTTTCAGGAGAACTGAACTGCTTTGATAATGTTTGAAACCTCAGGAATTCATGAACCTGCTGACCACTTAAAAAGCTATCATCTTACATAGAAACATAGACTTTGACAGCAGATAAGGACCGCTAGGCCCATCTAGTCTGCCCATTTCCCTACCTACAGGATAGGCCGCAGATCCTAGTTAACCAACAGCCTATTTCTTCCTACCTCCCACAAGAATTGCCTTATGTCTGTCCCATGCATTCTTGAATTCTCCCACAGTTTTAGACCCTAACCTCCTCAGGAAGGCTGTTCCATGCATCCACTACCTCTCTGTGAAATAATACTTCCTCACATTGCCCCTGAACCGCCCTCCTTCTATCTTTAAATTGTGTCCCCTTGTTCTTGCAAGTCTCTTTTCTGAAAGATGCTACCCTCTTGGACTTTGTTGATTCCACTGAGGTACTTAAAAGTTTCTATCATGTCCCCCTCTCCTTCTTTCCTCAAGGGTATACATATTAAGCTCCTTTAGTCTCTCCTCACACGGTCTCTTCAGACCCTGCACCATTGTAGTTGCTCTCCTCTGACTACCTCTATCCTGTCTATGTCCTTATGGAGATGGGGTCTCCAGAACTGGACACAGTACTCAGATGGGGTCTCACCAACTGTCTGTACAGAGGGATAACAACTTCCTGTTTTCTGCTGATGATGCCTCTCCCTATACATCCCAGTATACCCCCAGCCCTCCCTACTGCCTTCTCACATTGCTTGCTAACCTTAAGGTCATCTGATATGATTACCCCCAGGTCCCTTTCCTTTTTGTTACTACCTCCCCACCCATTGTGTATTCTTCCCCTGGGTTCTTGTTTCCCAGGTGCATTATTTTGCACTTCTTTGCATTGAATCCTAGCTGCCATACTTCTGACCATTCCTCCAACCTTGCCAAGTCCTTTTCATCCTTTCCACACCTCCTTGTGTATCAACCCTGTTGCAGATCTTTGTGTCATCTGCAAAGGCATATTTTCCTTCAGTCCCTCTGCAGTGTCACTGATGAAGACATTAAAAAGGACTGGACCCAATACTGAACCCTGCGGTACCCCACCAGTAACCCCCCTTTCTTCAGAGTGGACTCCATTTACAATTACCTTCTGTGTCCTGTTGTCCAGCCAATGTTTTACACAGGCTACCACCCTGGGTCTCACTCCCAGGCTGGTTAATTTGACTATTAATCTTTTGTGTGGGACTGTGTCGGATGCCTTGCTAAAGTCTAGGTAGGCCATGTCCACAGCCCCTCCCTGGTCTACTACTTTGGTCACCCAGTCAAAGAAATCTATTAGATTCGTCTGACATGACCTTCCCACTGTGAACCCATGCTGCCTTGGGTCCTGTGCTCCACTGGCCTCTAGGTACTCGACTGTTCTTTCCTTCAGAAGTGACTCCATCACTTTCCCTACCACAGAGGTCAGACTGACAGGTCGGTAGTTTCCTGCCTCTGTCTTGGACCCACTTTTGTGAAGGGGAATCACATCCGCCTTCCTCCAGTCCTCGGTACCACACCATCCTCCCATGATTTATTAAAAAAGAGTAGCCAGTGGTTTTACTAGTTCCTTCCTTAATTCTTTTAGAATTCTGGGGTGAATTCCATCAGGACCCATTGCTTTGTCCACCTTCAGTTTTAGGAGTTCTTGCAGAACCCTTTCTTCTGTGAAAGGACTGGGATCGACCCCCCTGTCAAGAGTGCTTCTGTTAATTGGATTAGGCACTTCCCCCTCCTCTTTTGTGAATACTGAGCAGAAATATTCGTTCAGTATTCCTGCTTTTTCTCTGTCCCCCTCTGCCCACCCACCGTTCATTCTATTCAGCCTCCAAATGTTCAGTATTACACTTTGGCAAAAAAAATCTAAAACAGACATACCGCCTTAACAATATAAAACTCAGGGAATCTCTTGTTGAAAAAGATCTGGGTATACTGGTAGATAACAGATTATCTTTCTCAAATCATTATAACAAGGTAGCAAATCAGGCCAATGCCCTCTTACGCAGGATCAACAATACTTTTACTCTTAAATCTGAGGAATGTATCATGGCTCTATATAAAACTGATGTTAGACCCTATTTAGATTACGGTTCACCATTGTGGAGTCCCTATCTGGCTAAGGACATTTTAAGAATTGAAAGTTCAAAAAGGGCTACTAAGATCATACCTCATCTGTCTGGTTATAATTACTAAACTAGACTGCATAAAACAAAGTTATATTCGCTGGAATTCAGAAGATTAAGGGAGATCTCCTTCAGCTATTTAAAATTCAAAAATCAGCCACATTGATGAGTTCATGTGGCTTAGCCTTTATGTCTAGAAAATGGTACCCAGAATACACAACAAACAAATAGAAATTCAGACAACAAGAACAAGCAAAAGGCAACATTTCTTTACCATTAGAGCCCCGAATATATGGAATTCCTTACCTCAGGAAATTGTGGACTGCACGAATATTAATACGTTTAAAATTATAATCGATAATTGGCTTATTGAGAGACTATAATCTACCAATGATCCACACTGTGTGGAGGACATTCTCGATGGGCTTTGGCCTTCTTATGTCCTATCTACCAAGTACCAAGTACTATCCCTCCCTTTGTCTTTCTACACTCGCTGATGTACCTATAAAAGGTTTTATCCCCCTTCTTAACTGAGTTGGCTATCTTTTCCTCAGTTTGGGCCTTTGCTATTCTGACTTCCCTCCCTGCTTCCTTCTGCCTTAACTGGTACAGCTCTCTGTCCTGCTCCTTCTGTGTTTCCTTATACTTCCGGAATGCTATCTTTTTCTTCCTGACTTTCACAGCCACCTCTTTTGAGAACCATAGTGGCTTTTTCTTTCGCTTTGATTTGTTTATTTGCTTCACACAAAGGCTTGTTGCCTCTGTGATGGCAGTTTTGATAATTCCCCATTGTTGCTCCACACCTCCTTCTAGCCTGTTTGCTAGTGCTTTTCTGAGGCACTCTCCCATCTTGCCAAAGTCAGCCCTCCTAAAGTCCAGTACCCTCACTTTTGTATGGCTTGACTCTATAGCTGAGTTTAACGTGAACCACACTGTTTGATGGTCACTTGTCCCCAGATGGCAACCCACTTCTAGATCTGAGATCCTCTCACTGCCCCCGTTTGAGAGTACGAGGTCTAAGATTGCTCCCTCATGAGTGGGTTCCAAAACTAGCTGTCTAATGCCTGCCACCTGTAGGGCATCAAGAATGGCCCTGCTCTTGGATGTGGCTGCAGCAAATGTGCTCCAGTTAACATCTGACATATTCAGGTCTCCATCAACAGTATCTCCCTTTCTCTGCTATTCTAAGAATGCCTTCTATCATATCCTTGTCCATTCCTTCCCCTGACATGGGGGTCTGTACACAACCCATGTGCGGATTGTGGTGCCCTTTCCAGTCTCCAAGGTGACCCACAGTGCCTCCTCTCCTCCCTGTTTACTCTTTGGTTCAGTTGCTTTTATCCTTTCCTTTACATAGAGAGCTACTCCTCCCCCTCTTCTCCCCTGCCTGTCTCTCCTGTAGGTTATGTACCCTGGTATGTTAACATCCCAGTCATGGTTCTCTGTGTACCATGTTTCTGTGACTGCTACGATATCCAGGCATCCTCTTCCATTAAGGCCATCAGCTCAGGAGCTTGTTGCCCAGACTACGGGCATTGGTACTCATTACTCTCCATTTCCTGATGGCCTTACTCCTTTTGCCCCATCCCTGTCCTTCTTGCCTTTGTCACTTTCTCCATTTACCCAGCCCTTCTCCCTATCGACACCTCTATGTTGGTGTTTGCCACACTTACTACCATGATTATTTGGGGGGGGGGGCTAGGATTTTCCTGCTCCTTTCCAGTGCCTCCCCCCTTGGCTAGTTTAAAAGCTTGCCAATGAAGCATTTAAACCTATCACCTAGGATTCTGGTTCCCCTCCCGGACAGATGCAGCCCATCATGCCAGTATAGGCTTGCATCACTCCAGGTGGACCGCCAGTCCCCAGTGAAGCCAAATCCCTGAGCTCCATGCCAGTTTTTCAACCACTGATTGAATCCCATGGTGCGGAACACCCTAGCCTCTCCTATGCCATAGATGGGTAGCACCTCCGAGAAGGTTACCGCAGTGCTACTTGACCAAGGCCACTCCCCAATTCCACAAACTCTTCCTGCACTTCTAAATCCCTTTCTTAGCCAGGTCATTTGTCCCTAGGTAGACAATGACATCCAGCTCCCTCCCCTGTGCAGCTGCTCTGGCAATCCTGAGGATTTGCTCCCTGTTCCTCCAAGCCATGGCGCCAGGCAGGCACCTGACCTCCCTCTCCCCTTCCTCCCCCAGTTCTACCTTCCTAACAATAGAGTCCCCCACCAGGAGTTGTTTCCTTCCCCTGCAGGGTCCCCTGCCACCCTCCTGTGGGTCTCCTTTATGGAGGTTCCCAGCATCCTCCTTGGTCTCCACTGTGGGTGCCTCCATAGAGGAACCACACTTTGCCAGAATGGCATAGGAATTGTAGAGAGGTACAACGGAGGATGTGCCTCTGTTCCACCACCCTCACCCTCCCTGAGCCCACTGTGGTCCAACCACTCCTCTTTCTTGGCAACCTCTGAGGCAACAGCAGCAGCACTGGTGGTCCCTGGATGGAAGAGGAGGACCCACAAGTCCTGGCCAACTCAGCCTGGAGATGAGCAACCTCCTCCCTCAGTCCAGAGAGGTGCCTGCAGATGGGACAACACCGCATCCTCCAGAACATCTCCCAGAAGACTGCTGCTCCACAGCCACTGCACTGCACCACTCCAATCATGTCTTATTTCTGGCCCCTTAACTGTTTGCAATCCTTACTCTTTCCTCTGTTTTTTTTTTTTCTCTCTCTCCTTACTTTCTGCCTGTGTGCCCTTTAAGCTCCTGATTGTCCTGTTCTGAGACATGAATATCCTTTATTTCGCAGTAGACCACTTACTTGCTCAGAGGCAGACCTCCAGCAGCTAGAGGGGGCCGGAGAGCTACTCTTGCCCTTCTAGGATGGTGGGTCCTTGGTGTTTCTTATTCACACTAATGTAATGTATTTTGCCTTGATACGTGTGTAAAAAAGTTGAAATAAAAGAAATAAAAAAATTAAAACTTTTGGGACTGACAGCACTGACATGCAGCATCAATGCGCAGGACCAGCACGTGCCTCTCCCTTTAGAAGGCAGCATCAAACTTAACTTCTTTTACAGTACTTCCATGTCATAGGAATCCGATATCAGCATGCGTTTATGTTTCTTCTACCTAATTCTCTCTCGGTAACAAGTCATGTCTAAGCAGCCCCTTTCCATATGTGCTTATGTTAAAATTTCATAGAAGTCCAGGATCCAAATATTGTATGTCCCGATTATATATACCCCGACCATGACTTTGCCCGTTGCTCTGACTGTTTATGTCTAAGCAAAGTCAACGGATTAGAGCACTTAAAATTCATTCAGTTTGGAAGGACACAATGACCACGTTCGCCTTCTCGGTTGCCTTTGCAGAGAGAATTGTGCAATGCCAAGGGTTCAAGCCTTTTGGATGGTCTGAGAATATAAACTCCTGCTTGGAATTCCCACTTCCTAAGGTAGTTGCCTATTACCATTGTGCATGGAATTGGATCTGATGTCTGTTCCAGGAGTTGTTGGCTTCTGTACTGGCCACACTGGTGCTGACCTTGGCTCCTGCATTAAAGCAGACAGTGATGCCAGTTCATAGTGAGCTTCAAATTAACACCAGTGCCAAACATTCTGTTGGATTTGGTGCTGACCTCGAAACTGTTGGTGTTAGCAGTGGTACCACCCATGATGCAGGTTATGTGATATCTACAGTGCTGGCCATTGCACTATCCGCTGTATCGATCATAACAAGCTATCTTTTTCAGCCAGCAGTGGTGCCATCAGCATTTTCTACGGACCTGTTCCCTCTGCCAGCACTCCTTCCCAGATAAACATTTTGTGATCAGGATTGCTAGGATGGAGGAAAGGCTCAAACATAGAAACATAGAATTTGACGGCACATAAAGACCGCTTGGCCCACCTAGTCTGCCCATTTTCCTACCTGATGGATAAGCTGCAGATCCTAGTTAACCAACAGCTTACTTCCTCCTACCCACCCCCCACTAGAATTGTCTTATGTCTGTCCTATGCATTCTTGAATTCTCCCACTGTTCTTGACTCCACAACCTCCTCAGGAAGGCTGTTCCGTGCATCCACAACCCTCTCCGTGAAAAAATACTTTCTAACATTACCTCTGAGCCATCCCCCCTCTATCGTGAGATTGTGCCCCCTTGTTCTTGCACATCTCTTTTTCTGAAAGATGCTACCCTCTTGGACTGTTAATTCCCTTGAGGTACTTGAAAGTTTCTATCAAAGGCCCACTATATACAATAGTAGTGGTAACTTTTCTCCAGCTAACACTGTGTGCCAGTGTTATTGAAATCTGGAGATGCCCTTTAAATTTGCCAGCGGCAGCTGGTCCATTGGTAAAGAGGGCTGAGGTGCCATGCTCATTACCTTTTCCCACACTGGCAACCCGAGTTCAGGAACTGACTCAGATCATCAAGGGTTGGCCATGGAGGGAGAGGATCCAGCATTTGAGGGACTGTGCTCCTCTCCCGGAGTGGGGAGGCATGTTATCCCGGCCTCGGCTGCCCTCAGGTGGAGGCCTGGGGTGAAGAGAAGCAAAGTACGGGAGGGGACTGGAGGAATTTCAGATTGGTGTGCCTCCGTGCACGAGTCTAATGCCCCACAGTAGGGTTGGAACCAGAAAATGGTACATCAAGGGGCTTCATGAAGCTCTGCCTAGCTGTCTCCATGCCCACACTGCCACTTGGTGCACGTCCTGCTCTGCTTTGGATTTGATGAACTGGGGGGGGGCAGCCCTTCCCCTCCAGCCCTGCCATGAGACAACTCGTGGGGAGAGCCTGACCAGGCATGTAGGTGAGGGAAGCAAAGAGCCAGGCAGGGGGGCTGGGGATTGGGCTGATGCAGCCACTGTCGTCCCCTCCCCCCGATGAAGGAGCAAGAAGAAACCTGTTTGGAAAAAAATAGATAAATTAGCCAGCAGTGCCCCCAGAAGTGAACCACAGTTATTTGTCCCAGAGAGTGACATGTTCTTCTCTCCTTCAAATATTAGGGCACACTCTCCACATCGACTGTGCTTTCTCCTAAGGCAGAACCTCCTTCCAGAGTCACGCAGATCAGAGTTTAGGTAAATGGGTGTTGCCTTCTCTGCCTTTGGCCTCAGAGTGGATAGTTATCAATCTTTTATGGCCGCAAATAACCAGTCTCTTGCCATGCTTCCGTTGAATCCCTTGTCCTCTCCTGTGAGAGGTCACTCCAAGTGCTGGTTGTATGTGGATCACAGTCTGATTCATTCCCACTCAGTGCACCCTGTGATGCCACCAAGGTCACAGCTCGCTCCTCAACAGTCTTCTTTGTGTATGTCTCCATGCTTGGTTGAGAACATTAGACTGTCCTGCGGTTGAACATTGTAAGGGCCATGTACGGTACTTCCCCTCTGCGGGTTCAGCCTTCTTTAATCCTTTGTTTTCATCATCTGTTTCTCTAGTCTCTGGTCTGCCCACCTACTGGTGGCACCCCCCCAGCCCCATCACTGACCTTTTCAGGGAACTGCTGTCCCACCACTTACTGAGGACCACAGTTGTGGTGGGTGTCCAGCCCAGTTGATCATGCAAGAGCTTGCAGGAGGGTGGTGTGGATGTCAGTCTTGGCAGGCCAGAGATTTTCCACCTCTTGATTTTCTTTCCTAAGGGTACCGGCGTGCAGTGATGTGCACATATGTATGCCAGAATTGGGCAGCTGCCTTTTTCTTTTTTCTGTATGCTTCTGCTGCACTGCTTCCTGGCTTCCACCAGGTGGCAGTCTACGAGCAGACTCCTGTGCAACCCGAGTCTGTTTCAGAATCCTGGTCACCAGTACAGCCAGCAGTATCACCACCACTGCACTACTGTGCCAGATTAGTCCTGTATAATTCTAAAGTGGCAGCTACCATTGCAACCAGATGTTCCACTACTCTTAACCTAGTTAGATTGCTTCCTTGGGGTAAGGCTACTGGCCTGTTTCTCCCTCATAGAAATCTGTTTAAAGGGAGGCTGCTAATGAGTGATGAATCCTGGCTTGTTTACACAGTAAAATTTCAGTATATTTGATATTGTAGTATGCTGGGAATTTTTTTAATTTTTATTGTTTTACTATTTTATCACCCTCCCGGGCCTAAGCTTTGCCCTTCAGTGTCTGACACATCCCCTGATTAAAGCACACTTACCATCCCAGTCTAAAGACATAACTCTGCCTGTGGGGACTTCACTCATTCATTCTGTAGAGCTCTTAAATGTGTATGTCTATTATAGTTGTTTCTCTCCAACAGTTTTTCTATCCTAAGGAACAAGGGCCAAATAGGTAAATGCCTCACAAATCAGTCATCCTTTTCCAGACCTCCTGGTTGGATACTGCTTTCCATTCAGCCAAAATATTGGGCTCTATGGAGAAGACTGACTCTTAAGAAGACAGGAATTTTATTTACCAGTAACTGATGATCTTCTTTCATAGGGATTCATAGAAGGTCACAAGTCGGAGATTGTTAGACCTTAGAAACTTGCCATTTCTCAATGGGTGTTTGAGAGTATTCCCTTTTGTAATAGATGATCTTACTTCGAGAAGGCTCTTGGCAGTAGGTAATAACCTTGAGGACTGCACCCCGGTGTCAGGACCACACAGAAACTTTAGCTGTCAGTGTCTGACGGGGGACCGCCCACCCAATGTCAGCATGACACTATATAGCGGGCGGTCTCCATGCCCACCTACCAGTTCTTTCTGGCCGTCGACCTGTGCACGTTAGACCTTGTGGAAATTGTCGCTGCAGTTCGACTGCCGTTTTTCAGATGAGTATCCATTTTTGCCTTCCTTCATTGTTCAAAACTTAATTTTATGCACGTCTTCTCCATCTTCTGCCGAGTCACATAAGAATAAATACGATTCTTATGGTACGCAGCTTCTGCACAAGGATTCTCACTCCCTTTGCCTGTTCTGCTTGGGCCTGGAGCACAAGACCAAGGATTGGGAGCCTGCCTCGATTCAACCAGGCCACACGGAAGCATCGCCAGCAGGCCTTTGAGGTCCACCTGCTTAAAAAGAAGGTGGCCATGATGGAAAAAGAGCTGCAGAAGCTGAGGAGCGCTTCATCCTCACCTACTGACTCCCAGAAGCATAAGAAGAAGAGGGACAAGGAGAAGCACCAGGACCAGGACAGGTCCTCCCTCTCACCCGTGGCCGCTCTCGGGTAACCAGCGGCCCTCTTCCTCCAAGAAGACTACTGCTGCCTCCAAATCTGCTCCACCTTCCCAGGAGCAGCCCTTGGTTTCCCCACGGCCACTGGTTACGGTGGCTGCAGGTGCCTCGGCCGAGTCTGAGGCCTCCGCCACTCTTAGACCCATTTCTTACATGGGGTCTAAGCAGTCAGGCGGGGCCGATAAGTCGCTCATCGGACCCCCCTCCCTGAAGGGCGCCCGGCCTGTTGGGCACCAGGGACTCTGGTGTCTGCACGGCCAAGGTTGATAAGACGGTCGTCGGACCCTCCGATGACTGCCTGGCCGACACGCTCACATCGGGTTCCGGCGTGGGACCCGACAACATCCAGCTGGACAAGAGCCAACTGCCGATCTTATCACAGCCTTCACTGGCTGGGTCTCCCCACCGGGGTACCCCCTCTTCTCCCTTCGTGGAGCTTCCTTTGCCCTCCCCAGATCAGAGGGAGACTGGGAATGGGGTCGTCCATCAAATGACATTGTTGCAGTTCACCTCCGGACCTCACAGGCAACCTCCAGACCCCTTCCTACCAGTTCGTCTGACGGAGCCGTCGGCGCCGACTCCAGGTTTGCCACCCGTTGGTCCTGCACTTCACCCAGTTCTTCCAGGTCCTTCTGAGCTGAGTTTCAGGCCTCCTCAGGGTCCTCCGTCAGGTCCCACGGCACCACTATCGGGGCCTCCATCGGGCTGCCCTCTGCCTGGTTACCTGGCTGTATATTATACACCAGGTTACCCTCTATCAGGCTTTATAATGCTGAGGTATGCGCCTGCTTACTCCTTGCCGAGTTACCGAATGCATGGGTACCAGACATCGGGGTACCCGACACTGGGGTTCTCTTCAGGGTTTCAGCCTGTTTATCAGCCCCATCCGTCCCCTCTGCCTCCTCCTTAGCCTCAGGTGGATTTCCAGGCCATCCTCCAGTCCTAGTGGTCGGAGACCAAGTTACAGCTCATCGCGAAGCTGAACAACCGGCATTCTGCAAGAGCTTTCTCCCCAGTTCACTCGGGTCAGACTCCCAGGCCCACCTCTCCACTGAACCCGTGCCAGTTTACATCGGGCCTGACAAAAGGCCCTTCGTCGGGACTGACAATGGACAATATCCCTCCTAGGTCTCAGGAGATTTCTTGTCCTGATGTCAGGCCTTCAGAATCCTCAGATTCTGAGTCCAAGTCCAGGTCCTCCTCCTCCTCAGTTTTGGGTTTTGAAACTCCTGCTCCAGAGGAGCCCAAACCCAAGGAGTCCCCCAAAATCACCTCCGGGGGAACCCTTGTTCACAGACCTCCTAAACAAGATAGCAGAGGCCTATGAGTGGCAGACTGACGCACGGGATCCCAAGCATCAGAGACTAGCTGAGCACCTGAACATACAGGAGACAGCACCTGTCCTTATGCCCCCGTGGTTAGAGCCTCATGAAGAATTTGCTTCTACCATTTGGATGATGTCTTCCTCCGTTCCGGCAGTAGCAAAAAAAGTTCGACCTCAGTGTCCACCCAAAGGCAGATTCAGTGGTCATTACAGCAGCTCATGACAGGTCCACCAGGCCGAGGCACATGAGCACCTCCCTTCCTGGCATGGATTCGAGGCAGTTGGACCAATTTGGGAGGAAATTCTGTTCTTCCTCCACACTGGCCATGCGCGCCCTAAATTACATGGTGCACATGCTAGTATACCAGAAGTCTGTGTTTTGTCAACTGGAGACTGTCATTGACGCCCAGCTGGACTCCAAGTCCAAGTCCATCCTGGTAGACACTATCAGGTCCGCTAAGGTCACTTGTCATCACTCACTAAGGGCAACGTATGACGTGGTGGATGCCTCGGCCAGGGGCACTGGGCATCGCTACGGTGGTTTGCCTCAGGAGATATTCCTGGCTAAGGGTGTCAGGTTTGGCATCTGACATCCAGGCAGCTATGTAGGATGCCTCCTTCCAGGGTTCTGTCCTCTTCGGGGTTGACGCCCAGGACATAATCACCAGCCTTCAGGACAAGGGCAAGGCCTTACAGTCGGTCCATACTATGTACCTCCCCAGATTTAAAGCCAAACACCCATTTTGTCACCAGACTAGGCAGCAGATGAAACATCAACAAGCAGCCAGATGTCAGACCAAACGACGGGCCCCTTCAGCTGCAGCCACCCTTCCGGCCAAAGCTCAGAGGGCCTCAGGGGCGGCTCTTCCCAACCCTCCCTCCACCTCTTGACACGCAGCCTGCCCACCTCCTCCTCTTCTGTCGGGGGAGCCTGTGGGCGGAAGGTTCACTAGTCACTTACTGGGGTGTGAGGCAGTGACCACAGATTCGTGGGTTCTTCGGCTGGTGAGTCAAGGTCACACATTAGAACTTATGGAGAGACCACCAAACAAGCCTCCAGGAGTATCTCTCTAACCAAAGGTGCACATCCCCCTCATAAGGGAGGAAATTGAGGCTCTTCTGCAAAAAGAAGCTATAGAGCCTGTTCCAGCACACTCGGTAGGAAAGGGGTATTACTCCCACTTCATCCTGGTTCCAAAGAAGATGGGAGATCTGCATCCAATTCTGTACCTCAGCACTCTAAACCTGTACATAGTGTACAAACAGTTTCAGATGCTGACTCTCCCAGGTCTGCTGCCCCTCCTGCACAAGGGACAGTGGCTCTGTGCCCTGGACATGCAGGATGCCTACCTGCATATCCCATTTTTTCAGGCCCATCGCCGCTACCTCAGGTTCTCCTTTTAGGAGGAGCATTATCAGTTCAAGGTCCTCCCCTTTAGCCTGTCTCGGCACCTCGGGTTTTTACCAAGTGCCTTGCAGTAGTGGCGGCGGCTTTGAAACACCAGGGCCACTGTGGTCCCCTACCTTGATGACTGGCTTCTGTCAGGTCCGTCAAGGTAGCAGCTGGAACGTCCCCTTTCTGCTACCCTGGACCTCTTTCACACAAGTGGAGATTACAGTCATCTATCCCCAAGTCCCAGCTTGCTCCCCTCCCAGCATCTCCAGTTTATTGGGGCAGTACTGGATACAGCCCAGGGCATGACTTTCCTCCCACAGGGCAGAAACGTTACAGAAGCAGGCTCACCTGATAGTCTCCAACAGGTGTGTTTCAGCCAGGTCAGTTCTCAAACTCCTTGTCCTTATAGCAGCGGCCATTCCCACTGTTCCTCTGGCCAGACTTCACATGCGTATTTCGCAGTGGATGCTCAGGGTGCAATGGGATCAGAGGTCTGATGACCTGGACCACATGGTCATGATCTCCAATTAGATGCAACTGGATCTCCTATGGTGGCAGGATCTCAGCAACCTTGCCAAGAGGAGTCCCTTTCCAGTCCCCGTTCCCCATACAGACCCTGATTACAGATGCATCAGGGATGGGCTAGGGACTCATCTGAAGACCCGCGGGACTCGAGGGCTGTGGTCTCAGTTGTAACTCTCCTTACACATAAAAGTGTTGGAAATGAGGGCAGTGCTGTATGCTCTTCAAGCCTTCCAGCACTTGCTCTGCCAGATCTCATTATTAGTCCATTCGAGCAATGTGTGTGTAGTCTGGTACCTCAACAAGCAAGGGGGCACTTGCTTGTATACCCTCTGCAGGGAGGCGATGCAGGTGTGGAACTGGGTAGTTTTGCATCATACACCTCACAGCGGTTCACGTTCTGCACGTGCAAAATGTCCTAACAGACAGTCTCAGCCACACCAGCGTAAGAGCCCATGAATGGGAGCTCAAGCAAGTGGTGGTCAAAGACATATTTGACCCATGGGCTCATCCAGACCTGGTTCTGTTTGTGTTTGCCTCCCCATTCAATGCAAAACTACCCAGGTTCTGCTCACTCACTCCCACGCATGGTGCTTTCTGGTGAGACGAGCTATCTCTTTGCTGGACAGGGAGGTTTTTGTACGCCTTCCCTCCCTTTCCGGTTCTGCAGATGGTGCTGCTCAAGCTGCAAGCGGAGAGGGCTCACAAGATTCTGATCGCCCCGTTTCTGGCCACACCAGATATGGTTTCTGCTTCTTCAGCAGCTTGCAGTGGAGCCTCCAGGTCCCCTGCCCCTGTGCCACGATTTCCTGACTCAGGAGAGTGGCATGCTGGTCCATCCAGGGTGGAGTCCCTTCACCTTCACATGTTTCTGTCATAGCTGCCTCACGCTATGGAGTCTGCTCCAGAGTGGCTCAAGTTATTGTGGAGGCTAGAAAGCCTTCCACAAGGACAACTTATGCTATGAAATGGAAGCGTTTCTCCATTTGGGCCACTTCTAGGAGTTTGGGACCCCTTCTTGTGTCCTGTTCTTCAGGTCATGGAGTATTTGCTGCATCTCTCTGACCTGGGCCTGAGTTACTCATCGCTAAAGGTTCACCTGTCTGCTATCTGCCTACCACACCTTGGGTGGAGGGCAAAGCCGTAGCTCAGCTGGAGGTCTCCAAAACTTTTCTGAAAGAGATCCTCCACCTGAAATCCCTGGTACACAATCCCGCACCTCCTTGGGATCTGAATTTTATTTAACAGAAAGCTACTTGCCTTCTTTTGAACTGGCTGGTAGTTGTGTTATGTGCTATTTGTCTTGGAAAGCACTCTTTTTAGTTGCAGTCACTTCTGCTTGAAGGATTTCCGAGCTTCAGGCCCTGATGTAAGGAGCCTTATTTGATTTTCCACAGAGACCGGGTGGCTCTGCATACTAATCCTCAGTTTTTATCAAAAGTGGTTTCTGAGTTCACATTGAATCAGTCTATTCAACTACCAGTGTATTACTCTTTGTATTCCAATCAGGGGGAGGCAATTCTGCATACTTTGGATGTTCACAGAATTTTGTGCTACTACAGTAGCTGTACAAAGTCGGTCTGGAAATTGGATCAGCTTTTTGTTTCTTTTGCACCCAAGAAAGAGGGTGCACCAGTTTCCAAACAATGTTTATCCAAGTGGTTGGCAAACTGCATTGTGTTTTGTTACCAGAAGTATGGTAAGACCCTCCCGGGGGAGGCTAAGGTGCATTCTACTAGAAGCATGGCTGCTTCTACTGCTTGTTTCAGGACTGTGTCTGCTGCTGACATCTGTGCGGTGGCCAATTGGAGTTCCGTCCATACTTTCGCCAAACATTACAATCTGGACATTGCCTCTAGGTGCAGGGCTGGCTTTGGACTACCTGTCCTCCAAGGCCTTCTGTCCTAATTTCTGCTTCTCTGCAGACCTTTTCCTGACACCTTTGTTTCAGTTTTCTTCTGATTCACACTGCTTGGGACTCAGTCCTCAAGGTTATTACCTACTGCAAGAGCCCTCTCGAAGTAAGATAGAACAGTTACATAAGAACTTACCGTAACAGTAGATCTTCAAGACAGTCTCTCGCAGTTGGTAACCTTTTTCCCTCTCTCCTTCCCCCAACTTCTGCTGCTCTTCCTCTAGAAGCTTATTTTGACTCCAGGAGCCTTTTTTCTGTTCTCCTGTCACTCCTTTTTAGAGGTTTCCAGCGGGAGAACTGGAGGGCGGGTGTGGGGACCGCCCACTATGTAGTGTCATGCTGATGTCTGTCATGTGACGCCGGGTGGGCAGTCCCCCATCAGACACTGCTAGCTAAAGTTTCCGTGTGGTCCTAATGCCGGTTTGTTTAGTTTAGTTTATTAGTCTAGGAATTAATACCTTTGAGCCAGGGCTCTTTTACAAAGGTTCCACGTCACAAAGAACATTTAACAAAGCACGATACACATTACAGGTAAAACCAGACAGGAAAGTTACATCATAAATTTGCTATTAACAGTTTAAGGCAGTAACGTTTTTAAGTTTCATAGAAAAACAAGCTATAACAGGTTCAAGCGGTAGACAATTTAGAGTTAAGGAAACTTCCAGGGAGGGTGATCATTAGCGCAAAGGAGGCTAGTGAGGAGGGAAAGGTGGGGAGCGGAGTAAGTGAGAGGGGACAGCAAAAGGGGAGTGAGATTGGGTGGGAGACAGGAAGCAGTAGAGGTACCAGAGGTTCATTAGTCAGGAGAAAGAGGCCTCAGATGTGAGGATGGACATGAGGAGTAGTAGTCTTTATCTAAGCGCAATCACAGTTGCTAGTGGTGGTGAGGTGGGCATAGAGCATGGATTTGAAAGCTTCAAGCGAGGTTGAGGATAGAGTAGGTGGACTAAAGCGCATTGAACCATGTCAGGGCCCTATGCGAAAGATCTTAGTCCCTGTGCAGTCCAGCATCTCGGAACCAGGAAAGGTTGGCGTTCAGATCTGGTGGAGGGTCGTGAGCCAGGATTCAGTTGGAGTAGGTTTGAATACATAATGAGTCAGTCCCAAGATAGATTTTTTGCCATTGTGCAGGTGAGATAAATAAGACGATTTGATAGGTTCAACCAGCCTGATTCATAGTACAGATCACAGCGTGTGAGTCAGTCTTTGAGCCCCGTGAGGAGCCGGCAGGCCTTATTTAGAGTGATTGAGATGCTTTAGAGCAGTGGAGGTTGCTGAGCCATAAATAATAAGGCCATATCAATGATTGAGATTATGGAACTCTGTATAGCTATTCTCAATGCCGCTTGATTTAGAAATTGACGTTACGGAATAGTATTCCAAGGCGTTGGTTCACTGTTTTCGCAGATGTTGTCAATGTGGGTTGCAAGATGAGCCCTTGGTCAAAAGTGATGCCAAGGTATTTGAAAGTATTTACTTGGTCCAGTGTAATTCCATGAGAGGTTTGTATGGTGAGTGGAGTATGCCTATTTTGTTTTGGTGATTGGAGAAGAGCATGGCTTTTGTTTTATTGTGGTTTAGCACAAGTTTACTATCCAGGAACCACCTTTCAACACTAGAGAAAGCAAGTTGCAGGCTTTTTCCGGTTGCCGGTGGGGGGGGGATGCAGTCCTCAAGGTTATTACCTACTGCAAGAGCCTCTCTCAAAGATCTACTGTTACAGTAAGTTCTTGCGTAACTGTACTTTCATCCAGAACTCTTTTAAAGGCATTCATCATCTTACTTGAGACCATGTTTTCGGTTAGTCCCTTCTAAATTGAAAGTTTATCCATGCTCCCCTTTTACTAGTTATGTATAGCTCTCCCTTAAGTTGCTTATGCAGTCTTCCCACATGAAATAACTCCCTTGATTCTAAGCCACTATATCCCAAGTCCTTGTTTTGAAAGCTTTATATACTAAGCACAGGTCTCCCTTAATCATTCTGTGCTCCACTGAATACGTATTGAGTCTTTCTAGTCTCTGTTCATAAATTAGATTCTTGAGCCCAGCCACCAACTTAGTTGCCCTCCACTGTACACCCTCCAGTCTTTCTGTACTTCTATTCCAAATGTGGTCTGACCTGAGCCATATAAAGTGGCATGATCACCTCATTTTCTTTACCTGCTATGTTTCTGATTATGCAGCCTAAAATTCAGTTACATTTGTTGCTAACTTTTTTACAGTGACTATTGAAAGTGAGATCATTGGCTGTTAACACTCCCAAATATTTCTCGAGGTCTGTTTCTCGTAGTTGTTTACGAAGAAGTGTATATGTAGCTTTTTTATTCTTGGCACCAAAGTGCTTAACTCTGCACTTTTCAACTTTGAATTTCATTTTACTAATAAGAGCCCACCTTTAAAGTTCACTTATCTCATGTTGCAAGTTTATGATAGCTTTTTTTGAGTCCACTGATAGAGGACACGTAGATGTTAGAGTAAGACCCAACACCGACCCCTCTGGCACCCTTCTCGTCACTGCTCCCCAGCTAGACATGGAGCATTGTATGTTAACACTTTGCTTCCTGTCTTTCAGTCATGATGTTATCCAGCTTACTGAATTTAAGTTAACATCATGCTTCATGAATGTGCTAACCAATTGCAAATGGGGTACCATATTGAAAGACTTAGAATAATCTAAGTACACCACATCCACTGGCAAGCTGCAGTTTGACGTCCTACTGATGGGTTCAGAAAACATGTCAGATTAGACTAGCATGAACTTCCCTTCTTAAAGCTATGCTGGGTAATATCCTCCTGTCCTATGTAACTTAGAAACATAAAAACATAGAAAGGTGACGGCAGAAATAGAGACCAAAGGTCCATCAAGTCTGCCCTTGAGATCCCGAGATCCTGGGTCCTAGCCTAGCTGGTAAATTCCCTTGCGGATTTGACTCGGCATACTCTTTATCCCAACCTCTTTGGAAAGATCCCGAGATCCTGGGTCCTAGCTGGTAGATTCCCTTGCGGATTTGACTCAGCATACTCTTTATCCCAACCTCTTTGGAAAGATCCCGAGATCCTGGGTCCTAGCTGGTAGATTCCCTTGCGGATTTGACTCAGCATACTCTTTATCCCAACCTCTTTGGAATGCTGATACGGTCCTTGCTGCTACCACTTCCGCAAGTATAGTAGTTTATTCCATGGCTCCACAACCCTTTCCAAGAAATAGTGCTTCCTAAGATCCCTCCTGAAATTCCCATCTTTTAGTTTCGATCCATGCTCCCTCATGTTTGAGTTGGGAGCCTTGGTGAATGGTTCAGCATAGGGTACTGAATTTAAACCCCTCGTGTACTTAAAGGTTTCTATCATATCCCCCCCCTTTCTCTCCTAGATTCAAGCGAGTACATGTTTAATGCCTCCAGCTGCCTTTCTTACATCAGCCCCTGAAGCCCCTGTATCCTTTTTGGTGCCCTTCTCTGAATGGTTTATATCCTGTCTCGATCCTTCTTTAGGTATGGTGGCCAAAACTGTATGCAGTATTCCAGATGGGGTCTCACCATAGATCGGTACAGTGGAGGTATCACCTCCCTGTGCTTACTGTCAAATCCTCTCCCTATGCATCCCAGCATTTTGTTGGCCCTACTATATGCTGCGTTGCATTGGCTGGTTTGTTTAAGAATGTCGCTAATAACAACTCCTTGATCCCGTTCCTCTTTTGAGGCACTGAGTTTGACCCTAGTTAGCCAATAGCTTGTTCTAGGGTTATTCCTGCCAATGTGCAAAACTTTACATTTCTTGGCGTTAAATTTCAGCTGCCAGATGCTAGACCATTGGCCTTATCTGTGTCAGTCTTCACCATTCATCACCTTTGGGTGTTGACCAGAGGTCATGACACCGCGGGAGCTCTTTTTTTCTGGGGGGGGATGGGCGGAGTTGACGCACAATTGGCGCCACCCTCGAGGCCGATGCACTGCGTAGCACTCATGGGTTGACCGTTAGGTGTTGTTGACTCCGCCCTCCCACCAGTTCATCTCCCGCCGTCGAGGTCACCTCGTGGAAGCTCTGCTGTGTGACTCCTGTAGAAAACTGATAAGCCTTCGGCTCCGTGTCGAGTCTGTCGACTCCATTCTATATTTACCTGCCAATTCAGTTTCTCCGCACTTGACATCACCTGAGGTCAAAGTAAGACTGTTCCTTTTTCTTTATTTTGTGATGTCGTGTCTTCTTTGATGGTGTTTTTTCCAAAGGTCATGTCTCAGTTGGGGGGGAGGGCAAGAAAACTAAGAAGAGCGGGATGGCCCCATATGCGTTGGTGCCCATGCGGCCGTAAGTACTCCGTCACCGACCAACATGACCGTTGCCTCGCATGTCTTGGCCCAGTACACGACATGGATTCGTGTGATGCCTGCTTCTCCATGGACCATCGTGTCATTGAACAATGCATGTGGAAAGTTGGACGAGCTCCGCCGACTTTCGAGGGATGGGCGCGCTCTCATCCAGCCAAGCCACATTCTCTCGGCCTTTCCTCTGGGTCCCCTCCCGGTTCTACAGACCAAGGAGGGGGCTTCTGCTTCTTGTAGCCTAGCCGTGGCAGAAGCCCCTTCTGTGGCGCAGGAGGCCCAGTCTATCCCCCCAGGGGACGGGCGGGAGGCACCACCGTAGCAGTCACCCCTTCGGGGGCAAAGGCTCCCCCAGTGTCGTACCC
Organism: Neoceratodus forsteri; assembly: GCA_016271365.2. Lineage (NCBI taxonomy): Eukaryota > Metazoa > Chordata > Ceratodontiformes > Ceratodontidae > Neoceratodus > Neoceratodus forsteri. The sequence goes on from CM057453.1 coordinate 810,801,834, forward strand.
TCAGCTCGGAAGGCCTGGGTTGGCACCATCCTCGATGCCGTCTGTCGGCGCTGGTCTGTCACTCAGCGCCGTTGCTGCCGTTGGCTCCGTTCACGGCACCAATGGTGCTCGCGGTGCCATGGGAGGCTCTACGGCACCATCCTTGACTGTCTCTTGCCCTGGAGCTGTCCATGGTGCCGTAGTTGAGCATGGTGCTTTATCCAGCTCCGGAGCCACTTGCGGCTCTGAGCAAGGACATGGCACCGTGGGGGTTTCGGATCTTGGTGCCGAGAGCGCTGTCGGGGCCGTCGTTGGTGCCGTCTCTATCCTCGGTGCTGCTCGCAGCACTGTGGGGTGGGTCAATGCTGTGGGGATTTCCGAACCTGGCACCAAGAGTGCGGTCAGGGGCTGTTGTTGGCACCGTCTCTGACCTTAGCGCCGCTTGAAGCACCATGGGTCGGGACGGCGCCATGACAGGCTCTGGCTCCAAGGCTGCTGCCATCGTTGGAGCCGTGTCTTCTTCCTGCAACATTCGTGGTGCAGTTGGGGACATCGGCACCAACTCTGGTACAGTCTGTGGATCTGGTGCCCTTTTCAGTCGGGATGGCAGCGGGCGTCCACGCACTGTTTGACACAGAACTTCGATCTCCACCTCTTTGGAGGGGGAATCGGACTCTGAGTCAGATAGGTGGTCTGACTCTTTGGAGTTGGCTGCTCACGTAGACACCTTGGTAGTGTCCTCGACAGGCCGGGACCAGCCCCCTTCTGAGGAGAGGACAGTTGCTCCTAGGACCAGGGTCAGGGGTGCTGACCAGCAGGCAGTGGTGCAGGCCATCATTGTTCTGCAGCCTGGTCTCGGAGGTTGGGGGGGTTTCTGACCCCTCAGGTGGTGTGCCTGGATCACCTAACTTTGGGGCCAATAGGAGCACCCACAGGAGGGGAAGGTGCTGCTCCCTGGATAGCCCCCTCGGGGGCTGACCAGGGTTGCCAGCTGCCTAGGCTGGCTCTCTCGAGGAGGAGGGCACTTTCGTATTCCGAGGAGTCGAGGGGTATGGGGTCCATGTGGCGGCCTTTTTCTGGAGCCCACCCGGGCTCTGGGAGAAGTCATAGCGTGGATCTCTGCCCTTCCCTTTCAGTTTCCATGAGAGAGCCCTGTTCTTTGGAGGTAGGGGACCGTCCTTCTGGACTTTCATGGCCCGGTCACCTCACAGGGGGGATTCTTCAGGGCACAGCCTAGGCAGTTCCAGTTTAGTTGACCAGCTACCGGCTGTGGAGTTTTCCGGAGCTCCTTCTTTCCTTAGGGCTCCTGGTGCGCTCCCTAGTCCAGGCGGAGGACAGCCGATTCCTGTTGTCGGATTGCCCTGCTCCTCTGCCACATTCTCCTATGCTCCCAGGTATTCTTGGTCCTAGCGTTCCTCTCTCTCCTGGGAGCAGTTCAGAGTGGTGGCTGCTCAATTTCCCTCTTATGTTAGGTCTATGAACAGACAGGTTTTTCATCTTCCCCCGAGCAGCCAGCTTCTGAACTCTTGAGGTCCTCTAACTCCTCATCCCCCTCTTCTGGGGGAGAGGAGCCGTCTGTCCACATCTCTCCAGCTGCTGATCTCACAGAATATCAGCAATTCCTCGTGAGGATGTTGTGGGACCTGCACATCACCCCAACCACTCAACACAATCCAGAGCACTCGAAGCATGACTTCCTAGGCGATTTCAGTGCGGACACCCGTGTGGTGCCCTGGCCTGCTCCCTTTCAGGAGGCGTCGTTGTGTTCCTGATAGACACCCTTTTCCAGAATCCCAGCCCCTAGAGCTCTCTGCCAGCGGTATTGTGCCCCCCACCCCCAAGTCTCCAAGTTCCATGCCTCATCCTAGCTCAGGAATGACGCAATTGGATACTCCCAATGGGTTTCACGCCCTGCACCGTGACCGGCCACCAGATCAAGATTCTTTGGATTTTGACTTCTGGGGTAGGAGGAGTTTTTACTCGGTATGGTTGCTTCTCTCAATATCTGTTCATCAGGCACACTGTGCTACCTATGATAGGTTCCTGTGGTCCAGGCTAGGTCAACTCCTAGCCTTGATGCCTAACACGGAGGAAACCAGACAAGCCATTGCACTCTCTGCACATGGCCTGGAGCTAGCAAGGGCATTGTATGACACCAGTGAGGTAGCTACCAGGGTCATAGGGACAGTGATCTGCACTAGGCGGACGGCATGGCTGCGTCTCTTCTGGTTGTCACCCTTGGCCTGGCATAGGTTGATTAACTCCGCTCACTAGAGAACCTATCTTTTCTCCCGTAGGGTGAGACAGCGTTTGTCGGGACAACTTCCTACCCCCTCTGGGGAGTCCCCATCTCACTCTTCCCACTCTCAGGCCTCTCCAGACCCGTAAAGATTCTCCCTGTTCGTGTGTCACCCACTGAGAGCTAAGGGACTCGGTCCCTTAGGGTTAAAGCCGTGGGGGGCTCGACACTCGCCCAAAGGTGATGAATGGTGAAGATTGACACAGGTAAGATATGAAAATTACATACCTACCATAATTCTGATCTTTCTGTGTATCTTCACCATTCATCACAATCCCACCCTCCACCCCCCTGGGGCCTCAGTCTCTGGGCCCCCCTCTCTCTCTGTGCCCTCTCCCATGTCCCCCTCCTTTGTGTCAGTCAGGAGTGGGGTAACTTTGGGCACATAGGGAGAGAATTCTCTCTGGGGAAAGAGTGGTCAGAAGGGGGGCCTCTCCTTCTTCAGTGCTTCGGCTCCACCCCTGTGGGGTGAGGGTTGGCATTGTCCTCCTTTCTTTCCTTCTCCCCGTCAGTCCTTTCATTTCCTTGTCCTTTGGACATAACCGCAATTAATTTAAGTAACTAGGTTTCTTGCACTAAAAATTTTCCTTTTGGGGGGGAGATATCCCTGTATCCTGTCTTTTCTTTCAGAATAGCTGATTCTGCTTTTGTTGGAGTTATTGCCAGTGATTCTGTGCCTTGAATTCTGGCAGTTAACCTCTTGGCTGCTACTCTGCAGTTCCTATACAATCTGGAGACAGGTCAAGATTCCAGGGTATGTCTCCCCCCCCCCCCCCACTCTCATCCTTATTTCTCAAAATCCTTAACCCACCCTCCTCCTCCTTTTCTATTTCCAGAGATTAGGGCCCTTACCCAATCCCTTAATCTTTCAAACTTGTTCTGTCTTCTCAGTCATTTATTTCTCCTTTTAATTTATATATCTTTTCCTTTGTCTGTCCTTGGACTTCCTTGTCCCACCCTCCCAACCCTTTTCTCACTCTGTGTGACTCAGAACTGGCGGGAAGGCGGAGTCAACAACACCTAAAGGCCAACCTGCAAGCGCCACGCAGTGCGTCGGCCTCGAGGGCGGCACCGATGGTGCGTCGACTCCACCCATCAAAAAAAAAAAAAAAAGAGCTCCCACAGGGTCATGACCTCCAACTAGTACCCAAAGGTGATGAATGGTGAGGATACACAGAAAGATCAGAATTACGGTAGGTACGTAATTTTCATTTCTTACCTTTTCAAATCTTTTTGTACGAGTCTCACTGCTTCTGTGCTGTCAACCCTTCCCCCTAATTTAGTGTCATCCGTGAACAGTGCAGTCTTGCCCTGGATACCTGCTCCTATGTCACTGATGAACACATTAAACAGGATTGGGCCTAAGACCAAGCCCTGCAGGACCCCACTCATCACTCCTCCCTCCTCTGGCATCTCCCCATTGACCACCACCCTTTGCCTCCTTCCATCCAACCAGTTTCCCACCCACTTAACGATGCAGCTTGCTATGCCGCGATCCTCTAGCTTCTTCAGCAAGCATTTTTGTGATACTGAATCAAAGGCTTTGCTAAAGTCAGAATCAAGGAGGTTCACTGGCTGGCCACCATCCACTTCCCTAGTTACTCATCAAAGAAAGTAATCAGGTTTGTCTGGCACGACCTGCCTGTAATGAAACCATGTTGTTTGTCATCCTGTAGGCCATGCTTATCCAAGTAGTCTACAAAGTCTTGTTTAAACAGGGCCTCTAGCTGTTCTTATAGCACTGATGTGAAGCTGACCAGCCTGTAGTTACTGGCATCTTCCCTGCTACCACCCTTATGCAGAGGCGCCACATCTGCTCTTTTCCAGTCATTAGGTACAACTCCCATCTGGAGAGAACGGTTAAACACGTATGCTAAGGGGGTTGCTAGCTTACTCGCTAACCTTTTAATTATCCTTGGATGTATTACATCCGGACCAGGAGATTTGCCAATTTTTAAACGCTCAAACACCTCCCTAACCCTGCCTGTGGTAATACTTGGTGTTTTCATTTTTGGCACTCACCTGCCATGTGCTGTAATGCCACAGTCAGGCATTGGGCCATTGTGTTCTTTGGTGAACACTGAACAGAAATTTTGTTCAGAACGGTGGCCTTCTGCCTGTCCTCTTCCACTATCCTTTCCACATTCCTGATTCTAACTACACCTCCACCCTTCTTTCTCTTTTCTTGCAAATATCTGAAAAACTGTTTGTTCCCCTCTGAAGTTCCATAGCCGCCTTTGCTTGTCTCACTGCCAACTTAGCCTCGTTATTCTTTAGTATGTATTCCTCCCATAATCATTACCCAGCTTACTTTTGAAGTTGCGGAATGCTTCCTTTTTTTTTTTTTATATATACTTTTTTTTTTATCCCACCTTACTACCCACTGCCCCCACTCCTTCAGACTTTGAAAATTCCCGGTGACCCTCCCATGGAGTCTGCCCCTAGAGTGTCAGGTATCCTCCTGTGTCCCTCTTACCTTCCCTCTGGAGTGCCTGCACATTGGGGTCTGCCCATGGTAGCTGATCTGGGAGATTTAGGTTAGTCGTCATCTTGGCAGCGAGCGGGGTGTTTTCCCGTTTACTCCCTTTAGTCCCACTAACTCTGAGGACGTTGACATGCAGGACTGACATCCAGGCAGATGGCGTGCTGATGCACATTGTTGCCAAGTGCCCACAACATCCTCCCCTTCCCTCCCTGGTTCCGAAGAACCGCCTGTGTCCCGATGCCCGTGCTTCCACAGGCACTGGTGCGTCGGGTGCTCAAAGCACCCCAGGAACCCTACCCTGGAGGAGGAGGAGAGCATCCGTTGGGACGCTCAGTCCTCCTTCGCCCCTCCGACCTGCTCCGAGTCCGTTCCCTAACCCGGAATGCTTCCCTCTTGACCCTAATGGCTGTCCTAACTTGACTCGTGAACCAAATGGGGCGTTTATGTCTATTTCTTTTGGTCACTGTCCTTGCACATGCCTTTGTGGCCTCTGTGGTGATTTGTTTAGTCATTCCCCAAATGTCTTATAGTTCAAAATGTTAGTGAATCTCAGTTAGTTTTTCTCGTACTAGTTCCCTCATTTTATTAGCTATTTTAAACCAAACCAAGTTGTGGTTGCTGTTCGCCAGCGGCTCCCCGACTCTGCCTGCCTCAATTTTTTCTAAGTTAGTGAGGACCACATCCAAGAGGTTGTTCTGCCTAGTGGGATTGGTGACTGACTGTGTGGGAAAGCAATCCTGTAAGGCTTCTACCACCGACTGACTCCTCGATGATGTAGCCACCAGGATGCCCCAGTACACATCTGGCACGTTAAGGTCCACCACTACCACTACTTCTCCTTTTAGTGACATTTCTTTGATTTCCACCAAAAGCTCCTTATCCTTATCCTCCACTTGGTTCTGAGGTCTCTATACCACCCCAACCTGGATTTTTTTTCCTGAGGATGAATTAAGCTGAACCCACAGGGATTCCACTCCTTCTTTAAGGCTCATATTGCAGGATGTAGCCTCTATCCCCTCCTTAACATATAGTGCAACCCCCAACCCCTTGTCATCCCTCCTGTCTTGTCTTTCCTAAAAAGCACGTACCAGGGGTCTGCAAGATCCCCGTCGTTGTCAGATGCCCAGGTCTTTGTGACTGCCACAGGATCCATACAGGACTCTGCCTTCCATGCCTGAAGAGCACTCATCTTGTTACCCAGGCTTCTGGCATTAATGCACACCCCTGTCCAAGGGCCTGTGGCTGAATTGTTGCTTCTTCCACCTTGTATATTTCTTTGTTTCCCATTATCCTGACCCCTTTTTAGGTTCTTCAGCACCTTTTTCTGCTTATTCTGTTTGTACCTGTAGTATGATTCAGCATGACTTGATTGTGGGGGAGTGATGAATAAGTTTGCATCTTCTAAACTATCGCCGATAGGTTTCCTAGTGCCATACTTCCCTTTGCCTAGTTTAAACACCCAAGGTGACCATCGAACTTCTATACTAATGCACTCGTTCCTTGCCTGTTTAAATGAAGCCCGTCTGGCTTAAATAGTCTTCTATCCCAGAAGTCCCCCGTCACCTGTGACATGGTAACCTTTTTCCTTGTACCATTCCCGTAACCAACTGTTAAAATCCTCAATTTCCTCCTCCCTGATCTTGTTCATGTCGACACCTTTTCCCCATACTGGAAGGATGTCCGAGAAGGTTAACAAGGCTGTCCTATACTTCCAGTCGCTCCCCCAGCTTTCTGAAATTTAGCTTACATGTTTACCTAACTCCTTCTTTATAAAGCCCTCCAGAAACTTTCCCACAACTGAGGTTAGACACACTGGTCATTTGGTCATGACCCTTTTTTAAAGATTGTGGTAATTAATGCATCTCCCCAGGCTGATACCACCTTTCCTTCATCCAGGGGCATTGAAAGATCTTAGTTATGGGGCCTGCTAGTTCACTAGATAGCTCCTAAATGAGCATTGGATGCAGTCTGGGCCTGGAAATTTATTTTGGTTTAATTCTCTAAATGTTTCCTCTGCATCCTTGACCAGGATTGAGTTAAGTATCTCTTCCATAGTGCCACTTTTGAATCACCATCCATCCCTAAACTCTGAAGCTGAACTGGGTGGATTGTCTGCCCCATTACCGTATCTTTGGCATATTCAGTCTAGACTTTAGGACATCTGTTATCAATACTTCCTACTTTTCTGCGGGGCTTCAGTACCTACAGTGTGAAGCAGCACCCACAGGGGAAGTGGTTTATATTCTCTTATGCCAGGACTCTGGCATCAATTGTGATTAGGTCTCAAAGTACTACTTCCCCTGTTCAACCTGTTTTTATATATTTTTTTATTTTTATTCTGTATATATTATCCTCATATCCACCTATATTGTGGGATTCCATGATTAGAACAGCACATATACCTCCATTCCAGGAAGGGTTGTAACATTCAGGAGTGTCAGCTATGGCCAATAGCTTTTTCCTGACACATTTATTTGATTATAATGCAGTTCTTGTATATGTAATTGGTGCGACATGTTATACAAAAACTCTTGCTGAGATCGGTAGTACACTGCAAGTTCCCTTCTTGCCCTTCTGCTTTGCAGGCAGAAATTATTTGATTTGTATTGTATGAACATCCTTAGTAGGTCAGCCCTTTGTTTGTTTTTTTTTGCCTTCGGGGTACAGTGTTACATGCACTGTCTGTTGAGTAGCATCTCAAAAACCCCTGATATGTGGACATGAGATTCCATGAATTTGGGGAGAGGGGGTACTCACGGCTAAGTGTTCCATGTGTAGTCAACTTGTCCATAGATAGATAGATAGATATCAGATATGCAGTGAGGGTGAGGACCAGTGGGATAAATGATTTATCTGTACAGGTGCTGTTTGACCTCGAGTAACCCATCAGCCGTGAGTGAGGTGGCAGAGGTCAAACAACACAAGTATAGGTAAAGCATGTATCCTGCTGGTTTCCCAATGCAATAGACCCAGACAATGTGTGATTCCTCCCCTCCCAATTAATTTTTGATATATATGTATAATAACTGGCCACCAGTGTTTTTCAGTGGGTCAAGCTGGTTGATATTTGCATTAATAACCGGCTGGTTATTACAGCAAACACATGCGCACAGTACACAGCTGCGCTCAAGACACTTCAGCACAGCGTAATCACACCCAGTCGCCGGTTTCAGTGGTTTCTAGTTATCGCAACCCATTCCTGCTCACAGAAGCTCTGCACGCACAAAAAAAAAACTGCCACAAATAAATTAATTTACTTTTTTACTTTTAAGTCCATAGTCCAACCGCTTCTTTTCAAACCCCAACTGCTTCCTCTCAAGACAGCTGTGTGATCACGTAGTAGCACTGGAAACACAGCACTCAAAAAAAGTGAAAGAAACATGTAATTAAAAGGAAGAAAAAGACGGAGGCTCATTTTTCTGTCACCAGATCACTCCAAAGCATAATGCCAGCAATTCCTCTTAAGTGATCTGATACTGTTCAAGACGTTCTTAAAGGAGACACACAGCACTACCAAAGGGGTGGGAGGAATTGATGGCCAGTAATTATATAAAATAAAACATGGGGTACAGTGCTTACTCAAATTTAATACACACCCTCAGTGTGTGATGCTTGAAGAAAATCCTTAAGCTTCACACTCAGAGTTTATGTAGCATCACGCACCTCAGATGTGTATTAAATTCTCGTAACCCACAGCACCCTATGTATTATTCTCTATTTTTTTTATTTAGCAGAGTTTGAGGGTTTATTTGATGAACTTATGGTGCTACGCATTGTATTTCCTCTGTTGATATGGACATGCCATCAGGGATAGCACACTAAGGTTGCAGGGTTACAGCTGATTGGTGAAGTTGTGTGAGCTCCTGAAAATTTCATGGAAAAATTGTGGACATGCTTAGTGAGAGGAGTGACTTGTTTGTGGACAGTGGAGCAGTTGAAGTGCTCCAAGTAGAGGATAGTGAGCGAGCCAAGGATTGGTCTAAAGTGTGGTAAATAAGGAAATGATACCATCGAGGAGTTGAACAAGCCATAAAGCCATGAGCCCGAAGGGATGAAACTAGTGCTGTGGCCCCACTCCTCTTTAACACCAGTCGAAATAAATAAGGGATATGCAGTTGGGACGAGTTAAATACTGTAAATTATTTATCTGCACAAGAGCAGCTTGGCCTCAGGTAACCTCATGAGTGACGTAAGCCACAAGTGTGGTGTCTGAGGTCAAACTTCTTTATTTAACTTGCTTTCATTGCATATTCCATTTATGCAGTAGAAAAGAAGTTTTTTAAGCAACATTATTACTTATTTCTAGTGTAGTTTATTTAAATTTTTTTTATGGAAAATGAGTAGGATTATTTTGTGCTGTGAGCTGTATTTCTCCACATGTGTATCGGGTTGCTATGGGATGGTAGCATCGTCGCTGTGGTTGCTGCTTCCCTATGTTGAAAATGCACGTTCTGACTGTCCTGTTTGTTTGTGTGAGAGGGTTGGCGAGTTTCTTAAACATGGTAGTGATATCTCTCGCGTAGCAAGAGTGAGGTAGCCCTGCTGTAGTTTGCCTCCAGAGATTCTCCCTGGATTGTGTGTTCAGTTGTAGCCATATTTTTAAATAAATAAAAGTGTATTCCATTTGCATTTCATCCATGAGTGAGTGACTGGTGCGGTCACATGAGCGCAGTTGTGGAGAGGATGGCGGAGCAGCTAGTAGGACTGCTGAGGTGAGTGACGTTTCGGAGAATAGCAATAGTTTTTTTTAAAACTACAGAAGCTGTGGTTGTAAAAGAACAACAGCAAAAAAATTGGAGGGGATGGCCTGGTGCACCGAGGGTTGAGGTGCTGGATGCCACACCTCGCGCTACGCCGGTGACCTGGGTTCAGGAACGAGCCTGGGTAGTTGGGGGTTGGCTGGGGGGAGGAGGATTGAGTGTCCCAATGAATGCTCTCCTCTTCCAGGGTGGGATGGGTTATCGGGCAGCAAACGTGTCCATTGCAGTACCGCTGGTGGAAGCATGGGCGGTAGGGCGCACAGCTTTTCCGAGTCAGGGAGGGTGCTGCTGGGTGCTTGAGTACAGCATGCTTCTGCATGCCATATGTCTGGATGTCAAGTCCTTCACACCAGCGCCTTCAGGGGATGGGATACAATAGGGGAAAAAGTAAAAACACACCTGGGACATTGAGCACTGTGATGCCGGGATCCCGGTATGTTGGGACCATGCGGAGGAGTTGTATGGATTACGAAGCTCCCCCCCCAACGAAGGGGCTGAGAGCCCAGGCAAGTATTTAAAAAAAAAAAAATGTAGTTTGGCTACCAGGACAGGGATTATTTGTGTATTTGAAACTTTTTTAATTTTTTACATTAGTGCTGAGTTGTACCTGGAGCTCAAGTTTGCTGGCATGGAGCAGCTATGTAGGGATTGTAACAGCAGAGCAGGTCTTAGGCAGTGAGCTGAAACCACCAAGTAGTGCTGGCGGGGGGGGGGGCATGGTAACTATATGTATACATCGGTGATGACGTGTTTACTATGTATATAAATCTAATTTATACATATAGTTGCCAGATAAATGCATTTATCTCTACCCCATTGCATAAATCAGTTTATGTAATAGATATTGTGTCCACCCATTTGCATAAATATATGTGTGTGTGTGTGTGTGTGTGTGTGTGTGTGTGTGTATATGTGTATATATATATATATATATATATATATATATATATATATATGGTATAATATGCACTACTAATTGTCTGTTTTACTTTATTTTTCCCTTTGTAACATGACGGCAACATTTATTTCACTATGTCAGCTGTCAGGGGTGGAGAATTAGCTCAAATGGTAGCATGCTTGCTTAGCATGCGAGAGACAGCAGGATCTTTGCCCGCATTCACCAGAAGTAAGGGGGGAAGGAGGGAGGGCAAAATGGAAAAAGGGGGTGGGGTAACAAGCAGAGTGGAAACAAAATCTGGAAGGCCATGTGTGCGAACACTAGAAGTCTAGGAAATAAGGTCTGGACCTATAGACCATCATGACAGAGGACAACCAGGATATTGTGGCCATTACCAAGTCATGATGCACTGAAACCTATGACTGGGACATGGCAATACCAGGTTATACCCTGTTCAGGAAGGACAGGGTGAGGAGGAAAGGAGAGAGTGTGGTGCTTTATGTGAGGGAAAGCCTAAAATCAATGGAGATACAGAAATACAGGAGAGGCAGAGATACTGGAGACTGGGAATGGAGCCACTATTTGCACTGGAGTGATCTACAGACCTCTAGCACAGGGGGAGAAATTAGATAAGGTACTGGTGGAAGCCATTGGCAAGATGGCAGAAAAGGGGGAGGTGCTGCTGGTGGGGGACTTCAGCCTGCCAGATATAGATTGGAGCCTCCCAGCAGCAGCTTCAGCTAGAAGCAGGGACATCCTGGACTCTCTGCAGGAGGCATTCTTCCGGTGAATAGTCAGAGAACCCAATTGTGATGGGGCAGTACTGGACCTGGTGCTCACTACCAGGGGCAGCATTACAGATGTCAAGGTGGGAGGTCACTTAGGGCCAGTGATCACTGTATGATGTGGTTCAATATAAGGACAGCTGTGGAATCAAGCCACACAAGGACGAGGGTCCTGGACTTCAGGAGGGCAGATTTTATACAGATCGGTGAATGCCTCAGGGATGACCTGGTAGGGGGAATGACCTTGGTGGGGTGAAGGAACAGTGGATGAAGCTGAAAGGGAGCATAGTAAAGGCAGCAGATCTCGGTGTCAAACGAATAGGCAACTGCAAGAAGAAAAAGAAATGGCTATGGTTCTCGGAACAGGTGGCTGAAAAGGTAAAGGCTAAAAGGCTAGCATTCAAAAGGTATAAGGAGATGCAGAGGGAGGAGGATAGGGAGGTGTATCAGGGGAGATAGAGTGAAGCAGGAAAAGCAGTAAGGAGTGCAGAGGTGCAGACTGAAAAGAGAATAATCCAGGAGGTAACGAAAGGGGACAAGATAGTTTTTAGGTATGTAAGTGTTCAGGATGCCTGCCTTTCTTGGCCCCCTTCTGCACAGTCCCACCCTTCCCTTTTTAACCTTACAATCCCACTGCTGGTCTTTCTCTTTTCAAATACTTTTGTTCAGTGTTCACAGAGGATGGGGGAAGGGACCACAAAAAAAGTAACAGAAGCTTTGGAGGGAGGGAGGTGGACACTAGTCCTTTTTCACAGAAGAAAGTCCTGAAGAGACTCGCAAATCTGAAGGTGGACAAAGCAGTGGGACCAGATGGGATGCATCTGAGGGTATTGTTGGAGCTCAGGAAGGCAGTGACTGCACCTCTGACAGTCCTGTTTAACAGATCACTGGAAACAGTAGTGGTTTTGGAGGACAGAAGGAGACAGATGTAGCTCCACTTCGGAAAAAGTGGTAGCAGGGGGGAGGCTTGCAGTTATAGGACAATCAGCTTGATATCAGTGGTGGGAAAGTTAACGGAATCACTGCTGAAGGAAAGGATTGTGCAATATTTTGAATCCAGTGGGTTACAAGACCCGAGGCAGCAGGGTTTCATGGGGGGTCATGTCAAATGAATCAGATGGACTTCTTTGACTGGGTGACAAAGGAATTAGAACAGTGTGAAGCGGTGGATGTGGCCTACTTAGATTTCAGTAATGCTTTTATCACTGTTTCACATAGAGGACTAGTAAGCAATCTTGGTAGCTTAGGAATGGGTCCAAACTTGGTAAACTGGATAAGAAACTGGTTAGGGGATAGGAAACAGAGGGTGATCATAAATGAAGTTAACTCTGAGGAAGGGTGGCTCAGGAATCAATGCTGGGGCCAGTCCTGTTTAATGTCTTTGTAAGTGACATTGCAGAGGAGTTGGAAGGGTGGTCTGCCTCTCTGCAGATGACACAAAAATCTGCAATAGGGTGGCACACTGGGGTGGAAAGGATGCGCAGAGACCTGAGAAAACTAGAGGAGTGGTCAAGGATATGGCCTCTGGGTTTCAATGCGAAAAAGTGCAAAATAATGCACTTAGGGCACAGAAACCCAGGGGCAGAGTACAAAATGGGTGGAGTGATATTGATGACTACCTAGCATGAAAGAGACCTGAAGGTGATGGTCTCTGATGACTGAAAGGTGGCCAGGCAGTGTGACAAGGTAGTCAGGAGGGCCAGTGGAATGCTGGAGTCGGGTGCATAGGGAGAGGTATGTCCAGCAGAAAGAAGGAGGTGGTGTTGCCTCAGTACAGATCACTAGTAAGACCCACCTAGAATACTGTGTCCACTTCTGGAGACCACATCCCTGGATGGACATAGAGTGGAGCCAGGTCAGAGGAAGGCAATTAAAATGGTGCAGGGTCTGCATCAAAATCTCTACGAGGGAGACTAAAGGACCTCAGTATGTACTCCCTGGATGAAAAGGGGGGATATGACAGAGACCTTTAAATACCTCATGGTTTATAAATAAGGTACTGGAGGGAAGTATTTTTCAGTAAAGAAGGTGTTCAATAACAAAGGGACATGTTGTAAGGCTGGGGGGGGTAGATTCAGGAGAGATGTGAGGCAGTACTTTTTCATATAAAGAGTGGTGATTCCTGGAGCAGCCTTCTAGCGGAGGTGGTGGGGGCAAAAACAGTGGTGGGGTTCAAGAATGCATGGGATAGGCATGAGGGAATGGTAGTGGAAAGGAAGGGGTGGGCCAAGGAGGAAAGAGATGTAGACCAAATAGGGTCTGCGGTAGTAATGTAGGTAGGGAAAAATTGGCAGACTGGGTGGGCCAAGCAGTCCTTATCTGCTGTCAAATGCCAAGTTTCTGTGTTATTGTGTCATTGTTTAGCACTTTCTGTGTTTGCTCTCTCTTACAAAAAAGAAACGGAGGCTGTTGGTACTGACGCTGCATTTATAGACGGCAGTGTGTTCTGGATTTAAACGCCATAACTGCACATTTTTGCAGTCAGTCGCAAAGGTTCTGATTCCTGCAGGGACCTAGCAGCTCTGGCCTAAGACCAGAGAGTGTGGCTGTATGGAGGAGATGCTGAAGAAGATTGTTACAGGCAGGTAACTTTTCTTTTGTCTTGGGGTGGTTATGATAAGTAGAGAACTTGAGTGCCAGTCCATGCATGGATACAGTAGGGAGGAGTTCTGAACGTTACAAAAAATGGCATAACAGATACTAAGAGAATAAATACACACAGCTTTAAAGGTGACATAACTAAGCCAATCTTTCTTCAGTGTCTGTTTCATCCCTAGCTTTTCCAGTCTCTCTGCATGCATCAATAAATCTGTACCATGAAGCTTAAGAATCTGTTAGTGCTTTACCTCTGTTTCCCTACTTCAGTAGACATAAACTAAGCAAGAGCATGAGACAGAGTACAGGCTGCACTGTAATTAAACTCATTTCTTTGTCTGCGTTCTTCCGTACGCCACATTCCAAAGGAAGTGTGGTCATTTCCCATTTTTCAGGTTTAAAAGCACCTTATTTTTTATTTAGTATTTTTTTAATTAGTGAAAAAACTAATGGAACTAAGGACATTTGATGCTTCTCAAGGGCAGCTAGTTTCCAAGAAGACACGGTCTCACTGAATAATGTTCTGTATTTCTCACTTCTACACCCTTGCCTCATACCCCACCCCTGTTTTCCCAGAGGGCCTCCATGCCCATTGTACTAAGAGTAAGGCAACCTCTTCTTCTCAGTAGGTTGTCTTTTTGGAATTCTGCAAAGCTGTGTTTTGAATTCTGACTTCCAAGCCTCCTTCAAGTGTGCCTCTTAGATGAGCCATAGCCTCCCCCCTTCCATGGATTACGTGTAATCTACCTGTGTTGTGGAAGATATGGATAAATCCACATTGCTAGAGGAAAAGGTTACTTCTAAGTCTTATATTTCTACTGGTAGTCACGCATAGTCCCACATGCAGCAATCCTGAAGCAATAATGCATGGGGGTAGACTAAAAGGAGTTGGGCTGTCAGCAGGTAGGAAGAAAACATCCTTATCTATTATCTTGTACTGAAAATGACAACTCTTGGTAGTGGGCCATAATAAAATAATTTTATTTTGTTGTGTTGAAAATACGTTATGTTGGATTGGTTCAATGCCACGTAAAGGTCAAATAAGGGTGCTGCTATTACAGAATATTTAGTCATGCTGGATCCGCCACTGCCCTTGTGACCTGCCCTTCCTCCTCTAATTAGAGCCTCTATCTTGATTTTAGTTTTCATGGTCTGTTGAAAACAGATATGATGGTAGAAGGAATTAGGGGGCAAAGCGTAGGGAAGGTTTACACATCTTGGAATGCCCCAGGGCCAATCATTTGGAGCACGAGATCTGGGTAAATACTACTAGAAGAAATACAGTTATTGGGGGGTCTGGATTCAGGGTCTGAAATTAAAAGTTTGACTCAGTTCTTGGAGCAAAATGGAAAGGACTGCTCCTGTGTATAATGTGCCCTCCCCAAAAAGGTGTAAAACTGACTGACTAAACTGTAAAAATACAACATACTGTAGAATGAGGAACTAGTCCCCAGACTCCGGTCAGGTATGTTCAAACGTACGTCAAGTGAGTGGGTTCCTCCAGTGAATTTTTTCCATTTCCAACATTGGTTACAAGCAAAACACATGTTTTTGTTTATTCTGCCACTTAAGATGTTGACAGTGCCAAATAATAAAGTTCTTGCTTTGTATCTATTCAGATATATCCTGTTATGATGGAGTGCTGGAACAATGATCCAGCTTGCCGGCCATCTTTCAAAGACCTGACTCAAAAAGTTGACATTATGAGAGAGGGCCTGGGGGTATAAATGAACAGAAACTGGCTTCCAGTGTAATCTCGCTTACAAGAACTACTTCTTCATTGCCTATAGTGGATACAAGTAACCCGATTCTGGAAATGAGGTTACTCGAAAGTGGAAACGCTCACTTGCAATCTGCCACATTTTCTCAGTTCTGGTCATGTTGTCAGTTCACTGCTGCACAGCACACAACAGCTGTTGTGCTGCCGAAGAATGGGGCAATGTTTTTCAAGAAAAACTGTATTTTATGTGTATTGGATCAAGCATATGGACTGCATCACCATTGTTTGCCTTATTTGGGCAAAGCAAAAACTGTACAGCAAATCCTGTCTGCAGCGTGTGCAATAGTCAGAGAATATACCCTATCTGAAATTGACTTCAGTAGGTTTTAAATATATTTCACAAAAAAATGTACTTCTGTTCATTTGGACAGCTTTTTAATAGAATGTATTCTGCACCATGGCATCAACGTCTCAAGTATTGCACAAGGGCTTGTATGTAATATAATGTAATTTTTCCATTGTTATGCTGAACTGCTTTATTTTAGAAATGTTTATTACTAAGCAGCTGTTTACCAGTTATCAAGTGAAGTCAGTTAGCAATACAAGTAGAAACAGAAAAAGGCACCTTGGTAATTGCTATCATGTTTATATTTTTGTAAATATTTTAAAGGGAACAAACACCCCACATTCTTGTACATTTCTGTAAAAAAGATATATTCTGAATGGCAACTTCAGTGGGTTTAGTGCACGAGCAGCAGCACTACTTAATTCTGTGCTTTTTGTTTCTTCCTACCCACCACCCCAGTTGATTTTTTTTAATTTATTAGGTATGTACAGGACAGAAAGTGAAGTATTTGCATTGGACAGACTGAGCTACTGATGCTGTATATATCCTAGAGTGAAAACATAAAGCTGTCTACAGCCAGCTGAATATCATCTTTGATGTGAACTTGAATGAACCATTTAACGTCTTTGGAACTGCATGTGTGTGTATGGGGGGGTTATACATCTTAGCTTATATTTCATATTCTGCCTGGCCTTAGTTTCCTCTTTTCTTTATAACTGTGCACATCAACATGAAAAATAGGATTCCTATCTCATACTCTTATGGAAAGGCCTACAGAGTTGTGAACAGCTCGTTTATAGAGGTGTCCTGGGTGAGGGTTTAAGGGGAAAGGAGAATGCAAAAAAGCGTATAATAATAAGAAAACCACATATGATAAGTTTAAATAAAAGTACTTAAGCTCAACACATACAATAACATAGCATAACCTGTAGTTCCTACAGTATACGGTAATGTGTGGGCTTAATTTCCCCTGGTTTCTTATTTACACCTGGCATCGCAGTCTTGTGCTTGTGATGTCGCAATTTATTGTAGAAACTTAAAGGGGAACTGTCATCAGCAATGTTTCTTAATGTCTGAATGACCATAAAAAGCTAATTTGAGTGAGCCATTGTGTTTATATGTGAGTTTTTGCAGTCCAGAGTTATTCATAAATAAATCAATCTGTAATTAAGTGCTGGGGCAGCCATATGTTTTAGGCTTGTGTCAGGAAATGATGTCACCGAGGATCCTGGTCCTCCTTTTGACTGTTGGTTAAATAGGAAATCATCTGTTTTATTAAGTGTGTTTTAAGGTGTTATTACAACACTTTATATATTTATAATTTTTTTTATGTGCATTGAAACTAGTGAGTTATCACTCTTACATTTCAAACTGTTAGTAAAAATAATCCATCCTTAGAATTGCTTCAAAGTTTAACCTGTAGACTATATTGCCAGCTGATCATTAAAAACTGCACATCTCAAGGTTGGCTGTGTGGTGCCAACAGGTATTGGGGCCCCATACTGTATCAGGATTTCTAAACCCTGGCTGTGTTCATGTCAGTGCATATTTCTGGGGCTGCCACAGCACTAACTTCTGTCTTATTCCTTTCTCTCTCTTGCAGCCTTTTCCCCTTACAATGTCGGGTGTGAACTCAGGTTTACAGGATGCAAATGTGGCTACGTGCCTACTGACCTGGCAGCATGGGGTCAGCCTTGAAATGTGTAGTTTTTGATTAACACCTGGCAGTACAACCTAGAGGTTAAAGCAAAGTGCTGTGAACAAGCTTTATTCATCGAGTAGAATGGGGTTTGATTCCAACATGCTATACTTGTATATTGTGACCAGAGCAAGTCACTTAACCTCCCTGTGCACCAGAAACAAGCTGTAGCTTTGTGCCTTTACTGGACAAAGACAGTAAAAACAATCTTAGCATGTGTTATGATTCTGAAAATATTATGTTCTTTTTATCCAGATTTGACTTGAAAAGAAAACAAATAAGACACCATTAATTGTTTAATTGCAAAAACACATGGATGTGCAACATTGTTTAAAAAAAACATAATTTGAACTGCATTATTAAAATATAGAATAATATATGGGTGTGTGTGTGTAACCAAAATTATACACACACCTGTGATGTGGGGTGCTACATTAACCCTGATGGCAAAGTCCAAGTGGTTTATAAAAGCATCCCACACCGAGGGTGTGTGCAAAATGTTGGTTTTTACACCCACCCACCAATATATTATTTTATGTAAGTAATGATGATAATTTATTTCCCTTTCAGCACAGTTCAGTTAGTGCAGCACTTCTGTCAGAGATTCTCACACACACACATCCTGTCTCTCCCTTTGTTTTTTTTTCTTTCTTTTTTTACATTACAGTGGGAATGGCATTCTGGAAAGTTGCGATCAGTCAGCATGGCTGCCGAGTGTAAGACACGCTCGAAGGTTATGGGCAGCAGGATCAACCAGATTGATTTTTTTTTTCCTTTACAGTAGAAAATCCCATTCCATCCAAAGTATTTCAGTAAGAAACTGTTATACTTTCAACTTCATCAAAAGAAGTAAAATACTCTTTTAATAATGCATTTCAGGTTATGCGTGTTTTAACTGTGTTGTCCATCTATGTATTTTTGCAATTAATAAACAAGTAATGGTGTCCTATTTTTTTCTTTTCAAGTCAAATCTGGATAGAAAGAGCATTATAGTTTCGGAACCATAACACATGCTCAGATTGTTTTTACTGTCTTTGTCCAGGAAAGACACACAACTACAGCTTGTTCTTGGGTCACACAATACACAACTAGAGCATGTTGGAATCAAAACCCATTCTTCTGGATGAACGAAGCTTGTTCACAGCTCTTTGCTTTACCCTGTAGGCTGTACTGCCAGCTGATAATCAGAAACTTCACATTTCAAGGCTGGCCCCATGATGCCAGGCCAGTAGGTAGGTATGTAGCCACATTTGCATCTTGTAGACCTGAGTTCACACCCATAATTGTAAGAGAAGAAGCTGTAAGAGAGGGAATGGAAAAAGACAGAAGTTGGTGCTGTGGCAGCCCCAGAAATCTGTTCTGACATGAACGTAGACAAGGTTTAGAAATCCAGATATGAGGCCCCAATACCTGTTGGCACCACAGAGCCAGCCTTGAGATGTGTAGTTTTTGATTATCAGCTGGCAGTATAGCCTAGAGGTTAATGCAACCCTAAAGATGGATTATTTTTACTAACAGTTTGAAATGTAAAGGTGATAACTCACTAGTTTCAATGCACATACAAAACAAGTATTATAAATGTAGAAAGTGTTGTAATAATGCCTTAAAACACACTTAATAAAACAGACAATTTCCTATTTAACCTACAGTAAATGGAGGGCCAAGATCCTCTGTGACATCATTTCCTGTCAGGAGCCTAACACATATGGCAGCCCCAGCCCTTAATTACAGGCTGATTTACATATGAATAACTCTGGACTGCAAAGATTCACAGATAGACACAATGGCTCACTCAGATTAGCTGTTTATGGTCATTCAGACATTAAGAAACGCTGTTGATGACAGTTCCCCTTTAAGATGCCATAAACAGAGGATTATGTTGTCAGTTGTAGACAATTGGCCAGTGTTCACGATGCCTAGGGGATAATAATCCTATTTTTATGTTAATGGATATAATTGTAAAGAGAGAGCTAAATACAGACAGTGTGAAACTTTTAAGATGAAATGTTTCTAACAGATATGTCTTTCCAAAGTTTTCCTTGGGAAAGCAGAGACTATAAGTCTAGCTATAGTCACTGATTCCTGTTCTTTATATTTGGTCTAGCTTGCTATGGTCTTTGCAAGCCTGTGCTGGACTGGCAGTCTTTGACACCCCCTTTCCCTGAAAAGAGATTTCCTCAGCATTGAATGCACTGCTTCGTCCCCCTGTACGCTTTATCGGTTCTGCCACCAGCATCTCCAGCCCAGTGTTTGAATGTTCCAATTCCCATATTTTACATGTTGGTTCCAAAACCTTTCAAGAAATCAAACTAGTACATTTAGAATTAAATGAGTGGCTCAAGAGTCAAGCAATCTTTGTCTTCATAGCCTTTCAGTATATACCAGAGGTACTCTTGTAAGACATGTACCTCTGTGCAGACCACTGCAAAAATGTAAGTGACCTATCTTCATTTCCACAGATACTTAATGCAGTGTGTCTCTGGCCATTTACTTACTACAATGCTGTGTCTTGTCACTCCTTTTTCCAAATTCTGACATTATCCAGTCTTTTAAAAGTCTTAGTCATGGGCATGTACCTGCTCTGTTAAAAGCAAAGGGCCCCCATTTTCAGAAGATTAATGTGTTGCTAGACATGCAATACGTTAACTGTATTTTGTGTGTTCAGACGGGGTGGGAGCCACATTCAGCAGCTCTCAGTGGGCGGCACTAAATAGACAGTGCTTACATGCAGAATATAATGCTGTGCCCATGCAAATGAGGGATACTTTTTGACTACAAGGAGAAGTGGTATATTCAGAGGTTTTGGAAGTAATAAAACAGCTTCTGTTAAACATTTTCAAAACCCCCAGCTCTTATCAAAGTGCACAGTGGTGTGCAGTGATACAACACTCCCTCCAGCCAAACACTTAGTAGCAGACTGACAGCAAGAGCTGTCAATTCCTGCTAATGTCTCCCTACCATCCCCGATTGCCATTCCTATGTGATATATAAATAGTAGTCTGGCAGTCCCCCCAACCCTGATCACTGTCCCAATATCTGTAATATGCCTCCCTCGGTAGTCTAGCGAAATGGTGTAAACAGCTGTTTCTACAGTATATGCATGCTCACTCGGTCAGTCACACAGCAGCCAGCCAAGATGGTGAACAGAGGGGCTGTGCCAGTCACCGTCTGTGGTCCTGATATAGTATGTACATGTATGTATCTTCTGGTTACAGCTGGGGTGAGCTGGGTGCCAGTCTAAGTGAAGGGTGCTAAGTGGGTGGGCCAGCGAGGGGGATTTTGACAGTGATATGGCTGGGGTTGGGGGCCACGGGACTATAATGGAGTGGGATATATTTTGGAAATTTGCATGGCAATCAGGGGGTAGGGGGACCACTAGACTACCAGTGGGGTTTATTACAGCTATCTGTACAGTGATTTGGGGGTGGGTGGGAGGACTGCTAGATTATCAGGGGGATTATTTCATACATACAGTGATGGGGAATGAGCGGACCACTAGACTGCAAGGGAGGCTTATGTTGCAACGGTATGGCAATCAGGATGGGGAGACACTGGCTGTCTGCGATTGGGCGGAGCAGCCAAGACTCTGCACAGTCCCTTTGAGCTTTCTTGTGCTGTGGCATTGTGCGGAGATGCTAGTGGGCACATACTGTTGTGCAAATGGCCTCTTAGTGCCTTGATTACCAAATGTGCTCATTAGCACGCCAGCCACTAATTATGGCTTACAGGAACAAAGGTAATATTCTGTTTGGGATGCACTTCCTCCTGTGAGTTACTTTCTTGCAGGGGGCTGTGTTTGTGATGGACATAGTCACTGCATGCAGTGCTAACACAGCCCTATATTCAGACAGGCAGCGAGCCCCAGTTGGGGCATGTGTCCTGTCTGACTAGTGACTACCAGGCTGGCCATGCATGATCTCATGCGTATTGCTAATGGGTGTGCAGCATAATAGCTGGTCTTAAAAATGGTACCCCAATAAGTTTTAAAAAATAAGTGGCAAATACCTCCCTTTCCTACACAGTTTTTAAGATGCCTTGAAAAAAAAGGTGGGTGGAGTATGCAAAAAGGAATATATAGCCATGATTTTAGCAGGCATAAATGTAAAATCAGAAAAGGGGGTAGAAATATCAGTATTTATTGAAATTCTGCAGTTAACAGAACCTGTTTATTGCTTTAACAAATTGATCGGGGGTTGTCCTAAAGGAGCAGTGTGTGTAGTGGTGAAAAGTTTGTACCTACACCTTTTTACTACATTAGATTGCCCTTTTTCTCCTGTCTTAAAAGACATCTCTTTTCCTCATTTGGAGTCTTCTTTAGTATTCTTTCTTCTTACGAAATTAGAGTGTGCTCCTTTAAATATGGCTGTCCCCAGGGGTTCGGCAGTCTTCTCAGCTGAATTAAACACCCATTCCATCCCTTTTTTTTGTGTGAAGGTAGCGTGCAGCTGACATTGCTCCATGACCTTCTGGGATGGTGGGTCTTCAGAAATAGCTGAGATCACTCATGAGAAAACCTGGGGATGGCCATGTGAAGAGGACCGGTACTTTCATTATTTAAATTCGAAAATGGAATAAAAGGACTAGGTGTGGCATTTTCACTGTAACCTGCATTGCTGCTTTGAAAGAAAGCAGCTCACACACACAGCATCTAGTTGCTACATGTTATAAACACAATAAGGATATTGGACGTAACGTACAGCACTGCATTTGAGAAGGCAATTAAAATGCCCACTGTGAACAGTAAGCTTAAGCAGGATATAAAGAGATGTTTAAATTGGGGACGTGAACGAGAATAAGACCACTGCTAGGTTTGGGAGCGAGTTAAGGAGCAGACAAACATCTCCAAACTAGTTCTGAAGTCTGCCAGTTGGTTTCACTCCAACATGAAGGGCTTCAGGAGGCCGAGGCCAGCAGTGCAGCGATGGTCAACTAAGCCTGTTATAAATCTAGCGGGTGTATTATATATATAACAAGCCAAACCATGCAGTAGCTCTTAAGATGTTATATAGTAAGTTCTGTTTTAATTTGCTGTAGCTATAGTTCGCCTAAACAGTAGTGCTGTTACCTGAAAAAAATGTAGAGGCAGTGCAGGCCACGTTTTACATTATTACCAATTACCCACTGGCAAAACAGCACAAGATTGATGTTTCTAATTATAAGATTGTAATTGAAAAAAAAAAAAGGATATATATTTTCTATGGGAAAACAGGCAGCATAAATATGTGCTTGCGTTTACAGGGCATTATAATGGTATATTTATATGAGAGAGAGCGAAGAGATAAAATTATAGTTGTTAGTGCTTGCAAATTTATATATATATATATATATATATATATATATATATTTTATGTATTGAAGCTTTATGGTTTAAAATCAAGTGTGAGAAAGATGGCTTAAACAGCTGATCATAGAGTAAATGTTGTTTTAATGTTTCGCTATGCATTTATGTTAGAGTTCAACCAAACGTCAGGATATAATAGGTTGTATTAGGTAGCATTAAAACTGTATTACTACTGTAATGCTTAAGCCAGAAAATGTCCACATTTAAAAGGATACTGCCAGCCAAATCCAAAATAGAGCATTTTCTACTTCTCATTAAAGGTTAAGTCCCAGCCCTTGGAAGATTCTGAATACGATTCAGTTGGTTGATTTTTTTTTATTTAAACCTTTCTATAGTCCGTGGATCCAGTCTGGCAACACTTTCTCACACTGTGTGAACCCCATTCCCTAACTGCAGACACGGGAGGAAACGGGTGTGTAAATGCTTCGGGTGCAGTTTTGGTGACCCAGTCTTCATTAAGAATGTAGAGCTTTTACTGTCACTGTAAGCCTCATTTTGATTGCTTTGCAAACATGCGTGCATGAAATCCAGTCATGAGGAGGGTATGCTTTGAAGGGTAGACCTTTCCTGGAAAACTCTGTGCCCAATCGTAATTGGTGGTGGCGAGTAAAACATTTTAAAATAAATGTACGACAAGCTCAGTGAGAAGTTTACAGTGTTCACCAAGTAGGAGAAAGGTCTGTGGATGGGGAATTGGGGATGAGAGTTAAGTGTCCCCTTAAAACCTGTTACACTAAATTTCTTTTTTCATGAGTTTGCTTTTCAGTTTTTTTTATTTTTCCAATTAACACAAATTAATTATGTTTGAAATTCTGTCTCAGGGATCTGTCTATAATGCGCCAATAAATTGTAATACTGGTATTTTTCATGCCAGTAGAAAGCTCTTGCTCTGGATTTGATAGATTTCATTCTATTATTTCAACACTGTAATACGTTTTTGTTGTAGTAGGAAGATTTTGAGAAAATTTGGTATGTGACAACTACTCCTAGACCATGGTACAGCCTTGCATCTAGTGCACCTTTGAACAAATCTAACCAATATTTGTACAGTGTTTGTTGTTAACATTAGAATATGCAAAACCCTGCTGAGAGCATCAAATTGCATCACTTTTTCATTCTTTGTTCTTTAAAAAAATTTTTATTTTTCCTGACTTGGATATTCTAGTATGTATTGATACGTCAACGATTTTTTTGTAAAATGAAAAGACGGAATATTGCATGGCTTTACTGTGAGTGATGCTCTTGAATGTGCTAGTCTGATGACTTCTAAGTTATAGAGCCCCTTCTGTGTAGTTATTTCTGTTTGTAAAGTGGGATTTCTCTCTCACATATTTACAGACAATATGTAAATATTTTCTGTATTTCATTACTGGCAGGGCACATGTTTTTCATAAAATTTCCATGCTTTAGAAATGCTGTGATGTGTTGTGAAAGATCATCTGCCATAAAAAGAAATATATATTGTATACACATATATATATGTATATGATTGCTGCTATGGTGTTCTATCAAAGTTTATCACAGACAGCTTTATAATATTACAGCACTTAGGAGTATTTTCTTTAATCATTTTAAATCTTTCTCATGTGCATTGTATGTTTAAGAAAAATAACATTTTTTTACAATTTGTATTTTTTCAAAAATGTGTCTGGGCTTTTTTTTTTTTGAAATAACAATTTTATTGTATTTTATCATATGATGGTACAGACAATACAAATATAGCTTTATCTTTAAAAAAAAGCACTGTTGTGTGTCTGGATAATTTACAGTTATTAATTAGCCATTTTATCTAAGGTCTTGTAAATAAACACAATACACACCAAACTTAATTCTGCCAATATACAAAAGAGACCAGATCACATCACCCAAGTTTCTAGTAGAGACAGACAAGGCCTCACTGAGGAGTAAAAGAAAGAACGGAGGCCTGCTAGAGAGAAAAAGAATGAAAGGGAAGAAAGAAGAGAAAGAAGAGAAAAAATCATAATGCCATTACAATAAGTTTCCTAACTGAAGAAATGAGCATTAGGGATCTTGAAAGTACATTAGTTAAAGAAAATCCCCTTAGCATCCTCAATATTATCTTAGGGGAAGACAAATATACATGTAACCCCTCACCCCTGCCTTTCTAGCAAAATGACAGGTGGCATGCTGTTGAAGCTGACAGCAGTACCTGGTGGGGACTGGGTTCGGGAAGGATGAGGTTACTCGGCACAGGGGGACCTAGGTTTGGCTACTCTGAACAGGGGCGCCCAAGTAAATCCGAACACAGGAAGCAATAACTGTAATGTCCAGAACCAGGAATGGGATTCTTCAGTGTGGCTTTTATTCACATACAAGCTGAACAAACAAAGCATAGATGGACCCCCGCAGACTACATTTCCTGGTAATGCAGATTAGAGACAACAGAACACTTTATCACTATTTCCAGCCCTCAGGCTTTGAACCCAGACACACAGCCCAGACTTGCAGCTTTGGGTACACAGCTAGCTTGGCACTACTTGGGTTTTCCCCACTGGCCGGCTCCCTGCAGCCACTTGATCCGTAGTCCATTTGAGGAATGAACCAATTATCCTGTTGTGGCTCCCCAAACCATACTAGAGTCTTCGACTCCTAGAGAGAATTTTCCTTACAATCCCACGTCTGGGTACTTCCCTCATCACTGGCCAAGTGCCTGAGGTAAAATAGAAGGTGGACCTGGTCACTAAAGATGGGGGGCCACCCACTTCCAGCTCCCACAGCCCATACCCGGCCATTTCTCTGGAAACTGAACAATTCCTTTACTGAACTTTCAAATGTAGATTCTGAGTAGATGTCTGTCACATCTCCTCTACATATCATTTGCATCCCAACAAGCTCTGGACTTGAACCTACTTTTAATTTGCTTAGCCCATTACTCTAGGCTTCCCAATATTGTAGTAGTTCAATCCCCACATTGTCACACAAGTCCCAGGGTGAAAAAACATAGGCCCTTTTAGCAAGAGCAGACACTCACCCTCACATTGCAGGTGCCCCACAGGCGACTCACAAATCTTCTAGTTCTCCCAAATAAACTCTGGAACACACAGGCAGCTTTTCCTTCACAAGCAGAACTAGGGGGTTGCCCCAGGAATCTGCAGGGAAACCTTTCCTGCCCCCCCCCCGAAGGGAAGGGGCACTGAGAACCGGAAACAGTGGTCTCCACCACTTCAATTACCTTCTGTGTCTCTCTTTAAGGTGGAGACACACACCCTTTTTCTTAAAAGTAGCCCTCTGACAGGGCTGAGGCTCCTAGAGCCTTCACTGAGCTGCTTTCTCAGCAAACTCCCAACTTCACACTGCACTGACTCACACTCAACTGAAGACTGACCTCAAAACCTCCCAACGTTCTAACTAACTCCCTTGCTGCAGATTCCAATGTGGCTCATGCAGCTGCAATAGTTCTATTGGTGATGTCATCCCTCAGTCTCAGATGAGACTGAGAACAGAGTGAGACAGTGTGAAACCCATTTAACTGGAGTTTCACAAGCTGACTTCCCTGCCTACCACTAGGTCTGACTGGGATTCTAGTAACCCTGGGTAACAAGGGGGTTACACTCGCCCTTAACCAGGAAAATGACTGTCCGCAGTCATTGTTTACCCAGCCTTAGGCCACCCCACCCTATGTGCTACCTGCGTAGGGGGGTGATCAAACCCCCTCCTACCATGTGCAAAAAAGGGCAGGCAACACTAAGGGCCTAGAGGCCTTGAGCTGACATATCAGCCTCTACACTATCCACTTACTATGGACACCTAGTGGCTCTGGTAGAACCATCCAGAGCATAGCCCTGATAGATCAGCACTGTGGTCCCTACTGCAGGTCAGGGCCACAGCCTGTCTATCCCCTCTAACCCTCTAGGGAAAACTTATCTGCCTTTAACTTAATACCCCCAAAAACAAAAACAACCTGGGGACCTCCCCGACCTTGGGCAACCTGCAACCACACACCACTGAAATACCACATTTTATACCATGTTACTGTCTCCTCCCTACCCCCACAACCACACCTGTGGAAGAAAAGGGTTAATACAGTAATAACAACAATAACACCACAGTACTTTAAATTTCTACACACTAAAGTACTAATGAGAAACTCCGATGAGCCCCTCCTCCTCCTCCTCTTGTCTTCTCTTCTGTCTTCCCAGGAACACCTGTAAGAAAAAGACAACACACACACACTCTCCTAATCTGCATACACAGTCTACCTAGACCCCTACCATCAAAACACTGAAAAATCCCCAAAAGTTTTTTTTTAGAAAAAGGTAGAAAAACAGTATTTACATTAGAAAACAATGACTTTATTTACAGTACACATTTGGGGGGTTGGAGTGCCCTAAAAGTCCCAACTAGTGACAACAATGCCCGAAGGCTAGTCCAATAAAGAGTCTCTCCTGGGCCAGAGGCCAGTGAAGCACAGTTCTAACAGGCCAAAGTCCTGAAGGGGAGAGTCTTTGTGGACAGTTCACACATTTTGAAGTCTGCTAGTGTAGGGTATGTACTGCAATGTCATAAAGATAGAAAAGTTCGGACTTCTAGGGACATGGATATGTTGTTCATCCACACTTTCTGGCAGGTTCCTTGCCGCTTGAAATCTTGCCGGAAGGTCTTCAAGCTGGCTCCTCCCACTCACCTGGGTGGTAAAACTGTCGGCTCCGCCCCATGACACCAGATCTTCCTTACCGCTTGGAAGCTCAGGTTCCCTCCTTAGCGCTCTGCGTTTTCGACTGGTTCCTGATTTTTCGGTTTCTCCGAATTTAGTTGGAAGTTTTCTAAATCTTCGGTCTTCTTCCCTTGCTGCTGCAATGGATATTTCGTTTCCCGGCTCCCGGAGGTGCCCAGGTAATACCTCCAGGAAGGACCCACACTCCACGTGCGTTTACTGCCTCGACTTGGACCATGATCCGCAAGTTTGCGATTTTTGCTGTGCCCTTTCAACCAGCGTCCTGGAGGATCGTGTGGCCCGTTTGGGGCTCGGGCGACCTGAAACTTTTTCCGCGCCGGAAAAACCCTTGGAGGCTCGTCGGGCGGTGTCCATGTCGGCTGTCTCAGCCAGCTCGATCTCTTTTCCTCCATGGAGGAGGCGGCTACCCAGTCCGTTCCCCCCCCTCCTCCTCGGTTGCAGCGCTTATCCCGCTCTCTTTGAGTTCTCCTCATTCAGCTTCATTCAAGGAGCTTCGCCAGTCCCTTTCCTCGAAGGGAGAGGGACCTTCAGGACCTGCCTCTCGGCCGAGGTCAAAGGAGTCACAGGCTAGGCCCCATCGTCGGTGCTGGCAGGAGCGGGAGAGTTCCCCTTCCCCTGTCTGCCGACTTTCGACTTTGGTTGAGGGTGCGGCTCAGGCCGCTGGCTTCACGGTGTCCCCGTCAGGTCAGCCGGCCATGACTCCCGTCGATGTTGCCGAGTCTCTCGACCCGTCACCCGGGCTGTCTACTGCAGGAGTCGTCAACCCTTCACTGGTTTCTCGGCGGAGGCCAAGGTTCTGCCTGTACCTTGAGGGCGACAGGCCTCGGTCTTTTTGTCCGAGCCGAGGGAAGAGCGGGCATCCCCCGCTCCTTCCCAGGCCCACCCTTGGTTTCCCCGAGGACTTGGGTCTCGGTCTCAGTCCTCTTCTCGGTCAAGCCGCTCCCGCTGACTTCGGCGATCTCGGTCGGCACACCGAGTTAAGTGGCATTACCGTTCCTTCTCGTCTCCCTCCTCGGATGAGGAGTGGCTTCGATGCAGATGGCGTCGACGTTAAGAGGAGTTCATGTGGCAGCAGTCGCTAGTGTCCGGGAATCAATCGACTCCGATTCATTCCCCATCCAGCAAGCAGCTGCCGCCCGAACGGCCGACACAACCGCTCGCTGCAGTCGAGGTGCCCACTTCAGGGCCGGTTGTTTGTCTGAACCTTGCTGCCCCGCCGTCTTCGATGGAACCTCGGTCGGGTCACGACCTGTCCCGCAGGTTGTCTGTTCCCCTCACTCCCGCCCGCCCTCAGCGGGCGAAGAGTGACTCAGGCCTGAGGCAGCTCTTTGCAGACCCTGCGGAGTTCGACGTCGACTCCTCCATGTTCCCCAGTCGGGAGGACCCTGGGTCCTCTCCGGAACGTTCTGTGGATAACAGCCCATCGTCCTTCATGGGTCTGCTTCAGCTCATCTCGGAGTTCACCAGGATGCAGCTTGAACCCATGTCCAAATGGGTCTCTTATCCCCTGACGGAGATTCTAGACCGAGGGGGTTCACCCTCGGAGGCCTTCCTGGTGGCTGAGGCCATTGTCGGCCCGGCCTTGGAGCTCTGGCGGCCGCCTACTTCCTGTCCTGCGCCTTCGGCCAGGATGGCCAGGAAGTACTCTGTCCCTGTCGGTTCTTTGCCCGGTTTCTCGGAGCACCCCTCTGCTGAGGGGTTAGTTACCGATAATGTCTTCCAGTGTTCTGTGAACGCTCGGGATGTGGATAGGCCCCCCGACAAAGAGTCCAAAAGAATGGACTATGTTGGGCGCAAGGTTTACGCTGTGTCCTTCCTGGGCCTCTGACAGGCCAGCTCAGCCGCACTGATGGCACATTTTTCCCACGCCCTTTTGGGCTCCCTGGATGAGGTGCTCCCTCATCTTCCGGCTGACCTGTGGACCACGGTCCGGCGGGTGCGGGACCAGGGTAGGGCGGTGGCAAAGCAGCAGCTTCAGACTGCTCTGGACTTAGGTGATTCCTATGCCAGGTCGATGGCGGCTGCAGTGGCCATGCGCCGCAGGGCGTGGCTGAGGTTATCCTCTTTCTCAATGGATACCCAGCATAAGTTGGCGGACATCCCCTTCTTGGGGACTGACCTCTTCGGCCCTGGAGTGGAGGGACACCTCCAGGGGACCGAGAAGTCCGATGCCGCTTCGGACTCGGTCACCCCCGCCCGGAGGGACAAGGGCCGCCGGCAGCCTTTGCGTAAGCGCCTTTGTCCCTCGGCCCCTGCGGCTCGACCGGCCCATCAACTCCAGCATGAGGGCCAGCAGGCTTGCGCTGGGCGTCCTGACCCCAAGCCAGCAGCTTCCTGTAAAGGGAAACAGGGAGGTAAAGGCCCAGGAGCTCCCTCGGCCAGTCCCTCCTCCAAGCCTGCTCAGTGACGGGCTGAGGGGCGCTGTCCCCAGCCCTGTCACCCCTGCCCGGGTTCCCCCGTGGGGAGACGGCTCCGCCCCTCCTCCACTTGGTCCGCTTTCCCGGACCTCTGGGTGTCGGAGGTGCTAAGGGAAGGTCCTGCCTCGGGATCGCGAGCAGGCCCCACCCTTTCGAGCCGTTGCCCCTCCGGGGCCATGGGGTCTGCAGCCTCGTTGTCGGCCTGCCGAACCGACATGCCTGGCCCCTCGAGATAGAGGTGATCAGGAAGGTGGCGGATCCTCCTCCAGACCCTGGGTTCGTGTCCAGGTATTCCTGGTTCCTAACGGACGGGGGGATTGCGCCCCATTCTTGACCCGCTCGATGGGATGGTCTCTCTGTCTCAGATATCCCATCCTCAGAACGAGGCGTGTGGCTCTATTTCCTGGACCTCCAGGACATACTTACACTTTGATCCGTCTGTTTCTTGGGAGACTCCTCCATTTCTTAAGCAGGGGATCTCTTTACGAGTTCCAGGTCAGGCCCTTCGGTCTCTGCTCAGTAGCATTCCTGCGGCACTGAGGGATCAGGGTGTATAACCCCACCCGGATGGCGGCCTGACTGCAACCCCTCCAGGTGGAGGGGGACGGTCCAGAGCTCTGGCCCTCTAGGTTACTGTCAGACTGGTCTCCTTATTATTGGAGCCATGTTGGAACTTGTGTCTAAGCGGGTGATCCTTTCTTCGGGACGAAGCTCGACTCTTGAGTCTGAGCTCGGCTCCCGGCGGACAGGGCCGAGGTTCTTCCTCCCTTACCTAGTCAGGTCTGACTGGGCAATTGCGCCCTGCCCAGGACTTCCTGCACTTCCTGGGCCTTGTGGTGGCCTGCACCAGCGTGGTCTGTTGAGAGCTGCCGGTTCATGCGTCCCCTTAATGGGGGCTGGCCAGCCAGCGGTCACAACACTGCGTTCCTTTGGACCAGTCCGTGACAACAGCCCAGGGGTTGGGGAATGCTCTCCTTCGGACCGTTCCAGCTCATTTGCAGGAGAACATCCCGTTCGTCCGCCCCGAGTCGACGGTCTTCTCCGACCGATGCATCTCGGATGGGTGGGGGTGCCCATCAAGGGGAATACAGAGTGCACCGCCTCTGGTCCTCTCGGGAGTCTTGATGTCTTTCCTACCTGCTGGAGCTCCAGGCGGTCCACTTAGCTTGCACCTCTTGCTCCGTCTGTGCGGGGTCTAGTGGTTTAGGTCCAGGTGGACAATACCACGACCATGTGCTACCTAACCCGCCAGGGTCGGATGAGCCCCTTGCCTCTGCGTAAGGAGATTCTCCGCATTGGGTCTTTCGCGCAGCCAGGAGGCGGTTTCCTAGCCTTTTCGATGGCAGGAGCCTCCATCACCCTGGCCGATGCCCTAAGCCGAATAAGGGCTGCACCTCATGAGTGGTCTCCCTGCCAGAGGTAGCACAAGATCTTTCTCCCTCTAGGTCACACCTTGGGTGGACCTTTGTTTTTTCCTCCAGGGAGAATTCGAGGCCGAGACTGTCTCATGCCCGCCCCTCAGCACGGTTCGCTGTAGGGGATGCCTTTGAGGCCATGGACCCCGGGCCTCTTCTACACCTCTCCCCCATTTCCCTTGACCCACAGGCAAGGCGAGGAGGGACTAGGCGCAGGTGATTCTGGTAGCCCCAGACTGGTTTTGCCAGCTCTGGTATCCAGCTCTCCTCAGTCTCAGCCCCAGGCTCCCGGGGCGGCTTCCAGCCCGCCTGGTCCTGATCTCTGTTGTTAGGGGAAGGTACTCCATCCGGACCTTCAATCCCTGCACCTGATGGCCTGGTCCCTGTGTGACTAGTGGCCAGGCCTTGGGTCTTCCGGCAAGGTTCTCGACATTTTTGGGGCGTCCTGCCAAGAGTCGACCAGATATGCTCGCCTTCAAATGGAAGAGTTCTCCATTTGGTGTTAGGATAGGACCTGGTCCCCTCTCCTGTTCCTCAGCGAGCATTCTGTACTACCTGTGGTCCGTTCTTTCTTGAACAAGGGCTTCGGTCGATGACCCTCAAGGTGCTCCTGTTAGCCACTCCTGTCTTCCGGGCGCGGGCCAGAAGGTAGTCAGTGGCGCAGGAAAGGTCTGGCGCTTTCCAAGGCCTTGGTCACACCTCCCCTCCGGGGAGAGTATCCCCATTTCTGTGGGATCTTACGCTGGTGTGGGCTTAGCTCACGGGCAAGCCGTTCGAACCTTTGCACAGGTGTGAGTTTCACCACCTGTTGTGGAAGAACACCTTCTTGGGGGCTACCTTGCCATCCAGAAGGACGGGAGAGTTCCAGGCGCTCCTTTGAATCTCCCTATCTGGTCTTCCACAGGGACAAGGTTGTCCTGCGCCCCACCCGAAGTTCCTTCCCTAGGCGATGGCGGAGTTTTTTCCCTAACCGGGTATTGTCTCTGCCAGGGTTCAACCCCATTCACACCTCGGAGGCCGTATATAGGATCCATTGGGACCCTATTTAGCGCTCGCTTTCCCAGGGAGCATAGAGCTGAAGTTCGGGAGAGGTTCACCAGCTGTTTGTCATCTACGCTGAAGCCGCACCTGGCAGACCTACAGCCAAGCGGACGACGAGCGGGTGGGTCACTTCCTGCATAGATCTCCGCTATAGGTGAGCGGGCATGGAGCCTCCCAGAGGGATAAGTGCTCATTTTACCCGCCCTTCCGCTGCATCGGCTGCTTCCTCCTACCCGGAGGCAGGCATACCGGCTTCCCCTTCCACATCGACCTTGGGTCACGCCGGGATGTTGGTCGGGGCCTCGGTTCTCCAGTCTTTATCCCTAAGTAGGGGGTGTGCGCCTTGCCTCCCTCCTCCCGGAGAACTGCTAGGAGTCTGCCAGAAAGTGTGGATGAACAACATATCCATGTCCTAAAATACAGGTTACTCACCTGTAACAGGAGTTCTAGAATGGTATATGTTGTTCATCTGACCCTGGCCTCCCGGCTTTGACGCACAACCTGGCTTCCAGCGGGCTAGATCTGGCGTCATGGGGCAGAGCCGAGAGTTTTACTACCCGGGTGGGTGGGAGGAGCCAGCTTGAAGACCTTCCGGCAAGATTTAAAGCGGCAAGGAACCTGCCAGAAAGTGTGGATGAACAACATATACCATTCCTAGAACTCCTGTTACAGGTGAGTAACCTGTATTTACCAGCCACTTGAAGTATGGAAAATTTTGGACCGACCTGCACCTCTGACGAAGACTCTCCCTGGCAGCATTTCCTCCGATACAGCTGGGCGGACATCTTCCGGGAACCACAGGAGGGCACATCTGGGAACAGCTGGGTTGATGTCATCTCTGGAGATGGAACCTTAGAACAGGAACAAAAAGAAAACAGCTGGTCCGACGTCATGTGATTACCAGGCGATGGCTCAGGATCTGAAGTCATCTGGTAGGCCAGTTGATGGATTCTGGAAAGGCCAGTACACTGATGAATGTGGGGCACCTGAGTCCTGGATGTCCATATTGGCGGATCAATAAGGCACTTCACAGTCTGGTGTGGCAGTATTGACTACCACTGCTCGGCTTTCCATTTTGTAGGCACGGGCACATTTGCTGGGAGGTCCTTGCACTGAGGCCAATAGTACCGGGGGTCAGGAGCTTGAATTATTACCCTGTCTGAGTGCACATAATTCACACAGTGGGAGATTTCACGTCCCTCTCCGTCCACTGTTCTCACTCTGTCTATAAACAGTGTCCTGCCTCTCTTCCACTGGGTATACTTCTCGTGAAACAGTCTGTTTTTCACATGCTTGTTGGCCCCAGGATGCACACTTTTCATTGCTTCGTCCCAGATCCAGGATTTCCTGCTGTTCTCAATCTCCTCCCAGACTTTCCGAGGAAAAGTCATACCATAGATCTCATTTGCCTTTCTATGAACGTCTCTCCTCTTTACTTGCTTTGGTCAAACTAAGACCGCTGGCCTGGCTTGGGGGTGGCCAGTTTTGGTTCTGCCAGCTACGCATCCTTAAAGAAATTAGAAACAGATCCCTGACTTCTTCCTCTTGCAAAGCCAGGGCAGTGGCATCACCACTTTCTTCCATACATTCCTCCGAGGCAAGATCTTGAGGCTGTGTACCCGTTCCTTTTTCACAAGGCCACATAGGTTCCCCCTCATCTTCTTCTTCTTCACTGAGGATCTGAGTCCAGGAGTGAGCAGTCATTCTCACTCCTGAGACTATCCACTCATCACTAGGCGCGGAGGTCGACACTTCCCACTCAAAGGCCTCCCGCATCTCATCTTCACCTAAGAGACTTGGGCTAGGCTCCCCCCTCCAGGGGTCTATTGATGCTTTATCCGAACTTTCCTTCTGGGATCCATCATCCGAAACTTCAACTTCTGGTTCTGTCTCTAACTCTGTACCCTCTAGCTTTGTGCCACACTCCCCGAGGGCCTTCCTTCCAGAGCTCCACCTGGTGCTGTGTGCTGCCAACTGCAGATTCCTGAACCTTTGTCCATGTGGGAGCCAACCGAATTTGAGGCACTTTATACAAGCCATATTTTTCTAGGCATCCAGCACAGTGAGGAATCATGAAGACGTCCCTGCCAGCTCTCAAGCATATTTGACATACATGTACTGGAAAACCAGGAAACACCACATGAGGAGGCAGCTGTCCTCCATAGCACCACTTTTCAATATCCCTCAGTCTATTCACTGCTGCTGTTAATGCAACCCGGGCATGATCCAGGTAACGAGCTGGTCCTGAGGCCATAACTGCAGAAAAACAAACAAAAGTTCACTGTAACTGAAAGTCCCACTTTATTGAACACTCTCTTTAGTTGTAAAATGGCTCCCCTGCTGCTGTGTTTACTTTACTACCCTACTCTGTAATGGCAGCGGCAGCACTCCTGTGCATCAACATTCAGAATCTAGGTCAAGCCACTGCGCACCCGATTTACACAAACTACTGATAACTTTTGCTCAAACTGCACAACTTGCTCTGTTCTTGCTTTAAACACATTTACAGGATTTTCCACTGACTTTTTACATGCTGGAAACATTTATTTGATTCACAGTCCCTTAAAGCATCAGGTTTTTAGCACAGGATTGCCTGTATTACTAGTGCTGCACATTGGCTACAACCCACAGTCTCTCTCTGGCTTTAAGCTTTAAACTGAGGCTGAATTCATTTCTATGCACACAGTCAATGGCTTAACAGACTTGCACTTGCTGGCAGGACTTGACACAGTCGTTACTTGCAAAGTAACTACACTGCTGCACACACATTTATATGGCATAGGGCAGAAAATCACTGTTTGAACAGTTTTTAGGTTGTTACTTACTGTTATCAGTAGTAGTTTGCTGCGACGGGGAAAACGGCCTGCAGCTAGTTCTTGGAGGCCTCAGAACAGAAACGGGCCGGCAGTCCTACCGATCGTCTTCTTGACTATCACTTCTGCAATTTCAACGATCAATTAGCGGGTTGAGCCCGATTTTAAACTAGAAAGTCTATTTTTACAAAGTTTACAGCGATTTTAACACCCCGTGTCGCTCCTCCACTAGCCAGTACACGCACTCCACTCACACTCCCTCTCGAATGCTGGGGCAGTCACTGTAGAGCTGGCTGAGGGGTGGGACTGATTGCAGCCTGACCAATCACACAACGCCTTGCAAATGAGCCTCTTCTTCCTCACGGGGGCTCTTCTCCTCACGGCGATCATCGAGCAGGCAAATTTAAACTGCAGAATGCAACTTTTTTTTTTTTACCAACTGACTGTATGGCGGGAGCCCATTTCAGCCATTTAACATAGCCATTACACTTGCAAGTCTCTCAATTCATTCAGAAAGCATTTCCAACGTCCAGGGCACAATTTTCCTGTTGCTACCCCTAGTCTTCCACACTTTTCTTTACCACAGTTCATTTTAAAAGCAGGCAAAAACGCTGTAAACAATTTGATGCAGGACAAGAGCACACTCTTTGGCTTTACTGCTCCTTGGTAAACAGTTGGCAATTTTAAACAGCAGCACAAGATCCACAGCACACAGCAACACACTAGGTAAATTGCTTCAGCTTTTGGGCTACCCACTGCCAGATAGCCAAAACGCTAGCCCCCTTGCCCAAGCACCTTCCTCCCAGAACAAAATTCAAAGCGGTGCCTCCATTTTTGTAACCTCTCACCCCTGCCTTTTTAGCAGAATGACAGGTGGCATGCTGTTGAAGCTGACAGCAGTACCTGGTGGGGACTGGGTTTGGGGAGGATGAGGTTACTCGGCACAGGGGACCTAGGTTTGGCTACTCTGCAGAGGGGCACCCAAGTAAATCCGAACACAGGAAGCAATAACTATAATGTCGAGAACCAGGAATGGGATTCTTCAGTATGGCTTTTATTCACATACAAGCTGAACAAACAAAGCATAGACAGACCCCCCACGGGGCTACATTTCCTGGTAATGCAGATTAGAGACAACAGAACACTTCATCGCTATTTCCAGCCCTCAGGCTCTGAACCCACCAGGCACACAGCCTGGACTTGCACGCAGCTTTGGGCACACAGCCCAACTTGTGCACTACTTGGGTTTTCCCCACTGGCCCGGCTCCCCTGCCGGCCACTTGATCCACAGTCCATTTGAGGAATGAACCAATTATCCTGTTGTGGCTCCCCAAACCACACTAGAGTCTTCGACTCCTAGAGAGAATTTTCCTTACAATCCCACATCTGGGTACTTCCCTCATCACTGGCCAAGTGCCTGAGGTAAAGTAGAAATCCACAGAAGAAATCCATAGAGGTGGACCTGGTCACTAAAGATGGGGGGCCACCCACCTTCAGCTCCCACAGCCCATACCCAGCCATTTCTCTGGAAACTGAACAATTCCTTTACTGAACTTTCAAATGTAGATTTTGGGTAGACGTCTGTCGCATCTCCTGTACATATCATTTGCATCCCAACAAGCTCTGGACTTGAACCTACTTTTACTTTGCTTAGCCCATTATTCTAGGCTTCTATTATTTTAGTAGTTCAATCCCCACATTGTCACACAAGTCCCAGGGTGAAAAAACATAGGCCCTTTTAGCAAGAGCAGACACTCACCCTCACATTGCAGGTGCCCCACAGGCGACTCACAAATCTTCTAGTTCTCCCAAATAAACTCTGGAACACATAGGCAGCTTTTCATTTAGAAGCAGAACTAGGGGGTTGCCCCAGGAATCTGTAGGGAACCCTTTCCTGCCCCCCCGAAGGGAAGGGCACTGAGACCCAAAAACAGTGGTCTCCACCACTTCAATTATCTTGTGTCTCTCTTTAAGGTGGAGACACACCCTTTTTCTTAAAAGTAGCCCTCTGACAGGGTTGAGGCTCCTAGAGCCTTCACTGAGCTGCTTTCTCAGCAAGCTCCCAACTTCACACTGCACTGACTCACACTCAACTGAAGACTGACCTCAAAACCTCCCAACGTTCTAACTAACTCCCTTGCTGCAGATTCCAATGTGTCTCATGTAGCTGCGATAGTTCTATTGGTGATGTCATCCCTCAGTCTCAGATGAGACTGAGAACATAGTGAGACAGTGTGAAACCCATTTAACTGGAGTTTCACGAGCTGCCTTCCATGCCTACCACTAGGTCTGACTGGGATTCTAGTAACCTCGGGTAACAAGGGGGTTACATACAATAAGAATTTCTCAACAGGTTACATATAATCTTTATTAACTTTATACAGGGAGTCAATAAATCATTGATATTTTTTCATTCACAAGTGTATTTAGCCAGGATTTCCAACACACTAGTTTGTTCTCTTTGTGCTTGAAAATTAAAAAAAGGCATCCATCGTGTTTTAAATTTGTCTTTTTGTAGCCTTACTCTGGCAGTAAGGCATTCCATATCAAGGATAGATAGGCAATTTTTATACCAAGCTTCTGATGTAGGGCTGGTTTTAGCCAACATTGGGTAACTTCCTTAAGAGCCGAAGCCGCCATTATATTATATAAGTAATGTTGGGATTTTAGTTTCATCTGGTCTGGGTATTGTCCCAGAACCCAATACATATGATTGTCCAAAGACCACCCCCACTTGGTTTACCACCTGAGCCCAAAAGCTACGAATACCAGGACACATCCAGAACACATGTAAGTGTGTCCCTTTTTCACCACATTCCCTTCAGCAAAGGTCTGAAAAGTGCTGGCCAAAATGCTTAGTGATTACTGGGGTGCGAAAATATCTAGAGACCACTTTCCACCAAAATTCACACTAGTTATTAGAGGCAGTGGTCGAGTGGATAGCCTCCCATATTGTGGTCCAAGTCCAGTCAGCAATGACCCTCCCAGTCTGCAAAGACCAGTTTGTTTTAATAGGTTCCATGGAGTCCGGCTCCAAATCGAAGAATTGGCCCACCATCCGAGAAATAAACCCTTTGGATTCTATTCTACTGGCTTCAGCCCTCAGCAAATCCACCAATGGGTTATTACCCTTGACACTGAGTCCACCCCTTCTGGAATTCTTACCCTGCAAGAAGTGTCTAAACTATAAATATCTAAAAAAGTTTGAGATAGGGAGAGAGAATTCCTGGGAGAGCTGGTGAAAAGATTTAAGACTTTCCCCTGAATGCAACTGCCCTATTTTTGAAAGACCTCTCAAATCCCATTGCAAAAATCCCAAGTCCCAACTAAGAGGTTGGAAGTCAAGACAGGCTTTAATCGGGGAGTCCATCCCCAAAGACATCTCAAACTCTAGTTTTTTATTAATCTGCCAAGAAGAAATCACCAGACTAGTCCAGGGATTATTACTATGCAAACCTTGTATCCCACCATTATCCATATATACCAGGTCTCTAATATCTTCTCTAGAGGACTCTGGTCTCTCAATCTCCACCCACAACGGAGGGTCTTCATTTCCCATGAGAAGGATCAGTGACTGGCACTGAGCAGCCCAGTAATATTTCTTAAATTCAGGCAAGCCTGTCTCTCCCTCCCTTCCTTTTATCTTTAAGAGGAATACTCCACTTCACTCTGGGTGGTTTACCAGCTCATATAAACCAGGACAAAGAAGATTTTAGTGCTTTCCAAAAAGAAGCCGGCGATTTGAGTGGCAGGGACCGAAACAAAAAAAGAAAACGCGGGAGTATGTTCATTTTTACACAATCAATTCTGCCAAATAAAGTAAGGGGCAGTTCCTCCCACCTATGCAAATCTTCTTGGATGGACTGTAGCAATTGACTATGGTTAAAGGCATATAGTTTAGAGATGTCCCTAGTTATTCAAACCCCAAGGTATTTAATGTCTTCCCTTGCCCATTTATATTTACCAATTGGTGGAAGTATGCCATCTTGTGGCCATCCTATGGGCAGGAGTTCTGATTTAACATCATTGATTTTAAACCCAGAGACTATACTGAATGATTGAATCATAGAGTTAATCAAAGGCATTTGCCTCACGGGATCAGTGATATATAGCAGAGTGTCATCTGCATATAGAGATACCCTGACTTCAACTCCCTGCACCTGTATGCCCTTAAAAAGCTTCGACTGTCTTATAAGGGCTGCTAGGGGCCCGATACACAGTGCGAATAGCAAAGGCAAAAGTGGTCAACCCTGTCTGGTTCCCCTATTAATCAGTATTTTATCAGATATTACCCCATTCACTTTCGCTCTCGCCCAAGGATTCCTGTATAAGTTTGCTGTCCACTTTCTGAGTTTTTCCCCGATACTAAATTTCCCCAGGACCTGGTCCAAGAAAAGCCAATCTATACGACTGAATGCTTTCGCTGTATCCAGTGCCATCACTGCCCTAAGAGTATCCGGGGGGAATGACCCGGAGGCAGACAAAAACATTGAGCAACAATCTTATATTATCTTGAAAATGGTGACCTGGTATAAACCCCATCTGTTCTTTGTGTACTAACTCCGGAATAAATTCTTGTAAACGGGAACTTAAAATCTTGGCAAATATTTTGGCATCCTGATTGATTAACGAGATAGGACGATAGCTCCCACAATCTGTCAGGTCCTTACCTGGTTTTGGCAGGAGAGTAATCAATGCTTCCTCCCAGGAGGCTGGGGACTCTCCCTGTTCCTGAGCTACAATGTAAACTCTAGTGAGTAAAGGGGTCAATTCGTTAGCAAATGCCCAATAAAATTCCCCCACAAACCTGTCTGGACCTGGGGCTTTCCCTCCTTTAAGATTCTTAATAACCTTTTTAACTTCTTGTTCAGAAATTGTCCTATCTAGATTATTACTTTGGGACTCATCAAGCCTCAGTAAACCAATATTATTCAAGAAATTTTTTATTTGGGTAGGGTGGTTCATTCCTCTTTCTTGGGCATATAGTTGTCGGTAATAATTGCAAAAACTATCTGCGATTTGCAATGAATGGGTCAGAGGAAATAATCTGGGTTCCATACTTTTTAAGTCGAGGAATATATCTTTCGGCCTCCTGTTTTCTAAGTCTAAGAGCCAATAAACTGCTCGCTCTTCCCCCTGATTCGTAATATCTTTGTCTGGTACATCTTAGAGAGTTTTCAGTTCTGTTATTCATTTCTCTGTTATATTGTTCTCTGGCCTCCTGTAATTTCTCTAAGACCAATACATCCTTATTATTTTTTTTATGTTCCTTTTCCAGGGAACTTATAGTTTCTAAAAGGTTATCCAATTTAGCCTGGTTACGTTTGTATTTATAAGTAGAATAACTAATAACCTGTCCACACAGGACAGCTTTCAGCCCATCCCAAATAAAACATATATGAGTGTCTTCTTCCTTATTCTCTGAAATATATAACTTTATTGAGTTTTTTATTTGAGTTACAAAGCTTGCATCATTCAAGAGGTCAGGGTTGAATCTCCAGCTCACTTTAGCCTTTACCCCCGGACACTTTACCCTAGTACTGATCAGTGCGTGATCAGAAAAAGTAACTGGGTGTATTATTAGATCTGTTAAATCACGAACATTCCTTGCTTGGGTATAAAATCTGTCAAGCCTAGAATGTGTCTTGACTGGAACCGAGTAAAATGTGAAGTCTTTAACTGATGGATTTTGTTGTCTCCAAGGATCCACCCAGACCCCCTCTGACATCAGGGTTCTAAGAAGTTTGGAACACACTACCCACCCCCTTCCCACCTGAGCTCCTGTCTAAAACACTGTTTTCAACACAATTCCAGTCTCCCACCATTACCACTCTACCTGAAGAAAGAGAGTCCACTGTGGCCAAGAACTGCCTGAAGAAAACACCAGAAGGAGGCGTGGGGGCATATACCGCTGCCAAGTGGAGGGTATGTCCCATGTATTCTCCAGAAACTATCACATAATGTCCCGATCCCTCTATCTGAACCCCATGAACTTTACATGGAAGACCCCTCTGAATCAATATAACCACCCCCGACCTAGGAGCATCAGGACAGGAGTCTGCATAGACCCTACCTACCCACATTCTTCGTAACTTAGAATGTTCACGATCTGATAATTTGGTCTCCTGAAGACAAGCTAGATTACACTTTAAACGTCCCAGCTCCTGTAAAATTCTTGCTCGTTTAACAACCCCATTTATCCCTTTAACATTAACAGATACTATTTTAAGTGATGCCATGTTGACATTTTTAAAGAATTACCATATAACTCCATTCTGATCCCATCGTGTCATAAAGTTTCATGTATAAACTCGTTTGTACACATGTCTATATAGTAGAGTAAGAAGAGAGAGAGAAATAAGAGAGAAAGAAGTACACAGCAATAACAGTCAAAAACTACACAAAACATCACACAGGAACAATTAACCCTTGGGTGAAATTACACCCTTAAGTCCTAACGTGGGTTAAAAAAAAAAAAAAGGAAAATATGACCGGGTAATAGTTATTCCACTGAATACTTGCTAGCTCAGTCCGAGCTAAGAAACTGGGGGTTTAAGTGTTGACCCCCCAGATGCTAGGCGCATAAAGCCCCTAGTTTAGTAGGAGAAAAAGTGTTCAATGACGCTAAGGGATGAGCTCCTGGGAACCAAGGAACCAAACTCTCTCCTAATTAAATTAAGTCCAGTTAGGCAAGCCAACGAAGCCAGGCACCCCGGGCGCTGCTTAGTTTAATAATATATAAAAAAGGGGGGGGGGATTTCAGGTAGGCAAAAGATACAGAACAGTACCTTTCCAAGCCAGTCCCCACTATTTGCAAGCTAATCTTAGAGATGGGGTTATAAATAACCTCAGGAAAGGCACCCAATTCAAGCATAACTCATATACTTGCACCTCTTATGTCATGGGCTACCCCACCCCCACGATTCCTTGAGGTAAGAGGCCCTAGTTATGGCCCACCCCAACTTATTTCTTCTAATGTTGCTTATTCCCTTCATCCATCAGTTTTCAAAAAGTAACATACAAATACATGTACGCTTTATAGCGCTACTTAATTAATAAGCTTATCTGCAGCCTGTGTCCCAGTGGTTCCAGTGCAGTGCATCTGCCAGAGGGAACATTACCCTCGTTACACCCGCTATAGGTCCCATCAAAAAGCCCTCCCGTTAGAAACACAAACCCAACTCTGTTAAGTTCCCCATTGCATTTTGAGGGAGCGTCTAAAACTCCCAAAATTATACTAGGACCAAGTAAGGTCTTAACAAGGGTACGACAGAAGAAGGAGAGTGCATTCCCTCGAAGGGAAACAAAAAGAAAAGTCTCTCGTACATGCACCAGTCCCAGCTATTCATCTCAGATAGGATCGCTGTCTAGTACAAGGCACATTTTGAGATCACAAGGATAGATACCGCTGATGCTTTCTTAAAGTTTTTTCGACGTGCAGCCACTTCGCCGTATCTGCATGCAATGGAAGCAGAGCCTCTTCTCATCTCCTCATTCGTTTCCTAGGGCCAGGTGCAACAGGCCACAGTAGATCTTCAGTCTCCTTCTCCACCTGTTCCTCTTTCATATCTGGAATAGGTATCTCTTGGGATGTAAGGAAAGGAGCAGCAGCCAACGGAGTCGAATATTTTTACCCCATCCTGCACCCAGAGTTTTGCTGGATAGCTGAGGTAAGCTTTCAAACTTTATCCCTCAGAGCCTTTACTACTTGCAGCACTTTTTTCCATTGAGCAAGCATCAGGGGAGGAAAATCTTGATCAATGTACAGTCTTTGTCCGTCTAGGTTGAGGTTTTTCTTCGCCCAGGCCAGTTTTTATGATCTTTTCCTTCGTTGTGTATCTTAAAAACTTCACAATTACCGATCTGGGAGGTGCACCCTTTTTTGGTTTAGGGGCAAATAGATCAATGGGCTCTTTCAATTTCTGTGTTGAAGCCCTCTTCTAGATTCACCTCTGATTTTAGCCAGGAGTCTATGAAGTCCTCCATGCATGGGGGATCCATCCCCTTCAGGATACCAAAAATACGAATATTATTACGGCGGGCTCTCGCCTCTGCGTCTTCTGCCCTCGTGGTCAGCTCTTTTTCTCTTCTGTGAAGGTAAGTCAGAGATCTGCCAAAAGCCATATGTTCTGTTTGTAAAGTCTCTACATGTGTCTCCACTGAAGCCATACGTGTTTCCAGCTTTTTAAAATCATTTTGTATCCCTATGATCCTGGCATCAATACGATGCAATATCTTTAACATTCTGTGCCCGTCTACTTTCGTGAAGGTAGACGTAACTTCAGAACCAGAGCCATCCGAATCTTCTCCCGAGGCAGTAACTAAGGAAGAGTGGAACCCAGACGGACTTATAGGCCTCAAGTCAGCCTGACCCCTCGAGCGGCTACGTTCCTCCCCAGTAAGCTTTTTTTTTTGTTCTTCCCATTCTACAATCAGTTGCGGAGACCAGATGTATAGCAATTAAAGCATTTGGATCGCCCGATGGTAACCAATTCACTTAGAGAGTGCACCCGAGGTACCAGAGCTCCGAGTTAAGCTGCCATAGATCGCGTGACGTCACCAGACTGGGCTTTTTTTATTTTTCAAGTCTTTCTTGTTTCTGATAAACTGTGAACAGTATTGTGTACCTTTCATGATATCATTGGCACCATTATTGAATCCAAGAATTAGCTTACATACGCATCAAGGTAAAGCTCATG
The DNA here is from genome assembly GCA_016271365.2 of Neoceratodus forsteri. NCBI lineage: Eukaryota > Metazoa > Chordata > Ceratodontiformes > Ceratodontidae > Neoceratodus > Neoceratodus forsteri. The sequence goes on from CM057453.1 coordinate 810,845,822, forward strand.
AGCCAACACACACAACTTAGTTTGGTGTACATAAATGCAAATTTTAACTACCTAGATACAGTTTTCTGTCCTTACTTGGGTGGTTTTCCACTGAGCATGTACAGTAACTAGAAACCGTTTTCAAGCTTGACTCCTCCTACTACCAAGTCGTGTGATTCTGCAGTTCTGCCCCTCACTGCTCTTACATGTTTTCATTTACTGGAAAACAACAGGTCTCCTTTTTATCAGATCCTGCTTGTGAATTTGAATTCTGCTAAGTTTTTAGGCTTTTTTGAAATTTCTTAAGTTTTTTTTGAGTCCCCTGTTGACTTAATCCTTGCACCTTAACTCCAGCTTACTACTGTGTCGAATGCAACCATTGAACAAAAGAGGAAGCCTGGATGTAAGAGATGCCTGATTTGCAGGTTCATAATATCTGTCACCAATGCCTACATTCATTGTTCGAGAATATCCTGTGATGTTGACCACTGCCAGCAGTGTCGGGCCATGCACACACAGTAAATTGAAGATATCGGGTGCGGAAGGGGAGGCAGTGGACTGTGAGGGGTCATCTGCTGCATCAGGTTTGGACACACAGTAGATGACTGGAAGACAGTATCAAGTCCCAGATTTTTGAGGATGTCTCAGTATTATATCTGCTGACAGTTGAAGAGTGGGCAATGAAAAATCCTGCTCCTTGGGAGGGCGACGAGGGATTCTTTAGATTCCTGACATCCCCTCAGTCTTTCGATTAATCACCTCCTAGGTGCCACAGGCACAAGAAAAAGAAACGTTGACACTGAGAGCCATTTGCATTCACCCATTCTGGAGTGCTATCTAGGTTAGTCATTGTCTAAGAAATTTAAACAACCAAGTGAACCCATCAGTCTGTCCACAGAACTTTTGACTGAACAGCAGAATGGCTAAATGCTGGCTGAGCCACTGTCCAAGCTGTCAGACCAAGGTGGTAATAACATGGCTGTAGAAGAGGAATCCTTATCTTATGAACCCTGGTGCTGAGGGCACACCTGCCCAAGTCAAGAGGGGATAGTTGGGATGACATCCTGGTCGCACCTCTGCCTCTTAAGCCTCCACCATCATTCCTACTCTGGTGCTACAACAGGACACCTTGTGCCACTTGACCATCCCCATGGGGAAGCTAATATTGGCAGAGCCAGCACCATGCTGACCAGGCTGTCCATGTTTAAGGTTGCAGTCATGCCTTTGGCATTGCCACCAACTCATCAATGGCAATTTTCCTCAAGCTGTTCATCCTCATTATTTGGCTCCCGTCATCAGCATCTCACCCATCACAGGTAGAAAGCTGTGTGGAAGCAATGGCCTTGCAGGGTGAATGCCCAGGGCCGAAATCAACTGATACCATCAATTGGGCTGGCCAGCCCATGGTCAACCTTCCTAACTCCAGCCCCAACCACATGCTTGATGCCACCTCTGATGTTGCCAGCAGTGCCTCAGTGTCCTTTTCTGGTCCAGTTTCCCATCACCACCACAACCCCATGTGGGGACTCTGATCATGGATTCCAGTCCTGGGACAGGGCTGCCCCATGCCCTGCCAGTGGTAGTCACCCCAACTACCTGGGTGATCTCTCAGAGGTAAAAGTTTACTTTTTTTAGTACTTGCACTGTGGTGCATATGGCAAAAAAGATACATGCATCAGAGTCAGATTGCCTGCACTGGTCAAAAAATGATAAAAAGTATCAAAAAATGGTATTAATTGATACTAATTTTAAGTGGGTTTTTTTTTCTCTGTAGGTTAGACGCATAACTAGTTAGTATTCTGACTCTCTGCTCAGATGTCTGTCCTCCAAGGTCGACTACCAACTGTGTATGCTGCCTGTACTTGCACATGTGGTTTGCAAGATCAGTGAACCACACGTTACAGTAAAACATACCACGTGGTTCATGGACTATAAGCTGTGCAAGTTGTAGGAAGGTATTTTGGTGTCTAAGGGTCCTCTTGACTCTTCAGTGATGCAGTCTCTCGCCCCTTCCTGCCCCAGCACTATGTACAGGTGGCGCTGCACTACACTAATTCACCAACTCATCTCCTCCTCCTCCTCCTGCTGTCAATCCCCAGCCAACTCCATTTTATTTTTCTACCATGGAAGATTTTCTTTAGTATTTACAAACTTACAAAATGAAAACAAACAACAATATGGAGAGAAGTAAAGCATATAAAAAAATTCAAAACACACCATAAGTGAACAGCAAATAACCAGAAAGCAGGTAAAACAAAGGATAACAAAGTACTTCAGGAGTGCCTCATACATCTGAAAGGGGAGGGCTATCAGGGGTGGGATGGGCACTGAACACAGATGGGAGGTAAGAAATTTATCCCATTTCCTCTGGTAGGCAGTAAAGTTGTATGTATGGTATGAAAGGCGTTCAAAGGTTGCTAGCCTAGCCATCGCGGCATGCCAGGTCAAAAGGGATGGTACAGCTGGTTGTCTCCATTTCATTAAATTCAGCCGCTTTGCCTGCATATAAAAAAAGGGGTGGGATTTGGAGGAGGCAAAAGATACAGAACAGTACCTTTCCAAGAGCAGCCAACAGTCAGTATGCATCTTGGTCAGAGACTCTTGGTAAGATTGAGGTGTCCCCTAATGGAATCAAGACTGGCTGCTGTGGAATTTGAGTGCCAAGAATTCTTGAAAAATCTCCTAAAATGCCATCCAGAAGGCTTACAAACTGGGACACTGCCAGAGAATGTGCAGAATATCTGCGTCCAGAGCTTGGCATCTCCAGCAGTTTGAGTGCTTTAGGAGCCCTGTATGGCACAGTTCCACCAAAGAAGGATTTTTCCAATTGTATCAACTGGCCCCAGGCATCTCGATATACCATATGGGCATTCCTGAGACAACGATCCCAAGTGTCTGAGAGAATAACCATCTGCAATTATTGCTCCCATTTAATCTTGCATTTATCTGTGGTCCCAGGTTGAGCATCCTGGATAATGTGGTAGAAATGGCCCGCGGTGCCTTTACAGTATTCCGGAGTGTGCAGGTATTGGAGCCACTCTCAATCCCTTGGTAAGGAACGGAACTTTTTATCAGATGTGATGGCACTTCAGGGTTTTAAATAATTGATTAGCAGTTTTTTCTTGGGACTATACTAACTGTACAGAAAGTATTTATATAGATTTTCTAGAAGTGCTGTGTTTGTTAAACACAGTGAGGCAAGAGCTATGCAGTTTCACAAAGATTTAGCATTTTTATGAGCAAAACGCTAATCAATTTTTAGAGTTAAATAAATCCCTGCACTTCTTCATTGTAAAAACTTCCAGAAGTCCATTCTGGATATTCCAAATTTGGCCTGTACCCGCTGGAATGAAAGTAGAGCATCCGAGTCCAGTATGGAAAGATCTGCAATAGTGAGGATCCCAGCTCACTCCCAGTGACGCCATGCCACCTCAGTGCCCCCAGTCTGGATGCTGGAGTTACCTAAGAGATATGTATATTGAGCCCGAGGCACCCAGTTTGTATTGGGGTATCTAGAAGCACGGAGACATCTGGTCCAGGCTCGCTGGGTTTTCCAAAATTATAGGATTTTGGGTTGATTTCTGTTTGTGCCTAGTCCCCAGGAGGTGACACAATAGTTAGTGTTGGCCAGGTCGGTCTCCAAGGTGACCCACAGAGGTGTATTATTATCATGAGGAAGAAACCACCTCGTGGCTTGTGCCACCCTATTTGCCCAGAGGTAACCTTGAAACTAAGGAAGTCCAAGACCTCCCTGTTTCCGGGGGCTCTGAGCTTAGCCTTACTAAGTCTGGGCGCACTCCTTTCCCAGACAAAAGAGATCAGTAGCTTATCAATCTTTTCGGAAAAAAAATGTTGGCACCGCTAGCGGGAGATTATAGAAGAGAGAAGCAAACATGGGCAGCAGGAACATGTGAATAACCTCTATGTTTCCAATAACAAGATTAATCCATCTCCTTGTGTCAGAATCTAGGGCACGAAGAAGAGGATTGTAGTTAACATCTATCATGTTCAACCAATTTGTAGTGAGCTGCACCCCTAGATATGGGAAGCCATCCGGGGCCCAGACCAGGTGCGTACCACTTGTGCAACTCTGTATACAGGCTGAGTTCAGGAGTGAAATGATAGATCTTCCCTTGTCAGTCTTCACCATTCATTACTGCTGGGGTGTAAGTCAGAGTCATGCACCCGCCACGGGAGCTTTTTTTTTTTTTGGAGGAAGGAGTCTGTGCCAACAACACTGCCCATGTGGCTGATGCACTGCATGGAGCAAACCTGGGCAGCACGAACATGTGGATAACCTCTACCTTTCCAATAACAAGATTAATCCATCTCCTTATGTCAGAATCTAGGGCACGAAGAAGAGGGATTGTAGTTAACATCTATCATGTTCAACCAATTTGTAGTGAGCTGCACCCCTAGGTATGGGAAGCCGTCTGGGGCCCAGACCAGGTGTGTACCACTTGTGCAACTCTGTATACCTGCCGAGTTCAGGGGTGAAATGATAGATCTTCCCTTGTCAGTCTTAACCATTCATTACTGCTGGGGTGTAAGTTGGAGGCATGCACCCGCCACAGGAGCTTTTTTTATTTTTTGGAGGAAGGAGTCTGTGCCAACGACACTGCCCATGTTGCTGATGCACTGCATGGAGCACCGCGGGTTGGCCATTAGGCACCGTAGACGACTACTCCATCCCAGTTCTGTTTCTCCCACCGTCGAGGTCACACCTGCTGCCCGAGTTCCCAAGTGAAATTAAAGTACACCATTAGGCCTTCGTCTGTCGACGCCTCCTTTACACCTCCTCAGTCCCGGTTCAGAGTATCTCGACGCCGTTGAAAGACCAGTAAGACCGTTCTATTTACTTTGCTGACGGCGCCTGGCTGTTTTACTGTAATTTGTGTGTTTTTTTCCCATCATGTCTGGTTCGGGGACAAAAAGGAAATCTAAAGCGGGCCATGCCCCTATGCGTCGGTGCCCCTGTGGGTGGCATTTCTCTGTTTCGGACCGGCATAATGTTTGTCTGTGTTGCCTGGGTCCCTTCCATGATATAGATAACTACGATGCCTGTTTCTCTATGGACCTCTGTGTTCTAGAGATCTGCGCATTTAAAGTTAGCAGGGCCCCGCCGACTTTCGGAGGACAACGTCGCACAAGGGATGCCATGGCAAGATCTCTCTACCCTTCCTCCAAGTCTATACATCCCAGTGAGGAGGGAACCTCCTTGGATTCTAGCTTTCCATCGAGGAGGTTCCTTCCACAGTCCCAGAGGAACAGCCCGGTTCCTTGCGGGGCCGAGTCTGAAGCACCGCCACAGCAGTCACCTCCACGGAGGTGCAGGCTGTCCTGGTGTTGCAGCCCACGGGTGCTGGGCTTGTCATTGTCAGACCCTCGGCACCATTTACAGCACCGGTGATCAAGGTGGCACCATGGGCGGTGCTGTGTTCATAGCAGCGCCGTTGCTAAAAGAGCTCCTGGGGTAACTAGTCTGGCGGTTTCTATGGTCTCTTCTTCCTCAGAGGAAGATTACCCGCTGACCGATCCGGATTGGCAGCCCGACTCCTTGGAGTTGGGGAGCCCTCTAGGATGCAGCACCAGGTGACCCAGTGTTCATCTCCCGGTTTCCCCAGAGCCTACGGTCCCTGCAGGTCCCCACACCGACGCTGGCACCAGGGGAGCTGCAGTGGACAGCAGTCTTATGGGGGGGGGGCCTGGTGTGGTGGTCTCCGCTACAGGGGCCATGGCAGCTGCCATTCCTGGTGCTGCCATGGCCCCTGGGGTGGGGACAGGGATCTCCTCTTCTGTGGCCTTCTTCAAGGGGCCTGCAGAATTGGGGGGCCCTTTGGCAGTGGGTACGAGGAGGTGGGCAATCTTGGAGTCCAAGGGGTTGAGGGGCTGGTACAAGATGCGGAGACCTTCCTCCACTACTCTACGTGGAGTGGGGAGGAGCTGAACCCCACTTATCCCCCTCTGTGACTTTCAGGGGTGCCTTCGGTGGGCAGCAGTGAGGGTTGCCCTTCAGGATCCATGCAACCTCAGTCGCTCCATGGGAGATTCTCCCCCAGGGCTCTGCCAGGATTTGTTTCAACATTTGCAGCATTCACTGACTGGATCGACCCCTGGGTCCCCCTGTGTGGCGGGATCTGCAGCCAGGTCTCAGAGCCCTAGCAGAGGCCAGACACTGTGAGGTTTCTTTCCCCCATACCTCTGCAGACACCCCCCCTTCTCCCAGGCCATGTGGGTCCTATGGGGCCCTTAACCTGGGAGCAGTTCAGAGCCACTACGGTGGCCTTCCCTAGGTACATTAGAGCTGTGGACAAGCAGGTTTGTCGCCTGTCTTCCCCACCACAGGAGGACTCTGAACACCTGAGTTCCACGGCTTCCTCAGCTTCCTCCTCTGAGGATGAGGATCACTTGGTCCACCTTTCTTCCGATGCTGATTTCATTGAATATCAGTGTTTCCTCTTGAGATTGGTACAGGAACTCCATATATCCCATGTGGTAAGATGCAATACCGAGCAGGAGATGCGCTCCTTTCTGAGCGAGTTCAGTGCTCACCACCTCATGGTTCCTTCCTGGCCTGTTCCTTTGCAGGAAGCATCGCTCCACACCTGGCAGTCCCCAGCTGCCTCATCTCCAGCCCCAGCGGACTGCAGGAGGAGGTATTGTGCTCCCCAGGAGTCTCTTGGTTCTCTCCCTCACCCACCTTTGGGGTTGATGGCCTTAGACACTCCTTCCGGGCTTCAATACCCCTGGTGCATGACCGACCACTGGATCCAGATTCTGCAGAATTCGACCGATGGGGTAGAAGAGTTTTCTCTTCAGCTCATGTGCTGCTTTGCATCAGCTCACATCAGGTGCACCACGCTGCCTACAACAGGCACCTGTGGTCGATGCTGGTGCAGGTTCTAGCATCTCTGCCTGATTCAGAGGAATCTAGGCAAGCCATTGCCCTCTCTGCACAAGGACTGGAGCTTGCAAGGCACCAAGCAAGGGCATCCTGTGATGCCAATAAGGTGGCCTCCAGACTGTCAGGGACAGCGACCTGCATCAGGTGAATGGCATGGCTTCACCAGTCCAAGTTTTCACCCATTGCCTGGCGTCGGGTGATCTCTTCTGCATTCCAGGGGACCCGTCTCTTTTCTCACAGAGCAAGGAGAATCTTACAGGGGCATCTCCCGTTGCCACGGGGCACACCTCCTCGCCCTGACCAGCCGTAGGTCTTGTGGGTCTACTACAGCTCTAGGGTCTCTTCTTCCTGCACTTCCCCTGCAGGAGGCTGAGGGATCTGTTCCCTCCGGGCTGTGCCAGGTCCCCTCCTGGGGGCTTGGTACTCACCCAGCAGTAATGAATGGTGAAGATTGACAAGGGAAGATTTGAAAATTATGTACCTACCGTAATTCTTGATCTTCTCTTGTATCTTCACCATTCATTACTGATTCAGCCCACCTTCCCCTCTTGGGCCTCAGTTCTTGGGCGCCACCTCCACCCTGCTTGCCTCCCCCCCCAGAGGCCAACTGGGGGCCAAGTCCCCCTGGTACCTCAGGGCTCTATGTTCCATCTCTAAAAAAGTCACAAAGCATTCAATCTGAAGGATGGCGAGTAGGGTCTTCACCCTAGCCTCTGAGGGAACTCCCTCGGATTCTCTTCACGATACGCTGGGGTGTCCCCTGCTTGGGGCTTGAATAATCCTTTGGCTTATGTCACCCTCTGGCTGTCATTTACTTCAGTACAGCCCTAAGAGAGTCCGTGGGACTTTCCTCCCTCTACTTTCCTTATGGCAGATGCCCCGTGGTTCTCTTCTACTAAAGTGGGGGCTACACCAGTACTTCCATGGGAAAACTTGTACCAGAATTCTTTCCCTACATCTAAGTCAGGTCTCACTCCACTTCTGAGCAGGACTGATTTCCCTCCACGAGACAGTCTGAGACTTAGGCTTTAGGACTTTCATAACATTTACAGATAAATGGGGTAAGGAAGAGTCTGCCTTCGCCAAGTCTGACAAAACCAGTAATCCCCTTCGGACCTTGGTTTGACAACCTCTTAACTGGTGGGATTCTTGCTCCCTTGTCTTCAATCCCGCAAGGGTTTGAAACTCTCAAGCCAATGGTCTTCTAGTTTATCATGACAGCCAGCCCTTCTCCCTCTTTTATCACTTACTTCCATCTCTTCTATCTTTCTTCCTTCTCCTTTCCCCAAGACCGCCCAAGGATTGAGGCCCTATGGCCACTTAGGGTAGGGTTCTCTTCCCTTGTCCTCTAATCGGCTTATACCTTTTTCAGTTTATAGCCTTTCCTTTTTCTATCCTTCAGCTCTCTCGCCTCACCCTTTTTTTCCTCTGGAACCTGATTTTCGGCCTCTCTGGCCCAATAGAACTGAGATGGAGGAGGAGTCAATGGCACCTAACTGTCAACCCACATGCTCCACACAGCATGTCAGCCACATGGGCATCGGTGTCGACTCCTCCCAAAAAAAAAAAAAAGCTCCCTTGGTGGGTGCGTGCCTCCAGCTTACACCCCAGCAGTAATGAATGGTGAAGATACAAAAGAAAATCAAGAATTACAGTAGGTGCATAATTTTCATTTTTGTTCCAGATAACCATTAGACCAGAGGCTGAGGCAAAATTTTCCAAAAGAATCCTGGGGAGGTTGTTGGGGCTAAAACAGTGGGGGAATTCAAACATGCATGGGACAGACACAAGGCAATTGTAGTGGGGGGTGGCAGGAAGTAGGCTGTTGGTTAACTAGAATCTGCAGCTTATCCAGTAGGTAGGGAAATGGGCAGACTGGGCGGGCCAAGTGGTCCTTATCTGCCATCAAATTCTATGTTTCTAATCATAATAGGGCATAGCGATTGGGACGGATGGGCAATAGTGAGCAGCAAATCATCAGCGTAGGTATTGACTAAATAAAAATTGCCCTTGACTGTTATGCCGTGTATCTCTGAGGAGTCTAGTAGTTTCCTGGTGAGGGGATCCAAAGGTACCAGAAACAGTGGGGAAGACAGGGTGCAACCCTGCCTTGTGCCTTTATGGAGGCCAAAGGGTTTGGAGACGGTAACGTTAGTGAGGACGCTGGCTGTAGGAGTATTATAAAGAGTGAAAATCCAGCTACGAAAATAGGGTCCAAAACCATACAACACCAACGCAGAATGGAAATAATGCCATTCAGCAGAGTCGAAGGCCGTAAGGAAATCTATCACCATCACAGCCGTGGGAGAGGGAGAATGGAGCACCTACCACTTAAGGTGGAGCACTGTTTGGATATTATCTGCACCAGTCTTTCCTTTCTGAAACCAGCCTATGAGGGGTGAATAATAGAAGGTAGTATCCACTCCACCCTGTTGGCCAGCACCTTAGCCACAATTTTAGTATCAGAGGAGAGAAGGGAGATGGGCCGATACTTAGCACAATCTAAGGGGTCGGGATTTTTGGGGTAGAAGCGTGATCACAGCCTCCTTCATTATAGGTGGAAGAATACCTTTCCATCTGCCCTCTTACAATGCTGCCAGCAGAGGTGGGATTACAATATGGGGCATGATTTGATAAAAGTTTGACAATAATACCATCAGTTCAGGGGCTTTCCGATTGGAAAGTTGCCCGAGAGCTGTGTGGAACTCTTCAGTGGTGAGGGGTTTGTCCAAATCTTGGTGAAGATGAGGAGGTATCTGCAGGGCCATGGTACCCCCAAAAAAATTCCTGTACCGGAGAGGAGCCTAGTAACTGCCTACAAGGAATAGAGGTGCATGTAATATTGCCTCATACTCTCATTAATTGCTCTAGGGTCCGTGAAAACCTCCTCTCTGCAGTTACGGAGGGCCGATATTTGGGAGTCTGCTTTTTGCTTACGCAAGCAATAGGCCAGTAGTCTGCCACTTTTGTCACCTGACTCCCAAAAATCTGTGCTTGGTATGGAGCATAAGCCACTCCACCTTGCACTGTAAAAGTGCATTGATCTTCTACTTAAGCCCCTCAGTAGAGGATAAAAGCTCGGGGGGGGGGGGGTGATGGAGGTGTTTGAACTGGAATTCTTTAAATTGGAGGTCCTGATGCAATTGACCAAGCTCCATGGTCCTTTTTCTGTTCTGTGCTGCTGTGTATGAAATAATGCAGCCACGGAGACAAGCCTTAAAAGCCTCCAGACGGCACCAGGTGTCACATCACCCATATCATGCACAGCGAATTCCAGTTCCTTTGATCAGATTACTGTGCTCTGTAGGTTTGAACCAGGCTTTCAACTTGAGCTACTAGGAGGAAGTTCACTGATCCGCCTACTCACCACCAGTCATAGAAGTGTGCACCTGCCCACCCCTCCCACTGTCAGAGACTGAAACCAGACATCTTACCCGCTGTGTTCCTGGCTGCAACTGTTACATATGAGGCAGGAAGGATTAGCATATGCTCAAATGCTTAGCTCCCAGCCTCGTGCTGCACATCAACCTCCTTATCAGTTCCTAGCTGTGGCGGCTGAATACAGAAGTGTGCCTCATGTCAGCTATTAATACAACACAGTATAGCTTTTTAAAATTTACATGCACCACAGTGCAAGCAGGGAAGGATACTACATGTACTAACCTGTTCCCACTTGCACAGGAAACAGGTTGTGTATATTAATTTCAACCCCTGTGGTCACTTCACCTTTTCAGCAATCCGACCCCCGTGAATCTAAATTTGCTGACATCTGAGTTATGGCTGATGCTCTAGTGGGAATCAACTGGAGTGTCACATCTGGAATGTAAAATGGACTGTGCATGTTCTTGAATGCGCTCCTGCAAAGAGAGAGTAGGATTAGATATACGGTACTTCGGGAGCCTTATATTCAGAGGGACTCCATGATGAAACAAGTGAATTGATATTTCTGGTTTCTTCTCCCCATTTTATTACTTTATTACTTTATTAACTGAAACCCTGTTATGTGTTTCCCTCTCTAGGGGCAACTGTTGTATTGTTTTGGATTGCCAGCCTCATCTCTGCATCAGTCTGACAAATGTATACTACATGATCCTCCATGCTATAACTAACAGATTAGTGAACTGAAGCTCATTCTACATATAGTATGTATGTATATCCCATGCAGCTGTCCTACAGTAATTTTATTTTTATTTACTCTTTTTCCTTAAATAGAATTTTTTAATTTTACACATTTTGTATAATATAGCTACACATTTTTCAGCACAATTGGGTGTTTGCTTGCTATATCTAAAGTGTTGGTCTAACTCAGTAATAATGGTACTAATGAATTTGACAGATGCATATGCCTTTAAGATGCTGTATTTAGAGGACTTCTGGTGACGTAACAGTGGGAATGGCACCTTAGCTCACCATCTCTACCTCTCCAGCGTAGAATCTAAGTTTAATCGGGTGCAATCTAAAGCCATCCACGTTTGGAGTTCACTCCATTGCATTAGTGGTGAATATTTCCCATGGGACGTACGAAAAAAAAAGAACCCCCGGTCCGGGAGCAATGCTTTCTGTCGGGAGAGCCAAGCCACTATCAGGCCTCAGCCCCGCGCTATCCTGCTGCTCGCTGATTTCAGGGTCGGGTGAAGAGGACTCCAGCTGTGAGTCTGAATCAACAGGTGCCAGATTAGAATCCAAGAAAATACTGAAACTTCTGCAAAGGATTGATGGGAAAGTGTCCGACATCCAGCGAGATTTTAAGAAATTAGAAAATAGAATGACAGCGGTGGAGCAACATGTTGAGACCCTACAAAACGAAAACATGGCACTTGGCCACTCTGTACCATTCCTCTATTGAAGAGAAAAAGCCCTCTTCCTTAAAAATGGAGGATTCTGAAGCCCACTCGAGGAGGAACAACATCCGAGTGGTGGGCATCCCAGAGGGAGTTGAACAAGAAGACTTGGCTGGCTATATGGTAAGTTGGTTGAGGGCTGAACTACAACTGGAGGAAGATTTCGCCCTGGAAATAGAGAGGGCACATCGATCGATTGCCCCCAAACCCAAACAGGGGGCTCCTTCAAGGGCCATTCTGATTAAATTTCTGAAATACCCTGTGAAAGAAAAGATCCTTCGCCTAGCCTGGGCCAAAAGAGACTTGAAATTTGATGGTGCCAGAGTGTTCATAGACCAGGACTTCCCACCAACTTTGGTAGCCAAGGGGAAGAAAGTTCTGTTCGTTGTGAAACAGCTGAGAAGCAAAGGTTTCAGAGCCCAGATTCGCTACCCAGCAAGACTGTGGGTTGATACAAAGCATGGTTTGAAGATCTTTGATTCCCTTTGGACTGCGAAATCTTACCTGACTCAGGAGGGCATTCCCTTGCCAGATATGAAGGAGGAAGCAGCAGAATGCCAAGTGGAGAAATTGTTGTGGTCTCTTGCACCAGGGTCTGATAAAATGACGCCTTCCGACTCCCGTTAGGCAGCTGTTTCCCCTGTATGCGGACTTGTCGAGATGGCTCCCCAGGTCCAAGCCAACCTGAAGCAGTAGGCTATATCTTTGTTATTCTGGGAGCCCCTGGGTCTTCATGAGGGCCCTGCCATGTAATCACTGGTGTGTTGCTGTTTTACCCCTACTGGGAACTGTTCTTTGGGTCCCTTGGTTTCTGGGCGGGTACTTCCTCCAAGGACAACCTAGGTGGTGCGTCTTTGTTTTGGCTTCTTAGCCTGCTTGCTCATAATGCGATAATACAATTCTATGTTCGGTTTCAACATTCAAGCACCAGCATGTATTTGGTCACTATCTCTCACCGAACACAGATCTGTGGGATTTCTTATGTGGCTTGCTCTGGTACTGGTATGGACACTCGTTTTTTTCCCTCCCCCTGTTGGATTATTTTTTGGATAATGTACATGTACTTTGGAACATTGCAGATTATATTCTGAGTTTATGCTATGAAATAGAGACATATTTCAGCTTTGTCATTAAGTGATTTAGTTAACTGATTCTTGTGGTTGTAATCTTTTGTCTGCGCAGAATTTATTAATCTAGGCCCCGGGCGCCTTTTCTATGACTCATGGGGAGTTAGGTGTTTGGGATTGCTTTTAAGGTCCAACAGACGTAAATTCTGGGGCTGAGAGCTACATCTTGGTATGAGGAAGCGCGGAGGTGTGATGGTCCTTGTTCAGTGAAATATGCGCTATTGGACCATTGGACGCTGGAGACTGGGGTAGCTTTCCCGGATTCCCAATTTACTTACACAAAGGGCACAGGCCCAGGGGTCTCTCTTTACTTGGGATTCCCCTGACATTTTCACTGTTAGGGTGTTGTTCCCTTTAGGGACTTAGTTCCCTGTATACTCTAAGTGGGATCTTTCTCACTTAACAAGTATGGTGGCGGTTTTCCTGCCACAGTTCATTGTTCACTGTTGACCTTCGCCTTCCGTTGTTGGCAAGGGCAGTTTCAGGTCATTTCCTTAAGTGTATGGTTGCACTGTGTTACTATTTTCTCTTTTCCTTTCTCTGGTATTTCTGTTTTCTTCCTTTACTTTTATCTACAGAGGCTCTATTCATTATGTCAGGTCATAGAACGCTGTATATGGAACTACTTACTGTATAAAAATGGCTAATCTAACAATCTGCTTCCTAAATGTAAAAGGGATTAACAATGTGGTTAAACGTTCAAAGATTCTGGCAGAACTACATAGGGAGAAATGTGATATTGCCTGCTTGCAAGAAACCAGACGACAAATCAGGAACACTTAAAGTTGAGGCGGTCCTGGGTAGGAACAGTTTGCTCTGATGAACATCCAAAATCTAAGAGAGCAGAGGTGGTGTTGTTTCGTAGGGGGTTACCATTTCAGATTCAGAAGGTGACTGAAGCAGGTATAGGTCACCTTTTGATTGTATCGGGGAATTTTGGGGGTAAACTTTTGCATCTGGTAGCAGTATATCCCCCGGACCTTTTTAAAGCTTTATTTAGTGAACTAGCCAAATTACACACAGGCCAGACAGTGTGCATGGGGGACTGGAACTGTGTAGAAGATATTAATTTGGATAGAAACCCTAGATTACTTAAATCACTGTGTCTGGAGGGGGGGTGGCAGACCCCTTGAGACACCTTAATCCTAATGTCCGAAATGACACTTTTTATTCCCCGTCCTCTAGATCATACTCCCGTTTATACCATTTCTACACACAGCGTGGGTTACTTCATACTTTCCATGGGATGGATATCCTCCCCACAACGATTTCGGATCATGCAATGATCAGGGCAGAGTTACGCTGGGGGGACTTGATTTGAAGAAACCATTGGAGATTTGACCTGGGTCTAGTCAATGACAAACAATATGTCACCTCGACCAAACAGGTTATACAACACTTTATAGAGGTAAACTCTGTACAGGACTCACAACCTAAATTTTTGTGGGATGCATTAAAGGCAGTCATACGTGGACATGCCATTGCCTTTGCCTCTCATAAAAATAGACAGCATAAGGTTGCGACCCAAGAAATTTTGAGAGAAATCCAGGACCTGGAGTCTGAACACAAAGGTCAGGAGCTAGGCATACACTTAAAAAATGAAATGAAGCTAGGTCAAAATACAACTCCCTCTTGCAGCGACGTATAGAGAACTCGCTGCGATATACGGGTCAGAGATATTATGAGCAGGGGGAGAGGGCTGGCAAGTTGTTGGCACTGCGACTTAGAAAACAGGAAGCAGGGAGATTTACACCATGCATTTGCCCGACCCCGGACTCTCAGATAAGACTCAGCTTCTCAAAATAGCGGCTGCTTTTAAGACATTTTATCACCATTTATATTGGGAAGAAAGGGGCCCATTACATGATGATATAATGGCTGAGTTTTTTGGTAGAGTAGACCTGCCTAGGCTCTCCCGGAACAAGGAGAGGGACTGGAGTTTCCTTTCACCAATGTGGAGGGTGCAACAGGTGATGAAATCCCTAAAATCAGGTAAGTCCCCTGGCCCGGATGATTTTACTGCAGATTTTTACTAGTGTTTTGTTGGAGAGCTCTCACCTCTCCTCACCTCGGTTTGCAGTGTGGCACAGGAACCAGGGGCTCTTCCGGACACCTGGCAGGAAGCCCTCATTTCTGTGAAACCTAAACAAGGGAAGGATCTTACCCAGTGCTCAAGCTATAGATCTATCTCCTTGTTAAACCAGGACGGGAAAATATTTGTGAAATTGGTGAGTTAGAGACTCCAATCAGTTATCCCTGACCTGGTCCATGCAGACCAAACGGGATTTATTCCTGGCCGTCATCTACAGGATAACATCCATCTCCTACTTGATGTTCTTTCTGGGGTGAACTCTCCCCAGATTGGACAGCTCAGAGCAATCCTATCACTTGATGCCGAAAAGGCCTTTGATCGCCTGGACTGGCATTATTTGAACTATACCCTGGGGCGTTTCGGCTTCGGTGCCAAATTTATGCTCTGGATCTCCAATCTTTACAGAGATCCTTGCGCTAGGGTTCAGGTGAATGGAGTTATCTCATTCACCTTTGAGATATGGAGGGGGAACAGGCAGGATTGCCCCCTCTCTCCTCTTTTGTTTGCCCTAAGCTTAGAGTTGATGGCAGCGTACATTAGACAGACAGACCTCTTTCAGGGAGTTTGTTCTCGGGGGAGTGAGGTCAAGATTTCCTTGTACGCTGATGACACTCTTCTGTACAACACTGATCTAGCTGTCTCTATCCCCAAGATTTTTGATTTATTAGAATCCTTCGGAGCTATTTCAGGATACAAAGTTAACTTGGGCAAATCAGAAATACTCCCAATTGGAACATGGGGGGGGTGGATCACCTGCCAGATCTAGGTCAATTGAAATGGAGTAAGGGGGGCTTTAAGTATTTAGGAATATGGATACCCAGGAATTTGCAGCACCTTTTTAGGCTTAACCTCCTTAGGTTACTACAGGAGGTTCGAGCAGACTGTAACAGGTGGAGGGAACTTCCACGGCAGAATAGAAAGTGTCCGGATGAATATTCTACCCTGCTTCTTATTTGTCTTCTCTGCTCTCCCACTTAAGGTACCTTCATCCTTCTGGAAGGAGATTCAGTCCATCCTTTCTAAGTATGTATGATTGGGTAAGAAACCTCGGGTCAGGTGGAAGATGCTGATAGCCCCCAAGGAGCAGAGGGGTATGGGCCTACTGGATCTGCAAAAATACTACTGGGCGACTCAGTTGCAACCCCTGATCTTGTGGCATCAGGACCCTGCCCCACGCTGGGTTGAGATAGAGGCTTCCCTTCCTCCGGTGTCTAACCTCACAGATCTGTTGTTCCTTGATTTTCCCCGCCCCCCAGCTTGCAACTCTTGGAGTTTCCTATTTCATTCACTACAGTGATCAAACAGTCCTTGATGGAAGCCTGTTCACAATTAAAACTGCCACTTGCCATTGGGCCTTCCACATCTATTACTAGCTGTAAAGACTTTTTACCTATGAAACTGGACTTAACATTTCATTGTTGGGCGAAGTACGGGTTGCAAAAGTGGGACAACTCTTATCAGGCAATGTATTTAAATCATTTCAACAGCTACAGGTGGAATTTGCCCTCCCACAAACAGATTTTTTCTGGTTTCTTCAAATTAGGCACTATCTTAATACTATAGGAATTACTTCACTAGTCAATGCACCGGGGAACTCCCTGTGAGACTGTATCCTGAGTTTGGTGTCCACTCCAGGTTCCACTCATTTAATCTCTAATTTAGTACAATGTATGAGCGTAGCCGATGATGATCTAATGTCTAAGGTCACAGGGGTATGGCAAACTGAACTGGGCTGCACGGTGTCTCCTGAGGAGTGGTCCAAGATTTGGAGGGGGTACACGTGACCACAGCGTCCTTGGTTTGGAGAGAGTTTCGGTGGAAGGTGGTGGTCAGATATTTCAGACCTGCAGTGATCACTAAACATTTTGTGGGCCATAATTCTGACCTCTGTTGGAGGAATTGCCAGTCTACAGGTACCCATTCCCACATTTTTTGGCAATGTGATACTGTGGTGGAGCTCTGGGTTGAAGTTCATGGGGTAGTGGAGGAAATCTTTGGGTTTTCTTTTCTAATGCTCCTGACACATTGGCTTTTTGGCCTGCCTCCAGCGGGTTTGAAATCCAGGGCACTACGGTACTTGTTTTATATTTTTGTGGCAGCTGCCCTTAAATCAATTACCAGATGCTGGTTAAGTCCCAGCAGGCCATAATTACAATCCTGGTATGATATTTGTTCCTGGATTTTAGAGATGGAATATCTGACTGCCAGACTTCGGTTATCTGTGGATAAGTTTAAAGCCAGATGGCTACCGGTTTTACATTACAAGGCTTTGAAAGAGAATAAAAATGTGTTAGAGGTCTTGGCCACTCTCTCATAGGATACCAAGTAGAACATTTGCTGGAATGAATCACAGTGCTATGTTATGTCCTGTTAATTTTACCTCTTCTATTCTTTCTTCTCTCAGCCTTTTCCTTGCTGATTTTGTTCTGTTTTCCTTCTAACTTTCTTCTTTTCTTTTAGTTGTATTAATTATAGTGTGGGTGTTCTCAGCCCCAGTTTTTCTTTTAAACTATAATTATATTATGTCCAATTGTCTGTATTTGTGAATGTATGGTCGTGTTTAATTGACAAAATGACAATATATTTCTGTTTCCCAAAAAAAAGATGCTGTGTTTAAGCAAACTTTGAAACTGATATGACCACTCCCCTGAGGAAGAATCTGCATTGATTCGAAGTTCCGGAGTCTTTTGTGGTAAGCTGTTCCACAGTACAGTCACTCTGTGCATGTACTAATATAGTGCCTTATCTTCTTATTTTTATGTGCTGACCCAGCTTGGTTTGCTCCACCTCATAGTATGGATGACAAGTATGCTGTACGCCTGGAAAGCTTACTGGATTTATGGAGCACCCTTCCCTGGATGGTTTAGTGACATGCTATTTTTTACAAGCCAGGATGCAGGGAGAGTTTGGCAAGCTCCCAGACAGGGAGTCCAGAGACAGAATCACTTTGGCCGGAGCGTATGCAATGGTACCTGGACATTTGTCAGGCTAGTTATGTTGCCCTAAAGACTAGGTAGAGCCACGAGTTTTTGAATGACTGTCAGACCTGTGTCCCTTCTTGCCAGAGGATAACCAGCAGGACCTCATAGACATGGCAGATATTTTTGTTTTGGCCAAGTGCCAGCTGTAGGTAGCCTTTGACTCAGCAAATGTGCTAACCAGGGCCATGATAGCAGTAGTCACCATGCAGTGCGGCTGCATCTTTCACCCTTTACACAAGTAAAACAGTAGCTGGTGGTGGTAGAACTTCCCTTCGTGGGGAAGAATCTGTCTGGGCTGCAGGCCAAGGAGTACCTGGCTTGGATTGAGGAGTCCAACATCATCCTGGACTCTGCCACTTCAGTCAGTAATACTAAGCAGACTACCAAGCAGTACTCACAGTACAGTATCTCTTTTCATGTTTCCTTTCATTGCTTGCAACAGAGGCAGCAGTATCAACAAAACTGCCCTGCCAAGTCCTTCTACCCTAAGAACTCCCAACAAGGTCAGCAGAAGGGCTCTTGGGGCAGTGCCTCCAGTGACGAGCCTACAGGTCTACCTCCATAGACAAAAAGTGATGAGATGGGGGGGGGGTCCCTCCCTGCTGCAGTTCCCAGTCAGGGGGTGCTCTTCCACTTCTTACTGCATTTTTCCGATACTACCTTGGACAGATGGGTCCTGGAAGTGGTAGGTTCAGGGCTGTCTCTGATGTTCATAACTCTGCACTGCGTTCTTCGGGTAGACTTGCTGTTGCTGAAGTATCAGTGCTATGGAACAAGGTACAACAGCTCCTAACATGACAAGCAATGGTGCCTGTCTCATAAAGGCTCAGTAGCAGTTCTTGCTGTAGTACTTTCTGGTACCCAAACGAATAGAGGATGGTCCTGTATGCTCAATTTGTGTATCCTGAACAAGTTGTTTGGCATGCAAACATTTTGAATAGTAATTCTGAATCGGATCATTCCATCCCTGGAGCCTGGGTCTGGTTCTGCTCCCTGAACCTCCAAGATGCATACTTTAACATCCCTATCCATCCTTCGCATAAACTGTTCTGCAGGTACAGGATGGACAGAACACTACCAGTTTAGAGCCACTCTGGTCGGACTGTCATCATCACCAGGGAATTCACCGAGAGTTCTGTCAGTACTGGCAGCTTTCTTCAGGGGCATCAAGGAGTTTCCTTATCTGTATGACTGGCTACTCACAAGTAGCTCACTGCATCATGTAGAGCAGGTCAGTAACCTTGCCATTCAGATCTTTCCCACAGCTGGGTATTGTCAACATGGCCAAATCCAAGCTTACTCCAATGCAAGTGATTATGTTCATGGGGACAGTACTAGACTCACTGCAGGGCTGAGAATCTCATCCATTGCCCGACCATTTTGAGTTAGGCAGTGTTATTTCTGGCCCGGAATTTCCTCAAGCTTCTGGACTTCATGGCATCTACCCCAGCCATGGTGTGTTGGGACCCGTGGTGCATGAGAACCATCTAGTGGGAACTGGGGTACCAGTACTCCCATTGGACCTGCCAGTTCAGGAGACCTAGCTGATGATATATGTCATCCTGTGGTGGGCATCCCCACCAAACTTCTTAGAGGAAATCCCCTTTGTCCATCCAGAGTCCTCTGTGGCCTTAACAACAGATGCTGTCCTGGTGGACTGGAGAGTGCACCTTCAGAACCACAAGGCACACAGCATTTAGTCACTGAGCAACTCCAAAATACACCGCTGGGGGGGGAAGGGGGTGTCCTGCTGAGCAGCCAAGCAGCAAGCAACGTTTACTTCGAGCTCCTGAGAGATATTTGATCAAATAAAATTAAAATAAGTTTTAGGCACTTTTACTTGACTCAGTCTCTTCCCACATCATTGGTGGGCAACACCGGACAGAAGATGGGTAAACCAAAAGGAGCTGCAGCTGCCTCAGCAAATTTCTTTCAACCGAAGGGATGATAGTTGGAGGGTTGTACAGCCAATTAAAGCAGGTACCTCAAGTGATTCACCAGTGGGAGAGGTGTCTTTGGCCACTGTAAATAACACCCTAGTGCAATTGGTCAGGATGGTTCAAGATCTAGACTGCAAATCTGATGCCCTGAGTCCACGGGTGACTGCCTTAAAAACTAAATCTGACTTACCTGATCAAGCAATAACTAAAGTAGAGTCTAATATCACCAAAACATCAGATGCCACTAACAAGCTTATTAAGGAAAATATTCTCTTTCGACAAAGATTAGAAACCGTGGAGAACCAAATAAGGGAACGGAACAAAATGCACCTCAATTTGCTGAAACTCTGTGCAGTATGGCTAGTGCTGTCAGAGTTTGCTCCACTGATCAGGGTCCAGGTTGCCGTAGTAAACATGGGTAACATGACCACACTGTTTTTTTTTATTATACTACTTTTATTGATTTTCTTGATTTAACTTTTACATTTTGCATATCTTTGCAATTACGTTATTATCTGTTGAACAGTCATTAACTACATTTTCATATTACTTCTACAATCCATGTTATACCACTCATATAGTACAATGGAGAAAAGAAAAAAGGGGGAAAAAAGGTTTTCCATTATTTAACTAGTTGACAGTGCAGTTATTAACTAAAACAATTAAGCCTTCTATGTACAAAAGCACAGACTATTAACAAATATTTCCTATTCCTTCATCTTCACTTTCTTAATTCTGTTCTTATGATATCACTTATTAAGTCAATTGCTTATTTGTCAGTAAGTTTCTTTCAGGGTTTTTACTTAACTAATTAATGTCCATGTCCTTTAAATAAGATTAGGAGGTGTTCCTTAGTTTCCATCTATCAAAGGTAAAATCCTGGAGTCCAGGCAGAAGTTTGAGAGGTTATCCAACCAGTATATAAATCACTATTCTTACTTAAAGTAAAGTCAAGTTAAATACAACAATACACTCAGAGTAAACAAAGGGCAAGTATATATGGAGGCTTTTTATATATTGAATACTATTAAACTAAGTCTTTCCAGCTTATATTAGGAGCTGATTCCTGTTGGTTCCCATCTAGTCCATCGACTAATAAACTTCTCTGTTTTTTGTTGTAAATCATATGAGACTTTCTCACAATCCTTTATATACTGTACTATTTGCAACCAGTCTTCCTTTGTAGGGGGATCTATCTTTAACCATTTTCTAGTAATGGCTTTGAAGGCCGCTATCTGTAATATAGCCCAAATGTGTAGGGCATCCCTTCCCTTAACTGAGTGGGGAGGAAGGCCTATCATCATTGCCTGTAGGTCCATGGGTTCTGAAATGTTAAGTATATTATTAATATGCTCGTGAATCTCTTGCCAATAAGTTTCTAGTTTAGAGCATAGCATAAAATATATGCACATGTGAGGCCCTGTCCACTCCACATTCCCTCCAACATCCTGAGGAGCTTCCTGGAGACCATTTGGATAAAACATTAGGGACCAAAAAAATAACATGTCCTAATCTTCCAGGAATATTCCCTCCAGATGGGCTAGGAAGTGGTTGACCACATCACCCTGCATGCCTTCTGCCACTGTTGTTCAGTAAATGTCTTACCCAAATCTCTCTCCCACCTAGAATGTAACAGTTCCATTTTGTGAGTCTTTTGTTCTATCAGAAACTCGTATAACATGGTTATTACATGCTCTCACCCTGTAGATGTCCAAATGGGCATCAAAGGTACGTCCTACATATTCAGATATGTTTGGGTATTTATGGATCTTATTTGCCCTTTAATATAATCTCTCATCTGAAAGTAGTGCAATTGATCAGACAGTTCCCATTTAAAATGTCTGGCTTGATCAATGACCACACTGTTTTACCTGAACAAATGGCAATATGTACGTACTCCTTTCCCTTGTGGCAGGTGGAGCTTTGGATGTGGTCCCAGGCTCACTCACTGTGGGCAGACTTTGTGACAGTCCCTGCGGCAGGAGCAAACAACCAGCCTGCGGATGCCTTTTGTTGTTTGGGGAGGCATTCCATCAGTGGTCTCTGCACCTGCACTTGTTGTCCTTAGTATTCTTAGTATGAAGAACACCTTCAGTGTATCTGTTTACTTCCTGGAACAGCAGGAATTTGGAACTGATTTGCACCCAGTACCCTGCAGGGAGATGCCTTTGCCTGGTCACGGACAAGATGTCTTTTGTATACCTTCTCTTGATTTCCTCTGGTCCACCAAGTGGTCCTCAAGTCCCTGAGGGACCTGGCATCCTGGATCCTGATAGCTTCAGACTGGTTTTGCCAGTTCTGGTACCAGTGTACTCGGCCTCAGCTGCAAGTCACCATGGCTGCTCCCAGGCCATCAGGACCAGCTCATGAGGTCCAAGGGGACAGTAATGAACCCAGACCTGCAGTCCCTGCACCTGACAGCCTGGTTTCTGAGTGAGTACGGTTCTGTTCCCTTGGACTTCAGAGTAGGTTCTTAAGGCTCTGGAGGCATCTCAAAAGAGCTGACTCACAAAACTTATGGTTGTACAGGAGGGACAGGGAGGGTAAAAGAGGAGGAAGAGTAGCTCTCTATGTAAAGGAAGGGATCAAAGCAACAGAACTAAAGAGTGAACAGGGAGCAGATGAGGCACTCTGGGTCACCCTGGAGACAGGAAATGGCACCACAATCCGCATGGGGGTTATATACAGACCCTCATCTCAAGTGGAGGGAATGGACAAGGAAATGATAGAAGGCATCCTTAGAATGGCAGAAAAAGGGGAGATATTGTTGATGGGGGACCTGAATATGCCAGATGTTAACTGGAGCACCTTTGCTGCAGGCACATCCAAGAGCAGGGTCATCCTTGATGCTCTACAAGGGGCATGCCTCAGATAGCTAGTATTGGAACCCACTCGTGAGGGAGCATTCTTAAACCTGGTACTCTCAAATGGGGATAGAGAAAGAACCTCAAATTTAGAAGTTGGTAGCCATCTGGGAACAAGTGACCACCAAACAGTGTGGGTCATGATAAACACAGCCATATAATCAAGCCATACAAAAGCAAGAGTATTGGACTTTAGGAGGGCTGACTTTGGGAAAATGAGAGAGTGCCTCAGAAAAGCACTAGCAAACAGACAAGAAGGAGGAGGAGTGGAGGAACAATGAGAAATACTCAAAACAGCCATCACAGAGGCAACAAGCCTTTGTGTAAAGCAAATCAACAAAACACAATGAAGGAAAAAAATGCTATGGTTCTCAAAAGAGGTGGCAGGGAAAGTTAAGGAGAAAAGGATAGCATTCAGGAAATATAAGGAAACACAGAAGGAGCAGGACAGAGAACTTTATCAGTTAAAGCAGAAGGAGGCAGGGAAGGCAGTCAGAATAACAAAGGCCCAAACTGAGGAAAGGATAGTGAACTCTGTTAAGAAGGGGGATAAGACCTTTCATAGGTACATTAGGGAGCAAAGAAAGACCAAAGGAGGGATACTGAGGCTTAATAAAGGGGAGGGAATGTGGGCAGAGGGTGACAGTGAAAAAGCAGGGATACTGAACGAATATTTCTGCTCAGTAGTCACAAAGAAAGAGGAGGGGGAGGTACCTAAACCAAACAAGAGAAACACTCTGAAGATGGGGGCTGATACCAATCCATTTACAGAAGAAAGGGTTCTGAAAGAACTAATAAAATTGAAGGTGGACAAAGTAATGGAGCCTGATGGGATTCACCCAAGAATTCTAAAAGAACTAAAGGTAGAACTAGTGACACCGCTGACTACTCTCTTTAACAAATCATGGGAGGATGGGGTAGTACCTGAGGACTGGAGGAGGCGGATGTGATTCCTCTTCACAAAAGTGGGAGCAGGATAGAGGCAGGAAACTACAGACCAGTTAGTTTGACCTCAGTGGTAGGGAAATTGATGGAATCACTTCTGAAGGAAAGAATTGTTGAGTACCTGGGGCAGAGGACCCAAGACAGCATGGATTCACAATGGGAAGGTCATGTCAGATGAATCTAATAGATTTCTTTAGGTGACCAAAGTAGTAGACTAGGGAAGGGCCATGGACATGGCCTACCTAGATTTTAGCAAGGCATTTGATACAGTCCCACACAAAAGATTAATACACAAGTTAGCCAGCCTTGGAGTTGGTCCCAAGGTGGTAGCCTGGATAAAAAATTGGCTAGACAACAGGATGCAAAAGGTAGTAGTAAACGGAGTCCACAGTGAAGAAAGCAGGGTTACTAGTGGTGTACCGCAGGGTTCAGTACTGGGACCGGTTCTTTTTAATGTCTTTATAAGTGACATTGCAGAGGAACTGGAAGGAAAAGTATGTCTCTTTGCAGATGACACAAAGATCTGCAACAGGGTCGATACACAAGATGGAGTGGAAAGGATGAGAAGGGACTTGCCAAGGTTGGAGAAATGATCAAATGTATGGCAGCTCAGATTCAATGCAAAGAAGTGCAAGGTAATGCACCTGGAAAACAAAAACCCAGGGGAAAAGTACACAATGGGGGTGAGATACTGACAACAGTAAAAATGGAAAGGGACCTGGGGGTAATTATATCAAATGACCTAAAGGTGAGCAAGCAATGAGAAGGCACTATGAAGGTTGGGGATACTGGGATGCATAGGGAGAGGCATCACCAGTAGAAAACAAGAATTTCTTATCCTCTGTACAGACAGTTGGTGAGACCCCATCTGGAGTACTGTGTGCAGTTCTGGAGACTCCATCTCCGCAAAAACATAGAGTGGAGGCTGTCCAGAGGAGGGCAACAAAATGGTGCAGGGTCTGCACCAGAAGACATATGAAGAAAGACTAAAGGAGCTTAATATGTATACCCTTGAGGAAAGAAGGGAGAGAGGGGACATGATAGAAACTTTCAAGTACCTCAAGAGAATCAACAGAGTCCAAGAGGGTAGCATCTTTCAGAAAAAGAGATATGCAAGAACAAGGGGGCACAATTTGAAGATGGGAGGGCAGCTCAGAGGTAATGTGAGGAAGTATTTTTTCACGGAGAGGGCTGTGGATGCATGGAACAGCCTCCCTGAGGAGGTCGTGGAGTCAAGAACAGTGTGGGAATTAAAGAATGCATGAGACAGACATAAGGCAGTCCTAGTGGGGGGTAGGAGGAAGTAAGCTGTTAGTTAACTAGGATCTGCAACTTATCTGTTAGGTAGGAAAATGGGCAGACTAGGTGGGCCCAGCGGTCCTTATCTGCCATCAAATTCTATGTTTCTATTGTAAGTGGAACGGGTTCTCGTGCTAATGCACAGAGCATGGATTGTCCCTGCTTTCCTTCTCAATAAGGCACATTCTCTATTTCCTCTTGTCTCTGCCCTAGTTAGGGCTGTGAGCTGCATCCTTCAAGATGGACCTGTGTACTATCTCAGCATACAGGTGAAGGCTGGAGTTCCAATAATAACCCTGGAGAAGCTGATTGCTGGGTTTTTCTAAATGGCTGGACCATCCATCCCCTCTGGTGTACAAACTGTCTGCACACCTCCACTGTGGGACTGACTGCTGGTACTAACCCGGCTCATGGGCAAGCCAGTTCAACCTATGGACAAGTGTCATCTGACAGATTTGTTGTGGAAAACTGTGTTTATGGTTGCCATCACATCAGCCAGACAGTTGTGTGAATTCCAGGCATTTTCTGTTTAGTCACCATATCTGGTTTTCCATAGGGATAAAGATGTCGTGCCCCCATGCAAAATTTCTCTCCAAGATTGTTTCTGAATTCCATCTCAACCAGGCATTGATGCTTTCTGTGTTCTTTTCAAAGCCCTGTACTTCAAATGCTGAGGAGACGCTACATATGACAGAAACATAGACATTGATGGCAGAAAAAGTCTATTCTAGGGGTGTGGATATGGTTCACTTATCCACATTCTGGCAGTTTCACTGAAAAGTTATTATTGGCCAGAATGTCTTTAGGCTAAGCTCTTCCCACCACTCGGGTGGTATAACCCCCGACTCCACCCTGTGATGTCAGATCTTTCTTTCCACCGAAAGAACAGGTCCCCTCCTTTGCTCTCCACTTGTGATTTTTCTGCACTGTAGGCGAATCTCTTGTCAAAGTTTTTAAGGTAATTTGCTTGTGGTTACATAGTTCTTTTGACTCAATCTCTGGACCAATGATGGAACATAAGAAATCAGGATTCAAATTCTGTGCTCAGTGCCAGCAGAAGATGTTGGTCACTGATCCACATGACACGAGCATGTACTGCCTGAGCAGGTGCATGACGTGACTGGGTGTGGCTTGTGTTTATCCATGCTTTCTGAGTCCCTCAAGGACAGGAAGCTCTGGCTGTCACTGGGTCAGCCTTCAGACAGGGATCTGAAGGATCACCCTAAAGGTCACAAAAAAGCTTTGACTGTGGCCAGATCTGCTGCACAGCTTGTGGCCCATGAGGCAGATGTGGCAGCTGCCATGGTGAGCATCTCCTTGGTCTTGGCACTGTGACTGGCTGGGACCAGTGTCGGAGGGTCTTTCATGGACCAGTTCTGTGACATGTGCTGGTCTCTACAGACCTCGGGGGAGAGCTCTGCCCTCTGTAGTTCAAAATCTAAGCTTTGCAGGTGCCAGTTGTGGGTCAGGGACAGAATGAGGTCCTCCTGGTCCCTCAATTTGCCCAGCTCCTTGATGGCTGTCGCGCATCCCTTGACTGAGGGGCAGGTTCTGTAGGTTGAGTTCTCTTTGGCTCCATCATCGAACCTGTTGACCTCGGCTCCAGTCGACCAGGCCGTCAAAGAATTTTCATGAGACAGTCAACTACTTGTCGGAGGAGGCTGAGGAGTCAGCCTCACAGACCTTGGTGCACCCAGTCCTCACTCAGGAGGAACAAGGACTGATCAGTGACCCCAGTCTATCCTTCCAGGGACAAGGCTCCATCCAGGGTCGAGTCTTCAACACCCCTGTTGCTTAACGTCGGTAGGCACATCACCTATGGCCATCACAAGACCCTTCTCACTGTCAGCTTGGAGGTCAGCAGTCAAGGTGTTCACACTCTCGATCCTGCTCAACTGGGAGGCACCGCTGTCTGTGTTCCTTGTCCTCTTCATCATTGGGTGAGGAGAGGCACCAGCGTAAGGTGCACCAGTGCTATGAGGAGTTCCTCTGGCAGCAGTGGGCCATCATGTAGTAGGGCTAGGCTCTACCCCAAGGACCACCAGTCCCCTTGCAGCTGCCAGTGGTTGCCCCACTGGTCTAGGTTCTGCAGGTGCTCCCCACACCTGCTTCTCCACTGATTAGGGTGGAGCCACCACCCTGACAATGGCCAGTCGGTGCTCTGACCAAGAAGGCCATCTATTCAGCTACTGGCTGGCCAGGCCAGTTGTTGGTTAGGATTATCCCGGATGAGGATTCCCAGGAGGTCTGTGGCAAATAGTGGCCAAGGGTCTTCGAGGAGTCATTGGATGACTCGGATCAGGAGTCCATGGCTTCCTCAGGGACTCAGCACTTCGACCGTAACTTGCTCAAGGAGCCTTCCACCAATGATGGGCCAGTGTCCTTCAGTGGACTGCTTCAACTTATCTTGGAGTCCATGCTGATCCCACTAGAGTCAGTCCAGAAGAGAGCCAAGTACCCTCTCACGGACATTTTGGACTGGTATGAATCCCCAGGGATTGCCTTCCCAGTGTCTGAGGCCATCTTGGGGCCAGCCCTGGAGCTTTAACAGCATCCAGTATCCTGCCCAGCACCCTCAACCTGTATGGTCTGCAAGTATGTGGTCTCTGTGGGCTCCCTTTTGGGGTTCAGCTGAATGGCTGGTCACGGATTCAGTACTCCATGAATCTGGACACCAGGGGGATGAGGACAAGCCTCTGGGCAAAGAGTCCCGTAAGACTGACCATGCTGCTAAAAATGTGTATGCTGTGGCCACTCTGGGTCTCAGTCAGGCTGTCTTCTATCATGATGGCTAATTATGGTCATTCCCTGATGGGAATCTTAGATGCAGTCCTCCCCCACCTCCATCCAGACCAGCGGATGGTGGTGAAGCTTATCAGAGACCATGGTCAATCACTGGCTAAACACCAGCTCTAGACAGCCTTTGACATGGGCGATTTGTGTGCCAGTGTGGTGGCAGTGTCTGTCTCCATGTGTCGTAAGGCTTGGCTGCATTTGTCCACCTTCATGGCAGACAACCACCAGATGTTGGCCAGTGTCCCTTTCCTGGGCACCAACCTCTTTGGCACTGGGGTGGAAGGGCATCTCACTTGCACTGAGAAGTCCGACACCACCCTTGACTCTGTGACCTTCTTCCAGAAGGACCAGAAGAAAAAGCTTAAGAAGTGGGCTTTTCAGTACTGATCCTTCCAATCATACTCCCTGGCAGCAGCCACAGCAGGGGCAGTTTCAGGCCTGGTGCCCCAAGCAGAAGTCCAGGACCCAAGGTCCAAAAAAGGGGGGGACAGGGTAGTGATGTCCCAATAGCAGCAGACACCGGTGCCCCTGCAAAAGCTGGCCGGTGATGGGCTGGGAGTTGTCATCCCTCCACTTGTCCTGTCCCTGACTGCTCTTCCAGTCAGAGGCCAGCGACATCACTTCTTGCCACATTGGTCCACTATCACAATGACAAGTGGGCATTGGATGTAGTGGGCAGAGGATTGCCTCTAGACTTCGAGGCTCTCCTGCCCTGCCGCCTCCATGCACCTCAAGAGTCTGTGGTGTCTCAGGACATGCTTTCTGTCCTTAGGGAGGACATCACTCAGCTCCTTGCAAAAAGGGCAATAGCCCATGTCCCGGACACCCTGGCCAGTCAGGGTTATGTGTTCTGGTACCTCCTGGTCCCAAGATCGATGAGGGTCTGGTGCCCCATACTGGATCCACACAATCTCAACCAGTATGTGTGGAAGCACAAGTTGTAGATGGTCACTCTGAGCCAGATTATACCATCCCTGGAGCAGAACATGTGGGTTTTCTCCCTGGACCTCCAGGATGCATTCTTCCACATTCCCATCTGCGGGTCCCACTACCAAGCAGAAGGGTACCTGTACCAATTGCAGGACATGCTCTTCGGCCTGTCCTCTACACCCAGAGTTTTCACCAAATGCATGACTCCATTTTTCTACCTTTTTGTGGGCGATGAGAATTGTTAATAATGGATTAGTACTATGAGGTAGGGTTTTAAAGTTATCTCATAACCAAAATAGATAGGACCTTAACTGTAGGTAATGAATATGCGTCCTTCTCGGTAACTGAAACGCTTGATCTTCTTTGGGGGTATCTTAGTCATCAGGTCACACTGTCGGTGAAGCAGGATCCACACAGAAGACATCGATGTCACCTGTCAACATCACCAACCCTATAAATGCGTGAGCAACCCCGCTCCCTCCTCAGTTTTTCCCCGCCATGGACTCTGTTCATATGGGTCTCCGCAGAAGCTCCGATGCCATTTTTGCCTACGGCTTTTATTTTATTTTTAGAATCTCTGTATTATAAGAAATTCCTTTACCTTTTTTATGTTGAGAGTTAATCCTTCCACTTCTCTCTTCCATCGCTGCTGCTGCAGAAAGAAGATTTCCTCTTCAGACAGCCATATCTTCTGTGTCTGTTGTCTTAGGCCTGACCACAATGTTTTGGACTGTGAGCTCTGTCAGAAATTTAATCAAACCACCCTTTGGCAACACAAAAAGGCTCTCAAAAAATTCCTGATGGAACAACAGGTAGCCTTTTCTGGGCAGGGGTCCTCGGAGGGTGGGGTCCCTCCTCCTTCCCAGTCGCCAGCAGGTTCGACGAGCTCCCAGGCCACAAAGGCCCGAGACAAATCTTCAGGGAAAAGTCATAGGAAAGACCATGAATGTGATCTCTCCCCCTGGTGGTGTTCCCAATCTCAGATGGCCTCTTCATCTTCTTCTGGAGGTACTTTGTTGGTTGCAGCTGAACTGACGCCTGTTGCTGTCCAGACATCTGCTTCTACCAGGCCCATAACAACAGCACCGCCTTCTGCTTCTCAGGGTGGCCAGTCATCGACTCACAGGCCATTGGCCCCAGTTCATCGACGCTTGGCTCGTTGTGACAGCCTCTCTGTCGTGGCTTGATATCTGTCTAGGCCCACGGCTGTCAATCTCCCAGGCCCCGACGGACTGATCATCATGCCCCATTCCAAAGATCCCTCCTCCATTGACACACCAGTCTCTTGCTGTTGACCTCAATGACATCCTGGCCCGGTTCACTACAATCCTGGTCCACCAATTGGGCTTTTACAGGCCTGGATCCCCTGTGCTGTCTGCCCTGTCATCATCAATGCCACTTCGGCATCCTTGGGTGATTCCCCAAGGGCTGTTGTTGGTCCCTCATTCGTCGAACCTCAAATAGGAGCAGGTCCAGGAAGAGTACCATCCTGACCTCATCCTGCCTGAAGAAGTGGAGGAACCTAGTTCCTCTGACATGTCCACTCCCTCCTCAGTGAGTGAGTGAGTGAGTGAGGACTCTGTCAGGCATACTTCCAGGTCACCTCTAAAGGACCCTACTTTCTTTAATGTTATGAAACAGCTGTCCACAGCCATGGACTTCCATACTGAGGAAGAGGATGCCACCAGATGGAAGCTGGTGGACTTTCTAAAAATCCCAGAATCTCTTCCTAAAGTCATTCCTCCTATCCTCCCAGCCTTGAGAAATGCCACTACTGCCGCCTGGCATAGGCCTGACATGGTCCTCGCCATACCCTGCAGGGTAGATAAGTTGTATCATGCCCCCCATTGCCTACCATACTATGCTGCCCAATGTGAGACCAATTATTTGGTCACTTGAAGCAGCTCATAACAGGTCCAAGGTGCCTAAGCACCACAGCTCCCTCCCCCCCAAAAGGGAATCTAGGCAGATTGACCTTTGGGGTAAGAAGGTATACGCCTCCTCCACCTTGGGGCTGCAGATTGCTAATTACCTCTCACATATGGTTAAATACCTGCCTGTCCATATGTAATTTATGGTGTATGTGTATCTGTAAATAATGTAACCCTGAAGATCAAGAGCTGTAAACTCAACGTGCTGGACTATCAATGTACTGCACTTCCCGGGTCACCCCTGAAAAAGGGACTGTAATGTCTCAGCAGGCCCTCCCGCTTACTAGAACTCAAATAAATAAAATACCAGAATACCATCTGGAAAAAGGGCAAGGCAGCTTCCCAAGCCCTCCCAGAGTGCTCCCAGAAACAGGAGGTTCTCAAATGCTTGCAGAATGCTGTCGATATTAGCAATCATCTCGGGGCCTTGTATAATACCTCTGATACTGGTGCCTGGGCTGCTGCCACAGGCATTTGCCTTCATAGGCACTCCTTGATAAGGGTCTCAGGTTTTGCTGCAGATGTCCAGCAGAAGGTGCTCAACACCCTTTTCATGGCTCCAAGTTATTTGGGCCAGACGTCCAGGACTTCATCAATGACCTGAAGGCATCTGGCAGGGCTATCATCTGTCTACTTCCCTTACCATACGCAGCCTAGGAGCAGAACAGCACCCTCCCTTTCACAAAGTGTCCCACAAGTCCAGAGCAGCTTCCTGTCCTCAGGGCAAGAGAAAGGCCTTCTCCGACTTGCCTACCCCCTCCTCCTCTGGCACTGCAGCAAAGCATTCCAGGAGCGATGGATCAGCCTAAGTGGCTGGATCTGCCTCAGCTTGATTCCTTGCCAGACCCCCCACTTGCCATCCCCGACCAAGAGGTGGTGGTCAGAGGCTGGTTCTCTCTCCATCTCAATCAATGGAAAACCATCACTTCAGATGTCTGGATTCTTCAGATTACAGAGAGGGTGTCACACTCCAGAATTTGTAGAGATGCCTCCAGAAACTCCTTCAATACCCTCCACCTATACCTCGGCCCATCTGATTGTTCTTTGGGAGGAGGTACATAGACAGATACATAGACAGTGTCGGCAGATAAGGGCCTATGGCCCACCCAGTCTGCCCATTTGAGCTTGTAAGTTCAGTTTATGTTTTCCTAGAAGTCTGTTGCCCCTTACCCCTGACCTCCAGAATTCCTTTATGTCTATCCCATGCATTCTTAAATCCCGTATATAGTCCCTTCTGAGGAAAAAGGTCATCGAGCCAGTGCCCGGGTACCAAAGGAACAGGGATTTTACTCCAGGTTCTTCCTGGTCCCCAAAAGAACCAGAGATCTGAGGCCTATTCTAGATCTACAGGAACCTAAATCTTTATATCCAGTACAAAAAATTCTGCATTGTCACTCTGCCAGGCCTGCTGCCCCTAGTCAAGCAGGATGACTGGCTGTGCTCCCTGGATATGCAAAATGCTTACCTGCATATCTCGGTGTTGCCACCACACAGGAGATTTCTCCGGTTGCTTTTTCAGGGTGAGCACTACCAATTCAAAGTATTGCCCTTTGGCTTATCCTCTGCACTATGGGTCTTTACAAAGTGCTTAGCAGTGGTAGCTGCGGCTCTCTAGAGGGAGGGACTGTATGTTTTCCCCTATCTGGACAACTGGCTCCTAAAGGCTCCATCCAGAGAACAGCTTCTCTGGACCCTGGAGAGAACCCTTCAGCTGTTTCTCTCCCTGGGCATCACTGTCAGTCTGCCCAAGCCTGTCCTATTTCTGCCCCAGAGGTTGCAGTATGTAGGGGCGGTCCTGGACTCAGCACAGGACAAAGCCTTCCTACGTCTAAGCAGGGTGGAGAGCCTTATTGCCCAGGCTCAGGAGGTCACCCAGAGCTGTTATATTCCTGCGAGGTTGTACCCGAGGCTATTGAGTCTTATGGCCGCGGCCATTGCCATGGTTCCCTTGACTAGAGTGAACATGTGAGTCCTCCAGTGAACACTCAGAGTGCAATATGACCAAGACACAGATGAATTAGATCAATTAGTGCTGATTTCCCCCAGTCCGCAATGTGCTCCAGTGGCAGGTGGACCCACAGAACTTATTACGGGGGTCCCATTCCAGATCTCTCCCCCCCCCCAGCAGATCCTCACCACAGATGCTTCCGGTTCAATCTGAGAGGTGCTCCTGGGTCCCTTTCAAAGTTAGGGAACGGAAACCTCCCTGCATATCAATGTTCTGGAGATGTGGGCAGTCCTGTATGCCATCCAGGCTTTTCAGAACCATCTCCTCCTGGGTCAGCTGTCGATCCAGTCAGACAATCTCAGTGTTCTCTATTATACCAACAAGCAAGGGGGGATACATTCAGAACCCCTGTGCTGGGAGGCCATGAAGGTATGGTACTGGGCACTAGACCACGGTCTGGTTCTCTTGGCAGTCCATGTCCCAGGTGTGCTAAACACCCTGCCAGACAGCTTTAGCAGGACACAGTCCAGGATGCAAGAGTGAGAACTTATTTGTCATAGAAGATCTGTTCGCCAGATGGGGTCGCCCAGAGTTGGACCTTTTTGTGTCCCCACTCAGCGTAAAGCTGCCCAGTTTCTGCTCACTAGATCCAGGGCCTGTAGTTTTCTGGAGGGACGCGTTGTCCCTCTCCTGGAGTGGGAGGTTCCTTTGCAACTTCCCTCCTTTTCCTCTGATACAGAGGGTACTAATCAAACTGCAAATGGAGGGGGCCGGTATGATTCTGGTCGTACCCTTCTGACCACGGCAGATATGGTTTCCATTACTGGAACAGTTAGTGGAGGAACCTCCAGTCTCTCTGCCTCTCTGCAAGGATCTGCTGATGCAGGCTCAGGAGACCCTGGTCCATATCAATCTCAAGTCCCTTCATCTGCATGCCTAGCTCCTGAGGACATAGCCATCGCACGGTTTGGGGTGTTTCAGAGAGTGTTGGGTGTCCTCGTGGCAGCTCGGAAACCCTCCACTAGAGCCACATGTGCCATGAAGTGGAAGGGGTTTGCCATCTGGGCTGCCAGACGTCATCTGGACCCTTTCACTTGTCCAGTGAGCCAGATTCTGGACTACCTGATATCTCCATCGGACTCAGGTCTCCAGTACTCCTCCCTTAAAGTGCACCTATCTCGGCCTTTCATGAGCCCGTGGGTGGTCGCATTGTGGTTCAGTTGGATATGTCCCATACCTTTCTCAGGGGCATTTTGCATCTGAAACCTCCAGTCTGTTTCCCTGTCCTGGCTTGGGATTTAAGTTTTGTTTTGGAGAAGTTGGCCCTGTCTCCGTTAGAGCCAGCAATGACTTGCAAGCTACGCTTTCTCTCTTGGAAAATGTTATTTTTGTTTCCTTTTTTTTAAAAAAATTTATTTTATTTGAACACAGTCAGCTTACATTACATATATGGCAATTTCTCTGGCTGCTGCCATCGTCGTGGATTTCCACCAACTCCTGCTGCCCTCCTGGCCCCGTTGCCTGGACTCCCTCTAAAGGTATAGCTGCTGTTCGCACACACAGTCGGCCTGCTTACGGCAGCTTCTCAATTGATGTGCCTTTCTCACTACTAACTCCTGATTGGAGCAGCGGTTATCCTCAGGCTCCTGATTGGTGCGCCTGCAAACCGCTCTCCAAACCACTTCTGCCTGCTAAACTTCACATTCACTGGCTGTGGGATTTTCTCCCGCCCCCACCCCCCAGGCCTCCTATTAAATATGCTATCTCTCCCCACCCCTATGGCTAACTCCAATCCTATTTGCTCATACTGTCCTTCTCTGTCTACCCCCCACTGCCATGTGACAACTATTGCTGTACTCCCTGGCCTCAGTCACCTTTACTCCTAATTATTTAAACTTGGCCCTTGTAAACAGAGCTGTTACTGAATAATCTCTCCTCCTTTTCCACTGAATCTCTTTTCAAATGTCAGGACTGAAAATGAATAAACAGGTGCTGCTAATACTACTTATATCCATGCCATTTCTGCTGCACCTATCTATTTTTGTGGTCCCCGCTGCTGGAACCGCTCTCCCGCACTATCAATCCCACAATTTCACTTTCTCAAATCTGCTGATAATGCCTGCAGTACGCTATGATCCCACACCCTTACTACTAAGCAAGGCCTGGATCCGCCTAGTCGCCCTTGCCCTAAATTCCTGTACCCTCTCACCTTTCCTGCATCGTAAACTATGGTACCTCCTCATACTGGCCATTCTACTCTCTGGGGATATAAAGCCAAACCCTAGACCCCTAACCTCGTCAACTGCTCCTATCTCAAATTCTTCAGGCCTACGCATAACACACCTTAATATTAGAAGCCTCGAGTGGAACTTTGTGGAACTCGAATCTTGGACCGCACTCTGTTGACCAGATATACTGTGCCTTACAGAAACATGGCTGAAGCCATCCACCCCAAGTGACGTTGCACTCTGCTATTCTATAATATGCTGAGAAATGATAGATCAGCCCCAAAGAGATGGGGAGGAACAGCCATCTATTATAAATCACACCTCCAGCTCTCTAAAATCAGCTTGGCTCCCATGAACCATTGTGAGGCACTTCATGCCATCCTCACCCTTGGCACAAAGAAATTACATATTATCTGTGCGTACAATCCCCCTACCCGTGGCCTAAAAGGACTGGATGAGCTTCTTGACCAAACCGCCATTCACTACGGTAACAACGAAGTCCTTATACTTGGTGGCATCAGTTTGAACTGGTTGGGTAACATACACGACAGCCCTGACTAGACTTCAGAGTTTCAACCTACATCAACTCATCCCCTTGCCCAGCAGAACTGCTCCCCATTCCAACATTAGCACCCTGCTGGACTGGATCATGACAAACCGCCCTGGGAATATACAAGATATAGGAATTCTACCTGACGCCATCACAGACCACGCCCCCACTTTCTGTGTTTGGGACAAAACCAGGCCTGAACCTAGGAAGCCCCACTTTATTACTTTCTGCAATTTTGCGAACTTTGACTCAAAGGCCTTCTTGTTTGATGTAGCTTGCATAGACTGATCTCCTCTCTATAGCTCGTTAGATGTCCAGACAGCTCTAAATATCTTCTTGACAAAATTCTTAGAACTACAAGAAACCCACTGTCAACTTTTTACTAGGCGGGTTAGAAATAGTCAGACCCGCTGGCTAAAATCTGACCTATTATCTAAGTTAAGACAGAGGGACAAAACCTGGCTTCGCTACAGGAAATCAGGACTTCCTGCAGACTTTAATGAATATACAGTAGAGCATTAAGAAATGCCTGTAAGAAAGAAATCAAACAAGCAAAAAGCTCATACTGCAATAACCTTCTAATAGACTCCCAGGGGGAACCCAAAAGATTCTGGTCCCATATTAAGTTCTTCCTGGGATCAAACCAGTCATCCACTCCAAATGACATAACTCTAAACAGGACTCATTGCAATAATCCCCTCACTAGTGCAAACTTCTTTAACAGGCAATTTGCTGACCTCACCCAATATACCTTCACTTTCCCTACCTCATCTAACCCCATCTCACCTGCTGACTCCTCCAAACCAACTTTCTATTTCAAGTCTGTCCCAACTAGTGTTGTTCTCCGACTCCTAAGTAACATCTCGGAGCACACAGCTGTTGGGTTTGATAACCTAGAACCTAAGCTCCTAAAATTGGCCGCTCCTCACATAGTTGCTCCCCTTGCTAAAATCTTTACCCTCTCCCTGTGCCAAAGTACTGTTCCGGATATTTGAAAGATGGCCAGAATCACCCCCGTTTTCAAAAAAGGCAACCCACTTGACCCTCTGAATTACCGTCCTATTGCCATCCTATTGGTTCTAAGTAAAATTCTTGAGAAAACAGTTGCTACCCAGACCACCAATTTCCTACTGAAACATGACATCTTAACTGATGCCCAACATGGTTTCTGCAAGGGTCATAGTACCTCCACTGCCCTACTCAAACTCACATCTGACACCCTAGTGGCCATGGATTCTGGTTGGCTCACCGGGGCCATTTTTATTGATATGACAAAGGCATTTGACCTTGTCGACCACTCCATCTTCATTGCTATCCTACACTCACTAGGCTTTGAGCAAAATGTTGTAAAATGGTTTGATAGCTATCTAGCAGATAGGTCTCAATATGTGAAATTCAACTCCATCCTCGCTGACAAGGCCACCATCAATATTGGTGTACCTCGAGGGTCTATCTTAGGGCCTCTGCTTTTCACTATTTTCATAAATAGCATTACCACGAATCTCCTCAAAACCTCCTCCCTACTATATGCGGATGACATTGTCCTGTATTACAGTTCTAATAACATCGCAGACATTAACACAAAACTCTCCTGTGACTATCAGCTTTTACAACAGTGGCTTATAAATCACAAACTAGTCTTGAACACAGCAAAGACCCAAGCTATGTTATTCGGCTCCAGTGTCAAGCTCAAACACTCCCAAACACACTTTAAAGTCTCCTCCTCTGATGGCATATCTGTTGGAGTGATTAACTCATTTAAGTATCTTGGGATCACTCTTGACCCATCCCTGAGTTTTGACCTCCACATTCATACTACCTGTAAGCAGGTTAACTCCAAACTCGGGATCGCCTACCGGACAAGCTATGTGCTCACTCCCTCAGCAAGACTCGCTATAGCCCGTGGGATTTTACTTCCCTCTCTCACTTATGGGGACGCTACATATGCCTCTGCCAGCACTTTGAGTCTTCGTAAGTGGGACGTTACCTACAATAACATCTGTCGCTTTGTATCCAGCTCCCCCCTCGGCTCAAAGTCCACTGTCTCCTCTACTCAGATCTAGGATTTCCACCACTTGAACTAAGGTCCTACACACTCGGGTCCATTACAGATAACATTATCCGATCCCATATCCCACATTCTTTGGCCTGTCTCCTTCCCTACCAGAAAACCAACTATGCATTGCGCTGTGCTGCAAATATCCCTGTCTTAATCCCGAGACATCGTACTAATAAAGGTGGTCGTGCTTTTGCCTGCCATGCACCCTACTACTGGAACTCACTTCCTATAACCATACGCCAATCTATATCCCATAACTCCTTTAAGAAATAACTTTGACATTACCTCCTCTCCTCCTACACATGCTCCTGCTTCAAACCACCCTAGCCCTTACTCTCAAACCCTACCCTCTGCCCGTCATCATCTTTGGAGCCTAGGGCCATTTCACCTCCACATTTCTATCATTCCATTTCCCCATTTCCTTCTCTCTTCCAGGTAACTATCATCTTTCTCCACCTTTCTCCCAGGCTCCTCCCGTATCATTCTTGGCTTGGTGGCTATCGCTGTCACAGGACCTTATTCCCTTATTTAATTGCGTAGTTGACAGGTTGCATAAGTTGACCCTACTGTATTTTTCTTGTGAAAATAGTAATGTTGTATTTGATCATACTACCTCAATTTCCTATTCTGACAAGACTGTATTCTGTTTTATGTTAACCTAAATGCTTATGTTGGGTAACTACACCAATTCCTTGTCACATTACTGCTGTTATGTAACTTGTACTATGTATCATAATGTTCCTGTACCTTGCACTTTGTATCATGATGTTTCTTTGAAGTTTGTCTCTGTATTCTCCGGGGTCGTGCCTGAAAATAGTCTTTCTGGCTAGCACACCTACCCGGTAAAGAAACACAAAATAAAAAAAAAATAAATAAAATACAGCATTTATGGCTATTCCATTTATGTTAACATATCTGTGTCACTGTATTTGTTATAACAGAAAAAAGAAAAGAAAAAAGAGGTAGAAAAGGTATAAAATTCCACACAACCTTCTGTGATAGTCTTAAAGTTCATCTCTGACTCTAAAAGAAAACTTATGGAAAATAAGCAATAATTAATATTTAAATATGGTAAAAAACTGTAAAAACAACAACTAGACAGCTGCTGGTGGCTTATGCTCCCTCCAAATTTCATTTATTAGTATTCTAAAATTACTTTCCTCTCAACTCAACTATAACATCTGAATACCTAGGGGCACGTCTAAAGTTGTGATCGCCGTTCAGGTGAAATTGCTATACTTCCATGGGGTGCATTTTCCCATCGGGCCCATCTGTTTATAAAATGGACTTGTCTATGTTGAATGGTGAATGTGATCCTTTCCATTTCTTGTATTGTGTTGACTATACTGATCCATTCTGCTAAGGTAAGGCTGCCTCTCTGTAGCCAACATTTGGTGATTGCTTTAAGAGCAGCTGCTCGCAGCACCTGCCAGAGGTACCTGGCTTATACTTCCCTCAGGGCGACTGGTTCCAAACCCAAAATAAAATGCTCTGGCCCAAGTCTCCAATTTCCCCAAATATGGTTTGAAGATGATTAGTTACTCCCTCCCAGTAAGGCTTTAACTGTGGGCAGGCCCAGAGGACATGCAGTTGTCCAGCCTTAGTGTCACAGCAGTCCCTCCAACATGTAGAGTTGCCCTTGACCTTAACTTGTGTTTCTGGGACCAGAAAAAACCTTATCCTAATCTTCCATAAGAACTCTCGCCATGTTGGGGAAGAGGTAGATCCCCATATTGAACCCCAACTCTTATTCCAGCTGTCCTGGTCAAGACTATGTCCTAGCTCTTTCTCCCATTTTGATTTAACCTTGGAAGTATTGTCCACTGTCTTGCAGGAAATTAGAGTAGAGCACTGTGATCACCCCCTCCCTGAAGGGGAGGCCCAGATTGCCTCGATTGGTGGAAGTGGGAGTCCTGCCCCCTCTAGTGCTGCCGGCTCACCCAAGGCAGTCCACACCCATTTTCTAATTTGATAGTATTTAAATTTATCAGACGGTCTTAGGCCACATTGTGCCATGGCCATCTCAAAGGAGATTGGTGCTCCTCCACTCATGATCTGCCAAGCAGAGTGAAAACCCTCCCTGGCCCAGTTTCTAAACCATGCATCGTGTGTGGCGGGTTTAAAGTGAGTGTCCCATGCCCACCATCTATATTTCCACATATGCTTGGCTGTGTCCCCCTTGGCCGTACCTCGTCTCCCTCCTTCTAGGGCCACATGTACACCTGTCAGTTGCTGCTTCTCTCATGACCTCTGCATTTGCGGAATGAAGGGGATGGCCTGCAGAGGTGGGTCAGCAAAGGGTTCTAGTTTGATATTCTTCCAGTGAGAGACATATGTAGGGTGACACCATAGTAACACAGTCTTCATCTGGGTGGCCACCCAATATCCGGGAAGGTAGGGTATTGCCAGGCCTCCCTCTCATTTGAATAGGTGCATAATGTCTCTCGCAACCCTTGGCCTTCCAGCACCCCATATAAAAGATAGCAACAGCCTCTGCCAGCTAAGTAGTGTCTGTAATGGGACCACACATGGCACACTGTGAAACAGGTATAGGAGGCATGGGAGTAGATTCGTTTTAATAGCCTGAACTCTGGCATGTAGAGGAAGGGGCAGCAGTGCCCGTCTTCTATAATCCTGGGACAGTACATGAATTAGGGGAGTATAGCTGTTCTCAAACAAAGTTACTGAATTTGTTCCCAGGTACACCCCCAGGTATTTCAGTTTATCTAGGTCACATCTCATTGGATATCTTTGTCTGAATGTGCGAGGGAACCTGATATGTGCAGGTCAGGACTTCAGTTTTAGTTGCATTAATTGTATACCCAGAGATTTCAGTAAATCATTGTATTTGCTCAAAAACTTCTGGGAGAGAAGACTCTGGGTCTCCCATATACAATAGGACATCGTCTGCATAGAGACCTAGCTTATGTTTTATCCCACCCACGTTCACCCCTTTTATTATCAGATTCAAGCGTATTGCCTGGGCCAGAGGCTCCACAAAGATGGCAAAAAGCAGAAGTGAGAGAGGGCATCCTTGCCTCGTACCCCTCTTCAAGCAAAATGCCCTGTTAGTATATCTATTCACACATACACAGCCCTGGGGGGGGCTGTATACAGCCAGGTTATTAGCCTATTGAAGGCCTCTGGGAAGCCAAAGCCTGCCAGGGACACCTGTAGGAAAGGCCAAAGGACCTTATCAAAGATCTTTTCGGCATCAAGGCTCATGACCAAAGCTGCCTTCTTTGTTTTTCTAAGATGGTCTAGAATATCTACTGCTGTACGGATTCTGTCCTGTGCTTGCCGGCCTGGGAAGAAACCCATCTGGTCCATATGTATTAGGTTTGGTATTATTGTTTCCAGTCTCTTAGTCATGAGTCCAGCCATCATCTTATAGTCTGTGTTTAATATAGATATTGTCCTGTATGAGGAGCATAACAAGGGGTCCCTGGCAGGCTTGGGCAGCACCGCAATTGCTGCATATGCCTATGAGGGAGGGGGGGCCCCCCCTTCAACCAGTAGCATATTATATACTCTGAACAGGATAGGCGCTACCTGGGCTTTAAAAACTTTATAAAATTCAGCAGGGTATCCATCCATTCCTGGACATTTCCCAGTCTTAATCCGTGATATTTCAGTGATGATTTCTGATTCTCTAATAGGATAATAGGAGCTATTAATTTAGCTACTTCCTCCTCTGCTACTTGGGGCAAATGGAATGCATCTATAAATTGAGAGATCTTATTCAGGTCAGGGGAGCGCCCACCCCATACAGTTCCCTATAATATTCTGTAAAAGCCTCTGCTATATCTGGTGTACTGTGGAGTGTTCGGCTGGTATTAGGATGCTTAAGTCTACTTATGGTTGCCCTGGTCTTTCTTTGTCTTAGCCTGCAGGCTAATAATGTCAGTGCCCTTGGACCCCCTTCATAGTGTTTTTGTCTAAGACATAACAAATTATTTTCCACTTGATAGTCCAGAATAGCACTAAGTGCCTTTCTGGTGGCCAGGACCTCCTTTTCCTTCTTTGGATCATACTTCCCTTTAAGGGCTAGTTCTAGCTCTCCAATCTGGGTCAGCAAGGCAACTTTCCTAGCCTCCCTTTTTCTCTTGTTATGTGCGGCTATGGCAATCAACTTCCGTCTCAGTACTGCCTTTTTTGTGTCCCGCAGAATAGCTGGGGAAATCTCTGGGCTGTCATTAATTTCTGAAATGGCATCTTGAATTAGTTTCTGTTTGTCCTTCCCCTGTATAAGAGCTAAATTAAGGCACCATGAAGTTCTCTTTTGATTTTGCCCCAATTGTATCTGGATTATCTGAGGGGCATGGTCAGAAAGGTATATTTCCCCTATTTCTATACTTTTTATCTGTGAAGTTGCTTCCTTATTTACCAGAAAATAGTCTATTCTTGTATTTACCTTATGTGGTGAAGAAAAGAAGGTATAATCCTTTTGACTATGCACTTCTCGCCACACATCAGTGAATCCTATGTCTGTCAGAAGTTTACTCTCTTTCTGGGCCACTCTCCTATCTGACCTCAGCATCATGGAAGAAGTGCCTGAGTGTTCATTTAGTGCTAAATTTAAATCACTCCCTATAATTAAGGTTCTTTCTGCCCATTCCACCAGTTTGAGGTATAATCTTCCATGGAAAGCATAATCAGAACTTGGGGGGGCATATATTGAAGCCAGTGTGAGTTTTTGCCCATTATAAATGCTTTTTAGAGCTGCTAGACATCCATCAGTATCCACCATTCTGTCCTCAAATTCAAAGGCCACCCTTCCTGCCACCAGTACCACTATACCCCTGCGGTGTCCTCCTTTATACGAGGAGGCCACTACCTTCGAGAACCCAAATTTATTTCGTTTCTCGTGCTCCGTGGCAGATAAGTGGGTCTCCTGTAGCATACAAAATTCTACTCTGGATTTTTTAACAAAAGAAATAACTTTGCTACGCTTAACTGGGTTCATGAGCCCATTTACATTGAATGTGAGGATTTTGGTGGCTATACTATTCACATATCTGCAATGCCCCTTTATAAGCCCCTGCAACTTTTTCTTCCATGTGTTTTGATGAGAGTGGTCCTAGGAAGGTTGGAGTTGCATCAGCCAGAAAAACAGCAGCATTTTGTGAACAATTGTTAACTGTGTACAGTAAAACCATAAATGTACCATCTATGTCTGACAAGTATAACATCAATTGGCAGACATTTCTAAAAATGTAGCAAACAAACAATATGAAGAACAAACCTTGACAAATCTTCAAATAGTGACTTCCAGAGTGGAAGGCCTAAGAATGAAGGCCTTTTTGCCCTGTTCTGCTTACAGGAAAGGGCTGAAGGGGGTGCTAGGTTTCCCCTGTGTTGGGGAGCCCCCTTTCTGAGTTCACACATGGCAGTGTAGGGCTCAGTTTGTGATATAATATCCACTTATCAGAACACTTACTAGAAGTGTTTGGCTGGCGCAAGAGAACTTGTTTGAGTATATCTCTTTTTTTCGTCCTACAGCCTGTTCTTAAGTATAGCATATTATGTCAAGGTTCAGCAGTTGTCTGCCTCCCCCCCACCCCAAACATCTACTGGGGATCGCTCTCCCCCTTCCCCAAAACCAACCACCCCCTTGTATAACTTAAAATACTCCACAGTGGAGTGGTCTTGTTGATAAATATTTTAATAAACACCAGGGCTGGCTATAAACATGGGGGAGGGGGGATACTTTGAAATTAGGCCATTTAAGATCTTATTAGTCTCTCAGTCCTCTCCTTCATCAGACAGCTCAGTCTCCACTGCTCCAGGTTTCTTTTTCATCAAGTCCTGCAAAAGTTGAATAGGGTTTGGGGAGCCATGAATTTTGCCTTCTCTGGACCTCTTTCTCGTGTTTAGTTGCCAATCCATGGTTGCTGCTTTGTATCTCGGCTGCAGTGACGCGGGAAGATCAGGCACCGAGATATCTTGTCTCTGCATGGCTTCACTGGCTTTGCAGGGGGACTCGTAGATCTCCGGGCCTTCTGCCCAGTGAATTCTAAGGCAAGCAGGGAACGGGGTCTGTATCTTGATTTTTTGTTCCTGTAGTACTTTAGTCAAAGGATTGTATGCCATCCTCTACTGTTGAATCATCGTTGGGTAGTCCTGGTCGAAATAGAGACATGAATATAGGTATTTGATGTCTTTCTTTAGCCAGACACGATGCAGACATCCTCCTTTGTTCTATAGCTGCTGAACTTAATGATTATGGAGTGCGGTCATGCCGAGGGGTCTTTATGCTTAGGAAACATGGCTCTCTGAGCTTGGTCTATGTGCATTTCTTAGGACGGAGGCAGTTCCAGCACATCTCTAAGCAGATCAGTCATAAAGTCTGCCATAAATCCCATTTCTGACCCTTCTTTCAAGCCATATACCTAGGGATGTAAGTTTGTAATGGCAGTCATACACATCATTGATTGCATGACGTTTGATCTTTATTCAGGACTTCCATGACTTTCACTAGTGTCATCAGAATATAGCAATGATGACAGTGCCACAACATTTACTACTGTTTATT
Organism: Neoceratodus forsteri; assembly: GCA_016271365.2. NCBI lineage: Eukaryota > Metazoa > Chordata > Ceratodontiformes > Ceratodontidae > Neoceratodus > Neoceratodus forsteri. The sequence goes on from CM057453.1 coordinate 810,889,771, forward strand.
AATGATTTCATGAACAAACAATGAGTCATTAAAACCTCATTCATAACAAACTTACATCCCTACATGTACCCACAGGTGTCTCGACGGGAATGGCTTTCCAAGTCTAGCCATTTTTGATCCAAGTCTATAATGTGGTGGCAAAGGGCCTGCACTGTTCTGCCCAGATGCAGCAGGCTGTCCTCACTCTATGAAAGGCGATCCTCTGCCTCCTGCACTCTATTCTCCACTTGGTTTAGTTTAGTATTGAGCTGCCCGAATTCCGTTTTATTTTCAGCTCGCATTTCTTTGAGCTCCTTTGGGATGAGCTTGAATCTATTTCTGGAGAGGCAATCCATTTCTTCATCTGTGTCATACATCTCTGCAGTTTCAGTTGTGCAGGCCGAGGTCACCATGCGGGCGGGGGAGCCGAGTTGCATTCCTATTCCTTCCTTCTCTCCTTTTAACTGCTGGAACCTAGTTCGGAAGTTCCTTTCCTTCTGTAAACCCCCTCCTGACATTTTATATTGTTTTTTCCCCATTTTTCCGATTTTAAGGGTGTTTTATCTCAGGCTGAGGTGGGAGCTCTCTAGCTATCACCTATCTTGCACCATGGCAGAACCAGAAGGCTGTTATTTTTGGTTCCCATTAGTTCTGCTCGACAGATTTCTGAGCTTCAGGCTCTCTAGTGTGAGGAGCCTTATTTGATTTTTCACAGACGGTGTTATTGCGCACTAATCATAAGTTTCTTCCCAGGGTGGTGTCTGAGTTTACTCTGAACAAGTCTATCCACCTACCTGTTTATTTTCCTGAGCATGTCAGTCCAGGGGAAGCATTGCTCCATACGTTAGATGTGCGCAGAATTTTGAAATATTATCTGCTCAGAACTAAGGACTGCAGAAAGTCAAAGCAGCTGTTTGTTGCTTTCACCCCAGGAAGAGAGGGCATTCAGGTTTCTAAACAATGTTTGTCCAAATGGTTGGCACATTGTTTTGGGTTCTATTACAACAAGCATGGCAAAGAGTTGCCAGGGGCGGCGAAAGCCCATATCACAAAGGGCATGGCTATCTCTGTGGCCTGTTTCAAGGGGGTCTCAGCCACTGACATCTGTGCTGCTGCCACCTGGAGTACCGTCCGTACCTTCACTTAGCACTACAGTTTGGACATTGCCTCTAGAGCCCATGCAGGTTTTGGCAGGGCTGTTCTGCAGGGCTAGACTGTTCTGTTGCACGTGTAACTGCTTGGGATTCATTTCTGTGGTGTGACCTGATGACTGAGATACCCGTGAAGAAGACAGAATAGTTATGTAAGAACTTACTGTAACAGTAGATTTTCAAAGGGATCTCAGTCATCAGGTCTGCCTTCTTCCCCACCATCCTCTCTTGTCGGGTTTTCTTCCCAGAACTGGCTTGCTGGTATATCCAGCCTTTTATTTTGGCCTGGGCATCTGTTTCTATCCTTGGTCCCCTATGGTGTGGGTTTGCTTCCTAGTCTCTGAGGGAAAAAACTGAGGAGGGAGCAGGGCTGCTCACACCTTTATAGGGTTGGTGATGTCGGCAGGTGACATCGGTGTGGACGGCCCTAGTGGTACTGCTGAAAATATTCCGTGTGGATCCTGCTTCACCAACAGTGAAGTTCCTGTGGTGTGACCTGATGACTGAGATTCACATGACACATGCATGTACTGCCTGTGCAGGCAACACAACATGGTAGGGTGCGACCTTTGATTAAGCATGCTTCCAGAGTCCCTCGAGAACAGGAAGCTCTGGCTTTTACTGGGTCAGCCTTTGGAATGGAATCTGAAGGACTGCTCTAAGGGCTGCAAGAAGGCCTTGGCTGTGGCCTGGTTGGCTTAGCAACTTGTGGCCCTTGAGGCAGCAACAGCCGTGATGGGCACTTCCTCGGTCTCAGCGCTGTTCCTAGCTGGGCCAGCATTGGAGGGTCATTCACTGGAGGATTGGGACATGTGTTTGGCCCTCAAGACCCTGAGGGAGAGCTCCATCCAGTGCGATAGTAAGAAGCACATGCACTGTCAGTCACAGGACCGGGAGAGATTGTGGCCCTCCTGATCCCTTGACTTGCTCGACCGCTCAGTGGCTGTTGAGTGCCCCTCAGCCAAGGGGCAGGTTGGACAGGTAGAGGGTTCATTGATCCCCCCCCATTGAACAAGTCGACCTCCACTTCTGAAGAGCAGACCATGCAGACATTTCTCAAGCCTGTCAGACAAGGTCAAGGATTTGATCTCGCAGACCCCGGTGCTCCCTGTCTGCACTTAGGAAGATGTGGTCTGGTCAGTGTCCCCATCCAGTTATCGGCAGGAGCTACCTCCACTGGCAGTCGAGCCTTGCACACCTATGCTGATTAACATGGACCACCATGTGCTTTACTGTGATCAGCCAGGAGGTCCACTTCACTGTCAACTGGCCAGTCCACAGTTGAGGTTACGGTCAAGATCTTGATCATGGTGTTTACACTTTCGATCCCACTCAGACAGGAGGCATTGCTGTTGATGCTTCTCGACCTCCTCATCTTCAAGTGAGGAGAGGCACTGTTGCAAGCTACAAGGGTGCTGCTAGGAGCTCTTCTGGCAACAGTGGACCATCATAAGGCAGAGTAGGGCTCTACCATCCTGACCTCTGGTCACCTGGCCAATGCCAGTGGCACCCCTGCTGGTACACACCACTCAGGTGCCCGCCCCCTACACCTGCTTCTCCACCTCTTCTGGTGGAGCCTCCACCACCACAGCTGACAGTGGTGCTCCAACCAAGGAGGCCCATTGAGCCATTTGCTTGCCAGTCTGGTTGTTGATGAGGATCGCCCTGGGAGAGAATACTCTGGAGGACTGTGGTGAAAAATGGTCAAGGGCCATTTTTTGAGGAGTCCACTGACTAATCAAATTATGAGTCCTTGGTCTCCTCTGGGACTCCCCTTATTGACCAAGGATCTGTCGAGCAGTTGATCACTGAGCATGACCAGTGTCCTTTGAGGCAGTTCTCCATCTCATCTTGGAGTCCATGTCTGTCCCTCTTGAGCCAGTTCAAAGGAGGGCCAAGTATCCCCTTATGGACATTTTGGACTGGAATGAATCTCCAAGGGTTGTCTTCCCTGTGGCTGAGGCCAGATTGGGACTGGCTCTGAAACTTTGGCAGCATCCAGCATCCTACGGCACCCTCAGCCCATGTGATCCACAAGTATGCAGTCCCTACAGGATCCCTCTCTGGGTACTTGGTCCCACCCCTCTGTGGAAAGTTTGGTCACAGATTCAGTGTTCTGCAAATCACAACACCAGGGGATGTGGATAAGCATCAAGACAAGGAGTACCACAAGACTAACCACACTGCTAAAAAGGTGTATACTTCTGTGACCCTGGGTCTCCATCAGGCTAGTTATGCCGTAATGATGGCAAGCTTCAGTCACTCACTGACAGGGGTCTTCAATTCAATCCTCCATTACCTCCCTGCTGATCAGTGAATTGTGGTGATGGTCATCATAGACCTGGGTTAATCATTGGCTAAACACCAGCTCCAGACAGCTTTGGACATGTGCAACTCATGCACCCGTGCCATGGCAGCAGCCATCTCCAAGTGTCACAGGGCCTGGCTATGTCTCTCTCTCTCCACCTTCATGGCAGACACCAAACATAAGCTGGCCAATGTCCTTTTCTTTGGCTGTGGGGTGGAGGGACATGTCACCAGGATTAAGACATCCGGTGCCACCCTAGATTCTGTGGCATCATCCTAGAAGGATCTGTAAAATAAGCCTAAGAAGCAGACTTTTCGGGTCTTTAAGCCACAGCTTCCTCGGCAGCTGCCCCAACAGGAGCAGTACCAGGCCTGGAGCCCCAAGCAGAATGGACATTAGATGTGTCTGTGAACATTTATTTCATGATTATTTTGCAATAAAGCATTTGAAAAAGATGAAATAAGTGTGACTGGATTTTGTTGGAGTGCAGGACTGTTGGAGAAGAGCAGTACCAGGCCTGAAGCCCCAAGCAGAATTTTGGGGGCCAGGCTTCTAAGAAAGGAGGGGGCGGGGAAGTGGTGCCCCTCTGGCCGCAGCTGCTGGAGCACCCATAAAAGCTGCCCAGTGATAGGTCGGTGGACATCTTCCCTCCACCTGTCCTGTCCCTGTCCGCACTGCTCTTCAGAGATCGGCTACCTCACTTTTTACCACATTGGTCCGTTATCACATCAGACAAGTGAGTGTTGGATGTAGTGTGCAGAAAGTTGCCTCTGGACTTCAAAGCTCTCCCACCTTTTCCACTCACCTTAGGGGTCCAGGGTGTCGCAGGTCACACTGTCCACCATTTGGGAGGACATTGCTCAGTGATTTGCAAAAGCAGTGATAGCCCATGTCCCAGGTGCCCTGGCCAGTCAGAGTTACACATCCAGGTATTTCTGGTCCTGAAACAGACTCGGGGGAAGGGGCTGGCGCCTTATATTGGATCTGCATGATCTGAACCAGTTCATGCAGAAACACACGTTCTGGATGGTAACTGAATTAGATGATTCCATCACTAGAGCAGGACATGTGGTTCTGCTCCCTAGACCTCCAGGATGCATTTTGCCACATCCCTGTCTGTCATTCCCATCGTCGTTACCTCTGGTACTGAGTGGAAGGGCTCTGTACCTGTTCCAGGTCATGCCCTTTGGCCTTTCCCCAATGCCTAGGGTCTTCACCAAGTGCATGGCATTAGTGGCAGCTGATCTTCGGCACCATGGCCAGGGTGTACCCCAACCTATTTGACTGGCTGTCAGCTTGTCCATCCCAGGAGGCCATGAAGAGGTCCAGAGACCTAGCTCTCTAGACTTGTTGAAGCTTGGGCCTGTTGGTTAAGTCAGACAAATCTGAACAGGTACTGAAGCAGGTGATTAAGTTCATCAGGGCACAACTTGACTCTCCATGGGCCAATACCTGCCTTCCTGTGGCATGGGCACTGGATTTTACCTCATTTGCTTGATCATTTCAGGTTTGGCTCTCACACCCTGCCCAGAATTTCTTGAGGCTTCTGGAGTATATGGCATTATGCACCAGCATAGTCAGTTGGGCCCACTGACAGATGTGTCACCTCCAGTGAAAGCTGGGCTGTCAGTGGTCCCAACGCCTAGGACACATGGACCACCCTGGGATGCTATCCAGTGATGACTGATCCCAGAACACCTAGAGAAAGGAATCCCATTTGTCCATCCAGAACCGACTGTCATGCTCACAATGGATGCAACTCCAGTGGGGTGGGGAGTGCTCCTGGCGGACCACAGAGCCCACAGGTTGTGGTCACCCAGGGAGTCCAATTACACATAAACCTGCTGGAGCTTCATGCAGCACTACTGGCACTGACGATATTCGCTCTTCTAGTCAGGGTTCAGGTCGTGCAGGTCCAGACGGATAACACCATGACCATGTTGTACCTGAACAGGCAGGGCGGAACTCACTTCATTCCCTTGTGTTGGAATGTCCTCCACACCTGGGTCCCCATGTGCAGCCTGAGTGCAGATCTCCTGTCGATTCATGTTGCAGGAGAGCACAGTCAGCTGGTGAATGCTCTCAGCCAGGTTGGAGAGCTGTTGGGCAGTGGTCCCTGCATCAGTAGGTGGTGAACCACCTGTTCTTCCGATGGGGCACTCCTCTAGTGGATCCGTTTGCCTCCTGGGAGAATGCCAAATTGAGGCTGTTTTGTGTCTACCCCCACAGTCTGGGACACCGCTGTGGGATGTCTTCACGAGGCCCTGGACCCCAGCCCTTGCGTACACCTTCCCTTGCTTCCACTTGATCCACATGGTTATAGTCAAGGCCCAGAAGGACAAGTCACAGATGATACTGATAGCTCCAGACTGGCCAAGGCAGTTCTCGTACCCAGATCTTTGTCTCTACCTGTATCTTTTGACCAGACTTAGGGAAATTGTTCTCCACCTGGACCTGCAGTTCCTGCACCTCATGGCCTGGTTCCTGAGTGACTGGAGTTCCAGACCTTGGGTCTCTTGGATGAGGTGTTGCATGCTCTTTCAGAAATCAGTCTTCATCATTCATTCCTGCTTATGGGTCTAGGGCCAGAGGCACTAGAACCCCACAGGAGCAAAAGTCTTTTTCAGCCAAGGGGACTGATGCCAGTGCCAGAGCAGCCCGTGAGGCAGACATAGTAATGTCACACTTGTGGGTTGACCAGTTACCAACACCAGCCTGTTAGCTTCCTCAGTTCAGTTTTCCCCACTGTCTAGTGCACACTGTGGGAATTTCATCATCACAACTGTGTCACAGTACCCTCCTCAGTTTGCTGCCTTTAGTTTGATGCTGTACCTCTCAACACCAAGGCTTCTCGGTGCTGTTTTATTATTTATAGTTTCTTTCTTCTTTTCACTGCAGTGCTGAACACTTTTTCTCTCCTTTTTTCTCTGTTTTTTGTCTGTGGCACCATGGCCAGTCCTGAGGAGTGTAAGGACAAGAAGAAGCATCACAGTGGCCCTCCTACATGTTGGTGCTCCTGTGGGGCCCACATTGCCATTCAGGACTGGCATGACATCTGTTCAACCTGCCTTAGTGCCACCAATGAAATGGAATGATCTTCTTTGGGGATATCTCTGTCATCAGGTCACGCCTATGGAACTTAGCCGTCAGGCACTAGGACTCCACGGAAGCTTTTCTGCAGCAGTTTACTAGGGGCTGCCCATGCCGACATCAGGCTCTGACATCACTCACCCTATAAAAATGTGGGTGGCCCCGTTCCCTCCTCAGTTCTTTCCTGCTGTCAACCATTCGCTCATGGACTCTGTGGAAGCTTCTTCACTCAGTTCAACTGCCAAAAAGTTTCTAACCGTTTCTTTTTATTTGCCAATGAATCACTTTTATTAAAAGTGATTCCTAAGGAGGAGGGCCTGCCAGCCACATGCACAATGGCAAACATTTGTGTATTGCTGAAGCCAGGCAAAGAGAGTGCAGAGTATTCCTCATTTAGGCCGATATCCCTCCTTAATCGTGAATGTAAAATAATAGCTAAGGTATTATCCTTACTATTAGGAAAACTCCTACTGCAAATTATCCACCCTGACCAAACTGGCTTCATACAAGGTAGATTAGCATATCACAATATAAAGAGACTCTGAACATCATCTGGTGGGGTACTAAACACCCGGAGAGCACGTGCATCCTCTCTGTGGACTCAGAGAAAGTGTTTGATAGACTAGAATGGACGTACCTATTTGAGGTACTGCACAGATTTGGTTTATTTATTTATTTATTTAGCTTTTGTTGACCAGGTAAGTACACTAGACAAGACAATTGCCTATTTTCAGGTATGACCCGGGAGAGTACAGGAATTACAGATTTGAATACATAGGATGACATGGTACAGATTAAAAACATCTTACAAGTCATGTGAGGACAACATAATACAAATTAGTCATGTGAGGACAACATAATACAAATTAGTCATGTTAGGACAACATGATACAGATTAAAACAGCTTACAAGTCTTGTAAGGCATAGTTTTGTTAAGTATGTACACCACAGAGTAACACATGTAGCAACTAAGAGCAGTTACAAGAGGCACAGTTGAGAAGCAACAGATACAACACTATTTACGGCATACAGCATAGAGCCTCAGAAGTAGAGTCTTTTGTCCAGGAATACGTCCAGGAGAGAGGAGTGCAGTGTTAGATCATGGGGGTTTGGGGAAACCACAGGCCGAAGAGAGTTTGAGGTGGTTTCACAGGGAGGAACGAAGGCAGCCCTGTGAGGGGGAGGAGCGGACCTGGGCAGGGAAAGTTTTCTACAGTCTGGGAGCACACGTAGCAAAATCCCTACCTCCCATTTGAGTCTGGGTGGCAGGTATCTTAAGGATGGCGGGCCCCTGAGACCTGAGGGAGTAGGATGAGGAGGCAACCGGGATAAGGGATTTCGCCAGCCCCGGGGGGGTGCCAGTGCCAAGGACCTTTCCCATGAAGCACCCTAGGACAAAGTCTATGTGATTTGAGGGGGAGAGCCAGTTTAGCTTACTGTAGAGGTCACAATGGTGGGTGGGACGGGGGGCAGCCAAAGCAAAGCGGCAGACATTGTTGTAGGCAGTAGACCACCTAGAGAGGTGAGCTTTGGTGGAGTGGGCAAACAAAAGGAGCCCATAGCAGAGCGAAGGGAGTAGCACACCGCTGGCGAGAGCAATACGGGCAGCAGGAGTAAGGTTGCTTTTAACTCTGTAGGCCAGACCCAGTTTGCAGTTGACAGTCTTGCATGTATTCTGAATATGGCGGCCAAGGTCAAGCTGTGGGTCCAGCGTCACCCCAAGGTATTTAAAGTTGTCGATGGCAGGAATCGGAACACTGTCGGTACCAGAAACACAGAATGGAGTAGGGGAGGCCTTAATCTTGGCCTGAGACCCAAAGAGCATGGCCTGTTTTTTTTTTTAGATTAATAACCAACTTGTGGGATGAGATCCATGACTGAATGTTCCCCAGGTCCTCACTCAGATGGCAATTGATGACCCCTGTCTCCGGGGAGTGAGTCAGGATGACCAAGTCATCTGCATAGAGGATTGGCTTACAGTGAACAGCGGCTGCGGGGAGATTTACAAAAATGGAAAAGAGCAGGGGCCCCAGGACAGAGCCTTGGGGGACACCCATGGTTACATGAATAGAGCCTGAGAGCTCCTTGCCATATTTGACCAGTTGGTTCTGCTGTGTAAATAGTTGGAGAACCAGCTAAGCACATCAGGAGATAGACCAAAGGATCTAAGCTGAGTGGAGAGCATGGCATGAGCAACAAGATCGAAGGCCTTGGAGAGATCTATAAAGATAGCCCCCGAGAGTTTGCCCTGGTCCATGATGAGACAGTGACAAGGGCAGAGGATGTGCTGTGCCCTTTCCTGAAGCCATGCTGCACAGGTGACAATAGGTCATGTGACTGCAAGTACTCTGAGAGTTGCCCAGCCACAACTTTCTCAAGAAGTTTGCTGACCGCTGACAAAATGGATATTGGGTGGTAGTTTTCTATTAGTTTGGGGTTCCCCTGTTTAAGGATCAGGACCAACCTGGCGACCATCCATATGTCTGGAATAACACCAGACGACAGGGACAAGTTGAAGATATGTGCCACCAGGGGGGCAAGCCAAGAAGCACCAAGACTGAGGAGCTTCGGTTCGAACCCATCATGGCCAGCACTCGAGAAGGGGAAGAGGCCCGAGAGCAATCTCTGCACCTCTTGCACCATCACAGCCTTAAAATGAAAGGATGGGTGGGGTGGTGATGGTGCTGGGACCTGTTCACCATTATCACCTCCACCAGGGGGAATGACGAGGTGAAAGCAGACAGGTCAGAAAAATACTGGTTAAACGTATTTGCGATGGTTAGCGAGTTATTGCAGCTAGCACCATCAATAATCATATCAGAGGTCTCAGCACTATGGGAACCACTAACTATGTTTTAATGTTTCTCCAGAACCTCCTGGGGTCCCTGGCTGAGTTCAGCAGTGCAGTTTTGCAAAACTCACTTTTAGCAGCCCTTATCCCCTCCTTACACTCATTTCTGAGTTTCCTGTACTTCTGAAAAACAGCCTGATCTGCCATGGCCTTGAATTTTGCCCAGCACTTATCTCTATACTTCAGGAGGGCTAGAAGGCTACCATGTAACCATTTTGTAACCGATCCCCTGACCCTCCATCTGATGAGGGGGGCATGCTTATCCTGCAGAGCCCTAAGAGAGATGAGGAAGTGACTGACTGCAGATGGGAAGTCCTGGGCATTCCATACTGCTGACCAGTCGGTGTGCTAGAGATCATCATGGAAGGAGCCAGGATCAAACCCGGAGTAGTTTCTAACCTGAATGATCTTATGCTGAATTTTCAGGGAAGGGATCTTCCACACACAGTACATGGGGGAGTGGTCAGAGATGGAATCGGGAAGGATGCCTGACAAACTGATCCTCTCCGGTCTGTTTGTCAGGACCCAGTCCAGAAGACAGCTCACCCCACCACTGGGTGAGCACCTGGTAGGATCCTTGATAAGTTGTGACAGGGAGAGACCCGCAAGCAGCGGCTCAAATGCTTTGGTGTTACTACCAAGCCAGTTAAAGTTGAGATCACCTAGGATAATTAGCTCATTATGCCGGGTCACAGCGCCAACTGTGTCGAGGAGGACGGACAGCCCTTCTAGGCCCCCCTTGGGAGGATTGTAGGAAAATATCACATGTATCTTTTTGGTCATCCCAAGCAACAGTACTGTGTGCAGTAACTCACAGGGGGATTGTACTGGCTGTTGGCAGGGTAAAACCAACAGGTTTTGAGGTGGCTCCTGTAATAGACCAGGATGCCACCCCCCCTTTTTTCCTGGACGATCAAGCCTGACGAGGTCATACCCAGGGAGGGCACACACAGAATTTGGAGTAGAGGGTTTAAGCCAAGTTTCTGTTATGCCAAGGATGTCAGGGCTGTGGTGGGTGACCCAAACGAGAAGTTCCGCCAAATTAGGTAGGAGGCTACGGATATTGAGATGAGCTATTTTTAGCCCTTTGACAGCCGACCAGCCCATCGCAGAGGGGGTGGCTTGGCAAGGTGGTCCAAGGTTTAGCTCGATGTCACCCGCTAGCGCTAGGGTCACCAGTAGTAGCCAAAGGAGATGCCTTAAGGGAGGGAAGCCATCCCTGGCCGGCGGCTTGCAGCCATATCTCCTGACCATATGGGCAGGACTCAGGAAGCACCTCAGATCAAGACTGCAGAGAACCCAGGGAGGGGGTCTGCCTCCAGCAAGTAGGTTGGAGAATGTGAAGTCAGTCTCCATCAGCTGGGTACAGGAGCCCCAGGGTTCACCCACGGTAGGAGCACCGACACACGTAAGCCAGGGGATGCTAAGGACAGTGAGGAGACCGAATGCGAGTGGGCACATGAGTGAAAGGGGTGTCACTTTCTTTGATAGGTGCTTAGGGTTCCCCATGTCAATACCAGTGGTAGATGTCAGGGAGCGATGTAAAAAATGATGCTAGTCACTGGGTCCCAAGTAGCAGCCAGTAGGGCCTCCCACCAAAGGAAAAAAGAACTGGGTGCAGCTGATTTTTCAGCAGCTACCTTCCACACTTACGAGTTTATGAGCCCACTCAGTACATGTGACAATTGGCTATGCTATGCAAGCAACACGGAGCAGGTAGGTTTCAAGGCAGTACAGTAGACAATATTAATTAAGCTGGTAATCAGACAAGTCAACAATATTAATTAAGCTGGCAATCAGACAAATAGAATAGTCAGTGCACCCTTGCGAGATAAATGATGACGCAGCTAACAGACTGTGTAACTGGTAAGTTACTATGCAGTACAGCAGACAGGATTAATTACGCTGGCAATCAGTCATTAGAATAGTCCATGCACCCTTGAGATATGTGATCATGAACTAACAGCCTGTATAACAGTCGCACCAGAGGGTGCACTAGGTTTGTGAAACAGATATGCTAATAAATTTTGATGGCAGCTAGGTTCCTGTCTTATGCCAGCTCCGATTGGTCCTGGTCAGCGGGAGGGCATGGCTACCGGGCATTTAAGGGAAGGAGGGAACGGGGTGGGCAGGTGGGACAAAAATCAAGAGATAGTACTGTTTCAGTTGCTTCTTCTGCAGCTGCCACCCAGCCACTCCGAGAATAAAGTTATTTTGCAGCTTCAGCTGCTGATACCCAGCCCCTCCGATCGAATCCTTTCCCAAGATGAGTGATTACTTGATTTTCATCGGTAGAGGTCTGCTCGGTTTTCTGGCGCCTCAACCCCGAGGTGCTGCGGTCTTCAAGCGGTGCAGGGGGAGTCACTGGCAAGAGCCGCCCACTCCATCCTGGCGAGAATCAGTCCAAAGTATGGATATCAGGCCAGCCTTTAAACCCAGGCTGCCCGAGCATCACAGTTTCTGTAGCCAATTGGCACTGTTGCCTTTTTTGAAATGGCAGTTGGACCACAAATGTTGCTGGGCTGGGGCTTCATTGAAAAACAAAGGGCTGGCTGGCGAGAAAAGCAAAATCGAGAGGTAGTGAGATGTAGTTCTGTTTTAGCTGCTTCTTCTGCAGCTGCCGCCCAGCCCCTCTGAGAATAAAGCTCTTTTGCAGCTTCAGCTGCTGATACCCAACCCCTCTGATCGAATCCTTTCCCAAGACGAGTGATTACTTAATTTTCATTAGGGGAGGTCCACCTGGTTTTCTGGCGCGTCAACCCCGAGGTGCTGCGGTCATCAAGCGGTGCATGGGGAGTCGCTGACAAGAGCCGCCCGCTCCCCCCTGGTGAGAATCAGTTTAGGGAAGGAATGTATTAGTTTGGTCAAAATTCTGTATTGGATGTCGACAGCTCTGGTATTAGTAAATGGCTCATCAATGGGGGAATTCCAATTATTTAGAGGCACAAGGTAGGGCTGCCCCCTTTCACCCCAACTATTTGCCATGGCAATAGAATCCCTGGCGGTCAAGATAAGGGAAACCCAAATGATTACAGTGGTTGTGGGCCCAGGTGGTTAACAGCACAAAGTTACCCTATATGTGGATGACCTCCTGTTATAGCTGACAAATCCTGAAAAATCAGTGCCAGCCCTACTAACAATAGTGCAGGCTTTTGCGAGCTTCTCAGGCCAGAAATCGGAAATTATGTCCTTAAATGGTCAGAATGGGAAAAAAACAGAGTGATACCTGGGGACTTAAGGGGGTACAAAACTATTTTACATATCTAGGGATCATGGTGAGCAGGAATATACAATTACTTCATAAGCTAAACTATCTGCCTCTCATTAAAACTATTCTCTCAGAACTCGGTAGGTGGACAGGGTTGCCTATCTTGTGGATAGGAAGAATTAATCTTATTAAAATTAATATTCTTCCAAGAATACTGTATATTATGCAGATGGTACCATTTAGCCCTACTATGCTGGACATAAAACAACTTGAAAGTGGATTTAGTAAGTTCATATGGAGGGGTAAGAAACCCAGAATGGCATTTAATAGATTGAAAGCATCTAAATTAAAAGGAGGATTGGAATTTCCAGATTTAAAAGGGTATTATCTTGCAATGCAGTACTGCTATATACATAATTGGGTAAACAGAGGAGAAGCAGCTCTGTGCCTGGATCTAGAACAGGGGAAAAGTCCAGGCAGATTAACGACTTACCTACAGTAGCACCAGGAGGAGAGAAAGCATATGGATGCACAGTGAATCCCAACCCAATGGTGTCAGCGGTGCTTGAGGCCTGGAAAAGCATTAAAAATAGGTGGGGTGCATTGAGAGACATCACATTCCTGGTGCCTATAGCCAAGAACCCAAAGTTCTTGCCTGGACTCGAGAACCCGGGCCTGAAGGACTGTAATACCATAGGGGTCAGATGTATAGGAGACCTATGGGGAGCTGGGGGAATTTACCCTGTTGATAGAATCAGAGAAAGCCTAAACATATCAAATTCATATTTTTTCCACTATCTGCAAGTGAAACACTATGGGAATAAACTGTTTGAGGGATTATCAAGAGGTAGTACAATACCCAAGACAGAGATAATTTTGGAGGGAATACTGACAAGATAAGATTGAAATGGGAGAAGGAATTAGAGGTTCCCATATCACAGGAAGTGCGGGAGCAATTAGTGGTATCACATATGGGGCTACTTATCTGTAATAAGGCAAAGGGGGTGCAGTACAAATTCTTACACCACCTGTTTCATTCACCAGTGATGGTACATAGGTACAATCTAAAGATCTCCCCGAAGTGTGGCAAATGTGCAAAGGAGGTAGGAACGTGTTTCCACTACTTTTGGAAATGTGAAATAATTAAGGACTACTGGCAACAAATGGTCTGGAAATAAAACTCATGTGGGGACAGGAAATGGAAATGACACCTATATCTCTCTCCTCATGGGAATGATGAAGGGGGGACAAGGACTGGGTCCCTTGTCCTAGATGGATTCGGGTGATGCTGGTTCTGGTCAGACAAATCATTCTCAATATGTGAGTCTCATGTGTCAGACCTACTACCCTCATGTGGAAGAATTTACTTATGACATTACTAGCCATGGAAAGGCTCACATATACCTTAACAGGTAGAGAGGAGATGTTCTGTAGAATGTGGGGTCAGTTCCTGTCTTTCCTATCACCAGTATAGACCATGATCCTCGGGGAAGGGGGAGGCTAATGGGCACCCTTATAGCAGAAAATAAAGATGCACACACATTGATTCAGACAGCTTTAAAATATATTTATTTAAAGCAAGCTGACACACAACACATCAGTTCAAAAGCTACATGAAGGTATTACAGATTGCACTTGTTATGTGTAGTACAGCTTTAAGAAATCTACTTCCTGTGAGTTTTCCTGTGTGTGTGTGTGTGTTAAGAACAGTTTTCCCCTTATATCTGTGCTGAATAGAAGTAAACAGAGAAGGCCTAAAGTTCTGTGGTGCATGTGTTCTTATTACCAAGACCCTGATGTGTTTAATCTACTTATTTTTGGCCACCAAATGCAACAAACTGGTGACAAGGACGGGGGACATTTTAATAGCTCCAGCTTACTGAATTACACCATTTTGTGACTTTCTGCATTGGAGGCAAATAAGCAATTTTGAACTGTACAGTATCATGGCAACTTCAACCAGCTTTGAGAGTTTTACAGGAACAGACTGGGATACATGGTCCAGACGGTTTGATCAGTGGTTATTACTTCATCCTGCCATACAATCAGCAAATGAACAGTTACAGGGTGAGCTTATTTGAGATGCTTTCTGTACTTACTTGGGGAGTGAAACCTTCAAACTTTTATGCAGTCTGTGTGTACTGGACCAGCCAGGGATTTGTCATATCAAGAGCTAAAGGCTAAATTGAATGCACAGTACAGTTTAACAACTTTTCCGAGGGCTGAACGTTATGAATTCTACAGTTACCATCAGAAACCAGGTCAGTCATTACAATCTTATTTGGCTGAGATCAAATGCTTAGCTCTCACGTGTGAGTGGAGCAGGAAGCATCTTGAATCTAATTTAGCTGATACGTTTGTTAAGGGGTTGAATAATGAACATTGGATTAAGCAGTACTTTCTGTAAGTGTCAAGAAGTCTGCTGATGAACTTTTACAGATGGCACAAATGTAAAAATGAGGTACAAGTAACTGCAGTAAACCCCAATTGAAACAGCTCAAGCCTATGTATAAACCACTGTTTTCAAAGAAAATTTCAACCACTTCACCCAAACTGCATGAGCAGTACAAATGTACAGCACGTGGGTCTTCTCAGCATAGCAGAGACCAGTGCAAATTCAGAGAAGTTCAGTGTCATGCATGTAAACATCAGGGTCATATTGCTAAAGTTTGTAGGAGCAGAACTGCAGTGACCAGTTCAGATTGCACCACAAATGGAAACTAAATATGTTCCTCCTTTCTATGTGTTACTTCAGTTGCCACAACTGAGGTATCAGTATCGTTTAATGGTATATTCTACTTCCCCAGTTACTTTTATTAACCATCAAACATGGTCTGATCGGGATAAGCCACCATTGTCTCCTTGTAATATGTTGCTGCATGCATTTGAAGGGCAACCAATTCAGCCACTGGGCTTGTTTACCACTTCAGTACACAGAGCTGATTCTCTTGGTACACCTTTAACTTTTCTGGTTTCAAAAAAGGGTGTCAACATTTTGGGCACAGAAGCTCAGATTCTTCTAAATATTCATATTGATCCAGCAGATTTTGGCCTTCTTGCTGCTGCCTAGGTACCACAAAGCAGTACCCGCTCAAGCTTGGGTAAATTTTAGACTTGTACCCAGAGTTGTAGAAAGGCCTGGGATGTTGCACAACAGCTAAAGCAAAGCTAGTTACAAAGCCTAATGCAGTCCCGAAGTTTTGTAACCCACGGAAACTTCCTTTGTCTTTGAACTGGTGGTTGGGGCAGAATTGGACAGCCTGGAAAATGCAGATGTCCTAGGAAAGGTTTCAAGTTCAGATCGGGCTACTCCAATTGTGATGGTATCTAAACCAGGTGGTAAGGTTCGAATATGTAGAGATATTAAGGTGACACTTAATCCAGTACTTAGCACAGATGTAGTTCCTTTACCCTTACCAGAGGAACCTTTTCATAGACTGAGTGGTGGTGTGGGGTTCTCTAAACTGGACCTTGCTGATGCATACCTTTAAGTGGAGTTGTATACAGACTCTCAGAAATTGGTAGTGATTAATACACACCAAGGACTGTACAAGCACAAACAGTTATGTTTTGGCCTTAGTTCTGCACCTGCTATTATTTAAAAAGTGAAGGAGCAAACAGTGGGTAATATACCAAGTGTTGCTTGTTATTTGGATGACATCATTGTCATGGGCAAAACAAAAGCAGAACATGTACTTAACTTACAAAAGACTTTGGAGAGAGTGCAACAGAGTGGATTCAGACTCAGGAG
This sequence comes from Neoceratodus forsteri, assembly GCA_016271365.2. NCBI lineage: Eukaryota > Metazoa > Chordata > Ceratodontiformes > Ceratodontidae > Neoceratodus > Neoceratodus forsteri. Next base: position 810,906,109 of record CM057453.1, read on the forward strand.
AGAAAAATGTCAATTTTGTCAACCAAGTGTCATGTACCTAGGTCACACTATTGACAAAGACGGAATTAGTCCGAGTGATGAAAAGGTGGAAACCATTGTGCACATGCCAGAACCGCAGAATGTTTCAGAGTTGCAGTTATTCTTGGGTATAGTGTGCTACAATTACCATTTCATACCTGGCTTAGCCACTAAATGTGCTATCCTAAATTAACTGCTACATAAGGGTACTCCATGGAAGTGGACCAAGGGCCACAGTAAGGCAGTTTAAGCCATCAAGCTCCTTCTAACCGATGTGAATAATTTAATTCATTATGACCCAAACTTACCTATCACATTGGCCTGTGATGCTAGTCCTGTAGGTATAGGAGCTGTCCTTTTCCATATAGATCCAGAAGGAGTGGAGAAGCCAATAGCCCATGCTTCATGCAAACTCACTGCAGCTGAAAGGAATTATGTGCAGATTCAGAGAGAGGCATTAGCAATTGTGTTTGGAGTCCAGAAATTTCGCCAATACTTGCTAAGTTGCAAGTTGCACCTGAAGATGGATCACAAGCCACTAGTGACAATTTTCAGTCCAGAAAAAGGAATTCCAGAGGCAGCTGCTAGCTGATTTTCATTGATGGGCATTAATTTTGTCTGCCTATAATTTTGAGGTTACATACCAACCAACAGACCAACATGGAAATGTGGATGCCTTGTCGAGGTTACCAATATCCAGAAAATGGAGTTTGATATGGGACTTAAAGAGGAGCCATTAATATGCCAGGCGTGGCCAGATAGTTTCCCAGTGCAATGCAAAGATATGGAGGATTTTACTGTTGTGTGTGCAATGGAGCTGCAACAGTATGATCAGCTTCGAGTACTAGCCAAGGACATTGCAAAAGCAACTAGTCAAGATGCAATTTTGAAAAAAATGTATCAGTACATGCTTGAGGGTTGGCCGCAAGGCATTACTTGTTCAGTTGAACTACAACCTTACTATACAAAGAGACAGCAGTTGTCCATTACTGAGGGGTATCTTCTATGGGGAGTGCATGTCATAGTACTCCAATGGTATCACTCAAATGTGTTGACTCTTTTGCATGAGGGCCATCCAGGCATTGCTAAAATGAAATCCCTGGCCAGACTTTAAATATGGTGGCCTTCCATTGATAGAGACATATACCAGCTTGTACAAAGATGTGAAGGTTGTGCTGCATTGATGAGAAATCCGGCAAGAACTCCAGTTCACCATTGAGAATGCCCTGAAAAACCCTGGCAAAGGTTGCATATTGATTTCGCAGGACCTTATTTAAATTCCATGTGGTTACTCTTAACTGATGCTTATGGTAAATGGCCAGAAATTCATCAAATGTCTTTGACAACTACTGAGAGTACCATCAAAGTGCTGAAATGTATCTTTGCTACCCATGGTTTTTCGCAAGTGATTGTCTCAGACAACGGACCACAGTTCACATCTGTGGAATTCCAAGCATTTTGCCAGCAATGTGGTATCTGCCATATTTTCTCACCTCCCTACCATCCAAGTTCAAATGGTTAAGTGGAACGCCTGATTCAGACTTTTAAAAAGAGTATGGACAAAGCTAATCCTACTACTCTGATGGCTATACAAATAGCCCTTGTGGACTTTCTTGCAATGTATCGAACAACACCACATTGTGTCACGGGAATATGCCCTGCAGAATTGTTGTCTGGATGTCAGATTCAAACTCAATTGGACCTTCTTCACCCTCTAGGCTATAAGTCAGTAACTGAAATGCTTCCTAAGACCAGACACTTTAAACCCAATGAACTCGTGTGGGTCAGGATGTATGCAGGCCCGAAGAGATGGATAGAAAGTGTGGTAGAAATAAAGTTTGGAAATGTTGTCTATACTGTTCAACTGACTAAACAGAGGAGAGTGAAAAAACATGTGGACCAATTACGTACTAAAAATGAGACAGAACAAAAAAAAGGATACCCAGAGTCAGGATAGTTATCCAGCATTATTTCTTCCAGAACAAGAAGAGGAAGAGATAGTAGAACCACAACATTTGCAACAAGATGTGGCTGATGCATAATGATGCATAATGCATAATGCATAATGATGCATAATGATGATGCAAAATGGAAATTCTGGACGCCTTCAATAACCACTTCACAACGGCTGGCCTTGCCTTTGACACCTCTCCAGATAACCTGCTGAGGGAACAATTAAGCTCCCTTTACACTGGTGATCAGAGAGTTGACTCTTCCTTCAGCTTCAAATCTATACTGTTGAAACAAGTAGAGGATCTATTATGGCAACTGGATACCCAAAAAAGTGCAGGGGCAGACTCTCTGGACCCCTACTTTCTAAAGATTGCATGCCATGTACTTGCAGTCCCCCTAACACACCTCTTTAACCTATCCCTAAACTCTGGCTGTATTCCCACACTGTGGAAGACAGCCCAAGTGGTTCCCCTTCTAAAATCAGGGGACCCTGTGGATCTTAATAATTACAGGACCATTTCCATTCTACCAGTGCTATCCAAGATGCTGGAGAAATTAGTGAGTAATCAGTTAAGGGAGTATCTTGACAATGCTAACCTCCTAAACCCAGCTCAATCTGGATTCAGGGCCAAGCATAGCACTATCACTGCACTAGCCAAGGTCACAAATGACTGGCAATCCGAATTAGATAAAAAGAATAATGTCTGTGCAGTATTCCTGGACCTGAGCAAAGCATTCGATACTGTGGACCACGAGCTACTACTTTCATCCCTGTACTCCATTGGCCTAGATCCATCCTCCCTTAAGTGGTTCAGATGCAATCTCACCGGTAGGTCACAGCAGGTAAAAGCTGAAGGTGACCTATCCCCATTAAAACCACTGTCAAGAGGAGTCCCCCGAGGTTCTGTTCTGGGTCCTATCCTTTTTGCCTTTTATATAAATAACATTGATTCAACCCTTACCAATTCCTCTGTACAGCTCTTTGCTGATGACACTGTTCTGTATGTCAGCAACCCTTCGCCTGCAGCTGCTCGTGAAATCCTACAAACAGAATTCTCCTTGCTACAATATCAGCTACTCGAGAAAAAGCTTCTGTTAAATGCAAAGAAAACTAAAGCAATGATGTTCACAAATCAAAGCTCCACCAGCACATCCTCTCCAATCATTCTCCCCCAGCTATGCACTATACTTGGAGAAAATCTGGAGTATGTAGAAAACTTCAAATACCTAGGTGTGTGGATTGACAACAGACTTGACTTCACTCATCATTTAGAAGAACTGTTAAAAAGCTTGCCAAAGGCTTGGCCTTCTCTATAGATTAAAACCCTTCTAAACAGAGACTCAAAGATGAGGTTAGTCCAGGCCATTTTTCTATCAGTTGTTGACTATGCAGACTTCCTTTATAGTCACTGCCCCATCTCCTACCATCACAAGTTGGATACCTTATATCATAGAGCAATAAGGTTCATTACAGATCTGCCATCTAATACTCAGCATTGCTCTCTTTATGCTGCAGTTGGGTGGGTTTCCCTTCACCTCAGAAGGAACAGAAATGCAGCACTATGGATTTACAGAGCGTTGTCAAAAAAACTTCCAAACTATATCCTGGACTGCTTCACCCAGACCTCTTCTAGCTCCTATGCCCTAAGAAGCAACAACATCATCCTGCTCAAATTGCCCAAATTCAACACCAGGCTAGGGAGGGCAGCAATCAGTTATTCTCTAGCTATAGCATGGAACACCCTACAAAAATCCCTAAAACTGTCCAATATCATTCCATTTGCATCCTTTAAACAGCATTGTACAGTCTTCTTCAAAGAGAAATGCAATTGCTACCACTAGAGCTAGCATTGTCATCTCACAAATCTCCCTTCAAACCATATATGGCATATTCCTTCCAGAAAGACACCCCATCTTATGGCACCCAGTAATACCTTCACCATCCTAGTATTACATTATGTTGAGTGTCCTGCCCTCACTGGGATATGTATATACTGTACATACTGTAAATATTAGCTTAACTTTCCTGTAACCGTTTTTTATCATGTGAATTTACTGTACATCACTGTGTTTATAAACGTTATTTTCCCCTGTATGTATAACTGTCTTATATAAGTGTATGATGTATCTGTTGTGTATCAACTATTGAACCTTGACCTTATCAGGTCCATCTTGTAAATGAGCCTTGCTCAATGATGTTCGCCTGAATAAATAAAGATTTGATGATGATGATGATTCTAATCAGATTCCAGAGCAACAGAATCCAGTCCTACTACATCATTCAGGATGTATAAGACATCCACCAAAGAGAATGGACTTGTACAGATATAGCCTAATGGCATAGACTAACTAAAAGGGACAATGTAGTACTAACTTTAATAGCTTCATACTATTTTCTGAATTATTGACTTACGTACTTTATAGCTGTCAGGAGAGATTATTATGTGTAGTACAGCTTTAAGAAATGTTAGTACAGCTTTAAGAACTCTTCTTCCTGTGTGTGTTGAGAACAGTTTTCCCCTTATGTCTGTGCTGAATAGAAGTAAACAGAGAAGGCCTAAATTTCTGTGGTGCATGTTTTCCTTTTACCAAGACCCTGATATGTTTAAGCTACTTATTTTTGGCCACTAAATACAACAGCACTTTTTCTCTTTTTTATTTTCTTCTTGTATCAATATAAAAATGCTTTATAAAGGGATGTATAAACTCACAAGATATTTGTCACGAATTATAAAGCCAGTTTTAATATAAACACCAAATGAATACTAGTTATAAGATACAAGCAATGATTCTACAATAATTTAAACAACTGATTAGTAAATGAGTTAAATAACGTGATATGAAGATGCTAGGTGTGTACTTGTAATTTCAAAAGTTAAGTGAATATGGCTGTAATCTTCAAGTATAAGTGTACCTTGTTCTTCTTTTTCTCTGAAAAAGCCAATAAAAAGGCTATAGAAAAAAATAGTGATTCCTTTGTATGTTGAGAACTGCTCCTTCATCGACTCTTTTCCATCACTGCCACTGCAGAAAGATTTCTTCTACCAACGAAAACCAGCTCTGTGTCTGCTGTCTTGGGCCTAGCCACAATGTTTCAACCTGAGAATCCTGCCAGAAATTCAACCTTACCACCCTGCACAGATGAAAGAAAGCCCTGCAGAAGTTTTTCATGGAACAACAGGTAGCCAGCGGAGAGCAGGGGTCTTCCGCGCCCCCTTCCACCTAGTCACTGGCATCCTCCATGGGCTTGCAGGCCATCAAGGCCCAGGACAAATCCTCAGGGAAACTCTCTCGACAGGACAAGGAGCAGCTCAAGAACCACTCCACCCATCGGTAATTATGGTCCCTGTTGGAATCTTCCTTTTCTTCTCCAGGGATCACTCCGTTGACAGCTTCAGCGTTGGCACCTCGCCCCATACAGGCCTCTGAATCCTCCAGGCCCCCCATGGTGGATTCTCCTCTTGCCCATCATCGGGTGATGGAAGGGTCATTGGCCTCTGGGTTGTTGGCCCCTGCCCCACCATCAAGACCTCCTGAGGCTCAAGGTCCATCAGCACCAAGCCTACCCGCTACCTCCCAAACTAACAGTTCATCGATGGACCAGGATCTCACACCCCCTCCATCAATGCCTGGGTCAATGATGGTTCTCTTCCCTGCCATTGACCTCAGTACTATACTAACCTCCATCACTACTTCTTTTATTCAGCAGCTAGGCCATCATCGCCTGTTCCATCATTGACTGTTTTGGCGGTGCCACCTGCTCTGCTCACACATTCCCCACTGATTCGTCGGTGCGGCTTTCATTGGCCCCTGCTTCAGAGCAGTCCGACGACAAAGAAGAGTATCATCCTGATCTTCTCCTCCCTACGGAAGAGGAGGAGGAGGAGGAAGTCAACATGGAAACCTCTGACAGGCCCACTATCTTCTCTGTGAGTGAGTAGTCTGTCAAACACACTCCCAGGTCCCCCCAACCCCGACCCCTCCTTCTTCAGTGTTATGAAACAGCTCTCCTCCACTGTGGGGTTCCAACTGAGGAGGAGGAAGAAACCAGGAGTAATATGGTGGACTTCATGGAGATCTCTGAGTCTCCACCTAAGATTATTCTTCCACTGCTGCCTGCCTTGAATGATGTAGCCACAGCAGCCTGGCGCAGACCCAGTATGATACCCAGGAAGGCCGACAACCTTTATCAGGCATCTCAAGGATTACCCTTTTATGCAGCTCAGCCTGAGACTGATTCTGTGGTCATTAAAGCTGCCCATGACAGGACTAAGGCCTCTAAGCACCTTAGTTTCCTGTCTCCTGACTGGGAGTCTAGAATGTTGGATTTGTGGGGCAAAAGGACTTTCACCTCAGCCACCCTCTGCCTTTGGATTGCCAGTTATTTGACTCACCTTATTAAGTACCAAAATACCCTCTGGAGGAAGGGCAAAGCAACTGCTCAGTCCCTTCCTGAAGGGTCTCACAAGCAGGACCTCCTCAAGGTACTCCAGGCCTCGGAGGATGTTAGCAAGCACCTTCTCAGAGCCACTTATGGTAGACACTACAGCCCTGGCAGCTGCCTCCGGCATTTGCTTTAGACAGCACTGCTGGCTGCGGGTTTCTGGTTTTGCCAATGACATCCAGCAAAAGGTGTTAAACGCTCCTTTTATGGGTCACAAACATTTTGGTTCAGATGTGCAGGACATTATTAATAAGCTGCAGGCTTCTAGTAGGGCCATTCAATCTATCCACTCCTTATACCATATGCAGCCCAGGAGTAGGCCACGGTCCTCCTTTCGGAAGCCCTCCCAGAAGTCGGGTCCCGGAAGTAAACTTCAGGGTAAACGCAGAGCCAGTTCAGCCTTTTCTGCTCCCTCTTCCTCCGCCGGCCCCTTGGCCAAGCAACCCAGAGGTGGCAGTGCAGCCCTGCTGCTGGTTCAGCCTCTGCCTGACTCCCTGCAGGTCCACCCTCCTCTTGTCTCAATGGAGAACCATCACTTCAGATGCTTGGATTCTGCAGATAATCAAACAGGGCATGCTCTTGAGCTTCTAGAGCAGCCCCCAAATGTTTCCCCATTTCCCATGTTTTACCCCCCAGACCACAGAGAGGTACTTTGGGAGAAGATCCTCACCTTGTTGCACAAGCAGGCCATAGAGCCAGTGCCCAGGCATCAAAGGAACAAGGGATTCTACTTCAGATTCTTCTTGGTTCCCAAAAGAACAGGGGACTTGAGGCCAGTTCTAGACCTCAAGGAACTGAACCTTTTTATTCAGTACAAAAAGTTCCAGATGGTCACTTTGCATGGCCTTCTTCCGCTGCTCAAGCAGGGCGACTGGCTGTACTCCCTCGATATGCAGGACGCCTATCTGCATATAATGATTTGCTCCCATCACAGGCATTACCTGTGATTCCTATTTCAGTTTGAGCATTACCAGTTCAGGGTATTGCCCTCCGGCTTATCCTCCATCCACAGGTCTTTAGCAAGTGCTTAGCAACTGTGGCAGTGGCCCTACGTTGCGAGGGCCTCTATGTGTTCCCCTACCTGGACAACTGGTTGCTGAAGGCCCACTCCAGGGAGCTCTTGTTGCTCATCCTGGAGCGCACCCTGCATTTTGTTCATTACTTAGGCACACGGTCCACCACCCCAAGTTGGTACTGACCCCTTCTCAGAGACCGCAATATGTAGGGGCAGTTCTGGACTCTACTCAGGGTAAGGCCTTCCTCTTCAAGACAGGGTGGATTGCCTTATTGCCCAGGCCTAGGAGGTGTCTCAGAGCTGGTATCTGCCAGCCAGAACTTTCCTCCAGCTCTTAGACCTCACGGTAGCAGCCACTGTGATGGCCCCACTGGCCAGGCTCTACATCAGGATTCCACAGTGGACCCTCCGTGTCCAGTGGGATCAGCGTTCAGATGACCTAGATCAGCTGATTTTGGTCTCCTCACCAGTCCATAAAGTGCTTCACTGGTGAATGAATCTGGCCAGTCTTCTAAAGGGAGTTCTCTTTTTGATCCCCACCCCACATCAGATCCTCACCACGGATGCTTTGGGTCAGGGCTGGGGAGCTCATCTAGGCCCCTGTCAGACCCAGGGCCTCTGGTCTCTCATGGAAATGTACCGCCACATAAACGTTCTAGAAATGAGGGCAGTTCTGTACACCTTACAGGCCTTCCAAAACCATCTGTCCCTGGGTTCTCTGCTGGTACAATCAGACAATCTCAGTGTAGTCTATTGCATCAACAAACAAGGAGGGACCAATTCCTATCCTTTATGCCAGGAAGCAATGAGAGTCTGGTACTGGGCTCTAGATCATGGTCTAGAACTGTCAGCCGTCCATGTGCCAGGTGCCCAAAATGCCTTGACGGACAGCCTCAGCCGGTCTCAGTCCAAAGCGCATGAGGGGGAGCTGCTGACCTCAGTTGTAGAAGAGCTGTTGGGGTCGCCCAGAGTTGGACCTTTTTGTGTCCCCTCTCAACGAAAAACTGCTGCCATTTCTGCTTGCTAGATCCAGGGAGTTTTCTGGCAAGATGCATTGTCCCTCTGGTTTCTTTATGCATTCTATCCCTTCCCTCTAATTCAGAAGGTTCTCATCTAACTACAGATGGAGGGCACCACCCTGATCATTGTAGCCCCATTCTGGCCTCTGCAGATATGGTTTCCATTACTGCAACAATTGGCTGTGAAACCGCCAGTTCTCCTGCCCCTTTGCTGAGACCTGTTGACAGAGGCACAGTGGACCCTGGTCCATCCAGACCTTAAGTCCCTTCATCTGCATGCAGGGCTCCTGAGGACCTAGCCATTGCTCGGTTTGGGGTGTCTCAGAAGGTGGCTGATGTCCTGGTGGCTGCCAGAAAACCCTCCACCAGGGCCACTTATTCTGTGAAATGGAAGCGGTTTGCTATCTGGGCCACTTCTCATCAACTGGACCCTTTCATCTGTCCAGTGAATCAGGTTTTGGAGTATCTCCTGATCTTCTCTGATGCCAGTCTCAAATATTCCTCCCTTTAAGTGCACATGTCTGCCATATCTGCCTTCCATGTGCCCATTGATGGCCATACGGTGGCATAGTTGGATGTGGCCCATACTTTTCTCAGAGGCATTCTTCACCTAAAGCCTCCCATCTGTAACCCAGTTCTGGCTTGGGACCTTAACTTTGTTTTGGAGAAGCTGACCCTGCCTCCTTTTGAGCCAGCCGCATCTTGCGAGCTATGCTTTCTGTCGTGGAAAGCATTGTTTTTAGTTGCCATTATTTCTGCTCAATGAATTTCAGAGCTACTGACTCTCGTGTGGGCAGCCTTATTTGATTTTTCACAAAGACAGGGTCTCTTTACATACTAATCCCAAGTTTCTTCTTAAGGTGGTGTCTGAGTTTACCCTCATCCAGTCCATCCACCAGCTTGTTTATTACCCAGAGCATGCCAATCCAGGGGAAGCATTGCTCCATATTTTGGATGTGCACAGAGTTTTTTTGTTACTATACACACTGTACTAAGGACTGCAGGAAGTCCAAACAGTTGTTTGTTTCTTTCACCCCAGTAAAGAAGGCCCTTCAGTTTCAAAACAGTGCTTGTCCAAATGGTTAGCCAACTGTATTATTTTTTGTTACAAGAAGTACGATACGGAATTTTCTGGAGTTAAGGGCCATTCAGGAGGGCTGACTTTGGCAAGATGGGAGAGTGCCTCAGAAAAGAACTAGCAAACAGGCTAGAAGGAGGGGTGGAGCAACAATGGAGAATCATCAAAACTGTCATCAGAGAGGCAACAAGCCTTTGTGTGAAGCAAATGAACAAATCAAAATGAAAGAAAAAGCCGCTATGGTTCTCAAAAGAGGTGGCTGGGAAAGTCAGGGAGAAAAAGATAGCATTCAGAAAGCATAAGGAAACACAGAAGGAGCAGGACAGAGAGCTGTACCAGTTAAGGCAGAAGGAAGCAGGGAAGGAAGTCAGAAGAGCAAAAGCCCAAACTGAGGAAAAGATAGCCAACTCAATTAAGAAAGGGGATAAAACCTTGTATAGGTACATCAGAGAGTGTAGAAAGACAAAGGGAGGGATAGTGAGGCTGAATACAATGACTGGTTGGTGGGCAGAGGGGGACAGTGAAAAAGTAGGGATACTGAATGAATATTTCTGCTCAGTATTCACAAAAGAGGAGTGCCTAATCCAATTAGCAGAAGCACTCTTGATAGAGGGGTCGATCCCAGTCCTTTCACAGAAGAAAGGGTTCTGCAAGAACTCCTAAAACTGAAGGTGGACAAAGCAATGGGGCCTAATGGAATTCACCCCAGAATTCTAAAAGAATTAAGGGGGGAACTAGTGATACCACTGACTACTCTTTTTTTTTTTTTTTTTGTAATTACATTTTATTGCTTTTTAAAAAAAAAAAAGAAAAACAATAATATACAACCATCTCATGCAAGAGATCACAAATTATAACAGTCGATTCATTCAATGTATTAGTATACCTAGTCTGTGCAATCTAGTTTACGGATCTGACTACTCTTTTTAACAAATCATGGGAGGATGGTGTGGTACCCGAGGACTGGAGGAAAGTGGATGTGATTCCCCTTCACAAAAGTGGGACCAAGACAGAGGCAGGAAACTACAGACCTGTCAGTTTGACCTCTGTGGTAGGGAAAGTGATAGAGTCACTTCTGAAGGAAAGAATTGTTGAGTACCTAGAGGCCAGTGGGGCACAGGACCCAAGGCAGCATGGGTTCACAGTGGGAAGGTCATATCAGACGAATCTAATAGATTTCTTTGACTGGGTGACCAAAGTAGTAGACCAGGGAGGGGCTGTGGACATGACCTGCCTAGACTTTAGCAAGGCATTTGACACAGTCTCACACAAAAGATTAATAGTCAAATTAACCAGCCTGGGAGTGGGTCCCAGAGTGGTAGCCTGGGTAACAGGACACAGAAGGTAATTATAAATGGAGTCCACTCTGGAGAAAGAGGGGTTACTAGTGGGGTACTGCAGGGTTCAGTACTGGGTCCAGTCCTTTTTAATGTCTTTATAAGTGACATTGCAGAGGGACTGGAAGAAAAAGTATGCCTCTTTGCAGATGACACAAAGATCTGCAACAGGGCTGATACACAAGGAGGCGTGGAAAGGATGAGAAGGGACTTGGCAAGGTTGGAGGAAGGGACAGAAGTATGGCAACTAGGATTCAATGCAAAGAAGTGCAAAATAATGCACCTGGGAAACAAAACCCAGGGAAGATTACACAATGGGGAGGTAGTAACAACAACAAAAATGGAAAGGGACCTGGGGGTAGTCATATCAGATGACCTTAAGGTTAGCAAGCAATGTGAGAAGGCAGTAGGGAGGGCTGGGGGGTATACTGGGGTGCATAGGGAGAGGCATCACCAGCAGAAAACAGGAAGTTGTTATCGCTCTGTACAGACAGTTGGTGAGACCTCATCTGGAGTACTGTGTCCAGTTCTGGAGATTCCATCTCCGCAAGGACGTAGACAGGATAGAGGCAGTCCAGAGGAGTGCAACTAAAATGGTGCAGGGTCTGCAAGAGAAGCCGTATGAGGAGACTAAAGGAGCTTAATATGTATACCCTTGAGGAAAGGAGGGAGAGAGGGGACATGATAGAAACTTTTAAGTACCTCAGTGGAATCAACAAAGTCCAAGAGAGTAGCATCTTTCAGAAAAAGAGATGTGCAAGAACAAAGGGACACAATTTAAAAATGGGGGGAGGGTAGTTCAGGGGCAATGTGAGGAAGTATTTTTTCACAGAGAGAGTAGTAGATGCATGCAACAGCCTTCCTGAGGAGGTTGTGGGGTCTAAAACTGGGAGAATTCAAGAATGCATAGGACAGATATAAGGCAATTCTTGTGGGGGGGTAGGAAGAAATAGGCTGTTGGGTAACTAGGATCTGCGGCCTATCCTGTAGGTAGGGAAATGGGCAAACTAGATGGGCCAAGCGGTCCTTATCTGCCGTCAAAGTCTATGTTTCTATGTATTCCATCAGGGACATGGCCACTTCTGTTTGCCTGTTTCAGAGGCGTGTCTGCAGCAGAGATTTGCGCTGCTGCCACTTGGTGTACTGTCCATACTTTCACCAAGCACTACAATCTGGACATTGCATCCTGAAGAAGGGCAGGCTTTGGCCTTCCTGTGCTTCAGGGTCTTCTTTCTTAGGCCTCTGACCTCCTGCCACCCAGACTGTCCTTCTTCACAGCACTGCTTGGGACTTGTTCCACAGGTGTGACCTGATGACAGAGATATCCCTGGAGGAGATAGAACAGTTACATAAGAACTTACCGTAAGAGTAGATCTTCTGGGTAATCTCTGTCATCAGGTCATGCCATCCCTCCCTTCATCCCCCGTTCTCTCTCTCTCTCTCAGTCCAGCTCGGCTGTCCTGCTGCTCCAGCTCTACTGCTTGCTGGGCACCTTTTCTCTCTCTCCTCAGTTCCCTAGTAGGACTCCTGTCTCATGGCTTCCGGCTAGGGAAAGAACTGAGGAGGGAGCGAGGCCACCCGTGCTTTTATAGGGTGAGTAACATCAGAGCCTGACGTTGGCATGGGCGGCTCCTAGTAGACTGCTGCAGAAAAACATCCGTGGGATCCTAGTGCCTGATGGCTAAGTTCCATAGATGTGACCTGATGACAGAGATTCCCTTGAAGATCTGCTGTTATGGTAAGTTCCTACATAACTGTTCTGTGTGACACCTGCTTCTCAATGGATTACCATGCTCTTGGACTCTGCATATTGAAGTGGGGTTGTAAACCTTCCACCTTTGGAGGCAGCCATCACACCAAGGATGCCAAAGTAAGGTCCCTGGGCTCTTCTCTTGAACCCCTTCCCAGTACTGTACATACTGAGGAAGACCAGGGCTTTCCATATGCTCATCTCACCGACACATTGGAGGCCCTGGGTGAGGGGTTGGGTGGACAGCCAGTTTCTCCCAGGAGGACGGCTAACACCCCTTCCAGTCCATCAGCCCTTTGAGGTACTGGACACCCCTGGTTGTGAGGCTGAAGCTATACACTGGGTCTTCATTAATGAACACCTCGGTGTTCTAGCCCAGTGCTGCCTCAGCTCCTGGTACTAAGGCCGTACCAGCGAGCGGCATGGTGTCAACTACAGGACCAGGTTCCCTTCCAGCACAGTTTGTAGTGCTGGAGGAGGGAGGGGCTTTGGAGCCAGTCTCTCACTTGCCTTTGAGGTTGTGGTTATTTCTTCCTCGAGTGGTTGGATGACCCAGTGGAGGATGTTGACATTAATCTTGAGCCTGTGGATGGGGCCAAAGAGGACGGAGGCCTTCCTGGGCCTAGTTCTGGGCCTGGCATAGGGTCTTGAGACTCCATGGTTGTCTCTGTGGACGGTGCCAGGAATGGTGCCGGGGTCCCTTCTGGTAGTGGCTTGGGTCCCGGTGCCATTCCCAATGCTGAATCAGGCCCTGGTACAATCTGTAGTGCTAGGGACAGGGATGGCACCATTTGCAGAGCTAACCTTGAGGCAGACCCTCCTGGTGGCCCTAGCCTAGAGTCTGGGCTTGTTTCTGGGGAAGGGAGAGGGTGAGCACTGATGAAGAGAAGAGGCTGGGTACTGAACCTGTGACTCGTCCCCTGCCTGGAATTGGTGGAAGCTCTAGCAGGGGTCTCAGTGCTAGTTTGGGGCACAATTTCATTCCAGAACCTTCTAGCCCTTTCACTGGTGGGGACTGGGGCCACGCCATGGGACATATGTGGCTCCACTCTCCCCACTTGGGGGATCCCCCAAGGCCACCATCTGGACCGATCTACAGGCGAGGCACTCCCTCTGGGCAAGGTCCCATGAGCATTCTTGCAGCCCTGCCAGAAGACCTGGCCTGGTCTCTCATGACCCTCCCCCTCCCCTCAGGTATTTGCTGTCCTCTCGGGCCCATGGTGTGGGACCATTTTAGGTCAGTGACTACTGTCTTCCACTAGTACCACCTTACAGCTGACCAGGCTGTTTTCAGGTATGAGGTACATGCACCGCTGCTACCTGAATCCAACTCCTCCTCCCACTTCCCTCTCAGAGAAAGAGGATCCTTCAGTCCATATATCCTCTGATGCTGAGTACTGTCGGAAATGATTTGGGAACTGAATGTTTCAACATTTTGCAGGTCACAATACTTCTGCCTTGGTGCTACATTCCTTGGGGAATATAGCAGTGACAGTACTGTCATTCCTCCATGGTTCTGGCCATTTATGGAGGTGTCCAGGAATGTTCTGCTCCATCCCTTTGCCCCCCTCTCCAGCTCCTAGGGATATCCAGCACAGGTACTGCACTCCTGTGGGGTCTTCAGGGTCTATCCCTCATCCCTCCTCTGGGTTTTTGGTGCAGCAGACCCCCTCTGGACCTAGGCGTCCGGTGTACGACTGCCCCATTGATGACTCTGTGGAGTGCGATGCCTGGGATGGGAGGGTATTTGTGGCGGCATACACCATTATGTGCATCTCTACACATCAGGCAAACCAGGCAGCTTATGGCAAGCACCTGTGGGTAATGCTTAGTCAGCTCTTGGTGTCCATGCCGGATTGCAAGGTAACCAGGCAGGCCATTTGCTTTTCTGCCCAAGGCCTGGAGCTGGCAAAGCACCAGGTAAGGGCATCTTATATCTCCAATGAGGTAGCTTCCATGCTGGTAGGAAAGACAGTCTGCATTCGGCAGAAGGCATGGATTCGCCTTTCCCAGTTGGCACCCCATCCCAGCGTAGAGTGCTCAACTTGCACTTCCAAGGGACTCATTTCTTCTCCTGCAGGGTTAGGCATGAGTTGTCAGAGTGCCTTCCTGCTCCCAGGCCACAAGAGTCTCCACCTTCCCTTGACCAGCCTCAGGTGACACCGGACCTGTAGAAGGGTCCCTGCCCTCCTATGGTTATCCCCCATAGGGGGCTGAGGAAGAACTATTTCCCTCAGGGTGAGCCAAATCCTCCCTTTTTGGAAGGAAGTTTGGTACTCTGACTCATAAGTGGGAATAAATGGAGCAGATGGATTCTTGGAAGATATGCACATTTACATATTCACCATAATTGTTGGTCTTCCAGAATGTCTTCACCATTGATTCACATGCCTGCCTACCATCCCTTGCTCAGGTGAAAGTAAAGCTACCAACTTTCTGAGGTCTAAAACTGGGACAGTTCATCCTGATCATATCACTCCCACGAACACCGCCACAGTAAACGCTGCGCACGATCAGTTAAATGTTGATGCTCGCTCTGGCCATGCCACCCCTCAGTAACATCAGTAGCAAACATTCAGATTAAAACTATACATCATTCTGCTGCAGCAAGTTCCAAACCATGATGTACAGAAAGTTGATTAGAAGCAAACCTGCATTAAATTGTGATTAACACTCGAGCTGCATGTATTGCTCTTCCTGACAGTCCCATCCAACCTCTTTTGCTGAGCAAACTTCACTTCAGTGACTCCCACCACCACACCAGATTGTTTTCACACACTTCCCTACAGCTGATCAGGTTCAGGTACCTTAGTTCCCTGCTGCCAGTCTCTTCTCTGTCTGGAGTCCCTCTAAGCTGCTGGCAGGCAGATGTCCACATGTGTTTGTTTGCACTACTACCCATTCTAATCTAACAGGAAGGAACATGCTTTACTGTGCTCCCACTGACATGCTTGCAGTGCAACACGGGCACAGGGACTGAAGTTGCAAACTGCTGTCCAGCCTGAGCAGTGCCACAGTAGTGCTGAAATAAATGTCACTCACAGATTACAGTCAGCGAAAAAAAAAAAGGGACAAAGCTGGGACAAGTAAGCAAAAACCAGGACAAAAGTGACATTTTGCAAAACTTGTGGGGACACTGGGACATGCTGCCTAAAATAGGGACTGTCCTGGGAAAATAGGGACTGTTGGTAGCTTTAGTAAAAGCCATGGCCTCTGGGCAGCTCACCCTGTGTTTTTCTTTTCAGAGCACATATTATCCTCTTGCCATTCCCTCAGGGCTCTTTCCCTTCATGATACTGTCGTAGGGTGTGGGTGTAGACAACTTAACACAGGTAGAGACCAAAGGTAGGTTGTGACACACAAGAATGCCATGAGTGCCTTTTATTATAATGATCCAAATAAAAGTTCAAATAATATAACCAAGGAGGAAATAAAATACTGAAAAACTGGATACAAATCAAATCCTAGCTCACCAAGAGCTTACAGTTACTTTTCAGGTGTAACATAGAGTGGAAGTAGTTTTAGTCTAACTTTCCACTATCTTCTATGGTTCTGGAACAGAGTTTCAGCTCCCTTCCACTGCTATCTAACATCTGTGTCTACCTTTCTCTCTTTATAGGAATTCACAGGGCATAATTAATCATGTGGTCACTGTAGTCCTCCCCTAATTAAATAATTACACTTTATTTCTACACTAATACTCAAAATGGGGACTACAGTTATAACAAGTTGATATTCTATTTTACAATTTTGATATCTTAGTTACTAAGTCTTCAAAGCAGGTTAAAACACATATTCAATAGTTTGAAACCTTAATTACCTAAATTAGCTAATAACTCTGCCCACATTGTGATGTCACTCAGTTCTAGCCTCTACAAATGTGCTTCATTCTGGGCTGCCAGACCCTTTAGGAGCGCTTCAGTCAAGACAACAACCAGGTAATCTGTAGGGCTTCTTCTTTAAATACTGCCTAGTACATTTGTTTAATGTGTCCTTATGTTTTCTTCATGCATGTGATAAAAACTCAAACAGAAAGCATAACCTACACGTCTGATAAACAGACAGACTAAACCCTTTTATTTAGTGGAACATGCTGCTTTCCCTTTTGCAGCTGAACTAGTTTGCACAACTCACATCTGACAAGGAAGACCCCTTGTATTTTAAAACTCCCGACCAGCCTTCTCAAAGCCCCATAGCTTCTCTCCTAAAGCTGTACCTGTAACAGCGCTAGTGCTAGCTTTCTTAAGGAGGGACTTAATTCAGTAACCTCAACAGGGGAAAAAGGTTAATTTTTATTAATTCATTCTGTTAAACAATGCAACAAACGCCATAATAAACTTCGGGCGTTTTGTGCATTTTTCTTTATTTGAAGTTTGGAATTCTCGAGACAGGAAGAACGAATAAAGGGGGGGGTAGAGAATACACTGTAATGGGCGGCCACTCCATTATAGTGTGAAAAAGATAGAGGATACTGCTGCAGCAGAATTTGATAGCAGGAGAGGCAGATGGGGGACAGAAACAAGAGGGCAAAAAGACTAGAAGTCTGTCTCGAGGATTTGTAAGTCCAAATCTGGGGCAATACTGCCACACACTCCCATGCTTAAGTGATAACCTATCTAGGTTATCAAGACAACCTACCCTTTACACTTGGTGAGGATGGAGCTCCTCCCTCACCATAGAACTCCACCCCAGGGTCCCTTAAATACTTATTATTATAGGAATGAACAATTCAACCTAATTCATTCTAACACTACCCTGGGGTGTCTATACCAATATCATTCTCTCTATTCAAATAGAGTTATGACCTTAAATAATATTTTAACATTCTATACATTATCCCATTTGTCGGGATAAATAATCAGCATTTGCATGCGAGGTACCAGCTCGATGTTGCACAGTAAATGTAAAAGGCTGTAACGACAGGTACCACCTCATGATTCTGTTGTTTTTATCTTTCATCTGGGACAAAAAGCAAAGGAGATTATGGTCTGTTACTAGGGTAAAAGGGGCTCCCCATAAATAAAATCATAATGATTCAATTGCCCATTTTGCTGCTAGACATTCTAGTTCAACTGTACTATATTTCCTCTCTCTATCATGTAGCTTTCGGGAGATATATACTATAGGGTGTTCTTCCCAATTTATAGTCTGACTAAGTATGGCTCCCAGACCTGTCCCAGAGGCGTCTGTGTGGACTTCAAATGGGTAATCAAAATCAGGGCTCCTTAACACAGGGGAAGAGCACAGTGCCGCTTTTATGGTATTAAAGGCTTGTTCACATTCTTGTGACCATTGTATTTTATTCCCATATTTCTTTTTTGTCAGATCAGTTAGCGAGGCAGCAATTGTAGAGAAATTGGGGACAAAACACCTGTAATACCTGGCAAGTCCTAAAAATGAACGGATTTGTTTCTTTATGGTTGGTCTGGCACTGTTAGCAACCGCTTCTACCTTATCCATTTGTGGTTTAATGAGCCCATTACCAAGTACAAATCCCAAATATTTGGTCTCATTCATAGCCAATGCACATTTACTTGGATTAATGGTCATACCTGCCATTTTGATTGCATTTATTATGTCTCGGAGATGTGTCAAATGGGAATCCCAGTCTTTACTGAATACAACCACATCATCCAAGCATGCAGCACAAAATGTAGTGTATGGTGTTAATATTTGGTCCATATACCGCTGGAAAGTGGCTGGTGCGCCATGGAGCCCAAATGGCATAGTACAGAACTGGAAAAGGCCTGTAAGGGTACTGAAAGCTGTTTTTTCTTTATCTGCACTAGCCAAAGGGATCTGCCAATATCCTTTGGTAAGATCTAATGTGGATATGTATCTAGCATTCCCAATTTTATCTATAATATCATCTATTCGAGGCATAGGGTACGCATCGAATTGTGCAACTTGGTTAAGGTTTCTAAAGCCGAGGCACAACCTAATACCTCCTTCCTTCTTGGCACTATCACAACTGAGACCCCCATGCACTTTTTGAGGGTTCAATGATTCCTAAGGCTAGCAGTTTGTTGATTTCCTCTTGCATCTCTTTTCGAACCCTCTCAGGGAGTCTATAGGGTCTTTTCCTAACTGGGCCTCCATGAGTTTTTATTTGATGTTCCACATTTTTAGCCTTACCAGATATGCTTGTAAAGGTTGTGGCAAAGGTTTGAATCAGAGCGTCTAGTTGCTGTCTTTGTTTTTGTTCTAAACTGGGGTTTATAAATATGTCTTGGGGTCCTTTCCTATCCTCCAGTCGCCCATAAGTGACTTCAAAATCTGTCTCCCCTTCATCAGGTATGACCAGGAGACTGATGTCATCATTTGTTCTCTCATACCATCTTTTTAACAAATTTACATGATACACCTTTTTTCCAGGTTTAATATCATGGGTAGCTATTTCATAATTAACCGGGCCTGTCTGCCTCAGAACCTGATAGGGGCCCTGCCACTTCATGAGTAACTTGTTACTAGACGAGGGTAACAATAATAATACCTGATCCCCACTCTGAAATTGTTTCCTACTTGTACCATGATCGTACAATGATTTCTGTACTTTTGAGCGAGCACTGGATTCATGTGCTTTAGTTACATAAGTCACTAACTTCTGCCTCAGTGTTTTCATATACTCAGCAATGCCTTTTGCTTCATCTCCTTCCCTTCTTCCCAGAATTCTTTTATGACATCTAATGATCCCTGAGGATTTCTGCCATATAGAAGGAAAAAGGGAATAGCCAGTAGAGGCCTGGGGTAATTTCCTCCAAGCAAAATAACAAGTAGGGTAAATATTTATCCCAGTTTTCCCTTCCTCATGGACAAATTTCATCAACATCCATTTCAAAGTTTGATTGAAACGTTCTATGAGTCCATCTGTCTGGGGATGATAGGGGGAAGTTCGTACTGCCACAATACCCAACAATCTATAAAGTTCTTTTAATAAAGAAGCATTAAAATTACTCCCCTGATCCGATAAAATCTCTTTCAGTATACCCACTCTACTAAATAATTTGATTAGTTCTTCTGCTATTTTCTGGGTGGTGACAGTGCATAAGGGGATGGCTTCAGGATATTTAGTTCCATAATCACAGATGACTAATATGAATTGATTCCAGCTGGAGCTCTTAGTCAAAGGTCCCACTATATCTATTCCTATCCGTTCAAATGGGGTTGTCACTAAAGGGAGTGGTACCAGGGGAACAATCTCTTTTCGTCCTACCTGACTTACTTTTTGGCACTCACTGCAGCTCTGACAATATTTAGCTACATCTTCTGAATACCTGGCCAATAGAACCTTTGTAAAATCCTCCCCAAAGTTCTATCCCATCCTGCATGTCCTGCCAATGGGATATCGAGGGCTACAAAAATCAAATTGCATCAATACTGGGTGGGAACTATCAATTGTTCTACTTTTTCTCCTGTGTCTTCTTTAGTACATACACGATATAATATGTTATGCTGTATGATGATCTTAGGGGCACCAGGACCATTTGCTTTATCCACTTGCTGAAACAGGGATTGTAAGGTACAATCCTTAGCCTGTTCTTCAGCTATGTTACTTTTTACAAAAATGAAAGATATTGATTCAGGTAACCCCTTTTTCTTTTCAACCCACCTTCTTTGGAGCCGTCTCTTAGCATATTTAGACACCCTTATTTTCCCTGGTGGATCATACAGTTCATCCTGAAATGGAAATACATCCCCCAATTGTTGTGGCAGTTTACTCTGAGCTCTAGTGGTTACTGCAGACAGAGTTCCCTTATTTTGTATTAATGCTTGGAAGTCAGGGTAGTCATGGCCAATTAGTATCGGTACTGGTAGATTAGGAACTATCCCTGCAGTCACCTCAGAGCATTTCCCATCTATATTGATACATATCTGCCCTGTAGAATAGTGGTGAGAATCACCATGAACACATATGACATGCATATCAGGTCCTTCACTTTACTACTCCGAGTATCAAGCAATTCAGGCCTTACTAAAGTATTTTTGCTACCTGAATCTATTAATCCTATTACATTGATTGCCCAGCTTTACCATAGTAGTAAAATATCCAGCACCTAGCAGAGCCAAATGAGTAGTACCCCCACGTATTTTTGGACAGTATCTGGCTATATGGCCTAGCCCTTGGCAGTTTCTACAAACAATGTCTGCTGGAAAAGAGTGTCTTTATTATCAGTTTTATTGTCTTTCTTTAAGTCACTGGTGGTTGGAACACTAGTCCTTGTTCTGGAAATAGTTCTTCCTGTTACCATCTCTTGGGGACGTGAAATCCCTTTCCGATATGTCTGGTGGGCTGTTAAAAAGTCCTCAGCCAAGGAAATGGCTTTTTCTGCTGTTTCTGGCTTATGTTCTTTTACCCATATTTGTACCTCATGGGGGAGTATTTGTAAAAATTGTTCAACAATAAAGGCCTCCATAATTGCAGTTACAGACTTTCCTTCTGGTTGTATCCACTTCCAACACAGTTCCCGTAGGCGGTAAATGTCTCTAGGATTGTCTTGGGGATGGTACTTTAAAGTACTAAACCTTTGCCTATATGTTTCCAAACTAATATAATATCTTTTCAGTATTTCAGTTTTTACCAGGTCATAATTTTCAGCATCTCTAGAGTCCATGTGACTATAAGCCAATTGGGCCCTCCCAGACAAATAGGGGGCCAACTGTACCACCCACTGAGTTTGTGGCCAATTACAAGCCCTAGCTACCCTCTCAAATGTAGTTAGGTAGGCCTCGATATCATCTGAGTTAGTCATTTTAGTTAGCTTGATGTCTTTTGGGTTGGAGGTACCACTATCCCCACTATTGCCAGTATTAGACCCAATTAATTGTAGCACTTTCACAGTCTCAGCCCACCTGATTTCCTGCTGCCGCAGGTCCCGTCTCCTTTCCTGGGCATCTATTTCCCGCTGTCTCTCCATCTCACTCTGTCGAATCGCCAGCCAACGTAATAAACCAGCCAAGTCCTCAGGTGGTTCCTCTCTGAAGGGCGTCTTCTGTAGAACCTCCTCAGACTCCTCCTCGCTGTATGTTTCCTCCTTTGCCATGGGATCCTTTCTCCTGACATCTGGACCCAGTCCTGGATTCAAAGGGTCTCCTGTCAAAGCCGTCTGGATTCTGGTCACCATTCCCAACTTCTTCTCCTCTCCACCGGATGCCATCTCCACTCCAAGTTGTCTGGAACCCTGGTCAGGTTCCTTACTGGTTTCTCCCAATATGTCTTAGACAACCAGTAACATCCCACTTCTGACACCACTTTGTCGTAGGGTGTGGGTGTAGACAACTTAACACAGGTAGAGACCAAAGGTAGGTTGTGACACACAAGAACGCCTTGAGTGCCTTTTATTATAATGATCCAAATAAAAGTTCAAATAATATAACCAAGGAGGAAATAAAACACTGAAAAACTGGATACAAATCAAATCCTAGCTACCAAGAGCTTACAGTTACTTTTCAGGTGTAACATAGAGAGGGAAGTAGTTTTAGTCTAACTTTCCACTATCTTCTATGGTTCTGGAACAGAGTTTCACCTACTCCCTTCCACTGCTATCTAACATCTGTGTCTACCTTTCTCTCTTTATAGGAATTCACAGGGCATAATTAATCATGTGGTCACTGTAGTCCGCCTCCTAATTAAATAATTTCACTTTATTTCTACACTAATACACAAAAATGGGAGACTACAGTTATAACAAGTTGATATTCTATTTTACAATTTTGATACCTTAGTTACTACAGTCTTCAAAGCAGGTTAAAAACACATATTCAATAGTTTGAAACCTTAATTACCTAAATTAGCTAATAACTCTGCCCACATTGTGATGTCACTCAGTTCTAGCCCTCTACAAATGTGCTTCATTCTGGGCTGCCAGACCCTTTAGGAGAGCTTCAAGTCAAGACAACAACCAGGTAATCTGTAGGGGCTTCTTCTTTAAATACTGCCTAGTACATTTGTTTAATGTGTTCTTATGTTTTCTTCATGCATGTGGATAAAAACTTAAACAAAAAGCATAACATACAAGTCTGATAAACAGACAGACTTAACCCTTTTATTTAGTGGGATATGCTGCTTTCCCTTTTGCAGCTGAACTAGTTTGCACAACTCACATCTGACAAGGAAGACCCCTTGTATTTTAAAACTCCCGACCAGCCTTCTCAAAGCCCCACAGCTTCTCTCCTAAAGCTGTACCTGTAACAGCACTAGTGCTAGCTTTCTTAAGGAGGGACTTAATTCAGTAACCTCAACAGGGGAAAAAGGCTAATTTTTATTAATTCATTCTGTTAAACAATGCAACAAATGCCATAATAAACTTGAGCGTTTGTGCATTTTCTTTATTGAAGTTGGAATTCTCGAGACAGGAAGAACGCAGATGGGAAACGTGAAGAATACACTATAATGGGCGGCACTCCATTAAAGTGTGAAAAGATAGAGGATACTGCTGCAGCAGAATTTGATAGCAGGAGAGGCAGATGGGGGGACAGAAACAAGAGGGCAAAAGACTAGAAGTCTGTCTCGAGGATTTCTAAGTCCAAATCTGGGGCAATACTGCCACAGATACCCCTGGTCTTTTCCATTGGAACTGGGTTCTCTCCCCCTTCACACTTTCCTGTTTTTTTTTTTTTTTAACCAACAAATGAAGAGTATAAAAACAAGAATATTGTTCTCTATCACCTTTCCTAAAAAGAAAAAAAAAGGGGGGGGGACTTTTGTACAGTTTGCATTTTTGCACTCTCTTCGTTCCTTCCCGTCCTTATGGGAGGTTTTGTTGGTTTTTACACCTAGGGTGACTGTTTTTCCCTTATATTCTTCCAGCTCTGCTAACTAGCAGCACAGTCTCCTCTATGGGTGCAGCCCCACCTCTGGTCCCGGGGAGCTGGATATCAAGGAGGTAATTTTTGATCTCCCTGGACCTTATCTTCACTATTGATTCGCACTATGTTCAAGCCAGAGGCACTGGGGCCCTGCGGGAGACAAACATCTTTAGAAGGGCTGGAGCTGAGGTAGGCTGCACATGTGCGCGGTACCACAAGACTAGCCTGCGCTACATAGCCTATCTCAGCAATGGCTCTCAACCGCATCATTTCCTTTTTTCCCCGCCATAGAGTACACTTTAGTGACGATGTTGCTCACCCACCTGGAGTCAGATCTTCATGTCTATACAACAACAGCATTTAGTTTGTTCAGTTTTTAGCTAGTATTTGTTTTCTGTCAGTTTAGGAAAAAAAAAGAAGAAAGGAGAGTTTTTTTTTTTCATCAGTTCCTTCATATCCCTAAAGGAGTAATGGCCTTCGACCATGGACAGTGACAGTGATGGTAGGGAGTTGCTTTACAAGTGCTGCTCTGGCAGCAGGGTTGTATCCAGTCTGCTCCCCTCTCTGGAGGGGGGTTTCAACCATGGGCAGCCCTGTGTTCAGGAGGGAGGACAGTCCTCCCAGAAACACAAAACACAAAAAGAAGTGGGCCCGTTTCCGATCCAGGTCAGGGACCCAGTACCACTTAACCTCAGGTTCTTTCTCTTTCCGTCAGAAGGGAAAGAAATGGTACCACTCGAGGTTGCCCTTTGGTACATCGGCCAAGGGATCTTCCAGGTCCGGGAGCAGACGTCCTTCACCAATGCCGGTGGATTTTCCTACGGCTTCTGTTCACAGTTGTTTCAGGTCTTGAGCCCAGAGTCCCACTCTGCCCTTTTGTGGAGATTTTGGGGGCAGTTTCACTACTGGGCAGCTCTTATGGTGCACTGGGTACAGCATCTGGCTTGTCTGCCCCTTCCTGTGGACCTGGTGTCGGGGTCTTCTGGCCTAGGCACATCGGGATTGCAGTTGAAGCATTCAGGCCGGGTAGAGCATATGGCTCCGCCAGTGGATCCTGATCCCTTGATGGTGACTGCACCACCAACTCTGGTTCCACGTGCTGCCCTCCCTCACTCTGTCTGTTCACAGGAATCAGCACAGATAC
Organism: Neoceratodus forsteri; assembly: GCA_016271365.2. Taxonomy (NCBI): domain Eukaryota; kingdom Metazoa; phylum Chordata; order Ceratodontiformes; family Ceratodontidae; genus Neoceratodus; species Neoceratodus forsteri. The sequence goes on from CM057453.1 coordinate 810,930,673, forward strand.
CTTCTCCAGTCACTTTGGTGCCTGCTGGACCTTATGGGACCTTGGCGGTGCCACCTCCAGTGCCGGCTCCTCTGGGGCTGGTTCTGGGACTGGCTTCTTTGGGGCTGGTGCCAGCTCCTTTGGGCCTGGTGCTGGGTCCAGTGCTGGCTCCTTTGGGTCCAGTGCTGACCCTGGTTCCAGTGTTGCCAGTCTATCCAACTCCTAGGCCTGGGTGAGACCTTACTAAGTCCATTCCTCTGACACTTTTTACAGCCTGGAGAACCATCCTCCAGCACCTACTTCTGTCCCTCAGGAGGACCTCTCTTTTCAGGCATTGCTGAGAAACATGCAAGCTACTCTTGCTGTCGAGACTTCTGCCCTCGACCCAGGTAAGCAGCTGCATCTCAAGTGGCTTCATGTTCCTAACATTCCAGTTTACCTAACACCTCCTGTTCCTCCAGTCTTTGAGACTCTTTCAGAGACGGTGTGGGCTAGGCCTACTTCCATTCCTTCTATCAGTAAGATGGTGGACCATATGGATATTCCTCCTAAGGACAGACCAATTTTTGGTTTCCCAACCTATTGCAGATAAAATTGTTATCCTTGCAGAAAATGATAAGGTCATCCTTCTGCAAGAGGTTACAGCACACCCCATTAATAAGGAATCCCATCAGATTGATACTATGGGAAAGAGGGCTTTTGCAGTGGCCACTTTGAGCATGCAGATAGTCAGATATCAAGGACACTTCTCACAATATGAGTATGTTCTGTGGACCTCCCTTAAGTCTCTGGAGGAATTCTTACCAGAGTTGGATACTAAACAGAACATTCTTCAGACTGTTACTCATGGTATAGAGTCCAACAGTCATCAGTTAAAGACAGCCATGGATGCATATGAGACTGCTTCTTTTGCTGCCGCTGTCGGATTCTGCATAAGGAAGCATTTCTGGCTGTGGACCTCTGGGTTTTCCACTGACGAACAGCATGTTATGAATGTCCCTTTCGATAGCACTTACTTGTTCAACCAACAGATAGAACAGTTTCTCGAGGCCTCTTGGAAGACTAGGACAGTCATAAAATCTGTGAGACTGGCTCCTTCACATCCATAAAGAGGAAGAGGCCATCAGTTCTTTCAGAACAAGTAGTCTTTTGTGGGAGAGGCAGAGATGCCCTAGCCAAGCACCAGTCTCCTCAGCCACAAAAGTGCAACAAAAGGCACAGTCCCCGAAAGTGCCTAGTGCCACCCTCTGATTCTCTGGCTCTGGCTCTGCCTCAGCTGCTTGAGGTAGACCTCTCCTCCCCAGTGGGGCCGGGGGGACATGTCTGACTCAAATTTACAGTCAGTGGAAGTCCATCACCACAGACAAGTGAGTTTTAAGGATCATTCAAAAGGGGTACTTGCTGAACTTTTTAGAAATTCCCCTGGATCATCTTCCCCAAAAACAACACTGACTATTGGCTGCCCTTTCAAACCTTCTCACTTCAGAGATAGTAGGCCTTCCCAGAAACAGGGCACTGGAACTAGTGCTTCCAGTGGAATGCAATGCAGACTTCTACTCCCATTACTTTCTAGTTCCAAAGAAGGCTGGGGGTATGCGCCCCATTCTCAATCTCAGAAAACTAAGCAAGTTTCTGTACTGTGAGAAGTTCAAGATGGTCCCCCTAGGAACCCTTCTACCACTTTTCAACCCAGGGGACTGGTTGGCATCCCTGAACATGCAAGATGCCTACCAGCACATTCCAGTACACCCAAGCCACCACAAGTTCCTATGCTTCATGGCCTTGGGCCAACACTATATCAGTTCAGAGTCATGCCCTTTGGGCTATCCTCAGTGCCTCAAGTCTTTGAAAAGTTCTTCATGATTTTCACAGCACACCTTTGAAAGCTTGGGCTGCAGGTCTTCCCTCAGCTGGACGACTAGTTCCTAGCAAGTCTGTCCAAACAAGGCACAGAAGAGGCAGTAATCACAGCAGTTCAGTTCCTGACCTCCATGAGGGTCCTGCTAAACCTAGAGAAATCACAGCTTCTACCCTCACAGCAGCTCCTCTTCATAGGTTCCCTCATGGATACTACCAAGACAAGGGCATTCCTCCTGGAGGACAGAGGAAAAGTCATCCTTCAGATGGCATGCTTCATCATGGAGAACAAGTTCGTACGGGCTCACTGTATGCAGCAGATGTTGGGCCTCATGGCCTCTTCAGTCTTCACAGTGCCTCTAGCACCACTGCACATGAGGGCCACTCAGTGAATGCTCAGCACACAGTGGTCTGTGACAGTGCATCCTCAGTCCTACCCCATCAAAGTGACAGAACCTCTTAATTGGTCACTTTCATGGTGGACACAGGAGAACATCTTCTTCAAGGTGTCCCCTTTGCTCCACCAGAATCGCAGATAACTCTCATCACAGATGCATCTCTCCTGGGGGTGGGGAGCTCACTCTCTGAGCCATCACACCAAGGGAGTCTGGACTCAGATGGAATCTCATTTCCACATCAGTGTTCTGGAGATGAGAGCAGTCCATTATGCCCTTCGAGCCTTGGTGGGCTTTGTACGTCACAAGGTAATCCTTTTGCAGATGGACAAGTCAGTGAATATTACATCAATAAGCAAGGAGGAGCATACCTCTACCTGCTTTGCAGGGAAGCTATGAGAGTATGGGAGTGGTGCCTGGAGCAAAATGCTCTGATTCAAGTCATTTACCTGCCAGGGGCTCAGAACAATCTGGTGTACCAATTCAGTTGGACAGAAGTGAATCCACATGAGTGGTCATTAGCTCCAGATGTTGTTCAGTCTCTCATCGATGAGTGGGGAATTCCAGACCTGAACCTTTTTGCGGCCCCACTCAATGCAAAACTGACTCAATTTTGCTCCAAAAATCCAGAACCTAGTGGTTTTTGTCAGACTGCATTCAGGCTGTGATTAACAAATTGCTTTCTGTATGCATTTCTTCCTCTTCCGCTGGTTCAGAGGGTACTGCTCAAGCTGGAGGCCCAAGGGGGCAAAGTAATTCTGATTGCCCCATTTTGGCCACGACAGATTTGTTTTCCTTTGATCAACAAGTTGTCAGTGGCCCCTCCAAGACCTCTTCCTCTTCGGATGAACCTTCTGACTCCAGGATCCCTTGTCCATCTCAATCTATGCTTTCCCTTCATCTTCATGCTTGGCTCCTAAAAAGATAGAAGCTAGCAGGTTTAAGGTCTCTCAGAGGGTCTCTGAGATCCTCCTAGCTGCCCATAAGCCCTCTACCAGAAAGATTTACAAAGCTAAATGGAGGTGATTCTCAGAATGGTGTGCCAAGTCCCATATGGATCCATTCCGATGTCCTCTAATGTTTTGGAGTATTTACTGTATATCTCTGATGCTGGACTGCAATACTCCTCTGTAAAGGTTCACCTTTGTGCTGTCTTGGCCTATCATGAGCCAGTCCAGAACCTTACTCTAGCTCAACTGCCGCTCTCAAAAGATTCTTAAAAGGTATCCTGTCCATTTGGCCCCCAGTATGGAAACCTGTCACTCCCTGGGATATCAACCTTGTGCTGGACATGCTCAGTTGTAAGTCTTTTGAGCCTCTGGCTATGTGTGATCTTAAATTTCTCATTTGGAAATGGTATTTTTGGGGGCCATCACCTCTGCCCATAGGGTGTCTGAGATACATGCTTTGGTCACAGACCCTCCTTATGCCATCTTCCATAAAGACACAGTGGTCCTCTGCACACACCCCATGTTTTTTGCCTATAGTGGTGTCGGAATTCCATTTAAACCAATCCTTTGTACTGCCCACATACTTTCCTAACTTCCAGAATGAGGGAGAGTGAACCCTCCACTCTCTGGATGTTAAAATAGCCCTCAGGTTTTACATCGATAGAATTAAGGACATCCATCAGTCCAAGCAGCTCTTTGTCTCCTTCACCCTGAACCAGCTAGGTCAATCGTTACAATCAAATGCATTTCTGCTTGAATAGTGACCTGCCTTCGCCACTGCTACTTTATGGCGCAGGTCAAATTGAAAGGCAAAGTTCATGCCCACTCCACCAGAGCAGTCACAACGTCTTGGCAGAAATCCACTCTGTTCCCATTGCTGATATTTGCAAAGTGGCTACTTGGAGCTCAGTGCATACTTTTATCAAGCACTATGCCCTGGATGTCCATGCCAGGCAGCAAGCTTCCTTTGGTAGGACAATCATTAATGGACTTCTGTCGTGAGTGAGCTCCATCTCCTGCCACTGTGCTTGGGGGATTTTTGTTTGGGATTGGTACTTTAACCCAGCAGTGTGAATCAATGGTAAAAATAAGGTCCAGAAAGATACAAAAATGATGTGCTCGCCATAATTCTTTTTTTTTAATACTCTTTATTTAATATCTCAGAAAATTACATTATCAATATTCTTGATACCTGTACTACTAAAAATACAAATCACAAAGAATAAAGCCTGTAAATAAATCATGACAGGGGAGTTAACATTACTCCATTAAAAATTATTTGTTTGTTTATTGAAATGTTTCACCAGGAGGACACACTGAACAGCAAGTTTATACAGTTCACATTGTTTAATATCAAAATATGGCAGGCATTAAAAATTACTTTGAACAGAGGTAAATTAATAAATTCAACCACTATGAAAATGGCCTATTACTTCAGTGAGGTCTACCCGAGAAGATCCAAGCTGTTCCCACATGTCAACCCCCAAATCAACACTTATCAAATAGCACCCCCTCCCATCAAGAGACAAAGGACTAGTCCTTTTCTGCCACATAGAAAACCCAGGGTCTCCACCTTAACTCAAACTGCACCTCCCAACCATTGCAGCAAGCTACGAGCCGCTCTAAATAATACATATTGTTCATAATTGAATGCCAAAGGGCAAGCGTTGGGGGAGAGCGCTGGTGCCAACTGTGAATAATGGCCTTCTTGGCTGCTAATAGGTATGCATAAAGCATGGCCCTTGGGCTAAGCCGAAGATCTGGGGGGTTCAACAAAAGGATCAATTCAGGGGTGAAAGCTGCTTTCTCTTCTCCCCAACTGAGCTAGACGTTCCACAACCTGTGTCCAAAAAGGGGAAAGAATTGGACAAGTCATAAAAATGTGAGTATGGGTGGCCTTAGTTTTCCCACAGCCCCGGCAGCAATGACCAAACTGAGATGGAAGAAATTTAGCTAATTGAGATGGTGTATTAAAGAACCTAGAACGACACTTCCAGGAAAATTCTTTCCAATAAGGCGTTTAGGAAACTTTCATGAAAGAAAGGGTATATTTAAGCTAAATTGTATAAGCAATATTCGGTGATAGTTCCTTGTTCCAGGCCTGTAGTATCAAATAGGTTGAATCAGTATCATAATCCCCTAATGCTCTGTAGTCCTGCCCTATCAAATGTTGCCAGGTGATCCCTTTCAGTGAATCCAGTAAGAGTTTCATTAATAGCAGCATGGGGTCAGGGAGTCGATTCCTCTCAGAGCATTTATGTACAGAAAAGTTCACACCTGCAGGTAGCGAAAATGTTCATGATTCATCAAAGGGTAAATGACTTGCACCTGAGAAAAGGGAAGGACCCTCTGAATATCCAAAAATTGAAAAATATAGGACAAGCCCGTCTGATGCCATCTCCAAAAGATATAATCTGTGCGGGCTGGTAGAAAGTCTGATTCTGTTGATAATAAGCAGACAAAATAGAATACTGGAGACAACTTGGGAAGAGCACGGCTCTGGAACCATGATCAAAGCGTATTCACAGTTCCAAATCCAAAGTGGTTTAAATTTGGGAGAGCAGTCAAAGGTGTAAATAAATTCTTTCCCACATTGAAAAGGTAATTTAATACAAATTCTGTATGTTACCATGGGGAGTGACAGCTGGGATTGATCCAAAGTGCCATCATTCTTAATGTAGCCACACGAAAATAACTAAGTAAATTTGGAAGATTTAAGCCCCCCTTAAGCAGTGGTAGTTGTAGAAGGGACCATCTAAGAAGGGGGTGACAACCCACCCAGACAAAATGAGACAATGCCTTGTTCTAGGATGTAAAGTAAAAGGGGGAGGGTATTATGGGGAGTGTTTGGAACAAATAAAGTAACCACGGGTGAATATTCATATGGATGGCTTCGATACAAGAATAAAGGGGTAAGCGGAGGGATGCCCACTAACCCAGGAAACGTCCAGGAACCCATGTCAGTGGTTCATAGTTCATCATTTCAAGATGCTGTAAATCCTTGGGTAATTTAACACCTAAGTATTTAGTTTTTGTACAGCTCCAGCGCATGGGAAAGCAGTACCTTTAGCATCTGTGAGGGTGTGAAGTTAGAAAAAAATACTTACCATAGTAATCTTCTTTCTTCCCAGTGATGCTCAGACATTCATAACTTTGTGCAGTCATCCTGATGGGTTGGACTTCCTGGAGAGATGGAACACATGCAATGATGGAATTCTTTGCATGTGAGCATCTTTCAAATACTGCCTCTACCCAGGGCTTGACAAATCCTATAGCCCGACGTCCCGGACTACCATTTTTTATGTGGGGACAAGCAGATGCCAGAGTTCTGCTTGTCCCACGGACTACCATGCTGCAGTTTAAAATTTGCAGGTTTTTACCTGCTTTTCCCTCGCTGGCCACTAGATGGAGAGTCTTTGTGCGCATTGTTGAATGCGCGCAGCCACCGCACCACAACCGTGCCACGTGCCCCATGTCCCGACTCCCGAATTAACTGTGCAGTGGGTCCAGGCAATCGGGCACCAGCAGACACTGGGAGGCGCAAGAGGCGCCAAGAAAGCAGCGCTTATAACTGGTTAAAATAGCCAGACTGACAGGCTAGGCAGCCTATAGCTGATGGTACAGTCCTGTCAGTCCTGGCTATTGGTGGGATCGATTTGGGGTGGACTAAGCTCTCAGAGTGGCAGGTAGCACTAGCTCCTCAGTATCGCTAAGGCAAACGCTGCCCATTTCGCTGCTTGAGAGAGGCAGAGAGCACATCATTTCTGTTTGGAGCACAGTCAAACTGTGTATTTGGGGCAGATTGCCGCGAGTCACTAGCAAATCAGTAATAGGAGAGAGAAGTTAGAATACAATACAAATATATATTGGGAGTTTTGGAGCGCCAGGCAAGCGGGAGAGTAGGAGGATCTGTAGTTTGGGGGGAGGGGGATGTGAGAGGAGAGAGAGAGTTTGCTTAGAGTGGAAAGTCTGATAAAACAATCTGCTGATTATATATAAAAAAAGAAGGGAGAACTAAACAAAAACATTGCACACTGAATTCAGAGAGCTGTGTGTGTTGTTAGGACTCATGTGAAGTGAAGAAAAATAAAAGGATACACAGCTCTTAAATAAAAAAAAGCAAAAAAACATGAGACTCTAAGTGGGGGAAGTGATTGTGTGTTGAATTTAAGTTGTGGAATTACTAAACATTTCAATAATAATCGTGTGATAAGGGTTGGGGAGTGTGTGTGTGTGTGTGTGTGTGTGTTTTGTGTTTGTGAGACAAGCCTGCCTTCCGTGAGAGAGCAGAGATCAGGGACTTGGACCTGACTGATAATGTGTGCCTCCTGCAAGACCACTAGATAGACCATGTGTGATGTGAAGTACACAACAACTGAACTAACTAACTAAGAAAACTATAAACCTCCTTAGCCCTCCTTACCTAACCTTATATACACCACACCTATTCCTAGCTAGCCTAGACCGGTCCCACTGTCCCTGAACAACTGAAATTATAGGAATAAAAGGTAAACTAAAGGGAAAAAACTAAAAGCATTTTTCTGAGCTACAGAAAAACCTGTTACCTGAATTAGCCTAGCTGCTACTGCAGTCTGCTACATACATTGGTGGAGGAGGTGTGTGTGCAGTGTGTGGCAGGGGCTGTCAGTGTGAGACCACCGAACCTGCCCTGAGAGCCTAAGGGTAGAGTAGAGGAAATTGTGGAAGGGAAAGAACTGAATACTTAATAAAGTAAACAGTCGTAGTATAAAAAGAGATTGATACCCCCAAAAAAGATAGCTACCTTAAAAAAACTTATTAGCTAGTACTTTGTCCTACCAAGTACTTGGTGGAGGTGTGTGTGGCAGTGGGCTGTGAGTGAGACCTAACCTGCCCTGAGAGGAGAGGGTACAGGAACTTGGGAACAACTGCGGACTTCTTTCTTAGAAATATACTATAGGAAGGGGAAAGGGAAAAACATTTTTTGTGTGAAAAGTGACAGTGACACTACACAGAAGAAAATAATAAACCCTAGCTAGTACTTTTGGTGAAGGTGTATGTGTGTGCGGCTGTGAGGCCAAACCTGACCTGAGAAGGGAAAAGGCATTTTTGGGGACACCGAAAAAATAAAATAAACCTACCAGTACTAGCTACACTGGTGGAAGTGTTTGTGTGTGGCTGTGAGACCGAACCTGCCCTGAGAAGGGAAAAAGCAATTTCCTGCTAGTACTCCGTCCGGCTCTGGACCCAGCCCTCTCCCATCTACCCACCTAAGTACTCTGTCCTGCCCTCTTGTAGTGCTGCATAAGCACAACAGCTTAAGGTTAAAAAATTACAGTAACACAACACACACAAAGGTAACACAAAATAGAATTTTATTGTGTACAATAATACAACAACAATCTTTATTAGTTTATTTCACAATTGCAGCATAGAAGACAGTTAAAATAATGCAACAAAATAAGCCAAAGCAAGCTACTCTATTTTCCCTTTGGACAGGGAAAAAATCCACATCTTTTTCATCAGAAACAAAAAGTAAAGAGCCTGACCCTGAGCCTTCTTCACAGTCTGAAAGCCAGCCCCAACCAGCCCCCTCTGGCCCTACTAGTAGTCAGGAAAAAAACGACCAAGGTTCTCCGTCTGGGTCTGTGTTTGTAGACATAACAGGCGATCAGTCTAACTTGACCGTACCAGTTTCTGAAACGAGTGAGCATAACAGTAGCAGCAGTTCAGTGCCATCACATTCTGGTTCAGTACAGGTAAAGCAACCTTTCATTTTAGATGATGAGGAAATAAACACTGAGAAAAGAAGCAAAGATAAAAAATATGATGTTGAAAAAAGGGCTCGAACATTTCAGCATCACTGGCTAAATCAGTTTACCTGGTTAAGGTATGATGACCAAAAATACGTCATGTACTGCTCTGCCTGTGAGAAATATCCCACTCTTGCGACTCCTGCTTATTCAAAAACCTAACGTGTTTGCCACTGGTTCAAATAATTTCAGAATTGAGTCCATGAGAGCCCATGAGGAATCAAATCCACATATAATTTGTGCAAACCAGCATAGTCACGAAACTGGTCAACATGCAGTCAATTTTAACATATCTGAAACTGCAATATATCATGCATTTTCTCAGATGGAGAAGTCACCAAAAATAAAGCGAGGCATTTATTTAACACCGCATATTCCTTGGCTAAAATTACGTCCTTTCTCAGATATGGGTGGCTTTGCACATTGCAAGAAAAAATGGGGTTAAACTCGGCAGCAATTACGCAAATGGTAAATGGGCCAGAGATTTCTGTAATGCAATATCAGCTGTCATGTCTACAACACAGATCCAGACTATCAAAAATACAAAATTTGTTACCGTTCTTGCAGATGGCAGTACAGATGCAAGCATTGTAGAGTGGGAAAATGTCTTCCTTCGTTTTGTTGATGGCGCAGAAAAAAAAGTTACAACTGTGTTAATTAAAGCTGTACCTCTTGAACATTCTCACGCAGATGGAGTTTTTAAAGCAATAACCTCTGCACTTGAGTCTGTTGATCTTTCTTTTGCAGACCTTAACGATGTGAGCAGACCTGGACCAGTTCTCGTATGTGCCAACTTTGATGGTGCCAGTGTGATGATGGGCCATACAGGTGGCACCATAGCAAAAATCCGAGAACATGTCCCCACTGTAATACCCATGCATTGCGTAGCCCACAAACTGGAGTTAGCAGTTCTCGACGTCATGAAAAAAAATCCCTTTGTTCAAAAAGTAGAAAATACCTGAAAGGAATTTTAAATTTTACCACTACAGCCCCAAGAAACTTGAGAACTGCAAGAAATAGCAGATGTCATACACCGAGTTGGCTCATTTCAGTGCAATAAAGCAAGTGCGTTGGCTTGCAAGTAAGACGCAGTTCAGTTCATGCTGTTCAAGTCAACCTGCCTACAGTAATTCAGCATCTTGAACATGTGTCAAACTCTGCTGGTGATGATGGGGCCAAAGCAAAGGCACTTCTAAGAGATGCGCATGCAGTACAGTTTGTAAAATCACTGTTTATTCTTCAAGATTTTCTGCCAATATTGAAAAATTTATCACTTGAATTTCAGAAGGATGACCTACTAATATTAGAAGTCCCCAACTCATTGAGACATGCTTACTCCAGTTGACTGAGCTAAAAACAAGACCTGGAAAGTTTATGACATCATTTCTGAACCAATATAATCCTGCAGAGAAATGCATGAACTACCTCATTTCAAAACGTGGCAGTGAGGACAAGATTGTTCCTTTAACTTTCAAAGGGAACTGTCCAGAAGTAAATTTTATGACTGATACACAGCTGCACAGTTTAATAGATGCAGCAGTATCTTACATTGATCAGTGTTTTCGGAATTTCTCGGAAGAACCTCTAAAATGGTTCAGTTGCTTGGATTTCAAAAAGTTTGATCTGTCACAAGAAGAACTTGCACAACTTGGCACAACTGATTTAAGTAATTTATTAGACTACTTTCACAACTTTTTTTCTGAAGATCATGTAACCAGTATAAAAAGGGAGTATTGTGCATTAAAAGCAATGTTTAAGTCTGCAGTTGACAAGCCATATCTGCAAGTGTATTCACGACTACTACAAGAGAAACCTGCCCAGCTTGCTCACATCCTTGACCTAATATAAATGTTACTGGCTATGAGTGTATCTACTGCTAAATGTGAGAGAGTATTCTCCATTCAGAATCTTATAAAAACAAAAATAAGAACAAGTTTGGCTGATGACACGCTCCAGTCACTTCTGCATATAGCAGTTGAAGGCCCTGCATTAGACAGCTTTGATCCGGATCAAGCTATCAACCACTGGCTACTATCTGGCCCTGGCACACGCCACATTCATGGTCATCATGGTCATGCTAGTTCAACTACTAGTGCTGCTGATTCATGCGAAAATGTCCCTGAGGCTGTCACTAGTCTTGATGATGACATGACTGAATATGATGCTCTGGCTGGAGCAAGCTCAGGCTTCCTGTAACTTTTCCCGATGCTGATGCTGTACTGTCTGCTACTGTGCTGTAATGATGTTCTCACTGTGCTGCAGGCTGGCACTCTGTGCTGCTGCTGCAACCACACTTGCTGTCAGTTCCTCGCTGCTAATGCTAATTCTGTCTATGCTCGCAGCCTCGCCATGCTGCTGACAAAAATAAAATCATATTATTTATTCTCCTTATTGTCTATTTCAACACTAAATAACTACTACAATAAATCCATTGAGTTTTCTGTAGTTTGATACTTTCCATTAAAAATATACCATTTTATACCGGGACTACCAACTCAAGCACCGGGACAACTACTTTTGGACAAGCCACTTGTCCGTGGACAAGTACCTAATTTTAAAATTTGTCAAGCCCTGCCTGTACCAACTGTAGTGTTCTAAGCTCTTCAGATTTGTAAGAAGCCTGGAAGTCAGGCAACATGGAAAAATATTTCCATAAATTATTAACTAATTAATAAACATTTTAATAAAACATTTTTAGGATTAGCCTAATAAACAACCTACTTGAAAAAACCTCCAAGGGAGGAGCTATATCTAAGTATAATAATGGTGTTCACCATAGATTGAGAAAAACTATTTTGAGAGACAGAAAACTCTGGTAAAACTCTGTCTAGCACAGAGAAATGTACCCAGAAGGATATGGCTATGTGGCACTAGCATGCGGAATACAGAGGCTTAAGTTCTGGAAGGGGAGGAAGGGAGGGAGTTATGAATGTCTGAGCATCACTGGGAAGAAAGAAGATTACTATGGTAAGTAATTTTTTCTTCTAACCCCAGTGATGCTCAGACCATTCATAACTTTGTGCAGACTACCAAGCAGTACCCCCAGGTGGTGGGCACAGAACTTATTTTGGAAACAGACTTTGCAGGACTGCTGTGCCAAACTTGGCATCACTTCTGGACAAAATATCCAAATTATAATGCTTTGTAAAGGTGTGTACTGATTTCCAAGCAGCTGCTTTACAAATGTCCAACAATGGCACCTCCCTAGCAGCTGCAATAGTGGCAGCTGTTCCTCTTGTTGAATGAGCCCTCAGCCCAGCTGGGGACTCTTTAACTGCTTTATTGTAGCAGAATTGAATGCACTGGACAATCCACCAAGAAATTGATCTTTTTGAGGCTGGTTTACCCAATACAACATCCCCATATGTAAGGAAAAGTTGTTTTTTGTCTTGCCTATGGCCTTTAGTAGCTGTCATGTAGTAGCTGAGAGCTCTTTTCACATCCAGACTGTGAAACCTTCTTTCACCAGAGCTTGCATGGTCTATGAAGAAGACAGGCAGAGTGATTGATTGTTTCAGATGGAAATCTGAAACCACCTCGGGAAGGAATTGTCTGTTTGTTCTGAGTACTACTTTATCCCTGTGGAAGGAAATATAGTCCTGGTCGATACAGAGAGCCTGAAGCTCACTGATTCTTCTTGCTGAAGTAATTGCTACCAGGAAAACTGTTTTCCAGGTAACATACTTTAAATGGGCTGTAGCCATGGGCTCAAAGGGAGCCTGCATCAACCTTGCTATACTTACATTAAGATCCCAAGCAGGCACTGATGCCCTGTGAGGGGGGTGCAAATGCATTAGGCCTTTGAAAAATATTTTGAAAATGGGATTTGATGCTACAGATACCTTTGTCCTAGCAGACAGGTATACAGCTACTGCTGCAAGGTGGTCCCTCAAGGAACTGGGTTGCAGACCTTGTGAATGCAAATGAGTTAGATAATCCAACACCACTGAGACTCCTGCATCATTTGGGGTGAAGTTTCTAGTAGAGCACCAGAAAGAGAATCTTTTCCACTTAGCAGAATAAGTTTTCTTAGTTGAAGGCTTCCTGTAACCTTTCAAAATGTTTAATACAGCTTCAGAAAGGTTCAAGCCTGCATACTCTAACTCCTCAAGAGCCATGCTTTTAGGTGAAGAGACTTGAGATTTGAGAATAGCAATGTTCCCTGATTGGAGGTTAGAAGATTGTGCCTGAGAGGCAAACTTATTGGCCTGCTCACTGCCATGGAGAGCAGAAGCGAGTACCAAGGCTGCCTGGGCCAATCTGGAGCTATCAATATCAGAGAAGCTGAGAAGGATCTGAGTTTCAGTAGCACCCTGAAAACCAGAGGGAAAGGGGGGAATGCATAGAGAAACTTGCCCGACCAATCCAGCACCAAGGCATCCAGAGGGATTGTGCCCTGGGCTGGTGGCCTGCAACAGTACTGAGGTAACTGGTGGTTCTGGTGGGATTCAAACAAGTCTATCTCTGGAACGCCCCACCTATTGAAAATTACCTGTACCACCTGCTTGTTCAATGCCCATTCGTGATGGGACTGATTGATTTGACTCAGTGTGTCTGCCAAGATATTGTCTTTTCCTGGCAGATGGATGGCTTGCAGGGACACCTTTAAAGAATATGCCAGAGCCCAAATTCTCATGGCTTCTGTGCATAGAGGACCTGATCTGGTGCCACCCTGCTTGTTTATGTAATACATCGTGGTGGTATTGTCTGTTCTGACCTGTACCACCTTTCCCATTACCAGTGTAGAGAAAACCTTTAGTGCCAGCCGCACTGCTCTGACCAGGTACCCTGAGTTGTGTGCTCCCCTAGATGGGCACCCCAGCCTGGCAGGGATGCATCTGTTGTGAGAATTAGTGTGGGATCCTCCTTCTGGAAGGGGACTCCTTGCCTTAGGTTGGATTCTTTTTTCCACCACAAGAGGGCTTGTAACAGGGGCCTTGTCATTGGAATGAGCTTTGAGAAGGGGTCTTTTTCCTGACTTCAATGAATCCTGAGGTGAAACTGGATGTGTCTCATGTGAAACCTGGACCCCTGCACTGTACCTGTGGATGCAGCCATATGATCCAAGAGCTGCAGAAATTGCCTGGCTGTTTTTTGACCATGCAATTTGAAGGAGTTTGCTATGGCCTGAAGACTTTGCACCCTGTCTAGTGGTAAAAAGGCCCTGGCCTGCAGGTTGCTGATCTCTGCCCCTATGAACTGTAAAGTCTGTGTAGGGGCAAAGACAGATTTTTTCTGGTTTACTATGAAACCCAGAGATTCCAGAAGATCCTGTGTAAGCTTTAGAGAGGTTGTGACCTGCTCTGGTGATTTGCCTACTATCAGCCAGTCGTTCAGGTATGGAAAGACAGTCACTCTCTGTCTTCGAAGAAATGCCACAACAACTGCTAGGCATTTTGTAAACACCCTTGGTGCCGAGGAAAGGCCGAAGGGTAGGATTGCAAACTGATAATGACCTGATGGGAGTCTGAATCTGAGATATTTTCTGTAAGATTCATTTATGGGGATGTGGAAATAAGTGTCCTGTAAATCCAGGGATGCCAGCCAGTCCCCCTTCTGGATTATTGGTAGAATCCGAGCCAAAGTTACCATTTTGAACTTTGGCTTTTTCAGGTGCTTGTTTAAAGCTCTGAGATCCAAAATTGGCCGTCACTCCCCATTTTTCTTTGTTGTTAGGAAGTATCTGGAGTAAAACCTCTTCCTCTCAGGGTTGCAGGGACTAATTCCACTGCTTTGAGCTGAAGCTTCTGGACCTCTGCCTCTAGCAATGAGATTTGTGCTAGAGGTGGGGAGGTAGAAACCCTGGGGTTTTTTAGAGGAAGAAATTTGAACTGCAGAGACAGACCTTTGCCCACTACCCCCAACACCCACTTGTCTGTGGTGATGGTTGACCAGCGGGGGAGGAAATGGGACAGTCTGCCTCCAACAGGTAGGGAGGAGGCAGCTTGCATCTCAGGGGTTCTGTTTAGGCTGGGACTGAGGTTGTGGCTGAGTCCCTCACCTAGAGCCCCTTCTACCCCTACCCCTTGAGTAGCCCTGAGGGGGGTACTGCTGGTATTGGGGCATGGCTACTGGCTGGAAGAAAGGTCGTGATAAAAAGGGATGACCCCTAGCCCCCCTTCCATAGGGCCTAGTGGATGAGGAAGCTCTGTCCCTAGCAGAGTTACTTCTATAAGTAGCCTTATATTCATCCACTTTTTTCATATAGGCCACTGTGGACTCCCCAAACAGCAGATTTCCTTCCAGTGGGAAATCCAAGGCCTTTGACTGGGTATCCTAATTGAGGTTTGTGGCCCTAAGCCAAGCAAACCTCCTCTGAGCCACTGTATTAGCCATCCATCTGGCTGCAGTGTCATTCAAATCAGCAGACATTTGGAACTGGTACTTGGCCGCCTCTAGCCCAAACCTGGCAGTTTCTGCCAGGTCATCTGACAAGGGTGGGTTGGCCTTCATGGACATTGCCAGTACTGACTGCCACAGGAATTTCTGATACTGGGCAGCATAAGATTGAAAAGTGGCCTGTCTCATAGCCAATGAGGCTGACAGATAGCCCTTTTTGGCCATACTGTCCAGTTTTCTGGAGTCCTTGTCCGGAGGTTGTGAGGACAGAGGGACTTTAGCCTTATCACAGGCAGCTTGCTGTATAACCCCTTGATGATCAGGGTGGGAGAAAAGGAATTCAGCTCCTTCCCTGTTCAGCTGATATTTTTTATCTATTCTCTTATCAATAGGAGGAATAGAGTTTGGGGTCTGGAGGAGCTTCATAGCATCCTTCTTAAAGAATTTATATACTGGAAGGAGGAGGGCTTTTGTGGGTGTTAAACCCATCATACTGAGGTACTCCATCTCCTCCTCATCTTCCACTTGCTCTGTTATGTTGATGTCCAGAGCATCTGCCATTCTTCTTACAAAAGGAAAATGGGAGGAAAATCCTCAGACACTCTGGGAAGAGAGCCAAATTCCTGCTCAGGGAAACCTCTGGGGAATAGGTTCGTCCTCCTCAAAAATGTCATCATCCCCTTCGAAATATTGTTGCTCTGGAGCAGGAGGCAACACACAAGCAGCAACCTGGGGACCCTGGGGAGGGGCAGGAGGCTGAAGGATGATGTTTTGCAGAGCCTGGATAATTTTGAATGCCTGGGCTATGTCTTGAGCCTAAGGCATGACAGACTGCTGCACAGAAGTCCCTGGTTTATCAGGAGAGGGTTCTGCATGTTTGACCTTTTTTAATTTCTTTGAGGGAACTGGGGAGTCAGCCGGTTCTTTCCCTCTTTTTGCCCCTTTTTCGGCCGTATCAGGGGCAGGGGTAGAAGCACTTGTCAATTCAACCGCAACAGCCTGGGGTGTCAGCTGGTCAGAGCCTGAGGGACCCCTTGGAAACTTTTTATGAAGCCTTTCAAGGCATTTTTCAACAGATTTTTCTGGGAATGTTTTGCATATTTCACATTTCTGGTCCAAATGTCCTAAACCCAGACAAGCTACACATAAGGTGTGCTTGTCTGCCTTGGCAAACATATCACCACACTTCAAACAGTTTTTAAAACCAGGTTCACCGATTCTCTTTTTAGGTTTCTCAGTCATGGTGAAATATAAAATGAAAAACCTCAACCGCTAATACCCAAAGCTAATGCGGTTATTGAAACAGCTAAAAAGGCTTTTACTTTTTTTTTTTTTGCAGTCGGTTCAGGAACCGATAGGGAACCGATGGAACTGAGAAAGGAGATGAAATATGAACCGGTTCAGCGGTCCTGTAACTGATGAAAAACGGTTACAAATAAAAACTTTAAGGACCAAATTTAAATGAAAATGAATAGGTTCTTTAGTTAGAGAACCGAAACAAAGTTACAATTAGCTTGGATCCCTCACGGTTATACCGAACTGCGAGGAACCGAGAAAACAACAATTTAAAACAATAATAACCAATATAACTAACAAATTAGTAGAGGCAGTAAAAGAAACTAAAAATACTTATGGTTTTAAACTTTTTTCTTTCTTCTTCACGCGAAAGAGGGCGACAGAGACTCCGGGCGACCAGACTTTCAGGCGGAGAGAAAAATCTGAAGGGCTTAGAACGCTACAGTTAGTAGAGGCAGTATCTGAAAGATGCTCACGTGCAAAGAATTCCATCATTTGCATGTGTTCCATCTCTCCAGGCAGTCCAACCCATCAGGATGACTGCACAAAGTTATGAATGGTCTGAGCATTACTGGGGTTAGAAAGGGTTAATACCTCAGTTTTGGAAACATTAATGACATCCTCACAGGTCCGCAAATTTCCGGACAACTCTCCACACCTCTGGCACAGAGCCCTCTGGATCCAGCAGAGTCAACAAGATATTGTCAACATATAAAGAAATTTTAAAAATCTGACCTCCCAAAGGGATCCCCTCCACATCCTCCGCCTGCCTAGTAGCAATTGCCAGAGGCTCTACGTTAAGGATGAAAAGCAGTGGAGAGAGCGGGCAGCCCTGTCGAGTACGTCAGGCCAAAGTTATGGGTGATGATAGGAGACCATGAATCCTAAGATATGCTTTTGGGTGTGTGTAAATATTTTGAAGCCAGGACACCACCTCTATCAGAAAGCCAGATGCCAGTAGGGTTTGCCACAAGAAGGGCCAGAACACCCTATCAAAAGCCTTGTTGGTATCTAAACTAACTAATACTGCTGGAATTGATCTTTGGATGACATAGTCCATCAGGTGGATAGTTCTGCTTATGTTTTATATATATATACTGTATATATATATGTATATGTATATGTATATGTTATCACGCGCCCTCCTCCTGCCCTCCTCAAAGCCCAGTCAGCTGCTGAAGGAGCCCTTGATTGGGCAGAAAAATCAGTATGTCTCCAACAGTCTGTGCTAGAGAAGTCAGCCGGCTGTGCACCCTCCTCCTGCCCACCTCAAAGCCCAGTCAGCCGCCGAAGGAGCCCTTGATCGGGCAGAAAAATCAGCATAGCTCCAGCGATCGTGACTGGAGAAGCCAGCTGGCCGCGTGCCCTCCTCCTGCCCTTCTCAAAGCCCAGTCAGCCGGTAAGCTCCACACAGCTTCGGGAACTTGTTTCGGGGACCCTGATTGTCTGAAGATGCTCAGGGTCACTGCTGATTGGTTGCTGCCACGCTGCTTTCCTGGGATTGGCCACTGCTTTTCTCATCTGTCTCCTGGCTATTGCCACTTGCTCACTATTTAAAACTATGTTTTGTCAAGCGCTATTTGGAATTATACTGTAATCAATGCTTTTGGGGATAATGTTGAGAATTCTTTGATTTTTTAACTGTTGCTGTTTTACACTGACCCTTTGACTTTGGGTTATGCCGCCCTGTACCCTCTCTAGCTTGCTTCATTTTCTCATACCTCTCTGTTGAGCTTCCTCTCCCCCAACTCCTAAGCAGCATTTCTAATCTCTTTTTTTTCTTCTCCTTACATCTCTGGGAACAGCGGCACTGCTTCTAATAAGCATCGCCGTCTGGATACCTGCCCTCCCCTTCCCCTGTTCAGCCTACTTGCCTACTCTTTTGTCTTTACCTGCACTCCCCCACCCCCCCGATTTAGCCTCTTTGCATTTTCTTTGCCCGCCCTGCCCTCATCTAATCCTGACTCTGCTCTTCTTCCAGCCAAAGGAGCCCTTGATTGGGCAGAAAAATCAGCACAGCTCCAGCGATCACGACTGGAGAAGCCAGCTGGCCGCATGCCCTCCTGCTGCCCTCCTCAAAGCCCAGTCAGCCGGTAAGCTCCACACAGCTTCAGGAACTTGTTTAGGGGACCCTGATTGTCTGAAGATGCTCAGGGTCACTGCTGATTGGTTGCTGCCCGTATGGCTTTTCCTGGGATTGGCCACTGCTTTTCTCATCTGTCTCCTGGCTATTTGCCACTTGCTCACTATTTAAAACTGTGTTTTTGTCAAGCGCTATTTGGGGAATTATACTGTAATCAATGCTTTTGGGGATAATGTTGAGAATTCTTTGATTTTTTAACTGTTGCTGTTTTACACTGACCCTTTGACTTTGGGTTATCCCGCCCTGTACCCTCTCTAGCTTGCTTCATTTTCTCATACCTCTCTGCTGAGCTTCCTCTCCCCCAACTCCTAAACAGCATTTCTAATCTCTTTTTTTTCTTCTCCTTACATCTCTGGGAACAGCGGCACTGCTTCTAATAAGCATCGCCATCTGGATACCTGCCCTCTCCTTCCCCTGTTCAGCCTACTTGCCTACTCTTTTGTCTTTACCTGCACTCCCCCCCCCGATTTAGCCTCTTTGCATTTTCTTTGCCCGCCCTGCCCTCATCTAATCCCTGACTCTGCTCTTCTTCCAGCCAAAGGAGCCCTTGATCAGGCAGAAAAATCAGCACTGCTCCAGTGGTCACAGCTGGAGAAGCCAGCTGGCTGCGCGCCCTCCTCCTGCCCAACTCAAAGCCCAGTCAGCCGGTAAGCTCCACACAGCTTCAGGAACTTCTTTCAGGGACCCTGACTGGCTGAAAATACTCAGGGTCACTGCTGATTGGTTGCTGTCCCTACGGCTTTTCCTGGGATTGGCCATGGCTTTTCTCATCTGTCTCCTGGCTACCTGCCGCTCGCTCACTATTTAAAACTGTGTTTTTTTTTGTCCCACCTCGGCCTCTATTAAATGGTCCTTCCCCAAGAGGAAGGCCAAGCCCTATATTGCTACCATTGGTTAGTAAATCAGTTAGGTCCACCAAAAACATAACCCCCACCCCAATTAGCCTCGCCTTCATATCTCAAGCTCCACCAACGTACACTCTGCTACCCATGCCTGCTCTGCTTTCTAGCAGGTTAATTTACCCGAAATGATGCCTCAGGAACTCTTCTTCTCGCTTTGCTGCACATTACTTCTTGCCCACATACCAGAACAAATGCCACCTGCTCATCCACACCAGAACCTATGCTCTACTAGTGATGAAAACCCAGTCCTGCACCCCCACAAAGGGACTTGGCTTTCCTCCTCTGGAACGACTATACCTCTGCTCTGTATGCCTCGTCATCAGGCTACACCTAAAGAATTTCATAGAAAGCCTTGGATTCTGTTGGTTAAATCAGTTTTATATGTCCTATTCCTATCCAACCATTCAAGCAACCTTGGCCCAGCATCCATGAAACCTCTCCATGCCAAATGGCATAAAAAGCGCTTATTCAGTATGTTAATAAATTGCCTCAAGAAACTACTCTTGCTTCTACTACGCTGCTCCAGAAATGTCAAGCTAAGTACAGGCCCAGCGGCTCCTATAAACAGCCCTGCAGACCTCCCTCATTTCAAGGGCATTAGTTTCCTCCACCTGAATGTATGTAGTCTACTCAGGAAGTCTGACCTGATTCAGACATGGTCCCTACATGCTTCCCCCGACTTCCTAATGATATCGGAATCATGGCTAATGCCCCCTGACCCCTGACAACGATATCAACCTACCGGAGTACACCACCTACCAGTGTGACAGACCAACCGGGGGGGGGGGGGTTGTAATCTATGTTAAGAACAAGTTCTCTGTGACAATCATTGATTGTACCTCCAAGGCTAAAGAGTTTGAATGTCTTGCCTTAAAACTGTCACTGTCCAACGATAACGCTCTCTTTGTTGCTGCTTGCTATCGACCACCCTCTGGTGGCACAGCCCTCCTGCCCCATCTTCAAAGTCTAATTGATATGGCTAATTCAGAGTGCATTCTAATGGGGGATTTCAACCTAAACTGGAACGATGAGACCTCCAAGAAGCTCAAAGACCTCTGTGATTTGTGTGGGTTGGCCCAGATGACCCCTGCAATCACCAGACCTAACAGAAAAAACCCTGAGCATAGCTCCCTCCTGGACCTAATATTAGGCAACAAACCCCACAATATTTTGCATGCCGGGGTGTTCTTTCAATGACCTTAGTGACCATTGTGCCATTGCCTTCATCAGGCATTCTCTCCAATTAAAATCAGCCCCTAAATACACGCTGAAAAGATACTTGAAAAAGTTTTGCCAACATGCCTTCCTGAATGACCTGAGCAAGATTAGATGGCAAGACTTCTACCTGGCCTCTTCCCTCAATGAGGCATTCAATATATTTCATAACCTCCTAGTGGGCCTTCTAGACAAGCATGCCCCCATACAAATGATCAAATCCAAGGTAAGATCTCCTGGATGGTTCTCACCCATCCTAAAGAAAGCCCTCAAAGACAGAGACTACTGGTGGAAAAGAGCTAGGAAGATATGCTCCGACGCTGATTGGCTTGCCTTCCATGTATCCCGAAACGCCTGTACCAAACTCATTAGGACTGAAAAGGCTAAATTCTTCCAATCAGCCCTGGAAGGCAACAAAAACAATGCCACAAAACTCTGGAGTATTCTCAAAGAGGTTGAGGGTCATACCTCCAATGCCTCTCTTCCAACTAAACTATTTTCCGGGGACACCATTTACACGGACAGAGTGGATATACTTAATCAACTGAATGAACACTTTGCCACAGCGGGGCTGGCATTTGATGCCTCTCTCTTAAGTAAGATCATCCAACACAGGGATGACACTGACATCACTAGACCCACCACCTATGCCAATCAGAGCTACCCCCTCCTTCAGCTTCCGCCATTTATCCTTTAAGCAAGTAGAGACCCTCCTATTGTCCTTAGATACTAAAAAGAGTGCTGGTGCTGATCTTATCGAACCTTTCTTCCTAAAACTTGGTCATCACTTTCTTACAGCACCCATCGCCCATTTATTCAACATCTCCCTATCTCAGGGGGAGCTACCCTTATCGTGGAAAACTGCTCACATCATTCCGTTGTTCAAATCTGAGGACCCCAGCGACCTGAACAACTACTGCCCTATTGAGATACGATCCTCCCTTTCAAAATTATTGGAAAAAATCATTGACACCCAAATCTGGGAGCACCTGGACTCACATAATCTGTTAAACGCTGCTTACTCGGGCTTCAGAGCCAAACATAGCACAGTATCCATCCTTGCAAAAGTAACCACTGACTGGCAAACTGCTCTGGATGCCAAGAAGCACGTATTCGCACTCTTCCTCGACCTTAGTAAGACATTTGACACTGTGGACCACAACATTATGCTTAATGCATTAGGTAACATAGGTCTTGACAACCATGCCATTAAGTGGTTCACCAGCTACCTTACTAATAGACAACAACGAGTCAAAGCTTCAGGAGACCTGTCCCCTCTGAAAATATTGCCAAGAGGCATCTCTCAAGGCTGTATTTTGTGTCCAATCCTGTTTGCCATCTATATCAATAACCTCGATTCACATCTGCGTACAGCAAAAGTGCACTTATTTGCAGATGACACAGTCCTGTACACTGCAAATTCTTTGCTAGGTATGGCCTATGAGGACCTACAGCACGATTTCATCTCCCTCCAACATAATCTTATGAAGCACGAGCTACTGCTTAATTCCAAGAAAACTAAAACTATGATCCTCTCTCTGAGCATCACCTTAGGGCCTATATGCAACCTGAAGATTCTAACTTTGTTAGGTGAACCCTTGGAAACCGTTGCCACCTTTAAATACCTAGGATTCTGCCTTGACAATAAGCTTAATTTCCTATGCCACTTGAATGAACTATCGAAAAAACTTAGACAACGCTTAGGTATTCTGTACTGCATTAAACACCTTCTTACCACTGATGCCAGAATGAACTAGTACAATCAACATTCATACCCCTTTTGGATTATGCTGTCTTCTTCTACATTAACTGCTTTCCTACAGTACTTCGTAACCTTGACACTGTCTATCATAGGGCCCTTCGGTTCATTCTTAACTTGCCTCTTCGCACCCATCACTGTCTGCTGTACCAAGAGTTGGGTTGGACCTCACTTACTATAAGGAGGAAAAAAATGCCCTCCTTTGGATACATAGGGCATTGTCCGACAAGTTACCAGTGTACATCTCAAGCCCATTTGAGCATGCCAAGGGGTCGTACTAGCTGAGAAGGTTCTCATTAATCTGCTTCCAAACACCCAGAGTAAGGTCATCTCATGGTTTCTCTGCTATCAGTTTCTCCCTCACTTCCATTTGGAACACTATGCAAAAGTCACTGAAGCTCTCGACCCTCCCAGACCCCTTCACATTCAAGGCATTGATTACAAAGTACCTTAAAGATATCTGCATCCGTTATAGATGTCCAGTGATACATTATTCGCTTGCTGTACCCTTCGACTCTCCAGAAACTCGCAGCTCCCACCAAGTGAACCTCAACTCTTCTTGCATCCTCTTCCTCTAACTCCCACTACCATATCATACCACCTGGTCTTCAATATCCTCACATGCCTAAGCTCTCTCTCATTCATGCCCCAGTTGTGAAACACCAACCATTTACAATAGCCGTCCACCATACCATACCTACCTTCCTGTTCTCTTTACCTCTCACTCTTTATCTCTTCCTCTCTCAAGCCACATCTGTGAACAACCACCAAATTATAAAAGCACTAGCCCTAGTATCTTTGGGTTTGGTTTAACTTACGCATTAGGTCACAAATATATTAGTTCTAATGGTTAAGGCCTGTGTTAGCCATGTTTATGTTCATTGTCTACTGCTTTTTGTTTTTTGGTTTTTTGTATACTGTATTGTAATCTCATGTGAATCTGTTGTCTATGTCCAGAACCACTTTGAAAATGAGCTTGCTCAATGGTGTTAGGCCTGGTTAAATAAAGTTTTTGATTAATTGATTGATCCATTGTTTGTCTGGATCAAATAAAGCCCGACTGGTCCGGTTGAATAATATTTGGAAGGAATTGTTCAATCCGGTGAGTCAAGATTGACATATATAATTTGTAGTCCGTATTTAATATGGATATTGGCCTATAAGAGGCAGGAAGTTTAGGGTCTTGACCCAGTTTTGGAATTACTGAGAGGATGGCACCAGCCCGGGGGAGGGAGGGCAGAAGAGAAAGCCTCCTTCCTGAATCACACAAAAAACATCTAACAATCTAGGGGCCATCGGCCCTAAAAAGGCCCTGTACCATTCCACAGGGAACCCATACGGGCCCAGACATTTTAATGTTTTCATTTGAGTCAGGGCCCCGTGAAATTCTTCCATGTTGATCGGAACCAGAAGCAATTCCTGGTGGGTCTGGAAAAGTTTTGGTAATGATAAACTGGACAGGAAATCAGAAATATGAACATTTGGAGGGGGATCGTGATCCATGTAAAGCTGACCATAGTATCTTTGAAACAGTTTTATTATCTCTGAGGTGGTAGACACAAAATTACCCGTGGAGGGCCATTTAAGTTGGGAAATATGGGAGGCCATCTTATAACCCCACAGTTTTCTAGCCAGAACCAGAGCCCCTTGGGCCCCCCTTCGTAGTGAAATTTTTTCAAATACGTTAGTGCCATTTGTACTTTATTATCAGGATTTGTTGTAACTCTGCTTTAACCTGCCTGATGCGTTGTCTCCCCTCTGACTCCCCCTCACTATGTCCCTTTTGCAATGAGTCCAGTTCAGCCAACAATGTTTGATATTGGGCATCTCTTTGTCTCTTCTTATGGGAAGCATAGGCAATGATTTCCCCATGGATAACCACCTTAAGGGTGTCCCATAACGTGCTAGAAGATATATCGGAGGAGGTGCTCTCTTTTAAAATGTGTTCAATTTTATCTGCAGTCATAGTCTTAAAGGCTTCATCCTTTAGTAGGGTAAGATTTATGTACCGACATGTCAGTTTTTGGGTTTTGCCCCAATCTAGTTTTAGTATCAATGAGGAGTGGTCTGAAAGAAGATTAGTGCCAATGGAAAGATCTCTAAGTGCATCTGCATGTTCAACTGAAACAAAAAAATAATCTATATGGGAAAAGGTATGAAATCTGGGGGAATAGTAAGTATAAGTCCTCGATGTGGGAAAGAAGTAGTACCAGACATCTACAATCCCCAGCTGAGTTAATTGTGACCGAAGGTATTTCTAGGATGCCATTGTCCAGTGCTTTGCCGGATTAGAGGTGTCTAAGAAGGGAGCCAGGGTAACATTAAAGTCACCCCCCATTAAGAGTAATCTCTGTTACATATGTAACCCTTCACCCCTGCCTTTTTGCCAAAATGACAGGTGGCATGCTGTTGAAGCTGACAGCAGTACCTGGTGGGGACTGGGTTCAGGGAGGATGAGGTTACTCGGCACAGGGGACCTAGGTTTGGCTACTCTGCACAGGGGCACCCAAGTAAATCCGAACACAGGAAGCAATAACTGTAATGTCCAGAACCAGGAATGGGATTCTTCAGTGTGGCTTTTTATTCACATTTAAGCTGAAGAAAAAAAGCATAGACGGACCCCCACGGGGCTACATTCCTGGTAATGCAGATTAGAGACAACAGAACACTTTATCTCTATTTCTAGCCCTTAGGCTCTAAACCCACCAGGTACACAGCCCAGACTTGCACACAGCTTTGGGTACACAGCCCAACTTGTACACTACTTGGGTTTTCCCCACTGGCCCAGCTCCCCTGCCGGCCACTTGATCCGTGGTCCGTGAGGAATGAACCAATTATCCTGTTGTGGCTCCCCAAACCACACTAGAGCCTTTGACTCCTAGAGAGAATTTTTCTTACAATCCCATGTCTGGGTTCTTCTCTCATCACAGGCCAAGTGCCTGAGGTAAAGTAGAAATCCACAGAAGAAATCCGTAGAGGTGGACCTGGTCGCTAAAGATGGGGGGCCACCCACCTCCAGCTCCCACAGCCCATACCCGGCCATTTCTCTGGAAACTGAACAATTCCTTTACTGAAAACTTTCAAATGTAGATTCTGGGTAGACGTCTGTCACATCTCCTCTACATATCATTTTCACCCCAGCAAGCTCTGGACTTGAACCTACTTTTAATTTGCTTAGCCCATTACTCTAGGCTTCCACTATTTTAGTAGTTCAATCCCCACATTGTCACACAAGTCCCAGGGTGAAAAACATAGGCCCTTTTAGCAAGAGCAGACACTCACCCTCACGTTGCAGGTGCCCCACAGGCGACTCACAAATCTTCTTGTTCTCCCAAATAAACTCTGGAACACATAGGCAGCTTTTCCTCTACAAGCAGAACTAGGGGGTTGCCCCAGGAATCTGCAGGGAACCCTTTCCTGCCCCACCCGGAGGGAGGGGGCACTGAGACCCGAAAACAGCAGTCTCCACCACTTTAGTTATCTTCTGTGTCTCTCTTTAAGGTGGAGATACACACCCTTTTAAACTAAAAGTAGCCCTCTGTCAGGGCTGGGGCTCCTAGAGCCTTCACTGAGCTGCTTTCTCAGCAAGCTCCCAACTTCACACTCAACACTGACTGAATCTGATTGACTTCAAAACCTCCCAACGTTCTATACCAACTCCCTTGCTGCAGATTCCAATGTGGCTTATGCAGCTGCGATAGTTCTATTGGTGATGTCATCCCTCAGTCTCAGCTGAGACTGAGAACAGAGTGAGACAGTGTGACACCCATTTAACTGGAGTTTCACAAGCTGCCTTCCCTGCCTACCACTAGGTCTTATTTGGGATTCTAGTAACCCCGGGTAACAAGAGGGTTACACATAGCTAAGAATTTATTAAAGACAAATCAACATTTTGCTGGGGAGGCCTGTAGGGGGAAATAAACATTGGTCAAGGTCACCTCTTTACCAAATAGGTGTCTCACAAAGCCTCCTGTGGAGTCGACATATTCTTTTTGTGGTAAAACCACCGTGGCAGAGGAAATTAAAATGGCTGACACCCTCCGGCGCTTGTCCTTACCACAAGAGGATGTAAAAATCCTATATTTCCCCCCCCAGGGAAGGCTTTAAGTGTTGCCCTGGAGATAAATGAGTCTCCTGGAAGTATATTATATTTGCATTCTGTTTTTTAAGGTATTGGAACAGCCTGGTCCTATTAAATATAGGACTGTTTAAGCTGTTGATATTAAGGGGAAAACTTTTACTGGCGAATTCGACATGTAGAGTACAATAGGAAATTAGTCATTATTTCCAAATCCAAAATTAAAGCAACTCTAAAACCTTCCCTCTGTCCTATTTCACTGTTAGGAAAAATATGTAAGTCAATTCCTAGAGGATGTATGTTGCCCAACTCAAACTTCTGGGCAATCTGATTCCCAGGGCCGGGGGCGACTCAGTTTTTTCCCAAACAATTCAACATTTTCCATCCTGAAGAAAAACAGCTCCCCCATTGCTTGTGTTTCTGAGATATCAGTTTCTAATTTAACAGTGAGAACAATAAAAAAACATATTATATTAACTTTATTATAAACCTACTGTCCAGCAAAACTTAGCTGGAGATAAAAACCCCAACCATGTACTAACTGAATGCCATAAACTAAGCTTGAGATGGGGTTTAAAGAAATCAAACATGCCAACAGGGCATAACGTTTAGTGATTTGTGGAAAAGTATTCCAATATGACATTTTATAAAGAGGCAAGGGGACCCCAAAAGTTGGAGTCTTCTGAAAGAACCCACTCAGTCGTACATACAGCACAATATGGGGTCCAAACGTGGGAAATGAACCAAAACAAAATAAGCAGACTTCCAAAATAGGGGAGGACAATAAAGTTCTCCCTTGATGCCCAGTGACTATGAGAAAAACAACTCCAAAAGTCACCAGCACAGAGGAAAAGCCAGGACACTGCATTACCTGGGCCTCCAGGGAGTATATCAAACTCCCTAAATTTTGGGGTAGAAAACAATACAAACAAACCAAAAGAACAAAGGGGAAATAAAAAGAAATCATGATTACTGCAACTCATCTCATTGCTCCTGCCACTCTTCATGAAAAATCAATTTAAAAACTTACTCCCATTTCTCAGGGCCTCAACATAAAAAAAACTAGGGTGCCAGCTTGACTCTTAAGTGCCTGTTGGAATGACTCTTTTCCTCACCGGGCTTTCCCTTAATCCAGTCAGTCAGCGAGGAAACGTTTTGATAACCACCACCCCCAATGCTTAACACATGCCAGAGTGGGTAGAGCTAAAAAGGAGGTTATGAATGTACTCATCAATGTACTCATCAACTGCTATTAGCAACAACTAATGATCATAATAATAAAATGGCACTAATCAGTCATTCCATAGTCTTAAATTAAACATTTCTGCTCTGATAAACTAAACCTTGGAGCAGTTAATAAAGTTCTTATGGTAGAATGAGAAAGAACCTCAATTAGGAAATGATGAGGTATAACATCTTACTATTTTCCAAAAACAATACCATAATGTCCTCTCATCAGAGTGGTAGTTAACCAAACTGTGTTTCATATGCATAAACAAGTATTCTGGAAAGCATATAGAAAATATTCAATGGTGTTTAGTTTGCTGTCCAAGTGGGATGCACGTTTCAATTAGGTCCCTATGTTAAGAACAGACCAGAAAATGAAAAGGGGTAGTCAATGTCTGAGGGCATAAAAGGAGGCCAAACATATCAACACATCCCATGTGGTCTTCGCTGAAGACTCCTTGCTGCCCGTTCTCCATGTAACTGATTGCCATTGCAGTGGTTGCTGGGGACGTGAGGTCTGAGCTGTAGGCCTCTCCGAAACTGGAATACCTGCTTAGTCAAATCCCCTCTGGCTTCACTTGCAGAGTGATATTCTTGCTTTCCCTACAGCAGATGTACAATAAGGCGGGCTGGGTATGGTGCAGAAAAATAAATTCCTTTCTCCTTCAACACTGCAAACATCGGCTGGTATTCCTTTCTGTCCTTCATAGTATGGTGGGCATAAGCATTATCTATGTAAATTCTGAACTGTTCATAGAAGATTTTTTGTCTTCTCCATGCCATCAACAGCACTTGCGCCTTTATCCTATAATTAAGGAAGTGGGCCAGTATTGACCTCGGGCGGGCTTCTGATACCGTAGGTTTTGGGCCGAGAGCCCTATGCACATGCTCCAGATCAAGTGGGATATCAGAGGGTAACTCCAGGGTAGTTTGGAGGAGAGTGGAAATAAAATCTCTAATGTCCTGCAACTCCGATCACTCAAGAATGCCCTAGATCCTGATGTTTTTTCTTCTAGATCTGTTTTTGGTGTCCTCTTGTCAGGAAATGATGTTTGCCTGTTGCTCTCTTAACTCCTGCACCAGAAGCTCTAAGTCATCTACATGATTATCTATAGCTGCCAGTTGTCATTCCGTATCATTGGCTTGTTGCTCTAAAGTTATTCATCCTTTCTCAGCTCCCCGTAAAGTTGCTTTATTTCTGTCCTGAACGTGACCAGCTCATTGTAGATTGTTTCTAATTTTATCTTTTTCTGTTGTAGAGAGAGGTCCATCCTAGGAGTTTCTGAGGGAGCCCTGGTGTTGGCAGAGGCCTGCAAGAGCTCAGAATCCGAAACATCATGCAGCAATCCTTGGGCATCCTCTTCAGTTCGGTGAGTTTCTTCCTTTAAGGGGTGCCCTTTGGTGTGTGTCCCCCTCCTCATTGTATTTCTGTGTATTGGCAAGATGAATGGGGGAAATTAGCTGGAGGAGGCAGAGTGCCACATGAATAAAACTGCCATTACTGAAATGATGTCACCGGAAGTCCCCACTCACCGTAATTCTTGATCTTGGACCATCTTCACCATTGATTCACATGCTGACCCACCATCCCCTGAGCAAAGTCACTCTGTTTTCTGGTCTTCACTTCCTTTGTTCTGGTTTGGGCTATGAAGACACTATTCTTGTTGTTGACCCTTCTTACATGGGTCCAAAGGGCCCTTATTAGATTACTTGTTTACTTAGGTTATGCTGCACCTCCTTGGTAAAAAAGGTACCGAGGCAATTGAGGGACGTTGCTGACATAGGCTATGTAGCGCAAACTAGTCTCGCAGTGCTACGCATGCACGCATCCTCCCTCATCACTGGCCCTCCTGTAGATTTTTGGCTCCTGCAGGGTCGCAGTGCATCTGGTTTGAACCGAGCAATGTGAATCAGTGGTGAAGATGGTCCCAGAAGATCAAGAATTTCGATGAGTACATAACTTTTATTTCATTCTCATCCTTTCAAGCTATATCTGGTTCTGCACCTCGGTGCTGGGTCATTCTTCTCTCTTTTCTCACTCTCTTAGAGTGCTAAGAGGATAGCTGTAATGCTCTCAGTATGCTCTTTTTTCTTCTCTAGCTTGATTTGTCTGTTGTACTCATGAGTACAAGGCCCTTCCTAAATTTGGCTTTTGCCTTCTTAACCCTCAGGAGATTCCTTCAGGTCTCTCTGTGGCCAGCCAGAGGTCCATAACAGGGCTGTTGCCCTTCTCCTCCACCTTCTTGTCCAGGTGGCTAGTAGGCTGTGTCTCATGTACCCACTACCCCTGTGCCTTTTAGGCCCATTCTTTAGTCTGTCTAAGCACACCAATTCAAATCAGGTGTATATGCGAGCTGGAGCCAGCAGGTCAGTACAAAGCTTAATAAAGGTGGGTAACCTCTAATATAAACAGTTCAAAGAGAATAAGCGGCACTCAAATTTATAATTCCAATATTTTATTTAAAGCATACTGCTCAAAGCATTAAGGCATGGGAAGAAGACTCACGTGTGAGTCGAAGCACTAGGGTAGTTTTTGTGAGACTCCATATTCTATTGTTTACTGTACCTTAATGCTTTGAGCAGTATGCTTTAAGTAAAATATTGGCATGGTAAATTTGAGTGCTGCTTATTCTCTTTGAACTGTTTAGTCTAAGCTAGTAGTCAGGTTTTATTATTTTTATGATTTTATATCCTATATCCTTTTCCTATCCCTTTGGGCTATCTGTAGTGTGCTCTCTCACTGTGGCTCTTTTTCTCTCCCCCACTAGTTTCTCTCCTGGCTAACAGAACTGAGGAATGCAGGGGGCTGGTGTTGGTTACTAATCCTCTGTGGCTGTCGCTGCCATTGTAATTGTGCAAACAGTTCTCCAGCACTTTGTAACTGGTTGTTTGTCACTGCTGTATTTTCATATTGTACTCTCCCGGGTTGTGCCTGAAAATTGGCAGGATTTTTGCCTAGTGCACTTACTGGGTTACCAAAAGCTAATAAATAAATAAATAAATAAAATAAACCCATGAGCACGATGTTATTATGTCTGCCTCTTGGGCAGTGCCGGTTCCCTAGTCTGCAAAAGACTTTGCTCCCATGGCGTCCTAGTGCCTCTAGCCCTAGACCCATAAGCATGAATGAATGGTGAAGATATTCTGGAAGATCATTAATTATGGTGACTACGTAATTTTCATTTGTGATGGCCTCCCGAAATCATCAACTTGCTGACACTATGCCTTTAAGTGGAAGAGATTTTCCATTTGGTGTCAAGGCAAGGAGCTCCTGTAGCTAGCATCCTGGACTAATGAGCTAGTGTACTGCTGGTCTGGTGGCACAGAAGGTTGAGGTGCTGGATGCCACATATTGCGTCACACCGGCGGCCCGAGTTTGGAGCATTCTTAGGCCACCGTGGATCAGCTGGGGAGGAGGACTGTGGGAGGCTTGAGCAGCCATCAGGAAGCTTTTCTCTCCTGGATTAGGGAGGTTAGCTTTCCAGGCCCTTGACTGCCACGGAGTGGAGGCTCGATGGCAGTGTCAGGCAAGTGAGGGTCTGGCACTAGGCCAGGTGGGAGGAGTGGGGTCCTCACTGGTGACCATGTCTGCCAGGATCCTGAGAACTTAAGGGGAGAAAATGGGAAACAGCTTATGTTCTCCCCGTCGACATATGTGGGTGCCCTCCAGGTAGCCCTCTCGAGCGCCCAATGGCAGGAGTAGATGCTGATGGATGGACAAACAGCTCTATTAAAAAAAGAGCTAGTGTACTACCTAAAACTAATATTACTTTTTAAAACCAGTCAACCATTACTTTTTTATCTCAGTTACTTTTTCTTTTCCCTTTGGTCAATTAGAGGATTGTTTACCTGATGTTAGTAGGGGTGATGTGTGGGGCAACACTGCATGGAACCTGACATTATCTATCTCAATCCCCCTTCACTGCATCATCGGTGTTGTGACCTCATTGACTGTAACATCAGTGCTGCTTAGGAAAAGCCACTCAGTAGTTTCCAGGTCTGTCACCTGTGATGTCATTGTCAGTGAGATCACAATGCTGATGATGTAGTGTGGGGACAGAGCTAGATATATCAGCTCCCAGGCTGAGAGCTATTCCACACATCCAACATAATATTATCACATAAGAAACTTTCTAATGAGCAAAAGGAAAGAGAAAAATACTTCAAAAACAAGCATTTGTCAATGCCGAATGTTGCTTTCTTCTATGTGCTATTTAGGAATTTGGAAGTCATTGGAGTGCAAATATTGAAAATTTGCGAACTTACGAGCGTGAGTAGGAACTGCGCAATGCACGCTCGTAAAACAGTCATTTTTAGGAATTTTTTCACCAAATTTTCAACATAGCCATTTTAAGACCTCTGCTCATGAACAGTGTCACTGTGATTTTCTTAATGTGTCCCATATATTGAGTTCGCACACCGACTGTGCCATTGTGCGCTACATGGGCAGAAACACATTTTGGGCAAGATGTGAAAAATGACAGCTGTGCTGCTCATAAGGAGGTGTGGTAAAATGGCAATGTTGAAAATCTGGAGTGAAAATATTGAAAATTTGCAAACTTACGAGTGTGCGTAGGAACTGCGCAATGCACGCTCGTAAAACAGTCATTTTTAGGAATTTTTTCACCAAATTTTCAAAACAGCCATTTTAAGACCTCTGCTCATGAACAGTGCCACTGTGAGTTTCTTAATGTGTCCCATACATTGAGTTCACACTCCGACTGCGCCATTGTGCGCTACACGGGCGGAAAAATGTTTTGGGCAGGATGTGAAAAATGACAGCTGTACTGCTCATAAGGAGGTGTGGTAAAATGCAATGTTGAAAATCTGGAATGAAAATATTGAAAATTTGCGAACTTACGACTGTGCGTAGGAACTGCGCAACGCATGCTCGTAAAAGTCATTTTTTGGAATTTTTCCACCAAATTTTCAAAATAGGCTTTTTGAGAGCCCATCTTATGAACACTGGCAGTGTCATTTTGTTAATCATTCCGGAAAGGTGATTTCGTGCAGTGGCTGCGAAATCACCCTTCGGGCCCGAGTAACGCCATGACAGTGACAGCATTCATGAGAAAGGGTCCCAAAAACCCCATGTTGAAAATTTGGTGCAAAAATTCCAGAAAATGCCTGAGATATGCAACAAAGTTGAAAAAACCCTATCTATTCCATCATACAGCTTACCGGCATTTCCTCAGTTCGTGGTCGGCTTTGAAGAGTGCAGACGTGTTCCCGGTCCACTGAAGATCATCGCGCTGAGGTCCGGAGGTAAGTATGGGGTGAGGGGAGGTTGTGAGAAGGCAGGGTGCGCAGTGGGTGGGTGCGGGATGTGGGAGGGGGGCAGGGAGAGGCGCTGAGGGACAGTTTTTCTATTTACAGGTGTTTTTTTTTTTCTAGAGACGACGATGGACGTTTGCCACGCTGGGGTGGGCTCCCAGCATGGCAGCTTAAAGGCTGTCTAGTGGGGGGTCTGGAGCCGACGGAGGATTGGGCACTCCCATTGGCTATGACACATTTTGCCACGCTGAGGTGGGCTCCCAGTGTGGCACCTGGATGTTTGGGGGTGAGACAGTGAAGCCGACGGGGGATTGGGCACCCCCATCGGCGACAGCATTGGGGAGAGAGTGGAGCCGGCGGGGATTGGGCACCCCACCGCGCTAACATCATTTTGCCAGCGCTAGGATGGGCTCCCAGCATGGCATCTGGATGCTGGGGAGGCGTGGAGCCGGCGGGACTGGGCACCCCGTTGGCGTACAGTATGGGGGAGGTGATAGGCGCGATGAACACGCAGTGTGCGTGTGTGAGCGCACACGCGCGCATGTGTGTGGTGGTGGGGAGAGCTCTGCTCACTCAAGCGGAGCTCTCCCTTTCAACTGTATGCCACTGCATTTTCAGCTTGTCATAGACGGCTGCAGCAGTGATTGGGGAACTGGGGCCGCGCCTCCAAACACACTGACTGCATTGGAAGACGGGCTGACACATCTCCGAAAACTCAGATGATGGCACTATGTTTCTTGCACATGCATGCAAGCAACATAATAACAAGTTATGACTGACAATTTCTTAAAATTGGTATAATTTTCCTGTCGGTCCGTTTTGGTTCCACTAGCTCTTTAAATGCCCCTGGCAGCCATCTCTACTTACCGGGTGCAGGCTAGTAAGCCAACAGTGGCCCATAAGAAGGTAGTCAGGTGCTTTTTCAAGGGGCTGGGCCACCTGTCCTGTCTGATGCATGCAGCACCTCCATTGTGGAACCTACTGCTGGTATTGGCTATGCTTATGAGGAAGCCTTTCGAGACAGTGCACAGATGTGAGATGTCACACCTGTCATGGAAGACAGTCTTTCTGGTGGCCATCATGTCAACCAGAAGGATCGGGGAGCTCCAGACACTATCAGTGGAGTCTCCTTACCTGGTCGTCCGCAGGGACAAAGTCATCCTTGGGCTCAACCCAAAGTTCTTTCCGAAGGTGGCATCAGAGTTTCACCTTAACCAGGTGAATAACTTACCAGTATGCTCTACCTTACCAACTTAACTTACCAACCCTTCTTCGGAGACCAACCGAAGGCTCCATACCCTGGACCTGCAAAGAGTATTCTATGATTATGTAAAGTGCATGGCTAGAGTTTGTGGACAGGCTCTCCAGCTGTTTGTCACTTACGCTGAAGTTGCACCTAACAGATTGGTAGCAAAGTGGATGATTGTCAGGTGGATCACATCTTGCATTGACCTCTACTATTGGCTGGCTGGTGGGGAGCCTCCCATAGGGCTTAGAGCTCATTCCACTAGACACACCGCTGCCTCAGTGGCTGTTTCCAGGGATGTCTCTATCCAGGAAATCTGTAGGGCTGCTACCTGCAAGTTAGTACACACCTTCATTTCCCACTACCGCATTGACCTTGAGTCATGCCGGAATGCTAGTTTTGGAACCTTGGTTCTCCAGTCTCTGTTCACCAAGTAGGGGTGCGTGCCTTTCCCCCTCCTCCTCCCAGAGAACTGCTAGGAGTCTGCCAGAGTGTGGATAGTGAACCATATCCACACCCCTAGAAAAATAGGTTAATCACCTGTGACCGTAGCTCTAGGAGTTGTATATAGTTCACATCCACATAACTCACTTGGCCTCCCCTGGCAAGTGGCACACGGATTCCTGCTTCCAGCATGCAAAGATGTGATTTCATGGTGTAAGGTGGGGTATATACCACCTGGGTGGTGGGAGGAGCTTAGCTTGAGGACATTTGGCCAGTAAGACCATTCCAGTGGAACTGTCAGAGTGTGAATGTGAACCATATACCACTCCTAGAACTACAGTTACAGGTGAGTAGCCCATTTTTCCTGGCTGTTCTCCATTATTGAATTATTATAGACATATATTTAGAAAAGTGCCACAACAGAATGAAACAGGTTGAGTGGGCACATCATTTCTCAAAACTATGTGTCACTAATCATGAATTCTTTTTCCTGACAGTAAGGGTCCCTTTTGTTATTTCTGAAGTCTGCCCTCTTTGTCCTTATAGCCTCCCTTAGCTCCTTGGAATACCATGTAAGTTTCTTACCCTTCCCTGCTGATTTGATGCAACCTTTGAAGACCTCTAACACTGCCCCTTTAATGGCCTCACATTTAGCTCCTACCCCTTCCATTTGTGCTACTCCCTCATGCGTGACCTGCAATAAACCCCTACATCTTCCCCAAATCTTCTTTCCTGAAGTCCGACACCAGTGTCTTGGCTAAGGGCTCAATCTGTCAGACACCAGAAATGCAACGCTGACATCTTAGTTAAAGGGGCACTGTCAGCTTTTCCCCTTCGTTTTTGGCCAAAAGTAATGGTGTGCCTGTTGACACAACTATCATATACATAAAACGTCACTATATGTAGGAAAACAAAATTTTTTACCGTTTTCTGCATTTTATTCAAGTAGCTTCTATTCGGGTCCGTTAAGTCCTCTGCATACGGAGCACATTAAGGTCGGGGCCTGGCATTAGATCACAGTGCGGCTTGGTACGTTTTTTTCCATACTCGACATGCAGCTGTATATTGGGAGTCCCTTGCACTATTCTAAATGTCTTCTATCTACGAGCGACTGCAAACCAGCACTGGGAGTAATTGTAATTATATTTGCACATTGTAGTTGTAAATCCCGCATGCACACCAGAGGTATGGCCAAAGATCCCAATGATGTGCAAGAGTGTAATAAGTGGCATGCTGGATTTCGCCATATATGCTAAATATAAATTATAGTACTCCTAGTGCTCGGTTTGCAGTCAGTCAGAGATGGAGCATTTTAGAAGAAGTGCAGTTGACCTCCAATATACAGCTGCATGCTCTAAGGAAAAATCTAGATTGGTCAAAGAATTTCGGTGGACGACGCCACGGCCTTTTGACCTGAATGTGCTTCTCCGTATGCAGAGGACTTAACGTGACCCGGAATAGAAAGCTACTTTGGCAAAATGCAGAAAACGGTAAAAAAATTATGTTTTCCACATATAGTGATGTTCTTAAGTATATATGTGATAGCTGTGTGCCAACAGGCACACTACTTACTTTTGGCCAAAAACGAAGGGGCAAAGCTGACAGTGCCCCTTTAAGGGATAAATCCACCAGTCATACTTCTGCCTGTGTTGCTGCTGTCCAGGTATATTTCCATTGCAGAAATGTGTTGGGCTGCCACCTAGTGGAATACACACACATTAACATCCAGTTAGAGTATCCACAGGATGCTGCTTTGGGGTTCTCAGTCCTCCAGTTTTATTTGCCTAAAACTTTAAGTTCATGCCTTACCCATCCTCCTGAAGACTGCTACAAGTCTGCATTAAGTGTGGATAATGAACTGAATCCTGGTTGTTAGAAGAATAGGTTACTTACTTACTTGCAGGCAGCAGGCAACAAATGCACAGCAAGAGGAGCAGACACCTTGGATGGTTTCAATAGATGCCAATACCCTAGTATCAACATAAGGGAATGTGGGTAATAGCACAGAGACAAGACCTTAAGAGAGCTCAGGAGGAAGATCCTGTGATTAGCCGGGTGCTACAATACAAAGCTCAAAACTCATAGCCAAAGAGGAGAAATAGATACGGCGAGCATCATGACTCCATGGCACTGTTAAAGGAGTGGACAAAGCTGCATCTTGACAAGGATGGGATTATATACAGAAAGACTGCATCCCGTTCCCAACTGGTATTGCCAAAGAAATACCACCAGCAGGTCTACAGAGAACTACATGAAAAGATGGGACATGCAGGAGTTGAGAGAACAAGGAATTTTATCAGAGACAGATTCTGTTGGCCCCACATGCAAAGATACATGGAACACTATGTGACTAAAATCTGCAGTTGACTCAAACAGAAGAAACCCAACAAGCCAACATGAGCGCCACTGAACATTATGACCACCTATCCATTTGAAATATCAATAGACTTCCTGCATCTAGAGAAATGCAAATGTGTCAATGAATATATCTTAGTGGAAATGGACCATTACACCCGTTTTGCCCAGGCATACGCGACCACAAACAAATCTGGAAAAACAGCTGCTGATAAGATCTTTAATAACTGTTCTATGATTTGGCTAATCTACAAAAATTCACCATGATATGTGGAAATAGTTTGAAAACCAGTTCTTTGCAAGGCTAGAGAAGCACTGTGGAATTCTACATTCACATACTATGTCCTACCATCCTCAAGGAAATGGACAAGTTGAGAGATTCAACCGCACTCTTTTAGTCATGGTATGAACTTTAACAGAAGGTGAAAAATCTGACTGGAAGAATTCCCTTGCTAAAGTAGTTCATGCACATAATCGTATGCTCGATGAAGCCACAGGATTTTCACCATTCTATTTACTATTTGGAAGATCTCTAAAACTTTCTGTCAACATCATCTTTGATCTGAAGCCAGAAGGTAAGCAGGGAACATATCAGGAATATGTAGAGACCTGGCAGAAAAGAATGGCAGAGGCTTATCAGATTGCATCAAAGTCCGCGTCCAAAGAAGCAGCACAGGGGAAAGCATACTATGATAAGGTAATCTATGGTGCTGATCTTCAACCTGGGAACAGAGTATTAGTGTGGAATCTAAGGGAGAAGGGAGGTCCAGGAAAAATTTGAGCATATTGGGAGGATGAAATCCATGTTGTGATCAAGAGGAAAAGTGATGACAGTCCAGTTTATGAAGTGAAGCCAGAAACAGGTAGAGGTCAGACCAGGATCTTACATCGCAATTTGCTACTTTCTTGTGATTTTCTACCTGTTGAAGAACCTCCACAAACTCAACTGAAACAAAAGCAAGTGTATCCCCTAGGTGGCACTATCCCAAGGGCTACTACCCCTGCCTGCTTGGCTAGTAGCAGGTTAAGGGGCCTGAGTTCTGAAACGGGTGCCTCCACCTGGAGGTCAGGGTTGGTAGTGGCCAAGCTAACCTGGGCACAGCCCTCCGGGACACTGTAACCCCCCTCTTTCCCCTCTAGTGGCCTGAACACTGTACAATCACTTTCACAATTCCCTGGTACACCACAAAGTATCACACTGTTTGCACTTACCACCAGGCTGGTTCCACTGTGCTCGACCCTGGGACCCCTGTAAAACAAAGTTATGCACAGCAAATAGCAACAGTACAGTACTTTGAGCACAAACTGGAACCGCAGTCAGATTACATGCAGAAAAAGTTAGATCTGATTTATTCAAGGGACTTGAACAAGGAAGGGGCAAAATCAGGTTAATTAGCTTAAAGGTTATATCAGTCAAGCAGTTATACATGCGCTTTGAATCCCCCCACACAGTCACACCTCTGGGTACCCAGGTGGAGAAGAGATGGGCTAGTCAGGACTGTTGCCCAGGGTTGGCAGGCATCGCAGCTGGTTGGGGCCCTGTGATGGAAAACACAACATGCACAGTACACAATATTTGTAATCCGGAGCCAGAGAGCTCAGTTCATAAAGGAAATGAAACAAGACAATCAGATGACACACTAAGATTAAGCTGTTGTTGCAGGGAGCTACCCTGGTATTTACTCATAATACCCAAGACTGGACACAGGCTGGACGAAAATCGAGACTGCAGGTGGTTGATCTGGAATGCCAGGAGAAGCAGGGCCCACACAAGTCACAGAGGTGTAGTTCCTGTTCAGGCGTGGAGCAGGGGGCTGATCCCCAGGCAGGTCTCTCGTCGATGGCTTCTCTGTGTAGTGGGTAGTCTGGCTGGGCCAGTCTGGCAAGGCCCGGATCGCATGGAGGCAAATTCGGATGCAGTCTGTTTTGAGCTGGATACAGCTTCCATCAAGCAGAACACAGTTCACACAGTGGGGAACTAACTCACAACCCACTAGCAGCTCATAACACATTTACACGTACGAGAATTCTACTGTACCAGGCAAATCGCTCCACGGTCACAATCGCAAAGTCTCTGCACACACTGGAAGCCTAGGGGTAGCTGGAACTCCTGACAGGCCGATCTCATTCAGCAAAATCGTTGGTCTTCTTCAGGTTGAGCCTGGCCCACTTCAGTAGTTTACTTTAGTCACACAAACTTGGATTTAGTCCAAAATAATTCTCTTCTCTCCCTTCCAGGAGCAGCAGCAAACATGCATGCCAAAAACTCAGCCCTTTCACAGTTTTCCCATGCAAATCCACTCAGGATTGCTGCCCAAAATACACTTGAGTTCTTCTCATTTCACTTCCCAGCTCAGAACTAACTGAAAATTGCAAGCAGCCCGGGACTTCCCGAAGATCCAAAAGGTTTGGTTGGGTGATTTGGCTGTCAGTCAAAGCAAGAGCTCCCCCTTCAGTTGCAAAAAAGGTGCGAAAAATTCAAAACTACAATTCCTACAGATTTTGACTTCAGACAGCTCCTGTAGTCCGGCTACATTTTAGGTCCCACCAGAACTGATTGGTCCAATTTGTAGTCCAGGGCCAAGATAGTGGAGACAAAACAAAACAGTTCTTGCTACAAAGAAAGCAGGTTAGACATACTACATTATCATTACCACTCTAAATGATTTTCAGCAAATAGTCACATCTTTCAACAGGGTTACTTAGGCTGCAATCAGGCAGCTCTTAAAGATACAGTACACAGAGGCTATACAGGCTCTGGTAATCACATTTAAATTGCTAAAACGCAGGACACCAGTCTGGCATTGAGCATTTAGGCAAGCTCAAGGAAGACTTTTTGGGAACCCCCATTTGTAGGGGGTTTACACAAGCCAAATCACAAAGCAAGAGACCAGCAAAAGTACATCCAACTGAAACAGAGAGTGACACTGATTCTGATGAAAGTGATTATCAGTTGGCTTACTACACCAGACAAGCAACAGATGATTCCCAAAGCCCTATCGGCATCACTTTGGACCCAGAAGCAGAAGAATTTCAACCTTTGGATACCCCAGAAAACTCAGAAATGCAAGAGACAGAGCAGGATACAGAACCAAACATTATGGACTACACAGAGATTGATGTAACAGTACCCCTGAATAAAGACTCAAATGAAGAAGTTGTAAGCAACCAAGAAGGGAGCAGTGAAAGTCACAATTCAGTTTCAGAGGTGAGGAGATTCTCTACAAGGAATAGAAGACAGCCAAAGACACTGATATATGACCACTTGGGACATCCTAGAATAGTCTCAAGGTACGCGACCACACAGGTGGTGAGTATGGTACCACAGCTATATCCTGGTCCATATGGATACTGGACATCTTGAAATGCTGAAATGAGCTATGGACCATATCAGGGTTCTCAGAGACTCATCACATGAACTGAAAATGTTACTATGTTATAATTGTGAACATTTCACATACTGTAAATGTTGACATCTGAAAGTTATATATGCTGTATAAGAGGAAATGATTTAAAAAGTAAATGTAATTCAGAGAAAATGCCTGACACCATGTTATAAGAACGGATAAGGCAAGAAGTGAAAAGTATTGTGTTTTACTGTAGGCTAAAATCAAAACAGGTATGCCCATCGTACTCAAAATCAGATAAGTAATGTTGAGGGGAAGCTCTGGGAAGCAGCCTGCCTGTGTCCAGTCATTAACCATGTTATCCATTCTAATACAATATAGATTGTTAGATGGAGACATCCCTGCTAACGGATACAGAATTTCAAGGCTTTGTTAAATAGTTGGAGGAGGAACTAAAAATAGGCTGGAGGAACATGGAACAGGCAGGAGAAAAACTGGGCATGATTCAACGGGGCAGAAGGGGGTACAGCTGTGCTGGAGGACAAGGGGGAGTCTGGAGGAAGGGGTTGTGATGAAGGGAGACCAGGGAATGCAGCTCATGGAAAAAAGGGTGGAATCCTAGTGCTGGGAGACTCAATAATAAGAGGAGTCGGATGGGGAAACAAGGGAGAGAGAGGCAGAGTTGCATATTGGTGGTGGCCATGCAAGGAATGACAGCGGAAAGGGTGGGTCAGTCTGTTCTAAAGTTTGCTAAGAGGGGTAGGGTGAAACCACATATAGTTCTGCATGTGGGGACTCATGACCTAGTGAGAGAGATGATAGAGGTAGTTCATGGGAGGTTTGAGGAGCTAGGACCAATATGTGAGGAGGCAGGAAGATCAATAGCTTTCTCAGAAGTACTTTCAGTGCCCAGGGCGGGCACTGCAAGGAAACTGAGGATAGAGGAGTTTAACAAATGGCTAAGAACCTGGTGCCAATTCAAAGGTTATGGGCTAGTGCGTGAGTGGGGAGGGACCTGGGAGGACAGTGATCTCTATGGTAAGGATAAACTTCACCTAAGTGAGGAGGGCAAGAAGGTATTGAAGAAGATGATGGGGGATTACATAGCAAAAGAAGGACATTTAAACTAGGAACAGGGGGTGGCAAGTGGGCAGGAGGCATGCAGAATCCACAGGAAAGGAAGCCAAATAAGCTTACCCCCCATGCTAGAAGCAATAGGAAAAAAGGGAGTACTAGAGGGGATGCTAGGAAGGGAGAGCATGAGGCGGGAAGGGGAAGGAAAAAGGGTGGAGGGTGGTCACCTTGAATGCTAGGAGTCTAGGGAACAAAACAGCAGAGCTACAGGCTGTCATGGCAGAAGGAGAGGTGAACATGGCAGCCATCACCGAAACATGGGCTACTCATTACCAGGACTGGGACCTGGCGGTACCAGGGTATAAGATATTCTGCAGAAATAGGGTAAATGGGAAGAGGGGGTGGCACTGTATGTGAGAGAAGGACTGAAGTGTGTTCGTGAGGAGGGGGAGGAGGGGAGTAAAGAGTCGTTATGGATGCAAATCCAGGATTCCAAGAATAGGACTCTCAGGATGGGAGTAGTGTACATGCCACCATCTCAGACAGAGGCGTTAGACAGGGAACTAGCAGGACAGATCAGAAAGGCTTGCAGAAAGGGTAGCATGGTGATTGTGGGGGACATCAACCTGCCGGGAGTGGATTGGAGTACCCCAGCCACCACAAATAGAAGGGAGTAGATACTTCTGGATGCATTCCAGGATAGCTTCCTAATAGAATCATAGAAACATAGAAGTTGATGGCAGATAAGGACCGCAAGGCCCATCCAGTCTGCCCATTTCTTTTTCTACCTTATAAATGTGCCATCGGCCTTTGCTCTGTCAGTGGCCTATCTATTCATAGTCATTTGTATTGCTCCCTTATGCCTATCCCATGCCTGTCTGAAGCCCTGCACTGTATTCATATCCACCACTTCTTGTGGTAAGCCATTCCATGCATCCACCACCCTTTCTGTGAAAAAATTTCTCCATTCCCCTTAATCGGCCTCCCTCTAATCTCATGCTGTGTCCTCTTGTCCTGCTATTTTTCTTATATTTAAACATGTTAGACTCTTCACCTTGTTTATGCCCTTAAGGTGTTTGAATGCCTCGATCATATCACCTCTCTCCTCCTTTGCTCAAGGGTATACATATTGAGCTCTGTTAAT
Source organism: Neoceratodus forsteri (assembly GCA_016271365.2). NCBI lineage: Eukaryota > Metazoa > Chordata > Ceratodontiformes > Ceratodontidae > Neoceratodus > Neoceratodus forsteri. The sequence continues at coordinate 810,973,489 of CM057453.1, forward strand.
CTGTCCTCATATGTCTTCTGATGCAGTCCCTGCACCATTTTGGTTGCCTTCTCTGGACTGCCTCAATTTGGTTAATGTCCTTGTGAAGGTGTGGCCTCCAATACTGCAGAGTACTCCAGATGGGGCCTAACCAGTGTCTTGCACAGAGGATTATTACCTCCCTCTTACGACTTGTGATACCCCTACTAATACACCCTAACACCCCCTAGCCTTACCTACTGCTTTAGAGGTCTGCTTGGATGATTTTAGGTCATCAGTGATGATGATGCCCAAGTCTCTTTCTTCCTTTGTGACTTCTGTAGCTCCCCTCCCAGCCTATAGGTGGCTTCAGGGTTTCTCTTCCCTATGTGCATGATTTTGCACTTCTTTGCATTAAATCCCAGTTGCCACTCTTCTGACCATTCTGCTAGTTTATCCAGAGCTCTTCCCATTCTGCCCACCCCATCTGGATCATCTACTCTGTTGTAGATCTTGGTGTCATCTGCAAACAGACAAGCCTTACCCTCTAGTCCATTAGTTCTCAAACTGTGTTATGGTGAGCCTCCCCAAAGCCATGGAAAACATCTTGAGCCTCCCCCAAACACTGAAATAGTCTCGGGCCTCCCCATAAAAAAATTACATCTTAGCACAGTACCTTAGTAATAAAGTGAAACTCCTTTGAGTAGTTAGCTCTCATTTTATACAGCTTATTGTACCCCTCCTTGTAACTCTCCCTCCCCAGGGTAGCCTACTTGCTCCACTGTTTTGACTCCAAAACCATTGTTACCCCTTGCTGCAGTGCCTTCATTGGTCAGGCTGCTTTCTCCATCTGGAATAACATTCCTACCCACCTGTCTCCCTCTTCCCGTGCTCTTAAGCATCCCTCTCAGAGATCCTTTTGCTTCCTCCTGCTCTTACTCCTACAATGTCTCTGCAAGCCCTGTATTTGGGTTGTTCTGCCACTAGTCTAAATGGTCAGTTGTTACCTCATTATTTGTTCATTGTTCCTATTTGTTTCCACTATTATTCATTTTGTATTGCATTGTTTTGTAGTTGCCTTTTGAATTTTTTCACTCCCTACACTTGAAATGAGCCTTGCCTCAGAGTGTCTTCCCTGGTCACCAATTTGTAAATAAATACATAAATTCATCTACTATTATCCTTTTTCAGATTGCCTCATCCCTTCACACAAAATACCTAAAGCTCAAAATTTAAATATAGTTCTTTTTCAGACATGGTTGAGCCTCCCCTTGAACAGGTTGGGGCCTCCCCAGGGAGGCTGGCCTCACCATTTGAGAAACCCTGCTCTAGTCCATCTGCAAGGTCACTAATGAAGATGTTGAAGAGGACTGGCCCCAGGACTGATCCCTGAGGTACCCCACTTGTGACTTGCATCTCTTCTGACTGTATACCATTTACCACCACTCTCTGTTTTCTGCCCGTCAACCAGTTTGCCACCCAGTTGACCAAATTCTGACCCACCCCGAGCCTACCCAGCTTATTTATCAATCTTCTATGTGAACAGTGTCAAAAGCTTTGCTGAAGTCAAGGTAGGCGACATCAACTGCTCCCCTTGGTCCACCACTCTCGCTACCCAGTCAAAGAAATCTATGAGATTAGTTTGACAGGACCTTCCTTTGTAAACCCATGCTGTCTTGGATCCTGTGCCCCTATGGATTCCAGGTGTTGCACTATCCTTTCCTTAAGGAGTGCCTCTATAATCTTGCCCACTACTGAGGTAAGACTGACCGGTCTGTAGTTCCCCGCCTCCTCCCTGCTACCACTCTTGTGGAGCGGGGTCACATGAGCCCTTCTCCAGTCTTCTGGGACCTCTCCTGTGCTCAGAGACTCACTAAACAATTCTGCTAATGGCTCTGCTAGTTTCTCCTTTAGCTCCTTAAGTACCCTGGGATGTATGCCATCAGGTCCCATTGCCTTATCCACCCTGAGCTTAGCAAGCTCTTGTAGGACCCTTTCTTTTGTGAAGGGAGTAGTGCTCACCTCCCTCCCCCCTGTGTCCATGATGTTGAGCTGTGGGCCCTGCCCTACCTTCTCTTCAGTAAATACTGAGCAAAAGTATCTATTTAGGATAGATGCCTTTACAGGGTCCTCCTCACATGCTCCCTTTTCTCCATTAAGCTTAGCATACCCCCTCTGGACTTTCTCCTTTCACTAATGTATCTATAGAAAGTCTTGTCACCTTCTTTACTGTTCGTGCTAGTGTTTCCTCAGTTTGGGACTTTGCCTGCCTTACTGCCTTACCTCAGCTTCCTTAGGGCAGTTTGGTATGCCTCCCTATCTTCATCCCGCTGTGTTCCTTTATATTTCCTGAAGGCCAGCCTTTTGGCTCTGACCTTTTCTGCTACTGTATTTGAGAACCAAAGTGGTTTCCTTCTTCTTTGCACTTCCTTTTCTGTCTAACACAATGGGATGTTGCTTCAAGTATTGCATCCTTAATGCTTGCCACTTTGCTGTACCCCCTCACCTGTGTTTCTTTTGCCAGGGCTAAGCTTAACTCTGTTGGCCATCTTATCAAAGTCAGCTCCTCTGAAGTCCCGTATTTTTGCCTTGGAATGGGATGATTTAGATGTAGTAGCCAAATTGAACCATACCATGTGATGGTCACTGCCTAGGTGACCTTCTACCTGGAGATCTGTGATCCCTTCTTTGTTAGTCAGTACTAGATCTAGGATAGCCTGTCTCTTGTGGGTTGCTGTACCAGTTGTTTGAGGCCCTCCCCCTGCAGGGAATCCACTATGAGTCTAGTTCTGGCAGATGTTCCTGCTGGTATTGACCAATCTGTATCCGGCATGTTGAAGTCTCCCATTATCAGAACCTCCCCTTTAGCTGTCATGTTTTGTATATCTTCTAACAGTAATGTGTCTATGTCCTCCCTCTGGTCTGGGGGCCTGTAGACAACCCCAGTTCTTATGGCTGTCCCATTTCCTGTTTCCAGGGTGACCCACAGTTCTTCTGGCTCCTTATGTATATTCTGAATTTCTGTAGCTTTGATATTTTCATTAACATACAGGGCCGCTCCTCCCCACTTTTACCTCGGTCTCTTCTGAACAATACATAGCCAGGTACTGAAGTCTCCAAGTGTGGTTACTGGTAACCACGCCTCACTAATTGCTACTATGTCCAGTTTAGCCTGTGACATTATTGCCTGCAGGTCTGGGATCTTATTTCCCAGGCTGTGAGCATTTGTGTACATGATTTTCCATTGGCCAGATTTTTGGTGTGTTAGTTGTTGGGTGAAGTTTGGCATTACCCCTGTGCGTCCCATGGGGAGACAAACCTTTTTTCTTACCTGGTGATGCAAATGAACGGCAAACATGCTGAATTCCTGTTTGACCACAAGCTGAGGGGGGAGGGGTGTTCTTCCCATTCGACATATGGGGTGCTGCACCCCTCTCCCCATTTGCTAGTTTAAATATTCTGCAAAGACGTCAAACTTCTGCCCCAATGCACTGACTCCCTCTTTAGTCAGATGCAGTCCATCAAATTTAAAGAACTTTCGCTCCCAGAACTGTTGCCAGTTCCCTAATGCAAATGGTCAATGAGCCAGCCAGGTTAAGGAACACCCTAGACCTCATGCTGGCAAATGGGGAGTTTGTCAGGGAGCTGGGGATGGAAGAACCACTGGCAGGGAGCGACCACCACTCAGTGTGGTTCACGTTGAAAATGGGTGAATGAGTAGAAGCAGGTACAAAAGTGTTGGACTTCAGGAAGGCCAACCTCAGGAGGATGGGGAGGTAGTTAAAGGGTATCTAGCCAGAATCCAAACTAATATGCACACTAACCAGAGGTGGGAGGTCATAAAACTAGGGATTGAGGAGGCAACCAAAACCTGCATCAGGGTCCAGAGTAAGAGAGCTAGGGCCAAGAAACCCAACTGGTTGAGCAAAGGGTTCATGGCATATCTCTCAACCTTTTATCACTCAAATGTGTGTCAAGGTGTGTGACAACTGAACAAAATGTGTGATACATCATCAAACGTGACATTGCAAGCTCAGAATACTGTGGAAATAAGTGCACTAATATTTATAATGTTTGCTGATAACCTAGCATCTTATATTATTATACATGTCTGCTTAAGGGTTTCTCAGGGATAAAATAAGTGACGTACCTCATAATGTGTGACAGTTGAGAGGTATGGGTCATGGAGAAAGTAAGAAATAAAAGAGAGCTGCCTTTAGGAAGTTCAAAAAAAAAAAACAGGGAGAGGGGAGGACAGAGAGGATTACCTGAAGGAATTGAAGGAGGTGACAAAGGCAGTAAGGCAGCCAAGATGTCTAAGGAGCTCAGACTGATGCAAGGCATCAAGTAGGGAGAGAAGGAATTCTTCAGGTACATCAAGGAGAAAAGGAGTTGTAGGGACAAAATAGTAAGGATTAAGAGGGATGGGGTGGATGGAAATAGGGCCAGAGCAGGCACAAGCACTTAATGAATACTTCTGCTCTGTGTTTACTAAGGAGAAAGGAGGGGCACTACTAAGGGGGAGAGGTCAGGCTCGGGGGGGGGGAGATGACAAATGGTGGAATCACAGAGTGCAGAGTACTGGAGGCCTTCAGGGCACTGAGGGTGGACAAGGCACCAGGGCTGGATGGCATTTACCCCAGGGTACTGAGAGACCTGGCAGAAATCCTGGTGGGGGCCCTTGGCAGACCTGTTCAATGCCTCCCTGGTCTCAGGAAGTGTACCTCAGGACTGGAGGATGGCTCACGTGGTACCCCTCCTTAAGGGCGGTCCCAAAGATGAACCAGGAAACTACAGGCTGGTAAGCCTCACATCCATCATGGGAAAACTGATGAAAACAATCCTGAAGGAGAGACTGGTGTCCCTTCTGGAGACCAGTGGGCTGCAGGATGTTAGAAAGCATGGGTTTGTCATCGGCAGATCCTGTCAGAACAACCTGGTGGATTACTATGGTTGGGTAACTAGACAGTTGGACAAGGGCTATGCAATGGATGTCCTGTTTCTGGACTTCAGTGAGACATTCGACTTGGTGCCACATGGGAGGCTGGGTAGTAAGCTGGCAGGTACAGGTGCAGGGGTGAAAATAGTGGGATGGGTAGTAAACTGGTTACAGGGAAGGCAGCAGGGGGTGGTGGTGGTGGGAGGGGAGGTCTCATCTCTGAGGGTAGTGACAAACAGCGTACCACAGGGCTCAGTGCTGGGACCAGTACTGTTTGGGCTGTTCATATCAGAATCTCAATGGGCATCAAGAGCAAGATCAGTTTGTTTGAAGATGACACCAAGATGGGAGCAGCAGTGGATGACCTAGGAGGGTGGCATGGGTTGCAGTATGATCTGTGAAAACTGGAGATCTGGTCAGACACCTGGCAGTTGGGGTTTAATGCCAAAAAGTGCAAGGTGCTACATTTTGGTGCAAGAAACCCAAGCAGGAGCTACCAGCTTGAGGGGGGGGGGTTCAGCTAGCCATGACAGAGATGGAGAAGGATCTGGGGCTGATTATAATGGGCTCAATGAGCAACTCAGCACAATGCAGGATGGCAGCTACAAAGGCCAACAAAATGCTGGGTTGTATTGCCAGGGGTATATCTTCAAGGAGAGGGGAGATGATCCTGCCAATGTATAGGTCACTGGTTAGGCCACACCTGGAGTATTGCATGCAGTACTGGCGCCCATACCTGAAGAGGGACATTAAGTTACTGGAGGGGGTGCAGTGCAGGGCAACAAAGATGATCCAGGGACTAGGGGACATACCCTACGTGAGCAGGCTGAGGGAGTTGAACATGTACTCACTGGAGGAGAGGAGAGTTGGGGGATATGATTGAAACCTTGAAATACATGAAGGGAATAAACAAGACAGGCATGGAGGGACTATTCAAGTTAAGGGGGGTAGGGACACTCAAGGTCACGATCTCAGATTGGAAGAGGGAAGGTTCCGAAGGGAAATGAGAAGACACTTTTTTACAGAGAGAGTGGTGTCTGGGTGGAACGCTGCTTTGCAGAAGTGGTATCCTGTAGAACAGTGGACTGCTTCAAAAGGGGATGGGATAGGGTAACAGGGAGGGAGGGGTCAGGGGATGGGAGGGGAGGGAGGAGGGAGCAGCTGCAGTATGATGGCTGCTAGCTGCACACTCAAGCAGACTCGATAGACCATAAGGCCTTTATCTGCTGGCAATTCTGTACGTTCATACGTCATATAGTGCACAATGGGCTCTGCCTTTGTACCCATAGTAGCAAAGGGGCCCAACTATCATAGACTGGATAATAAATCCAAAACTTGTCTCAATACTGCCCCAAGTATGTACTAACATAATAGTTACAAAACATTGGAAGCATGAACGCTTAATAAGATGGAAATATCAGGTTGACTTTATTTTTGAGGGGGAGAGTGCAGGATATGACGCAGAAAACAGCCCCCCCCCCATAAAATATTTCCAGGTTAAGCAATGATTAATGCACTCTGAATTTAATATTTCCAGGTTAAGCAATGAGTAATGTACCCTGTATTTAATATTTTCAGGTTAAGCAATGAGTAATGTACTCTGTTTTTTCGAGTTACCTGACGTTGTTGAATCAGTTCAATCACTAGGCTAAAACCTGCAAGTTAGCTGCAGTTCCTCCCTGCAGTAGATGGTGCCAGAGTAGAAGTACAGCAGTGGCACTGGCAGGCAGAAAAAGGTTATGTAATGTTCTGTTTGCAGTGTATGAGCAGCAGGCTAGAAAAGCTCTGTACTTCAATGTTTATTTTTATTAATTGCAGACCTAATTAACAACTTACAACCTCACTTGGGTGTAAATCATTTCAAGTGTGCAACACTGTTTATTCTGAAAGTCTAAAACCTTACAAACTTTAGCCAATTGTCATCTGAATCTTTTAGCCAAATGAGAAAACTCTTAGCCCAGCCTTAAAAATTCACTGAGTTTGGATCGGTATCCCGTGGAATTTCAGTAGCAGTTTGACTGCTTGACAAGGTTATTTGTAGCTAAATGCAGACGTGCTTAGCATAACACTATTTTTCTCATAGCACCTTTAGCTCTTTACCGTTATTGTAATGCCAGAGTATTAGGAAAAAAAATCAGTATATTGCTACTTGCATGGACATCTTATGGTCTTCTCCATGTCACTATCCATTGGCCCCTTTTTTAGTGAGGCCCAGCTTCTGCCCAGTTCTCCAGCTGGGAGAACTGAGGCACAGGATGGTCAAGGCTAGCTCAATATCGTGCAGTAAGCAGTGGCTCTGATGGGTTTCACACTTGTGCTCTCCTGTTTCTTGGTTCAGAGGTTTAAAACAAAGCCACACTGCCTTTGTAATTAGGGGAAATAATCAAAGACAACTAGTACCTTATTTTCCTCTAGGGTCCTTGCATGACAGTACTGGAGTCATAAGAATCGTGCTTTGGGTTTAGACACTTGGGACCCTACCCCAGCCTAGAACTGGCACAACCAGTTACTTCCCCGGTACATTTTCTTACGTTTTTAACCACATATTCACCCCAGCATGGCCATGGAAGGCCCTAGAATCTGGGGCTGGGGAAGAATCAGCAATGTGGGCAATGCTAGGTCAGGTATTGGGCTTCCAGTCATAAACTACAGATTGTTTTACATCTGGAATAGTCTGCCCAATGAGGCCATGCAATGTTCAGTTTTACAAAGCAGGACAAAACAGATTCCTGAAGGAGAATGACACTGAGGGTTATGCAAGCTTGCGACTGCTTTCTCCAACCAAATGTACCAGAAACACAGAGCAGGTGAGTCTGTGGACCAGGAGACTGTCGCAGACCCAACTTCTCCAGGATCAGCATGAAAGTGGGACTATAACTGGCAAGTTTGAATAGAGATGCAACAATGTTTACTTCATGAACAATGTCTGGTTTAACTTGCACCAGTCATCTGCTGCTCATCCAAGACTGAAGTACAGTAGGCAATCTTGCTTGCTGATCCAAAATACCACAGGTACAAGATAAGTAAAAGTGAGTCACAGTTGGAGATGCTTAAGGGGCCATTTTCAATGGGAACTCCCGCTGTGCCAGTCCCCCTGTAAAGAGGTCAAATCATTGGTCAACAAGCCATTTAGTCCCTTGAAAATAAACAGTGTCAAGAACTACAAGGCGGAGGACTCCACGGGTGAATTACATCCTTATGACACCACCATGATCCTCCTCTGGCAGCCCTCACTCCACCCTGACGTTGGGTTGTGTGGAACGCAATAGTTCAAGTTTGAGCTGGTGCTATCGTCCGGGTCGATTATCAAAGCTAAGTCATTGAAGGGCCTGGTCCTGCCGATTCCCATTCAGGGCTAAATGACACTATCATAGTACTTGATCAGTATTTCTATAGATAAAGGGTTTATTTTAGCTTATTAGTTTTATTATTTTGCTGTCTAAAGAAAGATAGTACATTCTCTGGTGACAGAAAAAAGGAATGTTTTAGAACTTATTTAAAAGGACTTAAAGCAGCAGTGCAATGAACCTTTTTTTTTAAATTTACTACTGTGATAATATTAAGAAGGTCTCTGTATAAATGATTTACCTTCCTTTTACATAACATCATTTTTTTCTACTTTACATGCTCCACCGATGTCCTGAATAGCACAGACCCTTACCACGATTGCCATTTTCAGTCAGGGTGCATCATGGTTATTTTGAGACTGGATATGATAACCATGATGCACCTCTGATTTCCCGTGATGTATTGTTTTGTAGCTGTGTGTGTACTTGCGCGCTTTCATGTTACTTAGTTGCCGGCTACAACCAGTGAAATAACATAGTAGCACATCTGAGTCAGAGTTAATGACCATTTAGAAATTGTTTATACAGCTTTTGAATAAAAACAAACCTCTATTCTAGAGACTTATTTTTCATCTTATGTCTTGTTTCCTAACCCCACAGGTTATACCCTACCCTTATATCTCATCAATGCTACTGTGTTAGCGTGTCGTGAATTGCAAATACTGTAGACGCATGGTGACCCGTTTTTTAATGACATTTCATTGTATAGTGTTCATTTAATTTACAATAAATTTATTTCAGTTGCCATCCATTTCAAAATACTGTACTGTCAACACACATGAATGCTTGTGCTACAGACTAAAACGTATTTTTCTCCTTGCTCTCATTCCCGATGTTTTCAGTCAGTCACAAAATGTTGAACTACTGTCTACTATCTGTAATATGTATTTCAGAGCAGCTGGTAGTGAGAGTGGTATCTTGGTCCCATTTTGCAAATTGTGCACTATTGTCATTACTGCCAATAGGGCTGGTGTTCTACAATCCCTTTCAGTACAAGGCGATACACCAGTCAGTGTCACTATTAGTGAAGATTTTCTCGGGAGATTTACTTGTGCTTTTACTTCTGGAGGTGGTGCTTCTTTAAGTGAGCCAGCAGAGCAGCAGACATTCTTCTGGTCACGCTCAGCAGGGGATGAGGGGGCTGCTTTCTACATAGATGCATGTAGTGCAGGTATTTTTCCTATACCAGTGGCAGAGGATTTAGTGCTGCCAGCTGGCCATGAGTCCTCATGGTCTGTCAGGCAAAAGGACAGTAATGGAATCTAAAATTCGGAAGTCCATCTTCCCTCCAGTACAATGTTACTGTAAAGAACACCCCAGTCATTTCTAGCCCTCCCAGTGCCCCCTGACACAATATGGCTTGGCTCTGGTGACCCGTGGCTCCTAAGAATGTCCCACCAATCCCACCTACCCACCCCTTGGTCCCCCATTCTCCCTGCCCCTCACCCACTTAGCCCTCCTGATCCTCCATGCCCCCCAACCCTTAAGCTATCACCCACCATTGTGCTCTCCCCCTCACCCGTCTAGCCTGCTCTCCCTTAATGACTGTCTCTTTCAGTGGTCAACTTAATTGTTCCCTCGGGAACCTATGTAAGCTCTATAGCTGCATTCTGAGAATTCTCATACTTTGTACATAGTTGGAATCTGCACTTTATTCACCTAATCTGTTATGGGACTATTTCCCTCTGTATTATGTAATTAAATGCTTTTGCAATGTATTCTGTCAGTCTGTCTCTCTCTCTCTCCATCTTTCTATTTGTAATGCTGTTTAGCCTTTTTTAATGATGTATAATTGACAATGCCTTCTAGCTGCTTCTGTTTTTCTCCACTGTCCATGTACTTGATGTTCCCCCACCCTCTGTTTGACGAGGATCCTTTGTAAATGAGCTTTTAGCTCCAAGGTTGTAATTCCGATTTTACAATAAATAAAATTTTGGGGGGAGCAGCATCACTTCAGAATGATCTTCATCTGACATGAGATGAGCAGGGAATCAAAGGAGAGTTGGAGTGAAAGTGAAAAAAAGTCAGCAGATCTTATTACTGTCAATTTGACTGTCCGCGACCATATACATTGAACGTAATCTTTTATTATTAAATTCAGGTTTACACTGAATAAGAAGCAGTGGCTTACCAATAAACTGTCAAAGGGAGTATTCTGTATTGCAACCACCGTCAACCTTAGGAAACAACAAGAACACTGGAAGTGAGAAAGCCTTCGGGCAAAACCGGTCAGGCTCAGCACAAGATTTTTGTCCACCACTACAGGTATTTGCCTGATGTGTGTTTTTAACTTAACGTAAAGTAAAGTTTTGAAGTAATTCCTTAAGCTTGGTGCCGGTGTTTTTGTTGTTTTCTGTGTTGACTGTGACCGGGCATGGTGCCACGGGCGGGTATCATGGAGCGGCATCTTTGCTGTTTTCACACTGTCATCCTTAGTGTAGATATGTTTCCTTACACTGGAATGACCGCATCCAGTAAGTCATACCTTACAAACACTCTCAGCTGTTCACAACTGCTGCCCGCTAACAGTAAGCATTCTGCAGTGTTAGCTGCCGACGTCCTTGTGCATTCCTTCAGCCACGATTGTGTGCTTTCTACCTGTTCATGACTGAATTTAACTTCTCAGACCTGGGTCAGTGCACTACTGATTGCACAGAGTAAAAATTAGTGCATATCTCCTGAATAAAATATCATAATAAGTGGAAAAACTGAGTTGCTTACTTTTTAAATAAATACCAGGCTCCTTTTCTGACTAAATTGACCAGTTTGACATTTTTTGTTTCTCCTGCCTTGTTCACGGGAGTGAGAACGTATAAGTTGCACTACATGTTAACAACAGCATTATGGGAGATGGTAGAGAAAAACATTTTGAACGGGCAGTTCATTCGTGCAAATTAATTGTATGTTTTTATTGTGAAATATGTTAGTGTGATGTATCATGCAAAATAATTGTCATGAACTGCAACCGGTATATGGAATAAGTCAGACACATTGATTTATTTTAAAAGTCTGTTCGTTGCACTACTGCGTTAAATTGCTTTATCGAGAAGAATCATACAAAGAAGAGCTATATTTTAAAAAACCTTGGTCAGAGCAGCCCATTGGCCTTGGCGGTGGGATTTCGCTTCGCGACACCGGCGACCGGGTTGGGAATGGACCCGGATGCGTCAGAAGACCAGCTGGGGAGAAGGATAGAGTGTCCTGAGACTGCTCTCCTTCTCTGGGGGAGGGCAAGGGAAGCTGCTCGGGCGCACTGAGGGCTCCTAAGCGGAGGCTAGGGGCCTCAAGGCGACCGACAGAACCAGTTCTGGGAGGCGGGGCAGATGCTTGCGTCATTGCATGTCCCGCCTCCGTGGGAGGAAAAAAGAAAGAGTAAGAGACAGCGTACACATGGCGCTGGCCTCCCGGAGGACCTCGAGACACCACCATCGCTGAGGATCCCGACCAGCCATAAGTCCCGTGGGTTGCTGGTGAAGGTGTACAGCTCCGCCCTCGAGGGGCAAGCCGGGAGTGATAGGGATCTCGGCAGCCATAAGTGATGGTGGAGGTCTCAGGGTGCCGTGACCAGGGCCGAAGTAATACGGGGTCCTGCCCGGAAAAAATAGAGAATTAAAAAAAAAAAAAAAACCTTGGTCAGCAATAGAAAGCACATTTTCAAATTAGTTTGTTTTTTCTGTACTAGTTTGCAGTGACCACCAAGTGTCAAAAAAATCAAATACCTTTACTCAAGCAGATGCAGCTTCTAGCAGTTGTGAACAAAGAGATGATGAGTCTAAAAGGTTTAGTTTGTGTTTAGAAATTACGCATGCTGCTGCTACCTTCCACATAGCATTTTAAAGAAGACTTCAAGATAAGCATGCAGAAATAAATTTTATGACTGCTACACATGTATTAATGAAGATCTTACCTGTGTCAGTCTTCACCATTCATTATTGGTGGGTTCAAGTCAGAGTCACTAGGACTCTGTGAGAAGCTATTTAACTTTAAAAAGCTTTCCCATGTTGGTAAAAGAACAGTTCCTGGGTCTTGTTTGGGGGGGGGAGACTTGAATTGTACCATGGACCCTGTGTTGGACCACTCCCTGGGTAGGGGCAGACAGAGTGAAGCCATCCGCCAATGGAGACTGGGATTGGGGGAGTTAGGAATGATTGAGAGGTGGAGGGAAGTGAACCCGGGTGCCAGGGAGTATATCTTCTATTCTAACCCACACGGTACATGGTCCCATATAGACTATGTGTTTCTATTGAGGAAATGGTATCAGAGAGTGGTAGATGTGAAATATAGTCCAATTCACATCTCTGATCATGCAATGGTGATCCTAACATTTAAGATGGGAATACAGAGGAAGGGTCCACCCCCAGAAGTTTCCAATGTTTTTACTGGGGGACAGAAAATTTGAAGGAGCAACGGGAGGAATATATGCGAACCAATGGAGGGGAGAAGGTGTCCAATGCCACATTGTGGGATGCAGGAAGAGCTTATATGAGGAGTATGATTATTAGATATGTTAGTAGGGTTAAGAAACAAAGACAGGAGAGAAGAGCTGTATTAGAAGCCCAATTGAGGGAACTAGAGAGAAGAGTAGCGGGTGGAGAGGAGGGGGAAGCGTGGGTGGCCCTAACAGCCACTAGGGATGCTCTGAATACCCTTCTCCATGGAGAGGCAAGGAAAGCCTGGACTTTTTGTAAAAAACAAGACTTGGAGTGGGGTAACAGACCCGGCTCATTGATGATTCGGCTTATGAAGGGAGCCCGGTGTCCAACTCATATCACTGCCATTAGGGACAGGGGAGGCAATCTCCATAAGCAGGAACCACAGATCCAGAAATGTGTCAGTGAATTTTTTAAGACCCTTTATACAGCTGAGGGAGATATGACAGGGGGCTGGTGAAGGAATTTGTAAAGCATGTGGACTTACCACGCCTGATGAGGGACCAGACTGAGGCACTGAGTAGACCCATTGCAAAGGCTGAGGTGGTTGCCGCAATACAAAAGTTAAAGAGGGATAAGGCTAGTGGGCCAGATGGCTTCCCCGCTGAGTACTATAAGGCCCTGGGGAGTCACTTGGTGGGTCAACTGTGTGATACCTTCCAGCAGAAGGAGGGAGAGCATCTGGAACTTCCAGGAACGTTTTCAGATGAGGTAATTTGTCTAATCCCTAAAGCTGGGAAGTAGGCGACATATTGTGCATCCTATAGGCCAATTTCGTTGCTGAATTGAGACATAAATATTTTAGTGAAGGTTTTGGTAGCTAGGTTGGAGATAGTGCTGCCAGAGTTTTTTCACCCAGACCAAACCGGGTGCATCAAGGGCCATCTCTCCTATCATAATGTGCGTCGTCTCTTGAATTTGGCCTGGAGAGCGAATAGGGGACGGGAGGACACTTGTATAATATCAATGGATGCCGAAAAGGCCTTTGACAGGGTTGAATGGGTTTACCTTTTTGAGATTCTTTCCTGGTTTGGTCTGGATGAATCGTTTGTGGGGTGGATTGGGGCAATGTATAGCTCCCCTAGGACCAAAGTGTTGGTGAACTGTACTCTGTCAGAGGGCTTTAGTCTAGGGCGGGGAATGAGACAGGGCTGACCCCATCCCCACTGCTGTTTGCCTTAGCGGTGGAACTGCTTGCAGTGGCTATTAGGCAACATCAGGGGATTAAGGGGATAAGTGGGGTTTCAGGGGTACAACATAAGATTACGTTGTATGCTGACGATATGTTACTTTTTGTGACGGAACTGGAAAGGTCCATGCCAATATTGATAGATATGGTGGGGAGATTTGCTAATTTCTTGGGCTATAAACTGAACCTGGATAAATCTGAGCTGATGCGACTGTCAGGGGGTAACGGGGGGGGGGGGATCATATGTGGGAGTTTAAGTGGGTCCATAAGCACTTTACATATTTGGGGATTAAGGTTGGGCGGTCCCTGTGGACTTTATTTGACTTTAACTATACCCCAATGATTAAAGGCGTCCTGGCAGACTTAAAGTGGTGGACCTCCTTGCCGATCTCTTGGTTAGGGAGAATTAATCCAATTAAGATGAATATTCTACCCCGCTTGTTGTATTTAATGCAGATGCTGCATGTAGGGCTAATAAAGAGAGATATTAAAAAGTTGTAGGGTGCCTTCTCTGCGTTTATTTGGAATGGAAAGCAGGCAAGGGTCAGCCTACAGAAGCTCAGATTAGAGCCCGGGGGGAGGCCTCAATTTCCTGGATCTGGGACATTATTTCCTAGCTGTCCAGCAATGGTATGCAAGGGATTGGGTCCATACTCCCAAGAAGGCCAGTTGGGTGGACTTGGAACAGTGGGGTTGCCCTGCCAGTCTCTTTGCGTTTTTGGAAAAGGGGCCTGTGGATGTTCAGGGTCCAGGAGGGGAGAAACCCATGACACTGCTTACATTAAAAAGTTGGGAACAATTTAAAAAGTTGCGAGGAGTGGTTGGGATGGATAGTCTCCTGGTGCCCATTGCTAGGAACCTTTTTTTTGCCGGGGTGGGAAGACCCTGGGATGAGAGGGATGGGAACAGAGGGGAGCCAGAAGTTTAGCACATTTGTGTCAAAGAGGTTGTATCCTCCCCTATACTGCCTTGAGATAGGGGCTGGAATTGGAGGGGAGCCATATGTTCCGGTATTTCCAGGTCAGGGCCTATCTTTCTGGGTTGGATGGGGGGGGGGGTAGGTAGACTGGAAATGCTTAAAATGTAATCTCTTGTTATGTCAGTCTCTGAGAACCCGAAGAATTTTGTGGGGAAAGTAGTTAAGAAATGCAAAAGTTGTTTATCGGATCAGTCACAGAAGGTGAGAAGTCTCTGGGAGCGAGACTTAGGGGGACCAATAATGGGCCTGAATTGGGCCATGGTGTTACCCTTGCATATGGGCCTGCTGGTCTGTAACAAGTTTAAAGAGGCTTTCTATAAGTTTCTTCACAGATTGTACTGCCCATCTGCAGTGGTGCATAAATATTATCTGGCTATTTCACCACAATGTGGATGGTGTGAAGAGGAAAAGGGAACCTATTGCCACTGTTTCTGGGAGTGGAGGATTCTACAGAGATTTTGGAGAGCAGTGGCCTTGGAGGTGAGGAGGCTTGCTGGGAGAGTTTTACAATTGGTCCCCTTCACATGTCTCTTTGGAGTGGAGGTTAATGAGGAATGAGAGTGGGAACCCCTACCCCATTGGATGAGGGTATTGTTCATTCTGGCCCGGCACTGTATCCAGAATACTTGGGTTTCTCGTATGACCCCTACAGTGACATAATGGCGGGCTACGATTCTTCGAATATTGGCAATGGAGAGACTTACATTACTGGTCAAGGATAGATTGGAGGGCTTTGTGAGGGAATGGGCACCTCTTCTGCAGACCTTGGTCCCGCAGAGAGCATAACTTTGTGGGAAGGGATTGAGGAATGAGGATATTGGGATGTGTGTTAACTGGGGAAAAGATCTGGAGTAGGTACTGGAATTATGACCTATTAAGGAATACTGGATGAGACCATCCGGCCTGAGCTTGGTACATAGGAAGGATGTCTTTTTCTGTTTGTACTTATATGAAAGGTGTAAGTCACATGTATTAGCTCAATGCCATATATGCTATGATACCTAGTGGATGATATTTGAATGTGGATGTGAAATGTGATACAGTTGTCTTTTAATAAAAAGGTTTTTATGCAAAAAAAAAAACCAAAAGCGCTTGCTCCCAATATAGAGGAGGGTCTGACGTTGGGAATGGTACAACCTCGAGACCGATGTATTGCGTGGCACTTGCATGTTGGTCAATAATGGACGCTGCCCCTTCATTACCGCAGTTCTGATTGTAACCCCCAGGTGGCGCTATCCCAAGGGCTACTACCCCTGCCTGACTGACTACTGACAGGTTGAGGGACCTAGGTCCAATGGCGGGTGTCTCCACCCAGAAGTCAGGGTTAATACTGTCTGGTATGACTTGGTCACAACCCTCTGGGACACTGCAACCCACTTTTCTTCCCACTAGTGGCCCACACAATGCATTAGGAACATCTTCACAATGTACACTTACCCCCAGGACTGGCTCTGTCGACTGGACTGTGGGGACCCCCTGTAAAACAAGATGATATAGTGCAAAAGCCACAGAACAATACTTTAACATAGACGAATACCTCAGACAGTGTAACTTTGCTAAAACAAACAAATCTGATTTATTTAGGGGGATATAACAAGGACAGGGGGAAATCAGGTTAATTAGGTTAAACACATTAATAATCACAGTACTGTGCACATATTCAGAGTCCCAAATTGCCACTTTCAATGGGTACCCAGGATGGGGGGCTAGCCAGGATCGGTGCAGCTGGTTGGGGCCCTGTGATGGAAAAAAAACACTTGCACAATACCCAATTGTAATCTGGAGCTGGATGGCTCAGTTCGTGAAGAAATGAGAAAACCAAACAGATGGCAGGGAGCTACCCTGCTTTGTACTCACAGACTCAGTGCTGGGAACTGGATGGAAGGCAGATTGTCCTGGATTGCCAGGAGGAGCAGAACCTGTGGAAAAGGTCCTTGTGACTGGACCCCACTGCAGATTAGAGCAAATAGGTATAGTCTGGATTAAGCTAGGGTTTACTTCCAGCTTCATGCACTCAATTCACTGTACAGGGGATTTGAAACGCGATTCCCCACAAGCACTACACACATTTATATGTAAAGGAGAAGTACTATACCAGGCAGGCTGCTTTAATCCCGATCGCCAATTACTGCGATACGGGGAGGAACACACAGCAATTCAGTTCCCTGACAGAGCGAAGCGTGATTCAGCAATTTCTCCAATCTTCTACAGGGTGAGCCTGGTTTCTACTCTTCAGATCGTCTTTCTTCTCCTACAGGTCAGATTCAGTCCAAACGGGTGCTTGCACAAGCTGCAGACCGAAACTTAGGGCCTTACACACGTTTCCCAAGCTAAAACTACACACAGAAGAAGCACCCAGCTCCTTGTCTCTTCACTGCCCAAACTGATCTGATCTTTCCAGTAGACAGAGCTGGGCATTTACTTTGAGTTCCTCTCAGTTCAGTTGGCTGGTTTGGCTGTCACTCACAGTAAACTCCCCCTGTTGGTGGAAAAAAGGCACCGAAGTCAAAACTACATTTCCTAGAGTCACTGCCCTTACAATCCCCTTACAGCAGGCTCCAGAGTAGAGTCCAAGTTCTGATTCATCCAGAGCAGGTTCCATTTTAAAGGATCCCCACCATGATTGGTCCAATTCAACAGTTCAAAACCAACATGAGGGAGCTAGTCTGCACTGTCCTTGCTACAAGAAAGCAGGTTAAATCAAGCTGCATTTTCATTATCACTCTAACAGGTTACAAGCAAACAATTACATCTTTGAAGAGTGCTCCTTCTGCCCATTTAGCGATGGCAGAAACAGAGCAATTTGGCAGTAACTTGAGCGGGACTGAAGCAGGAAAACACACAGTCCCCCCATACAAACTAATTATGTCTGCAAGCAGACAGCTCTTAAAGAGACAGTACCAGAGGCTTCAAAAAAGCACTCACAGATAAACGCCTTAAATGCCAAACACCATTCAGGTTTGGAGCATTCAAATAAGCTCCTGGAAGACTTTTTGGGAACCCCCATTTCCAGGGGGGTTACATGATTTTCCTGCCATTAAGGTAGCATGACTCTGTTGGGACAGTGATCTTCACTGATTCTTCCAGAAGCCTGGTTTTGCTCGAAGTTGGTTGTTTTACTTGATGCAGTTCGGTTTCATCGCTGTTACCAGCACCATTTCTTGTTGTTTTATCAAGTTTGGCGTTGAGTCTTTTTCTTTCGTTTTTGTTATGTTTGTATGTGACCAATCATGTCAAGTTCGGAGCAAAAACGTTCTAAGGTGGGTACTACCCCAATGCATTGGTGCCCCTGCGGTAGTTGGTTCTCTTTAAGGGACCTGCATGACCAGTGTTTCGCCTGCCTGGGACCAAACCATGACATAGATCGATGCGACGACTGGCTCGCCATAGATTTCTGTACATTGGTCTCCCACGTGGCGAGGTTGGACTGTGACCCCCCCAACTTTCAGTAGTTGGTGTTGCACGTGGGTCACCAAGGTAAGGACACTGGGCCTTCCTCCCAGGCCACCCCCCTGCTGCTATACGCACCGGGGGGCAACAGGCCTCCATTGATTTGGGTCTCACTGAGACTAGAGGCCTGTCTAAGTGGTCGGTGGTTGGGTGGATGGTCTGCCTCCTCTGGGCAGCCGGTCATGGACCACTTGCTGCCTGGTGTCGAGGTCTCAAATATATGCGGGGCCTGCATCGGTGGTTCCTTCAGGGGCTATGGGGGAGGGCGCGGCCTCAGCTCCTGGCACCGACTCCAGTGCCGGGTAAGTGAGGTGGCACCACCATTGCCGCTGAGTCTCCTCCTGACACTGTCCTCAGTGCCGGGATGGGTAGAGTGTCCTGGGTTGCCTCTCTGGGGGGTCACCATGGTCTCCTCCTCAGATTCGGATAATGACCGGAATGACTCCGATTGACAGTCAAGTTCCCCGGGGCAACGGAGGCGCCCCAGCCTCAAGAGGTCTTCTTCTTCAGGTTCAGTTCCTAGGGTCGACATCATGTGTGACAGTGCCCTTCCCTTTGTCTGTGCCACATTCGGTGCCGTGGAGCACTCCGGTGCCATCTCCAGTGCTGCTTTGGGTAACGGCGCCACCACACTTGGTGATGATGCCATGGTCGGCACCATTTCTGGGTTTGGTGCCATCCCCAAAGACAATGCCGCATTTGAGGTTGGCACTGTGGTTAGCATTAATGTCAATGGCGGTGCCACTTCTGGTGATGGTGACATGGTCGGTGCTGTGGCCAATGTCTGTGCCACAGTTGGTGCCACTTTGGAGGATGGTGCCACCTCTGGTGATGTCCCCATTGGAGATTCTGTGTCAGCTATCAGTGCTGACATGGGGTCTGAGGGGGAGTTAGAGGCTGACCCAGGTGCCGACTTTTCTCTTCCCCCTTCCCTTAGAGCGGTTGCCAAAGTAGGACCTCTCTCTCGAGGAGCAGGTATCATTCCTATTGGTTGGGTGGAGTGGGGCCCAGTCAGCATCCCTTTCTGCCCCAGTGGCCCTGGCCACCCTGGGGCAGAGTCAGAGAGCTGGGTTGGGCTCCTCTTCCCCATATAGGGGTCAGAGTCCTGCTGTGGGTGAGGCTGCCCTTCTGGATCTGTAAGGCTCTGGCCTCCTCACCAGGGGTCTTCTCCCACAGGGCTTCACTCTGCTGGCTCAGGGAGGATTGAGCAGCAGGCAGTGACTGGATAACACAGTCCCCTCACTAGGTAGAGGTCCCCCACTTGTGTCTACAGCCCTGGCAGAGGGGTTTTAGTCTCCCAGGACCATTCTTCCCACCCTCCTTCCTCTCTGCCTCCTGCCTCTCTTCTCCCAGGTCTTTCTGGTCCCTTGGGGCCCTTCACTTGGGAGCAGTATATAGTGACAATGAGTGCTTTCCCTCTTTATTTCAGGGTCATTGATGAGATGGTGTTTACATCTCCTCTTTTGGCTTCGTCGCACCCTATACAGAGTCCTTCCACATCGTTGACTTTCTCCTCCGAGGAAGAGGACTTCCCCTCTTACCACTCTTATGATGCCAACACAATAGCCTCTAAGATTGTGGGATCAGCAGTCTGCATTAGGCAGACGGCGTGGCTCTGCCTCTACCAGTTGTCACCCCTGACCCGGTGTAGGGTGACTGCCTTGCCATTCTGGGGGGGCCCATTTTGTATCCTGCAGAGCTAGGCGAGAACTGCCAGGGCGCCTTCCCTCTCCTGCATGCCAGGAGGCTCGACCTGACCCTAAACAGTAGTGGGTCTGACCAGACCTGTGATAGGCTCCCTCCTGTTGTGAGTCCCCCACAAGAGGCTGAAGGCTAAATTAAGCCTTCAAAGAGGTGCCAGTGCCACTTCGTGGAGTTTGGTACTCACCCACCAGTGATGAAAGGTGAAGACTGGCACAGGTAAGATATGAAAATTACATACCCACTGTAATTCTTGATCTTCCTATGTATCTTCACCATTCATCACTGCTTCCCGCCCTCCATCCCCTCTTGGGCCTCAGCCTCTGGGCAAAGCCACCTACCTGCTTGCCTGCCCCCCAGTTGAGGCCAATTGTGGGCAAAGTCCTGCTGGTGCCTCTGGGTTCCCTGCTACTTCTTTTGAAGCACCAAAGACCCACCTCTGGGGGGAAGACAAGCAGGGTCTCTTGCCCTTTCTTCCTAGGGGGGCCTCACTTCGCAGTGATGGGATACTCTCTGGGAGTCTCTAACAAGCTCCTCTCCCTAAAACGATCTGTCCAGACTCCCTGTTTGAGCCTCTGTTGCCATCACAGAGGTGCCAGGGACCTCTCCCCCTTTTTCCGTGAAGCCCTAACTGGCTGACCTTTAAACCCTACAGGTAATCCACTCCTGGGTTCCTATGGGGAAGAGTCCCCTCAGGTTTTTTTCAGAGGTCTTGAACTTCTTCTAGAGGTCTTCATCCTTGTCTCACCACCACTGGTGATGCTGGGTGTAGAGGCCAACAACTCTTCCTATGCCCCAGAACCTCCCTTCCTTTTGGGCTCCTCTGAGGGGATTTGCCCTGAGGTGGGTCATGTCCCCACCTCTTGTTGCAAGGGAGAAGAGTGGGTTGAGAGCATCTAGCCCCTCTTCTCTGGCAGACTTTGGATCTATCATGGCCTTGTATCTCTTGGAGGCTCTCTACTTGAGGTCCTAAATCCTTCTATGCCTCAGTAGATTCAGTTTCCTGAATTTTCAGCTCTTCAGGTTAGCTCGTTTGTCATTAGGCTCCTGGAAAAAAAATACAAGGCAAGGGTGACAGAGAAATTTAGGGTACTCCCTTTGGTCTGCCAGAGGGATTCTTCGGGCACTCTGGAGAGGATGTACCTCCTTTCCTTTACTCTCTGGGAAAGAGAAAGGAAACATTGTTTAACCAGGAGTAGCACACTAAGTTGAAGCTTGTTTCCAGATGCAACCTGAGAGCACAAAGAAGTTAAGTGACTTGCTCAAGATCACACAGTGTGCACCTAGGCGGCTGTAGGATTCAAACCCAGGTCTCCAGATTTGTAGCTCAGAGCCTTAACCCACTGCACTATACTGCCTCCTAATTGTCTCCATCTCTCTCCCCTTCTTTCCTTTATTCCTCTTGATCTTTTCTTTCTCTCTTTCCCCTACCCTTCCCTGGCCTGCCTGGTGGTTGGGGTCCATCTTCCAGACCCTGTTAGATTCCTACCCCATCTCTTGTAGCCAGCTTATTGCCTTTTTCAGTTTATATCCTTTCCTTTTCCTATCCCTTAGGCTTCCTTGCCCCACCCTCCTCCCCTTTTCTCTGTCATTAGTTTCCCTCTCCGGTGAGCAGAACTGAGGTAATGGAGGGGCTGGCATCCGTTAATGGCCAACCCTGTGAGTGCCATGCAATACGTCCACCTCGAAGGTAGTGCCATTCCTGACATCGGCCCCTCCTCCAGATAGGGAGGTAGCATTTTAAAGCTAAAAACCTTCCCATGGGGTCCGGCCTGAACCCACCAGTGATGAATGGTGAAGATATACAGGAAGAACAAGAATTACTGTAGGTACATAATTTTCATTTATGGCCAAAAGTTTCTTTCCAGAAATATAACAATTAGATCCATAAAGTTCAGACTTTTTGAAACCAGCAATTTGCAAGATATCTAAAAAGGGAAGTTTCCTGAAAGAGTTATAAAAAGTTTCAATGAAAGTTTTTAACACTGAACGGAGAGGACTATCTTTGACATGTGAAAAGTTACAATGCAGTTACAGTCCATGGTCTGCTAGAACAACACTTCTCAAATGCAGCCACTGTGTGCATATGCAAGCACCATGAGGTTTCTGTGTGGCCATGGAACTACCAAGTAGTTTGCTATGCTTCTTAGCTGCTTTTTGTTAGTGTTAGCAGTATTCTGTATTTTCAGAGTGAGTTACTTTTATCCAACAGTGTGTTACTTTTTAATGCGAGCTACTTCATAGCAGTACTATAAGTATATTATTAATTTACTTAGTTTTTGTTGACTGGGAAAGGAGAACCAGACAATTTCACCTATTTTTAGCCTTGTCCGGGGATACAGATGGAAACTAACTGATACTGAACCAGATTAAGCTGTTGGTATTTTTTAGTGAACGTCGAAATTTGGCCAGGACACTGCAGAAATTCTCCCACTCTTTTCAAGTAGTGCCAAGGGATCTTTAACGTCCACCTAAACAACCACTAGAACAGGCAGACGGGACCTCAGTTTAACATCTCATCTGAAAGATAGAAAATCTCATCCAAAAGATTGATATATAGTAGTACATAATAAGTATAAGTATGCTAATTTCCTTTTCTTGGTGAAGGTGGGTATGCAATCGGTATGGGCTGAGTTTGCCAAGAGAACCACGGTCGTGGAGCTGCCAAGCTGGGAGGTTAAAATCTGATTTGGCTGCACACAAGCAACATGTTTTAGTAACATTAAACATTCTAATAAAGAAAGTATGTCAGTGAGTATTGTAGTTTCATAGCAGGGTGAATATAAAATCAGCACTTAATGAATAAGCCATCACAGCTTGGTCCAAGACTTCCCCAATACACCCTATTTCCCTTTCATTTTACTTCCATGTACTGCCATATTTAGTACAAATCCTTGGTTTCCTAAATGATTCCATCTCTTCCCAGGTAGTCTGCAGCCATGGAACTGGAGAGTATTTTGCTGTGGGAGGGCAGGTATGTAACCAGCATGGGCTGAGCACACTGAGAGAAACCTGGTCCATACACCATTCTGGGGGAGCATAGTTCCCCTATGGATGCACCCGAAGAGGAGACTAAGGAGGGTGCAGACAATTGTCACAAGGGAGGCCCTCAGGAAGGAGGCAGAGGGCACCACAGGAAAAGGAAGCAGCTCCTGGTGGGGGACTCAGTTATTAGGGGGATAGAACTGGGGGAAGCAGGGAAAACTTAAGTAAGGTGCCTGCCTGGTGCCATGGCTTGGAGGGACAGGAAGTGCATCCTTAGGATCATGAGAACAGTTGCACAGGAGTCTGAGCTGGATGTCAAATCATTGTCCACATAGGGACAAATGACTTGGCTCATCATGAGATTAGAGCACTGCAGAAGGACTTTGTAGAGTTGGGGAAGGGCTTAAGACAAGTAGCACACACAGTACCCTTCTCAGAGGTGCTGCCTGTCAATGGCATGAGTGAGGCGAGGGTACTTTGCACCATGCAGTTTAAGGAATGGTTGAAAAAATGGTGTGGAACACAAGGGTTTGACTTCACTGGGGACTGGGGTTCCACCTGGAGGGACACCAGCCTATACTGGCAAGATGGTCTGCATCTGTCCAGGAAGGGAACAAGTGTTTTGGGCAATCGGTTGAAATTCTTCATTGGCAAGCTTTTAAACTAGTCAAGGGGGGAGACACTGATAAGCAGCAGGAAAATCCCAGCCTCCCCCTACAAAACAGAATACTAAATGAGAAAAAGACCAAGGTAGAAAGGTCAGTGGGGGATGCTGCTACAGAAGGTAAAGCCATCAAAAAATGGAGAGCAATGAGTACCAATGCCCATAGTCTGGGTAACAAGCTTCCTGAATTAGTGGCCTTGATGGAGAAGGAACATCTGGATATTGTGGCAGTCACAGAAACATGGTACACATAGAATTATGACTGGGATGTAAACATATCAGGATACACTATCTACAGGAGGGACAGGGAGGGTAAATGAGGAGGAGGAGGAGTAGCTCTGTACATAAGAGAAGGAATCAAAGCAACAGAACAAAAGGGTAAACAGGGAGGAAAAGAAGCACTGTGGGTCAATTTGAAGGCAGACAATGGCACCACAATCTGCACAGGGGTTGTATACAGACCCCCCTCTCAGGGGGAGGAAATGGACAAGGAAATGATAGAAAGTATTCTTAGAATGGCAGATAAAGGGGAGATATTGCTGATGGGTGATCTGAATATGCCAGATGTTAACTGGAGTGCAGTTGCAGGAGCCACTTCGAAGAGTGGGGTTATTCTAGATGTCCTACAGGGGGCATGACTTAGACAACTAGTATTGGAACCCACTAGACCTGGTCCTCTCAAATGGAGATGGAGAGAGGATCGCAGATGTAGAAGTGGGTAGCCATCTGGGAACTAGCGACCATCGAACAGTACAGTTCGTAATAAACACAGCAATAGAGTCAAGCCATACAAAGGCAAAAGTACTGGACTTCAGGAGGGCTGACTTTGCCAAAATGGGTGTGTGCCTAAGGAATGCACTAGCAAATGGGCAGGAAGTAGGGGTGGAAGAACAATGGGGAATAATAAAAACTGCCATCACAGAGGTAACAAGCCTTTGTGTGAAGCAAATAAACAAAACAAAACGACGTAAGAAACCACTATGGTTCTCAAAGGAGGTGGCAGTGAAGGTTCAAGTGAAAAAGAAAGCATTCAGAAAGTACACAGAATCACAGAAGGAGCAGGATAGAGAATTGTATCAGTTAAAGCAAAAGGAAGCTGGGAACGCAGTCAGAACAGCAAAGGCCCGAACTGAGGAAAAAGATAGCCAACTCAGTTAAGAAGGGGGATAAAACCTTTTTAGGTACATCTGGGAGCGAAGGAAGAAAGGAGGGATAGTGAGGCTTAATAAAGGGAGGGTGGGCAGAGGGTGACTGTGAAAAGGCAGAGATACTAAACAAATATTTTTGCTCAGTATTTACAAACGAAGAGGGGAGGTACCTAAAAGAAACAATAGAAACACTCTGGATACAGAAGTTGATACCAGCCATTTACAGAAGAAAGGGTTCTGAAAGAACTCTTAAAACTGAAGGTGGACAAAGCAGTGGGCCTGATGAGTTCATCCAGAATTCTAAAAGAACTAAGGGGTAGAACTAGTGACACCACTGACTACCCTCTTTAACAAATCATGGGAGGATGGGGTGGTACCTGAGGACTGGAGGAGGGCAGATGTGATTCCCTTCACAAAAGTGGGAGCAGGGCAGAAGCAGGAAACTACGGACCTGTTAGTTTAACCTCAGTGATAGGGAAAATGATGGAATCACTTCTGAAGGAAAGGATTGCCAGTACCTAGAGGCCAGAGGGCACAGGACCCAAGGCAGCATGGATTCTAGCGGGAAGGTCATGCCAGACGAATCTAATAGATTTCTTTGACTGGGTGACCAAAGTAGTAGATCAGGGAGGGGCTGTGGACATGGCCTACCTAGACTTTAGCAAGGCATCTCACTCAGTCCCACACAAAAGATTAATATACAAGTTAGCCAGCCTGGGAGTGGGTCCTAAGATAATAGCCTGGGTAAAGAATTGGCTGGAGAATAGGACACAGAGGGTAATAGTAAATGGAGTCCACTCTGAAGAAAGGGGGGTTAGTAGTGGGGTGCCGCAGGGTTCAGTATTAGGACCGGCCCTCTTCAATGTCTTTGTAAGCGACATTGCAGAGGGACTGGAAGGAAAAGTATGTCTCTTTGCAGATGACACAAAGATCTGCAACAGAGTTGATGCACAAGGTGGGGTGGAAAGGATGAGAAGGGACTTGGCAAGGTTAGAGGAATGGTCAAATGTATGGCAGCTTAGATTTAATGCTAAGAAGTGCAAGGTAATGCACCTGGGAAACAAAAACCCAGGGGAAGAGTACACAATGGGGGTGAGATACTAACAACAACAAAAATGGAAAGGGACCTGGGGGTAGTCATATCAGATGACTTAAAGGTGGGCAAGCAATGTGAGAGGGCAGTAAGGAGGGCTGGGGGGATACTGGGATGCATAGGGAGAGGCATCACCAGTAGAAAACAGGAAGTTGTTATCCCTCTGTACAGAGAGCTGGCAAGACCCCATCTGGAGTACTGTGTGCAGTTCTGGAGACCCAATCTCCGCAAGGACATAGACAAAATGGACGCTGTCCAGAGGAGGGCAACTAAAATGGTGCAGGGTCTGCACCGGAAGACATATGAAGAGTGACTAAAGGAGCTTAATATGTATAGCCTCGAGGAAAGGAGGGAGAGGGGGGACATGATAGAAACTTTCAAGTACCTCAAGGGAATCAACAAAGTCTAAGAGGGTAGCATCTTTCAAAAAAAGAGGTGTGCAAGAACAAGGGGGCACAATTTGAAGATGGGGGTGGCGGCTTAGAGATAATGTAAGGAAGTATTTTTTCACAGAGAGGGTTGTGGATGCATGGAATGGCTTTCCGGAGAAGGTTGTGGAGTCAAAAACAGTGGCTGAATTCAAGCATGCATGGGACAGCCATAAGGCAATTCTAGGGGGTTGGGGTAGAAAGAAGTAGGCTGCTGGTTAACTAGGATCTGCAGCTTATCCATTAGGTAGGGAAATGGGCAGACTGGGTGGGCCAAGTGGGCCTTATCTGCCATCAAATTCTATGTTTCTATGGTCATGGAGCTGCTCAGCAGGGATGTGTTTGAAATCTGCTTTGGTGCGTCCAAGCACAGGTCACTATGCCTTTCCCCTGGACCTCTTCCCGGGATCTCTGGTTCTGTGGAAGTATAGAATTCTCCTCAACTCATTGCACTGAGGTGTTGGAGACTCCAGTGAATGGGTCTGGCAGACAATTCACGTCTTCTGGGTGGTCAATTATGAACCCTTCACAGTCTGCCTGCCCTGAGCAGCAGACGTCCCTGGTGGCGAGACTGCAGCTACAGTATACGCTCAGTCTACATCGCTAGACACCTTGATGTCATCCTTTGGTGTTGCCCGTGTTGTTGTCACCATTCATGGTGATGATGTGATAGCAGTGCCAAGCATAACTCCAGCCCCACCTGATACTGTTTGTGGTGTCAGGAGAGCCACCGGCATCAAGGCTGTTGTCTGCACTGTTGCCAGTTTGGATGTTGTTGCCATCCATGCTGTGACTAGGGACACAGAGGAAGGTGACAACTTTGGACATGGTGACAGAAGCAAAAAGCAGCCATGCTGTCAGTCCTGGGTCTAGCTCTGGGTGAGGTGTTGATGATGATGATATTATCCCAGCAGTCACCCCCCAACTCTGGTGTCATTCATGACACCCAGTGGGGTAATGGCTATGGCCACATTGTTGAAGTAGGCACCAAGCATGGTATTGAGGGCAGCGCTGGCCATGGTGATTGGGATGACCCTATCTCCAAGGCTGTCACCAGTCCTGAACCCAGTGCCAGAGGCAGCACCGACTCAGGGTCCAATGACACCCTGAAGATAGAGTTTTCTCTAGTACTGCTAGATGCCATCACCACTGGTGAGGACCGGGGTCACCCTGTAGGACCTGTGCTGCTGTCCTCACCTTGGGGTTCCCCCATAGGCACTGATCAGATCACTCCTTGGATGTAGGAGGATGCCCTTCCAGTGACTCCTTCCCTCCAGCGAGGTCCCCTACACAGTTTCACAGCCCAGAACAAGGCCCCAGAGACCTTGAGTCTCAACCCCTTTTAGGAGGACCTCATTGATTCCTTGAATGCATAAAGCCTCTAACATAGGAACAACACCAGGCATGGATCGTTATCTTAGCTGATTGGTACAGGGAGTCAGACAGGGACGAGTCCAGGCCCTTCTCTCCAATACTGACCCTGCCTGGAGGTGGCATCTCATCTCCATCAGTGTCCTATGGTGAGGACAATGAATAATCTGTCTACTTCCTTCTGCTGCTGAGCATGCCCTGTAACAGCAGTTCCTGGTGAAGATGATCCAGACAGGTGACCTCGAAGCCCATACAGGCCATGATCTGGTAGCCCTGCCAGTGGGACTTTTTGGAATTCCCAAAATCATCATCATCATAATCGTTCCTCCTTGGCCTAGGGCCATTGAGAAGGCAACTAGAGTAATGTGGAGGCATCTTCTCTCCAATTCAGCCATCCCTAGGGACCTCCTCATGTGGTATTGTGCACGCATGAGATCCACAGGTGAAGTATTTCACCCTCCTCGAGGCTTGAAGTACTGCAGACCCTGTCAGGGCCATGGCACCTTATGTGTGACTGACTTCCTGAGTCAGATTCCACTGAGATGGATGCTCTTAGGAGGAAAGCTTTTGGCACGGAATGCACCCTAATGTGCATCTCTGCACATCAGGCACATATGGCAACCTATAACCACCACCTGTCATTGCAGCCACACAGCCTGATAGCTACATTGCAACCAAACAATATAGGCAGGCCATTGACCTTTCTACCCTGGGTTGGAGGTAGCACAACACCAGTCGAGAGCATCTTACGATGCAAACAAGATGGCCTCCATTGGACCGGTGTTTACCTTAATTGTCCGGTGCTCCCTGTCTGAGGGGTCTTTCCTGATGGCTTAAAGGAGGCATTGGTGAGACCCCTTCTGAAGAAACTATCTTTGGACCCTGACGTCAAGGCAAATTAGCACCCTATTTCCAACCTTCCATTCTTGGGATAGGTTGTTGAGAAGATTGTGGTGCTTCAGCTTGAGGAGCACCTCTTGGCCTTTGATCTATATGAGCCTCTCCAGTCTGGGTTTTGGGTGAGGCACAGCACAGAAACTGCGTTAATTTGGGTGCACAATGACCTGCTCAGGGCGAGAGATCGAGGGGAGGGGATAATTCTCGTTCTCTTCAATCTCTCCCCAGCTTTTGACACGGTGGACCATTGTGTGTTACTTGACTGCCTGAGGGAATTTTGTGTACTCGCTGGCAGTCATCTGCTGGTTTGAGCTCTTTCTTTTCTATGTACTTTTCATAAGGAAGTGTAATAAAATAGCAATGTTGAAAATCTGGAGTGAAAATATTAAAAATTTGCAAACTCACGAGCGTGCGTAGGAACTGCACAATGCACGCTTATAAAACAGTCATTTTTAGGAATTTTTCACCAAATTTTCAACATAGCCATTAAAACCCTCTGCTCATGAACAGTGTCACTGTAATTTTCTTAATGTGTCCCGTGCATTGATTTGCACACCGACTGCGACATTCTGCGCTACATGGGCGGAAACACATTTTGGGCAAGATGTGACAAATGACAGCTATACTGCTCATAAGGAAGTGTAATAAAATGGCAATGTTGAAAATCTGGATTAAAAATATTGCAAATTCACAAACTTACGAGCGTGCATAGGAACTACACAACGCATGCTCGTAAAAGTCATTTTTAGGAATTTTTTCATCAAATTTTCAACATAGCCATTTTAAGACCTCTACTTATTAACAGTGTCACTGTGATTTTCTTAATGTGTCCAATACATTGATTTCACACACCGACTGCGCCATTGTGAGCTACATGGGTGGAAACACATTTTGGGCAAGATTTGAAATATGACAACTGTACTGCTCATAAAGAGGTGTGGTAAAATGGCAATGTTGAAAATTTGGAGTGAAAATATTGAAAATTCACGAACTTACGAACGTGTGTAGGAACTGCATGATGCCGCTATTAAAACAGTCATTACGAGAATTTTCCACCAAATTTTCAACATAGGCTTTTGAGAGCCCACCTTATGAACAGTTGCAGTGTCACTTCGTTACTTGGTCCCGAAAGGTGATTTCGCGCAGTGACTGCGAAGTCACCCTTCGGGCCCGATTAACACCATGACAGTGAGAGCATTCATGAGAAGGGGTCCCAAAAACCCCATGTTGAAAATTTGGTGCAAAAATTCCAAAAAATGCCTGAGATATGCAGCAAAGTTGAACAACTCCTATCTATCCCATTATACAGCTTACTGGCATTTCCTCAGTTCGCGGTCGGCTTTGAAGAGTGCAGATGTGTTCCTGGTCCACCAAAGATCGTTGCGCCAGAGTCTGGAGGTGAAGTATGGGTGCAGGGGTGTGGGGAGGCAGAGTCTGCGCAGTGGGTGGGGGCAGAGTCAGTGAGGGACCGTTTTTCTATTTCAGGTTTTTTTTTTTAAACAACGGAGGAGACGACACGGGACATTTGCCACGCTGGGGTGGGCTCCCAGACTGGCACAAGGATGGCATGGAGCCGAAGGGGATTGGGCACCCTGTCGGCGACAGCATCTGTTGCCATGCTGGGGTGGGCTCCCAGCATGGCACCCTGTACTCTGGGGGGAGACAGTGGAGCCGACAGGGGATTGGGCACCCCCATTGGCTATACATGTGTAGCCACGCTGGGGTGGGCACCCTGAGTGGCTTGTGGAACTCTGTTGGGGGGGTAGCACAGCACAGCAGCCAACGGGAGATTGGGCACCCCTGTCAGCTATACAGTGTGTGCATGGGGGGACAAGCACGCAGCATTTGTGTGTGTGTGTGTGTGTGTGTGTGTGTGTGTGAGTGTGTGTGTGTGTGTGTGTGTGTGTGCGCGTGTGTGTATGTATGTGTGTGTGTGTAGGGGAAGCGCGCATGAGCAGGCGATATCTTATCGCTGCTCACTGAAACATAGCTCCCCCTTTCAACTGTATGACACTGCATTTTGGACTGCTGTCATAGACAGCTCCAGCAGGCATTGGAGAACTGCGGCGCACCTGCAAACACACTGACTGAATTGAGAGAGGGCTGCCACACCTCCGAAAACTCGGATGATGGCACTATGTTTCTTGCACATGCATGCGAGCAAACATAAAAATGTGGCAATTTTTCAAGGCTATCCAGACCACAGGAAATTTGAATAAAATACCTGCTCCGCTCTCCAGCCCAGGCTCCAGCCTATCTGCCTGCGGAGGTGGAGGCAGAAGAATATTACATGCATATGGAGGAAGGTGACCCCATGGAGTTAGAGGGCACATCTGAACAAGATTTTGAACCCCCTTAAAGGCAAATTGAGGATTATATATCTTTTTCATCATTTTTCAGACAAATGGTTAATACCCTCAATATCCCTACACTAGAAACAGAGGCAGGTGAAGAAGATGCTGATTTTATGGACATGTTGGGAGTAGCTCCACCAAGAAGGATGTTGCTTCCCATACTGAAACCATTTAAAAAAAGCCATTGTAAAAATCATGGCTGAACCCACTTCAGCTACAGCCATTGACAAAAAAATTGAGAGAAAATATCAGGTGCACAGGCAAGGAGTGGAATATCTATTTCCCCATCCTGATCAACATGGCGTAGTCCAGGATGCTTGCAAGAGAGCACAAATCAGTATACCTGTGCAGCCCCCCCAAAAGGCAATATTGTATACTATGGTAAAAGAGGTTTATACAAAAGCTCCCCTGCTGGTCCTACAAACATACAAAATTGGCAGCAGAAACAGGTCTTATGGTCTATCTAGTCTGCTCAAGTGTGCAGCACTTCAGTCCATTAGACTGCAGCTGCCCTGCCCCCCTTCCCACTTTTTCAGGCAGGCAGCACATATAGCACAGCACCAGAAATCACTTTGGAACACAATTCTGGCACTGGTAGAAGGAGCAGATGATGGTTTGGCACAGGACCTAACTGTCACAACAAGATTAGCCCTGGATGCCACAAAAAATCATTTCCACACTGCGATGGATACTAATGACACTGCTGCCAGAGTTTTGGCTCATGTAGTATCATTAAGAAGATTTTCGTGGCTGAGGACTACCATCCTTTCCCAGGATACTCAAAACAAGGCCATGGATTTCTCCTTTGAGTGAGATTTATTATTTGGTGACAAAACAGAGGGCTGCATTAAACAAGATTTAGCAAGAGCTGATACGGCTGTGGCAAGCTGCCAAATCACCAAAGTTACATGTGTGCATGGAATATTTTGAACGCCTGGGTGTAACTCGGCCATTTTTTGGAGCTGTTTCACTAAATTTTCAACATGGCCTTTTTAGGACGCCACCTCATGAACAGTGCCACTGTAATTTTGTTCACTCATCCCAAAAGGTGATTTTGCATAGCAACTGTGCCACAGGTGCGAAAACACATTTTGGGCAGGATATGAAAAATGACAGCTATACTGTTAATAAGAAGGTGTACAAAAATGGCAGTGTTGAAACTCTGGAGTGAAAATATTACAAATTGGTGAAGTTAGGAGTGAGTGTAGAAACTGCGCAACACACGCTCTTAGCGCAGTCTTTTTTTGGGAATTCTTTCACCAAATTTGCAACATGGCTTTTGGAACCCCACCTCATGAACAGTGGCACTGTTGTTTTTGTTAATCGATTCCCCAAAAAGGTGATTCTCGCGCAGGGGATCATAAAATCACCTTTTGGGATAGAGCAACGACATAACAGTGACAGTGTTCACGAGGTGGGGTCCCAAGAACCCCATGTTGAAAATTTGGGGCCAAAATTCCAAAAAATGGCTGATATATCAACATAAATTGAAAACCCAATTGACTGCCATTATAGCACACTACCTTTGATTCTTCAGTTTGCAGTTCGGCTTTGAAGAGTGCAGATATGTCCCGTCAGAGAAGATGACAGTGCTGACATCCTAAGGTAAGTATGGGGTAGAGGGAGTAGGGGAGGTGGGTGCACAGTGGGAGGTGGGGATGGGGAGGGGGACTGAGGCGATGACGAGGACATTTTCTTTACAGGTAAGAAAAAGGCGTTAGGGATGGGTTTTTATTTTACAGGAAAAAAATGAAAAAAGCATACATTGAACACACTGGGGTGGGCTCCCAGTGTGCTGTGAGTTGGGGGTACATGATGCGACATGGGATTGGGCACCCGTTGTCAATCTTGAGGGGAAAAGGAAGAAACATAAATTTGAGGCACACTGGGGTGGGTTCCCAGTGTGCCACATGAGAGGGGTACATGATGTTGACACAGGGGTTGGGTACCCTGATGTCGATGCGAGCAAAAAAAAAAATTGGGGCACACTGGGGTGGGCTCCCAGTGTGCCACATGAGTTGGGGGTTACATGATACTGACACAGGGATTGGGCACCCTGATGTCTGCGCGGGGACAGGGAATGGAGGGAGTGGGGAGGACAGCAGCAGTGGGAGGGAACGGGAAGGTTTTATTTTCTGCTGTTGCTGGGAGGGAATGGAGGGAGTGAGGAGGACAGGAGCAGTGGGAGGGTGTGGGAGGAGTACCATCTGTAAGAAGATGGCGGTGACGCAACTGTGCATGTGCTGCATTCGTGCATGCGTAGTTGCAGTAAGTGGCATTCTGCCATTCACAGTATGGTGGCACCAGCAGAACTGTGCATGCGTGCGAGGCTTGCATACTCAGTTCTTGTCCCGGAATACTGAAGTAACAGCCGAAATAGTGCATCTGTTACTCTGTAGTGGCCTATCGCGGTGGAGTGTTACAAGCTCAGTTGTACTTTCGGAAGGATACTTCCAAAAGTCCAATGGAAGGTGCCATGACTGGCCATTTTTAGGCAACAGATCGATCCCAAAATGGCTGTAGGCTTCACCCACAGTTGTATGTGAACCCCCTGCAAAAAGCGAGGCTTATATTCCCACTGTTTAGGCATCCCTTTCCCCCTCCTACCCCCCCGGAGCTAGGAAATGGGTTTAGTGCCCTGGGGGTTAGTGCTCTGGACACCTCAAGGTGGCAGCAGAGGGCAGAAGAAAAAATTACTCACCTTAGTAATTGCTTTTCTTCTCATGGGTCTTGCTATATTATAACAATAGCAGTCAGCCACTGCAGCTGAACTGCCCCAGAGAGAAGGAGTTAACTCCAGAAGATCTGGAGTTCTACAGCAGTAGGCTGTGCCCAAAGTCTCATCTGGCAGTTTCAAATGAAACTGTCAGATCTTCTAAAGCCAACATCAAAGGACGGAGAAAAAGTCTGTGTGGAAAACTACACTAGCCTATGGCTACCTACTAGTAGTAATAACAACAATATAAACAACAAAGAACACCCAGAACCATAATAACAAAGGTTGATGGTATTATGGTTGCTCTTACCACCCTTGACAAGCACATATGAACCCCCTTCCCCAAGACTCAAGTCCAAGAAGGGAGCAATAAAAAATAACCTAAATGAACAATCTAGATCCCTAACCCAAAGGAAAACAGGGTTAGGGGAAAACTAAATGGCATGACACAGTGCTTGCACC
Source organism: Neoceratodus forsteri (assembly GCA_016271365.2). NCBI lineage: Eukaryota > Metazoa > Chordata > Ceratodontiformes > Ceratodontidae > Neoceratodus > Neoceratodus forsteri. The sequence goes on from CM057453.1 coordinate 811,007,600, forward strand.
AATTTGCCACCTCTACCCAAGTAGGAGTTCTGAGAGGGGCAGGAGGGAGGGTGGTTATAATATAGCAAGACTCCATGAGAAGAAAAGCAATTACTAAGGTGAGTAATTTTTTCTTTCAAACACCATGAAGTCTTGCTATATATAACAATAGCAGATTACACAGCAGTACCTCCATGGAGGAGGGTCAGAACCTACTTAGGAAATAGGCTCTGAAGCACAGCTGTGCTAAACTGAGCATCTCTCCTGGACTGGACATCCAGGGAATAATGCTTGGTAAGGTGTGAACCGTCCTTCCAGGTAGCAGCTTGACAAATCTCCAGAATAGAATGTCTCTAGCAGCCGCTAGAGACGCAGCTGTACCCCTGGTGGAGTGGGCCCCCAATCCTGAGGGGGGTACTCTACCCAGTTTCTGATAACAAAGTTGGATACAAGAGACAATCCACCTTGCAATTGTTCTCTTAGTGGCAGGTTTCCCTTGCCAACCTCGCCATAGGTAAGAAACAGTTGGAGGGATTGAACCTATGACCTCTGGTGCCCTCTAGATAGTAACTTAATGCCTTTTGACATCCAAGCTGTGCAGTCTCCTCTCACCTGAGGAAGAATGCTCAGTGAAAAATACTGGGAGGGAGATAGATTGATTCAGGTGGAAATCAGAAACCACCTTAGGCAAAACTTTCTATTAGTCCTAAGGACTACCTTATCTCTCGGAAAGAGATAAAATCTTCTTCCACTGACAGGGCCTGTAACTCACTTATGCATCTGGCAGAGGTGATAGCTACTAGAAAAACGGTTTTCCAAGTTAAATACTTGAGTTCTGCTGAAGACAGAGGCTCAAAGGGGGTTGCATTAACTGAGCAATGCAAATATTCAGGTCCCAGGCGGGAGCTGGTTCCTAAAGGAGGGTTAGTGAAGTAACCCTAAAAACTTGGAGAACACAGGGTGAGAAGAAAGGGAGGCAGGCTTCCTGCTGACACAAAAGCAGAGACAGCTGCCAGATGAACCTTCAGGGTAGCTGGTCTAAGGCCTAAGGAATTCAGATGGACCAAATAGTCCAAAAGAATGGGAAGATCAGCAGATTCTGGGGTAATCTGCCTCTCAGAGCACCAGATGGAAAACCTCTTCCACTTAGAATTATAAGTGGCCTAGTGGAAGGCTTCCTGAAGCCTTTAAATATCCATAACACCTTGAGAAAGGTGTAAATCAGCAATTCTAGCTCCTCAAGAGCCAAGCCTTGAGGTGGAGGGACTTGAGGTCCGGATACCACACTCTCCCTGTGCACAGGCCAGTAAGTCGTGAACTCTGGGCAGGCTCAGGGCAGGGTGGACTGCCAGGGACAGGAGCAGAGGGTACCAGGCTGTCTGGCCCAACCTGGGGCAATCAGAATCACTCTGCAAGGTTGAGATCTGATTTTCACTAGTACCCTGAAAAGGAGAGGAAAGGGGGAAGGCATACAGGAACTTCCTTTCCAATCCAACAGAAAGGCATCCAGAGGGACTGAGCCCAGTACTGGAGGCCTGCAGCAAAAGAGAAGTTGGTGGTTGTCTGGGGCATGAAAAGATCTATCTGAGGAGTGCCCCAACTGGCAGAGACAGACCCCAGTACTTGTGGATTCAGAGCCCATTCGTGATGGCCCTGAGAAATTCTGCTGAGGGCGTCCGCCAGCACATTGTCCTTCCCTGGAGATGAACCGCTATCAGGAGGTGTTCAGGGAATAAGCCAGAGACCACAACTTCATTGCTTTGGTGCACAAGGCTGAAGACCGAGTGCCCCTTGCTTGTTGATGTACCACATTGTGGTGGTATTGTCTGTCCTGACTTGAACCACTTTGTTCTGGACAGAATCTGAAAAGACCGAAGAGCTAAAAGACAGCTCTGAGTTCCAGAAGATTGATGTGGAGCAGAGATTCCTGGGAGACCACACTCCCTGGTGGTAGGTCATGGGTGAGCCCCACCCTAACGGGGAGGCATCCGTGGTGAGGGTGGGGGAGGAGAAATGGAATGAAGGGAACCCCTTGTTTCAGATTGCTTTGATCCTGCCACCAGTGTAAGGCCAGGATCAGGGTTTGAGTAACTGGGACCAATTTGGTAAGGGGGTCCTTCCTCTGAGACCAATAGGCCCTCAAATGGAACTGAATGTCCCTCATCTGGAATCTTGCTCCCTGCACAACAGCTGTGGAAGCAGCCATGTGCCCGAGGAGTTGCAGAAAATGCCTTGCTGGTCGAGAGACCCGCAGGGGTAAGGAGGATGCCGAGGCGATGAGTCTGTCCACCCTTTCCGAGGGAAGAAAGGCCCTGGCTAACCTTGTGTTCAATTCTGCGCCTATGAAAGTTAGGGGCCTGAACTGGTTCCAGAACTGACTTTGGTAAGTTTAGCAGGAATCCCAGAGAAGTGAGAAGCTGCTGGGTGACTTGCAAGTGGGATTACCTGACCTGGAGACTGACCCACAATGAGCCAGTCGTCAGGTAGGAAACACAACAACCCTTGCCTTCTTAAATGAGCCACTACTACAGCGAGACATTTTGTGAATACCCCTGCTGCAGAGGTAAGGCCGATGGGCATTGCCCTGAACTGGTAGTGGCCTGAGGGCAGTTCGAACCTGAGGTACTTTCGTGGGAAGGCCTGATCAGAACATGAAAATAGGCATCCTTGAGGTCGGGAAGCTAGCCAGTCCCTGGCCTTAGGGAAGGCAATATCATTGCCAGAGTTAACATTTTGAACTTTGGTTTCAACAGATGCTTGTTCAAGTATCTTAAATCCAGAATGGACGCCATTCTCCTGTCTTTTTGGGGTAAGAAAGTATCTTGAATAAAGCCCTTGCCCTGATGGCAAGAGGAACCCTTTCCACTGCTTTGCAGACCAGAAGAGAAGAAACCTCTGCTTCCAAAGCAAGGGCTTCTGAAGGATTTGCAGGTGGGAAATGCCTGGCTCTCATCTTTGGAAAATATTTGAAGCTGAGAACCAGACCCTGGCCTATTACCTCCAGAACCCATCTGTCCGAAGTTAGGGACAGCCAGCTCTGGCTGAAATAGGCCAACCTGCCCCCCACTGGTACAGGAGAATCGGCCCTGGGCACCCCATCAGGGTGCCTGCTTAGCAGCAGCCTTAGGCTGAGGGGAAGGAGACGGTCTACTTGCGCCACGTCTACCCCTGCCTCTGAAGAAACCCCTCTGCGAGACAGCAGAGGAGGCTTGAAATTGGTAAAAAGGCCTGGAAAAGGGTCTGCCCCTACCTCTGGGAGCATGCCTTTGTGGCATGGCATGCTTCTCCTTAGCCTGGGCACTTTTGTAGGTAGTTCTGTATTCATCCATCTTTTTCATATAATTTTCTGTTTGCTCCCCAAACAGAGAATTTCCCACTACAGGAAAATCCATAGCCTTTGACTGAGTATCTTGGGACAGATTAGTGCATCTGAGCCATGCCAACCTACGGAAAGCTACAGAAGTGGCCATGACCCTGGAGGAAACATCATTAACATCAACAGCAGTATGAAATTGAACTTTAGAGGCTTCAATGCCATCAGCAGCCACCTGTTCCAACTCACTAGCCAGCTGGCCATGGGCCTGCTTGGCTAACTCATACTGTGTCCCACCTAGATTTCTGATATCTAGCCACATAAGCCATATAATTTGCCTGCCTGAGTCCCAAAGAAGCTGCCATATACTGTTTCTTCGCCATGGCATCAATCTGCCTAGAATCCTTGTCAGGAGGATGTGAGGCCAGAGGAATATTAGCTTGTCACAGGCTGCAGCTTGTACCACACCTACATGACTACACTGCTCAATAAGGAAGTCTGTATCTGAGCCTGACAAAGTATACCTTCTGTCCATTTTTTATCTACAGGAGGGACAGAATGAGGATTTTAAAATCTTTGTTGTTTGCTTCCTAAATGACTTATGCAAAGGAATAGACAACCTCTAGACTCTGGAATATCCATCATTTCCACATAATCAGGCTCCTCTTGCTCATCACAGCCTCCTCTAAAGGAAGCTGGAGGGTTTCTGCAACTTTTTGTAAAAAATAAAGAAAGAAGGGACTCAGACAGAGTAGGGGAGATTCTAAAGGTCTGTCTGGAGAAATGCCCGTTCAATGGGCACGTCCAGACCCTCCCAGCCACACATATTGATCAAATTCCTCCTCCCCTCCTGTGGTTCATAAAATCCTCAACTTCAAAATCCTGAACCACTGGGACTGAGCAGAACCAACCTTTTACCAACTGTTGGTGGTTCTACAGATCCCTGAGACAGTGACTGGACAATCTGAATGGCTTTAGCTATCTCTGCAGCAGTTGGAGACACAATTCTGGACTCCAAACCTCCTGATTTCTTTGTCTTTTACTTGGGACTGGTTCCTCTGAACCAGTCTTCCTTTCCCGAGGAAGTCTAGCCCTGGTCAGAGGCACTCCCTCTGGTCCAGTGGGTACTGAACCGGGCTGGCCATCGGGTCAGCAGATATTTTGGCCTCTCGTTCCTAGGCGGCCAATCTCTTCTCCAGGGTGGCTGCAGGAAATTTTACACACCTGGCAGTCTGACAGGAGGTGGTCAGCCCCAGACAATAGACACAAGTGGTGTGTGGGTCAGCCTTGGCAAAGGCGTCCCCTGAACATCACAGTGTTGAAACCCAGTGGGCCCGGTTTTCTTTGGGTTTCTCAGACATAATGCCAGCCTAACCAAAAACTTGCCTTTTGATGGCAGTGCCAAAGCAAGACACCCTTATCGGTTCCTAACGTGTCACGGGTATTTGAAAAAGCGTAATAATTTCGTTTTTTTAGAACCGATAAGAACCAAGAACCGCACTCTAAAACCCACAGTACAGTTTTAAAAGGCAGAAAAACCAAGCGATCGGTTCAAAACCGAACCGATAATTAATTTTCCACACAGACTTGAATTTTTGTACTTACGTTACCAGATAGAGCTTTAGAACGAAATCGCGTAAAAATAATGACTTTTGCGGTTCAAATGAACCGAAAACTACTCTCTTGAACCGAGAATGAACCGAGCTGGAAGGAGCTGATCTCCGGAGCGACTGTTCAGTGAAGCGGAGTTAAGAATCTGACAGTTTCATTTGAAACTGCCAGATAGAGCTTTGGGCACAGCGCCCTCGCGCTGTAGAACTCCAGATCTTCTGGAGTTAACTCCTTCCTCTCCGGGGCAGTTCAGCTGCAGTGGCTGACTGCTATTGTTATAATATAGCAAGACTTCATGGTGTTTGAAACAGGGTATATAAGGGAGCTGACAGGAAGCATTATGATCTTTTCAGCCCAAGCATTAGGCCTGAGGCTGGAGGGGGGAGGCTGGAGGCTGGAGAGTAGAACCAGGACCCAGGATAGGTGGGCAAGTGAGGGAACTTGGCCGTCCAGGAGGGCCAGTGGGGAAACCCTCAAGTAAAGTGCAGTCAGGATGGTTTTCTGTGCCATGGCTGATGAGGAATGGGGGTATGGTGCTCCAGTGAGGATACAGGAAGCCAGATCCAGCATTGTGGGGGCTAGGGCATTAGGGAGCTTTAGTGAGGCCAAAAAGAGATGTAGAAGCCCTTAGGATGTCCATTTGGTGTTTTCCCAGATTGCCAGGGCTGAGAGGGTCATTGCAGGGCCCTTTCCGGAAACCGGTGAGGGGTTCCCCTTGGTACTGTTGATGTGTAGAGGCGGCCTGGGGGTCAAGGGTTGGGAGACTTTCACCCATTTGAGGAGCCCGCTTGGAGGACAGATCTCGGGGCTCCATACGTTAAGGTGCAGATGGGTTGTGGACCCAAAGAAATGGTAGACCTTGAAGGGTGGTCCCCATGCCGGTGTTTAACTCAAGCCCAGGGGCCGTTTGTAAGGGATGTGAGCCTGGCAGAGGCTCCTCATAGGAAGGAGGTGGTGACAGCGGAACAACCCTGGAGTGAATTGAGGGCCATGGATGACTGAGGCGGAGGCAAGCGATCAGAGTAGCAGTGGCCTCAGCTTGAGCAGTTTGGAAGGTGGGTCAGGGCCTGGGTCATCAGTAAAAAATCCTGGATGCCCTGTGGTTTAGGCCGTTTTGCACAGTGGTCCAGGTGGGGGAGGCAGCTCGCTTTCCCACACCGGAGAAAAGGGGGATGACCAGTGCCACAGAGGAAAAGGGACCCATAGGTAAAAGTAAAATGAAGGCTTGGCTTACCGGATCCTTATATGCCAGGAGATTTCAGGGATCTGGGTTCCAGGGACTTGGGTAGCTCACCCGAGAGAGGAAGGGTAGGAAACGAGAATCTTTCTGGTGTCTGCTGAAACTGTGGTTCTGCTATCTAATCTGTCCGGCCAATGTGTAAAAAGTTGTAGCCCCATGGAACTGATTATTTTCTATGAAGAAATGGTGACCCCTGTATAGCTGAAATCATTTGCCATGCAGGAAAAAATAAAGTCAGTTGGGGAGAAGACAGTGGTTTGCACTTTATTTGATGGTAGATGGGGGAATCTAATGAAATGAAATGTTTTTCTTCCCTCTCCTAGTTGCAGTCTGTTTAATTTGCCATGAGTTATGTTCCAGTAGAAAGAATCCAGCCTCTGGGGTCTGTAGGGGCTCCGCTGAACCTCTGAGAGAGAAGAGGGAGGACCAGGTCTGGTTGGTCAGTTCGGGGCAGGAAGGGAAGGGTTACACATAAAAAGTGGGTGAATACAAAACCACTTTCACAAGTAACAATGAGATGGAAAAGACCTCTTTCTCCTAAAAGTCATATGGAAAGGGAGGCAGAGGCAGGGGATGCTTCCCAAGAGCCTATGTCTCTTACACCTCCTATGAATACTAATCACAAAGAAGTTACTATAGGGGAAGGGGAAAATGTCTTCCAGGCTTAATGCTGCAGCTCCAGCTCCAGCACCTAAGCCCCAGCCAAAACAAAACCCTTGACAGTTTTGCCCAGGTCACCCAACCATTGCCAACAGGAGGAAGACTGACACACTACTTCCAAGAATGGGTAAACATTACCACAAACAAGTGGGTACTGGAGGTGGTAGGCCAGGAGTTGGGTCTGCAGTTCAGTCACTTTCCAAACCTGCAGAAACACAGAAGTTTCCATCTCACTCTCCCACAGAAAAAGGTCTGCTCAAACTGGAAGTGAAAAAAACTGTTAATATCAAAGGCAGTAGAAAAGGTCCCTGCCTCCCAGTGGGGCCAGGGCCTATTCTCAAGATACTTCCTGACCCACAAGAAAAATTGGGGGGTGTTAACCAATTTTAGACCTCAGGTTTCTGAACAAACATTTGAAAAAAGAAAAATTCAAGATGGTCACACTAAGGACAGTGATACTATCTTTGCAGAAAGGTCTTTGGCTGTGATCCCTGGATCTGAAGGATGCCTGTTTTCTTATCCGTGTCAGACAGTGTTACAGAAAATACCTCTGATTCAAGCTGGAAAACTACCTATACCAGTTCATAACTCTTCCATTTGGTCTCACCTCCACTCCAAGGGTTTTCACAAAGTGTCTGGCTGTGGTGGCAGCACATCTGAGAAAACAAGGCATGATGCTTTCCCCTACCTGGATGACTGGCTAGTCTCAGAGAAAACAGAACAGAAGGCAAGGTGCTCAGTTCAGTCGGTAAAAAGCACCCTGAAGAACCTGAGATTCTTGATAAACCTAGAGAAGTCCCAGCCAGAGCCTGTTCAAATGCTGGACTTTATAGGAACAGGGCTAAACACCCTGTAGGGAAAAGTTTTCCTCCCACAAGCCACAGTTAAAGCTTTGATAGCAACAGTCTTTCACAGCAAGTCAACCAAGACCTGCAAGAGACTTCCTACAATTATTAGGTCACATGGCCGCATCCACAGCTGTGGTTCCATGGGCCAGGTTCCAAATGAAAGATACTCAGTACCATTTAAGTGACAACTGGTCCCAACGATGGGATCCAGTCTCAAAGCTAGTGCTAGTGACAAAAGCATCAGTAGAATCTTTAGAGTGGTGGAAGGAAGAAGGCAACCTCAGAGAGAGCATTTACTTCCTTCAGCAACCACCAAGTGTCCTTACTATGGATGCCTCACTCCTGGGGTGTGGCGCACACTTATATCACCTCACAGTGGTACATGGAGCTCACAAGAGTCACTAAAACACATAAACCTCCTAGAGTTCAGAGCAGTATTGTTAGCAATGTAGTCTTTCTCCTCCCTGCTACATGGTCAGACTGACTCATTCATGACAGACAACACTACAACAATGCACTATGCAAACAAGCAGGGAGAAACAAGATCTTCAAAACTGTGTACAGAGGCAATGATGATCTGGAATGTGGCTTATTGCTTAGAAGCAGGCAAAGACAATGTCCTAGCAGATTCCCTAAGCAGAATAAGCCAGGGAAATCATGAACGGGCCTTATATCAACAGGTACTGGCTACAGTGTTCAGAAGGTGGGGTACTCCCAATATAGACCTGTTTGCATCTTGGGACAACTATAATCTCCCACAGTTTTTTTCCAGACCACCAGCCAGAGGAATCACCCCAGAGGATGCCCTGGTGCTGGACTGGACAAGAAAGCTCCTGTATGCCTTCCCACCTTTTCCACTCATTCTTAAAGTACTCCTGAAACTCAGGAGGGAACCTGCAACAATGATAATAATAGCCCCAGACTGGGGAGTGGGCCAGATCAAGTAGCGTTGCAAATTCCTAGAGCACCCCGTTATTTCTTCTTTATGTGAATAATTTGCCAAAGTTTTGTTCTCCATCATCAAGCATTTTTCTTTATGCAGATGATACAATTATTTATACTAGCCATAGTGATACAGAGCAATCTGTTAGAGCATTGCAAAATGACTTTTGCCATATACAGAGTGCCTTGGTGGATCTTAGATTGCTGCTGAATGAACATAAAACGCAGTGGATGCTGTTTACTAAAAAACAACTACATATGATAATTTGGCCTTGAAATTAAGTAGGGGAGTTGTTATAGCCAGAGTGGCTACATATAAATATTTAGGTATAATACTGGATGAACATCTAAGTTTTAATTCCCATATAGACAAGTTGTCAAATAAATTAAAAAAATGGTTATACTTTTTTTATCGAACTAAAAGACATTTCAGTTATTCTGTTAGGAAACTATTGGTAAATTCTTTATCTCTGTACTCGATTATGGAGACTGTATTTATAGAACAGCAACTGTTGAAACCCTGAATCATCTAGACATTTTATAGCACAATGCATTAAGGTTCATCTCCAGACTTTCATTTACCACCCATCAGCGTCAGTTATATATAGCTACAGGCTGGACTTCAATATCAGTATAAAGGGAAAGGCACTGGTATTTATATGTTTATAGATTTATTATTGGGGCGCTGCCCAAATTCCTCATTAATTCCTTATGTTATAGAAGACATTCATCTTATAACCTTAGATCTCTTAATACAGTAAGTTTTTTTAAAACCCAAACAGCAGTCCAAATTTGGTTCCATTAAGCTAGCCTCTTTTGTCCATCGTACTTGGGATTTGATAAAGAAAAGATGTCATTTAAACTCGCTTATCTCTTATACCCATTTTAAAGCCTCTATTGCTAGAATGTCCCACAGCTCCTGTGATTGTTTTGGTTGAATTTTACAGTATAAGGTATACCTGATTAATAAGTTATATTGGAACTTAATGTATGTAATGTCATTTATGTACAGTATGTGTTTATTGACTGTTTGTACGTTTTTGTATTTAATGTATGGATGCAATTGTAAAGGAGAGATTTTATCTCGGTTTGCTTTCCAATAAAATGAATGAATGAATGAATGAATGAATGAATGAATGAATGAATCTATATGTCAAACCACTGTGGTGTATTGTATTTTGAACCTGTTTGGATTCTATGTTACCCCCCCAGGTCGCATCTGGAAATGAGCGGTCCCTGCTCAGTATGCTTATCTGGTAAATCTCTTAAATAAATAAATATCCTTGTGGAGATGTGGCCTCCAGAACTGAAACTCATACTCCAGGTGTGGCCTCATCATGGCTTTGTAAAGGGGCATTATTACCTCTCGCTTTCTGCTAGTAATGCCCCTGCCTATGCATGCCAACATTCCATTGGCCTTTTCCACCACCCTACTGCACTGGATTCCTACATTAAGGTTCGAGGAGAATGTGATCCCCAGATCCCTCTCCTGTTCTGTTACTTTAATTTCCTCCCCACCTAGAGTGTACCCTGCTCTTCTGTTCCTACTCCCCAAGTGCATCACAGCGCACTTCTTGGCATTAAATGTCAGTTGCCACATCCCAGACCATTTTTCAAGTATCTTTAAGTCCTCCCTCATGTCCTTCACCCCCCCAGAGGTGTCCACCCTATTGTATATTTTTGTATTATCAGCAAATAGGCACACCCTCCCCCTCAAACCCTCAGTAATATCACTGATGTAGATGTCAAAGAGAAACAGACCAAAAACTGACCCCTGTGGCATTCCACTCTTCACCCTCGCTGTCCTGGAGTGCACACCATTCAGCACCACCATCTGAGTTCTTCCTCACAGCCAGGCCTCCACCCAGCTTGTTGTTTTCCCACCCAACCCCAGGCTTTTCATCTTGCTCACCAGCCTCCTATGGTGATGTTGTCAAAAGCCTTACTAAAGTCCAAATAGGCCATGTCCACTGCCCCCCATGTCAATCACCTGAGTCACCCAATCAAAGAACTGAATTAGGTTTGTCTGGCAAGACTTCCCCTTCATGAAGCCATGCTGTCTGCTGTCCTGCAAGTCACTCTCCTCCAGGTAATTCACCACCCTCTCCTTGATTAATGCCTCCATTACCTTCGCCACCACTGACGTGAGGCTGACAGGTCGGTAGTTCCCCTTCACCTTCTTACTACCTCCCTTGTGTAAAGGCACTACGTCTGCCCTCTTCCAGTCCTCTGGCACTTTCCCTGTATCCAGGGACAAATTGAAGAGCCTTGTCAAGAGTGCGGCCAACTCCTCCCTCAATTCCCTGATCACCCTGGGATGTAACCCATCAAGCCCCACTGCCTTGTCCACCCTCAATCTATCTAGCTCTGTCCTAACTCTATACACAGTGAATGGACTCAGATTCACCCATTTGCCCTCCTTCCCATTCGACTTTAGCTCAGGTCCCCTACCATCCTCCACCTCCATGAATGCCGAGCTAAAGTACTTATTTAATAACAACTTTTTCACAATCCCTTTCCAATTTTATTTCTCCCTCCCCCCTCAGCCTAGTAATCCCCTGTCTTGCCCTTCTTTTCTCCCTCACATATCTGAAGAAGGTTTTAGTTCCCCTTTTGGCCCTTTTTGCTATTTTCTCCTCAGTATCTGCTTTTGCCCTCCTGATGATCTTTCCTGCCATATTCCTCTTTTCCCTATACTCTTCCTTATCTTCCTTGCTGAGTGTCCTCTTAAATTTTCTGAAAGCCTTCCTCCTTTCCCTGACTGCCTCCGCAATCTCCTTTGTAAGCCAAAGCAGTCTCCTCACCGTTTGCTCTTCCTAAGCTTTTTTATGCACATTTCCACAGCTTTCAGTACCCCCCCCTTGAAAGCTGTCATAACTCCTCCACTGCCCCTATATTCTCTGTACCCTCCATAGGCTCCCTTACTATCCTTCTCATCTTGTCAAAGTCCGTGCATCTGAAGTCTATAACTGTAGTACTGGTTTTACTTGTCTCCCTCCCTGCCCTGACCATTACCGTGCTGTAGTCGCTGTTGCCCAAGGCTTCTCCCACCTGCGCCTCCTCCACACTCACCCCATTTGGCAGGACCACATCCAGCAGGTTGTTGCCCCTTGTTGGCTCCCTGACTAGCTGTTCAAGGTATATCCCCTAAAGTGCAGCTAGTATTTCCCTGCTCCTTGGCGATGCTGCATCTGGGATTTCCCAGTCTACATCTGGGAGGTTTAGGTCCCCTACCAGCAGTAGCTCTCCTTTTAGGGCCAGCCTTGTGACTGTCTGAATTAACTGTTGATCACCCTCCTTCCCTTGCATAGGTGGCCTGTATACCACCCCCAGTTGCAAGGATTCTCCTGTCCTTCTGCCTAACATTACCCACAGTAGCTCAGTCTCCCTGTCCTCCTCTTGTCCTTCAGTTACACTTATGCCTTCCCTGATGTAGAAAGCAACTCCTTCCCCTTCTTACCCATCTGTAACCTGGGATAGTCGTTTCCCAGGTGTGCAGCTCTGTCCACCAGGTCTCGCTTATAGCTACTATAAGCCCTTCCACCAGGTTCCTTCTCCACCCCCCTTCTCTATTCTCCCTCATGCCCTGTGTTTTAGCACTATCCTGGGGGGGGGGAGGCTGGTAGACCCCAATTTCTCCAACCTTGTGGTGTGGACCCTCCATCTAGTTTAAATTGTAGGTTTCTTCTAATGTACTCTCCTAATTTGCTTTTAGCACTGCCACATCCTCCCTATTCAGGTGCAGTCTGTCTAGAGCAAATAGGCTCTTATCCCCCCATGTGGATCCCCAGTCCCCTACTAACCCATACCCCATTTGCCTGCACCACCCCACCAGCCACTCATTGAACTCCTTAATCCTCAAATGACACAGTGATCATCAGTTTATCTCAAATGTGAATAGACCTGTATGATAACTGTCCTTCTGGGTAAATAGAGGGCTTCAGTCTCCAGAGCTGTTAGTCATTAAATACATCACACTGTGGGGGACCCTTAGCCTACCCTGTACTTGGCTGCACTCTCCCCATAAATAAATAGAAGGCTTCAGTCTCCACTCTCCAGTGCTGTTAGCTCCCACCTTTCACCAGCAACACATACACCACAGAGTGATTAAGTCTTATGCTGGAGTCAGTATAGAGTAGTAGTTAAGGGCACTGACCTACAAACCTGGAGACCTGCATTTTAGTCCACATCCCTAACTTGCATACTGTGTGACCCTGAGCTAATTACATAACTTCCTTGCACTCCCAGGTCACATCAGGAAACAACTTTGTCTTAGTGTGTCTTCGCTGGTTGAATAATTTTCCCTTTCCCTAAGTCTGCACTGTGCCTGCCCTCTCTACACCTCTGCCTACAGACAAACATACAGCTTCAGTCTCTAGTGCTATCGGTCCCTCACCTTTCACCAGCACTAAATGCATCACACTGTGGGGAAGTCTGCACCTTCTCTGTCCCCGCAGCTAAACAGAGGACTTTCTTTTCCAGTGCTGTTAGTCCTTTGCCTTTCACCAGAAATAAATACATCACAGAGTAAGTCTGCACTGTCTGTCCTAACTACACCTCTGCCTACAGACATAGGCTGCAATTAAAAAAAGGCATTTTCTATACAGGACAGCTCTAGCAGTCAGAAGTAAGCTAGTTAGAGGGGCTGGTGGGGGGGGGATTTCAAATAGAACAGCCAGATGCAAATGTGTAAAACAACAAAAAATAATACTTTCATTAGTGCCCAGCACCCCTGCAGGGATAATGCAACATTATCCTTATTTTCAGTTGTGAATAAATAAGCCTTTGCCTCCCCAAATTGGAAGCCTTACCTTAACATCTGGTCCACCATGGAGTCTGGACTGAAAGGTTAAGGCAGGCCAAGTGTAAGAGACCCTGTCTTACACAAACACATAGCAAGCAATGGCAGACAGAGCACGGCAGATTCAAAGAAACACATTCTCAACCTAGCAGGACACTTGCCCTGCCAGTCCTTATCTTTATGATCAGATGTTATTTATGTTAAAAGCACTTCTTGAGACAGCAAAGTACCTCTTTTGTTTTGTGTGTACATTGGAACTTAATTAACTTAGTCATGCTAGCTAGATTGCCCTAATGTTTCTTGGGTTGCTAGTCACATGTGGGGGGGGGATGGGCTGGAATCTGGAGTCTTATTTTAGATGCTATATTGTTATTTATATTAAAAGCATTTGACAGGTCTTGAGTTCCAGAAACCCAGAGAGAGCAAAGCACCTCTTCCTTGTTTTATGTGTACCTTATGACAGGCTAACTTACACTTGCAGATTTTTTTTTTTATTGCTGAAAGGCAAAAGGCAATCTCCTGTGGGCCATAAAAAGTGACAGGGATTTTGCCCCCCCACCCTATTGTTCCAAGGTCTATGTCAGCCTCCTCTCAGTACTTGCCTTTGGTACTGACAACACCTCAGAGAAGCCATTGATTTGAACCCTAGACTGCTGCAGTATCTATCAAGTGCTCTAAATCTTGCCTGCACCTCCAACAGACTTTTTCCCGCCAGGTCATTTGTTCCCAGGTGGAACATCAGATGTGTTTTCTCATCCTGCTGTTTCCTCTTTGAGGGGATATAGCGAATGACAACCTCCGCCGTCCTGCCTGGCAGACACTCAACCCATACTGCAACTCTTGCCCCCCGCATCCCATCTAATTCCTTTTATTATAGAGTCCGCAACAAGTAGAACCCTGTTCTCCATCACCTTCTGTTTACATTTCCCTTCTATCCTTCTGCCAACCCCTTCCATTTCATTTCCCACCCTATTCTCACTATCCTCTTTGCCCATTTCATCTCCCAGTGTACTGTCTTCCCCCTGTGCTCCACTAGCTCCATGCTCCCCACAGGCATTTACTGCTAGGCTGCCCACCTCTGCCCCATCATCTGCAAGCTTTTTTCTTCCCCTAAGATTTTCCCCTAGCCATGCCTTGCTTGAATTCCCCAGAGAACTTTCCCCTTTTCCAGCCCCGTCTAGCCCTAGCACTTTTGAACCTGAGCCCCCTGTCCCTCCCTTTTATGTTTGCTCTTTCTGAGGTGTGTTCACCCCGTGCCCCATCCCTATGTTTACTACCCTCCTTGTTCTTTCCCAAAAGGGCATCCCCCTTTTCCAGTTTTCATTCATTGTCCTTCGTGCTTGCTTCCCCTATGTCCCCATGATACTCCTCAACTCCACTTACTTGATTTTCTCCCCATTTAGTGCCCCTAGTGGAGCATATCTGTTTTTCTGCTCCAAGCCCACTGCCTGTATCCACCTGGCTGGGTCTCCACCCCTTGTCCTCTGTGTGGGCTGTGGACCTTCATACTTAACATCCTGCTATTTCCTGTGGTTTCCCTTGTGTCCCTTGCCACCTCTGTCTGGGATTCCTGTAGCCCCACTAAAGCCATCCTCTACTCCTTCTATCCTGCTTCCATACTCCCTTGTTTTCCACCACTCCCCATGGCATCCTCCCTTGCCTATTTCTGTATTTGCTCCTTGTCCCCTTATAGCTCCCCTTTTAATCGTTCCTTGTCCCCCCACAGCTCCCCTTCTAATCTCTATTTCTCACTCAGCAGAGCCCCTCCTGTTCTCCATTATACTCCTCTCCCTTTCCCTTTCCCAGTTTAACATCCATCTCACCTCCTCCCTCAGTTGCACAAGCTGCCTACATACTATGCAACCCCCCACTTTCCAAACTATATCCAGTACCATGGCCAAACCACAACCAGTGCACCCAACCATCCTCCCAAAGATGCCCCCAGCCATTATAGCCTGGAGACCATGCCTCAGACCTGCCCCTACCCTGCTCCACTGACTCTTCCAATTTGTAGACCACTCCATTTTCACTATGTCTTATCGCAAGCTTTAGTCTTCAGGCCCTAGTGTGAAAATTCCCCCCCCCACACTCGAAATATCAGTGTCCAGCCCCTGTGATTTTAGATTCCAGACCCTGAAACTCCTGTGGCTAGGATTTCAGGCCCCAAAGCAACTTCTGAGTTCTATGTACTGCAGAACCAAATAAACAGTACCCTAAAAACACATTGCTTTGAGCTTTTTAGATCCCAGACCCAGAAATACCCTTATAAACAGTGCCCTAACAATACAGTGTTTGAGCTTTAGATTTCAGAAATTGCCACAATTTTTCCCTGTTTTCACAGAACAATTTATAACCATAGAAGCCTCATAAATGTCACCGGACCTCAGTTTTTGAGGATTATGAGCACCAAAGAAGTCCCAGTTATACCACAGTACCCCAGTTCTGCTCCAAGAATGCCACAGTACCTTAGTTCTGAAGTTTTGAGCAGTCCCAAAAAATATGCGACAGTACCTTTGCACAGAAGAAATTTAGCTCTGGAAGAAAGAAATCTGAAGTGTCACAGCTCCTTTACAGATGTTTCCATGCCACCTGCTAGCAACAGAGACACCCTTTTCCCAGCCCCCTTGTCTGCCCCGTTTTGTTTGTTTCTTTATTATTTACTGTTTACTTTACAGCTCTGTACTGTCGGTAGACTTCAGTGGTATAATGTATCAAGATTTACGTCAGGGTGTGGTGTGTGGCTGTGTTGTGTACTGAAATATGATGGCTAACAGTATTGTATGAAGTTAGCTGGTACTGTATGATGTCACAGACTATGGGTATAAAGGATGTGAAGTGCTAGGGGTGGGATGAGCTACTCCGGACCTCCAGAAACAATCAGACTGGTAGAAAACTGATGTCATAGAATGGAGAATCCTAGCTCCAGGCTCAAGAACAAA
This sequence comes from Neoceratodus forsteri, assembly GCA_016271365.2. Taxonomy (NCBI): domain Eukaryota; kingdom Metazoa; phylum Chordata; order Ceratodontiformes; family Ceratodontidae; genus Neoceratodus; species Neoceratodus forsteri. The sequence continues at coordinate 811,023,933 of CM057453.1, forward strand.
CACTGCTGATCCACACAGAAGCAGGCTGTGATTCCTTGATTTAGTGTTGTCAAGTGTCCCAGATGATACAGGCTCTTGTGATAGAGATCACTTTACACCAGGGGTGGGATATTCAGAGCAGTTGTGCCATGTGCAATATGGATGTGCCCGCACAAGAGCGGACATGCGCCACAATGCGATATTCAGTGGCATCTGATGTGCAGTACAAAACCCAATGCACCGTAGTGCAATGGTAATGAATGCATGCTCAAGTGCAGGGAGCATAACCAGGAATAATGTGTGCAGTGTGATATTCAACAGCAGGCAATGTGTGCAACAGCGGAGCAAGTGGAACTTGCGTGATAGCGGATATGAGCGAATAGAAAAGGGAGCAAGTGAGGGGAGGATGATTGCGCTAGAGAGAAGCCATAGCGGGGGAGTGTGGAGACAGAGCGGCAGGGAGCCAGGCAAAGAAGCAGGTGGTCAGGGGTGGCCAAGAGGTAGACGTGGGGCCACTAGAGGTGTGTGTGACTGTGTGTGTGTGAGGGCCTGAGTGTGCCACAGAGAAAGGAGAGCAGTGGGGCAAGGCAGGGCATGTAGTGGTGTAGTGCCAGGGGTGCACCCGGTGCAGGGGCAGTACCAGCAGCACACAGCCGGGGGGGAACACCAACCAGGGGCATGGCCAGTGCCACCCTCCAAATGGAGGTGGTAATGAGGGGTGTGAGAAGGCAGGCACAGGGAGGCACAGCCGTGGAAGGGCCCATCAGTGGTATGCCCAGAACAGACTGTACCATGCCTGCGTCAGCTTTGAGCTGTACAGTGACAACGAGATTGGGGGCCAGTACCACCTGAACCGGGCCATTCTGAGGCAGCTCTGTGAGCTGTGCAGTGAGGAGATGCAGGCACCCACAAGATGGAGCCATGCTCTGTCCGTGGAGACAAAGATCACAGCAGTCATGTGCCTGCTCACCACGGGCACCTTCCAGAGACCAACATGGGACACAGCAGGCATAACCCAGTCAGCCACGTCACGTCTAGTCACACAATTCCTCAGCGCACTGCTGCCACATGCTACGGAGTACATTCATTTCCCCAGCACACAGCAAACATGCAGGAGTTCCACAGGGTAGCATGGCTGCCTGGCATGCTCGGGGCCATCGACTGCACCCATGTCGGCATCCACATACCACCTGGCCCAGAGGGGGCAGCATATATAAACCGCAAGGGATTCCCGAGTGTCAACTGCCAGGCGGTGTGCGATGCCGGGGGTGCATAATCAATGTCTGTGCCATGCATCCTGGGGGAGCACACGATGCCTTCATCTGGCACCAGTCTGCACTGTGCCATAGGTTTGAGAGTGGGGACATCCCCACCAGCCATCTGGTAGGTGAGTATACAGTGCACGCTGGACGATGGGTGCAGATGGGGGTGTGTGTGGGGCAAGGGCAGGGGTGCCATGGGGATCAGCCTAGAAGGCCAGTGGCACAGTGTCACAGATCACCATGCTAACTATAATTCTCTACACACAGGTGACAGTGGGTACCCGCTGCGGCCCTGGCTGCTCACACCATACTGGCACCCCTAGACCCAGGCTCAGCAACAGTACAATGAGGCACACACCACAACACAGAATATCATCAAGCTGGTGTTTGGGCTGCTGAAGACATGGTTCTGTTGCCTGCACACTTCTGGTGGTGCCCTACAGTACAGCCCCTCAAAGGCCTATTCCTGGCCTGCTATATCCTGCACAACATGGCCACCAACTGTGGGATAGCCATTGAGGTCGCGGAGGGGGACAGCAGTGGAGATGATGAGGATGCTGGTCCAGCTGGTGTTGGGCAGCCACCATCTGGGTGAAGGGATCCCCGGCTGGCCCAGATGGCCCAGCGCACCAGGTCACCATTGCAGAGGAGCATTATGGACCATACAGGTAGGGTAACAGGGCCACGAGCAAGCACCAGGGGCAAAGGCACAGCAGATGGACAGGCAGGGGTGGACGCCAGGGCAGGTTCAGCAGCAGTGGTGTGGGAAAGGGCAGGGGCCTTCACACAAAGGCAGAGAACAGCAGGGCTGCACATGGCATGCACACGCAGGCACACACACCCTAACCCATGCCCATAGGGCCACACGCACACCCACCCACACCAACTTAGGGCCCAACACAACCACACCCAGTGGCAGGCACTGTGCATGTCTGAGACGCTGAGCACAGTTGCACAGTGGCAGACAGCGTTATGCTGGCATCATCATGCACATGCCACAGTGGCCAGCAACCATGCAGATGTACACAGGGACCGTGTGAGTGCAGGACAGGGCACCACACCCATGCGTTACACATGGAACACCACAGTGCACACTGGGCAGTGGCAGACAGTGGCCGTGGAGGGGGAAGGGCCAGTCATGCTGCACAGTAGCACAGTCGCCACGGATGCGTGGGTGGCCCCGACGAGACCTGCCAGCTGTAACAGGCTGACCAGTGGCCTCATGGGGTAGCACCGAAGGTCTCCCAAGGGTGATGCCGTGTGAATGCAACCGTGTCCGCGCAGGTGTCTGCAGGCCACCAAACATGCCCGCACCAGTTGTGCTCGGTATGCCGACAGCCGAACCTGGCATTGCCATGGCAGGGATCGCCCGACGCCGCGAAGGGGGGTGGACATTGCACTCTGCAGGGTGTGCGGCGGCTCGGCACACAGCCGGTCAGCCAGTGTAGCCATGACAGTCACCATCACAGTGGTGTGCCTGTCGATGGTTGTGGTCACATCCGCCCGCTGTTGAGCTAACTCTGCCAGAAGCAGAGCATGGTCCCTGCTGTGCTGCTCCTCTGCCTGGCGCAGCTCTGCACGGAGTGCATCCACCGCCACCACGAGCCATACCTGCTGATCCACAGAGGCCTGGAGAAGATGGCTGTGGGCATCCAAGAGGTCGTCTGTATGGCCAACATGCTGACCCCCATGTTGTTCCTGACACTGCGCACAGCACCTTGTGACTGTGGGCGCCACACAGTGGTGCCTTCTTGGGGTACATCCTCACACGGTGCACTGTTGCCGCCCCCTGCCCCCATCCCCCCATCAACACTGACCAGCTGCTGCCGCTGCCCCTATGGCTGCTGAATGCTGGGCACCGCCGGCATGGCTGCATCGGTGCCACCAACCCCACTCCCATGTCCGCATGCCAGTGCTGCACCACTCGGTACTGCAGACACATCAGGGACAAGGGCTGTTGGGCAGGCAACCATGCCAGTGCTGCCTGCACTGCCACCTAGGCAGATGCCATTGTGGGTTCCCCCTGTGACCCACCAACATCACTGTCCGGGACGTGCGTCACGTCATCATCGGTACTGGAGTTGGCCCCAATCTGTGTCTCAACACACAGGACACCGTGCCTGACATCCCACTGGAACACAGCCAGGGCCTCATCCGTACCCACACCACAGGCATCAGTCCGGACAGCGGTGCAGGGCTGCAGGCGGTCGGTCCCTCGGACACCTGTGGAGGTGGATGGGCGCCCCAACGGTTCCAGGGTCGCCCCCTTGATGGACACACCCACCACCACTGCCCCATACAGATGCTCAGGAGCTGTAAAGGAACACAGTACCATTAGTGGTTCCGCCTGGCCCTGGACCCTGCCCCCCCTGCCACCCACACACTGCCAGCACCGGTCCTACCATGTAGTGACGGGCTGCTGCCTGTCTGGAAGCCTCCGCCAGGCACACCCTCAGTGGCACAACACCACATACTGCCGGCCACCTGCTCCTCCAGTGGCATCAGGTAAAGGCACGTCCTGCTGGCCCCCATCAGTGGCTGCATGCATTGCCCTGATGGCAGCCACCTTGTCCTTAATCCTCCTCCTCCTGTCTGTGCCAACCTTCTTCTTGCACTCCTGCACAGAATGCAGGTGGCTGCCCTGCTGCTTGACCGCACATGCCACCTCGCTCCACGCAGCCGCACGGGCCTGTGATGTGCCTCTCTGTCCACTGAGGAGTGGCTCCCTGTCGAGATAGGCCTCAAACAGGGCATCCGATTCTGCCCTGGTGAAGCTGGGCCTCCGTTTCTGCACCCTCCCCCTGCTCCTCATTCTTCTCATGTTCGGTCATGCTTGAATCTGGGGAGATGAGCAGGTGTCACCATGGACTGTGCAGTCCCATACAGCCCTTCCAGACCATTGTCCCCACATCTCCACAGCATGGCACGTACCTCCAAAGGCTGCAATACCAATCCATGGCCTGTGCATTTTCATGTCGCTTTTATAGCGCATCTCATGCAAATGAGGGTATGCGCAACTGTAATGGGATGCAAATGCAGCCGATGCGCTGCAGAATGGATCATGAGCTGATTTGCATAACCTGGATGAATATCGCACTGCTGCGCCTTGCGCAATGGTGTTGTGCATTCTCAGCTCATGGTGCACCACTGTGACATGCGCAATCGGACCCACACCATGCATGCGCGCAGTGCTGACGTGTATGCGAGCGGTACAGCATATGCACATAGCGCGGGAGGCAGTACAGCACACAGCCACTTCTGTGCCTGTGGTGCTCATGCACCATAGGTCCTACGGGGCACACGTGACATAGTGTGGATGGCGCAGTGCCATCAAGCCCCGTATTGCGTCACTGTGCTGTGGGTGCCATGGCGCCCAGCATGGTAGGCCACTGCATGGCGTCACACACATGCACCTTACCACGCACCATACAGGGCCTCCCAATAGCACAGTGGCGCTCTGTTTGCGGCTCAATCCCTGACCCTGCGGCTGCCCTTTGCCCTCTAGGCACCATGCGGCAACATGGCTGCCCCCTATTGCACAGTATTGTGCCAGCGTGATTGTGACTGGCAGCGCAGCACTGCGCTGCCGCAGCACATGGGGCACATGCACTACCAGGCACCATTTTGCACTGTGGACAGCCTTGATCATGCCATGCACCAAAGCCCCTGTGTGGAGTGCCTTTGAGCTGGCCAACCTGGTGGCCCTTGTAGAGCCACATACTGGTGCCCTGTTTGGGCAGGTGCCCCTCCAGAGGGTCCACACTACGGTGTGGCAGGATGTGGCTGATGGCCTTGAAGAGGCCACTGGGAGCCAACGCACTGGGGAGCAGTGTTGCCACCACTATGGTGACCTCCGGCAGCATGACCCTGATCATGTGAGGCACCTGCAGGTGCGTGCACAGTGGGGAGCAGTGCCATGGCCAGGTAGGTGCTCCATGACCATCACTAGCCATCTCCAATAGTCCTCGGGGCACAAGGGTCGGCAGGCCAGGCCGCCGGGGGGGCCAGCACCTGTGTTGTTGGGTGTGGGGGAGCATCATGCCCACCCTACGCCACCGCAACACAGACAGGCTATGCAGGCCGATGCCCGGGGGTGTGGCCTATGGGTCAGATGTGTACTGATGTGACTCTCTCCATGTTTTCCCCTTAGGCCCAGAGGAACACCATAGGGCACAGTTGGCCAAGGAGCAGCAGGACCAGGACCATGCTGGGGGAGTAGCCGTGCGGGACGGTGACATTGGTGGTGCTGCGGGTAGGCAGCGCCCTGCAGACCAGAATGCAGGTGAGTACAGTGTTTCCTTATACACCTGTGCAGGGTGAGTTGCAGGGGTGGTGGTGTGGCATGGTCCCTCTGCACAAGGCCCCTCCAGCTGTGCACTTCCCACAGTGCCCTCTGCACCGTCCTGTGGGCCTGTACATGGGGGTGGGTGTCGCAGGTGGGCTGTGGGTGCACTCGGTGCCTGGCTCTGTGACAGCCGTACCACTGCATTACCATGATGTCGGATGGCCAGGATGGTGCTGTGCGGTGCATGGGTGGGGAAGGTGTGCAGCAGTTTACATGGCTACAGTTGCCCGGGTGGGTGGCTCATGTGGGCGCACTCACTGTGGGTGGTTGCATGACATCCCAGGGGCACCGGTCACTGATGTATGCCGTGCAAGTTGGGTGGGTTGCATTGGTCAGGGCAGTCACTCATGCTGATTCTACTCCCTTGTCCTAGGTGCCCGTCATTGGGAGACCATGGAGCGGACCCTCTAGGAGATCCTACAGGTTACCCGGGCAACACTGAAGCTGCTAGAAAGGATGGACGGGGGTACAGGTGGCAGCACCACGGGGCGGCAGGAGAGGCCTGGGGCCACCAGTAGTGCCTGCAGCATGTGGAAGCACTCAATCCCTCCCTGGACTGTACCCCACTCCCCCATGTCTCCCACCTTTGCCTTGAACGTTGTCCCCTTCCCTTTCCCCTTCCCCCCTTGTATTGTCCCCACCCATCCCCCCTCTGTTGTACATATCTGTATATAGGTTCTCATTCTGTTGCTGCTGTTGTTGTTCTGTTTTAATATATTTGTCTATATCCACGTCCGTGTCAGTCTCTGATTTGCAGCGGGCGCATGGTGTCTTGCTGCAGTGGTGTGCATGGCTACTGTGGGGTGGGGATGGCTTGGGCATGGATTTGCCTGGCAGGGCTACTCCACTGGTGTGGGTGGGAGCCATGGACTCTGTCTGGGGCATGTGTGGTGTGCCCTGTGCACCATTCGCCTGTGTGCAGTGGGATGTGGTGCATGTGCTGTATCCCATCCGCCCCGTCAGTGTGTGCTTTGCCTGTGCAGCTGTGGCCATTGCTGCTACACTGCTACCATGCACTGCTGTGATACGCATGGTCATGTGGCCCCCACCACCACATGCTTGGCTGATGGCATGCCTTCAGGGGCAGCACATACCTGTCACCTTGCAGGCACGGCGCCCTTGCTGCTGGCATTTTGGCCCCTGGACAATCACACATCTGTCCCTGTTGCCACTGTGGGCTGTGCTATTGGTTGCTCCCTCCATGGTATCCATGGTGACCGGGGTGGTGCCTGTGGTCTGGTGGCTGTCACATGGGGTCCTGCTGCATGCGGGTGGTGGCCTGGTCACTGGCCCCTGTGCCAGCCATCGGGGCTGCAAGGGTCATGGGGTGACTGCCACATTTCAGGCTCACTGGCACCCTGGGGGTGGGCTGGCCGCAGGTTACACAGTATCATAGGCCTCATGATGGCAGGGCCTGTCGCACTGCTTTGTGTTGCTGTTTGCAGGTGCACCCATGTGACTAGGTGGGGGGGCATTGTGTGTGCTCTGTGTTGCCTCCTGTGTGATGCAGGCCTCCATGCACCATGGGATGGGTGCTATGTTGCCTGGTGGGGCCGGTGCTGTGGCGGGGTGGGTGCATGGGTGGAGGACCTTGCTCTGGCCCTATGTTCATGGTGTCTTCATGCTTGTGCTGGCATCCAGGGTGGCTCTTGTCCCATGCAAGGTCCCTCGGGTACAGGTGCCAGGTCATCTTCCTTGCTGTGCCTCCATATGGGCCATGCTAGTGGGCCTTGTGTGGGTTGTGGTGGCGTTGGTGGACAGTGTCACCACCTGCATTGGGTGATCATGGTGGGGTTGTGGTACTTGTGTAGTGCGCTCCGGAGCAACTGGATGCCTTTGCACAGTGGTGCCGGACTGCCTTCAGTGCCATGCACTGTTAGGTTCTGCTTCTGAGCTAGGTATCTCAGGCACTCTGTACTGGGGTGGGGCAGCGATGGTGTGCTGCCGTGGAATGGGTGGGGCTTGGCCATCATTGGCTCCTGGTCCCTTTTGGCTGGTGGACGGTGCAGAGGCACCATGCCCAGCAGATGGGGACTACTGGGTCACATCTGCTGGTGGTTCAGCACTAGGGTTTGAGGGTCAGTGGTCCATCCTGCACCCATCTGGTGTGCTGCTCATGGGTGCCTTGCCCCTGGTCGGTAGGGGGGTTGGGGGTTGGAAAGATCTGTCTGTCCTGGTGCATGCTCCTCAGCACATGGCGCATCCATGGCTGCTGCTCAGCTGCTTCCTGTCTTTGTCTATGCGCATCCCTCGGGGTGCTATTGCGCATCGTCCCTGCTCCATGGTGCATCCCTCGTTGCGCCATGGCACATCTAGTGCAATATTCAGCCACATTATGCAGGCGCACCTTGTCCTGTGCATGGTTTGAATATCACACCCGTAGTGCAATGGCACACTGGACATGCACCTGCTCCCTCTATTGCACATCTTTCTCGCGCAGTCTGAATATCCCACCCCAGGAATGCAACGTCAATTTACATCTTCCCCTCTCTCATACACAGGGACAGCTTATCTGTTCAGAGACACACTAACACCGGTAGAAAACTGATGTCACAGAATGTAGAATCCCAGCTCCAGGTTCAAGAACAAACACTGCTGATCCACACAGAAGCAGGCTGTGATTCCTTGAGTTAGTGTTCTCAGATGTCCCAGATGATACGGGCTCTTGTGCAGGGTTCGACCTTAACAGTATTTTACTAGCCCTGAACCTAGTGCAAATTGTCCAGGGCTGGTGCCGCTAACCCTCTACTTGTCCGTCTTGACTAGTGCAGGTTTTTCATCGCTGTTAATGAAGTTGAAAAAGTCCCTACTTTAGCAGGATTTAGTCCTCATGCTACTCTCCCTCAGTGTTCTAGGTGGCCTGGTGTGATTAGCAGCTCATTAAGAGCTGCAGTTATCTGGCAGTTCAAGGGGGATCCAACAAAATACTCAATGTGAGTCCTTATCACTCAATTATTAGGACATTCAGCTAGTGTGCATGCTGTGATCAAGGGTAGAGTGAGAAGTCACTAGCTTTCAGTTTGCTGAACTGGTCTTTGATTTGTCCCACAATATTAAGACCAGTGTGCCTCAGTCATTTCCCAACCTTTTGAGTGCCTGTATCCAACACTGCAATGACAGAATGTTATGATGTATACACTGTCTGCCCAGGCAGGTGGTCTGTCAACTCCATACTTTCTCTGGACACCACTGCAGACTAGGCTCTGAAGTGGCCGTCCATAGACCCATAGCTTCCATTACTGACTGGTGTAGGGTTCACAACTCCTTTTAATGGATCACACCAGTTAATGCCATCCATGTAGGCCCACCGTTATACCACCTAGCATGTCATTTCATCCTAAAAAACAATGCTTTGGAGAATGTATTGTACAAAGCAAAACCTTAGTAAAACATATAATTTAAAAGGTTAAAAATAGGTATTCCTGGTGTGCACAGATCATCCTATATAGAAAGAGAGGTAGTACAATATCATGCCTGTATACTACTCCCCTTTAACTGATGAAAGGACAATGTTATGAAAAATCTGTTTTTGTTAGGGCAGAGCATGTTAAATCAATATTTTTGTGCCTGGTATATATAAACAGATATGTCAAAGTTTCTTACATCCCAAGCCCCCTGTGTTTGTTTAACTCTCTCCAAAGAAATTCTAGAACTTCCCCAGGCTCACTTTGCAGTGTAAGAAAACTTCCAAAAGTGCAGTTCTGGTTCATCACAGGGTGGGGATGAGAGTATCTTTCTCTGCCTGATCCTGTGCATTGCCCTGCAGGTCAGGGTGGGACTGTGGTGACATGCATGGTGATGTTGGCGATTGTGTGTGCAGAGCTAGAACTGCCTCATTGAACATTTACTATTATGGTATTCTCTGGTTTGGTGCGGAGGGGGTGAAGAAAGAGGAAGCAAGGGGCACATGGTAAAAAAGCAATGGGGGTACACACTGAGTGTGACTGGACTGCAGTCTTTTTTTTTTTTTTTGCTGGGGCAGGAAGCAATGTGGGAGCAGGATAAATATGCAATAATCAGAGTATTTCTTGGCTTGCATTTTCCCTGTATAACCGATCAAAATTGCCCATTATTACTGTGGGCTAGTGCAATTTTTAATCAACTTGTCCAGCTGGCTAGTGCAAAAAAAAGTTAAGGTTGACCCCTGCTCTTGTGATAGAGATCACTTTACATCAGGAATGCAACGTCAGTTTAGATCTGCCCCTCTCTCATACACAGGGACAGCTTATCTGTTCAGAGACACACTAACACCAATAGAAAACCAATGTCACAGAATGTAGAATCCCAGCTCCAGGTTCAGGAAAAAACACTGCTGATTCACGCAGAAGCAGGCTGTAATTCATTGAGTTAGTGTTCTCAGGTGCCTCAGATGATACAGGTGAGAGAGATCACTTTACACCAGGAATGCAATGTCAGTTTAGATCTTCCCCGCTCTCATACACAGGGGCAGCTGATCACAATGTTAAATGTTGTTTTAAGAGTATGTTTGCAAGGTTCCTATACAGAGGCCCAGATATTCAAAAGGGTTGCGCCATGCGCAACAGGGATGCACCAGCCCAAGTCCGAACATGCGCCATTCTGCGATATTCAGTGGGAGGCTGATGCGCCCCCAAATCACAATGCGCAAGAGCGCAATGATAATGAATGCATGCGTAATTGAAAGGGGAGGAACCATGCATAAATGGCGCAGTGCGATATTCAGCAACATGTGCCATGCGCAATAGGGGAGCAAACGGAAGTTGCGCGATAGCGGAAATGATCCAAAATAAAAAGGAACAAGAGAGAGGTGCAAGAACGCTACAGGGAAGTCACATGTTGGTGAACTGCAGGCAGCCACACAGGCACACAGAAACTGGGAGCAGGACAGAGCACCTGGAACCACCAGGAACAGGGAAGGTGTGGGGAGCCTGTGCCACAGAGCAGGACAAAAGGGGGAAGTGCCACACAGCACTGAGAGCACAGATAGTGGGCAGTACAGCCACTACTGGGAGGTGTTCCCGGTGCAGGAGGAGTAGCAGCAAGGACAGTGGGGGGAACAGAGAAACAGCTGCCGGGGGGTTACACAAGCCAGGACATGGCCAGTGCCACCATCCAGATGGAGGCAGTTATGAGGGGGGTGAGAAGGCAGGCAGGTAGCAGGGGGGCACGGCTGTGGAAGGGCCCGTCGGCGGTATGCCCCCAACAGGCAGTACCGAGCCTGCACCAGCTTCGAGCTGTACACTGATACTGAGATTGTGGGCCGGTACCGCCTGAACCGGGTGATCCTGAGGCAGCTCTGTGAGCTGTGCAGTGATGTGATGCAGACACCCACACAACGGAGCCATGCTCTGTCAGTGGAGACCAAAGTGACAGCTGTCATGTGCCTGCTCGCCACGGGTACCTTCCAGAGACCAACAGGGGACATGACAGGCATAACCCAGTCGGCTGCATCACGCCTCCTCACCCAGTTCCTCAGCGCACTGCTGCCACATGCTGCGGAGTACATCCATTTCCCCAGCACACCGGTGGAGCACACAGCAAACATACAGGAGTTCCACAGGGTAGCACGTATGCCTGGCGTGCTTTGGTCAATAGACTGCACCCATGTGGCCATCCACATGCTACCTGGCCCCAAAGGGGCCACGTACATGAATCGGAAGGGGTATGCAAGCATCAACTGCCAGGTGGTGTGCGATGCCAGGAGGTGCATAATCAATGTCTGTGCCATGCACCCTGGGGGAGCACATGATGCCTTCATCTGGCACCAGTCCGTACTGTGCCACAGGTTCGAGAGTGGGGACATCCCCACTGGCCACCTAGTGGATGAGTATGCAAATCACACAGAAAGACATGGAGCTTGGGAGGGGCATAGTCAGAGGTGACATGGGTATTGGCCTAGATGGCCCACGGCAGGATGACGCTGATCACCAAACTAACCTCCACCCTCTACACACAGGTGACAGTGGATACCCACTCCATCCCTGGCTGCTCACACCATACCGGCTGCCCATGACCCCATTGCAGCAATGCTACAATGAGGCACACAGCACCACACGTAATGTAATCGAGTGGGTGTTTGGGATGCTGAAGGCACATTTCCGTTGCCTGGACACGTCTGGCGGTGCTCTATAGTATAGCCCCTCAAAGGCCTGTGAGCTATTCCTGGCCTGTTGCATCCTGCACAACATGGCCAATGACTGCAGGATAGCCGTACAGGTCGAAGAAGGGGACAGCAATGGGGGATGATGAGGACGCTGGTGAAGATGGTGATGGGCAGCCCCCCCTTGGTCGAAGGGACCCCCGACTGATCGGGATGGCACAGCTGCACCGGGACACCATCACAGAGGAACACTTCAACCAACCCAGGTAAGTCATGGGGCCATGTGCAACCACCAGTGGCAAGGGCACAACCCACAAACACGCATGGACAAACCCTAGGGGTGCATGTCGTTAAGGGAATTGGCCGAGCATGGAACCGCACACGCCATCAGGGATGGGCAAGGTCTAACATGGCACGTGGTCACACACACATGTGCACACACACACACACACACCCCACAAGATATGCACAAAGGGTAGGAGGCACACCAATCCCAACCGCCACCCCTAGCCACACACACGTCCACAGACCACCACGCCCAGTGCCTGTCATTGTGCATGTGTCAGACACTGAGCACCATTTCAGAGTGGCGGACAGTGCAACACAGGCATCATCATGCACACACCACAGTAGACAGCAGCCAGGAGGATGTGCAGATGGAACGTGTGTGTGTGTGTGCAGGGCTGGGTACCCCACCCGTGCATTGCACGTTGAACAACACAATGCATACAGGGCAGCATCAGAGAGTAGCCGTGGTGGGAGACAGGTCAGTCACATGCCACAGAGCCACAGCCACCAGAGATGCATGGGCGGCCCTGCTGAGACCCGCCAGCAGTGACAGGCTGACCAATGGCCTCATGGGGTGGCACCGACGGTCCCCCAGGGGTTCCGCTGCATGAACGCGACCGTGCTCGTGCAGGGGTCTGCAGCACACCAAACATGCCTGCGCCAGGCATGCTCAGGATGCCCACAGCCGAACCTGGTGTCGACAAGGAGGGTGTCGCACAACACTGGGAATGGGGGGTGGACATTGCACTGCGCAGTGTCTGCAACGCATGGGCAAATAACTGTGTGCCCACTGTGGCCATGGCAGCTGTGATTGTCTGTGTCAGCCTGTCAATGGCAGCGGTCACATCCTCCCCCATCCGGTCCATCCCTGCCAGGAGCAGAGCGGTGTCTCTACTGTGCCGCTCCTCTGCCTGGCACAGAGCAGCACTGAGTGCATCCACCGCCGTCACAAGCCAAAACTGCTGATCGACTGATTCTTGGATTATGCGGGTGTGCTCTTCTAAGAGGTCATCTGCCTGATCGGCATGCTGTCCTTCATGGTGTTCGCGGCCCTGATGGGCAACACCCCTTGAGGGTGGCCGCTGCACACCAGGGCCAGTCCTGGGCATGTCCACAGGTGGTGCACTGACGCCACCCCCTGACACTGTACCCCCATGGCCATTGGCCGACTGTTGACACTGCCCCTCTGGCTGCTGCTCTCCAGGGCTCAACGGTGCCACCGCAGCGGCCACAACAGCCCCACTGTCCTGGACACACACCAGTGCTGCCCCACTGGTGCAGACAGTCACAGGCTGGGACTGTGATGTCACGCAGGCCTCCACGGCGGCACCACCCACGGCCATGCCCGTGATGTCACCTGCTGTGTGGCCATCCTGCGGCCCACATGTATCACTGTCCATGAAGTGAGCTCCATCATCATCAGTGATGGATCCAGCACCAGCCCGAGTCTCAGCATGCTGGCGTCCATGGACGCTGGCACGCTGGGACATGGGCAGGGCCTCCTCCGCACCTGCTCCACCAACATCAGTCTGGACGGCTAGGTGGGCCCACTGTCGCCCTGACCCTCGGATGCCTGTGGAGGTGGATGGGCCCTCCTCTATGTCCATGGTATCACCCTCAGTGGACAAGCCCACCACCGCTGACCCATGTAGATGCTCAGGAGCTGTAAGGGAACACAGTAGCATTAATGTATCTGCCCTACCCTGTTCCCCCCCCCATTGACAGACCAGGATCTACCATGCAGTGATGGGCTACCACCCATCTGGAATCCACCACCTGGAACATCCTTGATGGCATAACGCCGCATGCTGCCAACAACCCGCTCTTCTCGTGGGGTCAGGAGTTGCACGGCCGGCTGTCCCCCACTGGTCGTAGCCCATGCTGCCCTGATGGCAGCCACCTTGTCCTTAATCCTCCGCCTGTCTGTGCCCATCTTCTTTTTGCACTCCTGCACGGACCACTGGTGGCTGCCATGCAGGTTGACTGCACGCGCCACCTCTTCCCATGCAGCAGCACGGGCCTGTGGTGTTGCCCACCATCCGCTGAGCAGTGGCTCCTGGTCGAGGTAGGCCTCAAACAGGGCATCTGTTTCTGCCTTTGTGAAGTTAGGCCTCCTCTTCCTCCCACATCTCTGTTCCTCTTCCTCCACCTCACGATCGCTCAGTAGCGTGATTGTGACATCATCGCGCATGCGTGGTAGCACGATTGTGACATCATCGCGCATGCGCGATAGCACAATTGGGACGTCATTGCGCATAGACGTCCTAGTGCGGAATTTCAGCAAAACCGGCACAAGAGGCTTATAAACATATCTGGAGTAGTAACAAACACAGGCAGCCATCTTTTTGGTTCAGAGGGGTTGATATCCTGAAAAGAATTTTGGCTAAAAAGCGATTTCAGTAAGTAAAAGGGACTTATTTTATCAATTCAAATTATATTTTGTAAGCCACACTTTAAAGTGAAGTAATAAATTTTTTGTTATTATAGTCTCCTTTACAGAAATAAATTAGTGATTTCAAGCACATTTTTCCTGCATCAAACAGAATACATTGATTAAGGTATGCACAGTGCCTTTTAGTTAATGGGGACTTATTTTATTTATCATTACATTTTGTAAGTTATACTCTATATGAAGTGATAAAGTATTTATCATTTTGGTCTTTTTTTTACAGAAATTTCAATAGTGCTTTAAAGCACATTTTTTGCCTGCACCAAACAGAGTATATTGATTAAGGTATGCACAAAGTAGCACAAGTTTTTTATAAACAGTGAGAAAAAGTGACTGCCAGAGTGACTGTTTCATTCATTTAGATTTTTGTTTGACTTGTGTTACAGAGATTTGAAAGCTATTACTGCCAACAGAGGTGGTTTTTTTAAAAACATATTTTCACTGTAGTAACAAGCTTGCATCATTACTAAGGTATGGGAAAGTGCTAATTATTTACTGACGTTACCTTGTAAGCATATTACAAGTTTATATGAAAATATATCTACTAAAGTGTGTTTGAATTAATTTACAGAAAAAACTAAGAATACAGCATCTACAAGTTTATATCCCCATGAACAAGCCCATTCTGTGGGTGAAACGTAGGGGACTTTTTCAAAATAAAAAGGAAATTACACTACAGAGAACTTGTCTTTGAATTTTTCAAGGCCCCCCCCCCCATTGTTCATAATTGTTTCCAGAGCCTTTTGGGGGGCTGAAGATGTTCCTATAAGAACAATGATCCATTACCCACCATACCCATTTTGTTCACTTTGTGAAGTTAGGCCTCCTCTTCCTCCCACATCTCTGTTCCTCTTTCTCCACCTCACGATCGCTCATTCTTCATCCTGTGAGAATGACAGGTGTTACCTGTGACTGTGCAGTCCCATGCATGTCCCACACACCCACAGTCCACACTCCCAAACAGCATGAAACTCACCACAATAGACTGCAATAACAGACTATGGCTACTGCAGTCCAATGTCGCATTTTTATAGTGCAACGCATGCAAATGAGGCGAGGCGCAATTATGAGTGGATGCAAATGCAGTATCTGCGCCATTGAATGGCTGATTAGCTGATTTTCATATGCCGGCTGAATATCGCGCTGTTGCTTTTTGCGCAGTTGTGTTGAATGTGCTCAGGCAAGGGCACATTTCTGTGGCATGCACAGTAGACACCGAATGGCGCATGTGAGGGGTGATGACGCAAACGCCTGCTGCGCTGCTGACGTGCTGTGCGCAGGAGGCAATGCAGGACACTACCACCATTGTGCCAGTGGCGCTACTGTGCTGTTCACATGTATGGTGCTCTGGCACTGGGGCGCCATAGGCGCCCTGGGGCCACAGCACGGTAGGCCACTACAGGAAGTGGCACACAGGCGCCCTACCGCGCTACACGCGGTGAGTACCAATCGTGCTGTGTCGGTCCGTGTGCAAGAGACCCCTGACCCTGTGCTGACCTTTGCCCCTAGGTGTCATGCAACCGCATGGGTGCACCTCTATTGCGCTGTTCGGTGACAGCGCTATGGGGAATGACAGTGCAGTACCGCGCAGTATCCACACATGGCGAACGTGCTCTACAGAGCGCCATTCTATTACCAAAACTGTACAGGATGGCAAGGAGAAGGGCACCTATCTGGAGCCAACTTGAACTGGCCAATCTGGTCCAGTTGGTGGAGCCCCATGCCACTGCCCTGTTTGGGGAGGCACCCCTGGACAGGGCCAGGAGTGCAGTGTGGGAGGAGGTGGCGGTGACCCTGGAGAAGGCCACAGGAATGTAGAGGATGGCAGAGCGGTGCAGGCACCACTATGGTGACCTGCAGCGGTGGGACCCAGACAGGCTTGCCCGCCAGGAGGGGCACGGTGCCACAGCCAGGTAGATGCCCCATCCATACACTGTTAACATCCATACGGGTATCACGGTGGCATGTGTCCAGCACATGGGGGGGCCGTTCATTATTGGTCATGGTGATGGTATCGGGGTGGGGGGAGGATGGGTATGGCTGTGTGGGATTGCACACACATGGGGGCGGGAGGACTTTCCTACCAGATTGTACTGATGTTCCTCTCTCCATGTTTGCACCCTAGGCCTAGAGGAGCACTGGTGGGTGAGGGAGAGGAGGCTGTGCCAAGATGACCAGCAGGCCGGGAGGGATGCCGGACTAGACAGGCGCAGGGACCAGCCTGATGATGGCGAGTGCCTTACATCCATGATTACTATTGCATGCTGTATAACAGGGCGGGCAGCGGGGCATGGCCACCATCTATTGACACCACTACCATGCACGCAACTTGTTACAGTCAGCACTGTCCAGTGGCACTGCATGTCTGGGAGTGCATCAATGGTGGTCCATGTGTGCACCGGGTACATGGCTGTGCCACTGCCTTCGCACTGCATAGCCATGTCACTGTATAGCCACAGTGGTGCTGTGCAGGACGTGGGCGGTGGGTGTGTGCAGCTGTCTGCATGTCTGTGTGTGCCTGGGTAGGCAGGTCATGTGGACATGATCACTGTGGGTGGTCGCTCACCATCACAGGGGTGTGTCCCACGGCTGTATGCCATGAACAATGGGTGGGTTGCAGGGGAATGGACATTCATACTTATTGACTCTGCTCCCTGTCCTAGGTGGTCGGCATTGGATCGCTCTGGAGAGGGCCTTGCAGGAGTTGCTGCAGCTGTCAAGGGCATCCCTTGAAATACTCCAGCGGCTAGAGAGGCATGGTGTGCGGAGGCAGAGGTCACACAGACACCACAGGACTGAAGAGCGGGACAGACATTAGGCCCTCAATGCCCCAGATGATTGTTACCTCCCTGGACCCAACCTCACACCCTTCTTCCCTCTCCCAGTTGTTCACCCTGCTCCCTACCTGCCCCCACCTGGTTTGTGGCCCTTCCCCACCCCCGTCATGTATATATATGTATATAGTTGCGTTTATTGGATATTTTATAATACATTTGTTTTGTTATGACAACTGTGGTGGTCTCTGATTTGCAGTGGGCTACAGGTGCTCAGCTGCAGTGGTGTGCATGGCGTCAGGGTTGGTGCAGGCATGGGCATGTGTGTGTGTGTCCAGAGGGGAACTGCCTATGGTGTGGGTGGAGGAATCAGTCACTCTCTGTGGTTTGTATGTTGTTCTCTGTGTACTGGTTGTCTGTGCAGTGGTCCACAGAGCATGCTCTGTGTCCATGGTGCCCCTTTCAGACCGTCCATGGGCTATGCAGCTGACACCCTTGCATGTCTGTGATATGCACCATCTGCTGGCATGTCAGTTGTGGCTGTCCATGCTGGACAACCACTGTACCCAGCACAATGCCAGGTTACCTTCTGTCACCAGTGTGGTGCCCATCTGCCTCGGGTGGCACTGTGGCCTCCGCTGTTGTTGTCCCACCTCCATGCTGTCGTTTGTGTCTGTTGCAGGGGATGTGCTCCACTGTCTGTCACTTGTGCTCCGGCTGCATGCTGGTGGCATACAGCTTCATGGTGCCTGCGCAGGGTGGCTGGCACACCTGTGCCATGTAGGGGTGCTGGCCATGTGTACACGGCTGCCATGGCCACATGCCAGTGGCTTGGTTGACCTGCTACTGTGTCCCTGTGTTGGTGTGCCTTTGGGTATGGGTGGGTGTTTGTCCATGCACTGTGTTGCATCCTGTGTGGCGCATGCTTCCATGCAACACTGTGTGTGTCTGTGCTGGCTGTTGTGGCCAGTGCTGGGATGGGATGTGTCCTTGGGAAGGTGTGCAGGGTGCTGTACCGCTGGTGGTGGGGTCTGGGGCATGCCCTGTCGCATGTGGGGTACCTCGTGTGCCGACGCATGGTCGTTCTCTCAGCTGTACCTTGGGGGGAACGTGCAAGGCGGCACTGTGTATGCAGTTGTTGCATCACTGTCTGCTGCCACCTGCTGCAGGGTGCTCATGGTGGGGCTGCCTTGCATGGCTCTGTGGTGCACAGGGTTGCATTGTCACAGTGGGGGTGGTGGCATGCATGGGGTGTCCTGCACTGTCATGCGCTACTCCTGGGCAGGGTATATGGGGATCGTGGTGCAGGGTGTGCTCTGCATTGGTGGGATGGTGTGGCACGGGGTGGTCGGCTCTCCTTGTGTGCCAGTCACAACTTGCCAGGGAGTGTACTGGGGCACCATGCCCCGGCTGTGGATTGGTTGCTGGTATCCATGGGCCTGTGGTTATTCCGGCTCTCCACTGGTTGTGCAGTGCATGGGGTGTGATGTCTGTTCTGCTGTGTGCTCCTCTGCCCATCTGTGGCATGGGTGGTGGGCCCCTGCGCATCCCTGGTTGTGCTGTTGCACTGCTGTCCTGCTCCACGGGGCATCCCTGGTTGCGCTATGGCGCATCTGGACTGCTCCACTGAGCATCCCTGGTTGCACTATGGCACATCTGAACTGCACAACTGCACATCCCTGGTTGCGCTATGGCGCAGGTGGCGCGATACTCAGTCGTGTGTCGCAGGCGCATCTTGACCTGCACAGTTTTTGAATATTGTGCTTCTTGTGCATGGGCGCAGTGGACTTGCGCTTGCTCCTGCTGTTGCGCACTTTTTGGGCACAGTTTGAATATCCAGTGAGCGCTGTCACCCTACTAATGTCATCACGTGTGTGGTCATTTTAGGCATTTACTCAAACACGGTGCTTGAATAGAATTCTCGGCTTTGTTTACATTTGTGACAATAATTTTTAAACATGATGAAACCATATTAAATCACTGTTCTAAGACAAATGGAGCACATCATTCTGTAGGTAAATCTAACCTACAGTGCAATGTTTTTCAGTTTTGTGGATTTTGAATTTTAGAAAAGCCTTTTGCTTGAGCTTTAAATGTATCTCTCTCTCTCTCTCTCTCTCAAGCCAGGGTACAGTACAATAATTTATGACCTAGCTTTACTGCTATGGTGTTGTGTTTTAATAGAAACCTTCTAGTTATTTATTTTGGTATCAGGCTGGAAAACTGTCCCTTACTTAAAGACCATGACTCCATTCCAGATCTCCCCATGCTGATGTACCTCAGAGTAAAGTCCCCTCCAGTGTGTGTGTAGGGTGGGGGCGGGGGTCAGGAACTAAATGCCTGTCTCAATTCCAGTTTGTGACAGACTCTGGGGTGGAACAAAGTCTGACATCTGGCAGCATGACATGGGAGACATGCAGTTTCATGTTCTCAATAGGAATCTTTTCTCCCTTTGTAAATCCCACTCCTCTTGATCTTTTGTTAATTTTCTTTACTGATGTTTCAATAATACAAGCCATACAGCTAAATCCATCTGTAAATATTACACATTTTGTGGCATATTCCATCACTCGTGCTAGCAACAGGATTATTCTGAATTTACAAAAACGATACAGCATTTGGGGTATACCCATATTAGTTAAAGGAAAACTGCATTGATTTCCATTTTCTTCCCAGCGTCTACTCACCGCCAACTTGTAGTGAGAGACTGGCATTTCTGTTGTAGCTCATGTCTTTCATTAGGAATCAATATTTGAAGTTCCAGCAAGGGTGGCACCATTTCATGGAGGGTAGTGGCCAGAGGTGTAACTTGTATGCTAATGAGCCTGATCTTCTGGCTGTATGCGGAATATGCTCATTCATAATGACGGGGCACATTTTCACGGACTAAAGAAATAATGTGAATTGTAGAACTCCTTTAGCTGTACCTCTAGCAAAAACTCCTGTTAAAAATGGAGTAGTGTAAGGTAGTTAATTTTGTAAAGAAAGTTGTGGCTCCGAGCTCGGGCATGCGCAGTAGCGTCTAGCACTATTGTGCATGCCCGGACCTGGAGCTTGGGCACTACTGTGCATGCCCGAAATCGGAGTCCCAACTTTCTTTACAAAAGTAAGTACCTTACATTGCTCCGTTTTTAACGGGAGTTGTTGCTAGAGGCACAGCTCAAGGAGTTCTACATTGCATATTATTTCTTTTTAGTCCGTAAAAATGCGCACCGCTCATCATGTACGAGCATTCCAACACACAGCAGGAAGAACATCAAGTCACTAAGGTCACACTCTGTCTTCCGGTGCGGCAGCAGTTTCCAAATGTCGCATCCAGGACAGTTCAAGGAACCACTAATCAGGCAAGAAACAAAAGAAATACTAGGTAAAGGTTAGCAATAATGTACAGGTTGTGCTAATCGAGCATTTTTGCAGCCCTGGTAATTGCCAGCACTGTTTTGGACAGTTTTCCTTTAATAGCAAGGATGATTAAACCCATGTGCTGAGCCTCGCAAGAAATGTGGGACACAACATTAGGCAAAAAATATCCATATCTGTAACCTAGTCAGTTACTATGCCCACAGTCTTAGTGACATTATTTTAAGAAATCTGTTGGGCTTCAATCAACATTGCTCCTCCACCTCACAACGTGTATGTAAAACCCATGATAGTATATGGTTAAGGTTTATTGTGGATGGAAACGATGGTTTTCAAATCCTGTTGTAGGACAGTTCAAAAGTCAAAAAAGTTGTTGTACTATCATTCTGACGTCACATCGATAGTACAACAACTTTTGCCCCTTGAGCTCCTACCTGATTGGTGGAAACAGGCAGTGTTTAAAAAATACATTCTAAAATGGCGCATTCAGTTAGCAAGCGGTCGGGCGAGCAGACAGTTTGGACATAGACTGCCATAATCGTCTCCGTGTATTCAAACTCTCAATTTGCAGGGTTTTTTTTGTTCATTTTTTTAATCTCTGGCACAGTTACGGCGAAAGTAGAGCGGGACCGCAGCGATTAGTAACCTACCGCTTTATTCGGGGACGTGATCGGAACAGCATAACTGCAGTGAGGAGGACTAGTATCTTGGGGGACTCGAGTGAGGACCAGTGCAGGAGTGTCAACGCAAGGTATGAACCTTGTCTCCATTTTGGGGGAAACCATATACTATAAAAAATAGTGGATAGTTGTCTATCCACAACTAAGTCTGTGTTTCCATCTCGGGAATTGATGATGCCATGGATACTTCTCGAGCTTCGTTCTCGAGGTCTCTACGACATCATCAACTCCCTCGATGGAAACACAGTTTTTTTGTGGATAGTCAACCATCCACTATTCTATATGTAATGTATGGGTAGCCCTTATTACCCACTGAAGGTAAGCTGTTAACCTTGTAATCCCACTGTTGTGATGTCAGAACCTTATAAACCTCTCTCATCTATGTCATAGCAGTGGGTTTACAAAACAGAATACGTAGTTATTTAGTATTCTACACACCCAGAATGCAATTGTTAGTCTCAGTACAGTAGTCAAATAACATTCCAATTGTCACAGTTTACTGTTACTGAGTCTAGGATCGCTGTGTCTGAGAGATTTTAACTATGGTGCTATTTCAGCCTGCTGTCGCTCAGTCTGTGTATTCTAATAAATTGTTTTCCTACACAATCATGTAGCCATAGTGCAGATTCATGAATAAGGAATTACTTGTGTTCGTTGGGGGTGTAACTTCTCATGTCGAGGTTCCATACGCTATAATGACATCGTTCTTGAGTGTTAGGTGATAACCATGATAATTATCTCTCGTGGTTGCTAGGGCAATGGGAAACCCTCTTGAGCTGTGCTCTTGAGGTTTACTGATGCCCTAGCAGCCACTCGAGGTGATTACACCATGGTTATTACCTGTACATCAGACATTATCCTCTATGTAAAACTTATATAAGACTTGCTCTGAATAGCTCCAGAATATTTAACATAGAACCCCAGTTCTACCAGAATTAAATCCCCAACATCTCCATTCCTACAATACCAACAATGAAATTATATAGTATTTTCAAACATATGCTCAATAATCAGGCCCTTTTTTCCTGTCAGTTGCATTTAAAGCATAAATGTTCAAGCATTTGTTTCTCTCATAATGATGTCGCCATTTTAAACTATGGTTCTAATACTTAAAAAAAAAAAAAAAAAAACATTTTTAGCCAGATTTAACAGTGCCCTGTCTGATTATGGGGTAAATCATCAGTGTTACAGATAGTTTTGTTGGCTCCTTAGCAGATCAGTACAAGAAGGGCCAAGGTACAGAACTCGGCTGGGCTATCCAAAAGCCTCCTTCCTACTCACTGTCCTTCTAACTGCTCATCCAAGTCTTCATGGTGGAAATTCTCTGGTGTGTGTGTCGGAATTCTGTAGCAGTCTTTTGGGTCCATTTTCCTGCATCTTTGGTGTCATTAGATTGGTAGGCTTTAACTCCATATTGAATGTGGAGATGTGCTGGAGCCAGTAATGAGTGGGCAATCTCCAAACTGCGTAGCTGCTGCCCGATGCCATCGAACTGCTTTAGCCTGTTGTGGGTTGCAAAGACCCAGTCCAGGAATAGGTGCA
Organism: Neoceratodus forsteri; assembly: GCA_016271365.2. Classification (NCBI taxonomy): domain Eukaryota; kingdom Metazoa; phylum Chordata; order Ceratodontiformes; family Ceratodontidae; genus Neoceratodus; species Neoceratodus forsteri. The sequence goes on from CM057453.1 coordinate 811,046,691, forward strand.
CATCCTGACCCTCATGCTACAGGGATGATTAGCTTGTGCTGTCGCAGGAGAATATCCCATATCTCCGGTCCTGCCGTGACCAACATGATGATGCGTGGTTGAGGAGTGTTGGTGCGAGAGGAACGATGATTTATTTGGTAAGTCTGCTGCAGGTCAGAGTCCTGCCAAGTACCCCACAGCTGTAAGGATTCTCTTACTCAGGTACGCAGGAATCAGAGAGTGTTGTCCCCCCTCTACACCTTCCTGTTATCCGACAATATGCACATTCATTGCCCTGGCTCAGTTCTCTAAGGTGTCAAGCTTTGCACGAAGGTGGAAATTTTCCTGTGTTAGTTTATTCACTGTGGACAGAGTTTTTATGGGTCATTTGTCTGCTTCTTTGGCAGATGAGGCAGCAGCTTCAGTTTTGGCATCCTGGTTACCCATTCGTTCTAGGATATGTTCAATCTTCTGATCCATGTCCTAGACTGCTTTTAGGACAGTATCCCAAGGAGGAGATTCTTCCATTGGTTGCAAGCCACTAGGTTGTGAAGGGCCTGGTATTTCATTTGTGGCCTGTTGCAAAGCTGTCCCAGATTTTTGATCTGCACCTCCCCCGCCTTTAGTGCATCCCGTGGTGTTGGTTTTTCACTGAGAGTCTTGTCACTTAACTCTGTCTAGTAATGTATTCACAGTTTGAAAGTCTACAATAAAAGTTGTTTTTTAAGTTTTAAGTTGCGAGATGTGTTGAGCTGAAGTGAAGCATGTCCTCTGTCTAGCGCCCCCCCCCCAATCTCTTTTGTCCCAATCCAGTAACCTGCAGATCTGGGACAGGCAGGGTGTCATGTTGCACTTGCAGTGTGCAATCCACTTCAACTCCCCACAGGAGGTGCTCAAGCACTGGCAGTATAGCCTAGAGGTTAGAGGAATGAGGTGTGAATGAGCTTGGTACATCCAGCAGACCAGACCTGAGTTTGATTCTCACACACTCCACTTGCATACTGTGTGACTCTGAGCAAGTCACTTAACCGCCCAGTGCTCCCAGGTCACCCCTGAAGACAGGCATTTGTGCCTAGTGGGCCTTACCTGGTTACCAAAGACTAATATACATAAAAACCTATCCCTACCCTATTCTCCAGAAGAGTTGGTGAGTGCTACCTCCTGAGCACTCTCCAGACAGAAAGAGCCCATTGTAGTAGGACAGGGTAGTGGCACAAACCCATGTTGCCCACATGGGAACATGATACCTCTGTTCCAAAACAAAATCAGCCAACTCCAAGTTCAAAGTTTCAAAACATCTAGATTTCATTCAGCAAATTACTTCAAGCATTGACCATGTCAGTGGAGTACCACCCAACATTTAACCCTCACACAGGCTTCAGCAGGGTGAACATGGTCCACCTGTTTTACAGAAAACACATATAGTATATTTAATACTAGTGTACTTAGTTACATACTGTGGGACGTTGTGCAAGCTCTTAATGTTATATACATTTAATTTCTTGTCAAAATAACATAATTAAAGCTGGCAAGCAGTGTCCATAGGCCCAAACAGACACCTGAAGCTTATTTTTTTATCTGAAAAGCCCTTGCTTATATCCTGAGTTTTGTTGTTTCAAGAACAATTCCAGTCTACATATTGCCTACAAAAATTTACACAAAATTCAGAATCATAAATGTATCCCATATCAGCCCAGTAAGTTGTTTTAAAACATCACAAAGAGAGATTACTGTAGCCAAAAAGATGCTTATAATACATGTAACCCCTAGATGGCGCTATCCCAGGGGCTACTACCCCTGCCTGATTTGCCACTAACAGGTTGAGGGGCCTGGATCCAATGGCGGGTGCCTCCACCCAGAGGTCAGGGTTTGCAATAGTTAAACTTACTTGGTCACAGCCCTCTGGGACACTGCAACCCCCCTTTCTTCCCACTAGTGGCCCACACAATATAGCAGAATTACCTTCACAGTATACACTTACCCCCAAGGCTGGTTCAGGCACCGGGACATCCTGTAAAATAAGATACAGTGCAACAATCACAGTACAGTACTTTAACATAGACAAATACCTCAGGCAGTATAACTTTGTTGAAACAAACAGCTCCGATTTATTTGGGGATATAACAAGGACAGGGAAATCAGGTTAATTAGCTTATCACTTTACTATCTACCTATGGCTCTGTGCACAGGCCTATCCTACCAGTTACTGTCCCTGGGTACCCAGGCCCTAGTGGCTAGTCCAAACCGTGGCAGCTGGTAGGGGCCCTTTCACCAGAGAAAAGGAAAATTAAACAGTCAGCAGTACAGTAATTCCATTTGGATTTAATGTGGCAATTCAACAGGAAGCGACCCCAATTAGTACTCACGACCTCCAAAGAAGATATGGTCCTTCAATGTCAGCAGGGCTACTTTTGATCTCCAAGAGACTCCTCACACATTTATATGGTAAAAAAAAGCACTATACCAGGCAGGCTGCATCTGTATCCCAATCGCAATTACTGCACAATAACCAGGAGAACACACAGCAGATTCAGTTCCTGACAGACCGAGTGTAATTCAACAATTTCTTCAGTCTTCTACAGGGTGAGCCTGGTTTCTACTCTTCAGAGATCCTTTGATTCTTTTTCACAGGGCCGGATTCAGTCTAACAAGCAGTTACACAAGTTGTAGACCGGAACTCTGGGCCTTGCACACGTTTTTGACTGAAACTGTGCACTGAAGGAGCACAGGGTTTCTTTCCCTTCACTTTCAGATCTCAAACTGGAAACTCCCAACAGACAAAAACCGGCACTTCCTTTGAGTTCCTCCCAGTTCTTGACTGGATTGGCTGTCACTCACAATAGACTGCTGCTGTTGGTCCAAAAGGCACCAAGTCTAAACTACATCTCCCAGAGTCACTGCCCATACAATCCTCTTGTGGCTGGCTCAGATTATGAGTCCCAAGTTCTGATTCGTCCAAGGCATCATTTTAGAGCTAGTTTACCCCACACTGATTGGTCCAGTTCAGCAGTTCAAAACCAGAATGGGAACTAGGCAGACAGTTCTGACTGCAAAGAAGCAGGTTAGACAAACTGTAATTTTATTATTACTGTAAATGATTTCTGGCAATCAGTTACATCTTTCAGACAGGTTCCTTTGCACTCCTAGTGACTGCAAAATGGGGTGAATTGGCAGCAGCTTGAGTGGTACTCAATCAAAGAAACACACAGTCCCCATACAAACTAATTATGTCTGCAAGCAGACAGCTCTTAAAGAGACAGTACCAGAGGTTCTAAAAACACTCACTGATAAATGGCTTAAACGCCAAACACCATTCAGGCTTGGAGCATTCAAGCAAGCTCCTGGAAGTCTTTTGGGAACCCCCATTTGCAGGGGGGTTACACCCTTCCTGGCCTGGGAAAAGCTTGACGTCCGCGTCAAGCAAGTACCCCCATAAGTTTCAACTGCAACCATATACATTTGCATTAGGCTCACACATGTAATCATCAGTCAATACATCATTTTACCAAGAACCATTTCTGAAACATTGCAGTCGTCACTCTTTACACAGTATAACACACATTGTACCATAACTCAAGTTATTACCTCTTGTACATGAAACCTGAAGAGAGGGACCCTTCCTATCAGTTACCTTGGGGCTGGACGGGGCAAGGGCACCATACTTAGAGGGCAACACAAGTAACTTGGAGTTAGCACTAACGCTCAGTTTGGGCAATGAGCTCGGGGACACATACACTCCTTTATGGACAACATTGAGAGGCAGGTCCACTGGCCGGCCCAGGGAATCATAACTGAGGTGCACCACAGGCTTTACAGCTCGACCAGTCTTTCTAGGGGGAGCTGTTACAGTCTCTGCACTCTGAGCCTCATTTTCAGCATTGTTCTCACTTGTCAGGGGAGTCTCCATGGGGGTAGAGAGGCTAGAACTTGGGGCACTTTCAGCTCCAGGAGTTACAGTTTCTGAGTCCACAACATTTGGCTCGCATGGAGAGCTTTCAGACACTGGCAGTGGACTGTCAGGGCACTCAAATACTCTTCTTGTTCGGTGTATCACCAGTCTGCCCCAATCTATCATTTTCCTCCCTGAAAGCTCAAACAGTTCAACCATGCACAATGATTCCATTTCATCTGATCTGATGCTTTGCACTTCACTTTCTGGGAGCATTGGCTCCAGGGATGAAGCTGGGGGCATAGACAGTCCAGAAGGCCCAGCTTTGTCTCCAGTATTGACTAGGGGATTGCCCCGAAACAATTGACTCAGTTCGTAAGAAGGATAGTATTCAAAGTCACTCTCACTTTCTTCTGATATGGACTGACAGTCATGCTCAACTGGGACTTGTGCAGGGGAACACTTTAACTCTGCTTCTGTAGGTGCAGACTTCCTTGATCTTTTCTTAGCAGCAGCTCTAGTCACTGGTCCAGAGGGGCATCTTCTGGGGCTCAGACTCAATCAGGATTTGTCCAATGGGTAGTAAATGATTTCTATGCATTGTTTTACATCTTTTGAATTGTTCTCAGGCCTTACTTTGTACACTGGCAGATCATCTAGTTTGCCCACTACAATGTGAGGGAGATGGTGCCATCTGTCAGCAATCTTGTGTTTGCCATGCAGTCCCAGATTTCTTAGCAATACCGATCTCCTCCTGGAGTTCCTGTGCTTTCACCTTTTATCATACCTTCTTTGTTGGCCAGATTTCTTTGGCAGCCATGGTTTGAGCCAGTTAGTATGCATGAGTTAGCTGGGCCTTTAACTTTGCACATACTGTAAATAGTTGTCAGCTTGAACCCCATCAGGAGAGACCCCAAACACACATCTACCGGTAGTCGAGCTTCTCTTCCAAACATCAGGCGGTAGGGGAGAACCCAGTGGCATCACTTTTGGTGCAGTTATAAGCATGTACCAGGGTGCTAATTTGTTGGCTCCATCTAGGCTTGTCCTTTGGGTGCAGGGTGCCTAGCATATCTAGCAAAGTCGGTTGAAGCGTTCAGGCTGTGGGTCCCCTGGGGTGTGGTAAGGAGTGGTTCTGGACTTTCTACTCCCCACAGAGAAAGCATCTCTTTGATCAGACGACTCTCAAAGTCTCTCCCTTGATCAGAATGGATTCTTTGTGGAGGCCCAGTAGTGAACAAAAAGTTTTCTACAGTACTTTGGCTACAGTGGATGCTTTCTGGTCTTTGGTGGGAAAGCTTGGGCATATCTCGTGAAATGGTCAGTGACCACCAGCACATTACTGATATTTCTTTGATCTGACTCCAAACTCAGAAAATCAATACAGACCAGCTCCATGGGTGCACTGGTGGTTATGTTAACAAGGGGCAGCCCTCTGGGGCAAAGCTTTCCTCTGTAAGCAGCGACTACAAGTTCGTATGTTGCTCCACATCAGCCCCATCTTAGGCCAATAGAATCTGGATCTCACCAAGTCAAGTGTTCTGTCTATACCAAGCCCCATGTGGTTGTGCAAGGACCTCAATACTGAGTCTCGAAGGCAGTGGGCAGCACCAGTTGTTGTTTGTCTACTTGTCCCCTCTGTCTACTGTTTCTCTATATAACAGTTTATTGATCAGTTTCAACTTAGGACCTTCTTTGTATAACAGTGCAGTTCTCAAATCAGTGGAGCCAATTGGACACATCTTTTCCGCATAGAGGGCTTCTAAAGCTGATTTGATCATAGGATCGTGGGATTGAGCCCGGTCGAATACTGTCATTGTCCAGCTGAGGCAGTGCACCAATGTCTATTGCAGAAAAGTGGCAATAAGCAGCAGGTATGCAATTCTCAGAGGGTCCCAAGCAATCCACCATGCAGTCCACTCGTCCGTGGACATTTGTTCCTCCCTGTCAAACTTCCGCAGAGTGCCCGAATGTCAGGTTCTGCCAATCGGACCCAATCATTCTGGGAACAGGCCTCTGGGAGAGAGCATCAGCATCTATGTGGTTCAGACCTGCTCGTGATTCGAGGGGCATAGTCATATGTAGATAATGCAGAAAGCCACCTGTGGCCAGTGGCATCCAACTTAGCTGAGGTCTGCACATAGGTCAAAGGATTATTGTCAGTTTTTACTAGTATTTTAGCCCCATACAAGTACTCATGGAATTGGTCAACAATAGCCCACTTCAAGCTAGGAACTCTAACTTATGTACAGGATAGTTCTTTTCGGATGGGGTCAGGCTTCTACTGGCAAAGGCCACTGGTCTCAGGCCATTCTCGTGCTCTTGTTGCTACAGCCCCCAACCCTTGCAAGCTAGCATCAGTGTGCAGGACGTAGGTTTTCTTGGATCGGCATAGGCCAGCACTGGAGCATGGGTAAGTTGATATATGATCTCATGAAAAGCAGTCTCACAATCAGAGTCCAGCGGGCCCAAATACTTCACTCGGATGAAAATACACTCTTTCAGTCTTGAGGACGCTGACTTTTGTATTTTTGTGGGTTGGGGATACCCTTGAGTAAGGTTAAGTAAAGAGGCGGATCACTCTTGAATAGTCCTTGATGAAGCATGATAATAACCACAGAATCCCAGGAATCTTTGCAGTTCTTTTTAGATTTTGGGCTGTGGCCAGGTAGTCAAGGCCTCAACTTTACTTGGGTCGGTCTCTATTCCTCGTGGATACTATGTGTCCCATATACTTTACTGATGTTTGAAAAAATTGACACTTATCAATGGACAGTTTAAGGCCAAAGTCCTCCAGTCGATCCAATACCTTAAATAATCTGCTCTCATGTTCCTCCAGTGAGCTGCCAAACACAATAACATCATCTAGATACCAGGCACTCTAGTAAGTTCATGTGTCCCCACTGCACGCCATCAATCGCTGAAAGTGGCTGGGGCACCTGAAAATCCCTTGAGGCATCCTCATGAATTCAGAAGCAAGCCGGACAGATAAAGGCTGTCTTCTCCACGGTCCCTCTGGGGCCATCGGGATCTGGTAGTACCCACCGCGGAGATCCAGCACAGAGAACCACTTGCTCCCGCTTAGGCAGTCCAAAGCATCCTGAATGCGGGCATTGTGTACTGATCAGGATAGTCCGCACGTTTAAGGTGCGATAATCCACGCACATCCTTACTGTCCCATTCTTTTCCTCACTACCACAATGGGGAAGCATAAGGGCTTCTGGATTCTTGTTATTACACCAGCCGCTAACATCTCTTGCGGATGCCGTCTCACATCATCTATATCAGCAGGTGCCAGGCGTCAGAACCTCTCACGAAATGGTCTTTCGTCATGCAGCGGATATTGTGCTCAGCTCCTTGCACGCATCCTACGCCCCATTCCTTTAAAGAAAACACCTGGTTCTCTGGGCAAGCTTCTCACTGATCCTCACTTTCCATTCAGCTGGCAGCGGGAGTTGCAAATCAAACAAGTCAGGCGTTACTCTGTCATTCTTCCTTGAACTCTTGCTGCTGGGTAGCACTGCAGTGTCTGCACAATGCACATTAGCCAGGATGCAACCTCTATTTACTCGAATGTCTCTTTCAGACACATTATGAACTTGGACCATTACCCTTCTGGCATAAGCATGGGCTCTAGCGGGCAAAATACTAGGCTTGACCAGCAGTCCCTCTGGCAATTTTCCATCGCCTGGTGCATCCAACATTAATATTTTATTCTTAACATCCTTTCTGATACGGACCTCTCCTGTAAGGTACAGGCATTTGGTGCCAGGATCAGAGACTCAGGATCCTTCTTCCTTTAATTCCAACCGGTTCCTCTGGTTCTATATTTTCAGCATCTCTGTGCGCCTCATAGGCCTTCTTAATTAAAGCCGGAACTCCTAAAGCTCTACTAGTCTTTGACCCTGTTTTCATAACAAAAATGTGCCAGCCTTCTGAACATAAGGAGCATTTGTTCCAATCAACAAAGGGACACCATCATACAGTCCAGTGGGGGACACACTCAAGTAGGGTCTCTACTTGTTCGCCACTCAGCCACGAGGTGGGGAAAGACAGCAAATTGGATATACCTCAGAATAGGGTAGTTTTCTCACTTAACCCCCCATACATGCAGTCCTTCTAATGGTTGTAAGGGTACGTCTGACAAATGCTTCTGATACCAATCTTGAAACATAATTGTCACTTGGGAGCCACTGTCTAATACAGCTCTTGTAGACACTCCATTTACCTTTACAGTGGTCTCCATGGAGGGACCCACTATTCTGGACCAGTCTGGAGAGGCGGTAGTGGGGGCCTGGGCAACTGACCTTGCCACAAAGGACGTGAATTAGCATTTTGGTGCCCTCACTGGGATCATTGCGTACCTCTTAACCACTGATTTGTTCTCCAGCTCTCCTTGTAGCCTATATGCAACTTTGTCAGTGTCTTTGGGATTGGCATTCCCTTTTCATGTGCCCATCCTCCCACAATTATAGCAAAACATACTTTGGAGTTTGAGCTGCCGAGGTGCCACACTGGGAGCCAGCGGGGTATTACTAACTGGAAACCTTGGTGCCATCTCTGTCTGCGGCGTGATAAGCATTTGGAGACATCTCGTCAGTTTCTCCACTTCCATGGTCAAGGAATCGAGTTCGAGCTGTTATCAGCAGAGATACATGGTGGGTATCCCACCCCATAGCAGATGCAGTCGGATATAGGTCGGGCCCGTACTTGCAGGCGTGGCCTTCATAAAGGGACTGTTTTGAATTCCGGATCTCTCTCAACAGTTCACCCCATTGTGGCATATCTTTTCCTTATCAGAGCACTCATTGACTGCCAACCTCTGCCCCTGAACTTCCATGATGGTACCTCAGTCACTGGTCCTTAGCCACAGCTATTGCAGGAGCCCTCCGAGGTCGCCTTTTCTCAACTCTCGAATCTCTCATTAACTCATCATAGGAGGTGGGATTCCAGTCAGATTTGCCAGGCGTAACTGAAGCAACAGCAGTTCTGAGAAGGGGGCAGACTTAAGGATTCTGTCCAGTCTGGTTCGGTCCAGTTCAATCGCTGGCAAACTACCCTTTCTGAGGCATTCTTGCAAACAATTTTTCCAGCCGAGAGACATACACAGACAACAACTCCCCTTGGTACTGTTGTGCATTTCTTACTCTCCACCATAGGTCCTCATCAGAATCTGGGCTCCCACATTCTCCAAGGCCTCAAGATAGCTTCAGCAGTCGCTCAGGGTTACCAGGTCGCTTAGCACGGATGGTAGCCAGGGCAGGATCTCGGAGGCTCTCACTAACCCTCTTTCGCTGCCTCCCGAGCACTGCCATTCTAGCACTTGGGGGCAACATAGTTCATCCAGGTCTCCCAGTCATCCTCCCTGGGGGGTGGGAGGTGCCAGAGAAGATCCTCAACCTTCGTAAGAGTCGTGACTAATGGCAGGTGCAGAAATAGGAGTCTGCATTGGTTCAGCCACCACACGGGTACTGGAGCAGGAGAGGGTGTTGGGGAGGAACACCAGGTGGCAAGAATAGTTTCTTCAAGTCCTCCACAGTTTTCCTTCTCCAGCAACCATTTAGCAAATTTCTCCTCAAAAGTTTCAGATAGTGGTGGGGCTCATTCCCCCAGGTCTTTACTGTCCTTAGTTATCACTCTCAAGCAGTGAGGGCCCTCTGGGGTAATGGTCATGGTACTTTGGAGCTATCTATAGGATCCTTAAACTCTACTAGGGCCAGGAAAGTGTGGGTGAGCAGATTAAGGTGTCGCATCTACCCTCACCACACAGGATTTCTAAACCTTCCACCTTGGAAAGTACTCCCCCTGCACAGTGTCCGTGATGATACCCAGGGATGTCCAGGATAAACATAGCATTTTGGGGTCGATCTCTCCCCAGTACACCCACTCCACCAGCCGGTGCACAGCCACTTCGTAGGTACCCATTTATTTATTTATTTATTTATTTTCCTTAACAGTGGTTTGTAATATGGCCACTAGAGGACACACAATCCCAGCGGTGAGCCTCCAAAATGTAACCCCAGATGGCGCCATCCCAGGGCTACTACCCTGCCTGATTTGCCACTAACAGGTTGAGGGGCCTGGATCCAATGGCGGGTGCCTCCACCCAGAGGTCAGGGTTTGCTAAGTAGAACTTACTTGGTCACAGCCTCTGGGACACTGCAACCCTTTCTTCCCACTAGTGGCCCACAATAAATATAAAGCAGTGAATTACCTTCAATAGTATACACTTACCTCAAGGCTGGTTCAGGCACGGGACATCCTGTAAAATAAGATACAGTGCAACAATCACAGTACAGTACTTTAACATAGACAAATACCTCAGGCAGTATAACTTTGTTGAAACAAACAGCTCTGATTTGTTTAGGGGGATATAACAAGGACAGGGGAAATCAGGTTAATTAACTTATCACTTTACTATCTACCTATGGCTCTGTGCACAGGCCTATCTACCAGTTACTGTCCCTGGGTACCCAGGCCCTAGTGGCTAGTCCAAACCGTGGCAGCTGGTAGGGGCCCTTTCACACAGAGAAAAGGAAAATTAAACAGTCAGCAGTACAGTAATTCCATTTGGATTTAATGTGGCAATTCAACAGGAGCTACCCTGAATTAGTACTCACGACCTCCAAAGAAGATATGGTCCTTCAATGTCAGCAGGGCTACTTTGATCTCCAAGAGACTCCTCACACATTTATATGGTAAAAAGAAAGCACTATACCAGGCAGGCTGCATCTGTATCCCAATCGCAATTACTGCACAATAACCAGGAGAACACACAGCAGATTCAGTTCCTGACAGACCGAGTGTAATTCAACAATTTCTTCAGTCTTCTACAGGGTGAGCTGGTTTCTACTCTTCAGAGATCCTTTGATTCTTTTCACAGGACATGATTCAGTCCTAACAAGCAGTTACACAAGTTGTGACCGGAACTCTGGGCCTTGCACACACGCTTTTTGACTGAAACTGTGCACTGAAGGAGCACAGGGTTTCTTCCCTTCACTTTCAGATCTCAAACTGAAACTCCCAACAGACAAAAAACTGGCACTTCCTTTGAGTTCCTCCCAGTTCTTGACTGGATTGGCTGTCACTCACAATAGACTGCTGTCTGTTGGTCCAAAAAGGCACCAAGTCTAAACTACATCTCCCAGAGTCACTGCCCATACAATCCTCTTGTGGCTGGCTCAGATTATGAGTCCCAAGTTCTGATTCGTCCAAGGCATCATTTAGAGCTAGTTTACCCCACACTGATTGGTCCAGTTCAGCAGTTCAAAACCAGAATGGGGAACTAGGCAGACAGTTCTGACTGCAAAGAAAGCAGGTTAGACAAACTGTAATTTTATTATTACTGTAAATGATTTCTGGCAATCAGTTACATCTTTCAGACAGGTTCCCTTTGCACTCCTAGTGACTGCAAAATGGGGTGAATTGGCAGCAGCTCAGGTGGTACTCAATCAAGAAACACACAGTCCCCATACAAACTAATTATGTCTGCAAGCAGACAGCTCTTAAAGAGACAGTACCAGAGGTTCTAAAAACACTCACTGATAAATGGCTTAAACGGCAAACACCATTCAGGCTTGGAGCATTCAAGCAAGCTCCTGGAAGTCTTTTGGGAACCCCCATTTGCAGGGGGGTTACATACAACTTTCACCTTAAGTGACCAATGTTTAAGTCTAACCTAATGGTGACAATACGGTCTCTTGTGATATTACATGTACACATAATAGTGAGTGTAACCCCCAGGCAGCTAGTATGCTCACCCCCATTAAATATCCAGAAACACTAAGCTCTATATACTGGCATACCAACTTATTTTACTAAAGGCCTTGGTGTTAGGGATGTATACCTGGCTCATTTTCTAGAAAAGAGAGGTTGGGGTACAGAAACATACAAATATGAACCCTGTATAATAATACAACCCAGGTCCTGGTGGAGGCTTCTAAGATAGCTCTAACCTGCTGAGTGGGTCCCAGTAAATCCACACAACCAGGAGCAATAATCGGAATGTCCATAACAGTGACTGGGATTGTGCAGGTATGCCTTTTATCAAACAGATGGAAAGTAAAGCAGTGAACCCCGAGGGTCGGTCAGGCTGGCAGGTACAATCTATAAACTTTCCTTGCATGCAGTACAGTTCATGAACAACAACAGAACAATCTTCTTCCAAATTCTGAAAAGGTGCATTAGTGGACCCTAGCCATGCACATGAACATCTTTCTTCCCATGAGTGTCATTTAGTGAACCTAAGCCACACACTCAGAACTCTTTTTGAACATAGGTACAATATGTGAAACTCAGCCACACACCTCAACCTGCAGCTTGGCCCTTGCTCAGATGAAAATACTGGTGCCTTCTACGAACCCTAAGCCCTGCCTTTGTAAGCACTTAGATGGCATTCCCTCACACCTTGGCCCCAACCCACAGTCTCTGCCATTCTTCAGGGTTACACCATTGAAACCCCCATTCCCCACTGAAATGCTAGCGGTCCCACACTTCAACTTGTCACAGACTGGGGTGACCAGAGAATAAACTGCATTCACTGGAGTACACAGTTTAATTTTACTTTACTCACATGGATAGACTAGGGGCGACTGATAGGTGCGATCCAGCCTTATCTATGGGCACACGTACCAGGCTATCTAATCCCTATAGAAATGTGTGATCTAGTCTCCTAGAACAGTACTCACAGAAGTTGTCCCATCTACAGGACATGGAACAACGAAAAAACAGGAAAATACTCTCCTTGGTAGCTGGTCAAAACAGTCTCTTTCAGGTCCTATCCAAGGCAGCTGAAAACACCACAGAACATTCAGGGCATTGCCCCTTGGGTCCACTGAGAAGAAACAGTTCCTTCCACTTCACAGGGAGTAGAAATCAAGAAATCCTGCTGTAGCATTGTCTCCACCACTTCAACTGGAAGCTGCAAATGACACTCCACTAGGGTAAGAAATCCTGGGCCTTATCCTCGAAGCCCACTGGCAGTCCTTCTGCCACACTCACCTCCTCACTCCTCTACACACTCCTTCGAACTCCAACTGAAACTGAGCATTCTATGCTCCCCAGAGCAGCTATCCACAGAGTGTGGCTTATGCTGCTGTGAGAGTTCTAAATGACCTAATCATTCCTCCCTCAGGCTAGCTGAGTAAAAAATGATGTCATTATGTAAGGAGCCCTTAATGAGCTCCCTACCAGCTGCCTGATGCCTTCCTAACAATAATACTGATAGGATTCTAGTAACCCCAGGTGACTGGGTGGTTACATGAGCAAAACCACTCCTGCTATCTTGTAAGAAATTAGTGCTCATTGCAAAACATGACACTTCAAAAGTGTTTCAATACGACTTTTTTTCTTTTTAAATAATGCATAAAGTATACAGGTTACCTGGGCTTTAATGCTTGTTATAATATTCCTGGATCAAGGATAAAGTAGACAAAACAAGAAAAGCAGTCTGTTCAAATGTCAAGCATTCCATCACACTGTTTATTTAAAGAGCTAGTGGAACCAAAACAGACAGGAAAATGATACATTTAAGAAGTACAGTAGTCAGTTGTTAACTGTTTTTCCAAAGTATTTTCTTTTTCCATTTGCTCATTAGAAAGTTTTCTAGGGGTGCTAGAGAGCCAATCTCCAGGCAGGAAGCTTCCTGAGAGCACCTACACTTCAGCTCTAATTTGGCAATAAATATCACCTCTTAAATCTAAAGAACTTTAAATCAATTTAGTGACTCATCTGCAGGAGTTCAACAGCTTTCGATTGAGCCTAAATTCAAATCCGGCAGCAGTGTCATTGGAGTCAGCTGCCATCTGGAACTAGTACTAGCAGCCTCCAACCACACTTGGCAGTCTCAGCCAAAGCCTCTGAGAGACCAGACTGTGCTTTCTTGGACAAATCCAGAATAGATTGCCACAGTGACTTCTGGTACTGTGCTGCATATGCTTGATAGCTGGCCTGTCTAATTGCCAAGGAGGCAGACAGATACCCTTTTTAACCATGCTATCCATTTTCTACAATCTTTCTCTGAGCGTGGGAGACTAAAGGCACTTTCGTTCTGTCACAAGCTACTGTTTATACCACTCCTGATGATCAGAATGGGTGAACAGGAATTCAGCACCATCCCTATCAAGTTGATACTTCTTCTCCAACCTTTTATCTACAGGGGAGATAGAATGAGGAGTTTGCAGGATTTTAAAAGCATCCTTTTTGGAAAACGTATAGATAGGGAGCAACAGCTTTTTTGTAGGTGTGAGCCCCATCATTTCGAGGTATTCAGCCTTTTCATCATCTTTTACTGCTTCGCTGGTGGTAGTGAGGTCTAAAGCATCAACCATTTTCTAACAAAAGAAAAATGTGAAGAAAAATCATCAGTTGTTCCAGAAGGGGAACCAAATTCCTGTTCAGGGGAGACTTCTGGTTCAATACCTTCTTCCTCCTCCTCATACTCCTCATAGTCCTCAGACCCTAGGCATTCCTGGGTTGAGGGCTATGCAGAAGAGGTGGCTTGCTTAGATAAGGTTTGTCACTGGATAGGAGGGACAGGGACCGGTGCCAGCTCCTGTAAAGCTGAATGACCTTAGGGCTGAGCAATTTCTTCAGGTGGAGGCATGAACACAGACTCAGTTAAAGTCCCCTTAGGCCGACTGGCAAGAGTTTCAATATGTTTTGTCTTTTTGATTTTTTCAAAGGAACCAGGAGTTAGCTGGTTCTGCAGGTCTTTGCCTGGTGCACCCTTATCCGGGGTGGTAAGAACAGCATCTGCGGTTTCACCTGCTTGTTTTGAGGTGTAGGCTGGTCTGAGCCTGTGGAATCCTTTTGCAACTTTTTCTGCAACCTCTCCAAACGTATTTCCACTGTTTAACGTGGAAAGGTTTTACAAATTTCACATTCTGCAGAAAAATTATCCTGGCCAAGGCAGACAACACACAAGGAGTGTTTGTCAGTTTTGGCAAAGACTTCCCCACACTGGGTACAATTTTTGAAGCCAGGTTCACTGATTCTCTCCTTTGGTTTATCTGACATAATGTAAATCGATAGAAAAAAGAAACCGCAATAAGATTTTTAAAACTTTAAAGTATTTTTTTTTTCGGTTTGCGGTCGATTCCGGAACTGATGAAAGTTCCGATAAGAACTGAGAATTGGTACCAAACTATTGGTTGCTTTTTTTACAACTTATCAGTAAATTTTAAAATAATATATATAAACTAAACAACGAACTAACTGGAGTTTTAGATTAAAAAAACTCCGGAAATAGAGGCAAAAGCTTGGTTCCCCAGCGGTTATTCCGAACCGGGAGAACCGAGAACATACGACCATACGAAAATTGCCAACAGATAAAGGCCTAGTGGTCTATCAAGTCTGCTAGAATGTGCAGCTAGCACCCCTTATTTTGCAGCTGCCCCCATCCCACCATTCCCCTCTCTTGTCCCTTCCCCTTGCCCTGTCCCAGCCCCTTTTGAAGCAGTCCACTGTTCTACTCGATACCACTTCTGCCAGTAACGCATTCCACCCAGCTACCACCCTCTCTGTAAAAAAATGTCTTCTCATCTCCCTCCTGAACCTTCCTCCCTCCAGTCTCATATCATGGCCCTGGGTGTCCCTCCCCTCCCTTACTTTGAGCAGCCCCTCCGTACCTGTCTTGTTTATTCCTTTCATGTACTTGAAGGTTTCAATCATATGCTCCCTGTCCCTCCTCTTCTCCAGCGAGTACATGTTCAATTACCTCAGCCTCCTCTCATATGGCAGGTCCCCCTGCCCCTTGATCATCTTTGTCGCCCAGTGCTGCACCCCCTCCAGATACGGGTGCCAGTGCTGCACACAGTACTCCAGGTGTGGTCTAACTAATGATCTATACAGTGGCAGAATCACCTCCCCCCCCAAAGATATACCCCTTGCAGTACAACCCAGCATTTTGTTGGCCTTTGAAGCTGCCTTCCTACATTGTGCCGAGTTGTTCATTGACCCCGTAATGAGCACCCCCAGATCCTTTTCCTCCTCTGTCTCAGCTAGCTGCACTCCCCCCAGCTGGTAACTCCTCCTTGGGTTTTTCACCCCAAAATGCAGCCCCTTGCACTTTTTGCCATTGAACTCCAGTTGCCAGGTGTCCGACCAGGTTTCCAGCTTTGCCAGATCATCCTGCAACCCTTGCCATCTCCCTAGATCATCCACCACTGCTCCCATCTTGGTGTCGTCAACAAACAGACTGGTCTTGCTCTTGATGCCCATTGATATGTCTGCAATAAATATCCCAAACAACACTGGTCCCAGCACTGAGCCCTGTGGAACATTGCTCGTCACTACGCTTGAGGATGAGAGCTCCCCACCCACCACCACCCTCTGTTGCCTTCCCTGAAGTCAGTTCCCTACCCATCTCACCAGCTTTGCACCCACCCCTGTGTCTTCTAACTTACTTCCCAGCCTCCCATGTGGCACTGAGACAAATGCCTTACTGAAGTTCAGGTATAGGACATCCACTGCATGACCCTGTCCAATTGCCTAGTTACCCAGTCATAGAGCTTCACCAGGTTAGTTTGGCAGGATCTGCCACTTACAAAGCCTTGCTGTCTGCTGTCCTGTAGCCTCTTGGCCTCCAGGAGGGCCATCAGCCTCTTCTTCAGGATAGTCTCCATCAACCTACCCACGATGGATGTGAGGCTCACCTGTCTGTAGTTCCTCAGTTCATTCCTGGGGCTGCACTTATGGAGGGGCACCACGTGAGCTATCCTCCAGTCCTGAGGTATACACCCTGAGTGTAGGGAGGCATTGAATAGGGCTTGCCCTGGAACAGGGCTGCTCTTGGCTCCCCACGGTCAGACGGCACCTAAGCAGCCACTGACCGAGACCAGGACCCCCGGACAGAACTCTCCACAAGCTGCTTGCCCTTGAACAGGGCTGCTCTCAGCTTCCCACGGTCGGACGGCACCTAAGCAGCTGCCGACCGAGACCAGGACCCCCGGACAGAACTCTCCACAAGGTACGGTGGCAGAACAGCCAATCAGATCACAGATGCTTTTTGCTAACCCACTCCGATTGGCACAACCTTCTCTCTTGTCTTTTGCCACCTGGCACTTCAAATTCTAAATTATAAAAGTTTGTCTAAGTTGCTAAATCTTTTAAGTTAAGAACTGTACTGCTGTGTAACAAAAATACTGTTTAAGCTAGATACAAGTGATTACACCTCCTATGTGTCTCTCTGGCCCTGTCCACACTACACCAGAGCCACCCCTCTGTAATGTTACAGGGGGTCCAAACCATTACCGCAATGGTTTGCATTTATACCTGTAACTTTACAGAAGGCATTTCCATAACCGTTGTCGAAACCACTCGTGAGGTGGTTTCAACAAAGGTTACGGACGGGATCCGCCGCTGTACCATTACTGACTGTAGTGTGGACACATGAGAGTGATCCCCTGCAGTGCCCGTAGAGCAGCGTGAGCTGCATTGCAGAATTGGGTGCCGCCGTAACGGTCACCTGGCTCCGGCAGTGTGGACCGGTGGTACTGGTCCCGTACCAGATACTGCCACAGTGTGGACACACTGTACCACTCCCCAGCCGTAATGGTTTGTATCCGTTACTGGGTCGGAGCGGCGTAGTGTAGACAGGGCCTCTGTCTCCTGCAACCCACACCCCTCCAGACTAGCTCATTAACTTTGGTGCCTAAACCTCTTTATTTCTTTTGTCTTGCTAATTCCACCCCACTGCTAAACTCTGGCTACCCACTCCCGAACTCTTATTTAAACTAATTTTCTTTCTTTATCCCCTCAGCTGCTTGCCCTCTGAACAGGGCTGCTCTCAGCTCCCCATGGTCAGACGGTACCTAAGCAGCCACCAGCCGAGACCAGGAACCCCAGACAGAACTCTCCACAAGCTGCTTGCTCTTGAACAGGGCTGCTCTCAGCTCCCCATGGTCAGACAGCACCTAAGCAGCTGCTGACCGAGACCAGGACCCCTGGACAGAACTCTCCACATGGTACGGCAGCAGTGCAGCCAATCGGATCATGGGTGCTTCTTGTTAACCCGCTCTGATTTGCCAGGACCTTCTCCCTGTCTTTTGCCACCTGGCACTTCAAATTCTAAACTGTAAAAATGTGTCTGAGTTGCTGAATCTTTTAAGTTAACAACTGTACTGCTGTGTAACAACAATACTGTTTAAGCTAGATACAGGTGATTACATCTTCTTTGTGTAACCCCCCTGCAAATGGGGGTTCCCAAAAGACTTCCAGGAGCTTGCTTGAATGCTCCAAGCCTGAATGGTGTTTGGCGTTTAAGCCATTTATCAGTGAGTGTTTTTAGAACCTCTGGTACTGTCTCTTTAAGAGCTGTCTGCTTGCAGACATAATTAGTTTGTATGGGGGACTGTGTGTTTCTTTGATTGAGTACCACTGAGCTGCTGCCAATTCACTCCATTTTGCAGTCACTAGGGTGCAAAGGGAACCTATCTGAAAGATGTAACTGTTTGCCAGAAATCATTTACAGTAATAATGAAATTACAGTTTGTCTAACCTGCTTTCTTTGCAGTCAGAACTGTGTCTGCCTAGTTCCCCATTCTGGTTTTGAACTGCTGAACTGGACCAATCAGTGTGGGGTAAGCTAGCTCTAAAATGGTGCCTTGACGAATCAGAACTTGGACTCATAATCTGAGCCAGCCACAAGAGGATTGTATGGGCAGTGACTCTGGGAGATGTAGTTTAGACTTCGCGCCTTTTGGACCAACAGCAGCAGTCTATTGTGAGTGACAGCCAATCCAGTCAAGAACTGGGAGGAACTCAAAGGAAGTGCCCGGTTTTGTCTGTTGGAGTTTCAGTTTAGCTCTGGAGTGAAGGGGAAAGAAACCCTGTGCTCCTTCAGTGCACAGTTTCAGTCAAAAAACGTGTGTAAGGCCCAGAATTCTGGTCTGCAGCTTGTGTAACTGCTTGTTAGGACTGAATCCGTCCTGTGAAAAGAATCAAAGGATCTCTGAAGAGTAGAAACCAGGCTCACCCTGTAGAAGACTGGAGAAATTGTTGAATTGCACTCGGTCTGTCAGGAACTGAATCTGCTGTGTGTTCTCCCGGGTATTGTGCAGTAATTGCGATCGGGATAGAGAAGCAGCCTGCCTGGTATAGTACTTTCTTTTTTTACCATATAAATGTGTGAAGAGTCTCGTGGAGCTCAAGATTAGCCCTGCTGACGTTGAAGGACCCTATCTTGTTTGGAGGTCGTGAGTACTAATTCAGGGTCGCTCCCTGTTGAATTGCCACATTAAATCCAAATGGAATCACTGTACTGCTGACTGTTTAAACTAATTTTTCTTTTCACTGTGTGAAAGGGCCCCTACCAGCTGCCACGGTTTGGACTAGCCACTAGGGCTTGGGTACCAGGGACAGTAACTGGTGATAGGCCTCATGCACAGAGCCATAGGTAGATAGTAAAGTGATAAGCTAATTAACCTGATTTCCCGTCCTTGTTATATCCCCTAAATAAATCAGAGCTGCTTGTTTCAGCAAAGTTATACTGCCTGAGGTATTTGTCTATGTTAAAGTACTGTATTGTGATTGTTGCACTGTATCTTATTTCACAGGAGGTCCCAGTGCCGGAACTAGTCCTGGGGGTAAGTGTATACTGTGAAGGTAATTCTGATATATTGTGTGGGCCACTAGTGGGAAGAAAGGGGTTGCAGTGTCCCAGAGGGCTGTGACCAAGTAAGTTTAACTATTGCAACCCTGACCTCTGGGTGGAGGCACCCGCATTGGATCCAGGCCCTCAACCTGTTAGTGGCAAATCAGGCAGGGGTAGTAGCCCCTGGGATAGCGCCATCTAGGGGTTACATCTTGGAGGCTCACCGCTGGGATTCTGTGTCCTCTAGTGGCCATATTTATGAACCACTGTTAAGAAAAAATGGGTACCCCGACAGAAGTGGCTGTGCACCGGCTGGTGGAGTGGTGTACTGGGGAGGAGATTGACCCCCAAAATGCTATGCTTATCCTGGACATCCCCTGGTATCAATACGGACACTGTACAGGGAGTACTTTCCAAGGTGGAAGGTTTACAAAACCCTGTGGTGGTGGGTCGGCATGCTAATCTGCTCACCCACACTTTTCTGGCCCTAGTAGAGTTTAAGGATCCCATAGATAGCTCCAAAGTGCCACAGACCATTACCCCAGAGGAGCCCTCACTGCTTGGAGAATGATAACTAAGGACAGTAAAGACCGGGGAATGAGCCCCACCACTATCTGAAATTTTGAGGAGAAATTGCTAAATGGTTGCTGGGAGAAGGGAAAACTGTGGAGGACTTGAAGAAACTATTCTTGCCACCTGGGGTGTTCCTCCCCAACACCCTGTCCCGCCTCCAGTGCCCGTAATGGTGGCTGAACCAATGCAGACTCCTATTTCTGCACCTGCCATTAGTCACGACTCTTACCGAGAGGTTGAGGATCTTCTCTGGCACCTCCCCACCCCCAAGGGGAGGATGACTGGGAGACCTGGATAGACTATGTTGCCCCCAAGTGCTAGAATGGCAATGCTCGGAAGTCGGTAGCAAAAGAGGGTTAGTGAGAGCCTCCGAGAGGTCCTGCCCTGGCTCACCATCCATGCTAAACGGGCCAGTAACCCTGAAGCGACTGCACAGGCCTATCTTGAGGCCTTGGAGAATGTGTATGGGAGCCCAGATTCTGATGAGGACCTATGGTGGAGAGTAAGAAATGCACAACAGTACCAAGGGAAGTTGTTGTCTGTGTATGTATCTCGGCTGGAAAAATTGTTGCAAGAATGCCTCAGAAAGGGTAGTTTGCCAGCGATTGAACTGGACCCGAACCAGGCTGGACAGGATCCTTAAGTCTGCCCCCTTCTCAGAACTGCTGTTGCTTCAGTTACGCCTGGCAAATCGACTGAATCCCCACCTCCTATGATGAGTTAATGAGAGAAATTGAGGAGTTGAGAAAAAGGCGACCTCGGGAGGACCTGCACCAATAGCTGCGGCTGCGGACCCGAGTGACTGAGGTGGCCCATCAAGTGAAGTTCAGGGGCAGAGGTTGGCAGTCAATGAGTGCTCTGATAAGGAAAAAGATATGCCACAATGGGGCGAACTGTTGAGAGAGATCCGGGAATTCAAAAACAGTCCCTTTATGAAGGCCACGCCTGCAAGTACGGGCCCCGACCTATATCCGACTGCATCTGCTATGGGGGTGGGATACCCACCCATGTATCTCCTGCTGATAACAGCTCCAAACTCAATTCCTTGACCATGGAAGTGGAGAAACTGACGAGATGTCTCCAAACGCTATCACGCCACCGAGGCAGAGATGGCACCAAGGTTTCCAGTTAGTAATACCCCGCCCTGGCTCCCAGTGTGGCTGCCAGCTCAAACTCCAGAAAGTATGTTTTGCTATAATTGTGGGAAGGATGGGCACATGAAAAGGGAATGCCAGTCCCCAAAAGACACTGACAAAGTTGCATATAGGCTACAAGGAGAGCTTCGGAGAACAAATCAGTGGTTAAGAGGTGCACAAAATGATCCCAGTGAGGGCACCAAAAATGCTAACTCACATCCTTTTGTGGCAAGGTCAGTTGCCCAGGCCCCCACTATCGCCTCTCCAGACTGGTCCAGAATAGTGGGTACCTCCATGGAGACCACTGTAAAGGTGAATGGAGTGTCTACAAGAGCTGTATTAGACAGTGGCTCCCAAGTGACAAATATGTTCCAGGACTGGTATCAGAAGCATTTGTCAGACGCACTTACAACCATTAGAAGGACTGCATGTATGGGGGTTAGTGAGAAGGCTCACCTATTCCGGTATTATCCGACTTTGGCTGTCTTTCCCACCTCCAAGGCTGGAGTGGCCGAACAAGTAGAGACTCTAGCTTTAGTGTGTCCCCCACTGGACTGTATGATGGTGTCCTTTGTTGATTGGAACAAATGCTCATATGTTCGGAAGGCTGGCACAGTTGTGTTATGAAAACAGGGTCAAAAACTAGTAGAGCTTTAAGAGTTCCAGCTTTAATTAAGAAGGCCTATGAGGCACAGAGAGATGCTGAAATAAACGAGAGAACCGGGTCGGAATTGTATGGAAGAAGGATCCTGAGTCTCTGATCCTGGCGCCAATGCCCAGTGTACTTTACAGGAGAGGTCCGATCAGAAAGGATGTTAAGAATAAAATATTAATGTTGGATGCACCAGGCGATGAAAATTGCCAGAGGGACTGCTGGTCAATGCTTCAGTATTTTGCCCGCTAGAGCCCATGCTTATGCCAGAAGGGTAATGGTCCAAGTTCATAATGTGTCTGAAAGAGACATTCGAAGTCAATAGAGGTTGCATCCTGGCTAATGTGCATTGTGCAGACACTGCAGTGCTACCCAGCAGCAAGAGTTCGAGGAAGAATGACAGAGTAACGCCTGACTTGTTTGATTTCGCGACTCCCTGCCAGCTGAATGGAAAGTGAGGATCAGGAGAAGCTTGCCCAGAGAGACCAGGTGTTTTCTTTAAAGGAATGGGACGTAGGATGCGTGCAAGGAGCTGAGCACAATATCCGCTGCATGACGAAAGACCATTTCGTGAGAGGTCTCTGACGCCTGGCACCTGCTGACATAGATGATGAGGACAGCATCTGCAAGAGATGTTAGCTGTTGTGTAATACAAGAATCCAGAAGCCTTCTGCTTCCCCATTGTGGTAGTGAGGAAAAGAATGGGATAGTAAGGATGTGTGTGGATTATCGCACCTTAAACCGCGGACTATCCCTGATCAGTACACAATGCCCCGTCAGTCAGGATGCTTTGGACTGCCTAAACGGGAGCAAGTGGTTCTCTGTGTTGGATCTCCGCAGTGGGTACTACTAGATCCCGGCTGGCCCCAGAGGACCGTGAGAAGACAGCCTTTATCTGTCCGCCTGGCTTCTATGTGAATTCAAGGAGGATGCCTCAAGGGATTTCAGGTGCCCCAGCCACTTTTCAACGATTGATGGAGCGCAGTGGGGGACATGAACTTACTAGAGTGCCTGGTATACCTAGATGATGTTATTGTGTTTGGCAGCTCACTGAGGAACATGAGAGCAGATTATTTAAGGTATTGGACCGACTGGAGGACTTTGGCCTTAAACTGTCCATTGATAAGTGTCAATTCTTTCAAACATCAGTAAAGTATGTGGGACACATAGTATCCACCGAGGGAATAGAGACCCACCCTAGTAAAGTTGAGGCCTTGACCACCTGGCCACAGCCCAAAAATCTAAAAGAACTGCAAAGATTCCTGGGATTCTGTGGTTATTATCGGCGCTTCATCAAGGACTATTCAAGAGTGATCCGTCTTTACTTAACCTTACTCAAGGGTATCCCCAACCCACAAAAAATACAAAAGTCAGCGCCCTCAAGACTGAAAGAGTGTATTTTCATCCAAGTGAAGTATTTGGGCCCGCTGGACTCCTGATTGTGAGACTGCTTTTCATGAGATCATATATCAACTTACCCATGCTCCAGTGCTGGCCTATGCCGATCCAAGAAAACCTTACGTCCTGCAAACTGATGCTAGCTTGCAAGGGTTGGGGCTGTGTTGTACCAAGAGCACGAGAATGGCCTGAGACCAGTGGCCTTGCCAGTAGAAGCCTGACCCCATCCGAAAAGAACTATCCTGTACATAAGTTAGAGTTCCTAGTTTGAAGTGGGCAATTGTTGACCAATTCCATGAGTACTTGTATGGGGCTAAAATACTAGTAAAACTGACAATAATCCTTGACCTATGTGCAGCCCTCAGCTAAGTTGGATGCCACTGGCCATAGGTGGCTTTCTGCATTATCTACATATGACTATGCTCTCGAATACCGAGCAGGTCTGAACCACATAGATGCTGATGCTCTCTCCGAGGCCTGTTCCCCAGAATGATTGGGTCCGATTGGCAGAACCTGACATTCGGGCACTCTGCCGAAGTTTGAGAGGGAGGAACAAATGTCCACTGACGAGTGGACTGCATGGTGGATTGCTTGGGAGCCTCTGAGAATTGCATACCTGCTGCTTATTGCCACTTTTCTGCAATAGACATTGGTGCACTGCCTCAGCTGGACAATGACAGTATTCGGCGGGCTCAATCCCGCGATCCCATGATCAAAGCAGCTTTAGAAGCCCTCTATGCAGGAAAAGATGTGTCCAAATTACGCTCCACTGATTTGAGAACTGCACTGTTATACAAAGAAGGTCCTAAGTTGAAACTGATCAATAAACTGTTATACAGAGAAACAGTAGACAGAGGGGGACAAGTAGACAAACAACAACTAGTGCTGCCCACTGCCTTTCGAGACTCAGTACTGAGGTCCTTGCACAACCCATGGGGCACCTTGGTATAGACAGAACACTTGACTTGGTAAGATCCAGATTCTATTGGCCTAAGATGGGGGCTGATGTGGAGCAACACATTCGAACTTGTAGTCGCTAAGCTATGAGGAAAGCTTTGCCCCAGAGGGCTGCCCCTTGTTAACATCACCACCAGTGCACCCATGGAGCTGGTCTGTATTGATTTTCTGAGTTTGGAGTCAGATCAAAGAAATATCAGTAATGTGCTGGTGGTCACTGACCATTTCACGAGATATGCCCAAGCTTTCCCACCAAAGACCAGAAAGCATCCACTGTGGCCAAAGTACTTGTAGAAAACTTTTTGTTCACTATGGGGCTCCACAAAGAATCCATTCTGATCAAGGAGAGACTTTGAGAGTCATCTGATCAAAGAGATGCTTTCTCTGTGGGGTGCGAAGTCCAGAACCACTCCTTACCACCCCCAGGGGACCCACAGCCTGAACGTTTCAACCGCACTTTGCTAGATATGCTAGGCACCCTGCACCCAAAGGACAAGCCTAGATGGAGCCAACAAATTAGCACCCTGGTACATGCTTATAACTGCACCAAAGTGATGCCACTGGTTCTCCCCCTACCGCTGATGTTTGGAAGAGAAGCTCGACTACCAGTAGATGTGTGTTTTGGGGTCTCCTGATGGGTTCAAGCTGACAACTATTTACAGTATGTGCAAAAGCTAAAGGCCCAGCTAACTCATGCGTACCAACTGGCTCAAACCATGGCTGCCAAAAGAAATCTGGCCAACAAAGAACGGTATGATAAAAGGTGAAAGCACAGGAACTCCAGGAGGGAGATCGGGTATGCTAAGAAATCTGGGACTGCATGGCAAACACAAGATTGCTGACAGATGGCACCATCTCCCTCACATTGTAGTGGGCAAACTAGATGATCTGCCAGTGTACAAAGTAAGGCCTGAGAACAATTCAAAAGATGTAAAACAATGCATAGAAATAATTTACTGCCCATTGGACAAATCCTGATTGAGTCTGAGCCCCAGAAGATGCCCCCTCTGGACCAGTGACTAGAGCCAGCTGCTAAGAAAAGATCAAGGAAGTCTGCACCTACAGAAGCAGAGTTAAAGTGTTCCCTGCACAAGTCCCAGTTGAGCATGACTGTCAGTCCATATCAGAAGAAAGTGAAAGTGACTTTGAATACTATCCTTCTTACGAACTGAGTCAATTGTTTCAGGGCAATCCCCTAGTCAATACTGGAGACAAAGCTGGGCCTTCTAGACTGTCTAAGTCCCCAGCTTGATCCCTGGAGCCAATGCTCCCAGAAAGTGAAGTGCAAAGCATCAGATCAGATGAAATGGAATCATTGTGCACGGTTGAACTGTTTGAGCTTTCAGGGGAGGAAAATGATAGATTGGGGCAGACTGGTGATACAACAACAAGAAGAGTATTTTGAGTGCCCTGACAGTCCACTGCCAGTGTCCGAAAGCTCTCCATGCGAGCCAAATGTTGTGGACTCAGAAACTGTAACTCCTGGAGCTGAAAGTGCCCCAAGTTCTAGCCTTTCTACCCCCATGGAGACTCCCCTGACAAGTGAGGACAATGCTGAAAATGAGGCTCAGAGTGCAGAGACTGTAACAGTTCCCCCTAGAAAGACTGGTCGAGCTGTAAAGCCTGTGGTGCACCTCAGTTATGATTCACTTGGGAGGCCTGTGGACTTGCCTCTCAATGTTGTCCATAAAGGAGTGTATGTGTCCCCGAGCTCATTGCCCAAACTGAGCATCAGTGCTAACTCCAAGTTACTTGTGTTGCCCTCTAAGTATGGTGCCCTTGCCCCGTCCAGCCCCAAGGTAACTGATAGGGAAGGGCCCCCTCTCTTCAGGTTTCATGTACAAGAGGTAATAACTTGAGTTATGGTACAATGTGTATGTAATACTGTAAAGAGTGATGTACTGCAATGTTTCAGAAATGTGTTCTTGGTAAAATGATATATTGACTGATGATTACATGTCGCGAGCCTAATGCAAATGAATATGGTTGCAGTTGAAACTTATGGGGTACTTGCTTGACGCTGGACGTCCAGCTTTCCCAGGCCAGGAAGGGTGTAACCCCTGCAAATGGGGGTTCCAAAAGACTTCCAGGAGCTTGCTTGAATGCTCCAAGCCTGAATGGTGTTTGGCGTTTAAGCCATTTATCAGTGAGTGTTTTTAGAACCTCTGGTACTGTCTCTTCAAGAGCTGTCTGCTTGCAGACATAATTAGTTTGTATGGGGGACTGTGTGTTTCTTTGATTGAGTACCACTCGAGCCGCTGCCAATTCACTCCATTTTTGCAGTCACTAGGAGTGCAAAGGGAACCTATCTGAAAGATGTAACTGTTTGCCAGAAATCATTTAGAGTAATAATGAAATTACAGTTTGTCTAACCTGCTTTCTTTGCAGTCAGAACTGTGTCTGCCTAGTTCCCCATTCTGGTTTTGAACTGCTGAACTGGACCAATCAGTGTGGGTAAGCTAGCTCTAAAATGGTGCCTTGGACGAATCAGAACTTGGACTCATAATCTGAGCCAGCCACAAGAGGATTGTGTGGGCAGTGACTCTGGGAGATGTAGCTAGACTGGCGCCTTTTGGACCAACAGCAGCAGTCTATTGTGAGTGACAGCCAATCCAGTCAAGAACTGGGAGGAACTCAAAGGAAGTGCCCGGTTTTTGTCTGGAGTTTCAGTTTAGCTCTGGAGTGAAGGGAAAGAAACCCTGTGCTCCTTCAGTGCACAGTTTCAGTCCAAAAAACGGTGTAAGGCCCAGAGTTCCGTCTGCAGCTTGTGTAACTGCTTGTTAGGACTGAATCCGTCCTGTGAAAAGAATCAAAGGATCTCTGAAGAGTAGAAACCAGGCTCACCCTGTAGAAGACTGGAGAAATTGTTGAATTGCACTCGGTCTGTCAGGAACTGAATCTGCTACGTGTTCTCGGGTATTGTGCAGTAATTGGAATTGGGATAGAAGCAGCCTGCCTGGTATAGTACTTTTTTTTTACCATATAAATGTGTGAAGAGTCTCGTGGAGCTCAAGATTAGCCCTGCTGACGTTGAAGGACCCTATCTTGTTTGGAGGTCGTGAGTACTAATTCAGGGTCGCTCCCTGTTGAATTGCCACATTAAATCCAAATGGAATCACTGTACTGCTGACTGTTTAAACTAATTTTTCTTTTCACTGTGTGAAAGGGCCCCTACCAGCTGCCACGGTTTGGACTAGCCACTAGAGCTTGGGTACCCAGGGACAGTAACTGGTAGGGATAGGCCTGTGCACAGAGCCATAGGTAGATAGTAAAATGATAAGCTAATTAATCTGATTTCCCTGTCTTTGTTATATCCCCCAAATAAATCAGAGCTGCTTGTTTCAGCAAAGTTATACTGCCTGAGGTATTTGTCTATGTTAAAGTACTGTACTGTGATTGTTGCACTGTATCTTATTTCACAGGAGAGTCCCAGTGCGGGAACTAGTCCTGGGGTAAGTGTATACTGTGAAGGTAATTCTGATATATTGTGTGGGCCACTAGTGGAAAGAAAGGTTGCAGTGTCCCAGAGGGCTGTGACCAAGTAAGTTTAACTATTGCAAACCCTGACCTCTGGGTGGAGGCACCCGCCATTGGATCCAGGCCCCTCAACTTGTTAGTGGCAAATCAGGCAGGGGTAGTAGCCCCTGGGATAGCGCCATCTAGGGGTTACATTTGTGTCTCTCTATCTCCTGCAACCCACCCCTCAGACTAGCCCATTAACTCTGGCACCTAAACCTCTTTATTTCTTTTGTCTTGCTAATTCCACCCCACTTCTAAACTCTGGCTACCCCCTCACAAACTCCTCTTTAAACTAATTTTCTTTCTCTATCCCCTCAACTGCTTGCCCTTGAACAGGGCTGCTCTCAGCTCCTCACGGTTGGACGGCACCTAAGCAGCCGCCAACCGAGACCAGGACCCCCAGACAGAACTCTCCACAAGGTTTTTCGGCCCTCCAACCAACCCCTGCCCCTTCCACTGATTAAATACTCTCTTTTCCCACTCACTTACTCACTCGCCCTCCCATTGGCTAACTGACACCCTCTTCTATTGGGCTCCCAATCTCTCTCAGGAGCCAATCGTTACCACTCCTTAACCCTTAGCTCTCCCCTCCCTCCTCCACTAAATTGCCTCAGCAGCTTGTGTGCTGCTCCACTCTAGAACCTGCAATTTCCCTACTGCTGGGACACGTCCCCCTCCTTGTTACTATATTCATCTGCCTCCCTTCCTCCCTTCCTCTCAAACATGCCATCAACCTTCCTCAAACCCCTCCCTATCCTCTCAGACATCGTAAGGCCCCTCTACTCCTACTTATCAGTGACCATTTCTCACCTCGCCCTAGACTGTGCACACCTGGCCTCATGTCCCAGTCCCTTCCTCTTCAACCCCTCACTCTCCTGGTTAATTCTTCATCTAATCTCCCCCTGCCCAGCCCTTGAGAATCATCCGTGCCTGTAACCTAGGCAACGTTCACTCACTTCTTGGTGCATACAGCTGTTTGCACACTACCTAACACTCGCTGTCCTGCTCCTTGCAGCAGGTGACATACACCCGAACAATGGCCCCCAGTCAACACCTCCCCCTTCTTTCTCAACAAGCCCCTATCCCAACTCGCCCACCACCTCAATTCTCCCTGGAGGCCCCCTCCCACGTGGCCTGTGTCTCCTGCACCTAAATATAAGAAGCCTTGTCCATGAACTTGACTCTCTCCAGTCGCTCACTGCCCACTATGTGCCAGACATCATCACCCTCTCCGAAACATGGCTCAATAAAAGCATCTCCGATCCCTCAGTCGCTATCCCAGGCTATGCTCTGTTGTGTCAGGACAGAGCCACGAGAGGTGGAGGAGTAGTCATCTATGTAAACTCAGACTTGCACTACTCGGTTGTCTTAGCTAAGTCTGAACCAAAAACCTATGAACTTTTACTACTATAGCTGGCTCTCCCCTTCTCGCTCCCCATCTACATTGCTGGGATATACTGCCGGCCAGGCATGCCTGCCTCAGCTGTCACTGACCTCCTCATGCAAATCTCCACCCAAACCCCAACAGGGGAATTATATATTATGGGTGACTTTAACCACAACTGACTAGGTCCAGCCCTCAATAAAGCACGGACTGAAATTTCTGCACTAAATCTCTCACAAATCATAACCAAGCCCACCCGCCTAAACCCCAAATCTGGCAATCACTCACTCCTAGACTGGATTCTGACCACCCACCCCCACTGGGTCATTCCTGCAGGACTACTTCCATACTCTGCTGAGTGACCATCACATTACATATCTAGTCACTAAAAATTCACCACCCCAAATCCCCCACAAATTTCTAGTCCAACGCTCACAAATCCCTCAATCTCACCCCCTGTTACACGACCTTGGCCCTCGCAAGCTGGGCCCCTCCCTTCAATGAGCTCCATTAATGATGCCTTTCTGCACTTCAAAAATACATTTCTCAATGTCTGGGACACACATGCCCCACTATGTCGCTCAAGGGTATGTGGCAACCACCTGCCATGGATCACCCAAGAACTCATAGTATGTCAAATTGCCCAGGACAAAGCATGGCAAGCGTATAATCTTCATGCCTCCCACATGACCTCTCCACATACCGATGCTCTGCAACAAGTGTACCAGAGCTATACACCTGATGATGGCGAGTGCCTTACATCCATGATTACTATTGCATGCTGTATAACAGGGCGGCAGCGGGCATGGCCACCATCTATTGACACCACTACCATCACGCAACTTGTTACAGTCAGCACTGTCCAGTGGCACTGCATGTCTGGGAGTGCATCAATGGTGGTCCATGTGTGCACCGGTACATGGTTGTGCCACTGCCTTCGCACTGCATAGCCATGTCACTGTATAGCCACAGTGGTGCTGTGCAGGACGTGGGCGGTGGTGTGTGCAGCTGTCTGCATGTCTGTGTGTGCCTGGGTAGGCAGGTCATGTGGACATGATCACTGTGGGTGGTCGTCACCATCACAGGGGTGTGTCCCACGGCTGTATGCCATGAACAATGGGTGGGTTGCAGGGGAATGGACATTCATACTTATTGACTCTGCTCCCTGTCCTAGGTGGTCGGCATTGGATCGCTCTGGAGAGGGCCTTGCAGGAGTTGCTGCAGCTGTCAAGGGCATCCCTTGAAATACTCCAGCGGCTAGAGAGGCATGGTGTGCGGAGGCAGAGGTCACACAGACACCACAGGACCGAAGAGCGGGACAGACATTAGGCCCTCAATGCCCCCAGATGATTGTTACCTCCCTGGACCCAACCTCACACCCCTTCTTCCCTCTCCCAGTTGTTCACCCCTGCTCCCTACCTGCCCCCACCTGGTTTGTGGCCCTTCCCCACCCCCGTCATGTATATATATGTATATAGTTGCGTTTATTGGATATTTTATAATACATTTGTTTTGTTATGACAACTGTGGTGGTCTCTGATTTGCAGTGGGCTACAGGTGCTCAGCTGCAGTGGTGTGCATGGCGCAGGGTTGGTGCAGGCATGGGTGTGTGTGTGTCCAGAGGGAACTGCCTATGGTGTGGGTGGAGGAATCAGTCACTCTCTGTGGTTTGTATGTTGTTCTCTGTGTACTGGTTGTCTGTGCAGTGGTCCACAGAGCATGCTCTGTGTCCATGGTGCCCCTTTCAGACCGTCCATGGGCTATGCAGCTGACACCCTTGCATGTCTGTGATATGCACCATCTGCTGGCATGTCAGTTGTGGCTGTCCATGCTGGACAACCACTGTACCCAGCACAATGCCAGGTTACCTTCTGTCACCAGTGTGGTGCCCATCTGCCTCGGGTGGCACTGTGGCCTCCGCTGTTGTTGTCCCACCTCCATGCTGTCGTTTGTGTCTGTTGCAGGGGATGTGCTCCACTGTCTGTCACTTGTGCTCCGGCTGCATGCTGGTGGCATACAGCTTCATGGTGCCTGCGCAGGGTGGCTGGCACACCTGTGCCATGTAGGGGTGCTGGCCATGTGTACACGGCTGCCATGGCCACATGCCAGTGGCTTGGTTGACCTGCTACTGTGTCCCTGTGTTGGTGTGCCCTTGGGTATGGGTGGGTGTTTGTCCATGCACTGTGTTGCATCCTGTGTGGCGCATGCTTCCATGCAACACTGTGTGTGTCTGTGCTGGCTGTTGTGGCCAGTGCTGGGATGGGATGTCCTTGGGAAGGTGTGCAGGGTGCTGTACCGCTGGTGGTGGGGTCTGGGGCATGCCCTGTCGCATGGGTACCTCGCAGCCGACGACGGTCGTTCTCTCAGCTGTACCTTGGGGAACGTGAGGCGGCACTGTGTATGCAGTTGTTGCATCACTGTCTGCTGCCACCTGCTGCAGGGTGCTCATGGTGGGGCTGCCTTGCATGGCTCTGTGGTGCACAGGGTTGCATTGTCACAGTGGGGGTGGTGGCATGCATGGGGTGTCCTGCACTGTCATGCGCTACTCCTGGGCAGGGTATATGGGATCGTGGTGCAGGGTGTGCTCTGCATTGTGGGATGGTGTGGAACGGGGTGGTCGGCTCTCCTTGTGTGCCAGTCACAACTTGCCAGGGAGTGTACTGGGGCACCATGCCCCGGCTGTGGATTGGTTGCTGGTATCCATGGGCCTGTGGTTATTCCGGCTCTCCACTGGTTGTGCAGTGCATGGGGTGTGATGTCTGTTCTGCTGTGTGCTCCTCCCATCTGTGGCATGGGTGGTGGGCCCTCACGATCCCTGGTTGTGCTGTTGCACTGCTGTCCTGCTCCACGGGGCATCCCTGGTTGCGCTATGGCGCATCTGGACTGCTCCACTGAGCATCCCTGGTTGCACTATGGCACATCTGAACTGCACAACTGCACATCCCTGGTTGCGCTATGGCGCAGGTGGCGCGATACTCAGTCGTGTGTCGCAGGCGCATCTTGACCTGCACAGTTTTTGAATATTGTGCTTCTTGTGCATGGGCGCAGTGGACTTGCGCTTGCTCCTGCTGTTACGCACTTTTGGGCACAGTTTGAATATCCAGTGAGCGCTGTCACCCTACTAATGTCATCACGTGTGTGGTCATTTTAGGCATTTACTCAAACACGGTGCTTGAATAGAATTCTCGGCTTTGTTTACATTTGTGACAATAATTTTTAAACATGATGAAACCATATTAAATCACTGTTCTAAGACAAATGGAGCACATCATTCTGTAGGTAAATCTAACCTACAGTGCAATGTTTTTCAGTTTTGTGGATTTTGAATTTTAGAAAAGCCTTTTTGCTTGAGCTTTAAATGTCTCTCTCTCTCTCTCTCTCTCTCTGCAAGCCAGGGGTACAGTACAATAATTTATGACCTAGCTTTACTGCTATGGTGTTGTGTTTTAATAGAAACCTTCTAGTTATTTATTTTGGTATCAGGCTGGAAAACTGTCCCTTACTTAAAGACCATGACTCCATTCCAGATCTCCCCATGCTGATGTACCTCAGAGTAAAGTCCCCTCCAGTGTGTGTGTAGGTGGGGGGGGGTAGGAACTAAATGCCTGTCTCAATTCCAGTTTGTGACAGACTCTGGGGTGGAACAAAGTCTGACATCTGGCAGCATGACATGGGGAGACATGCAGTTTCATGTTCTCAATAGGAATCTTTTCTCCCTTTGTAAATCCCACACTCCTCTTGATCTTTTTTGTTTAATTTTCTTTACTGATGTTTCAATAATACAAGCCATACAGCTAAATCCATCTGTAAATATTACACATTTTGTGGCATATTCCATCACTCGTGCTAGCAACAGGATTATTCTGAATTTACAAAAACGATACAGCATTTGGGGGTATACCCATATTAGTTAAAGGAAAACTGCATTGATTTCCATTTTCTTCCCAGCGTCTACTCACCGGCCAACTTGTAGTGAGAGACTGGCATTTCTGTTGTAGCTCATGTCTTTCATTAGGAATCAATATTTGAAGTTCCAGCAAGGGTGGCACCATTTCATGGAGGGTAGTGGCCAGAGGTGTAACTTGTATGCTAATGAACGCCCTGATCTTCTGGCTGTATGCCGGAATGCTCATTCATGACGAGCGGGGCACATTTTTACGGACTAAAAAGAAATAATGTGAATTGTAGAACTCCTTTAGCTGTACCTCTAGCAAAAACTCCTGTTAAAAATGGAGTAGTGTAAGGTAGTTAATTTTGTAAAGAAAGTTGTGGCTCCGAGCTCGGGCATGCGCAGTGGCGTCTAGCACTATTGTGCATGCCGGACCTGGACTTGGGCACTACTGTGCATGCCCGAAATCGAGTCCCAACTTTCTTTACAAAAGTAAGTACCTTACATTGCTCTGCTTTAACGGGAGTTGTTATAGAGGCACAGCTCAAGGAGTTCTACATTGCATATTATTTCTTTTAGTCCGTAAAGCAAATCGGCCATCATGACGAGCATTCCAACACACAGCAGGAAGAACATCAAGTCACTAAGGTCACACTCTGTCTTCCTAAAAGCGGCAGCAGTTTCCAAATGTCGCATCCAGGACAGTTCAAGGAACCACTAATCAGGCAAGAAACAAAAGAAATACTAGGTAAAGGTTAGCAATAATGTACAGGTTGTGCTAATCGAGCATTTTTGCAGCCCTGGTAATTGCCAGCACTGTTTTGGACAGTTTTCCTTTAATAGCAAGGATGATTAAACCCATGTGCTGAGCCTCGCAAGAAATGTGGGACACAACATTAGGCAAAAAATATCCATATCTGTAACCTAGTCAGTTACTATGCCCACAGTCTTAGTGACATTATTTTAAGAAATCTGTTGGGCTTCAATCAACATTGCTCCTCCACCTCACAACGTGTATGTAAAACCCATGTAGTATATGGTTAAGGTTTATTGTGGATGGAAAATGATGGTTTTCCAAATCCTGTTGTAGGACAGTTCAAAACTCAAAAAAGTTGTTGTACTATCATTCTGACGTCACATCGATAGTACAACAACTTTTGCCCCTTGAGCTCCTACCTGATTGGTGAAACAGGCAGTGTTTAAAAAATACATTCTAAAATGGCGATTCAGTTAGCAAGCGTCGGGTAGCAGACAGTTTGGACATAGACTGCCATAATCGCTCCTGTATTCAAACTCTCAATTTGCAGGGTTTTTTTTTGTTCATTTTTTAATCTCTGGCACAGTTACGGGCGAAGTAGAGCGGGACCGCAGCGATTAGTAACCTACCGCTTTATTCGGGACGTGATCGGAACAGCATAACTGCAGTGAGGAGGACTAGTATCTTGGGGGACTCGAGTGAGGACCAGTGCAGGAGTGTCAACGCAAGGTATGAACCTTGTCTCCATTTTGGGGGAAACCATATACTATAAAAATAGTGGATAGTTGTCTATCCACACTAAGTCTGTGTTTCCATCTCGGAATTGATGATGCCATGGAGACCTCTCGAGCTTCGTCTCGAGGTCTCTACGACATCATCAACTCCTCGATGGAAACACAGTTTTTGTGGATAGTCAACCATCCACTATTCTATATGTAATGTATGGGTAGCCCTTATTACCCACTGAAGGTAAGCTGTTAACCTTGTAATCCCACTGTTGTGATGTCAGAACCTTATAAACCTCTCTCATCTATGTCATAGCAGTGGGTTTACAAAACAGAATGCCGTAGTTATTTAGTATTCTACACACCCAGAATGCAATTGTTAGTCTCAGTACAGTAGTCAAATAACATTCCAATTGTCACAGTTTACTGTTACTGAGTCTAGGATCGCTGTGTCTGAGAGATTTTAACTATGGTGCTATTTCAGCCTGCTGTCGCTCAGTCTGTGTATTCTAATAAATTGTTTTCCTACACAATCATGTAGCCATAGTGCAGATTCATGAATAAGGAATTACTTGTGTTTCGGTGGGGGAGTTATCTCATGTCGAGGTTCCATACGCTATAATGATATGTTTTTGATGTACAGGTGATAACCATGATAATTATCTCTCGTGGTTGCTAGGGCAATGGGAAACCCTCTTGAGCTGTGCTCTTGAGGTTTACTGATGCCCTAGCAGCCACTCGAGGTGATTACACCATGGTTATTACCTGTACATCAGACATTATCCTCTATGTAAAACTTATATAAGACTTGCTCTGAATAGCTCCAGAATATTTAACATAGAACCCCAGTTCTACCAGAATTAAATCCCCAACATCTCCATTCCTACAATACCAACAATGAAATTATATAGTATTTTCAAACATATGCTCAATAATCAGGCCCTTTTTTCCTGTCAGTTGCATTTAAAGCATAAATGTTCAAGCATTTGTTTCTCTCATAATGATGTCGCCATTTTAAACTATGGTTCTAATACTTAAAAAAAAAAAAAAACATTTTTAGCCAGATTTAACAGTGCCCTGTCTGATTATGGGGTAAATCATCAGTGTTACAGATAGTTTTGTTGGCTCCTTAGCAGATCAGTACAAGAAGGGCCAAGGTACAGAACTCGGCTGGGCTATCCAAAAGCCTCCTTCCTACTCACTGTCCTTCTAACTGCTCATCCAAGTCTTCATGGTGGAAATTCTCTGGTGTGTGTGTCGGAATTCTGTAGCAGTCTTTTGGGTCCATTTTCCTGCATCTTTGGTGTCATTAGATTGGTAGGCTTTAACTCCATATTGAATGTGGAGATGTGCTGGAGCCAGTAATGAGTGGGCAATCTCCAAACTGCGTAGCTGCTGCCCGATGCCATCGAACTGCTTTCGCCTGTTGTGGGTTGCAAAGACCCAGTCCAGGAATAGGTGCACATCCTGACCCTCATGCTACAGGGGATGATTAGCTTGTGCTGTCGCAAGGAGAATATCCCATATCTCCGGTCCTGCCGTGACCAACATGATGATGCGTGGTTGAGGAGTGTTGGTGCGAGAGGAACGATGATTTATTTGGTAAGTCTGCTGCAGGTCAGAGTCCTGCCAAGTACCCCACAGCTGTAAGGATTCTCTTACTCAGGTACGCAGGAATCAGAGAGTGTTGTCCCCTCTACACCTTCCTGTTATCCGGCCAATATGCACATTCATTGCCCTGGCTCAGTTCTCTAAGGTGTCAAGCTTTCAGCAAGGTGGAAATTTTCCTGTGTTAGTTTATTCACTGTGGACAGAGTTTTTATGGGTCATTTGTCTGCTTCTTTGGCAGATGAGGCAGCAGCTTCAGTTTTGGCATCCTGGTTACCCATTCGTTCTAGGATATGTTCAATCTTCTGATCCATGTCCTAGACTGCTTTTAGGACAGTATCCCAAGGAGGAGATTCTTCCATTGGTTGCAAGCCACTAGGTTGTGAAGGGCCTGGTATTTCATTTGTGGCCTGTTGCAAAGCTGTCCCAGATTTTTGATCTGCACCTCCCCCGCCTTTAGTGCATCCCGTGGTGTTGGTTTTTCACTGAGAGTCTTGTCACTTAACTCTGTCTAGTAATGTATTCACAGTTTGAAAGTCTACAAT
The DNA here is from genome assembly GCA_016271365.2 of Neoceratodus forsteri. Classification (NCBI taxonomy): domain Eukaryota; kingdom Metazoa; phylum Chordata; order Ceratodontiformes; family Ceratodontidae; genus Neoceratodus; species Neoceratodus forsteri. The sequence continues at coordinate 811,083,294 of CM057453.1, forward strand.
AAAAGTTGTTTTTAAGTTTTAAGTTCTGATGTGTTGAGCTGAAGTGAAGCATGTCCTCTGTCTAGCGCCCAATCTCTTTTGTCCCAATCCAGTAACCTGCAGATCTGGGACAGGCAGGGTGTCATGTTGCACTTGCAGTGTGCAATACCACTTCAACTCCCCACAGGAGGTGCTCAAGCACTGGCAGTATAGCCTAGAGGTTAGAGGAATGAGGTGTGAATGAGCTTGGTACATCCAGCAGACCAGACCTGAGTTTGATTCTCACACACTCCACTTGCATACTGTGTGACTCTGAGCAAGTCACTTAACCGCCCAGTGCTCCCAGGTCACCCCTGAAGACAGGCATTTGTGCCTAGTGGGCCTTACCTGGTTACCAAAGACTAATATACATAAAAAACCTATCCCTACCCTATTCTCCAGAAGAGTTGGTGAGTGCTACCTCCTGAGCACTCTCCAGACAGAAAGAGCCCATTGTAGTAGGACAGGGTAGTGGCACAAACCCATGTTGCCCACATGGGAACATGATACTTCTCTGTTCCAAAACAAAAATCAGCCAACTCCAAGTTCAAAGTTTCAAAAAACATCTAGATTTCATTCAGCAAATTACTTCAAGCATTGACCATGTCAGTGGAGTACCACCCAACATTTAACCCTCACACAGGCTTCAGCAGGGTGAACATGGTCCACCTGTTTTACAGAAAACACATATAGTATATTTAATACTAGTGTACTTAGTTACATACTGTGGGGACGTTGTGCAAGCTCTTAATGTTATATACATTTAATTTCTTGTCAAAATAACATAATTAAAGCTGGCAAGCAGTGTCCATAGGCCCAAACAGACACCTGAAGCTTATTTTTTTATCTGAAAAGCCCTTGCTTATATCCTGAGTTTTGTTGTTTCAAGAACAATTCCAGTCTACATATTGCCTACAAAAATTTACACAAAATTCAGAATCATAAATGTATCCCATATCAGCCCAGTAAGTTGTTTTAAAACATCACAAAGAGAGATTACTGTAGCCAAAAAGATGCTTATAATACAACTTTCACCTTAAGTGACCAATGTTTAAGTCTAACCTAATGGTGACAATACGGTCTCTTGTGATATTACATGTACACATAATAGTGAGTGTAACCCCCAGGCAGCTAGTATGCTCACCCCCCATTAAATATCCAGAAAACACTGGTGCCCATATACTGGCATACCAATTTACTTTACTAAAAGGCCTTGGTGTTAGGATGTATACCTGGCTCATTTTCTAGAGAAAGAGAGGGTTGGGGGTACAGAAACATACAACATGAACCCTGTGTAAATAACACAACCCAGGTCCTGGGTGGAGGCTTCTAGGCTAGCTCTAACCTGCTGAGTGGGTCCCAGTAAATCCACACAACCAGGAGCAATAATCGGAATGTCCATAACAGTGACTGGGATTGTGCAGTATGCCTTTATTCAACAGATGGAAAGTAAAAGCAGTGAACCCCCGAGGGTCGGTCCAGGCTGGGCAGGTACAATTCATAAACTTTCCTTGCATGCAGTACAGTTCATGAACAACAACAGAACAATCTTCTTCCCAAATTCTGAAAAGGTGCATTAGTGGACCCCTGGCCATGCACATGAACATCTTTCTTCCCATGAGTGTCATTTAGTGAACCTAAGCCACACACTCAGAACTCTTTTTGAACATAGGTACAATATGTGAAACTCAGCCACACACCTCAACCTGCAGCTTGGCCCTTGCTCAGATGAAAATACTGGTGCCCTTTACGAACCCTGAAGCCCTGCCTTGTAAGCACTTAGATGGCATTCCTCACACCCTTGGCCCCAACCCACAGTCTCTGCCATTCTTCAGGGTTACACCATTGAAACCCCCATTCCCCACTGAAATGCTAGCGGTCCCACACTTCAACTTGTCACAGACTGGGGTGACCAGAGAATAAACTGCATTCACTGGAGTACACAGTTTAATTTTACTTTACTCACATGGATGAGACTAGGGGCACTGATAGGTGCGATCCAGCCTTATCTATGGGCACACGTACCCCAGGCTATCTAATCCCCATAGAAATGTGTGATCTAGTCTCCTAGAACAGTACTCACAGAAGTTGTCCCATCTACAGGACATGGAACAACGAAAAAACAGGAAAATACTCTCCTTGGTAGCTGGTCAAAACAGTCTCTTTCAGGTCCTATCCAAGGCAGCTGAAAACACCACAGAACATTCAGGGCATTGCCCCTTGGGTCCACTGAGAAGAAACAGTTCCTTCCACTTCACAGGAGTAGAAATCAAGAAATCCTGCTGTAGCATTGTCTCCACCACTTCAACTGGAAGCTGCAAATGACACTCCACTAGGGTAAGAAATCCTGGGCCTTATCCTCGAAGCCCACTGGCAGTCCTTCTGCCACACTCACCTCCTCACTCCTCTACACACTCCTTCGAACTCCAACTGAAACTGAGCATTCTATGCTCCCCAGAGCAGCTATCCACAGAGTGTGGCTTATGCTGCTGTGAGAGTTCTAAATGACCTAATCATTCCTCCCTCAGGCTAGCTGAGTAAAAATGATGTCATTATGTAAGGAGCCCTTAATGAGCTCCCTACCAGCTGCCTGATGCCTTCCTAACAATAATACTGATAGGATTCTAGTAACCCCAGGTGACTGGGTGGTTACATGAGCAAAACCACTCCTGCTATCTTGTAAGAAATTAGTGCTCATTGCAAAACATGACACTTCAAAAGTGTTTCAATACGACTTTTTTTCTCTTTAAATAATGCATAAAGTATACAGGTTACCTGGGCTTTAATGCTTGTTATAATATTCCTGGATCAAGGATAAAGTAGACAAAACAAGAAAAGCAGTCTGTTCAAATGTCAAGCATTCCATCACACTGTTTATTTAAAGAGCTAGTGGAACCAAAACAGACAGGAAAATGATACACATTTTAAGAAGTACAGTAGTCAGTTGTTAACTGTTTTTTCCAAAGTATTTTTCTTTTTCCATTTGCTCATTAGAAAGTTTTCTAGGGGGTGCTAGAGAGCCAATCTCCAGGCAGGAAGCTTCCTGTGAGCACCTACACTTCAGCTCTAATTTGGCAATAAATATCACCTCTTAAATCTAAAGAACTTTAAATCAATTTAGTGACTCATCTGCAGGAGTTCAACAGCTTTCATTGAGCCTAAATTCAAATCCGCAGCAGTGTCATTGGAGTCAGCTGCCATCTGGAACTAGTACTAGCAGCCTCCAACCACACTTGGCAGTCTCAGCCAAAGCCTCTGAGAGACCAGACTGTGCTTTCTTGGACAAATCCAGAATAGATTGCCACAGTGACTTCTGGTACTGTGCTGCATATGCTTGATAGCTGGCCTGTCTAATTGCCAAGGAGGCAGACAGATACCCTTTTTTAACCATGCTATCCATTTTTCTACAATCTTTCTCTGGAGCGTGGGAGACTAAAGGCACTTTCGTTCTGTCACAAGCTACTGTTTATACCACTCCTTGATGATCAGAATGGGTGAACAGGAATTCAGCACCATCCCTATCAAGTTGATACTTCTTCTCCAACCTTTTATCTACAGGGGAGATAGAATGAGGAGTTTGCAGGATTTTAAAAGCATCCTTTTGAAAACGATAGATAGGGAGCAACAGCTTTTTTTGTAGGTGTGAGCCCCATCATTTCGAGGTATTCAGCCTTTTCATCATCTTTTACTGCTTCACTGGTGGTAGTGGAGGTCTAAAGCATCAACCATTTTCTAACAAAAGAAAAATGTGAAGAAAAATCATCAGTTGTTCCAGAAGGGGAACCAAATTCCTGTTCAGGGGAGACTTCTGGTTCAATACCTTCTTCCTCCTCCTCATACTCCTCATAGTCCTCAGACCCTAGGCATTCCTGGGTTGAGGGCTATGCAGAAGAGGTGGCTTGCTTAGATAAGGTTTGTCACTGGATAGGAGGGACAGGGACCGGTGCCAGCTCCTGTAAAGCTTGAATGACCTTCAGGGCTTGAGCAATTTCTTCAGGTGGAGGCATGAACACAGACTCAGTTAAAGTCCCCTTAGGCCGACTGGCAAGAGTTTCAATATGTTTTGTCTTTTTTGATTTTTTTTCAAAGGAACCAGGGAGTTAGCTGGTTCTGCAGGTCTTTTGCCTGGTGCACCCTTATCCGGGGTGGTAAGAACAGCATCTGCGGTTTCACCTGCTTGTTTTGAGGGTGTAGGCTGGTCTGAGCCTGTGGAATCCTTTTGCAACTTTTTCTGCAACCTCTCCAAACGTATTTCCACTGTTTAACGTGGAAAGGTTTTACAAATTTCACATTCTGCAGAAAAATTATCCTGGCCAAGGCAGACAACACACAAGGAGTGTTTGTCAGTTTTGGCAAAGACTTCCCCACACTGGGTACAATTTTTGAAGCCAGGTTCACTGATTCTCTCCTTTGGTTTATCTGACATAATGTAAATCGATAGAAAAAAGAAACCGTAATAAGATTTTTAAAACTTTAAAGTTATTTTTTTTCGGTTTATGGTCGATTCCGGAACTGATGAAAGTTCCGATAAGAACTGAGAATTGGTACCAAACTATTGGTTGCTTTTTTTACAACTTATCAGTAAATTTTAAAATAATATATATAAACTAAACAACGAACTAACTGGAGTTTTAGATTAAAAAAACTCCGGAAATAGAGGCAAAAGCTTGGTTCCCCAGCGGTTATTCCGAACCGGGAGAACCGAGAACATACGACCATACGAAAATTGCCAACAGATAAAGGCCTAGTGGTCTATCAAGTCTGCTAGAATGTGCAGCTAGCACCCCTTATTTTGCAGCTGCCCCCATCCCACCATTCCCCTCTCTTGTCCCTTCCCCTTGCCCTGTCCCAGCCCCTTTTGAAGCAGTCCACTGTTCTACTCGATACCACTTCTGCCAGTAACGCATTCCACCCAGCTACCACCCTCTCTGTAAAAAAATGTCTTCTCATCTCCCTCCGGAACCTTCCTCCCTCCAGTCTCATATCATGGCCCTGGGTGTCCCTCCCCTCCCTTACTTTGAGCAGCCCTCCTTACCTGTCTTGTTTATTCCTTTCATGTACTTGAAGGTTTCAATCATATGCTCCTGTCCCTCCTCTTCTCCAGCAGTACATGTTCAATTACCTCAGCCTCCTCTCATATGGGCAGGTCCCCTGCCCCTTGATCATCTTTGTCGCCAGTGCTGCACCCCCTCCAGATACGGGTGCCAGTGCTGCACACAGTACTCCAGGTGTGGTCTAACTAATGATCTATACAGTGGCAGAATCACCTCCCCAAAGATATACTCCTTGCAGTACAACCCAGCATTTTGTTGGCCTTTGAAGCTGCCTTCCTACATTGTGCCGAGTTGTTCATTGACCCCGTGATGAGCACCCCCAGATCCTTTTCCCTCCTCTGTCTCAGCTAGCTGCACTCCCCAGCTGGTAACTCCTCCTTGGTTTTTCACCCCCAAAATGCAGCCCTTGCACTTTTGCCATTGAACTCCAGTTGCCAGGTGTCCGACCAGGTTTCCAGCTTTGCCAGATCATCCTGGCACTTGCCATCTCCCTAGATCATCCACCACTGCTCCCATCTTGGTGTCGCCAACAAACAGACTGGTCTTGCTCTTGATGCCCATTGATATGTCTGCATAAATATCCCAAACAACACTGGTCCCAGCACTGAGCCCTGTGGGACATTGCTCGTCACTACGCTTGAGGATGAGAGCTCCTCACCCACCACCACCCTCTGTTGCCTTCCTGAAGTCAGTTCCTCACCCATCTCACCAGCTTTGCACCCACCCCTGTGTCTTCTAACTTACTTCCCAGCCTCCCATGTGGCACTGAGACAAATGCCTTACTGAAGTTCAGGTATAGGACATCCACTGCATGACCCTGTCCAATTGCCTAGTTACCCAGTCATAGAGCTTCACCAGGTTAGTTTGGCAGGATCTGCCACTTACAAAGCCTTGCTGTCTGCTGTCCTGTAGCCTCTTGGCCTCCAGGAGGGCCATCAGCCTCTTCTTCAGGATAGTCTCCATCAACCTACCCACGATGGATGTGAGGCTCACCTGTCTGTAGTTCCTCAGTTCATTCCTGGGGCTGCACTTATGGAGGGGGGCACCACGTGAGGCTATCCTCCAGTCCTGAGGTATACACCCCTGGGTGTGGGAGGCATTGAATAGGGCTTGCCCTGGAACAGGGCTGCTCTTGGCTCCCCACGGTCAGACGGCACCTAAGCAGCCACTGACCGAGACCAGAACCCCCGGACAGAACTCTCCACAAGCTGCTTGCCCTTGAACAGGGCTGCTCTCGAGTCTACAGTCGGATCGGGTACCCAAGTAGCGTTTAACGAGACCAGGACCCCCGGACAGAACTCTCCACAAGCTGCTTGCCCTTGAACAGGGCTGCTCTCAGCTTCCCACGGTCGGACGGCACCTAAGCAGCTGCCGACCGAGACCAGGACCCCCGGACAGAACTCTCCACAAGGTACGGTGGCAGAACAGCCAATCAGATCACAGATGCTTTTTGCTAACCCACTCCGATTGGCCACAACCTTCTCCTTGTCTTTTGCCACCTGGCACTTCAAATTCTAAATTATAAAAGTTTGTCTAAGTTGCTAAATCTTTTAAGTTAAGAACTGTACTGCTGTGTAACAAAAATACTGTTTAAGCTAGATACAAGTGATTACACCTCCTATGTGTCTCTCTGGCCCTGTCCACACTACACCAGAGCCACCTCTGTAATGTTACAGGGGTCCAAACCATTACCGCAATGGTTTGCATTTATACCTGATGTGTTGAAGGCATTTCCATAACACGTTGTCAGAAACCACTCGTGAGGTGGTTTCAACAAAGGTTACGGACGGGATCCGCCGCTGTACCATTACTGACTGTAGTGTGGACACATGAGAGTGATCCTCTGCAGTGCCCGTAACGCAGCGTGAGCTGCATTGCAGAATTGGGTGCCGCCGTAACGGTCACCTGGCTCCGGCAGTGTGGACCGGTGGTACTGGTCCCGTACCAGATACTGCCACAGTGTGGACACACTGTACCACTCCCCAGCCGTAATGGTTTGTATCCGTTACTGGGTCGGAGCGGCGTAGTGTAGACAGGGCCTCTGTCTCCTGCAACCCACACCCCTCCAGACTAGCTCATTAACTTTGGTGCCTAAACCTCTTTATTTCTTTTGTCTTGCTAATTCCACCCCACTGCTAAACTCTGGCTACCCACTCCCGAACTCTTATTTAAACTAATTTTCTTTCTTTATCCCCTCAGCTGCTTGCCCTTGAACAGGGCTGCTCTCAGCTCCCCATGGTCAGACGGTACCTAAGCAGCCACCAGCCGAGACCAGGAACCCCAGACAGAACTCTCCACAAGCTGCTTGCTCTTGAACAGGGCTGCTCTCAGCTCCCCATGGTCAGACAGCACCTAAGCAGCTGCTGACCGAGACCAGGACCCCTGGACAGAACTCTCCACATGGTACGCAGCAGTGCAGCCAATCGGATCATGGGTGCTTCTTGTTAACTCCGCTTTGATTTGCAGGACCTTCTCCTGTCTTTTGCCACCTGGCACTTCAAATTCTAAACTGTAAAATGTGTCTGAGTTGCTGAATCTTTTGTTAACAACTGTACTGCTGTGTAACAACAATACTGTTTAAGCTAGATACAGGTGATTACATCTTCTTTGTGTAACCTTCTCAAATGGGGTTCCCAAAAGACTTCCAGAGCTTGTTTGAAATGCTCCAAGCCTGAATGGTGTTTGGCATTTAAGCCATTTATCAGTGAGTGTTTTAGAGCCTCTGGTACTGTCTTTAAGAGCTGTCTGCTTGCAGACATAATTAGTTTGTATGGGGGACTGTGTTTCTTTGATTGAGTACCACTCGAGCTGCTGCCAATTCACTTCATTTTGCAGTCACTAGGAGTGCAAAGGGAACCTATCTGAAAGATGTAACTGTTTGCCAGAAATCATTTAGAGTAATAATGAAATTACAGTTTGTCTAACCTGCTTTGCAGTCAGAACTGTGTCTGCTAGTTCCCATTCTGGTTTTGAACTGCTGAACTGGACCAATCAGTGTGGGGTAAGCTAGCTCTAAAATGGTGCCTTGACGAATCAGAACTTGACTCATAATCTGAGCCAGCCACAAGAGGATTGTATGGGCAGTGACTCTGGGAGATGTAGTTTAGACTTCAGTGCCTTTTTGGACCAACAGCAGCAGTCTATTGTGAGTGACAGCCAATCCAGTCAAGAACTGGGAGGAACTCAAAGGAAGTGCCCGGTTTTGTCTGTTGGAGTTTCAGTTTAGCTCTGGAGTGAAGGGGAAAGAAACCCTGTGCTCCTTCAGTGCACAGTTTCAGTCAAAAAACGTGTGTAAGGCCCAGAGTTCGGTCTGCAGCTTGTGTAACAGCTTGTTGGACTGAACTCCTGTGAAAAGAATCAAAGGATCTCTGAAGAGTAGAAACCAGGCTCACCCTGTAGAAGACTGGAGAAATTGTTGAATTGCACTCGGTCTGTCAGGAACTGAATCTGCTGTGTGTTCTCCCGGTATTGTGCAGTAATTGCGATCGGACAGAAGCAGCCTGCCTGGTATAGTACTTTCTTTTTACCATATAAATGTGTGAAGAGTCTCGTGGAGCTCAAGATTAGCCCTGCTGACATTGAAGGACCCTATCTTGTTTGGAGGTCGTGAGTACTAATTCAGGGTCGCTCCCTGTTGAATTGCCACATTAAATCCAAATGGAATTACTGTACTGCTGACTGTTTAATTTTTCTTTTCATCTGTGAAAGGGCCCTCACCAGCTGCCACGGTTTGGACTAGCCACTAGGGCTTGGGTACCCAGGACAGTAACTGATAGGGATAGGCCTGTGCACAGAGCCATAGGTAGATTATTAGAGTGATAAGCTAATTAACCTGATTTCCCTGTCCTTGTTATATCCCCAAATAAATCAGAGCTGCTTGTTTCAGCAAAGTTATACTGCCTGAGGTATTTGTCTATGTTAAAGTACTGTACTGTGATTGTTGCACTGTATCTCATTTCACAGGAGGTCCCAGTGCCGAACCAGTCCTGGGGGTAAGTGTATACTGTGAAGGTAATTCTGATATATTGTGTGGGCCACTAGTGGGAAGAAAGGGTTGCAGTGTCCCAGAGGGCTGTGACCAAGTTAGTTTAACTATTGCAAACCCTGACCTCTGGGTGGAGGCACCCGCCATTGGATCCAGGCCCCTCAACCTGTTAGTGGCAAATCAGGCAGGGTAGTAGCCCTGGGATAGCGCCATCTAGGGGTTACATCTTGAGGCTCACCGCTGGGATTGTGTGTCCTCTAGTGGCCATATTTATGAACCACTGTTAAGAAAAAATGGGTACCCCGACAGAAGTGGCTGTGCACCGCTGGTGGAGTGTGTACTGGGGAGGAGATCGACCCCCAAAATGCTATGCTTATCCTGGACATCCCCTGGGTATCAATACGGACACTGTGCAGGGAGTACTTTCCAAGGTGGAAGGTTTACAAACCCTGTGGTGGTGGGTCGGCATGCTAATCTGCTCACCCACACTTTCCTGGCCCTAGTAGAGTTTAAGGATCCCATAGATAGCTCCAAAGTGCCACAGACCATTACCCCAGAGGGAGCCCTCACTGCTTGGAGAGTGATAACTAAGGACAGTAAAGACCGGGGAATCAGCCCCACCACTATCTGAAACTTTTGAGGAGAAATTTGCTGAATGGTTGCTGGGAGAGGGAAAACTGTGGAGGACTTGAAGAAACTATTCTTGCCACCTGGGGTGTTCCTCCCCAACACCCTCTCCTGCTCCAGTGCCCGTAATGGTGGCTGAACCAATGCAGACTCCTATTTCTGCACCTGCCATTAGTCACGACTCTTACCGAGGTTGAGGATCTTCTCTGGCACCTCCCCACCCCCAAGGGGAGGATGACTGGGAGACCTGGATAGACTATGTTGCCCCCAAGTGCTAGAATGGCAATGCTCGGAAGCGAGCTAAAGAGGGTTAGTGAGAGCCTCCGAGGTCCTGCCCTGGCTACCATCCGTGCTAAACGGGCCAGTAACCCTGAAGCGACTGCACAGGCCTATCTTGAGGCCTTGGAGAATGTGTATGGAGCCCAGATTCTGATGAGGACCTATGGTGGAGAGTAAGAAATGCACAACAGTACCAAGGGAGTTGTTGTCTGTGTATGTATCTCGGCTGGAAAATTGTTGCAAGAATGCCTCAGAAAGGGTAGTTTGCCAGCGATTGAACTGGACCCGAACCAGGCTGGACAGGATCCTAAGTCTGCCCCTTCTCAGAACTGCTGTTGCTTCAGTTACGCCTGGCAAATCGACTGGAATCCCCACCTCCTCATGATGAGTTAATGAGAGAAATTCGAGGAGTTGGAGAAAAAGGCGACCTCGGGAGGGACCTGCACCAATAGCTGCGGCTATGACCCGAGTGACTGAGGTGACCCATCAAGTGAAGTTCAGGGGCAGAGGTTGGCAGTCAATGAGTGCTCTGACAAGGAAAAGATATGCCACAATGGGGCTAACTGTTGAGAGAGATCCGGAATTCAAAAACAGTCCTTTATGAAGGCCACGCCTGCAAGTACGGGCCCTGACCTATATCCGACTGCATCTGCTATAGGGGTGGGGTACCCACCCATGTATCTCCTGCTGATAACAGCTCCAAACTCAATTCCTTGACCATGGAAGTGGAGAAACTGACGAGATGTCTCCAAATGCTTATCACGCCAAGACAGAGATGGCACCAAGGTTTCCAGTTAGTAATACCCCGCCCTGGCTCCCAGTGTGGCGCCTGCCAGCTCAAACTCCAGAAAGTATGTTTTGCTATAATTGTGGGAAGGATGGGACATGAAAAGGGAATGCCAGTCCCAAAAGACACTGACAAAGTTGCATATAGGCTACAAGGAGAGCTTCGAGAACAAATCAGTGGTTAAGAGGTGCACAAAATGATCCCAGTGAGGGCACCAAAATGCTAATTCACGTCCTTTTGGCAAGGTCAGTTGCCCAGGCCCCCACTATCGCCTCTCCAGACTGGTCCAGAATAGTGGGTCCCTCCATGGAGACCACTGTAAAGGTGAATGGAGTGTCTACAAGAGCTGTATTAGACAGTGGCCCCAAGTGACAATTATGTTCCAGGATTGGTATCAGAAGCATTTGTCAGACGTCACCTTACAACCATTAGAAGGACTGCATGTTGGGGGTTAAGTGAGAAGGCCTACCCCTATTCCGGTATATCCGAATTTGGCTGTCTTTCCCCACCTCCATGGCTGGAGTGGCCGAACAAGTAGAGACCCTAGCCTTAGTGTGTCCCCCACTGGACTGTATGATGGTGTCCCTTTGTTGATTGGAACAAATGCTCATATGTTCGGAAGGCTGGCACAGTTGTGTTATGAAAACAGGGTCAAAACTAGTAGAGCTTTAAGAGTTCCAGCTTTAATTAAGAAGGCCTATGAGGCACAGAGAGATGCTGAAAAACAGAACCAGAGGAACCGGTCGGAATTGTATGGAAGAAGGATCCTGAGTCTCTGATCCTGGCGCCAAATGCCCAGTGTACCTTACAGGAGAGGTCCGTATCAGAAAGGATGTTATGAATAAAATATTAATGTTGGATGCACCAGGCGATGGAAAATTGCCAGAGGGACTGCTTGGTCAAGCTTCTGAGTATTTTGCCCGCTAGAGCCCATGCTTATGCCAGAAGGGTAATGGTCCAAGTTCATAATGTGTCTGAAAGAGACATTCGAACAATAGAGGTTGCATCCTGGCTAATGTGCATTGTGCAGACACTGCAGTGCTACCCAGCAGCAAGAGTTCGAGGAAGAATGACAGAGTAACGCCTGACTTGTTTGATTTCGGCGACTCCCGTTGCCAGCTGAATGGAAAGTGAGGATCAGTGAGAGCTTGCCCAGAGAGCCAGGTGTTTTCTTTAAAGGAATGGGACGAGGATGCGTGCAAGGAGCTGAGCACAATATCCGCTGCATGACGAAGACCATTTCGTGAGAGGTCTCGACGCCTGGCACCTGCTGACATAGATGATGAGACAGCATCTGCAAGAGATGTTAGCTGCTGGTGTAATACAAGAATCCAGAAGCCCTTATGCTTCCCCATTGTGGTAGTGAGGAAAAGAATGGGACAGTAAGGATGTGTGTGGATTATCCACCTTAAACCGCGGACTATCCCTGATCAGTACACAATGCCCCGCATTCAGGATGCTTTGGACTGCCTAAGCAGGAGCAAGTGGTTCTCTGTGTTGGATCTCCGCAGTGGGTACTACCAGATCCCGATGGCCCCAGAGGACCGTGAGAAGACAGCCTTTATCTGTCCGCTTGGCTTCTAATGAATTCATGAGGATGCCTCTAAGGATTTCAGGTGCCCCAGCCACTTTTCAACGATTGATGGAGCGTGCAGTGGGGGACATGAACTTACTAGAGTGCCTGGTATACCTAGATGATGTTATTGTGTTTGGCAGCTCACTGGAGGAACATGAGAGCAGATTATTTAAGGTATTGGACCGACTGGAGGACTTTGGCCTTAAACTGTCCATTGATAAGTGTCAATTCTTTCAAACATCAGTAAAGTATGTGGGACACATAGTATCCACCGAGGGAATAGAGACCGACCCAAGTAAAGTTGAGGCCTTGACCACCTGGCCACAGCCCAAAAATCTAAAAGAACTGCAAAGATTCCTGGGATTCTGTGGTTATTATCGGCGCTTCATCAAGGACTATTCAAGAGTGATCGTCCTTTACTTAACCTTACCAAGGGTATCCCCAACCCACAAAAATACCAAAAGTCAGCGTCCCTCAAGACTGAAAGAGTGTATTTTCATCCAAGTGAAGTATTTGGGCCCGCTGGACTCCTGATTATGAGACTGCTTTTCATGAGATCATATATCAACTTACCCATGCTCCAGTGCTGGCCTATGCCGATCCAAGAAAACCTACGTCCTGCAAACTGATGCTAGCTTGCAAGGGTTGGGGCTGTGTTGTACCAAGAGCACAGAATGGCCTGAGACCAGTGGCCTGCCAGTAGAAGCCTGACCCCATCCGAAAAGAACTATCCTGTACATAAGTTAGAGTTCCTAGCTTTGAAGTGGGCAATTGTTGACCAATTCCATGAGTACTTGTATGGGGCTAAAATACTAGTAAAACTGACAATAATCCTTTGACCTATGTGCAGCCCTCAGCTAAGTTGGATGCCACTGGCCATAGGTGGCTTTCTGCATTATCTACATATGACTATGTCTCGAATACCGAGCAGGTCTGAACCACATAGATGCTGATGCTCTCTCCGGAGCCTGTTCCCCAGAATGATTAGGTCCGATTGGCAGAACCTGACATTCGGGCACTCTGCCGAAGTTTGAGAGGGAGGAACAAATGTCCCATGAGCAGTGGACTGCATGGTGGATTGCTTGGGACCTCTGAGAATTGCATACCTGCTGCTTATTGCCACTTTTCTGCAATAGACATTGGTGCACTGCCTCAGCTGGACAATGACAGTATTCGCATGGCTCAATCCGCGATCCCATGATCAAAGCAGCTTTAGAAGCCCTCTGCAGGAAAAGATGTGTCCAAATTACGCCCACTGATTTGAGAACTGCACTGTTATACAAAGAAGGTCCTAAGTTGAAACTGATCAATAAACTGTTATACAGAGAAACAGTAGACAGAGGGGGACAAGTAGACAAACAACAACTAGTGCTGCCCACTGCCTTCGAGACTCAGTACTGAGGTCCTTGCACAACCACAGGGGCACCTTGGTATAGACAGAACACTTGACTTGGTAAGATCCAGATTCTATTGGCCTAAGATGGGGGCTGATGTGGAGCAACACATTCGAACTTGTAGTCGCTAGCTATGAGGAAAGCTTTGCCCCAGAGGGCTGCCCCTTGTTAACATCACCACCAGTGCACCCATGGAGCTGGTCTGTATTGATTTTCTGAGTTTGGAGTCAGATCAAAGAAATATCAGTAATGTGCTGGTGGTCACTGACCATTTCACGAGATATGCCCAAGCTTTCCCACCAAAGACCAGAAAGCATCCACTGTGGCCAAAGTACTTGTAGAAAACTTTTTGTTCACTATGGGGCTCCACAAAGAATCCATTCTGATCAAGGGAGACTTTGAGGTCATCTGATCAAAGAGATGCTTTCTCTGTGGGGATGCGAAAGTCCAGAACCACTCCTTACCACCCCCAGGGGACCCACAGCCTGAACGTTTCAACCGCACTTTGCTAGATATGCTGAGGCACCCTGCACCCAAAGGACAAGCCTAGATGGAGCCAACAAATTAGCACCCTGGTACATGCTTATAACTGCACCAAAAGTGACCACTGGGTTCTCCCCTACCGCCTGATGTTTGGAAGAAAGCTCACTACCAGTAGATGTGTGTTTGGGGTCTCTCCTGATGGGTTCAAGCTGACAACTATTTACAGTATGTGCAAAAGCTAAAGGCCCAGCTAACTCATGCGTACCAACTGGCTCAAACCATGGCTGCCAAAAGAAATCTGGCCAACAAAGAACGGTATGATAAAAGGTGAAAGCACAGGAACTCCAGGAGGGAGATCGGGATTGCTAAGAAATCTGGGACTGCATGGCAAACACAAGATTGCTGACAGATGGCACCATCTCCCTCACATTGTAGTGGGCAAACTAGATGATCTGCCAGTGTACAAAGTAAGGCCTGAGAACAATTCAAAAGATGTAAAACAATGCATAGAAATAATTTACTGCCCATTGGACAAATCCTGATTGAGTCTGAGCCCCAGAAGATGCCCCTCTGGACCAGTGACTAGAGCATGCTAAGAAAAGATCAAGGAAGTCTGCACCTACAGAAGCAGAGTTAAAGTGTTCCCTGCACAAGTCCCAGTTGAGCATGACTGTCAGTCCATATCAGAAGAAAGTGAAAGTGACTTTGAATACTATCCTTCTTACGAACTGAGTCAATTGTTTCAGGGCAATCCTAGTCAATACTGGAGACAAAGCTGGCCTTCTAGACTGTCTAAGTCCTCAGCTTGATCCCTGGAGCCAATGCTCCCAGAAAGTGAAGTGCAAAGCATCAGATCAGATGAAATGGAATCATTGTGCACGGTTGAACTGTTTGAGCTTTCGGGAGGAAAATGATAGATTGGGGCAGACTGGTGATACACCAACAAGAAGAGTATTTTGAGTGCCCTGACAGTCCACTGCCAGTGTCCGAAAGCTCTCCATGCGAGCCAAATGTTGTGGACTCAGAAACTGTAACTCCTGGAGCTGAAAGTGCCCCAAGTTCTAGCCTTTCTACCCCATGGAGACTCCCTGACAAGTGAGGACAATGCTGAAAATGAGGCTCAGAGTGCAGAGACTGTAACAGTTCCCCCTAGAAAGACTGGTCGAGCTGTAAAGCCTGTGGTGCACCTCAGTTATGATTCACTTGGGAGGCCTGTGGACTTGCCTCTCAATGTTGTCCATAAAGGAGTGTATGTGTCCCCGAGCTCATTGCCCAAACTGAGCATCAGTGCTAACTCCAAGTTACTTGTGTTGCCCTCTAAGTATGGTGCCCTTGCCCCGTCCAGCCCCAAGGTAACTGATAGGGAAGGGCCCCCTCTCTTCAGGTTTCATGTACAAGAGGTAATAACTTGAGTTATGGTACAATGTGTATGTAATACTGTAAAGAGTGATGTACTGCAATGTTTCAGAAATGTGTTCTTGGTAAAATGATATATTGACTGATGATTACATGTCGCGAGCCTAATGCAAATGAATATGGTTGCAGTTGAAACTTATGGGTACTTGCTTGACGCTGGACGTCCAGCTTTCCCAGGCCAGGAAGGGTGTAACCCCTGCAAATGGGGGTTCCAAAAGACTTCCAGGAGCTTGCTTGAATGCTCAAACCTCGAATGGTGTTTGGCGTTTAAGCCATTTATCAGTGAGTGTTTTTAGAACCTCTGGTACTGTCTCTTTAAGAGCTGTCTGCTTGCAGACATAATTAGTTTGTATGGGGGACTGTGTGTTTCTTTGATTGAGTACCACTCGAGCCGCTGCCAATTCACTCCATTTTTGCAGTCACTAGGAGTGCAAAGGGAACCTATCTGAAAGATGTAACTGTTTGCCAGAAATCATTTAGAGTAATAATGAAATTACAGTTTGTCTAACCTGCTTCTTTGCAGTCAGAACTGTGTCTGCCTAGTTCCCCATTCTGGTTTTGAACTGCTGAACTGGACCAATCAGTGTGGGTAAGCTAGCTCTAAAATGGTGCCTTGGGCCAGATCAGAACTGGACTCATAATCTGAGCCAGCCACAAGAGGATATGTGGGCAGTGACTCTGGGAGATGAAGTCAGACTGCCACTTTTTGGACCAACAGCAGCAGTCTATTGTGAGTGACAGCCAATCCAGTCAAGAACTGGGAGGAACTCAAAGGAAGTGCCCGGTTTTTGTCTGGAGTTTCAGTTTAGCTCTGGAGTGAAGGAAAGAAACCTGTGCTCCTTCAGTGCAATTTCAGTCCAAAAAACGTGTGTAAGGCCCAGAGTTCCGTCTGCAGCTTGTGTAACTGCTTGTTAGGACTGAATCCGTCCTGTGAAAAGAATCAAAGGATCTCTGAAGAGTAGAAACCAGGCTCACCCTGTAGAAGACTGGAGAAATTGTTGAATTGCACTCGGTCTGTCAGGAACTACTTAGATCTGCTACGTGTTCTCGGGTATTGTGCAGTAATTGGAATTGGGATAGAAGCAGCCTGCCTGGTATAGTACTTTCTTTTTTACCATATAAATGTGTGAAGAGTCTCGTGGAGCTCAAGATTAGCCCTGCTGACGTTGAAGGACCCTATCTTGTTTGGAGGTCGTGAGTACTAATTCAGGGTAGCTCCCTGTTGATTGCCACATTAAATCCAAATGGAATCACTGTACTGCTGACTGTTTAAACTAATTTTTCTTTTCACTGTGTGAAAGGGCCCCTACCAGCTGCCACGGTTTGGACTAGCCACTAGAGCTTGGGTACCCAGGGACAGTAACTGGTAGGGATAGGCCTGTGCACAGAGCCATAGGTAGATAGTAAAATGATAAGCTAATTAATCTGATTTCCCCCTGTCTTTGTTATATCCCCCTAAATAAATCAGAGCTGCTTGTTTCAGCAAAGTTATACTGCCTGAGGTATTTGTCTATGTTAAAGTACTGTACTGTGATTGTTGCACTGTATCTTATTTCACAGGAGGTCCCAGTGCGGAACTAGTCCTGGGGTAAGTGTATACTGTGAAGGTAATTCTGATATATTGTGTGGGCCACTAGTGGAAGAAAGGGGTTGCAGTGTCCCAGAGGGCTGTGACCAAGTAAGTTTAACTATTGCAAACCCTGACCTCTGGGTGGAGGCACCTGCCATTGGATCCAGGCCCTCAACTTGTTAGTGGCAAATCAGGCAGGGTAGTAGCCCTGGGATGGCATCATCTAGGGGTTACATTTGTGCTCTCTACCTCCTGCAACCCACCCCTCAGACTAGCCCATTAACTCTGGCACCTAAACCTCTTTATTTCTTTTGTCTTGCTAATTCCACCCCATCCTAAACTCTGGCTACCCCTCACAAACTCCTCTTTAAACTAATTTTCTTTCTCTATCCCTCAACTGCTTGCCCTTGAACAGGGCTGCTCTCAGCTCCTCATGGTCAGATGACACCTAAGCAGCCATTGACTGAGACCAGGACCCTGGACAAAACTCTCCATAAGGTTTTTTGCCCTCCCACCCACCCATCCCTCCACTGATTAAATACTCTTTTCCCACTCACTTACTCACCGCCCTCCCATTGGCTAACTGACACCCTCTCTATTGGGCTCCAACTCTCTCAGGAGCCAATCGTTACCACCCTCAACCCTTAGCCTCCTCCCTCCTCCACTAAATTGCCTCAGCAGCTTGTGTGCTGCTCCACTCTAGAACCTGCAATTTCCCTACTGCTGGGACACGTGCCCCTCCTTGTTACTATATTCATCTGCCTCCTTCCCTCCCTTCCTCTCAAACATGCCATCAACCTTCCCCAAACCCCCCTCCCCTATCCTCTCAGACATCGTAAGGCCCCTCTACTCCTACTTATCAGTGACCATTTCTCACCTCGCCCTAGACTGTGCACACCTGGCCTCATGTCCCAGTCCCTTCCTCTTCAACCCCTCACTCTCCTGGTTAATTCTTCATCTAATCTCCCCCTGCCCAGCCCTTGAGAATCATCCGTGCCTGTAACCTAGGCAACGTTCACTCACTTCTTGGTGCATACAGCTGTTTGCACACTACCTAACACTCGCTGTCCTGCTCCTTGCAGCAGGTGACATACACCCGAACAATGGCCCCCAGTCAACACCTCCCCCTTCTTTCTCAACAAGCCCCTATCCCAACTCGCCCACCACCTCAATTCTCCCTGGAGGCCCCCTCCCACGTGGCCTGTGTCTCCTGCACCTAAATATAAGAAGCCTTGTCCATGAACTTGACTCTCTCCAGTCGCTCACTGCCCACTATGTGCCAGACATCATCACCCTCTCCGAAACATGGCTCAATAAAAGCATCTCCGATCCCTCAGTCGCTATCCCAGGCTATGCTCTGTTGTGTCAGGACAGAGCCACGAGAGGTGGAGGAGTAGTCATCTATGTAAACTCAGACTTGCACTACTCGGTTGTCTTAGCTAAGTCTGAACCAAAAACCTATGAACTTTTACTACTATAGCTGGCTCTCCCCTTCTCGCTCCCCATCTACATTGCTGGGATATACTGCCGGCCAGGCATGCCTGCCTCAGCTGTCACTGACCTCCTCATGCAAATCTCCACCCAAACCCCAACAGGGGAATTATATATTATGGGTGACTTTAACCACAACTGACTAGGTCCAGCCCTCAATAAAGCACGGACTGAAATTTCTGCACTAAATCTCTCACAAATCATAACCAAGCCCACCCGCCTAAACCCCAAATCTGGCAATCACTCACTCCTAGACTGGATTCTGACCACCCACCCCCACTGGGTCATTCCTGCAGGACTACTTCCATACTTGCTGAGTGACCATCACATTACATATCTAGTCAGCAAAATTCACCGCCCCAAATCCCCCCCAAATTTCTAGTCCAACGCTCATATGAATCCCTCAGTTTCACCCCCTTGTTAGATGACCTTGCCCTAGCAAGCTGGGCCCCCTCCCCTTCCATGGGCTCCATTGATGATGCCTTTCTGCACTTCAGAAATACATTCCTCAACGTCTGGGACACACATGTCCCACTGCATCGCTCAAGGGTACGTGGCAATCACCTGCCATGGATCACCCAAGAACTCATAGCATGTCAAATTGCCCAGGACAAAGCATGGCAAGCGCATAAATCTTCATGCCTCCCACATGACCTCTCCACATACCGTATGCTCTGCAACAAGTGTACCAGAGCTATACAACTGGCTAAAGCAAAGTATTTCAACAACTCCTTTCAGTCTAACTTAAATAACCCTTCCAAATTCTGGAAGGTCATTCACTACCTCTTCACGCCACCAGCTGCAAATCCTACTCTGCTCCTAAAAGTTGGCAATTCCCTTCTATCAGAACCAAAAGCAGCCATGACTGAGTTTAACACATACTTCACCACATGTGCGGCTACTCTTCTCTCTTCACTGCCCACTCCTGCACCTCTTGTACCCACAGCTGGTATAAATAGAACTACTAGCCCACGCACCTTCTCCTTCAACGACAT
Source organism: Neoceratodus forsteri (assembly GCA_016271365.2). Taxonomy (NCBI): domain Eukaryota; kingdom Metazoa; phylum Chordata; order Ceratodontiformes; family Ceratodontidae; genus Neoceratodus; species Neoceratodus forsteri. The sequence goes on from CM057453.1 coordinate 811,102,969, forward strand.
CTTGCCAGTGGCTGCCCTAGATGCCCTGCTATCTTTTAACCCATCAAAAGGTAATTCCCCATGTAACCCCTAGATGGCGCTATCCCAGGGGCTACTACCCCTGCCTGATTTGCCACTAACAGGTTGAGGGGCCTGGATCCAATGGCGGGTGCCTCCACCCAGAGGTCAGGGTTTACAATAGTTAAACTAACTTGGTCACAGCCCTCTGGGACACTGCAACCCCCCTTTCTTCCCACTAGTGGCCCACACAATATATCAGAATTACCTTTACAGTATACACTTACCGAGGACTGGTTCCGGCACTGGGACCTCCTGTGAAATAAGATACAGTGCAACAATCACAGTACAGTACTTTAACATAGACAAATACCTCAGGCAGTATAACTTTGCTGAAACAAGCAGATCTGATTTATTTAGGGATATAACAAGGACAGGGAAATCAGGTTAATTAGCTTATCACTCTACTCATCTACCTATGGCTCTGTGCTCAGGCCTATCCCTATCAGTTACTGTCCCTGGGTACCCAAGCCCTAGTGGCTAGTCCAAACCGTGGCAGCTGGTAGGGGCCCTTTCACACAAAAAATTAGTTAAACAGTCAGCAGTACAGTAATTCCATTTGGCAATTCAACAGGGAGCACCCTGAATTAGTACTCACGACCTCCAAACAAGATAGGGTCCCTTAATGTCAGCAGGGCTACTCTTGAGCTCCAAGAGACTCTCACACATTTATATGGTAAACAGTCACAGGCAAAAGTCACTTAATGGCAGCAGGATTCACTTGAGGCACACAAGCCTCTTCACACATTTATATGGTAAAACAGAAAGTACTATACCAGGCAGGCTGCTTCTCTATCGATCGCAATTACTGCACACATACCGGAGAACACACAGCAGATTCAGTTCCTGACAGACCCGAGTGCAATTCAGCTATTTTCTCCAGTCTTCTACAGGGTGAGCCTGGTTTCTACTCTTCAGATATCCTTTAATTCTCTTCACAGGGCCAGTTCAGTCCTAACAAGCAGTTACAACTGCAGACGGAACTCTGGGCCTTACACGCTTCCGACTAAAACTGCACACTGAAAAAGCACAGGGCTCCTTCTCTTCACTGTCAGAGCTCAACTGAAAAACTTCAACAGACAAAACCGGGCACTTCCTTTGAGTTCCTCCCAGTTCTTGACTGGATTGGCTATCACTCACAATAGACTGCTGCTGTTGGTCAAAAAGGCGCCAAGTCTAACTACATCTCCCAGAGTCACTGCCCATACAATCCTCTTGTGGCTGGTTCAGATTATGAGTCCAAGTTCTGATTCGCCAAGGCACCATTTTAGAGCAAGCTCCCCACACTGATTGGTCCAGTTCAGCAGTTCAAAACCAGAATGGGGAACTAGGCAGACACAGTTCTGACTGCAAGAAAGCAGGTTAGACAAACTGTAATTTCATTATTACTCTAAATGGTTTCTGGCAAACAGTTACATCTTTCAGATAGGTTCCTTTGCACTCCTAGTGACTGCAAAATGGAGTGAATTGACAGCAGCTTGAGTGGTACTCAATCAAAGAAACACACAGTCCCCCATACAAACTAATTATGTCTGCAAGCAGACAGCTCTTAAAGAGACAGTACCAGAGGTTCTAAAAACACTCACTGATAAATGGCTTAAACGCCAAACACCATTCAGGCTTGGAGCATTCAAGCAAGCTCCTGGAAGTCTTTTGGGAACCCCCATTTGCAGGGGGGTTACACCCAGAAGGGCTGGACCCCAAACTCCTCTACCTCTCCACCCCCGCCATAGCAACCCCACTTGCTAACCTCCTAAACAAATCATTTGCCGCTGTAGCAGTCCCCCCAGGCGTGGAAGCACGCCATCATCATTCCCCTCTCCAAAGGGGGTGCCCCCACCTCCACTTCAAACTACCGCCCTATCTCTCTCCTCCCAGCTCTCGCAAAACTACAAGAGCACCTTGTGCTTGCCCAACCTACTTCCTTCCTCGCTGACTCAAATTTCTTTTGGCGTACCAGTGTAAGTTCAGGAAGGGTCACTCTACCGCCTCCTCCCTGATAAGGCTCACTCACTCGATCCTATCAGGTATGGATAGTGGCCAGATCACCTCAGCCATCTTCGTCGACCTTGTGAAAGCTTTCGACACCGTCTCACACCCCGTACTGCTGTCATGTCTCTCTGAAGCATGGCTCTCTGTTGCTGCCACCAACTAGTTCAGCGCATACCTCTCTGACAGAACACAATCTGTTAGTTTCTGATGTCATATCCACCCCCCCTTCCCATAACTACCAGCGTCCCACAGGGGCTGGTGCTTGGACCCATTCTGTTCTCTATTTTTCTGAACAACCTACCACTCATCTGTTCTACTTCATCAATCCATATGTATGCAGATGATACCGTTCTTTTTTCTTCTGGCACCTCCCCGGAAGTGGTAGTATCTAACCTCCAAGCTGATTTCACCAAGGTTCAGCATTGGGTTAGCTCTCACCAGCTCTCCCTTAATGCTAAAAAAGCAGTCACTATGACCTTCAACACAAGACAACGACTGTCCAGGCTCCCCTCCTTTCCCAATTTCCGCACCCTGGATGGGCTAAAACTCGAGGATGTCACGTCATACTGATACTTAGGGGTATGGCTCGACAGACATCTATCTTTCTTGGACCGCATCAATGCTATCTCTAAAAAACTGCGACCCAAGCTCAGTGCCCTGTACAGGAACCATAGTAGACTCCCTCTAACCGTTCGCCGTGAGCTAGTCCAGAAGATGATACTCCCCTCCTTCGACTACTGCGGATATTGTCTACAGTATCGTGACAAAGTCCACCTAAGCAAGACTTGATACGCTGTTCAACGCCTTCTGCCGCTTTGCCCTTGATGCCCCATCTCTCACCCATCATTGTGACCTCTGCCGATCCCTGGGCCTACTGTCCCTAGCAAAGTGCCGCATGATGCACTGTGCTAAATTTGTCTCCAAGTACTGGCTAGGTGTCCCTCCAGCTTACCTCTCTACCATACTCTCAGCTGCCCCCACCCCCACTCACTCTCCTAGATCTCAAGACCCCGCCAATTATTGATCCGCAGGCGGAGGACTACAGTTCGACAAGCGGCCTTCTCACACCGTTTCCCAAGCTCTGGAATGATCTCCCCCCGCAAATTCACCACTCATCTTCTGCTCACTCCCTTTCCACTGCCCTGTCAAATTATCTCACTGTAAACTGCTCCTGCACCTAACTCCTTCTAGAGTGACTACCTACCCCCCCTCCCCACCCGCCTGACCAGCAGCAACATTGCTATTGCTACAGAAGCTGGCTTATTGGCCCAACCTTCACACTTATTGTCATGTGTTTCTTGTGTCTATGATTCAGTGCTAGCCCTTGTATTAATTGTTGTAATATCTAGCCTTTGTATTGCTAGTTACTGTGTTAAGTATATGCAGGGCCCCTGGTGTTCTCAAGGCAGAATTTTCTGATTTCTGCGGCAGGGCTCCTTGACTTCTGCGTCAGCATTTTCTGATTTCTGCGGCATGATTTATTCATTTCTCTGGCAGAATGCAGTCCTGTCATTGGCTAAATATGATGTGATGTCATCGATGACATCATATGCTGAGCATAGAGGAGGGCTTCAGGATAAACGAGGTGGGAAAGAAAGCCTGACACTATGAAAAAACAGTATATTTATAAAAATTCACCAAAAACAATGAATTCTGCGGCACTATATGTATTCTGTGGCATGATGCAAATTCTGCGGCAAATTCCGCAACCGCAGAACCGCAGAATTCCAGGGGCCTTGAGTATATGTTATTACACTCCTTTCTGTTAACCAAGTTGTTGCCATGAACTCGACTGTAACTACAGAATGTGGTGCTACTGTACAAGTTGTTAAATGTTATATTGTTCCTAATTGTGATAGTAGATGTTATTTTGTTCCTACTGGATAACCTGCGTGTTATCCCTTCCTCTGTAAACCCCCCCCCCATGGCGCACTGGGAGATGAGCAGCTTGTTGCCCAGTGTGCCTTTCCTAGTGAAACAATTCAATAAATAAATAAATAAATAAATAAATAAAAGAATGGGTCTGCCAAAGGTCCCATCAGGACCTCTGCCAGCTTCTTCAGTACCCGGGGTGGATGCCATCTGGGCCTGGTGCCTTGTCCACCCTCAGTGCCCTCAAACCCTCCAAACCCCTGCCCTCTATGATTTCCCCGTCCATCACCCCTTCCCCTGTTTCTGCCCTCCCTTCCCCATGGATATCACCTCCCTTCCTCTTAGTAAATACCAAGCAAAAGTAATCATTTAGCGCTTCTGCCTTATCACCCCCTGCTTCCACACACACCTTCCTAATCTTTACTATATGGTCCTTACAGCTCCTTTTCTCCCTGATGTACCCGAAGAAGTCCTTCTCCCCTTCTTAGTGCCCTGCACCAGCCTGAGCTCTGTAGACACCTTGACTGCCCTTACTGCCCTTGTCACCTCCTTTGATTCCTTCAAGTACTCCTCCCTGTCCTCTCCCTCCCTGTTATTTTGTACCTCCTAAAGGCAGCTCTTTTCCTCCTTACTTTTTTCCATGACCTCCTTGCTCACCCAGCTAGGTTTCTTTGCCCTAGCCTTCTTGCTCTGGGCCTTGCTGCAGGTTCTGGTTGCCTTCACTGTCCCCAGCTTTATGAACTGCCACCTCTGGTTAGTATTTTCATACTAGGTTGAATTCTGGCCAGGTACCCTTTACCATGTCCCCCATCCTCCCAAAGTCAGCCCTCCTGAAATTCAGCACCCTTGTGCCGAATTCCACTCCTTCCTTACCCATATCCAACATGAACCATACTGAGTGGTGGTCACTCCCTGTCAGCGGTTCTTCCACCCTCAGTCCCCTCACAAACTTCCATTTGCCAGCACGAGGTCAAGGGTATTCCCTAACCTGGTTGGTTCGATGACCATTTGCATTAGGAAGCTGGCCTGGAAGGCATCCAGCAGTACCTGCACCCATCTATTCCTGGTTGTTGGGGTACTCCAATCCACTCCTGGCATGTTGAAGTACCCCACGATCACCACACTACACTTATATAATACAAATAATACAAAAAAACTAAAAACTAACTTAACAGTTGACAAATTAACAAAAGATAAAGGCAGCAAATGAAAAAATATGTGAAAGATACTTAAGTTCTTTGAATTCAGCACGACAGAAATGACTGATGAGAAAAGCACTCCAAGGCATCTGTACTTGTCAGACGGGGAATGAAATCTGAAGCAGTAGAACACTGGCAGTTGATAAGGGCAGCATTTGAAAATTAGCATGAGCCAATGATGATTCCATCATTAGCATGCATTCTATCTCCAGGTAGCTCTACTTAAAGGGGTAACTGCAAGAGTTATGAATATTGGAGAATTCCTGGGGTAAGAAGTGGATTTCTGAAGACTATGTATACTTCCTCCTGTAGCAAGTTTAAAATAGAAATTCTGACAGACGGTTTTTTCTTTTTGTTTACATGCTTCAGTAGTATCCAAACTGTTGCACAAAACACAGATCACAATGTAAAATACAAATCAGTACCTCTCTGTGTTGCTACAGTAAAAAATGGGGATGAGATAAGTTCCATGATATCACCATAGCCAACTTTATCAGCAGACTTGCCAGTCTTCGTCCTCTTTCATACTCACACTTCCAAGGTATAGATCCAGCACATCTCTTTTTTCCTCAACTCCTTCTCCCAATCTCCCCCTCTCCTGGGTTTGATTATTGTCTCAATGCCCCCAAACCTGACAGAGCTCTCAGTATGTCCTACCTGAATGAGGTGATGTTCCGCTGATGAGTTCTTATTTCTGTTCCTAAAGTTGCTCTTATGTCCGCCTGTACATATTTTAAGAGGTCTGGAGGCCTTTCCCACATATTCTATAGTTTGCAGCATGGAAGAAAATGAGGCGTTAAAAAATTTAGAGGTAGACAATTACACTGTAATGAAACCAGCAGATAAGGGTGGGGAAACAGTGATTATGAGCAAGACAGGTTACCAAAACTCTTGCATGCAACTACTTACAGACGAAAATAACTCCACTCCACTCACAGGGGATACCATTGCAAGGATATCTGCAAGTATAAACAAAATAGCAACTTAGGCTGTTCAACTAAAACAGTTGGAGCAATGGGAAGATGATTTATTAATATACAAAAATCCACGTGTAACCCCTAGATGGCGCTATCCCAGGGGCTACTACCCCTGCCTGATTTGCCACTAACAGGTTGAGGGGCCTGGATCCAATGGCGGGTGCCTCCACCCAGAGGTCAGGGTTTGCAATAGTTAAACTTACTTGGTCACAGCCCTCTGGGACACTGCAACCCCCTTTCTTCCCACTAGTGGCCCACACAATATATCAGAATTACCTCTCAGCATACACTTACCCCCAGGACTAGTTCCGCACTGGGACCTCCTGTGAAATAAGATACAGTGCAACAATCACAGTACAGTACTTTAACATAGACAATACCTCAGGAAGTATAACTTTGCTGAAACAAGCAGCTCTGATTTATTTAGGGGATATAACAAGGACAGGGGGAAATCAGGTTAATTAGCTTATCACTTTACTATCTACCTATGGCTCTGTGCACAGGCCTATCCCTACCAGTTACTGTCCTGGGTACCCAAGCCCTAGTGGCTAGTCCAAACCGTGGCAGCTGGTAGGGGCCCTTTCACACAGTGAAAAGAAAAATTAGTTTAAACAGTCAGCAGTACAGTGATTCCATTTGGATTTAATGTGGCAATTCAACAGGGAGCGACCCTGAATTAGTACTCACAACCTCCAAACAAGATAGGGTCCTTCAACGTCAGCAGGGCTACTCTTGAGCTCCACGAGACTCTTCACACATTTATATGGTAAAAGAAAGTACTATACCAGGCAGGCTGCTTCTCTATCCCGATCGCAATTACTGCACAATACCGGGAGAACACAGCAGATTCAGTTCCTGACAGACCGAGTGCAATTCAACAATTTCTCCAGTCTTCTACAGGGTGAGCCTGGTTTCTACTCTTCAGAGATCCTTTGATTCTTTTCACAGGACAGTTCAGTCCTAACAAGCAGTTACACAAGCTGCAGACCGAACTCTGGGCCTTACATGTTTTTGACTGAAACTGTGCACTGAAGGAGCACAGGGTTTCTTTCCCTTCACTGCCAGGTCTAAACTGAAACTCCAACAGACAAAACGGGCACTTCCTTTGAGTTCCTCCCAGTTCTTGACTGGATTGGCTGTCACTCACAATAGACTGCTGCTGTTGGTCCAAAAGGCGCCAAGTCTAAACTACATCTCCCAGAGTCACTGCCCATACAATCCTCTTGTGGCTGGCTCAGATTATGAGTCCAAGTTCTGATTCGTCCAAGGCACCATTTTAGAGCAAGCATACCCACACTGATTGGTCCAGTTCAGCAGTTCAAAACCAGAATGGGAACTAGGCAGACACAGTTCTGACTGCAAAGAAAGCAGGTTAGACAAACTGTAATTTCATTATTACTGTAAATGATTTCTGGCAAACAGTTACATCTTTCAGATAGGTTCCCTTTGCACTCCTAGTGACTGCAAAATGGAGTGAATTGGCAGCAGCTCGAGTGGTACTCAAACAGAGAAGCCACAGTCCCCCATACAACTAATTATGTCTGCAAGCAGACAGCTCTTAAAGAGACAGTACCAGAGGCTCTAAAACACTCACTGATAAATGGCTTAAACGCCAAACACCATTCAGGCTTGGAGCATTCAAGCAAGCTCCTGGAAGTCTTTGGGAACCCCCATTTGCAGGGGGTTACACCCTTCCTGGCTTGGGAAAGCTTGGCGTCCGCGTCAAGCAAGTACCCCATAAGTTTCAACTGCAACCATATACATTTGCATTAGGCTCACACATGTAATCATCAGTCAATACATCATTTTACCAAGAACACATTTCTGAAAAAGCATCGTCACTCTTTACACAGTATTACACACACATTGTACCATAACTCAAGTTATTACCTCTTGTACATGAAACCTGAAGAGAGGGGGCCTTCCTATCAGTTACCTTGGGGCTGGACGGGCAAGGGCACCATACTTAGAGGGCAACACAAGTAACTGGAGTTAGCACTGATGCTCAGTTTGGGCAATGAGCTCGGGGACACATACACTCCTTTATGGACAACATTGAGAGGCAAGTCCACAGGCCTCCCAAGTGAATCATAACTGAGGTGCACCACAGGCTTTACAGCTCGACCAGTCTTTCTAGAGGAACTGTTACAGTCTCTGCACTCTGAGCCTCATTTTCAGCATTGTCCTCACTTGTCAGGGAGTCTCCTGGGGTAGAGAGGCTAGAACTTGGGGCACTTTCAGCTCCAGGAGTTACAGTTTCTGAGTCCACAACATTTGGCTGCATGGAGAGCTTTCGGACACTGGCAGTGGACTGTCAGGGCACTCAAAATACTCTTCTTGTTCGGGTGTATCACCAGTCTGCTCCAATCTATCATTTTCCTCCCTGAAAGCTCAAACAGTTCAACCATGCAAATGATTCCATTTCATCTGATCTGATGCTTTGCACTTCACTTTCTGGGAGCATTGGCTCCAGGGATCAAGCTGGGGGCTTAGACAGTCCAGAAGGCCCAGCTTTGTCTCCAGTATTGACTAGGGGATTGCCCCAAAACAATTGACTCAGTTCGTAAGAAGGATAGTATTCAAAGTCACTCTCACTTTCTTCTGGTATGGACTGACAGTCATGCTCAACTGAGACTTGTGCAGGGGAACACTTTAACTCTGCTTCTGTAGGTGCAGACTTCCTTGATCTTTTCTTAGCAGCGGCTCTAGCCACTGGTCCAGAGGGGGCATCTTCTGGGGGCTCAGACTCAATCAGGATTTGTCCAATGGGCAGTAAATGATTTCTATGCATTGTTTTTACATCTTTTGAATTGTTCTCAGGCCTTACTTTGTACACTGGCAGATCATCTAGTTTTCCCACTACAATGTGAGGGAGATGGTGCCATCTGTCAGCAATCTTGTGTTTGCCATGCAGTCCCAGATTTCTTAGCATACCGATCTCCCTCCTGGAGTTCCTGTGCTTTCACCTTTTATCATACCGTTCTTTGTTGGCCAGATTCTTTTGGCAGCCATGGTTTGAGCCAGTTGGTACGCATGGAGTTAGCTGGGCCTTTAACTTTGCACATACTGTAAATAGTTGTCAGCTTGAACCCCATCAGGAGAGACCCCAAAACACACATCTACTGGTAGTCGAGCTTCTCTTCCAAACATCAGGCGGTAGGGGAGAACCCAGTGGCATCACTTTGGTGCAGTTATAAGCATGTACCAGGGTGCTAATTTGTTGGCTCCATCTAGGCTTGTCCTTTGGGTGCAGGGTGCCTAGCATATCTAGCAAAGTGTGGTTGAAGCGTTCAGGCTGTGGGTCCCCTGGGGTGGTAAGGAGTGGTTCTGGACTTTCGCACTCCCCACAGAGAAAAGCATCTCTTTGATCAGATGACTCTCAAAGTCTCTCCTTGATCAGAATGGATTCTTTGTGGAGCCCATAGTGAACAAAAGTTTTCTACAAGTACTTTGGCCACAGTGGATGCTTTCTGGTCTTTGGTGGGGAAAGCTTGGGCATATCTCGTGAAATGGTCAGTGACCACCAGCACATTACTGATATTTCTTTGATCTGACTCCAAACTCAGAAAATCAATACAGACCAGCTCCATGGGTGCACTGGTGGTGATGTTAACAAGAGGCAGCCTCTGGGGAATAGCTTTCCTTTGTAGCAGCGACTACAAGTTCGAATGTGTTGCTCACATCAGCCCCATCTTAGGCCAATAGAGATCTGGATCTCACCAAGTCAAGTGTTCTGTCTATACCAAGGTGCCCCATGTGGTTGTGCAAGGACCTCAGTACTGAGTCTCGAAGGCAGTGGGCAGCACTAGTTGTTGTTTGTCTACTTGTCCCCTCTGTCTACTGTTTCTCTGTATAACAGTTTATTGATCAGTTTCAACTTAGGACCTTCTTTGTATAACAGTGCAGTTCTCAAATCAGTGGGCGTAATTTGGACACATCTTTTCCTGCATAGAGGGCTTCTAAAGCTGCTTTGATCATGGGATCGCAGGATTGAGCCGCCGAATACTATCATTGTCCAGCTGAGGCAGTGCACCAATGTCTATTGCAGAAAAGTGGCAATAAGCAGCAGGTATGCAATTCTCAGAGGGCCCAAGCAATCCACCATGCAGTCCACTGCGTCGTGGACATTTGTTCCTCCCTCTCAAACTTCCGGCAGAGTGCCCAAATGTCAGGTTCTGCCAATCGGACCCAATCATTCTGGGAACAGACCTCCGGGAGAGCATCAGCATCTATGTGAGTTCAGACCTGCTCGGTGATGCAGAGCATAGTCATATGTAGATAATGCAGAAAGCCACCTATGGCCAGTGGCATCCAACTTAGCTGAGGTCTGCACATAGGTCAAAGGATTATTGTCAGTTTTTACTAGTATTTTAGCCCCATACAAGTACTCATGGAATTGGTACAATTGCCCACTTCAAAGCTAGGAACTCTAACTTATGTACAGGATAGTTCTTTTCGGATGGGGTCAGGCTTCTACTGGCAAGGCCACTGGTCTCAGGCCATTCTCGTGCTCTTGGTACAACACAGCCCCCAACCCTTGCAAGCTAGCATCAGTGTGCAGGACGTAAGGTTTTCTTGGATCGGCATAGGCCAGCACTGGAGCATGGGTAAGTTGATATATGATCTCATGAAAAGCAGTCTCACAATCAGGAGTCCAGCGGGCCCCAAATACTTCACTCGGATGAAAATACACTCTTTCAGTCTTGAGGGACGCTGACTTTTGGTATTTTTTGTGGGTTGGGGGATACCCTTGAGTAAGGTTAAGTAAAGGGTGGATCACTCTTGAATAGTCCTTGATGAAGCGCCGATAATAACCACAGAATCCCAGGAATCTTTGCAGTTCTTTTAGATTTTTGGGCTGTGGCCAGGTGATCAAGGCCTCAACTTTACTTGGGTCGGTCTCTATTCCCTCGGTGGATACTATGTGTCCCACATACTTTACTGATGTTTGAAAGAATTGACACTTATCAATGGACAGTTTAAGGCCAAAGTCCTCCAGTCGGTCCAATACCTTAAATAATCTGCTCTCATGTTCCTCCAGTGAGCTGCCAAACACAATAACATCATCTAGGTATACCAGGCACTCTAGTAAGTTCATGTCCCCACTGCACGCTCCATCAATCGTTGAAAAGTGGCTGGGGCACCTGAAATCCTTGAGGCATCCTCATGAATTCATAGAAGCCAAGCGAACAGATAAAGGCTGTCTTCTCCACGGTCCTCTGGGGCCATCGGATCTGGTAGTACCCCTGCGGAGATCCACACAGAGAACCACTTGCTCCGTTTAGGCAGTCAAAGCATCCTGAATCACGGGGCATTATGTGACTGATCAGGGATAGTCCGCGGTTTAAGGTGCGATAATCCACACACATCCTTACTGTCCCATTCTTTTTCCTCACTACCACAATGGGGAAGCATAAGGGCTTCTGGATTCTTGTATTACACCAGCAGCTAACATCTCTTGCAGATACCGTCTCACATCATCTATGTCAGCAGGTGCCAGGCATCGAGACCTCTCAGAAATGGTCTTCGTCATGCAGCGGATATTGTGCTCAGCTCCTTCACGCATCCTCGTCCCATTCCTTTAAAGAAAACACCTGATCTCTCTGGGCAAGCTTTCTCACTGATCCTCACTTTCCATTCAGCTGGCAGCGGGTGGAAATCAAACAAGTCAGGACGTTACTCTGTCATTCTTCCTCGAACTCTTGCTGCTGGGTAGCACTGCAGTGTCTGCACAATGCACATTAGCCAGGATGCAACCTCTGTTTACTCGAATGTCTCTTTCAGACACATTATGAACTTAGACCATTACCCTTCTGGCATAAGCATGGGCTCTAGCGGGCAAAATACTAGCTTGACCAGCAGTCCCTCTGGCAATTTTCCATCGCCTGGTGCATCCAACATTAATATTTTATTCTTAACATCCTTTCTGATACGGACCTCTCCCTGTAAGGTACACTGGGCATTTGGTGCCAGGATCAGAGACTCAGGATCCTTCTTCCATACAATTCCGACCGGTTCCTCTGGTTCTATTTTTCAGCATCTCTCTGTGCCTCATAGGCCTTCTTAATTAAAGCTGGAACTCTTAAAGCTCTACTAGTTTTGACCCCTGTTTTCATAACACAACTGTGCCAGCCTTCGAACATATGAGCATTTGTTCCAATCAACAAAGGGACACCATCGTACAGTCCAGTGGGGGGACACACTAAGGCTAGAGTCTCTACTTGTTCGGCCACTCCAGCCACGGAGGTGGGGAAAGACAGCCAAATTCGGATACACCTGGAATAGGGGTAGGCCTTCTCACTTAACCCCATACATGCAGTCCTTCTAATGGTTGTAGAGGTACGTCTGACAAATGCTTCTGATACCAATCCTGGAACATAATTGTCACTTGGAGCCACTGTCTAATACAGCTCTTGTAGACACTCCATTCACCTTTACAGTGGTCTCCAAGGAGGGACTCCACTATTCTGGACCAGTCTGGAGGCGATAGTGGGGGCCTGGGCAACTGACCTTGCCACAAAGGACGTGAGTTAGCATTTTGGTGCCTCACTGGGATCATTTCGTGCACCTCTTAACCACTGATTTGTTCTCCAAAGCTCTCCTTGTAGCCTATATGCAACTTTGTCAGTGTCTTTTGGGGACGGCATTCCCTTTCATGTGCCCATCCTTCCCACAATTATAGCAAAACATACTTTCTGGAGTTTGAGCTGGCCGGGCGCCACACTGGGAGCCAGGGCGGGGTATTACTACCTGGAAACCTTGGTGCCATCTCTGTCTGCTGGCGTGATAAGCATTTGGAGACATCTCATCAGTTTCTCCACTTCCATGGTCAAGGGAATTGAGTTTGGAGCTGTTATCAGCAGGAGATACATGGGTGGTACCCCCCCCCATAGCAGATGCAGTCGGATATAGGTCGGAGCCCGTACTTGCAGGCGTGGCCTTCATAAAGGGACTGTTTTTGAATTCCGGATCTCTCTCAACAGTTAGCCCCATTGTGGCATATCTTTTCCTTGTCAGAGCACTCATTGACTGCCAACCTCTGCCCTGAACTTCACTTGATGGGCCACCCTCAGTCCTCTGGTCGTAGCGCAGCTATTGGTGCAGGTCCCTCCCGAGGTTGCCTTTCTCAACTCCTCAATTTCTCTCATTAACTCTCATCATGGGAGGGTGGGGATTCAGTCGATTTGCCAGGCGTAACTGAGCAACAGCAGTTCTGAGAGAGGGCAGACTTAAGGATCCTGTCCAGCCTGGTTCGGTCCAGTTCAATCGCTGGCAAACTACCCTTTCTGAGGCATTCTTGCAACAATTTTTCAGCCGAGATACACAGACAACAACTCCCTTGGTACTGTTGTGCATTTCTTACTCTCCACCATGGGTCCTCATCAGAATCTGGGCTCCATACACATTCTACAAGGCCTCAAGATAAGCCTGTGCAGTCACTCAGGGTTACTGGCCCGTTTGCACGGATGGTAGCCAGGGCAGGACCTCGGAGGCTCTCACTAACCGCTTTGCTTTTCAGCTTCTGAGCATTGCCATTCTAGCACTTGGGGGCAACATAGTCTATCCAGGTCTCCCAGTCATCCTCCCTTGGGGGTGGGAGGTGCCAGAGAAGATCCTCAACCTCGGTAAGAGTCGTGACTAATGGCAGGTGCAGAAATAGGAGTCTGCATTGGTTCAGCCACCATTACGGGTACTGGAGGGAGAGGGTATTGGGGAGGAACACCCCCAGGTGGCAAGAATAGTTTCTTCAAGTCCTCCACAGTTTTCCCTTCCCCCAGCAACCATTTAGCAAATTTCTCCTCAAAAGTTTCAGACAGTGGTGGGGGCTCATTCCCCCGGGTCTTTACTGTCCTTAGTTATCACTCTCCAGGCAGTGAGGGCTCCCTCTGGGGTAATGGTCTGTGGCACTTTGGAGCTATCTATGGGATCCTTAAACTCTACTAGGGCCAGGAAAGTGTGGGTGCGCAGATTAGCATGCCGACCCACCACCACAGGTTTTGTAAACCTTCCACCTTGGAAAGTACTCCCTGTACAGTGTCGTATTGATACCAGGGGATGTCCAGGATAAGCATAGCATTTTGGGGTCAATCTCCTCCCAGTACACCACTCCACCAGCCGGTGCACAGCCACTTCTGTCGGGTACCCATTTTTTTCTTAACAGTGGTTAGTAAATATGGCCACTAGAGGACACACAATCCCAGCGGTGAGCCTCCAAGATGTAACCTCTAGATGGCGCTATCCCAGGGCTACTACCCCTGCCTGATTTCCACACTAACAGGTTGAGGGCCTGGATCCAATGGCGGGTGCCTCCACCCAGAGGTCAGGGTTTGCAATAGTTAAACTTACTTGGTCACAGCCCTCTGGGACACTGCAACCCCCCTTTCTTCCCACTAGTGGCCCACACAATATATCAGAATTACCTTCACAGTATACACTTACCCCCAGGACTAGTTCCGGCACTGGGACCTCCTGTGAAATAAGATACAGTGCAACAATCACAGTACAGTACTTTAACATAGACAAATACCTCAGGAAGTATAACTTTGCTGAAACAAGCAGCTCTGATTTATTTAGGGGGATATAACAAGGACAGGGGGAAATCAGGTTAATTAGCTTATCACTTTACTATCTACCTATGGCTCTGTGCACAGGCCTATCCCTACCAGTTACTGTCCCTGGGTACCCAAGCCCTGGTGGCTGAGTCAGGACCATGGCAGCTGGTGGGGCCCTTTCACCTGATGAAAAGAAAAATTAACTTAAACAGTCAACGAGTACCGTGATTCCATTTGGATTTAATGTGGCAATTCAACAGGAGGCGACCTGAATTAGTACTCACGACCTCCAAACAAGATAGGGTCCTTCCAGCGTCAGCAGGGCTACTCTTGAGCTCCACGAGACTCTTCACACATTTATATGGTAAAAAAAAGTACTATACCAGGCAGGCTGCTTCTCTATCCCGATCGAATTACTGCACAATACCGGGAGAACACAGCAGATTCAGTTCCTGACAGACGAGTGCAATTCAACAATTTCTCCAGTCTTCTACAGGGTGAGCCTGGTTTCTACTCTTCAGAGATCCTTTGATTCTTTTCACAGGACGGATTCAGTCCTAACAAGCAGTTACACAAGCTGCAGACCGGAACTCTGGGCCTTACACACGTTTTTTGACTGAAACTGTGCACTGAAGGAGCACAGGGTTTCTTTCCCCTTCACTGCCAGGTCTAAACTGAAACTCCAACAGACAAAACCGGGCACTTCCTTTGAGTTCCTCCCAGTTCTTGACTGGATTGGCTGTCACTCACAATAGACTGCTGCTGTTGGTCCAAAAAGGCGTCAAAGTCTAAACTACATCTCCCAGAGTCACTGCCCATACAATCCTCTTGTGGCTGGCTCAGATTATGAGTCCAAGTTCTGATTCGTCCAAGGCACCATTTTAGAGCTAGCTTACCCCACACTGATTGGTCCAGTTCAGCAGTTCAAAACCAGAATGGGGAACTAGGCAGACACAGTTCTGACGCAAAAGCAGGTTAGACAAACTGTAATTTCATTATTACTGTAAATGATTTCTGGCAAACAGTTACATCTTTCAGATAGGTTCCTTTGCATTCCTAGTGACTGCAAAATGGAGTGAATTAGCAGCAGCTCGAGTGGTACTCAAACAGAGAAGCACACAGTCCCCCATACAAACTAATTATGTCTGCAAGCAGACAGCTCTTAAAGAGACAGTACCAGAGGCTCTAAAAACACTCACTGATAAATGGCTTAAACGCCAAACACCATTCAGGCTTGGAGCATTCAAGAAAGCTCCTGGAAGTCTTTTGGGAACCCCCATTTGCAGGGGGGTTACACCCGCATACCAATTTTTTATGGGCTATCGATAATCTACAGATCTGTGGACAACCCAACCACTGTGTCAGGCCTGGACTCTGTGTGTGAACCGTTGTCTTCTTTTGTAAATTACTTTTCACAACTATCTGTAGAAAATATGAAAAGCTATATTAAGGACTCCAGGGATGGCATGAATTGGTTAGAAAAGAGAATGAGAAAGGGGTCTACAGCATGTGTTGCTAGTTATTGTGGCTATTAAGAACCTCTATACATGCAGCCTCCATGAGGAAGGACTGTATATCCTCATTGTGGACCTCAGTTTTGACCCATCCATTCATTCCCTAGCAAGTTTTGCCACTTCAGCCTCATCCAGGCGGGCCTCTTGCAAGAAGTCTACTTATGCACGGAAGCGTGTCAGCAGGGCCAGCACTTTTTTCCATTTTACCGGTGAGTTGAGGCCCTTCACATTCCAGGTAATGACTTTCAGGTCTGTCTTGGGAGATCTGCAACACACCTATGCATGAAGTAGTAAACATATGTCATGTACTTAGACCTACCTCCACCCCTTCTTCCTCTGGTCTTCCATATACACCATAGTTAGTGTGTAGTGGTATGTGTAGCATTTGCCTGCCTCATAATATCTAACAAAACTATATACACAAACAAGCCCTACTGGGGAAAACAAAGAATTATCACATCTCTGAATCCTGGTACTCACTATACTGCAAACCTACCCTCTCTGTCAATAGCATCTGGGTTCCATGTCAGTACAGGTGGAAACCTTTCCAAGTGCAGGAGCCAAAGGAATCATAGTACCAACAAACAAAAAAACAGTAAAAGAGAATCCCCATTCCCGTACCTGAAATGCATCCCAAACACTACCGTGATGAGTGCATATTATGGAAGGATATAGGCATTGGAATGCATGGGTTACACAATCAATGGCATCCCAGCATGTGGCACCCATTAAGCTTGGGAGGATGGGGTGGTACCGAGGACTGGAGGAGGGTGGATGTGATTCCTCTTCAGAAAAGTGGGAGCAGGACAAAGGCAGAAAACTACAGACCAGTTAGTTTGACCTCAGTGGTAGGGAAAATGATGGAATCATTTCTGAAGGAAAGAACTGTTGAGTACCTAGAGGCCAGTGGGGCACAGGACCCAAGGCAGCATGGATTCACGATGGGAAGGTCAGTGTCAGACGAATCTAATAGATTTCTTTGACTGGGTGACCAAAGTAGTAGACCGGGGGAGGGAGGCTGTGGACATGGCCTACCTACTAGATTTTAGCAAGGCATTTGATACAGTCCCACACAAAAGATTAATACACAAGTTAGCCAGCCTTGGAGTGGGTCCCAAGGTGGTAGCCTGGATAAAAAACTGGCTAGACAACAGGACACAAACGGTAGTAGTAAATGGAGTCCACAGTGAAGAAAGGAGGGTTACTAGCGGGGTTCCGCAGGGTTCAGTACTAGGACCGGTCCTTTTTAATGTCTTTATAAGTGACATTGCAAAGGAACTGGAACGAAAAGTATGTCTCTTTGCAGATGACACAAAGATCTGCAACAGGGTTGATACATAAGATGGAGTGGAAAGGATGAGAAGGGACTTGGCAAGGTTGGAGGAATGGTCAGATGTATGGTAGCTCAGATTCAGTGCAAAGAAGTGCAAGGTAATGCACCTGGGAAACAAAAACCAAGGGGAAGAGTACACAATGGGGGTGAGACACTGACAACAGTAAAAATGGAAAGGGACCTGGGGGTAATTATATCAGATGACCTAAAGGTGGGCAAGCAATGTGAGAAGGCAGTAAGGAAGGCTGGGGGGATACTGGGATGCATAGGGAGAGGCATCAATAGTAGAAAACAGGAAGTTGTTATCCCTCTGTACAGACACTTGGTGAGACCCCCATCTGGAGTACTCATGTGCAGTTCTGGAGAGACCCCATCTCCACAAAGACATAGACAGAGTGGAAGCTGTCCAGGGGGCAACCAAAATGGTGCAGAATCTGCACCAGAAGACATATAAAGAAAGACTAAAGGAGCTTAATATGTATACCCTTGAGGAAAGAAGGGAGAGAGGGGACATGATAGAAACTTTCAAGTACCTCAAGGGAATCAACAAAGTCCAAGAGGGTAGCATCTTTCAGAAAAAGAGATGTGCAAGAACAAGAGGGCACAATTTGAAGATAGAGGGGGGATGGCTCAGAGGTAATGTGAGGAACTATTTTTTCACAGAGAGGGTTGTGGATGCATGGAACAGCGTCCCTGAGAAGGGTTTGGAGTCAAGAACAGTGGGGGAATTCAAGAATGCATGGGACAGACATAAGGCACTCCTAGTGGGGGGTAGGAGGAAGTAAGTTGTTGGTTAACTAGGATCTGCAGCTTATCTGTTAGGTAGGAAAATGGGCAGACTGGGTGGGCCAAGCGGTCCTTGTCTGCCATCACATTCTATGTTTCTGTGATACCAGGGAGGCCTGTTTGTTTCTGTGAAGGATCCTGTCCTATTTGAGTCTGATCCTGGATCAGCACTTAGACGTCCAGCGGAATGGACTGTTCCCTATATCTGTTGGCACCTCGATCAGGATGCACTGCAAAATGGCCTGATTGAGACAAGGGAGTCACCCATTCCATTGCCCAATCTATGAGTATACAAAAATACACCATCTCGGTGCAGGCCAGGGGATGAGCAGTGGAAAGTCAAATCCCATGACACTCAATGCAAAAAGGTATGGGGGAGAGGTGGAATGCACCTGTGAGCAATAAGACATAGGCAGTCCAGACCAGTGGTAACATTATAGATATTTGTAACTGGCAGTTTGAAGTAAAGGTAATTGGCCTCTAGCATGCATACCGCCCTTCCTACTCCCTGAGGAAGTATGACGGCCAGGTAGAGTGCACTGTTGCAAGTGGAGGGTAGGGGCGACCCAGTCTCCGTCGAGGCAGGCTGATACATTTTATGTGAAACATGATGACAATCCATAGTTAGTCTATGACATCCTTACCATGTATGCGTAAGTGACTGACACTGAAATCTCCCATCATCTGCCACAAGACCCGAACGCATACTAGTACTGTGAGTTGAAATAGCCACCATTGGTTGCTCAGTGACCACTCATCCCTCTGTATAGCTGCCAGCTGTAAAGCCCCAAGAGGGAAATAAAAAAACAACAAAAGCAAGCTGTGGGCAAGACACCTGGGGAAGCACTTTATGAGAAAGATCCCCTCCTCCGTAAATCATGTGCATCCCCATGTGAGCCCCAGGGGTTGTCATTAGGGTGGTAACTGAATGGATGAGCCTGCAACAGAGGGGCTGTGACACTTAAAGGGGCAATGCTGTGGAGAAAAGCAGGACAAAGGTTAGCATTTACATATGGTAGTGAGAGTGTAATAGTACATAGGATACACAGCATGGCCCCTTTAAGGGGGATAGCATCTTAACTGCAAGCTAGTCCTGATAGGACCAAGTCCACATAAAGTCATTCAGTCCTGCACTCAAGGTATATAAACCTGCAGTCTCCCAACAGGATGTCTGCACATACAGTTCAAAAGAAAAAAGCCAGGTTGGGAGTGCCATCAGCTGAATGGGTGTTGCCACCACTGCAGTTTACTCTGCTACCCCTCGATTCTTTGGGCATGACGACTCACTTGACAGCAGGCCTGTCTTGGCCTCAACCAGGCTTACAGGCTCTGTCCGAGACTTTGGTCCTGCTGCTCCATCTAGAGTCTCTCCCCTGAGTGGAGCTGTCCAGGGGAGACAGTAGCCCCATCTTCAGCTGGCTGTAAGGGGCCAAAGCGACTGCCTCTAGTGACTAGGGAATGAAGGTCGGAGGAAGACAGCAATCCCCTGCTCCGGCTATGGCTCTTACTCCTTGAACAAGGTGAGCAATCTTGGCGTCTTCCCTTAGGCAGTTTTGTTTTTTATTTCTTTATTTCAGTTTTGCAACTGGTATCCATGTGTCAGCTTCGAGTGGGAGGAAGTTTAACAGGAGACCATAGTGCTGAGTCTGGTATCAAGAGTGGGCAGAGCCTTCATAGGCCAGAGTAGTGTCCATATCCTACGTGAGGGATGCCTTCTGTTTCCCCTTTTCGTGGGCTTTGTATCAGCTCCGGTCAGTTTGTGGCCAGCATTTAGTGATGTAGGCCTCTACCACCCTCTGGTGCTTAAAACTGTTGTGTGATCCCATTTTTCGTGAGCCATAGTGCTGCAGGGTATCAGAGGCAGTAAAGGATCCTGAGATCCATCAGCCCCTTGCAAGCCGGAGTGTAGGCCTTGCACCTCGTTGAGAGCTCTTGAGAGAAGTCAGAAAAGATTTGTAGAGTGTGGATAGCTGTTGCCTCTTTCTGGCCCAGGACATGATATACAGTATTCTTTTTCTGTGTACTTTAAAAAACAGGCCAATATCAGCCAAGACGTCTCTCCAGGCTTGGATGGAGATGTGAGAAACCTATGGGCCTGATCAGTTTCAATGCTGGCTGGGCAGAGCTCCCCTATCAGCTGGTGGAAGATTCACTGAAGAAAGGCGATCATGTTTTTGCCCTCATGGCCTTCTAGCAGTCTGACAAAACAGGGATTAGCCTGCTTGCCATGATTCTCTAGATCCTCTAATTTTCCCCAAAGCCAGATTGCTCAGTTCTGCTCTTGGACATGGGCTGTGAGGTATTCCATACAGTCTCCTGTATTAGCAATCTGCTGCTCAGCCACATTCACTCAGTGTGACAGCTGGATCACATCAGCATTCATTCTCTGTGTTGCTAACTCAGGTCTGTTAAACTATGTGACGAGTTCTTCAAACATGCTTTTGATTTCAGTGGAGAGCTGCCTGTGCTGTCCTGCCTTCAGAAAGTGCCATCATGGAGGTTCCACCTTTCAGATGACAGGAAGCCCATCTGTGAGGAGAATTTTTCCTTGAGGAGATCAGCGGCACTGTTGGACTAATCATTGCTGAAGATAGAGCACTCGATGAAGCAGATGATGCTCCCTTGGACTACTGTACCATTATGAAGGTCAGTGTAGCAGTTTAGGCAGATTGTATTGGATTGTACAAACAGGAATCAGGAACAAAAACTTCAGACAGCTATCTGATTGGTAGCCATTCCACAATTCTCCCATTTCTTAAATATCTGCCCTCCTGAAGTTCAGTGCCCTCGATCTAGTGTGGTTTTTTAATCTTGTTCAATCTATATGACAAACCATACAGCACCGTGACTGCTTGTACCCAGAAGGCTACCAGCTGTGAAATCTGCAACGCTGTCCCTGTTTGTAAATTCCAGATCTAGCACTGCCCTGTTTCTAGTGGGATCTGTAACCAGATGAACAAACAAAACAGCGGCACCAACCAATCTCATGTGCAAAATACGGCTTTATTTTAATCCATATGCCAAATGGCTCAGGTTAAAAATCACCTCTACCAGTTTCGCTGTCACCACGTCGTCATCAGGAGGAAGTGATGTATCAGCAACTAGTAGCTCTTTAAAAAGGAGCTGAATTAAAGTGATAGTACATATAGTAGTAACATTTTTTTAAATGTTCAAATACATCAGAATCCCACTCTAAATTCTAAAGTTCTTATAAAACAACAATATATATATATATATATATATATATAATACAATAAATGTGTTAAATCTTAGTATTAGTAATTTAGTGCAAAACAGTGAAAGAAAAGGAGCAGCACTATGGGTGGGCAACTTTGATTTCTCCAAAAAATCCAGTTTGGGCTGAAATCCAAGGAGTTTCCTATAGAGCTTCACAGTTCTGTAGGGATTAGAAAAACTAGAGTTATTAATTTTATTCAGATATATTATAAGTTACTCTATAACAGTAACAGTCATTCCTATTGCATAGTAATGCATATATTCTAGTTTCTGTGCTTCATTTTACTTTCTTTTTCTTCAATTTTTTAATGAGGGGCATAATGCCAGTGTTATCATTTAGGCCAGGCATTTTAAGGGCAAATAAGGAATACATCCAGTAAGCCTTTCTTTCCAACAACTTTGTATTCAGATCACCCCCCAGGACCCAATTTAACATTTTTGATCTCACAGAATTTTAAATTATGGTTGATACTCCCAGAATCACGACTATTGCTTTTTATGCACTGTACTGCTAAAGTATTGGTTACATCCCCTCCCAAAATACTCCTCAAGTGTTCTCCAGTCCTCAGTTTAAATGGTCAAGAGGTGCTGGCCCAGTGGCATGAAGGGTTGAGGTATCATGCCTTACCTGTTGCCACGCTGACAACCCATGTTCATGGTGCGAATGGGTCACCGGGGGTCAGCCGGAGAGGGAGAGGATCAAGTGTCCGGGGGACAGTTCTTCTCTCCTCTCCTCTCCTCTCCTCTCCTGGGGAGGGGAAGGACAATGGACTGGTATTTGCCTAATACCTAGCAGAGGCTAGGTGTTGGCATGCCAAGACCCACATGTTGGGGCATACAGGAGGAGCAGCCGACCAGCGTGCAGCATGTGGACATGTGCGCTGTGTGCTATTGTCGGCATTGCATGCTCCCCCTCTGCAAAACTCAGCTTTATTGCTATGTCACAGCAAAAAAGATACATTTAATTGGTTAGACATCACACAAGGTTAAGTGAGAACCTGACTAGCAGGTAAACAAATTCTAGGTAGCAGGATTATACAAAACTGATTGCTTTTAAGGGCTGGAAGGGCCCAATCTAACATATTGTCCAGGTAATTTTTGTTGTGTAGCTATGACTCCCTGAAATCGAGATAATGGTGTATTGCCCAAAAAGAAAAAGGAACTCCCCCCCATAAGATGGCAATTACAAATGACACATTAATACATGTGATGCAGTTCATGAGATTTTGCCTTCTCTGTCAAAACAGCAAATATTATAGAACCCTTAGTTTGTATGGATTTAAGATAAGCAACACAACTAAGTGCCAACCTGCACCTACACCTTTTGATCAATGGCTCAACAGGAGCCAGACCATTGTGAACAAAGAACCAGCTTGGAAGACCATGCTACTATTCTATGGAGTACTAGCATAAAGATAAACTGCATGTGTGACTTAGGGGAAAGGACTATTGGGAGGTGATTGAGGGGAGGGAGGGGTGATCCCACTCACTTCTGAGTCCAACCCTATCAACTCAACCAGTCAGAATTGCTGAGTCAGCTCCACAGAGTGTCCCAAGTTCTTCAAGTCTCAGTATGCGCCTCCAAAGAAAGCCTTAATTTAGTTGTGAGCTCTTCCATTCTCCTGATATTATCTACCCGGGATTTTCAAGAGCCTAGTAATGGGGGAGAGGCCTTCAGACAATTTGATGTGATTTCCTTCTGTGCAGCTAGGCACAGGGTTCTGAAGAGGTTTTGTTGTCTAACAGTGCCTAGCATAGGGTGTCCACAACCCAGCACCAGCAACTGAAAGGTCATGGGGAGCTGAGACCCCCACCCCATCCTCAACCTACTATAAACCTCCTTCCAGAATTCCTGTGCATGTGGGCAAGCCCAGAATATATGGAAGTGGGTACCCACTTGTCCACACCCCTGCCAGCAGAGATCAGATGCTCCCCCTGTGAAGTGTTTTGAGATTGTTGGGGTGTGAAAAAAGTGAGAAAGACATTTCCAGAGGAACTCCCTCCAGCCTGGGGAGGATGTGGTCCTCCAACCCTTTTCCCAGGCCTTTACCCATTGGGCCGCTGGCAAGGGAGAACCACTCTCAATTTCCCATTTTTGTCTAAGGTCCTCAAAATGGGCATTACCTTCTCCCTGTAGCACTTTGTAGGCACTTGAGATTAATTTCCTGCTCCCTGCTAGGTGTACTGACCAGTAGAGAAAAAGAGCAGTCTGACCTCTGTCGACCCTTACGATCAGATTGTTAGAGATCAGGTAGTGTCTAACCTGTAAATACCTATGGAAATCTATTTTCATAAGGGAACGCGCAGATTGAAGGGATGCGAAGGACACCACTATATCTCCCTGGATGAGGTCCACAAAGTGTATCAGGGATTGTCTGTTCCACCATTGAAATCTGGTGTCCGGGACTTCCGGTGACGTCATGCTTGTGATGGCTGCATGATTTTTCGGCTCCAGCTCCACTAGGCTTTCAAAACACCCTACAACTACTAATTCCATCATAAGACTAGGCAATATTTTCTAAAATCTACACAAGGATGTCTAAAAAAGGTCCAGGCTCCCAGAAACTGGTGCTGGACAGCGCGGACCCAGATTGCATCTACTCAGACAGCGATAGCTCCCAGACCTTCAGCAAAGGCGAATTCTCGACAGAGAAGCTAAATAAGGTGCCTAATATTGCGAGGCAGATGGACACCGTTCTTCAAGAGTTATGGGATTTTAGGAAGGAGACCCGCTCCACATTTACAGCGCTGCGTACCAATTTAGGGAAGATGGAGAAGTGGCTTAATGATATTGAGGAACAGGCCACAAACACTGACTCCCGTCTAGACTGTGCAGAGCATGCCATAGTGCATCTCCACCGCATGACTCAGAACCTGCAAGAGAGGGCAAAAGATTCGGAGGCCCAGAGCAGGAGGAACAACTTGAGGATCAATGGTTTTCCAGAGGGGGCTGAAGGTACTAACCCAATACAAGTTCTGCAACAATTTTTAAGATCTAAATTGGACTTACTGGATCATGTTTCACTGGAGAGGGATCAAGTGCATCGAACCCTGGGCCCGAGGCTTGGCAACTGCCCACGTGCTCTCCTGGTTCATTTCCTCTGATGCACGGAGAAGGAAATGGTATTACATAAAGCTTGGCAACAGGGGGACCTGACTTATCAAGGCCAGAGAATTTATGTTGACAATGACTACCCGACCTCGACTGCCTTAAGATGCCGTGCGTATGCTCCAGTCCTTAAAAAGCTCAAAGAAGCAAAGCTGAAATTCCGCACTGCGTAACCGGCAAAGTTGGTGGTCAACTTGACTGATGGTCCCAGGACTTTTGAGTCAGCAGAGGAGGCCGCCAGGGAACTTGTTAAAATGGGGATTGATGTTCCCCCACCCCCAAGGCAACCAGGCACGACATTGGCAACCAAATTGGCGCAGAAGCTGTGGTCCCAGGAGACATCAAAGAAGCAACATAGACAAGAAGGATCTAAGACGGTCCATCAGATAGTCGACAGCCTGGGGAAGTGGGCTTCGATGCAGCTTGGAACATCACAGAACACTCAGGAAGTTAAATAAAGGGACTAATGGGACATTTTTTCCTTTTTTTATTGCCTAAGTATGCTTCAGGTAGACCAATCTGTTCGTCTCCCCCCCCCCATTTGTTTTGTTTCCCCCCATGTCAGCCCTGCTTCCCCCGATGTCTCCTTCCTCCCAAGGTGATGTTCTACCCTCACTTTTATGAGGGGAAGACACACTTGCCCAACCGGTGATGGCTCAGAAGGGGCATTGAGCTGGCGATGCCTTGGAGGGCCCCTAGGCAGGCTTTATGCTGATATAAACTTGAGGATCAGGGGGGCTGGAGTGGGGGGGTTGTTGCTTGGGTGTGCTGCGGGGGAGGTGGGGGACGATGGAAGGGTCACTGACTGACCTCACATGCGGTCCTGGCCAATTACCTCCTATTTAAGGCTGACGGTACCTTTCTCTAATACCAAAAAGAGCATTAATATTCGCCCCAAAGATAACTTAAAGGGTACCTAGTCCCTTGGTATGCTCTGCCAGCCCCTGAGGAAGCTGGGCTCTTTTGATAAAAATATTTATTTCAGACCCAGTGGGACACTGTTTCCTCAGCTTGATCTGGCCTGGTCCGGGGTGGCCTACCTCACCTATGGCACCCTGCCTCCCCACAAGCTGTGCCGGTGGAGGCCAGGGGCACTTCTGGGGGTTTGGTGGGCTCACCCTGGATGATTTTTGGCCCATGTGTTTTTTTCAGATCTGGGGGTGCGCTTCGGGACACAGTGGAGGGGCTCTTCCCCCCCCCTTCCTTTTCCTTTATCTATGTTAATTGAAGAGGGAACAGACTACCCACAAGATTCGACTACATATCTTTCTTTTTTCTGGTGGAGTATGAGGCATGACCACCTCTCACCATTCCCCCTCCCTTCACCAAAGAGATGTATAATGTCTAGTCTAACCTGGGTTAGACCCCGCCAAATTATAGTTTTGGCCACCTGCTCTGTTAGTGGAGGCCAGCCCTATGGAAGTCTGTAGTTTTGTTCCATCCCCCGCCCAGTTGGCAGGTGATGGTTGTAAAAAGTTTGGCCAGTTAAAGTTTTATAGGCCAGTTATATGTTTTGCATAGTTAGAGGAGAGTTATCCTCACTATACCTCACATAGGCAGTCACATTTCCTTTTAAAAGTAAACAAATTTGACAGTGTCTGTAAACTGACAGTTCGTGGTTTGGCACAGAAACTTTCTCTGGATGTTCAAAATACAATACAATGTCTGGGGCACCTTTGCAGATCTTTTCATTGAATGTTAATGGGCTGGGCAGCCCTGTCAAAAGAACAAGAATGATTTCATTATTTAAAAAGACCCATGCAGGAATAATATTTATGCAAGAAACACATATGAATAGAGCAGAGCATGGAAAGCTGGTCAGGGGAGATTTCTCACAAGTCTTTTCCTCCTCCTTCCCTAGTGGGAGGAGGAGGGTGGTCACCATATTGATTTCCAGCCTTACTCCCCTTAATGCTACATCCGAGTGGGCTGACCCTGAGGGTCGCTTGGTGGTAGTTCAGGGTTTGCTGCAGGGCAGGGAAGTTACCCTTGCTAATGTGTATTTTCCCCCTGGTTCCACCCAGCAAACTCTCCGTTCCCTTTTTGAATAGGGTGGTCCAACTTACTAGGGGCAACCTGGTACTAGCAGAGGACTTTAATATCACCCCCAACCCTAATGTCGACTCTACTGGGGTTTCAAGGGGCAGACAGCCGGCACCATGCAAATTTTTTAAGAGATGTGTTCAGGAACTGGGCTGGGTTGATGTGTGGCGCATCCTTCACCTTAGGGAAAGGAGATACACTTTTTATTCCGCTGTACATGGCTCTTACTCTAGGATAGACCATTGCTGTACACAGAAAGAATGTTTAGAAACTCTTAGGGAGGCAGCTATTGGTGATATTGTCCATACTGATCATGCCCCAGTCATTATGACATAGGATTTGGGCCTTGAGAATCAAAACACGTTGTGGAGATTTAATCCTGTCCACCTTAAAAGTGCCCAATTTCGAGAATTTCTCAACGAGAAAATACAAGAAACCCTGAGGGACAACTCAAACCCTGAAATTACCTCCGCAGTTAGGTGGGACACGCTGAAAGCAGTCCTATGGGGCCACCTTATCCAATACTCCTCTTTCCAGGCTAAGCAATGGAGAGAAAAACAAGCATACATAGAAGGGACCCTCCACTTCCTCCAGACTGCCCATCAACAGGGGGACCACTCAGTAGTGGCCCAGTTGGTACAGGTCAGGCAGGAGTTGGACTCCCTGGTTTGGCAGAATACAGAGATAGCACCAGCCTTTTTAAGGCAAAGGTATGGGTAGGTGGGACCGAGGGCCTCCCGTCTACTTGCTTACAGGCTTCATAGGCAGCATCGACTCGCCACTATACCCACTATTAAGGACCCTACATTGGGTACTATTTACTCCAAAACTGGCCAGGTTACCCACATTTTTTGTGATTATTATAAAACACTGTACACACCGGACCATCTATTGGACCCAGAAGATAGTGGAACCTTTCTTTCCCCACTGAGCTTCTCTAAGCTGAATGAGGATCAACGGTCCTCTTTAGTCTCCCCCATAACATACTTTGAACTGAAAGTGGCCATTTCCAGATCCAAAACCATGAAGGCCCCCTGGCCCTGATGGGTATGGTACAGAATTTTATAAACACCTAGAGCAAATGCTTTCCCCAACCCTCCTACGGGTCTACAATGATGTATTGCAAGATTTGGCGATCCCCCCACCTAGCTGGTCATACGCAGTAATATCCCTTATTCCTAAGCCCAGTAAAGACCCACAAAGCTGCGCATCTTACTGCCCAATTTCAGTTTTAAATGTAGACTATAAATACCTGATGTCTATTTTGGCTAAACGCCTGGACATAGTCCTCCCTGCAATAATCAATCTAGATCAGACAGGTTTTGTCAGTGGCAGATGCACTACAGATAACACTAGAAGGGCCATGCATCTAGTACAAGAAATGCAAACCGCGATAACACCCTCTGTTCTACTCAGCCTAGATGCCGAGAAGGCATTTGATAGAGTCACGTGGCCTTTTTTATTCGCTGTAACGTCAAAGATGGGTTTCCCCTTCCCTTTATTTCCATGATAAAAACACTTTATTCTTCACCCCAGGCCTGTGTGAAAGTTTTGGGACACCATTCCCCTTACTTTCCCTTATTTAGGGGCACCCGCCAGGGCTGTCCTCTGTCTCCTGGTTTATTTGCTATTTTTATTGAACACCTGGTGCAAGCCATTAGAGATTCCCCTTGGATAAGGGGAATACAGATGGAGGGCATGGAACACTGCATAGCTCTTTATACAGATGATGTTCTGCTTTTTTTAACAAACCCATCCCAATCAGATCCATCAGACTTCAAACTACTATACCACTTCGGTAAGTGCTCAGGGTATAAACTTAACACCACCAAAACCGAAGCATTGACTTTTCATTTTTTCTCTCTTTAACATTCAGACAAAGGTTCCCATTTAGTTGGGATTTAGACAAATTAAAATACCTAGGTATATACCTTTCCCACCAGGCAGGTGATATAGTGAAACATAATTATGACACGTTTTCTGCTCAACTGCAGGCAGACCTGACTGGATGGAATATTCTTCCCCTGAATTTACTTCAGAGGGTTGACGTTATTCGTATGGTGATCTTGCCCCGGGCCCTCTATTTGTTTCGGAATGTGCCAATATGCATCTTGGATAACACTTACAGGGCTTGGAACAAACTCATCAGCAGATTCATCTGGGCTGGCAAACGGCCTAGAATAAGGGCATCCATCCTTTACCTCCCTAGGAAATTAGGTGGACTCGCTCTCCCTAATCTTAAACTTTATAATTGGGCCTCACACCTCTCCTTTATAGTATGCCGACTAGCCAAGTCTAGCCCTGTTCTGTGGAGAAGGATTGAAGAGGGCTTAATGCCTTTTAAGCAGCTAATTAAAGCCATGACACACCAAATGCCTCCTTCCCGCTTACATGACTCGGCTCCGACGAACTCCTGGATTATACACCAGATGAAAGCCTGGAATGCCATAGGTAGACATGTGTCTCTTTCACCATTTCTTCCATTCATTTGTCCCATTACCCTACTGGAGGACTTCCAGCCAGCATTATATGATCACACATTTACCACTTGGGAGCACCTGGGGCTCTCTAACCTCATTCAGTTCCAAAGTGGAGGAGAATTTAAATCCTTTCTGGACTTAGTACGGTCTGAGGCGCCAAGATTTTTATCGATATCAGCAACTAAGACATTTTTTTTATTCCCTTCCAGTCCAGATATGACAATTCGAATGCACCTCCCTGTTGATTCCCTGTATTCAACAACTCGTACAAGCTGGCAATACACCCCATATTGTCTCTGTCCTGTACAGGTCACTTGGGGATACCCTAGGAGTGAATACTGAAAGCATATGTGCTAAATGGATGGAGGAATTTTGTTTTGACATTCCAAAGGAAAATTGGTATAAGGGCTGTCTCTCAGTAGCTAAACTTACATATTCCCATAGCTGGAGGTTTTTTTTCCTGGCAGATATTGACTAGGTTCTTCTGTACTCCCGTAGTGACAGCACATTTTTCTCCGGCACGATCGGGGGCCTGCTGGCGGCAGTGCGGTGAATCTAGGGCTCATCATACCCACATACTTTGGGCATGTCCCCTGATACAGCCTTTTTTGACTTCATTATAATTGGAATTGAGATCTCTCTTTGATACCCCACTCATCCTAACTGCAGATTTGTTTATCCTTCACATCTTCCCCCCAGAGCTCAAGGACTCACATACACGACATCTCCTGGGAGCGCTGCTGCTAACGGCCAAGAAGACTCTGACCCGACACTGGCTTACCCCCAGTGCCCCTACCATGTCAGAGTGGAGAGAGAGAGTGTTATTCGGATCTATAGATCAGAAAGAATTTCCTACCACCTAAATGACAAAACTGACCTATGCACATTGAAATGGTCCAGATGGGTACTCTTCATTATGTCTAGGGATCCCTCCTTTGTCCTTTTTTTTATTTAGTTGTTTAACCAGGTATAGCACACTAAGCTGGAAGCTTTTTTACAGGAGCGACCTGGAAGCACAAGGAGGTTAATTGACTTGCTCAGGGTCACACAATATGCAAGTAGAAGCTGTGTGATTCAAACCCAGGTCTGGTCTGCTGGATGTTACCAGATTTGCAGCTCAGAGCCTTAGACCACTGCGCTATCCTGCCTCCTTAAAGGAGTGCCATGGAGAGAAGGGTTAACCAGAGGAGGAGAACCCCTAAATTTGACCATGTGCAACTTAACTAGTAGTACTAGACACCCAGGTAATTGCGTATGGGTCTTGTTTAACTGTATAATTCAATCGTATTAATTATTTACAGCTAGAAACTGTAGTCTACATTCTCTAAATTGTTATTGTTGCTGTGCCTTATTTGTTATTCGATATTTAAGTTTCTTCCTTGTGTGTTTTTTTTTTCTATCTTTTCTCAGGACACTAAATGAAGTATAATTATAATGCTATGTTGACTGATTTTATTTTGTAACCACAAGCAATTTATGTATTCAGTGAATTGTGACTGCCTTTTTCCTTTTCCCCTACCCCCCCCTTTTTTCTTTTGTACCCTCCCCAAGTTGAAAAATTGAATAAAAATTATAATTACAAAAAAAAATCCAGTGTCCATACGGGGGTTGAGATGGGGTCTTCAGAATAGATGTGAGGGGACCAATCCCCTCAGAAGTCTGGGAAAGTTTTCAGGCCTCACCAGCACCCCAAGGGTGTGCTTTGTCCAAGGATTTTGTATAGCTTTCCAGAGTTCCACTGTAAGTGGGGCATGTGGAAGAGATGCCAGAGAGAGATCATCTGTAATTGGTGGGCTTCTATTTCCCTCCAGCCCGTATCTCCCTGCTGTTTAACCCAAGTCACCACCGGAGCTATTTGGGCCGCTATATAATATAGCCTGAAATCTGGTAGGGCCAGACCCCCTCGCCCTTTAGGTTGTGTGAGAAGTTTATGGCTAATTCGCCTCCTACCCTGTTGCCAAATAAAGGCCAAGAGGGATGAGTTAAATGTCTTAAAGAAAGAATCTGGAATGTGGATAGGGAGGGCCTGAAACAGAAACAACAATCTAGGGAGAATATTCATTTTAATTGAATCCACCCTACCTCCTAATGTTAATGGGAGTAAGTTCCACCTGGCCAGATCTGTTTTTATTTCTTCCCACGGCTTACCATAGTTAAGTCTAAAGAGCGATGACAAGTGGGGAGAAACTTTAACCTCCAAATATCTTACAGTATTGTTCATTGCCCATCTGAAGGGAAAATTTTGCACCAAATCTCTGGGGAAAGTATCCCCAAACTTAATTGCCTCCGATTTGTCCCAACTAATCCTGTAACCCGACACTTGACCGTAGTCCTGAAGAACCCCCGTTAGGACCGAAATGGTGGTCTTCGGAGAGGTCACGAAGAAAAGGGAGTCGCCGGCATATAAAGAGATTTTATGTTCCCTCCCACCTGAATGCCTTTAATGTCTGCATTGTCCCTAATTGCCCTGGCCAGGGGTTCAATGCATAAAGCAAAGAGGAGAGGGGGAGAGCGGGCACCCCTGTCTGGTCCCTCTGGTGAGAGGAAACCTTTGAGTGGTGAAGCTATTTACCTGCACCGTGGCCTGAGGGGCCACATAAAGTGCTTGGATCTCATCTCTGAACCTAGGGCCCACCCCAATCTCTTCCAGGATCCTGTATAGGAACCTCTAGTCCACCCGGTCAAAGGCCTTTTCTGCGTCTATGAAAATTGCTAAGGACGGTTCCCCCTTAGTCTGCTGGTAGGCCAGAAGGTTTAGCAGACACCTAATGTTGTCGTGAATCAGTCTACCATTAATAAAGCCCATTTGATCTGGGTGGACCAGACTCCCCTCACATCCCTGTATCCTGCGGGCTAGAGTCATCGTAAAACTTTTAGGTCTACATTCAGGAGGGAGATAGGTCTGTAAAACCTGTAAAGCTCAGGGTCCTTCCCATCCTTAGGGATGACAGAGATTTGGGCATATTGCCAACTCAGCAGGATGGTTTCACTATTCCTCACTCCTTGACAGACTCTGCTCAATAAAGGGACCAGTTCAGGCTCAAGAGCTTTATAAAGCTCCCCAGGTACCCCATTCGATCCTGGGGCCTTCCCTGTTTTCAGCTCTCTAAAACTCTTATGAAGTTCTTCTTCTGATATGGGGGTCTCAAGTCTCTCTCTTTCTTCAGCAGATAGTTGCTGCATTTTTACCTTCTGAAAGAATGCTTCTAGCTTGTCTGGGTAGTGTGTGATGTGATCATGGCAGTACAATGTTTCGTAAAACTGCTGAAACTGTGCTGCTATTGCTTCTGGGTCTGATACAATAATGTTCCCAAATACCGGGGGTCTTTAAACGAAGGACATTTCTAGCAGCAGCTTCTTTCCTTAATTGCCATGCCAGTGATCTACCCGCTCAATTACCTGCCTCAAAAAATCTCTGGCGGGAGTATCTCAATTGCCCCTTAATTTTCTCATCTAGAAGTCTGATTAGATTACCTCTTTTCTCTTCCAACTGTTTCTTGACCTGGTCGTTCAAGTAGATCTTATGTTCAGCCTCCAGGTCAAAGAGACGGTTTTCGAGCTCAAGAATTTCTTTTTGTTGCTTTCTTTTGAGGTTAGAGGTTAGAAGCAAACCCTATGGAGGTCCCTGTAAGAACTTTCTTCAGACCATCCTACCAGACTGCTGCTGTGGTGTCTTGGGTGGGGTTGTCTCTCCCACACTGTCTTATTGTTTCCTTCAGGAGATCTTTGCACCCCCCTCTGTTCAGAAGGGATACATTTAACCTCCAGGTGGAGTTTCTAACTTGAGGGCATGGCCACAGAAGCATTGACACCATACTATGATCATAAATGGTCCGGGGATGAATCCGGGATTCCTCCACCCTGTGGAGCCAGTCAGTGGAAGCCAAAGCATGTCCAGCCTTGAGTAGGCATTATGAGGTGCTGACCAGCAGGTATAATTCCTTACCTTTGGGTGTTGGTGGTGCCAAACCTCTACGAGGCCCAAATCTGTCCCCATTCTGGCCAGTGTTTGAGCTGCTCGCGGAGGGGGCCCGATGGTACCCCAGATCTGTCCATCTTGAGGCTGAGGACTGTGTTGAAATCCCCCCTACAATAAACATCTCCCTGGGAGGGGGGGCTGCCTGGAGGAGCACATCCCATAGGGAGTCACTATTCTCCCCGTCGTGATTGGGTGCATAGATATTTAGAATGGAACATGGGACCCCTCTATAGGTGCCCTTATTTTTTTATTTTAGTTTTTGTTGACCGGGTAAGTGCACTAGACAAATCCTGCCTATTTTCAGACACGACCCAGGGAAGGGGGATACAGATGGATGCCAACTGACCTTGAACCAGATTAAGCTGTTGGTGGTATTTTTAGTGAATGAGGGAAATTTGGCCAGGACACCGGGGAAATTCCCCTACTCTTTTTGATAAGTGCCATGGGATCTTTAACATCCACCTGAACTACCACCAATCCAGGCAGATGGGACCTCGGTTTAACATCTCATCTGAAAGAGGGCACCTCAGAAGTGCAGCACCCCTCTCATGCTGCACTACAGTGTCATTACTGGGATATTAACCAAGTGCCAGATGTGGGAACTGAACCCACAGCCCTCTGATTTCCCGGCCTCAGAGGCGAGTGTGCTACCTACTGAGCCACTGACACTGCCTTAAGAAGCAGGAATCTCTCTTCCTGGTCTTCTTGTTTTTTATTCATTTACTTATTTATTTCAATCTAGGATTACAATACCTTTGAGCCGAGGCTCTTTTACAAAGGTTCCACGTCAGCATGTGCAACAGTCATCAT
Organism: Neoceratodus forsteri; assembly: GCA_016271365.2. Lineage (NCBI taxonomy): Eukaryota > Metazoa > Chordata > Ceratodontiformes > Ceratodontidae > Neoceratodus > Neoceratodus forsteri. Next base: position 811,136,909 of record CM057453.1, read on the forward strand.
TTTTAGTTACAAATATGTAGTCATTGACTTACAGACATGTAATAACCAGTACAAAGACTTGAGCTATGAGCAAGACAAGGGAAGGGGTGGGTGGGTGGTGGGGAAGTAAAGGTAGGAGATCGGGGAGGAGGTGCAGGGGTAAGAGGGAGTATGGGAGGTGGTTGGGGCGGGGCAGAAGTTGAGATACGGGGGGGAGGTGGGCGAGGACGGGAGACAGTGCAGCAAGGGGGGCCTTGTCAAGGGAATATGACAGGTAAGGTGCTAGGGGTACAAAGACTGATTGTAAGTACTGTGTGCTGGGGCATATGCAGCTGGAACGGTGGAAATGTTAAGATGGGCAATCGCAGGATACAAGCAGTGAGAGGCGCAGCTTGGACTTGAAGAGGCCGAGTGTTGGAGCGGTCGCTATGTTGCTGCCAAGAGAGTTGAGCCAGTTGGATATCCATACGTCTTGTACGTTAATAAGCTGGAAAGGGCTACTTTTGTGGATTAGTGTGGTGACCCCTCTTCTATGGGTGTGGGCCTTATAAGTGGAATAATATATTTGACCCACCCATGCACATTTTTTGTTTTTATTTGCCAATTCTTTTTCCCTCCGGTCACAGTTCTAGGAGCCCCTCTCAGGCATCCAACCTTATCCTGCCCTGCCTGAAGTCTCCCTGAATGAACCCTCCTCTCCTCTGCCCCTGCCTCACAGCTGGCACCCCCAGCTTAACCCCTCCGGGGTGGGGCCGCCCCTCCTACTTTGGGCGCTCTTAACTTTGTAGACTCCAACTGCTGACGTGGGCCCTGGGCAGAGGATCTGCGAAGGCTGGCCGAGTTAGACCTGGTCGTGGGCATGGGGATTGGTGCCATCACCTAGCCCTAGAACCAGGTTTTTCTTGTGTTCTTGTTGCACCTGCCCCCTTCCCATGCGTGTGCACTCCCTGACGCACTGGCGCACATCTACCCTGCCAGTGTCAGGCATGCTATTACATGCAGCTCTGTGCTACTGCAGCACCCCCCAGTCTCCACCAGGGGCCGCCGGAGTGTCGAGCTCCCTGATGCCCCCCCAGGACAGGAGAGCAGCCTGGTGGGTGCTCAATCCAGTCCCTCCCCTGCCGACCCCTGGCACCCAAGCTTGCTCCCGAACTCAGGTCACTGGCGTGGCACAAGGTGTGGCGTCCAGTGCCTCAACCCTCAGTGCCACTGGACCGGCCCCCCAAGCACGTTTAAGCTTAATACTCTCCTCCTGGTCTAAGTGAGTCTCCTGGAGGAGCGCTATTTCAATGTGTGCCTTATGCAGCTCATTCAAAAATTCTCTTTCTCTTGATAGGGTTGCCTAGTCCCCTCACATTATATGAAGCTATCCGTCCCCCTGCCATTCTTCTTGTTTAGCCCTCTGTTTTCCCGGTATACCTTGTAGCATGGTCTTCCAATACCCAATCACAAACTTGAATCTCTTAACAATAAAACAGTTAAACTTTGTACAACAACATGACTGACAACTTCCAAGACTATAAAACAACATACGGTAGGTATCTCGAGTGGCACTGGCCAACCGGATGGGACATGTATAAAAGGGTCCTGTGCTAAACTTGCGCTTAAGGGGTGACCAAGCATATCCCCTTACATCTAGCCCTTTATTCCCGACAATCCGATAGAGAACTAGTCGTCAGGAATAATTCAAGAAACCCCCTCCTCCCAGCTTAAACCCAACCCCACAGGAGATAAACATATGTGGGGGGTAGGAAAATTAGATCTCATATTGGGTCTAGGTCGAGCTGTGACCTAAAATCTTTGGGGGGGGCTCGAAGGCCCTCCAGTGAGCGATTAGATACCCCTCTTGAAACCATAAGACATTAACCATCCCCTTCCCCCTTCCTCAGATTGGGATTTACAGAATCCGACAAGGATTTCCCTGTGAAAATATGGTGAAGCTGTGTCTGCTATCACATCCAATGAAATCCCAATCGGGTATCAGACACTTTCCACAAAGTGGCTGGAGACTGGAGGATGATCAAAGCAGTGTTCCCTCTCCTCTCCCCACATGATGATGCCATATCAGGTTCCAAAAACCTTCCTACCTATATACAGGGCTACCCCAACGGAAGGGGATATATCTCTTGAAACACAGGAAGAGGGGAAAATCTTGTCCCCTGGCCCTTATTCTGTAATGTGCCCCCTCCTCCTTTAAATGGGTAACTGAGTAAATCGTCCCCCCAGCACCTCTGTCTTAATCCCGATCTATCTACCCTTTACACAGCTGTGGCTACTTGTAAGACCACCTTTGACCAAACCCCCCCTCGAACTTCAATTAGTATCAAGAACATATATTAGGAACTTATATTAGACTACTAAGCACTCCTTAGACTGCCTCACCGAAGCCCCAGCAAGCTAAAGAACGGTGCTAGGCCATAACATGTGTCCACTGTTCAAGTCCAAGAAGAAATAATCATAAAATCAATGAAGGGGGTCTGTAATGTCCTCTGATGGAGTCTGCCCTTTTGAACCACTGGAAGACTTGTTCTCTGAGGATCCCGAGATAAGGAGGGGCCTCTTTTCCTAGCTCCTTCTGCCCAGGTCCAGGGTTCTTCTCCATTTGAAGTATCTCTCTCTCCAACCTGGTAGGTCTGGTCAGCAATTCTTGAGGAACCTCTAACTGCAGCAAGTTGGTCATAGCTTCCCCGAGAGAACGAAAGAATTGTGGGCCCCCTGGGAGAAATATTTTTAGTTGTGCTGGTGCAATAAGATGCATGCGAATGTTCTTAGAGGCAAGGCATTTCTTGATCTCCAGGAGCACTCTTCATTTTTAGTCATTATCAAAATATAGATGCCGATCCCCAAAAATGACTTCTTTTTTTGCCCAAGCAGCTTGTAAGATTCTGGTTTTGATCCTATAGTCCAAAAATTTCAGCACAATGGACCTAAGGGTTGCATTGGGGCCGATAGGCTTTTTAGCCAGAGCCCTGTGTGCCCAGATGATATTCAGGGGGAGGTCAGCAGGTAGATCTAGTATTTCTTTTAAGAAGGAGTTGAGAAAGTCCTCCATCTTACCCTGCTCCGTGTCCCCTGGCACTGCATAAATGCGCATGTTGTCCTGTCAAGATCTGAGGTCCAGATCGTCCAATTTATCTGCCAACTCTCTTTCTCTGTGCAGTAGATAATTCAGCATGCCCTCATGGCGATCAACTGCTTTGTCTGCGCATGATAAACCCTCCTCTAGGTCGGCTGGCCATTTCTCCCCTGCTACGATACTCTTCCTATTTTCAGCCATTGAATGTTCGATTTTGCCCAGGGTGTCATTCAATTTAGCCAGCTCCTGGTATAATCTCTTTGAAGTGATAGTGAATTCCTCCTCCAGAGGCTCCTCAGCCTGTTCTAGTATCTGTTGTTGGGTCATGGGTTGTGACTTATTGTGGGCCTTCAGGGCGCATTGATTCAGAGCCGTGCTAGGCTTCAAGAACTCCAGTAGTGTGTCCTTCGTCCTCGATTTAGGAGGCATCGCGAAGCAGGTGAGTTGGAGCAGTAATTATCAGTGTTTGAGTAATTTCCCGGTGCTGGGGGATGAGTTCTACCATTAATTTCTCTCCCAGGGGATCGGAACTCTTGCAATTAGTGACTATGCAACATAGAGGCAGAACCGGAAGATCCCCTTATAGTTAAATCTAGTGGGAGGAGGTCACGTGACCGCTACATGGCGTGAGGACGTGCCTTGTTCGAGTTCCAAACCCCGGGTGAATATTAATTGAAAATCCACCATAATCCTTAAGAAATTTAACAGCAGTGTTGGATCTAGCAATATTTGAATGCAGCATGGACGAGTTTGTTGTGTCGGCGGCGGGTAAATCGCAGCTATCGGGAGTTAAAAGCAGTAAAAAAACCCCGGCTGCAGGACAGACAAACAGCATAGGCCCCATATCAATCTCAGCAGCAGAAATGGCAGCGATCAGCAGAGAATTGAAGGATCAGCTAATGGAAGCCCTATCTCCACAGCTAGAGAGGCTGGAGAATAAAATAGAAGGAAGGCTGGTCTTAATGGAGGCGCAGATGGAAAGGCAGCATGAATGGATGGAGGAGATGGAGGGCCACATCTCGGCCGCGGAGGACACACTGCACCCCTTGGAAAAGAGGTTGAAGAACTAGAGAAACAAGTACCAGGATATGAGGGAGGCACTAGATTATCAGGAGAACTATCAGCGAAGGTCCAACCTGCGACTCGCTCTGAGCGTCCCGAAGGTAGGGAAAACATGAAATCCTGGGGTTCTGTCTGAAATTTGCGCGCCATGGGCCTGAAACCCAAAGGGGAGATATAAGTTAGATAGGGCCCACCGAGCAGTTCAGCCAATGCCCCAGAATGGGCAACCTCCGAGGCAAGTGATATTCCGGTTCCACAATTTTCAAGATAGACAGGAAATGTGGAAAGCTTATAAGAGCTCTGCCTGAATTGAAGTATGAAGGGTGCGAATTATATGTCCCAGGATCATTCTCGAGGTCGGGAAGAAGAAGGGAATTTAATGAAGTGATAGCCCTGCAAAGTCTAAAAGTGGAGTGGTACATAGGTCTTTCTGGCTACCATGAAGATTAAATATGAAGGGGCAACATATAGCTTTTGGGAAGCTGAGAAAGCTCACAAGTTTGTGAAGGAGCTGCAAAAGAAGATCGGGTGATTGCTGTTACAAAACGATCGAAGGGAGACAGCAGGAGTTGAAGGAAGAGGTCAATTTTACAATCCTGTACATAGTTGTGGAACCCTTATTTGCCCAGTAGAGTTGCAGTTGGCATTATGCATACGGAGAAGGCAAAAGAACTTCTGTCTTTTTTTTTTTCTTTCCCTGAAAGATACCTGAGAGACGAGAAAGGAGCGGTTGCAAAGCGTTTCCCCTTTTTAAGCGGTTGGGTGGCCTGAGCTTCCCCCGCCCCCACGATGTCGCGATGGTGAAACGCTCCCTGCGGAGGGGACTCCTCTGAGGCACATTCGATGAGTGGAACTGGTGTGCTTTTTATTTAAGGATGTGGACGATGGACATTAATGCAGCGCCGGCTCTGAGGGCGCTGATTGGAAGGAGGCGAGCAGGGATGGACGCGAGAAGGGCCTGCATGTTGATATTGACTCGTGCGGCCTGCCCTGGTGGACTTGGAAAGGAAGATATGTGGTCCCGATCCAGCAGCTACGCTGAAGGACTATTGAGAGGGAGCATGAAGAAAGAAGATGACTGGGGGGGGAGACGCGGGGGGTGCTTTATGACCGCTGGAGGTAGGGTGGAGGGGAGGAGGTGGTCGATTGCTGTGAGGAGGGCCTGCGCATTAGATTGGACTCATGGGGCCCAACCTTGTCAGTAAGAACGAAGGAGGGAAGGAAAGAATATATGAGCGCTGATATATAATGAGCAGGTGCTGGGCGAGGGAGAAACGAGGGAGTTAGTGAGAATAAAAGTAGGGAGCAGCAGTGGGAAATCAACATGTCGAGAAGGATAAGGAGAAAGGATGGAATAAATGGATGGGATGCACTGCGAGTATACAGAGTGCATGGAGCAGAAGACAGGTGGTTAGAAGAAGTACGTAACCGGGGAGGGGAGAGAAAGGTTGATAGGAAAAATTTTTTTTTTATATCAACCCTATATGCGTATTGAGGGAGAACATACTATTCATAAGAATGCTGTATGTTTTGAAAGGGGGGGGGATACATACTGCATATAAGTTGGGGGGAGGGGAGTTCAAAGGTTTTGTTATATATGTTGTTCAAAAGTTATATGTTAAGTCCACATTAAGAGAGTCAATATATGAAGATATGCCACACATTAGGAAAGCAAGAAGGAGGGTCAGAGGTATGAGGGATGCAGAGGCTTGTTTGGTAGTGAGATGGACCAAAAAGAAAAAGTGAAGATAGCCTCTTGGAATGTGCGGGGTGTCTCTTCCCCGATTAAATGTACTGCTATAATTACAGCTCTTAAGAGAGTAAAGGTTCAGGTCGCCTTACTGCAGGAGATGCATTTGACCTCCTCAGAGCACCAGAAAATGGTGAGGAATTGGGTGGGAGTGTGCTATGCTGCACCCTTCTCTTCTCGTAAGAGAGGAGTAGCAATACTGATACATAAGCACCTCCCTTTCAAGGTCCTTAGAGTGGTGCAAGACAAAACGGAGGAGAGATATGTGTTTGTGGAGGGTAAGTTATATGGGACCCAGGTAACATTTGGAGTGTATATGCCCCTGCGGTCTTTGAACCAACGTTCTACAGAAACTTACTAGAGCTGCTAATGAGGGAACAGTTTCAAGGGCTGATCATGGGGGAGGATTTCAGTTGTACACCGGACCCAATTATGGATCACTCGGGGAGATGTATGAAGCAGTGGAGAGAGGGTGTGGTAGAATTAGATTTAATAGATGCATGGAGGACAGCTAACCCGAACCTGAGGGAGTTCACTTTTTACTCTAATCCTCACGAAACATGGTCGAGATTAAACCACATCTATATAGAAGGTTGCTGGTATCATAAGATGATAGAGGTGGGCCACGAACCTATACACGTGTTGGATCATGCCATGGTAACAATGACATTGGAAATGGAGGTTGGGAGGACGAGACCTGCCTCATGAAGGTTTCCTCTATACCTGATGGGGAAGGAGGAGTTTAGAAATTTTTTGAGGGAACAAGTAGAGAGATATGTAGAACTTAATAGAGATACGACGCCATCTAGACAGGTCTTTTGGGATGCAGGGAAGGCCTATTTAAGAGGGACTATTATAGGGTACATGGCAGGATATAGGAAGGAGCAGAACAGACGATATGAAAAGCTTTTCCAGCAGGTCAAGGAGCTGGAGCATAGAGTTGTGGGAGGGGATGAAGGGAGTACCCAGATGTTGGCAACGGCTAGAGGGACACTTAATAGCATGTTGGCTGAGCAAGCAAGGAGCCAGACATGGTTTGTGAAGCAAAAGTTTTACGAGTGGGGTAATAAACCAGGACCTATGTTGGTTAACCTTATTAGAGGCAGGAGGGGGTTAATGAGAATTCAAGAGATAAAGGGGGACGGAGGCACGCTGCTGAAAGAACCCCAAGCCATTAGAGAAAGGTTTAGGGAATTCTATAGGGCCCTATATGAAAGTGAGTGCAAGGGCCAACTGGATAAAGCAAGAACATTTCTCAATGGGACTAAGCTCCAGAAAATTACTGAGGAGCAGAGGGAGGAATTGGATAAAGAAATTTCTAAAGAAGAGATCAGGAGAGCTATTCAGGATATGAAGGTAGGTAAGGCGTCTGGACCGGACGGACTGCCTGCTGAGTTTTATAAAGCAATGGGGCAAAAGATGGTGGATTTGCTCTGGGAGGTATTCCAGGAACCAGGGGAAGGGAACCCACTCCCCCCCACCATGGGGATGGCAACGATCTGTGTCATTCTAAAACACGGAAGGGACCCACAGGATTGTGCCACATACAGGCCTATATCCTTATTAAATGTGGATGCTAAGATTTATGCCAAGGTATTAGCCGGGAGATTGGAACGGTTGATGCCGAAGTTGGTGCATCCGGATCAGACAGGCTTCATAAGGGGCAGACACTCTTATCACAATGTGAGAAAGGTGCTAAATGTGGTGCATTGCTCTTCTCGGCGTCCAGGAGTGACAGCAGTTTTGGCGCTGGACGCCGAGAAGGCTTTCGACCGTATTGAATGGGGGTACCTCTTTGAGGTTTTAAGTAGGTTTGGCATGGGGGAACGGTTTGTAGATATGGTGGGAGCCTTGTATACCTCTCCGCAGGCAGCAGTGCTAATTAATGGAGGGCTGTCACAATGTTTTAGTCTGTCTAGGGGAACGAGGCAGGGATGCCCGCTCTCCCCACTACTGTTCGACCTCGCAACTGAGCCTCTGGCCATAGCCATAAGGCAGGATACAAGGGTGGAGGGGTTGGGGGGGGACAGGAGGGCAGCAGCACAAAGTGTCGTTATATGCGAACGACATGATTTTATACCTGGGTAATCTGGAGAGATCTATCCCTCTAATTTTAGACATAATAGACAGATTTGCCCTATTCTCAGGTTATTAAATAAACTTAGATAAATCAGAGGTATTGTATGTGGGAAAAGGGAAAATAAAAGGAAGTGGGGGGTGGGGATTGCGAGAAGTGAGATCATGTTTCAAATATCTGGGAGTAAACATTGGGTGGAATATCTCAGAATTATATGGGCTGAATCACAGGCTGATGGTGGATGGCATGATCGCAGATATGAAAAGATGGAGAGCGTTGCCGATATCCTGGATTGGGCGCATGAACCTGTTGAAAATGAATGCACTACCGAGGATACTGTACCTGCTGCAAATGCTCCCAATGGGCTTGACTAGGAAAGACAGCAAGAGGCTAGAGAGAGGATTCTCTGACTTCATGTGGTAGGGGAAAAGGGCAAGGATCAGTCTGAGCAGGTTAAAATTGAACATAAAAGAGGGAGGGCTAAATTTTCCAGATATCAAGAACTACTACCTGGCCACACAGGTAAGAGTGGTTAAGGATTGGATGGCGAAGCCGGAAGTTGCCAGCTGGATAGATTTAGAAGAAATGGAGGGGAAGGGCAGACTATCAGCATACTTAGTCAGAGGTGGGAAAAAGGCTTACTTGGCCAAGAGACGAACAAATCCGATGGTGGTCTGGACACTGGAAAGTTGGGAGCAGATTAAGAAATTGGTAGGGGGTGCAGAGGTAGAGACGCTGCTCCTTCCACCAAATAAAAATCCTTTCTTCCAGCCTGGGTTGGAAGACCAGGGTTTTGAGGAATGGAACAATAAGGGGATACAAAGAGTAGGGGACCTTATCAGTGGGTTAAACATGAGCTCTTTTCAGGAGTTAAAGGAGAATAGAGGGATTCCTAATACTCATATGTGTAGGTTCTTTCAGGCCAGAGACTATTATATGAAGTTGAAGAAGCTTGGGCCCCAAGCACTTCCATTACAGCAGATAGAGGTCCTGGTTGGCAAAGCTAGAGAAGATCCTAAGGGGATGATTGGGGGGGGTGGCCTGTATACTTCGGGATTGTTTACGAGGGAAGACAGGAAGTATGAAAGAGCAGTGGGAGAGAGACCTGGGGCTCTCAATATCTGACTTCAACTGGGGAATAATGGTCAAAATGCATATGGGTCTACTGTTGTCGAACAAATATAAGAGTCGGCCTATAAGTTCATACACAGACTATTCTACCCCCCGGTAGTAATGCATAAATATCAACAGGGGACATCAGATATGTGCGGTAGGTGTCAGGAACAGAGGGGTACATACCTGCACTGCTTCTGGACTTGCCCCCGGTTGCAAATTTTCTGGAAGAAGGTGGTGCAGCATTTGAAGGGGAATCTGGGGGTGGATATCCCCCTGCATCCGATTGACCTTCTATTTGGCGTGGAGGTGGGGGAGGGGGAGGAATGGGCCCCATATAAGAAATGGATTAGGATTGTGTTACTCCAGGCTAGACAAGCTATTTTAAATACATGGGTGTCGGCAAAGGACCTCTCTATTGAACAATGGAGTGCTATGACCATTGGGGCCCTAGCTATGGAGAAAAGGGCCTATCAAATTCAGGGCAGGACAGAGTCCTTTATTTCCACTTGGAACCCCCTCCTATCAGCATTAACTGTGGAAGAAGTGGTGATCCTGCAGACGGGGACATAATGAGGGGAAATGGGGACGGAGGGTACTAGCCTAACCCTAAATAAGCTAAGATTGAGAAAGGTGGCATAAGGGAAGTAGAGAATAAAATCTTATTGTGACTATAGGTGCTGACTGAGAAATGTGAGATGATTTGTAAGGAGCAATATATATGAAATTTTGGCAAGATGTGGACAAATGTAAATAGTTAGCAGTGTTGTTAGTCTTTTCTCTTTTTTTTACTGTCTCAGTAAGAGATATAATTTTAAAGCATAATGTCTGTATAAGTGTTTATTGTTGGTTGTGGTCGGTAGATATATCTTGTCCTGTTGTTCTTTCTTTTTGGTTGTTGTCATGTGTATAAAGGTGTGTCTGTGTAAAATCCAATAAAAATGTGGGGCGGATTTTAAGGAAATGGGAAGGATCCTTAAGGAGCATTTGGATGGGATTGGGTCAGACATGGACGCTGATAGTAGGTGGGAAATCATCAGGAGAGGGGTGCATGATGCTACCAGCACCTGTGCAAGAGTAAGACGAAAATGCAGTAGGGCCCAAAAACCCTGTTGGTGGACCAGGGAGGTCCAGGAGGTGGTGCGGGGAAAGAAAGCAGCCTATAAGCAATTCAAGTGCTCCAAGGAGTGAAAGGGATCAAGGGGAGTACGAGCTAATGACTAGAAGGGCCACTAGAGTGGTGAGGGCGGCTAAGGCAAGGAAGGAGCAGAACCTGGCCAGGGAAATTAGGAGAGGGAACAAGGGGTTCTTTAGATACATTGGGGAAAAACAAAGGGTGAAGGGGCAGATTAGCAGGATTAAATCAGGGGTGAGATGGGCACAAGACCCGGGGGAGCAGGCTAAGGTACTAAATGAGTACTTCACCTCAGTTTTCACCAAGGAAAATGGGGGTGATGCATCATACATGGGAGGAGACAGAGATACTGAGGAGGGGGGGACCCTTACCGATCAGCAGGTCTGGGGAGAGAGGGAGGCATCACTGGCAGGTGGGGAGGGCTAAGCAGGGAGAAGGGGTACGGAAGTGGAAATCACAGCAGAGAGTGAGGAAGCCCTCAGCTCCCTTAGTCGGAGAAAGCACCGGGCTGGATAAATTACATCCCAGAGTGCTGAAGGAACTTGCAGATGTCCTGGCAAACCCCTGGCAGAGCTTTCACCATCTCTCTGAGGGCGGGTGGGTGCCCCAAGACTGAAGGTGGTGCATATAGTGCCTATCCACAAGGGGGATCAAGGGAGGTGGTAGGGAACTACAGGCCTGTCAGCCTGACCTCGGTGGTGGGCAAGGTGATGGAGGCATTGTCAAGGAGAGGCTAGGGGGACCTGGATGAGTCAGGGTGCCTGGACGATAGACAGCATGGATTCATCCGGGAAATCGTGTCAGACAAACCTGGTGGAGTTCTATGACTGGGTGACAAGTGCCTTGGACCTGGGTAGACCAGTGGATGTCCTCTTTCTAGACTTCAGCAAGGCATTTGACTCTGTTCCTCACATGGGCCTGTTGGATAAGCTGGGAGAAATGGGGGGGGGAACCAGATGATCAGATGGATAGGCAATTGGCTCCAGGACTGGACCCAGAGGGTCGAGTTGGTGGGATAGTCTCATCCCAAGGAGGGTCATTAGTGGGGTCCACAGGGATCAGTTCTTGGGCCCCTTCTCTTCAGCGCCTCACGTATCTGAGCATAGGACAGGAATCAGGGGAGAGGAGTCTCTTTGCAGATGACTCGAAACTGGGGGGTGTGGTGGATGGGGAGGAGGGAGGGTGGCCTCACAGGGGACCTGGAGGCTCTGGAAAGATGGTCTAGAAAGTGGAAGCTGAGGTTCAATGCAGGAAATGCAAGGTACTCCACCTGGGGGCCAGAAACCCAGGTCAAGTGTACCACTGGAGAATGCCACAAGTCTCGATGGCTGAGAGGGACCTGGGGTGGTGGTGGATGTCAAGATGAACAACTCTGAGACTTGTAGGAGGGCAGCAGCCAAGGCCAACAGGATGCTGGGATGCATCGCTAGGGGATCACCTCCAGAAGGAGGAAGTGATACTCCCTCTGTATAACATCTTGGTGAGGCCGCACCTTGAGTACTGCGTGCAGTTTTGGAGGCCACACTTAAAGAGGGACATTAACCTCCTGGAGAGGGTCCAGAGGAGGGCAACCAAAATGATTTGGGGCTTGGGGGACAGGACCTATGAGGAGAGGCTCGAAGAGCTAAATATGTACACATTGGAAGAGAGAGGGGACCGGAGGGACATGATAGAGGTCTTTAGGTACATGAAGAGGGTAAATAGGGGAGGAACAGTCGGGGTGCTTCAAAGGAAGGAGGAAGGGGCCACTAGAGGTCATGGCTGGAAGCTGGAGGGGGGAAGATTCAGGAGAGAAAGGAGGAGGTGCTACTTCACTGAGAGGGTGGTGGAGCCATGGAATGCACTGCCTAGGGGGCTGGTGGAGGCAGAGACAGTGGAGGGGTTCAAGAGGGGGTGGGACAGGTACAGGGGAAGGGTTCTGGAAGCAAAATCCAATGCAGCAAGAATATCCGGAACTGGGAAGGGAGAAGCCAGAGAAGGCGAGGGGGACAGCAAGGTCAGCACCCAGGGTGGGGACTGACCAAACGAGCAGACACGAAAGACCGTTAGGCCTATTCTGCTGGCATTTTAGTATGTTAGTATTTTAGTAAAAAAAATCTAGTGGGAGAACTGACTAGCTGAGTAAGATGCAGAGCTGACAGTGCATCCTTTACAGTGCCAGTGTGGAAGTTGACAGCCAATTTATATTGAAGTCACCAAGTATTATTGTCTCAGCGATGTGATTTTGGGCTTGCAGGTAGTCAAGACTTTATAAAGACCAGTAGTAGGGTCAGTGGGAGGTATGTAAACTGATAGGATTATAAGAGTCTTGTGGTGGGCCCCCAGCAGAACTTTAATCGCTAATACCTGGGTGGGGCAACCAAGGTCAGCCACAGGCAAGGCCAGACCTTTTAGAGTGTCTTTTAGATAGCACAACCACCACCACGCTTGGTCGACCTGTCCAATCTGAAAGTAGTGTACCCAGGTATGGCAACCGCTGCATCTGGTATTTTGGGAGATAGCCAAGTTTCCACAACAGAGAGTATGTCAGGGTTATTTAGTGTGACCCAGGTTTTAAGGGAGTCAATTTTGCACAGAAGGCTTCATATGTTAAGTGAAGCCAGGTGAAGAGTTCCCTGTTTGCAGTGGCTATCATTAGGTGTAGGGCATGCTGGTCCTGGGTTGGGTCACTTTCTCGCCCAGGGAGTGGAAGATAATGGGACCTGAGATAGTGATGATGCAGGTAGGTCGGCAAGTAGAAGCCCAGCAATCCTGTTGAGGATGGATAAATAGGGGAACCAAGGCCCATTTGAGATAGTAAAGTAATCCCCGGATGTCAAGCCTTTAGTGTAGTGGAGGCTAAAACCAGGCGCTAGGTTGTGGAGTTGCGTCCTATAAGGTAGAGTGTTTCCAGTGAGTTTGAGCAAGAAGAAGAGGAAAAAGAGGTGTTGCAGGGCAGCAATGGTAGGTAGGGACATTGTGGCAAGTAAGATTTGGTAAGGGAGAGGATAGACAGCAGGGAATACGCAGCACGGTGGGGGTTAATAGTAGTACCAGACAGTGCTGTGAGACAATAGCACTAAGTGTCAGTGCAGGCAAATCCTCCTCCTCCCATACAGACTATTTTGAGTGACAGGCATCCAATTAGGATGAGAGGAGGGAGGTACTTAGGCCTATTTAATAGCGGCTGGGGTTCGGGCAGGTGGGCAGGAGAAAATATAGACTGAGAAAGTACAACTTCCAAAGAGAAAGGGGGACAGAGAAAGCTGTTTAGAGCAGGGAGTAAAATCCGCCAATAGTAAGCCACTGCAGGAAGGTGCACGCAACCCGGTTGACTGTTTCAAAGGCTGTACCTGTCAGAGTCTTCAGCGGGCAGCAGTACACGGTCGGCGGCCGTGCAAGTGTCGGTCAACCACTAACAGTGTTCAGCTGTTGGTGGAGGAGCTTGAGGGCCCTCGGGGGACTTCACACAGCTAAGGAGGGAAACACAGGGCAGGGATTAAATAGTGATTTAGGCAGGGACAGAGTAAAAGAGACAGAGAAGCAGCAGGATGTAGGAGGCGGGGTAGACAAAGGCAGGTGCCGAGAGTAGGGATAGAGCAATTTAACAACAATTAGGCTAAACAGTATTTCATACAAACAGCTTTGTCATTAAACAGCAGTAAAAAATTAGCATTGCAATGGTGCGGCTAGCCCACCAGTTCTAATTTACAAATATAGACTGAGAAAGTACACCATCCAGAGGGGAAAGGAGAGAGAGAGAAAGCTGTTTAGAGCAGGGAGTAAAATCAGCCAATAGTAAGCCACTGCAGGAAGGCGCACACAATCCTAAAGAAAGACAAGGATAGGCTGGAGGCAGTGCTGGGTAGTGTAACCAAAATGACTCCGGGCCAGCAGCACAGATCCTGCAAGGATCACTTAGAGCACTGAACCTGTACTTGCTTGAGGCCAGATGAGAGAAGGGCGATATGATAGAGACCTTCAATTTCCTGCAAGGAATGCACAAGGCGAACTGTGAAGAACTGTTCAACAGGAGTGTCAAATCTAGAAATCGAGCACATGAGTGAAAACTGGCAGGGGGAGGTTCAGGGGGATGTGAGAAAGTTTTATTTTACAGAGAGAGAGTGGTTGAGCATGGAACAATCTGCCAGTGGAGGTGGTAGACGCCAAAACCACTGATGGTTTCAAGCAAGGTTGGGACAGAGATAAAGGGAAACATTCATGTAGAGTGAATGACATAGTTTGAAGGCCTGTGCAAAGTTCTTTCAAATGAGGTATTGGGCTCAAATGTAGCGGGAAGCACTCCAGAGACATAGACGATCAAGACTGTTCAATATTAATAGTACATTTCAGCCATTTGTGGAACATTGTGATGTCATTGAGGAACAAACTGTGCCTAACTACACTGAGTCAAGCACAGCTTGTTCCTTGATGACATCACATATAGAATAGTGGATTGGTGACCATCCACAACAAGGCTGTGTTTCCATCGAGGTTGTTGATTACATCATGGAGAGCGAAGCTCCAGAGGTCTCCATGATGTCTTCAACAACCGAGATGGAAACACAGCCATTGTTGTGGATGGTCACCCATCCACTATTTTATATAGTATATGGTTCCTGGCTAGTCTTTTTTTCGTTTTTTTCCCCCACAAAGTTTATGGTTACCTTGGTTATGTCGACTCGTGCTGCTCCCGTTCTGGCTCCCTCATGCTTGTCCCGCTCCGACTCAGTTCTGTGTCACCCCATACCACTAGCTCATCACCATTTCATTTACAAATAAAATAACCACGATTCAGTTTTGTGTCACGGAACCTTATGAGGCTCTCCATGTCAAAACGAGGAGGGTCCCCCGACTGGCGCTCGCTTGATCGGGCCACCATGCTACACAATTTTTTTTTTCTCCTCAGAGCGTTGAGTGAGCCAATCAGGTGGCAGGGCAAGGTAAAAAAGTTGTACTATCGATGTGACGTCAGACCGATAGTACAACAGCTTTTTTGACCTTTGAACTGTCCTACAACAAGATATTGAAAGCTACGGCTTTCTAGTCATAATAAGTCCTAACCATATACTATAATGTTTTACAAATGGCTGCAATATAGTGTCAATATTGAGCAGACTCAATCGTCTGCTCCTCTGTAGTGCTTCCAGCTAAAGATGAACCCAAAACCTAGTTTGAAAGAGCTTTTCACATGTTTTCAAACTGTGATTTCCACTGGGCATGAATGTATCACTTTAAGGGCTTTGTTGTTACTCATGGAAGGGGTGGGAGTAAGACAGGGAGCAAGGGGATGGATAGTGTAGACAAACACCCTGTACTGACAACAGGTCTCAGGGTATGATGGGGATGGGCAGGTTGGATGGACCATTGATCTTTTTTTGCTGCCATTGCCCATGTTTCTATGTTTCTATGCCCACATAAATCTTAGTTATTTATTTAGTTATTGTTGACCGGGAAAGGAGAACTAGACAATTCTGTCTATTTTCAGCCTCGTCCCAGGGAGAAGGATACAGACGGATGCCAACTGACATTGAAGCAGATTAAGCTGTTGATGGTATTTTGAGTGACAGTAGCACCAGGCAACATAGACCACAAAATCCAAAAAGCAATGCCAGGGCCATTAAACAGGGACAGGAAGAAAATGCTCTTGGAGTACATTTTAAATGATGCCTCAATAGTAGTCTTTTAATTTGGTTGGTATTGAATGAATTAACCATGTGTCCTATGTAATACGGTGTTTGTATGTCTGTTTGTTTATTTGTCACCAGGGCCCTTACCTTCTCTTTAGGCCTCTTAAGTCCATTGTTTGCTGCACCCAAGATCCTTATCTTATTGAACCCATTTGGAAATCTCTTGGGCAGATGCAAGATGTAGAGGCAGAAGCCTTCTCTTATTAGCTACAGGGAGCTGCAACACGCCATGAGACATTGCCTCAGACTTAAGGGTTTCCACGGTGACCCTGGCATCTATAAGGCACTGTTAGGCAGTGAAACACATTGGTAACATCAGTGTTCTTAGTGTTTAAGTGGAAAGTCCCCTCGACCTATTTTCCATATACAGTACCTGTGTAGTTTGTAGGCATGAACGAGTCCCTGTTTTACACCCTCCCTAATTTCATCCTAATTTAAATTTAAATAAAGTTGCTTCACTCATGGGAGTTGATGATGTATATTTGCACAAGACAGCAAAAGTTCTACTCTCAGTCAGTTCTGTTGCATGTCTTCTGAAGTCCCTCTATTCTTGTCTTGTTCTGGCCAGGAAATGTTTCAAGGTGAGTTTCCTACAGTTCTGTGTCTGAGCTGGAAAAATGCAGTTGGAAGGACGCTGGTGTTTGTGACGTTTTGTTATTCGACTGATTAATTGGATTATGTGCTAGGACTGCTTTGCTTGCTCACTGAGCATGACGTCCCTTTGATGTCATTGTGCTTATTATTGTCATAAAATGCTTTAGAGGATGCAACACACCCATGGCAGCGGAAAGGGCAGCACTCAATAAAATGGCCTACAAAACTTTATGCCATCTTTTCCTTTTCTTTATTGAAATTCACAAAGTGCAGCAAAAGCAAACACATCTCATGGCTTAATTAATCCAGGCATACACTTCTTCGAGCACAAAAGTGCTAGCACAGCCAATTAGGGTTACCCCCTTTTAAGAAGCCTAAAGTTGGACATTTCTTACTGAAACATGATTTTTTGCAGGATAGTACATAACCTCGACCAATGCAACAGATTTTTTTTCTCTATATAAACAGAATTAAGGCTTAGAATTTTAGCTTCTTAGTTGCTTATATGGTTTCTTATCATTGTAAGGTATTTTAGTTAAGGTATTATAGTTTTCTAGAACATTTAGTGGAAAGTTAGAAAATATTTTTTCTACTATAAAATCAGGACATTTAGTATTTTCCATGTTTTTTTGCAGGACACAGCTGCCCAAATCAGGATTGTCCTGCGAAAATCAGGACAGGTGGTAACCCTGGTCAATTATGGTTAATTTTAGCAACCACAACTTTACATTTTCAGTTGTCATCTGGCAACCATTGCTCTTCCTGGAGCCCAAGGCACACGTCACTGGGCTCCAGGAACAGCGACGGTCGACTCCAACTAATTAACTGTAAACTGACCACGCTAGCAATTTTATACTTCAAGAAGTGTACGCCTGGATTAAGCCCCAAAATGTGCTTGATGCTGCTGCGCTTAGTAAATTTCAATAAAGAAAAAGAAAAGATGGTATGTAGTTTTGGTAAGTCATTTTACTGAGTGCTGACCTTTCTGTTATGGCCGGTGTGTGTTGCACTGTAGCTTGAAAAGCCCTGGTATGTGCACTCTATTGCTTGTTCCAGTTAAAAAATGAGCTAATGCCTTTCTGTGTGACTTATGCTTTAGAAGATATTTGTGACATATTTTTCTGCTTTATCATAATAGTTGTGAGCTACCAGTTCTTTGTTTGCTCACTAAGCTTACAGTCCCTTTGTCCTTGACTCCTGCAGGTAAACAAACTTCTCAGCAAGTGACCTGTTTGTGAGGGTTAATTTCTGCTTTGTCTGACTTATGCTACAAGTTCTTATTTTGTAGACCGAGCACACAGCCCCTATGTCCCCATTGTTCTCTTCCTGTACTCGATAAATGGCAGAGTCTAAAGAAAAAATTACTCACCTTAGTAATGTTGTTTCTTCTAATGGAGTCTTGCTATATTATGACAATTGCAGTATGACCGCAGGTTAGAACTGCTCCGGAGGTGAAATAGTTAACTTTCCATGCAGGCATGGAACTTAGAGGGCGAGCTTGGTTGAAAACTCTGTCTGTTGTGCTTCAAGCGCAAACTGTCAGATCTTTACGAGCTAAAACTCACTAAGGTTCTGTGTGGAAGCTGTAAACCTACACTAGCCAACTGGCTACTAACATAAACACTCATTTTGGCCTAAAACAAAGACTCAAGTCAGGAGACCCAAAATGCAAAAACACAACACCAATTCACCCAAAAAGGTAGGTGAAAAACAACAAGGTGGGCATCGAAAAAAAAAAAAATGCCAACCCTGTACTGCCCACCCACATACCCAAAACAGAGGTTCTGAGAGGGGCAGGCAGGGAGGGAGGTCATAATATAGCAAGACTCCATTAGAAGAAACAACATTACTAAGGTGAGTAATTTTTTCTTCAAACAACATGAAGTCTTGCTATATTATGACAATTGCAGACTACACAGCAGTACCCCCATGGAGGAGGGACAGAACCTCACCTTGAAATAGGCTCTGAAGCACGGTGCTGTGCTTAAACCGAGCATCACTCCTAGCCTGGATGTCCAGGAGTAATGCTTGGTAAAAGTGTGAACTGTTTTCCAGGTAGCTGCTTGACATATTTCTAGAATAGGAATGTCTCTGGCAGCAGCCAGAGAAGCAGCTGTACCTCTGGTAGAGTGAGCCCTCAGACCTGAGGGGAACTTTACCCAACTTCTCATAGCAGAATTGGATACAAGAGACAATCCACCTGGCAATGGATCTTTTAGTGGCTGGCTTCCCTTTACCAACTTCACCATAGGTGAGGAACAGTTGGAGGGAGTCAAACCTATGACCCTTGATATGCTCTATGTAGTAACTAAGGGCTCTCTTCACATCTAGGCTGTGCAGCATCCTCTCCCCAGAGGAGGAGTGGTCAGTGAAGTACACTGGAAGTGAAATAGATTGATTAAGGTGGAAATCTGAAACCACCTTAGGCAGGAACTTTCTGTTAGTCTGAAGGACCACCTTATCTCTGTGAAAAGAGATAAACTCCTGCTCCACTGACAACGCTTGTAATTCACTTAGTGCCTGGCAGAGGTGATGGCTACCAAAACACAGTTTTCCAAGTCAAGAACTTGAGCTCAGCTGAAGACAAGGGCTCAAGGGGGTTGCATAAGCTGAGCAATGCAAACATTAAGATCCCAGGCAGGGCAGGATCCCTGAATGGAGGGCTGGTGGAATCAACCCTTAAAAACTAGGAAAATACAGGATGAGCTGAAAGGGAAGAGGATCTACCTGCTGAAATAAAAGCAGACACAGCTGCCAAGTGCACCTTCAGGGTAGCTGGTCTCAGCCCCAAAGAATTCAGGTGGACCATATAATCCAGGACTGTGGGTAGATTGGCAGAGACTGGGGAAATATGCTTTTCCGAGCACCATATGGAAAACCTTTTCCATTTGGAATTGTAAGTAGCCCTGGTGGAAGGCTTCCTTGCGGCCTTCAATATATCCATTACACCTTGGGAAAGGTATAAATCAGCAAACTCTAACTCTTCAAGAACCAAGCCTTGAGATTGAGAGATTTGAGATTCGGGTACCAGACCCTTCCCTGGGCACAGGTTAACAGATTGTGATTCCTGGGAAGGGACAGGGGAGGATGGACTGCTAAGGACAGCAGGAGCGGATACCAGGGCTGTCTGGCCCAATCCAGAGCTATCAGAATGAGTTTGCATGATTGGGATCTGATTTTGACTAGCACTTTGAACAGGAGAGGAAAGGGAGGGAAGGCATAAGAGAAACTTCCCCTCCCAGCTGAGGGCTAAGGCATCCAGTGGGAGTGAGCCCAACACTGGGGGCCTGCAGCAAAAAAGAGGAAGTTGGTGATTGTCTGGGGCTGCAAAAAGATCTATCTGCGGGGTGCCCCATCTGGCAAGTACTACTCCCAAGACCAGGGGATCCAGTGACCATTCGTGGTGGCCCTGGGAAATCCTGCTGAGAGCATCTGCCAGGACATTGTCCTTGCCTGGGAGGTGAACTGCTGTAAGGGAGGTGTTCAGGGAGTAAGCCAGAGACCACAGCTTCATCGCCGGTGCACAAGGCCGTGAGACCGAGTGCCCCCTTGCTTGTTAATGTACCACATTGTAGTGGTGTTGTCTGTTCTGACCTGAATACTCTTGCTCTGAACAGATTTGGAAAAAGCTTGAAGTGCTAGAAAAACTGCTCTGAGCTCCAACAGGTGGTGAGGCCGCCCATGTGAGCTCCCCAGCCCAAGAGGGACGCATCTGTAGTAAGGATTAGAGAATGAGACTGAGTGACAAAAGGAAACCCTTGTCTCAGGTTGCTCTGATCCTGCCACCACTGTAAGGCTTGGATCAGGGTTCGAGTTACTGGGATCAGCTTGGTAAGAGGATCCTTTCTTTGAGACCAAAAAGCTCTCAAATGGAACTGGATGTCCTCATCTGAAATCTTGCTCCTTGCACAACTGCTGTGGAAGCAGCCATGTGTCCTAGGAGCTGCAGAAAATGCCTTGCTGGCCGGAGACCTGCAGGGTAAGAGGAGGCCAGGGAGACTAGGGTCTTTGCCCTGTACAGGGGAGGAAGGCCCTGGCTTCCTGTGTGTTCAGTTCTGCGCCTATGAAGGTAAGAAGCTGGACTGGCTTCTGAACTGACTTTGAGAGATTCAGAAGGAAACCTAGAGAGGTAAGCAGTTGCTGCATTATCTGAAGGTGTAAATTGACCTGGTCTGGGGACTGGCCTACTAAGAGCCAATCGTCCAGGTAAGGAAAGATGGCAATCTTTTGCCTTCTTAGGTAGGCAACTGCTACAGCCAGGCATTTGGTGAATACCCTTGGGGCAGAAGTGAGGCCGAAGGGCATTGCTCTGACCTGGTAGTAGCCTGAGGGCAGCTCGAACCTGAGGTACTTTCGATGGGAGCTTCTGATGGGAATATGGAAGTAGGCATCCTTGAGGTCCAGGGAAGCTAGCCAGTCCCCTGTCCTTAGAGAGGGTAGGATAATTCCCAGAGTCACCATTTTGAACTTTGGCTTTAAAAGGTGCTTGTTTAAATATCTGAGATCCAGGACGGGCCGCCATTCTCCTGTCTTTTTTGGGGTGAGGAAGTACCTGGAGTACAAACCTTTGCCCTGGTGTAGGGGAGGAACCCTTTCCACAGCTCTGAGAGCCAGGAGGGTAGAGACCTCTGCATCTAGGGTGAGTGCCTCTGATGGAGTCGCAGGTGGAAAAGATCTGGTTCTCAGCTTTGGAAATTTTTTGAAGCTGAGAACCAGTCCCTGGCTTACTACTTCCAGGACCCACTTGTCTGATGTTAACGACTTCCAGTCCTGGACAAAGTAAGCCAGTCTGCCCCTACAGGTAGAGGAGAATCGGCCCTGGCAATCCCATCAGGGTGCCTGCTTGGCAGGGGCTTTGGGCTGAGGGGTGGAAGCAGACCTGCTTGTACCCTGTCCTGCCTCTCCCTCTAAAGAACCCCCTCTGAGCATAGGCGGAGGAGGAAGCTTGGGCTTGGTAAAAGGCCTATGAAAGGCCTGCCCCTGCCTCTAGGAAGCTGCTTTGAGGAGTGACCTGCCTTTCCTTGGCCTGTGCACTCCTATAGGTGGTCCTATATTCATTCATTTTCTTCATGTAATTCTCTGTTTGCTCCCAAATAGAGAATTTCCTCAACAGGAAAATCCATGGCCTTAGACTGAGTATCCTGAGACAGGGTAGTACATCTGAGCCAAGCCATCCTGCATGGCGCCACAGATGTAGCCATGACTCTTGATGAAACATCATTAGAGTCCACTGCAGCATGAAATTGCACCTTGGATGCCTCAATACCATCCATAGCCACCGTTCCAGCTCCCTGGCAAGCTGGTCAGGGACTGTTTCGCTAGGGCCAGCATAGTATCCCATCTGGATTTCTGGTACCCAGCAGCATAAGCCATATAATTTGCTTGTCTGAGTCCCAAAGATGCTGCCATGTACTGTTTCTTTGCCATAGCATCAATCTTCCTGGAGTCCTTCTCGGGGTGTGAAGCTAGGGGAATATTAGCCTTATCACAGGCTGCAGCCTGCACTACCCCCACATGGCTGCATTGTTGAGTGAGGAAATCAGTGTCGGAGCCTGATAAGGTATACCTCTTGTCCATCCTTTTATCCACAGGAGGTATAGTGTGAGGAGTTTTTAAAACTTTTACTGTCTGTTTCCGAAAAGATTTATGCAAAGGAATAGACAGTCTCCTAGACTCTGGAATATCCATCATTTCTACATAGTCTGGCTCCTCTTGGTCATCAACAGCTTCCTCAATGGGGAGCTAGAGAGTTTCAGCAACTTTTTTATAAAACATGAAATGAGAAAGGGACTCAGAAAGCCTTGGAGGAGAAACCCCTAGGGGTCTATCTGGAGAGATGTCCGGATCAATGAGCACATCCAGATCTTCAAAACCATATTCACTCTCCTCATATTCCTCTTCCCCCTCTCCGGTTCATAAAAATCCTCAAAATCATAATCTTGAACCAGTGGAACCGGCCGAACTGAACGCTTACCTGAAGGTGTCGGTTCGGTCGGAACCGGAGAGAGAGACAGGACAATTTGAATTGCTTTAGCTATTTCCTCAGCAGTTGGGGAGAGAACTTTTGGCTCTACACTAGCTGACTTTCTAGTCCTTTTTGCTGGAACTGGCTCCTCAGAACCGGCTCTTCGTTTGCCCGAGGAAGTATCGCCCTGGTCAGAGGGCACTCCCTCCGGTTCGGTTGGCACCGAACCGGGCTGGCCATCCGGGTCAGCGGACTTTTTGGCCTCCCTTTCCCTCAGCCTATCAACTCTCTTATCTATGGTGGCAGCAGGGAAATTGTGACAAATCTGGCAGTCTGAATTGAGGTGGTCAAACCCCAGACAATAGACACATGTGGTGTGTGGGTCAGCCTTAGCAAAAGCTTCCCCACAAACACTACAGTGTTGAAACCCAGTGGGTCCGGTTTTTCTTTTGGGTTTCTCAGACATAATGCCAGCCTAACCAACTTGCCTGTTTATGGCAATCCACCAAGCAAGACACCTTATCGGTTCCCAACCGTATCAGGTCGTGGAAAAACGAATGAAATCGCTTTTTAGAACCGATAAGAACCGGGAACCACGCCTAAAAAGGACTAGTAGATTTTAATACAATCTGATCGCTTCAAACTGAACCGATAAAGAATTACAAGTTCCACACAGAAAAATAAATGTAAAACCTATCTGTTACTTACATTACCACAGACAGAGCTTGAACCGACCGGTTGTGGTTTAATTCCGGCTAAAACGAAAAATAATACTTTTAAACCGACAAAATGAACCGAGCAGAAGGAGAAATCTCTGGAGCGACTGTTCAGTGAGGCGGAGTAAAGAATCTGACAGTTTGCGTTTGAAGCACAACAGACAGAGTTTTCAACCGAGCTCGCGCTCTAAGTTCCATGCCTGCATGGAAAGTTAACTATTTCACCTCCGGAGCAGTTCTAACCTGCGGTCATACTGCAATTGTCATAATATAGCAAGACTTCATGTTGTTTGAAGAAAATGTTTTTACAGGAGTTTTTGGTTCAAAGCTGCCCTTCAGCTTTGGCAGAATAGTTGACCACCACCCCCCCCCCAAAAAAAACAAAGATGTACACTTTGTGAGTATCCCTCTGATCATAAAGTATTTATTCTATTTAATTTTGTTGACTGGGTAGGCCCACTGAGACTGGAAGTCCCTTTTTCAGGGGCAACCTGGGAAAGGAGGGGGTTAATACAGATGGTAACCAACTGAAAATTGGACTGGATTAAGCTGTTGGTGGTATTTTTAGTGAATTGGGGAAATTTGGCCAGGACACCGAGAAGTGCCATGGGATCTTTAATGTCCACCTGAACAACCACCAGAACAGGCTATTAAAGAACTGGTATAGCACAACAAAATGCCACACATATGAGATGGTAATTCTAACCATTTTCTGAATTGCACAGCACTAGACTAAGCATTTTTTTTACATATTTTGTCAGATTTACACATTCAAAACACAATAAATCTGAACAATTTTAAAATTTTGCTAATCAATTATTTGCCATGTTCTATGCTTTTTCACAGTTGATTAGCACTTTCAAATACATAACTGCTGATCACTTTTTTTGCCTTTTTCATACCCTGAGATCACTCATCCCACATTCCAGTGGCATCACCAGGCTGTTTTTGGGGAGGCTGAAGCCCCCCTAATGTAAGCTCAAGCCCTCCCAATCATTTTCCCTGAAACAATTTTAAAACTCACAGCTTCACTGCTTGCTGAGGAAAAAAAGAAGCCATAGTTTAGAGTCAGTACTTTATAGCTCTACCACTTGGAGTGCACTTTCCTTTTTCTTTGCCTGGCCCGTATCCTCCGGATCCCACTGCAATCATTGGTGGTGCTAGTGGTGGAGGTCGGGGAGCTCTGCTCCCACCCAATGTTTTGGTTGCTCCTGAACAGTGGTAGGGTGGAACGTTAGTGGTCCGGGTGCTGGTTTCCGCCCAGACACACTTTGCTGCTGCACCTCTTGGTCCGTCTGCCCAAACTTGTCCCCTCTTGGTGAATGCCGCATGGACCGCAATCAGCTGGGCACCCAGGTCCATGACTGCAGTGGCACTAATTTACTTTGGAAGGGAGGTGGGGAAGAGAGCTGTTCCGGGGGACACCACTCACCAATGACCACCAAAATGGACGCCATGCTCTCTATCTGGGGCTACAGGAGAAGGACCACAGTCGGGGGTCATCTCAGGGGACTGGAGGAAGAAAGGGGTTCGAGGAGCCCACAAAACAGATAAACATAAAACCAAAAAAATGGCAAAACCGAAGGCAGAAAATAAAGAGGCCCCCAAAAGGGCACCACACCCCACAACCAGTCCAGAAGGCCAGGCAAAGGGATGGAAAGCAACCTGGAGCCCCCACAAAGGGGAAGAGAAAGAAATTTAACAAAACAAAGAAGAGAAAAAAAATAACCACTCCAGCAAAGCTGGGCAGGGCAACAGCCTGCCAACCAACAAGTGGCACTAGAGGCAGTAAACAAAGGGGGAAGGACAGGGGACTGCAATGGCAGCCCCATGTGTGGCAACACCCAATGTCAATGCCAGAAAAAAAAAACAAAACAGCCAGCATACTGGAGGGGAGAGACAGGGGAATTGCAATGGCAGCCCCAAAAAAAACACAAACCATGCCACACTTATTCTGCAAAATAACAGGAAGCAAACCAACAGACTTGCCAAGCCATATTTTTATTTGAACAAAAGAGAACCTGGGTGAGCATTACCCTTGTCACTTTGCATCTGAAATGAGATGCTTGTGCTACATGCACTACTAGGCACCCAGCATCAGGACACCCCAGAAAACCCCAATACAAAAACTGTAAACCGAGGGAGCAGACAACTAAAGGGAGCTCACCTTATGGAACTGGCTGCTGCTGGCCATCAGGAGGACTGCTGGTCCTTTTCCGGAGCTAAGGTGTGACTGCTGCTGCTGGAGACCTCCGAGGACCACTGGCTATAGAGGAGCAGCCACCCAGGAGCTATGGACCCGAGCTTCAGGTAAGCCTCCAGCCATCTGTACTCCTGTGCTCTCTACTCTGTCAGTCACCCAGTCCAGAACTGCCACTGGCTAGCAGGGAAGACCATTTCTAGCCTAGAAGTGGACCTGGCTTTCAGACAGATGATTAGGCATCTGGGGCTAAGATCAGCCCATTTGGCTGATTTATGGCCTCTTTAGGCACTGGCCGGATACCTGGCCTGGCCAAGACAAAGGATCCAGCGCCAGAAGGCTCCTGGAGGGAAGGGGGGAGAGGGGGATAGAGACAAGAAATGGTCAGCCAGCCAGTTTGGTCAATAAGCTAGCTGGCTGTGCATGGGGTGGGTGGGGAGTTAACCCTGTCCCTCCCTGAGTCCTCTTTGGTCTGCTTGCCTGGCAAACTTTGGGGCACTACACTCCTCCACTCACAAGTCTGATGGAGAAAAAAGTAAGTCTCGTGAGTGGACTGAGTGCACTGGTGGCTGGCTGCTGTGTACTGTGCTGTCGACAAAGAGAACATTTAGACAGGAGTCAGGACATCACCATGAGAGAGCTCAGAGCTTGGGGGAAGGATTTGTCATCATCACTCCCAGGTTAGTTGGATCCCAATCTGACAGGGAGTGCTGGGGGAGGGGGTTACAACAAATGCGCTCTGCCTCTGCTAGTCTTTTGGACTCTGTTCAATGGGTTCAGAAGCATGAGAGGTTTGTCATGCCTTGCCATGTAGGAGGGAACACCTGGACAGGACCGGGAGTGATTGACATAAATTGGGATTGAGATTGGTGACCACCTTTTAGTAACCACCATGCCAACACAGTCAGCACTGCTTGCACAGCAGGTATATTTTTCAGACAGGCACAGATGTGGTACACATCTAAAAAGGCTGTGCAGTATGAGTCTTTACACAGTTGTTTGGCAGTTTAGAGAAGGAAGATAAGTGCCTGTGGCTTGTGTGAAAAGAAATTTTGATTTATATAGCACCTTTCATACAGACTGTATTCCTGAGTGCTTTACAATCCAAAGAGGGAGGGAGAGAATTTTTCTGCCTTTTTATATAGCAACCTACACAGACACAATCACACAAGTCATCCCCAAACTCCTTAGAGACCAGGAAGAGAGGGAGGGGAGGGATAGTTTGCAGCACACAGGGAGATGCAAAGACTACAGAAATTGACGAGAGAGAGACAGAGAGAGAGAGAGAGAGAGAGAGAGCATGCAGAGAGATTAAGGGCAGGAATTTTGAGTAACTTGTTCAGAATTATGCAGTGTGGAAGTGGTGGCTGTTTGCCCTGGGGTCCTGTAACCTTATAATGGTGTCTGGCTGGTCTCTTACTTGCTCTGGGTCCAGTAACCTTCCCAGCAGATCTGCTGGGATAAAGGTGTCTCTTTTTCCGTTATTCTCACTGGTCCAGTAACCAAATTTTTGCACATGTACCATTTAATAGATGTCATGATAACCAGGCTTCTCAAACATGTATTTCACCTTTAAAATGCAGGAAAAGCCACCATTTGAAGGTAAACATCTCAAAATTTTCTTGGGGGGCATGCCCATGGACCCCCCCTAGCTTTGTTAGGATTTTGACTGTGGGGCATTAGTCGCCCCAACTTTATACCTCTGGTGACGCCCCTGAATCTATCAGAAAGCAGAGATTTTCCTGTCTTGAACGATACCTCTCTGGAACTTCTGGGTAAAAGTACACTGAAGTTATGGGCAAAACTAATAGAATGGGAGGAGGAGGAGATGGAGCCTGAGCTAAAACAGCTAATCTGGGCACAAGTAAAGACTCCAATTCAACAATGGCAGAGGAAGCAGAGTTTCAACCAACAAACACTGCACTTTTGAATGCCATTCAAAGTTTAGATAAAAAAATGGAAGATTATTTTGCACAGTTGAAACTTCTGGATATGAAAATGAGGCTATTAGTCACCGAGGTAAAATCTGCAACAAAAATGGCAGGTTCAGCGCTCGAAGTGACCACGGGCCTAACGAAGGACAATGGAGTTCTCAGGAGGATACTAGAGAATCTAGAAAATACCTTCAGATCAACAAACGTGCACATACTAGGGCTCCCTGAAAGTGTTGAAGACTTTCTCATGGCCGTATTTAGAGATGCCCTGCAGTTTATAGATCAGCCCCTGTGGTGGGAGAACCCAAATGGTGACCAAAAAATGCCACCACGCACACGCCTCGTGGTACTGGCTACCGTGGTGGATAGGGATGCTATTCTTGCTCAAGCATGGAGAAATGTTACTTCGGAGTGGCGGGGTCACAAACTCCATTTCTTCCCTGACCTCAGTCATGCAACCTGGCAGCGTCAGAAGAGTTTTGATGGGGTCAGACAACGGCTAAGGTAACTTGGAGTACACCACATGATGCTAATGCCTGCCACCTTAAAAATTCTTTATTGGGACAAATCTTATCAATTTGCAGACACAGGAGAAGTGGCCAGTATAGTTGACCGACTGGAGAAAGAGTTTTGTTCCAGAGATGAGGATCCAGAAACAGATTTGGAGGACGATGAGTAATATGGTACAAGGATAATGACACTATTGAAATCCCTGTTGTGACCTGCCTTTTCTTGTTGTTTCCTGTATCATGGTTGGTACTTTAGGTGCTTTAATGCTAGGCTTTCTATTAATGAGTTGAAGCCGTGGAGAATGGGGGTACGGGAGGAGCAGGTAAAATGGTGGTCAGAGCTGTTGATCTAATGTGAACTGTAAATGGTACCGTCTTCACCGAGGTGGTGATCCAGTTTCACGCTATCACTAACATTAATGTGTACAGCATCTGAGACCTGTCGATTTGCAACTCAGTCAGAGCTGCTTATGTACTTTCATAAACATAGATCAGTGATATGACTGTTCCAAAGTTATAAGTAGTTGGACTCTAATAAAGATTTATTGCTACTCTGTATTTCCCATTTAATACCTATGGGCTGGATCAAGTTGTGTTTACAAAGTAAAATCTGCTTACTGTTTCTAGTGTTGCAATATATACAGTATAGCTAGAGTTGACATTTTTCTCTCTTTTTTTGTACTCAGTTGAAGTTCATGTTTGTGGGATGTGGAAAGTTGGATTGCAGCTGTAGGAGCTGGGAGGCTGCTGCATTAATAATGTCTTAATTAACTCATTAGAAGGGTTATGGGGAACTATACCCATATCACAGGGTACATGATTTTTGATTTATTCATATATCTTTACTTGAGATTTCCCTGCTCATGGTAGTAATGGCTTGTGTAACTGAATTAAAGTTTTGAAATCTTCTAGTAATCTCCCCCAGTGTAGTACCAAGATATAGGGGCACATAAACTCCTTACTGTAACAATGATGTAACTATTCATGGCAATGTATCTGAAGTCAGTATGCCTGCCTGTATGATTTTTGTACTGTGTTTTGTGTGCAGTTAAATCAATAAAAAATAAGTTACAAAAAATAAAAAGAAACAAAGTAGCATGTTGGTGGAAACAAAACATTAAGTAATCCATATAATATTTCCAAATCCATGCATTAGAAAAATTACAATCCAAACATATGGACAGCATCATTATAACATTATTTAGTTGAATGTAAAAATAGCAGGGGGGAGGTAAAAAAAAAAATGAGCATTAGTATTCACTGGCTCCTAGAACACAAAGTACTGTGTACCTCTAGCGTTATCAAATAAATGGGGTCAAATCCAAGACCTTATTAAGGCTGTGCCATTGTAAGGATCTCAATTCATAGATTCAGTTTGCCTCATTTCTCTAGAGTACATCGAAGCACAGAGCTTACATCCTTTAACTGTCACCCCCTTTAAAGGAAAAGCCCCCTCACCTTTTTTTCTGTATACCTGTGTAGTGTGTAGGCATGACCAATGATTTCATCTCTTGCATCCTCCTAATTTCATTCTAATTTAAATTTAAATGAAGCTGCTTCTCTCTGTTCTGCCCTAGTGTGAAAACCTATTTGATTACATTGCAAGGGTCATGACCTCACTCATGCAAGGAAACGTGGGCGTTGATGATGTATATTTGCACAAGCCAAAAGAAGTTCTACTCTCAGTTCCCTTTAACTTTCCCACAGAATGCCTCTTTTTTTTGTGTATGTGTTTGTTATTCCTTTATGCTCTCCCAAGCCCCTGGTTGACCACTTCTTCGGCCGCCAGTGCTCTGTCACCATCCACTACTCTCATTATTGCAACGGCCCGGTTGACCCAATGTATCCCTTCATTGGTGGGGGGGGGCCTCTCCCAGGGCAGGGGAGCTGGGAGAGGAGACATGCCCAAAGGCATCCTTCTATGTTGCACACTCATGGCGGGGGTTAGCACAGACACTTCCAGGCTTTGTGTTGAATGGGGACTGGCCACCATCATCCAGTTGGCTGGGTGTCTATTTTCCACTTTTCTCCCCAACCCACCCCCTCCCACACATTGGTCAGACCACAGCGGTGTCCTGGGGGGGGTCAGCGACGTGTTGAGGCTCACGCTGCCATGAATGCCAACCACAAGCCACCACCAGGAGCTGCTGAAGACACAGTCCAGGACTATCCCAACCCCCTTGGGGAGGGAAGTATCCAGGGGACACTTATAACTCCCTCCCTGTCAGACTCCACTCCTGACTGCTGGGCTCAGAGCGCAAACCCGGGTCGCCAGCGTGTTGAGTGAACATCCATCGCTCTGTGCCATGGAGCCAGCCACAGGATGTCTCTCGATAACACCCTGCAGAAGACCCTACAAAAGCCCCGACGACATTCTTCAGTTGCTGGCCACACCCAATACATTCTATAACATCCTCCAGAGGCAAAAGCTGTATTCCCTTTTAACTGTCCCTCAGAATGCCTCTGGACATGACTTGCTAGGAACTCTGTAGGTCCTTAATTTAACAACAACAAAAACACATGCTGCTCACATGTTGCATTAGCCAACCAAAAACCCAGGTTCCACAACTAGGGTTACCACCTGTCCCTACTTTTGCAGGACAGTCCTGATTTGGACAGCTGTGTCCTGCGAAAAAACATGAAAAATACTAAATGTCCTGACTTTATAGTACAAAAGAATATTTTCAGACTTTCCTCTAAATGCTGCAAAAACTATAGTACCTTAACTAAAATACCTTAAAATGATTAGAAACATGAGGGAACATCTAAAAGAAAAAATTACTCACCTTAGTAATGTTGTTTCTTCTAATGGAGTCTTGCTGTATTCTGACATATTGCAGTGATGTCCAACCTTTGAACTGCCCCGGAGATGAAAGAGTTAACTTTCCATGCCAGGCATGGAATGCTGAGCTCGAGCCCGGTTGAGACTCTGTCTGTTGTTGTTTGAAGTCAAACCGTCAGATCTTTACAAGCTATACTCACTGGGTGTCCTGTGTGGAAACTGTAAACTTACACTAGCCAACTGGCTACTAAATATAATAAACAGATTTTTTGGTCCCAAAACAAAGACTCAAGTCAGGAAACCCCCCAAAAAATAAATAAAACAAAACACAACACCCACACACCCAAACTAAAGGGGTGAGAAAATAAGGGGTGGGGGCACCTCCTGAGTTCCAACACTGCTACTGCCCACCCACATCCCAAAAACCAAGGTTCTGAGAGGGGAGGCAGGGGAGGTCAGAATACAGCAAGACTCCATTAGAAGAAACAACAGTACTAAGGTGAGTAATTTTTTCTTCATGTATGAAGTCTTGCTGTATTCTGACATATTGCAGACTACCAACAGTACCTCCATGGAGGAGGGACAGAACCTACTTAGGAAATAGGCTCTGAAGCACTGTTAGAATAAACCAAGCATCACTCCCAGCCTGGATATCCAGAGGTAATGCTTGGTAAAAGTGTGTACTGTTTTCCAGGTGGCTACTTGACAAATCTCTAAGATAGGAATATCCCTGGCAACAGCCAGGGAAGCAGCTGTACCTCTGGTAGAGTGAGCCCTCAGGCCTGAGGGGTGGAGTCCTACCTAGTTTTTCATAGCAAAATTGAATGCAAGAGACAATCCACCTGGCAATAGATCTCTTAGTGGCAGGTTTTCCTTACCAACCTCACCATAAGTGAGGAACAGTTGGAGGAGTCAACCTGTGACCCTTGGTGCGCTCTATGTTAGTAGCTAAGGCCTTTTCACATCAAACTGTGCAGCCTCCTCTCCAGAGGAGGAATGGTCAGTGAAGAAAACAGGAAGAGACATAGACTGGTTAAGGTGAAATCTGAAACCACCTTAGGCAAAAACTTCCTATTAGTCCTGAGGACCACCTTATCTCTATGGAAAGAGATAAAATCAGGCTCCACTGTCAGGGCCTGTAACTCACTTAGGCCTGGCAGAAGTGATGGCCACCAAGAAAACAGTTTTCCAAGTCAAGTACTTAAGCTCTGCTGAGGACAAAGGCTCAAAAGGGGTTGGAGCTGAGCAATGCAAACATTAAGGTCCCAAGCAGGGCAGGGTCCCTGAATGGAGGATTGTATGAAGCAATCCCTTGAAAATTTAGAGAAAACAGGATGAGCTGAAAGGGAAGAGTGCTTGCCTGCTGAAAGGAAGGCAGAAACAGCTGCCAGATGCACTCTTAGTGTAGCTGGTCTGAGTCCCAAGCTATTAAGATGAACCATATAGTCAAGGACTGTGGCAGGCCAGCAGACTCTGGAGAAATATGCTTCCCAGAGCACCATATAGAGAATCTTTTCCACTTGGAGTTGTAAGTGTTTCTGGTGGAAGGCTTCCAGAAGCCTTTAGGATATCCATAACACCTTGAGAGAGGTGCAAATCAGCAAACTCTAACTCTTCAACAGCCAGGCCTTGAGATTGAGAGATTTGAGATTCGATACCAAAGCCTCCCTGAGCACATGTTAACAGGTTGTAATTCCTGGGAAGAGACAGGGGAAGGTGGACTGCTAAGGACAACAGGAGAGGGTACCAGGGCTGTCTGGCCCAGTCTGGAGCAATCAGAATCACCTTGCAGGGTTGAGACCTGATTCTAACACCTTGAACAGGAGAGGGAAGGGGGGAAAAGCATACAGGAACTTCCCTTCCCGATTGAGAACTAGGGCATCTAGGGGGACTGAGCCCAACACTGGGGGCCTGCAGCAAAAGAGAGGAAGTTGGTGATTGTCTGGGGCTGCAAAAAGATCTATCTGTGGGGTGCCCCATCTGGAGAAGATCACCTTCAAAACCAGGGGATCCAGGGACCATTCGTGATGGCCCTGAGATATCCTGCTGAGAGCATCTGCCAGGACATTGTCCTTGCCTGGGAGGTGTACTGCTGTAAGAGAGGTGTTCAGGGAATAGGCCAGAGACCATAACTTCATTGCCTCTGTGCACAAGGCCGTAGACCGAGTGCCCCCTTGCTTGTTGATATACCACATTGTGGTGGTATTGTCTGTCCTGATGTGAACTACGTTGTTCTGAACAGACTTGGAAAAAGCTTGAAGTTCTAGAAACACTGCTCTGAGTTCTAATAGATTGATGTGAAGCAGAGATTCCTGAGGAGACCACAACCCTTGAGTGGTCAAGTCTCCCAAGTGGGCTCCCCACCCCAAGAGGGAGGCATCTGTAGTAAGGATTAGAGAATGAGACTGAGTGACAAAAGGAACTCCCTGTCTTAGATTGTCCTGATCCAGCCACCACTGTAATGCCTGGATCAGGGTTCGAGTCACTGGAATTAATTTGGTCAGAGGGTCCCTTTTCTGAGACCAGAAGGCTCTCAAGTGGAACTGAATATCCCTCATTTGAAATCTTGCTCCCTGCACCACTGCTGCAGAGGCAGCCATGTGTCCCAGGAGCTGCAGAAAATGCCTTGCTGGTCGAGACACCTGGAGGGTGAATGAAGAGGCCAGTGAGATAAGGGTCCTTACCCTGTCCAGGGGAAGGAAGGCTCTTACCTTTACTGTATCCAGCTCTGCCCCTATGAAGGTGAGGAGCTGCATGGGCTCTAGAACTGACTTTGAAAGATTCAGAAGGAAACCTAGAGAAGTGAGCAGTTGCTGAGTTATCTGTAGGTGTAACTTACTTGGTCTGGAGACTGACCTACTATGAGCCAGTCATCCAGGTATGGAAAGATGGAGATCCTTTTTCTCCTTAGGAAGGCAACTACTACTGCCAGGCATTTTGTGAACACCCTTGGAGCAGAAGTTAGACCGAAGGGCATTTCTCTGAACTGGTAATGGTCTGAGGGCAGCTCGAACCTGAGGTACTTTTGGTGGGAGCTTTTGATGAGAATATGGAAATAGGCATCCTTGAGGTCCAGGGAGACTAGCCAGTCCCCTGGCTTTAGAGAGGGTAGAATTATTCCCAGAGTCCCCATTTTGAACTTTGGCTTTAAAAGGTACTTGCTTAAATATCTGAGATCCAGGATGGGCCGCCATTCTCCTGTCTTTTTGGGGGTTAGAAAGTACCTGGAGTACAATCCTTTCCCTTTGTGTAGGGGTGGGACCCTCTCTATGGCTCTGAGAGCCAAGAGGGACGAGACCTCTGACTCTAGGGCAAGTGCCTCTGAAGGATTTGCAGGTGGAAAGGATATGGTTCTCATCTTTGGAAATTTTTTGAAGCTGAGAACCAGTCCCTGGCTTACTACTTCCAGGACCCATTTGTCTGATGTTAAAGACATCCAGTCCTGGACAAAGTAAGCCAGCCTGCCCCCTACCGGTGGTGGAGAATCGGCCCTGGCAAACTCATCAGGGTGCCTGTTTGGCAGGGGCTTTAGGCTGAGGGGTGGAAGCAGGCCTGCTTGTACCCCGTCTGCCTCTCCCTCTGAAACCCCCATGAGCATAAGCAGAAGAGGAGGCCTGGGCTTGGTAGAAAGGCCTA
Organism: Neoceratodus forsteri; assembly: GCA_016271365.2. Classification (NCBI taxonomy): domain Eukaryota; kingdom Metazoa; phylum Chordata; order Ceratodontiformes; family Ceratodontidae; genus Neoceratodus; species Neoceratodus forsteri. Next base: position 811,171,106 of record CM057453.1, read on the forward strand.
TGAAAAGGCCTGCCCCTGCCCCTGGAATGCTGCCTCTGGGGAGTGGCTTGCCTTTCCTTGGGCTGAGCACTCCTATAGGTGGTCCTGTATTCATCCATTTTCTTCATGTAGTTCTCTGTTTGCTCCCCAAACAGAGAATTACCCACAACAGGAAAATCCATGACCTTAGTCCGGGTATCCTGAGACAGGCTAGTACATCTGAGCCAAGCCATCCTATGAAGGGCCACAGATGTAGCCATGACTCTAGATGAAACATCATTGGAGTCCACTGCAGCATGGAATTGCACCTTGGATGCCTCAATACCATCCGCAGCCACCTGCTCCAGCTCCTTGGCAAGCTGGCCAGGGACCTGTTTAGCTAAAGCCATTACAGTGTCCCATCTAGATTTCTGATATCTGGCTGTATAGGCCATATAATTAGCCTGCCTGAGCCCCAAGGATGCTGCCATGTACTGTTTCTTTGCCATGGCATCAATCCTTCTGGAGTCCTTATCTGGGGAGTGTGAAGCCAAGGGTATATTTGCCTTATCTCAGGCTGCAGCCTGCACTACCCCAACATGGCTGCATTGCTGGGTAAGGAACTCCGTATCTGAGCCGGAGAGAGTATACCTCTTGTCCATTCTCTTGTCCACAGGAGGTATAGAATTAGGAGTCTTTAAAATTTTCATTGTCTGTTTCCCAAAGGACTTATGAAGGGGAATAGACAGCCTCCTGGACTCTGGGATATCCATCATTTCAACATAGTCAGGCTCCTCCTGGTCATCCAGAGCTTCTTCCATAGGAAGCTGAAGAGTTTCAGCCACTTTTTTGTAGAACATAAAATGGGAAGGGGACTCAGAAAACCTAGGAGGAGAAACCCCTGAAGGTCAGTCTGGGGAGATGTCCGGGTCAATAGGCACATCCAGACTTTCGTAATCACCATCACTATCCTCATACTCTACTTCCTCCTCCTCCAGTTCATAAAAATCTTCTAAATTATAATCTGGAACCGGGGGAATCGACCGAACCGAGCCCCTTCCTGACGGTGCCGGTTCGGTCAGAACCGGGGTTAGCGACTGAACAATCCTTATCGCTTTGGCTATTTCATCAGCGGTCGGAGAAAGAATTTGTGGATCCGCATGGCTGATTTATCCCTTCTTTTTCTTTTAACCGGAACCGACTCCTCGGAGTCGGTTCTCCTTGTGCCCGAAGAAGTCTCGCCCTGGTCAGAGGGCACTCCTTCTGGTTTGGTTGGAACCAAACCGGGCTGGCCATCCGGGTCAGCAGACTTCTTGGCCTCCCTTTCCCTGAGCCTACCAACTCTCTTTTCCAGGGTAGCTGCAGGAAAATTCTTGCAAATCTGGCAGTCTGAATTGAGGTGGTCAAACCCCAGACAATAAACACAGGTGGTGTGGGGATCAGCCTTAGCAAAGGCTTCCCCACACACACTACAGTGTTGAAACCCAGTGGGCCCGGTTTTTCTTTTGGGTTTCTCAGACATGGCCAGTCCTAACAACAACTACCCTTTTTTCGGCAATCCGCCAGGCAAGACACCCTTATCGGTTCCTGACTGTGTTACGGGTCGTGGAAAAAAACGTAATGAAATCCGTTTTTTTTAGAACCAATAAGGACCGGTTACCACACTCCAAAGGTAGAATAAACTTTTTTGAACAACCTGATCGGTTCAAACTGAACCGATCCCACGTTTACAAGTTCCACACAGAAGAACAAGAAAATAAATCTATCTAGTACTCACGATACCACAGACAGAGACTGAACCGACAGGTTACGGATTAAATTTGGTGAAAACCGAAAAGCGGTATTTAACCGACAAACTTGAACCGAGCAAAGGAGAAATTTCCGGAGCGACTGTTCAGTGAGGCGGAGTAAAGAATCTGACGGTTTGACTTCAAACAGCAACAGACAGAGTCTCAACTGAGCTCCAGCTCAGCGTTCCATGCCTGGCATGGAAAGTTAACTCTTTCATCTCCGGGGCAGTTCAAAGGTTGGACATCACTGCAATATGTCAGAATATAGCAAGACTTCATGTTGTTTGAAAACTGCAACACTTAGTCTTAATTCTAATTATTTAGAGGAAAAATCTGTTGTGTTGGTTGAGGTTACATATTGTCCTGCGAAAAATCATATTTCAGTAAGAAATGCCCCACTTTGGGCTTTTTAAAAAGTGGTAACCCTATCCACAACACACACGTGGTTTATTTTGCTTGCAACAGAATCATTCATAGCTACTGGATTTTTATTAGATGTAACTAGACAGATTTTGGCATAGTTTCAAGAGCAGGGCAGTGTTTCTTGATTTTGGTAGGAAAACGGTTATAAACAAACTACATTCCATGCATGTTGCCCATGCCTTATATTTCAGAACAATCACATACAGTAACTAAGGTAACATACCAGAGATCGTGTTTGGATTATAATTATTTATAAAATAGCACCAAAAGTTCAAAATGTGTAGGTAAGGACAGCAGAGCCAGGTGGGAATGCTGCTTCTAGCTCAGTGGTTGGCCGTACCCCCTTCATGCTACTTTGTTTCTTGTAGTATTCTAACACAATATTTATACTATTTGCACTATGTGGTTATCATGCACTTTAGCTTTAAGGCCAAGTTAATAATTCATAGTATTTAAACTGCTGCCACTGAACAAATGTAATATTTAAGGTGGTACTTGAATTAGAAAACTTTAATCTGTATCTCTAAAAGTCAAATATTTAAAAAGAGAGCTATATGATTGGAATTCTGCCTCCTGAGCAAGGGACAGTGTATCCCGCTGCATAAGGAGTTCATTCTGTAGGTACCTCCTGGAGGCCTTTTTTGCACACTCTGATTATTTTGCACTTACGTGCTTTAATAAATGATACCAGCATTCCTTTACTGTATGTCATTCCTTTCCTTTTGGTATTCGGAACCCTGCCTGGTTACCAAACACTTGTTTCCACCTTCCTGTCAGTTTGCTGTTGCAGATACTGACAATAACATTTTCTTAATTCATTCTTTCAAAGTTTGATGGATGGGTGTGCTGACTGTCTTTTTTGAGGTCAGGTACAGCATTTTAAGGAAATCAGACTTCCCCAATGTCTGTGATAATTTCAGCAGTGGCTATGTCAACAGAAAAGCAGAATTGGATGAATAATCTTCTAATGCTGGTGGGGGGGTAGGTGGGCGGATTATCTAGTATATTTGTTTCACTGTAACACCTGGGGCCAAATATTGAACAGTTAGCCTGGAAGCTAAGGGATGTTTGCCTGCGCTAACTGGATTTTGCCCAAGATTAGTGGGTGGGGACTATATTCAGATACCCCCATTGACAAAAATGGAAATTACGTACTTACCGTAATTATTGATCTTCCCAAATATCTTCACCATTCATTACCTATGGGTCCTAATGGAGGTAGGACCCTGCACAGACAAAATAAAAAGCACTGTCTCTTTAAATTTTTCTGAGCTGGAAGAGTCAACGTCGGGATGGCACCACCCACGAGGCCAGTGTTCTATGTGGTGCTCACAGGTTGGCCAGTAACCAACACTGACCCCTCCCATAACTCAGTTCTTGTCCACCAGGCTAGGAAGAAAAGATAAGGATAGGGATAGAAAGAGGACAAGGGTGCCTGAATGACCAGCATGTTGGCAGCTTGAAGGCAGAAGAAAAATATAGTAAAAATGTAGATGAGGAAGAAGTAAGGAAGAAAAGAGGGGAAAAGAGCTAACAGTCTCCCCCCTGAGGAGGGATCCACTCTCCAACAGTTCCTCTCCCTCCTAGACACCCAGTCCCATGTGAGAGGACCAGACAGGCTCCTCAGACTTAAGAATGAGGGTATATTGAGATATAGGTCCTGACAGGCCAGGGGCACCACAAACCTAGCAGTCCCTTACCAGAGCACTGTCACAAGAACAGGAGGGAGGAGGGCAAAAGGAGGGGGAGGAGAGAAAGTCTTCCCAATCCTCAGGAGAGAAAAACCATCAGAGGCCCAGGTGGCCACCCTTTCTTCCAAAGGCTTCAGAGAGGTTTCCAGGGGAAGCCCTCCCCCAGAGAATTTGCTCATACTGACATCCCTCCTGATTGTCTTCATCATCCCCCAATTTTTTTATTTTATTTTAAGGAGGAGACACAACCATGGACCCCTACAGCCAGTTCAAGAAAGGGTCGAAATCTTGACGCCACAGCCAAGAGACCAAATTAGGAAGCTAACTGGTATCACAACCACTAGATGTAGGAATTTTCCTACCCTAGCCAAAGCTTTCAACACTGTTCCCATCCCCTGCTTCTTGATTCACTCTTCTTAGCTGGCCTTGCTCCATCAGCCACCAACTGGTTTAAATCCTACCTCATTGGCAGGACCCAGTCGGTGAGAATCCTTGATTCCATCTCCTCCCCCACTCCCCATCAACACTGGTGTCCCTCAGGGCTCAGTGCTTGATCCCCTACTCTTCTCCATTTTCCTTAATGATTTTCCCACAGCCAGCTCATCCTCTTCTATCCACATGTATGCTGATGATACTGTTTTATACAGTTCTGGCAAAAACTCTGCTGCTGTTCAAACCAGCTTACAGCATGACTTCAACCAAGTTCAGCTCTGGTTTGCTTCTCACCAGCTTTTTCTAAATGCCAAGAAGACAGTCTCAATGACCTTTGGCACCAGGCAGAGACTCTGTAGGCTCCCGGCCCTACCCACCTTCCACATCCTTGATGGGACCATCTTGGAGGACACCTCCTCATTTTGATATCTGGGAGTTTGGCTGGACCAGCACCTCAACTTCTCTGTGCATATCAATGCTATCCTGAAGAAACTGCACCCCAAGCTTGGTGCTCTGTACAGGAATCGTAGTTGTATCCTGCTGACTGCGAGGTGCAAAATTGTCCAAGAGATAATACTCCCCATCTTTGACTACTGCGACATAGTCTATAGTGCTGCTCCCAAATCTTCCCTGACCAAGTTGGGCACTCTCTTTAACTCCTTCTGCTGCTTTGCTATTGACTCCCCTTCCCGCTCCCACCACTGTGAACTCTATCGCTCTCTAACTTTCCTTCCACTATCTCACAGACGCATCTCTCACTGTGCCAAACTAACCTCCAAATTCTTGTTTGGGGGCTCCCCTCCTATCTCTCATCCTCTCTCTCCACTCCACCTCCCCCCCACCCACTCTCTCAGATTAAATGACGCCCACACCTTGACGGTCCCTCGCCACTCCACCCTCATCGGTCAGACTGGTTTCGCCCATTGTTTCCCTAAAATTTGGAATTCCTTCCCCGCGAAATATGACACTCCTCCTCCAACTACTCCCTTACCTCTGCCCTACACAATTACCTTTCCCTCAGATGTTCCTGCTTTAACCCACCTTAATACCTGTCCCCAGTTTCTGCCTTCCTACCATGACCCCCCCACTGGCAGAGTTTTTATCATCCTGAAGGGGGAAACCAGGAATGGCTACCCCTTCTCCTCATATTCAGTTCTTGCCTCTCCCCCCCCTTCTCCACCTGCCCTTCTGGATCACCAGTGTGCACAACCTAACCCCATCCTTTTTAGTCCAACAGCACTTGCGTACTACCTCGAGTCTGCTCCTGGGACACTCATGTACTATAAATGGTTTTATAGGTTTTGTACATTCATTTGTTCTTTTGTATAATTTTGGACATGTATTGTCATTTACCCAATGTTCCTCTACTGTTTATTGTACAATACCTTGTGTTCCAGCTGTTGCACAATCTTACAATGTTGTATTGTTTGTACTACTCACATACTACTGTAACTGATCATCCTTCACAACCCTATGTAACCCCTCCCCCCAGGTCGCACCGTGAGATGAGCAACTTGTTGTTCAGCGTGCCCTCCTGATGAAACAGTTCAATAAATAAATAAATAAAAATTTCTCCAGAGCATCTGGCCAGATTGTAGCATCGAACAAATGCGACTCTTAGTGGGATCAGACCAGTTGACACACCAATAAGGAAATCCTTAAGGGGGATACTCCCTACCCCTACAGGAGAGTGAAAAGAAAAAAGGGGTTTTAGAAAACCAACCCAGGAGGGCTGACAGAGCCCGTAATTGGAAAAGAGGGTTTGCCTCTCAGAAAAGCTATCCCTTCCTTGACTCTTGTCCCAAATCAGGGATTAGGGAGAGAAAAGGAAGGGACAGCGCCGCCCGCATCTGTACAGGAGGGTGGGTGGGTGTAATGAATGGTGAAGATGTTTGGGAAGATCAATAATTATAGTAAGTATGTAATTTCCATATCTTCCCAAAATTAATCTTCACCATTCATTACCTATGGGTCCGAGTGCCAAGATGGCAAACCCTGAGGGAAAAAAATATTTCCCCCAGCCTCCTGTGGGTGATAACCACAGGAGGAGGAGGCCAATTTATAGGCCTGGTGGGGTCCACAGACTAGAATGGGGCGGTGAGTGCTCCTGAGACCCAGGAGATGGAAGGCGCCCCTGCAGTACTCTTTGGCCCCACAAGAAAAGAAGTGGGGCCCCTGGAAAGTTAAGGATATCACCCTATGCTGGGCCAAGGGTGACAACCTAGACAGGTGAAGCCACGCAGTCTGCCTAATGCAGGCTGAAGTTCCCACCAGCCTGGAAGTCACCTCGTTGGTGTCGTAGACTGCCCTAGAGTAGTGTCTTGCCAGCTACAGGCCTTGAGCTACGAGGCAAATGGCTTGCCTGGTTCCCTCATCACCAGGCAGAGCTGCTATAACCTGTCCTAGCAGTGTCCAGATGTGCCTAGCTTAGGCCACCTGGTATGCCTGATGTGCCACTATCTCCAGAAGAAGGTGTGCTGAAGAAAACAGCCTTCTTCCCCAGTAGTCATCAACATTGAGGGTGGTTGTGACGAGGCTGACGATGCCCAGATGGGGTGTCCAGGAGCCCCAGTTCTGAAGTGGGCTGGGGCATGGCACCTGGAGACCCCGCTGCTGAGCAATACCCGTGCATACAGTCTCTATGGGCAGGCAAAAGGGTGGCAGGATGCTGCCAGATGGTATGCAAAGCCTTCGCAAATGGCCTTGGCCAGGCAGAGATGACCAATGTGTCAGCGCTGTATTCTCCTAGGAATCACAACACTGAACGATTCATGTTCTATCTTACAAAATGGGAAAGGTGGAGCTCCTCCATCATCTCCACCAGGAAAGGCTGATAAGACTTAGAGTCCCCATCAGCAGAGAAGTGGTGAGAGGAATCCCCTTCCTCTCTGGAGGAAGCCGAAGATAAGGAGGAGTCGAAATCACAGTTTGGCAGTGCAGAAGTCTAAGGTCCAAAAATGACCTTTGAAGATGGCCCGAGGTAATGTGGGAAAGCAGCCATCAAAGCCCTGAACTGCTCTCAGGTAAGAGGGCCCCCAGGGCCAAGAAACCCTCGGAAAGGAGGAAGAGAAGGCAGAGAAACCAGAGGAGGAACAGCTTGGCCATGGAAGGAAGGTCCTCTGCCAGAGTTGTGGGTTTGTGCAGGAGACCCCTCCCGAAGGGGGCTGCCAAACTCACCCACCCCTATGCACCCAACAGTCAAGGGGTGGACCAAGGGTTTCTTCTGGGGGGGGGACCCGTAAGTAATACCACAAAGCTACTCAGTGCCACGATAATAACAAGAAAAGAAAAAGAAAACTTCGGCACTGAAGCAGCACCAGTACTTATGGCACCGGACAAGAGCACAGGCCTAGGTGGACTTCATGACACAGTTGCTTGAAGCAGTTTTCCCTGTGCAGGATCCTTCCTCGATGGTGGAAAATACAGAAAGTCATGGGAGGGAGGAGTTGGCGTTGAATACTGGCGAATCCACAAGCGCCGCATAGAACGTTGGCCTTGTGGGCCGTGCTGTCCTGATGTCGACTCCTCCAGCTCAGAAAAATTTAAAGAGGCAATGCTCTTTTTCTTGCCTTGCAGGGTCCTGACCTCTGGTAGAAGCCATAGTTAATGAATGGTGAAGATTAATTTGGGGAAGATCTGTTAGCATCCGAGCACTAATTTACCACTGAGCCCATGCAAATGAGGTATCCTCCCCCTGCATACGGCCACAATAGGAAATTCAGAGGTTTGCACAGGTGGTAACTGTCACCTGAATGGGTACAAGTTACCACCTTTGAAAACCTCAACTTAACGGGGTGCAAGGCCCTGGTGTTGGGCAGGGGTACTGCAGTTGCCCCCCCACCTCCTGAATGCCGACCGGGAAACATAAGGGATCCACTAGTGTCTAATGGCAGCCCCCCACCCTCTGGTCACCCATCCTTGTATTATCCATGTTCTCTATGGTATCTAGTGGCACCCCCTACCCTCCGATCACCCATCCCAACAGAATTGTATTCCCTGGTGTCTACTGGCACCTCCCCATCCACCTGTTGCCCACCGCCTTATGATGAATGATGTCCCGGGTGTCTAGAGGACCCCCCCACCCGCCGATCATCCATCACTGAGGTAGTACCAGTTACTCTGGTGTCTAGTGGTATCCGCCCACCTGTTCTGGTGCTCACTCCAAAGCCTTGGGGTTAGCGCACCCCCCGCAATGCCGGAACTGATTACACCACCCAGTCAACCCCCGACTCCCTGCACCTCCAAGGAAGGGGGCATGTGGCGATTCTGACACAATGACTGGCTCAACTCTCCTCTCACCACCTCAGCTGGTCACCGTATGAGATGACAGGGAGTGCACGTACAGTATACTGTATACCTGCTCCCTGTCATCTTATATGGCAGCCGGTCAAGGAGGTGAGAGGAGGGCTGTGCTGGTCGTTATATCGGGATAGCCGAACAACCCCTTCCTTGGAGGTATACAAGGTGAGAGTTTGACTGGGTGGTGTGCTCAGTTCTGGCAGTGCAGGGGGGAGGGTGCTAGCCACCGGGGCATCAGACAGAGGGCCAGAACAGGTGATTGGCAGGTGGAGGTGTACCACTAGATAGCAAGGTAATTGGTGCTACATCATGGATGGGTAATCGGCAGACAGGGAGGTTCCACTAGACACCAGGAACATCACTGCTACATCAGGGATTGGTGATCAGTATGTAGGGAGTACCACTGGACACCAGGGAAATCATTCATCATATGGCGGCAGGTGACTGGAAAGTGGGAGTGCCACTAGACAATAGGAACATCATTAAGAAATGAAAATTACGTACCTACCGTAATTCTTGATCTTCTTGGACGAGTCTCCACCACTCATTCACACTAGTGAGATTAGCACCGGAGGCACTAGGACCCATCGGGAGCAAACTTTTTGCTGGAGGGTCGGCGCGAGAGATGGCGCTGCGAGGAACGGTGCCGCAAGCAGCGGCTCGAACGGCAATCACTATCTCGGCGACGACCCTCCAACCGCCTCAGTACCTTTTTTACCAAGGAGGTGCAGCGCAACTAACGTAAAGAGTAAATCTAACCTTAAGAAACGGACATAAACAGTCCGTACGACCCGTGTAAGAAGGGTCAGCAAAGAAGTCTTCACGGCCTAAAGATTTGAGGGAGTGAAGACCAACACAGCGGTGAGCTCGGGGGATGGAGGGCGTAGAATAGAGTGAGACTCGTCCAAGAAGATCAAGAATTACGGTAGGTACGCAATTTTCATATCTTCCTGGACATAAGTCTCCACCACTCATTCACACTAGTGAGAGTACCAAGCTGATAATCCCCAAAAGGCGGCAGGAGAGCCAGAGCTCACGCGACTAAGATAGAAGTCCATTAAGGATAGTTCTGCCGAATCGCGGAATGCCGCCTGCATGAACATCCAGTGCATAATGCTTAACGAAGGTATGCACTGAGCTCCAGGTGCGTGCAAGCAGAATATCTGCAATTGGAACATTGCTAATTTCCGCTAGGGATGCCGCACCGCTCTAGTAGAGTGAGCGTACACTCTACCTTCTAATTTAACTTGAGCCATGGAATAGCAATGTCGAAGGCATGCCACTAACCATGATGAGATGCATCTGATAGCGACAGGTTGACCCAGCCGGGTGTCGCTGAAAGAAACAAACAGTTGCTGAGTCTTCATGAAATTCTTGGTTCTATCTAAATAGAACTGCAAGACTCTCTTAACATCCAAGGAATGAAGAGATCGTTCCCTTCATTTTGGAAATTAGAAGTAAGAGGGAAGTACCAGAGGTTGGTTTAGATGGAATTCTGATACAACCTTGGAAGAAATTTAGGATGAGTACGGAGAACTACCTTGTCTTTATGGAATACAGTATCGGAGGGTCCGTAACCAGGGCATATATCTCAGAGACCCTGCGGGCTGAGGTAATGGCCACCAGGAAGGCAGTCTTCCAGGTAAGAAATTTTAGCTCACAGGTAGCTCGGGGTTCGAAAGGCTTCCGAGTGAGCATGTCCAGCACCAGGTTAATGTCTCAGGCTGCAACTGGACGCTTAACAGGGGGTCTGGTATGAAGAATCCCCTTAAGAAATCTCTTCACCATAGGTAACTGAGCCAGAGTCAAGGAAGAAACCAGCTCATGGAACGCTGAGATGGCACTAAGGTGAACTTTAACTGTGGAGTACTGGAGACCTGAGTTTGATAGGTCCAAAAGATACTCCAGAACCTTGTCAGGAGGACAGAAAAAGGGATTCCAAGAGGACTTTGCACATCAGAGAGAAAAACGTTTCCATTTGGAAGCATACGTTTTTCGGGTGGCTGGCTTCCGAACAGCCAGAAGGATGTCTGAGACTCTACGAGAGACGTTGAACCGATTCACTTCTACCTCTTCAGGAGCCAAGCATGAAGGTGAAGTGATTTCAGGTTGGGATGGACCAACGAACCCTGAGTCAAAAGATTGATTTGCAAGGGAAGTGGTCTCGGAGAGGCTGCCAACACACTGTTGAGTAGAGGAAACCATAGTTGCGAGGCCAGGAGGAGCAATGAGAATCATTTTGGTCCCCTGAGACTCGAACTTGAGGTACACTCTGGATTAGAGGAGAGCGGTGAGCATGGAAAGAAAGCTTTGTCCACCGCAGCCTGAACGCATCCTGACAGAAAATGCCAGGCCCTGATTTCTGGAGCAGAAGAGAGGCAGTTTTGCATTGAGTGGGGATGCAAAGGTCCAGGTCTGGAGTCCCCCACTTCAACAGTGACCGAGCTACGGCTGGATCGAGAGACCACTCGTGAGGGTCTGCCTCCGTTCTGCTGAGGTGATCTGCTAGGTCGCTTTGTATACCTGGCAGATAAACCGCTTGAATCAGAGACTTGTGCTCCAAGCACCACTCCCACACCCTCATTGCTTCCCTGCAAAGGGATAAGAATGAGCACCGCCTTGCTTGTTGATGTAATACATCACAGCTTTGTTGTCCGCTTGAAGGAGAATGTTCTTCTGACAAAGGATATCCTTCAGAGCTCGGATCAGAGAGGACCGCCTCATCTCCAGGACATTTATGTGGAGATGAGTTTCGAACTGAGTCCACACACCTTGAGTGGAGGAGTGACAGTGAGCTCCCCATCCCATTAGCGATGCGCTGTGGTGATGGAGATCTGATGATCCGGGGGAGCAAAGGGGAACCCTTCCAGGAGATTGCTCTTGAGACCACCAGGTGAGAGACCTTTGAAGGGGCTCCGTCACCTTGATGGGAAAAGACTGGGGGTGAGAGGTAGGAGACCACTGAGTGGAGAGCATCCATTGGGTGGTTCTCATGTGCAACCGGGCCAGGGGTACAGTGAACACCGAGGACACCATGAGACCCAACATGCGTTGCAGCGAGAGAGCTGTAACCGATTGGTTCTCCCCGATGTAACGGGCCATCCGAAGGATATCAAGTCTTCTGTCCTCTGGAAGGAAAGCCTTCGCGGAAGAGGTGTCTAGAAGCGTTCTATGAAAAGGAGCCTCTGGGAGGGCTGCAGTTGTGATTTTTTCAAATTCAGCAGAACTCCCATGGACGTAAGAAGACGAGAAGTTGTTTGCACGGCTTCCAAAGTCCCTTGGCTGGAAAGGCTTGCTAGAAGCCAATCATCCAGGTAGGGAAACACTCGGAGTCCGATCTTCCTGAGATGCACAGCGAGAACTGCACAACACTTTGTAAAAACTCGCGGCGCCGAGGATAGCCCAAAGGGCTGGACTCTGAACTGATAATGCTGACCCAAAGCTACAAACCTGAGGAACTTGCGGTGGGTCGGGTGGATGGGGATATGCTGGTAAGCGTCCTGCATATCCAGGGAGGCCAGCCAGTCGTGCTGATGCAGCAAGGTAACAGGGTACCTAGGAATCATTTGAATTTCTCCTGGGGAGAAATTTGTTTAACTTCTGAGGTCTAGAATGGGGCGATTCCCCCAGATTTCTTTGGAACCAGAAAGTAATGGGAGTAGAACCCTGTGTTTCGCAGATGCGGGGGCACCAGTTCTATTGCCCTGTTGTTTAGAATGCCCTGGATCTCGGCGGTGAGGAGGTCTGACTGAGAGACCGACAACCTGGGTTGACGTCTGGGAGGACAATTCGGGGGGGGTTCCAAGAAATTGAGAGAATAACCCTCGCGAATTATCCGAAGGACCCATTTGTCCGAAGTTATGGACTTCCACTGGTTGTAGAAGTACATCAGACGACCTCCCACCGGAGGAGAAAGTTCCACCTCGGGCAATGTGGATGGAACTTGGGCCAGCAATTACTAAGTAGGCGCTGGGGGCTTTAGGCCCCTGTGCTTTCTGCTGCGTCTTCTTTTGAGGTTGGGCAGGTTGGCTTTTATGGAAGCTTCCTCTGCCTCTGCCTCGAAAGGACTGACGACTATGAAACTGACGTCTGTTCACATGCCCCCGAGAGGGGGTAGGCGGAGGTCTGGCCAACTAATGGCCGATCTAGTCTTCTGAGTGGCCTCTAAGGTTTGCTCCACCTGAGGGCCAAAAAGATAGGAGCCATCAGGCGGCAGCGCCATTACCTGCTGCTGAGCATCATTCGTGAAGCCAGAAGTACGAGCCAGGAATGGCGCCTAGTACAAATACCCGCGGCTGCTGAGCGAGAAGCAGTGTCAAAAGCGCCCATGGCTTTGACCTGTTGGTTATTGGACTCAACACTTCTAATAACGGTCAGAAGAAGCTCTGACTTGGAGTCCAATCTGGAAGAGCTTCAACCATTCTTTTCATAGAGTGCCACAGGATATACTCATACTGAGAAAATAGCCTTGATAACTGGAACACGATACTTAGAGTGGAGGCAGCAAAGACTCTCTTACCTAATGTATCAATCTTACGAGATCTTTGTTAATAGGTCGAGCTGTAGTAGTTTGAGGAAGAACGACCTTGTCATTCTCTGTCAGGACTACAATAGGATCCGCAAAGGCTTGGGATGCCAAAAGGGATGATCCTTGGGAGCTGAATACTTTTATCAATGGATTTAGCCACTGAGGGAATAAGAGCAGGATTATTCCAAACCATTTGAGACAGCGTCTCAAGGAAGGCTGGATCGGAGGAGTCAAATCCGTGGGATCTCCAAGCATGAAGATACTGAGTCTTAATATCTTCCCAGGATCGATGTCTGTAGTCTGGAGAGAAAGAGTGGATCTCAGGTTCTTCAACAGAGACTTAAAGGACAGGTCCTCGACCACAGGCTCTGTAGCAAAGAAAGATCCTGTTTCCTCCACTTCATCACCCAACCAAGGTCTGGGTCAGGCTCAACATCATCTCCTGATGGTCCAGGAAGGACTGTTTGGACAGGAAAGGAGGAAAATTAGGAGAGAAGGAAATAGCAGAGAAACAAGGAGAGTCCCTGAGGGCCCCCAGCGCCGAGAAGGCAAAACGGGTTGAAAACGGCACCGCAGAGGGGCACGGCGCCGAAGAGGCACGCGGCACCGCAAGCAGCACCGCAAGCGCCCGCGGCGGCGCCGCGAGAGCACACGGTGCCACTGATGGTGCCGCCTGACCAAGCGGCGCCACCAGACCAAGTGGCGCCACCAGACCAAGCGGCGCCGCTGACGGCACCGCCAGACCCAACGGCGTTGCAGGCGGCGCCGCGAGACCAATTCGGCGTCAGCTGACGGCACCGCGAAGGCCCAGCAGCAGCAACGAAAATGGCGCCGACAAGCCAACAGACCCCGCCGGCGTGCCGGAATGCCCCAGGAACCTGGAAAGCAGAAGGAAAAACAGAAATAAGGGCATCGTGTGTGGCCCCTGCGCCGCAGCCATGTGAGGGGGAACACCTGGCGCGGAGTCGCTGGCACAAGAAGGCGCCGTGTGACTAGGAAGGTCCAACTGCCCTACCTGATCGCCGGAGGAGCCCGAGGGCTCCATGGCAACCAAGCCAGGCAGAAGAACCAACCTCCGAGCCCATCGCTCCATAAGAGCGGCCCACTGATGAAACTGCTCATCTGGAGCCCTACCTATAGGCGGGGAGGGGCTCCGATGTCGAGGACGACGGTCACCGGAAGTTGGCGACTCCAAAGAAGGAGACCGGCAACTAGCTACAATAACCGATCGTCGACGCGCAGACATACCAGAGGGCGACCTCGAGTGATGCCTTCTCTTTTTTGACCTGTGGGCGAAGAAGAGCTGTAGCAACGGTGCCGAATGCGACCGCTATTTTATGCCGACGGGGACGCATCACCCTCCTGGCATCGGACTGACCGTTGTCGGAACCCCGCTGAGGAGAAGGAGGCTGACCGGACCCAGCCCGCTGACTGAACAGCTTTCATGAAGTCTCCCTACCATCACCTGACCTGCTCATGGTCGATTCGGCCCAGTAGGCCGAGACTTTCAAGTAAGTTAAATTTAAAATATTAGAAAAATTTAACGAAAATAGAATAAAATTAGCGATACTACTATCGTGATAATGTTACAAAACAATAAACTGAAAACTATGCGCTGGTTGAAGTTTGACTCCGACAATGACGGCGTTGTCACTGAAAGCGCACTTTCGATGGCGGGGAAAAAGGAACTGAGGTGGTTGGAGGGTCGTCGCCGAGATAGTGATTGCCACTCGAGCCGCTGCTCGCGGCACCGTTCCTCGCGGCGCCATCTCTCGCGCCGACCCTCCAGCAAAAAGTTTGCTCCTGATGGGTCCTAGTGCCTCCGGCGCTAATCCCACTAGTGTGAATGAGTGGTGGAGACTTATGTCCAGGAAGATTATGGTGGCAGGTGATCGGTGGATGGGGGGTGCCACTGGACACAAGGGAATACAATTCTATTATGGCGATGGGGGCTCGGAGGTTGGGGGTGCCACTATACACCAGGGACACCATTAAGAATATGGCAGCAGGGGATTAGAGGGTGGAGGTACCATTGGAAACCAGGGAATATAGTTATGTTATGGATATGGGTGATAGAAGGGTGGAAGGTGCCACTGGATGCCAGAGAATACAGTTCTACTATGGGCATGGATGATTGGAGGGTGGAGAGATGCCATGGGACACCAGGGACATCATGAATAATATGGTGGCAAGTGATCAGAGGGTGGGGGGTACCACTGGACACCAGGGACAACACTGAGAATATGGCAGCAGGTGATCAGAGGGTGGGGGTGCCAGTGAACACCAGGGAGGACATTTGCATGAAGGGGATGGCCATTTCACTTGGGGGGGGGCCACTGGCCAACACGTCTGACATGGAGGGTGCCTACAGGAAGGATGCAAACCTGCCATCTCCCATGCAGATGAGCCCATAATGGGCATGCATATGGCCCCTTAGTGCCTAGCATGCCAAACGGACTCATTTGCATGTTGTGAGCAGAATATCACACCAGGGACTCCCGGTGCTATTGGGTCTGGGGGTGCAGTTCCCTGCACATCTCTATGGGCTGCATACAGCCCAGATCCATGTTGGAGCAGAACTGCTCAACTCAGCACTGCGTTGACATGCCCCTATTTTCGGTTGGATAGTGTCAATGCACTATCCAACTGTATATAGTAACCTTGGGATCAGGCGCAAGGCCAAGTGCAGTGCAAAGCTTTGCACTCCACTTTTGCCCACATTTGAATATGTAGCCCCAGGTGTATAAGAGATAGTGATCTTAGTAACTTGCTCCTTCATAGTTTGCAATAACCTACCCTATTTGCTTAATATAATCCCTAGAGGGCCTTTGACCATTACCAACAGGCTGGACAATAGGGCCACATACTTTTTCTTTCCCAGGTTCTAAATATTTCTCCTTTTCAGTCTTTTTATAGACTAGAATGAGACAGGTTGACCCCTTAGCATGTTTTTTTCGCTAATGTCTTGAATATACCTCAGCTGAGGATTTATGCTCCTTGCCAGGCCTTCTTGCAGACTCTACAGCAGGCTAGTCTTTGTTTCTGCAGACATTTTTCTTAAGATTTTTTTCTGAGGAAGTACTCGACCTTTTTTTGTTGAGGAACACTTTGGATGAAACAGCTTTGCACTGATCAAAGTTGCTTGAATTAGGATCTGGTCCAATCAGAGGTAACAGTCTTAATGCCTATCTGCCTTAGGTACACAGTGCCACCTTGTGGTCATTCATAAACACTTCTGTGCCCAGTTTTCTTCCTTTTTTTTTTTTTTACAGCTGCAGTGTGCGGAGCCTGCAGATGTTTTGCATGTACAAAAGGAGTGATGTCATGTTTTCTGTCCATGGAACTGACTGAAGGTGTAAATAGTCTCCTCCACCTTACCCTCCTCCAAGAAATGTTTTCTGCCCTCAAATAAATACGCTTTCATGTTAGTCAATGGTTGCAGGGCACTATTTTCTTTCTTAAATGGGAGGTTCAAGAACTGGAACCTGAGTAGTGGGAGGCAGCATTAGTTTTTTTGGGGGGGAGTAAGATCCACTCCACCTCCACCCCAGAAGCTCCTTAAGATCCACCTATCTTTTTTCTTTGGTTCAAGTGGTAGTGGCACGATATGGATCTATCATGTTGGAACAACTGACTATTAGATCTGCCCCTGGGGAAGTAATTAAGGAGTGCCTGAAACTGCATCTAGGCATACCCCCCACACACACACACAGACATCAAGATTTTTTTTTTTTACTCTAAGCATGTCAATATTTGGCTCTAACAGTATGAGCAAGTTGGGCATAAAAATAAAATAGAACGGATCAAGCAGGTGCCTTTTCCTTTGTTAGATACATGCAGACAGAAGGTCACAAATCCTGTATGACAAGTTCATTATATGGATGTTTTCCATGTAAAACAGAAATGTTGTTAATGTCATGTCTATAGCATCATTTGTAGCCAGTAAACTATTATTTACGTAGGTACTGTAAATGACAGGTTTTAATTCAGAAATCCAGTCTTGATAAATTTGTTTTTTTAGCAGTTCTGTAAGAGTTACGTCTCTCTGATGTAAGAGTGCATAGCTTAGAAACGAAAGGGTTTCTGTAATTGATTGTTGTTTGCATTAGAAGTGGGTGTGACAGTGGCATGTGAGAGTGAAGTCTAAATTGTTTCTTGACCATTCTGGGATCTGAAGTTTAACAGTAATGTGTGAAGAGAATAAAGTCTTGTGTTTTGTGCATTTGAATAGGTTTAGTGCTTTGAAGTTAAAATAATATATATATATATATATATATATATATATATACACACACACATAGCATCATGGGCACCTGAAATGGAAGGAGATACTACTAAAATAAATGCTATTCTGATAATTTATTTATTTATGTGTGAGATTTTAAGTGTAGTTCTGCCTAGGTCACAGACACATAAGCTATAAACAGTACATTTAAGGATGGATGTATTAATCAAAGCTTGTAGTAGCAAAATAAAGCAAGAAAAATAATATAGTGTATTTTTTTCTTTCAGTTGTTTAACCAGAAGTGGCACGCTAAGCGGAAAGCTTGTTTACAGGGGCAGCCTGGGAGCACATGGAAGTTAAGTGACTTGCTCATGGTCACCCAGTATGCAAGTGGGGGCTGTGAGATTCAAACCCAGAGCTCCAGATTCACAGCTCAGAACCTTAAACCATTATAGTGTATAGTGGAGTGTTGTTCTATACAGAATTCCATCCCTTTCAAAATGCTGTTCTACCACAGTTCCAAGGTCATGGAATGTGATTCTACCCTACTGTGGTAGAACAGCATTCTAGAACCCCTAGAGACTACATGAGTCAGTTTCATTTTGAAAGCAAAATAATTCACAAAACACGTATTTCACATGGTACTATACACTATAAAAAATACAGAGTCAGCAACTCTGTGCTCAACCAATGTGTTTTGCCACCTCGGGGTTCTGATTCCTATGGACCTCTCGAGCTTCAGTCTTGAGGTCAGAGGGAATCAGAACCCTTCTGTGGCAGAACAAACTGGTTCTGCATAATTGCCCATCCAGTATTCCCTATGTGCTATACTGCCTCCCTAGTTATGGCAATCATCTGTTTTATGGTTCATGATGTTGGTGTAGTAAGCAACAATACATTGCATAACTGTTGTAAAATGTCAAAAAATAGGTCATGCAACAGATGTGCTGAGTGGTTACTGAAGCAAGAAATGTATTTAGGATAGTAAAATATCCCTGACAAATGTGGAACATTTACATCTCAGTTTCAAGGAGGTCCTTATGGGGTGTCTGAGTAATTGCGTTGTACTACCACTATTACTAAATTTTAATTATTCTATGAAGGAAATTAAGTTTATGTAACTGTCTGTAAATGTATTGAAAACATTTACTTGTAATTATAATGTCATGCATTAAATGCTGTTGCTAGGTTAAGAAGTCACATAACAGCAACAGAGATGAAAACAATGGGATGAAAAAATTACTCACCATAGTAATGTTGTTTCTTCTAATGAAGTCTTGCTGTATTCAGACATAATGCAGTTAGCCCCTGCACTTGAACTGCCCTGGAGAGGAAAGAGTTAACTCTATGCAGAAGCATATAACATTGAGCTTGTGCTCGGTTTTCAAACCTCTGTCTGTGGTACTTCCCAGTGTAACCGTCAGATTCTTACAAGCTAACTAACTAGTAACTAAAGTATGGAAATTGTTCAAATATAGCCAAAGGGCAAAATATATCTTCTTGGGCCCCAAAAGACTCAAGTCGAGAACCCAAGAAGGAAAGGTAGTGACAATATTTAGTAAAACACCAGAAAAAATAATAATAATAATATCTACCCCACCCAAGAGGGAGGGTACAAGGTACACCCCTGAGGTGCAACACTGTACCTGCCAGCCCACTTCCCAAAACCAGGTTCTGAGAGGGGAGGCGGGGGGAGGTCTGAATACAGCAAGACTCCATTAGAAGAAACAACATTACTATCGTGAGTAATTTTTTCTTCAAACAACATGAAGTCTTGCTGCATTCAGACATAATGCAGACTACCGAGCAGTTCCCTATGGAGGAGGGAATGCAGAACCTACTTTGGGAAGAGGCTCTGCAGTACTGCTGTACCAAACCTAGCATCACTCCTAGCCTGGATGTCCAGGGAGTAATGCTTGGTGAAAGTATGTACTGTTTTCCAGGTGGCTGCTTTACAGATCTCTAACAAAGGTATATCTCTGGCTGCAGCTAGAGAAGCAGCTGTACCTCTGGTCGAGTGAGCCCTCAGGCCTGAAGGGGCGTCCACCCAACTTGTCATAACAAAATTGTATACAAGAAACAATCCACCTGGCAATAGTTCTCTTAGTGGCAGGCTTACCCTTTTTCACTTCACCATAAGTGAGAAGCAATTGAAGACAGTCATTTCTATGTGCCTTAGTATGCTCAATGTAGTAGCTCAGGGCCCTCTTAACGTCCAGACTGTGTAACCTTCTTTCACCTGAAGAAGAATGGTTAGTGAAAATCACAGGGAGAGATATAGACCGGTTCAGATGAAAATCTGAAACCACTTTGGGCAAGAACCTCCTATTGGTTCTGAGGACTATTTTGTCCCTATGGAAGGAGATGAAGTCAGGTTCCACTGACAGAGCCTGTAACTCACTAATCCACCTGGCAGAAGTAATAGCTACCAGAAACACAGTTTTCCAGGTCAAGTGCTTCAATTCAGCCAAAGCCAGAGGTTCAAAGGGTGGCTACATTAGCTGAGTTATGCAGACATTAAGATCCCAAGGTGGAGTGGGCTCCCTGAAGGGAGGGTTAATGTAAACCAGACCTTTGAAAAACTTTCTGAAAACAGGATGAGATGCCAGGGAAGAGCCCTTCCCTGCTGAGAGGAATGCAGAGACAGCTGCTAGATGATCCTTCAGAGTGGCAGGCCTAAGGTCTAAACCATTGAGATGAACTAGATAGTCTAAAGATGTGGAAATGTCTGCAGAATCAGGCAGGATGCCTTTCTGAGAGCACCAAATACTGAACCTTTTCCATTTGAAGTTATAAGTTTTTCTAGTGGAAGGTTTCCTAGAGACCTTCAGAATATCCAGAACTGCCTGAGAAAGATGTAGAGCTGCATATTCTAACTCTTCAAGAACCAGACCTTGAGATGAAGAGCCTGGAGATTGGGGTACCAGATCCGCCCCTGGGAGGAGGACAGGAGATTGTATATCCTGGGCAGAGACAGGGGGACACGACACTGATAAGGACAGCAGTAGAAGATACCAAGGCTGTCTGGCCCAATCTGGAGCCACCAGTATCACTGTGAAGGGTTGAGTCCTGATGTTGATCAGAACTCTGAACAGCAGAGGGAAGGGAGGGAAGGCATAGAGAAACCTGCCCTTCCAGTCCAAAAAAGAGAGCATCCTGGGCAACCATCCCCAGGACTGGAGGTCTGCAACAAAACAGAGGAAGTTGATGATTGTCTGGTGCTGCAAAGAGATCTATCTCTGGAGTGCCCCACCTGGAGAAGATGACCTTCAGTATGTGAGGATCCAGGGACCATTCGTGGTGTCCCTGTGAAATTCTGCTCAGAGCATCTGCTAGTATGTTGTCCTTCCCTGGAAGGTGAACTGCTACCAGAGAAGTCTGAAGAGAATAGGCCAGAGACCACAACTTCACGGCTTCTGTGCACAAGGCCGAGGACTGAGTGCCTCCCTGCTTGTTGATGTACCACATTGTGGTGGTGGTGTCTGTTCTGACTTGGACCACCTTGCCCTTGATTGAATCCGAGAAGCTCTGCAGGGCTAGGAAAACTGCCCTGAGTTCCAGGAGATTGATATGAAGGAGAGACTCCCGTGGCGACCAGAGTCCTTGAGCTGTCAGGGCTCCCAGGTGGGCTCCCCACTCTAGGAGAGAAGCATCCGTAGTTAAAACTACTGATGGGACTTAAGGGAGAAATGGAACCCCTTGTCTGAGGTTGTCCTGGTCCAGCCACCACTGGAGAGCTTGGACCAGAGTCTGAGTCACTGGAATCAGTTTGGTAAGTGAATCCTTCTTTTGAGACCAAAAAGACCTCAGATGAAACTGAATGTCCCTCATCTGGAACTTTGCTCCCTGCTCCACTGCTGTGGAAGCGTCCATGTGGCCCAGGAGCTGGAGGAACTGTCTTGCTGGGCGGGAGACCTGAGGTCAAAAGGAAGGAAGCGAGATCCACTAGGGCCTTTACCCTTGCCAGGGTAAGGAAGGTTTTTGCTTGTACAGTGTCCAACTCTATGCCTATAAAGGTGAGAAGTTGAACTGGCTCGAGTACAGACTTTGGAAGATTGAGAAGAAAACCCAAGGAGCTGAGTAGGTCCTGGGTAGTTTGAAGAGCTGACTTGACCTGTAAATGAGACTGACCCACTAACAGCCAGTCATCCAGATACAGAAAGATGGTAATACCCTGTCTTCTGAGGTAAGCCACCACTACTGCAAGGCACTTTGTGAACACCCTTGGAGCTGATGTTAGACTGAATGGCATGGCTCTGAATTGGTAATGGCCTGAAGGCAACTCGAACCTGAGGTATTTTCTGTGGGAACACCTGATAGGAATATGGAAGTAGGCATCCTTGAGGTCCAGAGATGCTAGCCAATCCCCTGGCCTTAGAGAGGGAAGGATTATTCCCAGAGTTACCATTTTGAATTTGGGCTTTGAAATGTGTTTGTTCAGATACCTTAGGTCTAGGATGGGTCGCCACTCCCCTGTTTTCTTTGGGGTAAGGAAGTACCTGGAATACAGTCCTTTTCCCTTGTGCTGAGTAGGAACCTTCTCTATAGCTCTGAGAGCAAGAAGAAAGGAAACCTCTGCCTCTAGGGCAAGGGTTTGAGACTGATGCAGGTGGAAAAGACTTGGCCCTTCTTCTGGAAATTTTTTGAAGTTGAGGGCTAGTCCCTGGCTTACTACTTCCAGGACCCACTTGTCTGAGGTCACAGACTTCCAGGCCTGGAAGTAGTAAGCCAGCCTGCCTCCTACTGGAAATGGGGAGTCGACCTGGGCTGACACATCAGGGTGTCTGCTTGGCAGGAGCCTTAGACTAAGAGGAGGGAGCAGCCCTGCTCACCCCCCCTCCTACCCCTCCCTCTGAAGATCCCCCTCTGTGGGAAGGGAGAGGAGGCCTGGGCTTGGTAAAAAGGCCTTTGAAAGGGCCTGCCTCTGCCCCTATACTGCTGCTTGTGCGGAGTGGCCTGCCTTTCCTTGGCCTGTGCACTCCTGTAAGTGGTCCTATATTCATCCATTTTCTTCATGTAAGCCTCTGCCTGCTCCCCAAACAGAGAGTTACCTACTATAGGAAAATCCATGGCCTTAGTCTGAGTATCCTGTGAAAGGCTAGTACATCTGAGCCAAGCATGTCTTCTGAGAGACACAGATGTAGCCATGACGCTAGATGCCACATCATTGGAGTCCACAGCAGCATGAAATTGCATTTTGGATGCCTCATTTCCATCAGCAGTCACCACCTCCAGCTCCTTGGCTAGCTGGGGAGGCCTGTTTAGCCAGTTCCAGAACCGTGTCCCATCTGGATTTCTGGTACCTGGCTGTGTAGGCCATATAAGTAGCCTGCCTGAGTCCCAAAGAGGATGCCAAATACTGTTTTTTGGCCATGGCATCCACTTTTCTGGAGTCCTTATCTGGGGGGTGTGAAGCCAAAGGAATGTTAGCCCTGTCACAGGCTGCAGCCTGCACTACCCCAGCATGGCTGCAATGACTATAAAGGAACTCCGCAGCTGAGCCTGATAACAAATACCTCCTGTCCATTCTCTTATCCTCAGGAGGTATTGAATTAGGGGTTTGTAAAATTGTGCGTGTCTGTTTCCCCAAAGATTTATGAAGAGGGATAGACAGCTTTTTGAACTCTGGGATGTCCATCATTTCCACAAAATCAGGCTCTTCATCCTCCTCTGCTGCTTCAAGCAAGGGAAGCTGCAGGGTTTGTGCCACCTTTTTGTAGAACAAAAAGTGTGAAGGGGACTCAGAGAGCCTGGGAGGAGGGACACCTGAGGGCCTGTCTGGGGAGATGGCCAGTTCAATGGGCACAGCCAGACCCCCTTCATCGTCATCATCATCGTCATCACGGGGATAGTCTTCGTCTCCCTCCCACTCCTCATAATAAGCATCTGGGTCATAATCCGGAGGAGACAGATCCGACCTAACTGAGCGCCGAACCAGCGGTATCGGTTCAGACGGAACCGGTCTAAGTGATTGGACAATACTAATCACTTTGGCTATTTCGTCCGTGGTTGAAGAGTGGGATACAGGATCCGAACCGGCAGACTTACGCTTTTTCTTTGTCGGAACCGACCCCTCAGGGTCGGTTCTCCTTTTGCCCGAGGAGGTATCTCCTAGGTCAGCAGGCACCTCCTCAGGTTCGGCTGCAACTGAACCGGGCTGGCCATCCGGATCTACGGACTTCTCGGCCTCTCTTTCCTTCAGCCTACTCAGTCTTTTATCTAGAGTGGTTTTAGGAAAGTTCTTACAGATTTGGCAGTCTGACTTGAGGTGGTCAAACCCCAGACAATAAACACAGATGAGGTGGGGGTCAGCCTTAGCAAAGGCCTCCCCACACTCAGTACAGTGTTGAAACCTAGTGGGACCGGTTTCTTCTTGGGTTTCTCAGACATGGCCAACCTAACAAATGACCCTATAGAAGCTTTCAAGCCAGGTAATAAAGCAACCGATCGGTTACAAACCGTGTCACGGGCTTTTTAAAAGAACCAGCAAAAGTCTGGTTCTTTTGAAACTGATCGGTACCGGAACACCACGCTAATCCCAGAAAGAAAGAAAAAGTTTACAAAGTCGGTTCCAAACCAGACCGACTGGAAAGAAACCGAAGAAAGACAATTTCCACTCTTTTTAGCAAAATAAAACACAGTCACTACCTATCTACATACTATCTGTACCGTAGACAGAGGCTGGAAATCCAAAAATAACAAAAATATGAGGTTTAAACCGAACGCTTTATTTTTCTTTTACCGAACTGAGCAGAGGAAATCTCCGGAGGGACTTCACTGTTAGGCAGAGTAAAGAATCTGACGATTACACTGGGAAGTACCACAGACAGAGGTTTGAAAACCGAGCTCGAGCTCAACGTTCTATGCTTCTGCATAGAGTTAACTCTTTCCTCTCTGGGGCAGTTCAAGTGCTGGGGCTAACTGCATTATGTCTGAATACAGCAAGACTTCATATTGTTTGAAGCATAGGAATTTGAAAAAAGTATACATTAGCAGGAGCAGTGTCATGACTTCACCAATTTTTTTATAGTTTCACTCAAGATTTTCAACATTACCATTTTTTACACCTCCTCATAAACAGTACTGCTGTCATTATCTACATCCTGTTCAAAATGTGTTTTTGCACCTGTGCTGCCAAATGGCACAGTCACTGTGCAAAATCACCTTTTTGGCTAATGAACTGATAGTGTCACTGCACTGTGCATGTGGTGGGGTCACAAAAAGCCCATGCTGAAAACTTGGAGTGAAAATATCAAGAAACGCACAGGGCATTAGGGTTTCAGACCATAACACCCTGCCCTGTAGGGACTGACAGGCATCAGGGGTGTGACTTGGGATTGTCAGCAGTAATGCTCACGCCATTCCACCCCACCCTACAGCCAGTGACCGGTATTGAGGTGTGCCTTTGACTCTTTAGCCTCAAAGTTCACTCCATTCTCTTATACTGTACCCATTTCAGCATATTTCCTTATGGAATGGGGTGAGTGTAAAGTTTGAACACCCCAAGGCACACCTTGACACTTGTCTGTGTCTGCAGGGTAGGATGAGGTGAAATGGCGTGAGCGTTATGGGCAATGACCCAAAGGCTCACCCCAATGCCTGTCCATGTCTGCGGGGTGGGGGTGGGGTTGGCGTCACTTCATTACTTCACTGCCATTCCTATTCTGCCTGTGTGTGTGTGTGTGTGTGTGTGTGTGTCTCTCTCTATCTATATGTCTATGTAATTATCTATCTTTCTATCAGTTGCATGTATGGCTATTTTTACCTATTTCTAAAACAAACCTGCATATCACATTTGCAGGCAGCATGAGCACATACTTACGAAACGGTGCATATTTGTACTCCACTTCTGCATAGACCTCATACTTTCCTAATATTCCCATTATCACAAGCATAACTACCTTGCCCTTATCAAAAGTGACCCCCTCTGAAAGTTACTATCACATTTTCTGTGCTAACAGTGCATCACTACACCTGACTTCCTGACATCAACACATTGCTTAAGTATAACTTACATCACCTCATGGACAAAAACCCTGTTTCTCTTAAAAAAACAAACAAAAAAAATGTGTAAATAATCCCAAGGCTGAACATATGCCAGCCATTACTTTTTCATGTACTGCCACCTTCTGTACCATCATGGGGATTTGCATCTGTTTCCCATGATGCTTTTCATTATTGGGGTATGTGCAATTGTGTTTTCTTTAAAATGTGACTGTCCGGTCAATATCATCCGGGATAACACATACATCAGTGGCATTTGCTCTGGGGTTCTTTTGTAAACCTGTATTGCTTCTTATTCCTTTCATTAAAATGTACACCTCCATATATTTTCCTAATAATGTGTATGCCTTCCTTAGGACAGAAACTAAAACAAATTTTACTACTTACAAATTATTGTGTTGTTTCTCTATACCTCCTTAACAATTCCACACAACTTCATTATGCAGCCGTGGTAGATCTGACAAGAGTTTGTTTTGGGCTCAGACATGAGATCCAATACACCAGTTTAAAAATCAATAACAGTCGCTGAGAGCAGATTGTAAATTTGACCACAGTCATTGAGAGTAACATTTACCAGTCATTTTAAGCTGACTAGATTTTTTACAGTGTTTGACCACATCCATTGTGAGATGAAATTAACAGCCTAAAGTGCTAAAACAAAAAATAGCAAAATCACTGAAGGTACCACGGTTTAAATCAGCTGTTGTCTGTGAGGGCTTAAAGTAAGACTAATCACAGTCATTGTGAGCCACTTATATTCATACAGTGTTTGACCGCAGTGATTGTGAGCTAAAATTTACAGCTTATAGTACTAAACAAGTGGTATAAAAGCTATAATAAGTTTTAAAATAATCAGTACCAGATACCATTAGGCTCTTAAATGCTAAACTATGACTTTACCACAGTCATTATGAGTAGAGTGAGGAAATATGGCTTAGGTCATGGTTCCCAGAACTGTTTGAGAACTGTGAAAAGATGAAAATAAAATGATTAAAGGGACACTATCAGCTTTCTGATGGTTTCTCAGATGTCCTTTGTTATGTACCGGTACCAATTTTCATACACTGCCCTTTGCTAGTGAAATATAAGAAAAATAGTAACCTGAGCAGTCCACCTCTCATGCTCTCCCAATCCAGATGTGCATTCCTGCGATGAACATGGTGCAGAGGTGCCGATAAACTTACGCATGCATGAGTAATTCAGTTTTGGGGCAAATTTAGATAAAGGTACCCTTTGCCAGAATCCCAGCCCCTGAATATGGGAAAGTCCTATAATAAAAAATGACTTTGACAACTAAAGCCGTGACTCTAGACACGCGCATCAGTGGTGGATGCTGATGTGCGTGTCCAGAGTCACGGCATTGGTTTTCAGAAACATTTTTTAATGTGTTAGACTGCTTGTTTTACACTTATAGGAATTTCCTACATTCATGGCATGGGATTCTTAAAATGGGTACCTTTATCTAAATACGCCTGAAACATGAAGTGCTCGAGCATGCATGAGATCACCAGTGCCTCTGTGCTATGTCCTCCTCAGGAATGATCATCTGGATCGGAAGCAGAGCAGAAGGGCAGACAGTGCCCCTTCAAAAAACAGTGTGGGAACCGGCAGCAACATGTATTGAAATAAATTCTAACGTTATAGTTACAAAACATTAAACTGTAGTGACTAAACTTCAAATTAATCAGCTTAAAAGCCGGGGCAACCCCTCTCTTTAGTGGAAACTAAAGTTTTGGGGGTTGGACTACTGGAAGGCTCAAAACCAGTACTGTGCATAGATCATCCTTTGAAAAACATTCTGCGTTCCAGGTATTACGCATCAGCAAGAGATGCTGCACAAGCTTGACAGGGCTGTTCTAATTCATGTTTTCTCTCATGTTGTCACATCCTCCAGCTCTTTCACTAGTTATACTTGTGCCTAATTTTGTTTTGCATCTTCTGTTATTTACGGGGTTTGCATTAATTGTTACATTTGCCTAGCATCTTGCCTAATTGTTATTTGTCCTTGTTATGACGCTGCTTTCATATTTAACGGGCAGGGAGGAGGGAGGGTTGCCAGAGACCAGTTAGGGTCTGCGGAGTCAGATTAGACAGGGAACATCTGCACAGGCTGAGTGGGCCAAACAGTCCTTTTCTGCTGACAAATGTTTTATAGTGTATGGTAGAACGCAGTTACCCCATGAAAATCATCATTTACTCATGTTGTTATACCATCGATGTGACGTGTAATTGTTGTTAACCCATCATTCGCACGTCACATCAATGGCATAACAAGCATTTCAGCCGCGTGACTGTCTCTAAGGACGCCTGTGGCAGCGCGCAATTCAAACAGATTCGAAGTGCACCAGTTATTCAGATAGCAAGTTAAAAATATGAAAGCTGTTCTCAAAGTAAACATGGCAGCAGCCACATTTTCAAAACCACTGACCCAGGATAGAAAGTCTTTCATAGAAGGACAGAAGAACAGACGCACTAAAAAAAAAACTGATTCTGATATACAAATGCTTCGATCATACCTGGCAGACGTTGGGGAAGCTCGTACAATTAGTGACATCCTAGTCGCTGATTTCGATGTCCTCATAGCAGAGTACATCTATAAAATAAAAGGAAATGATGGCAGTGAGTATGAGCCATCAACTCTGAGGGGTATCCTAGGCAGTGTGGATCGCTACCTACAAACCATCAACTACGGTCATTTCATATTCCATGGCAACAAAAGTGACTTCCCTGAAACAACAGCCACCTTAAGCGCAAAGCAAAAGTACTTAAAGAAAATGGGCAAAGCGAGCAAGCCGAACAGGGCAGAAGCCCTCTCACCGTCCGACATAGACAAATTATACGAGACTGGGACATTAGGTCTCCATAGCCCGGTAGCACTCTTAAACATGCTCTTTTTTAACAATGGTCTGTACTACGCCCTTAGAACAGCAGAGCAATATGCCTTGTGATGGGGGGACCTAAGCCTACAAAAGGATACAGATGGCAACAACTTTCTAGAGTATACAGAAAGGCAGACAAAAACTTGGGCAGGAGACAATCCTCGAGATATTAGGGCTGTGAAGCCAAGGATGTATGAGAATTTGTCGATTCCAGACAGAGACCCAGTGAAAGAGTATAGCCTGTATGCCTCTCAAAGGCCACAAAGCATGCTACATGTTGATGCCCCCCTTCTACCTGGCCCCCAATCTATAATTCAAACCTGGCATATCAATCTGGTTTAGGGCAATGACCCTTGGTGAAAACAAGATTCATACCATGATGCAGATAATAAAAACCCCATCCAGACTGCCAGTGGAGAAGCGTATAACTAATCACTCTACCCGTAAAACAGCCATACAGTGACTAGTTGACAATGCGGTCCCCCCCACAGAGGTCCAGCAGGTCTCAGGTCATAGGAGCCTGCAGTCCATAAACAACTACAGTTTCTTGTCCGAAGCAAAACAAAAAAAGAAACTCGGGTATTCTTGGCGGCCATACAATCAGAGACCACCAGCAACTTTCCACATCGAATGCCACTGCTGTGTTGTCAGATTTGCAAGCACCAAACACACTGAAAACACCAAACAAGCACCAAAGATTTGCTCTGTCTGAGCTAACTAATTTCAATTTGTTTGGAGATAACTCCGTTCTGCAGCAAGGCAACATCACAGTTAATGTGAACCATTTTTATGCCCTACAGAAGAAGAAGCGTATTGCCATTATATCGGACTCCTCATCCGAGGGTGATGAGTAAAAGGTAGACACTTTTTAGCTAATTTACTTTCAATATGCCAGACTCATGCCCACCCGCCCGCATGCACAACCAGTCAACCCGTAGTAGTAGTAATTTACATTTGCCTCACTTGCCTTTCCTTAAAGCCCCATTTTGTTTTTTTCCTTCTCTCAACAGATCAGAAAAAACACCCTAAGAATCGAGCCGAAGATTGCCACCATTTCGCAGCACAAAAATGCGTGACTTCTGACCCACTGCACTAACCACTGGATAGCAGTAGTCACATGGTTTTTTACCTGACCCTTGACATGGATCCTTTTGTTCTGTTTTTTGTCCGTAGCAGTTTAAATTGTTGTTCCGGTCGCAGCTTCTCGCTAATACTCTACATGAAAATAAAAAATGTTTTAGTTACCAGAATGTTCAATAAACGCTTTCATTGATGGCACCGAACCAGCGTCCCATAATCTTCTGTGCAAGGTAGGGCAATTATCTATTCACTTGTTTGCAGTTATGGTCCACACCTTGCCCATACACTATAAAAGACAATGTATGGACATCGGTGGTCAACTGCACTGTGCAAGCATCTCGTGATTCCCTTGGCAACCGTGGTAAACCTCTCGAGCTGCGCTCTCAAGGTTTACCTAGGTTGCCAAGGGAATCACTTGATGCTAGCACAGTGCAGTTAACCACCAATGCCCATACATTATCCTCTATGTTTTAATGTTGCTAACCTGTTTTGTATCTGGTGCTGTTCACTCTCTTATGCATCCGTTTGCACTTTCCCGGGTCATACCTGTAAATAGGCATTACATTGTCTAGTGTACTTACACAGTTAATAAAAATCACATAAGTAAATGTTGTTAGAATATAAAGGTTTCCCCCTCCTCCATTTAACTCAAGGCTCTAATAATCACCTCAGTGCACCCAGTATCTGCCATATGTAATGAGTTTACTCAATTTTGTTTTATTCAGAATTTCGCATTTCATGATACCCTGTTATAGGTGTGGCACCTATTTTCAAATGAAATTTTGATTTTTTGCATAATTATCTTTACTTTAATCTACTGTGTAACTTTGTAACATGTGCCACTGCTGCTTCTGCTTACTTTGCTGAGACTACTCTTGCAAAGTAGATGGTACACCTAAATAAGGATTTCCAGTTATGGAAAACTTTAAATAAATTTATTTAAATGTTTACTGCAGCACATCAAAATAAACCACTTCATATGAATAATAACCCACTCCATGATGTACATTGAAAGATTTTGATGCACTTGCCAGGGGTTATAAGGCAGTCAGCCTTCGGCCTTGTACCTCAGTTCACACCTGGGGCATGTGTCGAATAAGAAATAACACACTAGAGGGTCTACATTAAGTTATATCACAGCGCACCTCAGGTGTACTGTGAAACTGGAGACTGCAGGCTGACTTAAACACCCAGAAAGTGTGGCGATTATAGCTTACTTCACATCCTGCAATGTGTTGTTGCACTTATAAAAGGGGTCTTTAACAAAGAGAATATGCAAAAAGAAACAAAAACCTATTACAATCAGTTGAACAGTATTATAAAATGGATTGGAAATTCCTGTTTCCTGACAGGCTAAACAAGTTCTGAAACCCCTATCTTAAAGTGAGAGTGTGATATAAATTAATAAAGTTTTGGGCTTCACAGCCTGCTACCCTGGTGCAGCGATAGCCCCTCTGTGTAAAAATGAGAAATTTTAATGCATTTCTTTACGAGAGGGAAGAGATCATAATTCTTGTCGAACCGACAGCTAGTTGATCCCTTTCCACTTCCTGGTCTGCCTGCATGACATATGGCAGTGACACAGGTTCCAGTCTACCCCCGGCTGCCACCAGAGGTCGCTCAGGAGCGATGCAAAGCCCTACACCCTCCCTGGGAAGGAGGCTGTCCATCAGATGCTCAATCCCTCCTTCCCCTGCCAACCGCCCGGGGGCTCGTTCCCGAACCGGGTCTCGGCATATTGCAAGGTGAGGCGTCTAGTGCCTTAACCCTCGGCACCACTGGGCCAGCCCAGGTCCCTATTAGTTGAGCGGTGGCTTTCATGTTTACCAAAAGGTAGCTTAAAGGTCTTTAAAAACATTCTGAAAACTAGCCTCATAGATTTGTATGGGACATGTCTTTGTGATCTCCCTGGTACATCATCACAAATTGTGAGAGCGTGGGGGCAGAGCAGACAGACATGGAAGTGGAAAGGGGTCAGCTAGCTCATTGGCAGTTTGGCCAGAAATACGATCTCTTCCATCCCATAAAGAAATGCATTAAAATTTATCATTTCTACACAGAGTGACTATCACCACCCCAGGGTAGCGGGCTATGAAGCCCTACCATATATATCACACATTTCCTTTAAGTCTACACAATTACACGACTTTGAACAAGTTCAGCTACTAGGATTTGTTATTTGGGCAACTCACACACAGAATTCATGAGCCACTTCACTCATTCCTGATTTCCATCACAAACATGACTGCCACTTTTTACGCATATATAAAAACCTTCAACTAGACCTTAAAAACAAAAATCCCTTTAACAAAACAAGTAAAATACTCATAACTGAATGTTCTTTATGCACGAGTGTCTCCCTGCTCCCTACACACATAAACAAATTTAAAAAATCAGGTACTACTCAGAGTTTCCATTGCTGGTGTTTTTTCAATGATTATAAAAAAAAAAAAACACTCCTATCCTTGCCAGTTTGCCAGTGAACTCCCTGCTACTTACCCTGCAACACATGAAACTGAGGATCTCCTGTACTTAGTCTTCACCACTTATTCACACTGCTGGGTTCTCAGCCGGAGGTGCTAGGACTCTGCAGAAGACAAAAATCTTCAGAGTGCTGGCACCAAGGCAGGCTACGTGCATGCACGGAGCCATGAGACTAGATTGCACTACATAGCCTAGCTCGGCAATGGCCTTCAACCACCTCTGTTCCTTTTTTCCTGCCATCTACTGCGCTTCAGTGATGCTGACGCTTGCCCGCCAAGAGTCAGATCTTCATGTCATTACTACAACAGTGTTTAGTTCATTCAGTTATTTAGTATTTTTGTTTTATTTTCTCTATTTAAAAAAAAATACAGAATATTTTTGTCAGTTTCTTCAGCCCTACCAAACAATGGAGTCGACCATGGACAGTGATGGTAATGGTTGGGAGTCTCCTTTGGAAGGCTGCTCTGGTAGCTGGGCTGAGTCCAGTTCTCAGCCTTCTCCGGAGGCCGGGGGGATCTGACCACAGGCAGTCCAGTGTTCAGGAGGAAGGACAGTACTCCAGTAAACACAGAAAGAAGTGGGCCTGTTCCTGATCTAGATTGAGGACCTAGCACCACTTGACCTCAGGTTCTTCCTCTTCCCATGGGCAGGGGAAGAGACGGTACTGCTCAAGGTTGCCCTCTGGTATGTCGGCCAAGAGGCCTTCTAGGTCTGTGAGTCAGAGTCTGTCGGCTTCTCTGGTGGCTTCTCTTCACGGTTCTTCGACGTATTGGACCCAGAGCCCCTCTCTGTCCTCTAGTGCAGCATCTGGGGTGCAGTTTCATCACTGGGCTGCTCTTATGGAGCAGTGGGTACAGCATCTGGCTTGCTTGCCCCTTCCTGCAGACCCAGTGTCGGGGCCTTCCGGCCTAGGTTCCTTGGGGCCACAGCAGGGGTTTGCGGGCTAGGTAGAGCGTTTGGCTCTGCCAAGGAATTCTTATCCCTTGACGATGACCGTGCCACTGATGCCAGCTCCACATGCCATTCTTCCTCTGTCTTTTCTCAGGGATCGGCACTGGTATCATCTCCTCTCATTTCGGTGATGTCTGGACATTTGGGGTTTAGTTCGGGACATGGTTTGGACTTAGGCCTCTTGGGGCCTGTTCCAGCACCACGTCTGAACTTTGCCTCGGCCTCTTCTGACACAGGTGTGGGGATGGTGCCGCCTCCAGTGCCAGATCCCATTTGGAGGGTCTCGGTGCCAATGCTTGGTTCAATGCAGTCGGCCCTGGTGCTGCCTCCAGTGCTGGCTCCGGTGTCACCTGTCTTTCCGACACCAAGGCCTGGGAGAGGCCTTTTTATGTCCACCCCACTTCCAGCTCCTTTCGAGGGGGCCGAGTCTGACCCACTCCTCATCCTTTCTTGGGGGGGGGTGATGACACTTTTTATACTCAGATGAATCTCCAGCTCCTACTCATGTTCCTCAGGAGGACCTTTCATTTAATTCCTTACTAAGGACTATGCAGGATACATTAGCTCTAGAAACTTCTGCCCCCGACCCAAGTAAAAGGCTGCATCTTGAGTGGCTGCAAGTCCCCAACATACCAGTTAGCCTTACACTTCCAGTTCCTCCAACCTCTGAAACCCTCTTGGAGGTGGTGTGGGCAAGGCTTGCCACTATTTCTTCCATTTATAAGATAACAGACTGTACATATTCTACTCCTAAGGATAGGTCAATTTTGGCATCTCAGCCTATTGCGGATAAAATTGTCATCCTTGCAGAAATTGACAAGGCCGTCCTTCCTCAAGAGGTTATGTCACACCCTGTTAACAAAGAACCTTGTAAGACTGACACTGGGGGTAAGACAGCGTTCGCAGCAGTCACTTTGGGCATGTGAATAGCCACTTATCAAGGTCATTTTTCCCAGTACAAATATGTCCTCTGGACCTCTCTTAAGTCCTTGGCAGAACCTCTGCCAGAGTCGAACACTAAGCAGACACTCCTTCAGACTGTTACCCAAGGCACAGAGTCTAACAGTCATCAGCTGAAGGCAGCCATGGATGCATCTGACACTGCATATTGTGCTGCTGCTGGAATCTGCATACGCAGGCATTCCTGGCTGTCGACCTCAGGGGTTTTCTCTGACACCCAGCAACAGGTCATGAATGTGCCCTTTGATGGCATCTACTTGTTCAGTCTGCAAGTAGAGCAGTCTCTTGAGGCCTCTCAGAAGACTAGAATGGCCATCAAACCTGCTAGACTGGCCCCTTCACACCCTCAGAGAGGGAGAGGTCGACAACCTTTTCGTAACAGCCCTTTCGTAGAAGGGGAAGAGGAGCTCCAGCCAAGCACCAGCCTCCTCAGCCACAAAAGAAAGCACAGCAAAAGGTGTAGGTCCCGAAAGCACCCAGTGCCACCCTCTAATGCCCTGGCCCCAATTCTGCCTCAGCTGTCAGAGGCAGAACTCTCCTCTCAAGGGGAGATCATATAATTCATTTTTGTAGTCAGTGAAACTCCATCACCATGGACAAATGAGTCTTGAAGGTCATTCAAGAGGGGTACTTACTGAACTTTTCAGCACCCCCCAATTGTCCACCCAAGAGGAAACCCACCCTATCGGCTGCCAAATCGGACCTTCTCGCATCAGAAATTACAGGCCTTCTGAGAAACAGGGCAGTGGTAGTAGAACCTCTAGCAGAATGCAGCACAATTTTCTACTCCCATTACTTTCTAGTTCTGAAAAAGACAGGGGGCATGCTCCCCATCCTTGATATCACAAAACTAAACAAGTTGCTGTACCATGAAAAGTTCTAAATGGTCTCCCTAGGGACCCTTTTACCACTTCTCAAACCTCAGGACTGGTTGGCATCTCTGGACATGCAGGACACCTACCAGCATATTCTGCTGCACCCAAGTCACCACAAATTCCTACACTTTGTGGCCTTAGGTAAGCACTATCAGTTCATAGTCCTGCCCTTTGGGCTGTCCTTGGTACCTCAAGTCTTTACAAAGTGCTTTGCAGTTCTCACAGTGCACCTTCGAAAGCTCAGGCTCCAAGTATTTCCATACCTGGATGACTGGCTTCTGGCACGTCCATCCAGGACAGGTACGAAGGAGGCAGTGAACACAGCTACTCAGTTCCTAGCCTCCATGGGTGCCATCCTAAACCTTGAAAAGTGGCAACTTCAACCGTTGCAGCAACTCCTTTTCATAGAAGCTTTGCTGTACACTACCAGTTCAAGGACCTTTCTTCTGGAGGACAGAAGGAGAGCCATCCTTCAGATGGCAAACTTCATCATGGAAAATGACTTAGCATGAGCCCACTCCATGCAGAGAATGCTAGGCTTCCTGGCCGCTTCAGTCTTTACAGTGCCATTAACATGACTGCACATGAGGAAGGCTCAGTGGATGCTCAGTCAGTGTTGGGGAGTAACTTGTTACTAGTAACTGTAATCTGATTACTCTTCTAGGTAACTAGTAATAGTAATAGACTACTTTTTAAATAAAGTAATAAGTAACTGTAATTATATTACTTTTCCCTAAAAGTAACTTGTTACTGTAATATAAATAGAATAACAGATGGGCATCCATCTTTTATGGTTGCCGTAATCCATCAAGGGGTTCCTGTGACTTCATAAGCCTCAAGAGTGAAGCTCAAGAGGTTTATGACATCACAGGAATCCGGAGACTGTGCAGGTGTCTTTTGATATTCAGGAGTCCGTGTAAACAAAGGCTGCTCAACTGACTGCGTGCTCGATTTATTACAACACCAGGTTAAAAAACTGCCTTCTGACAAACACTGGGTAAGGACCCAGCATCTTCACCTTGCACACTGAATGCAAGTTGCCTGCCATTTTGTTTTTGTGTGCCTTTTTCACGATAAAAAGTTTAGGCATTTCATGGCTGTGAGGTGCTGTTTTTCATAGGCTTACTAATATTCAGGTTTGTGTAGTGGCAGTGTCATGCTCTAGTTGTCATGCCATGGGTTTACACCACCCCATAGCTCTGGTAGCTCATAATACCTCGAGTCTAGGTATTATGAGCTGCCAGAGCTATGGGGTGGTGTAAACTCATGGCATGACAACTAGAGTAAAGACACGCGGCCTTGTGATGTTTAGCCTAGGAATTTTGACCTAATACTGGTTTGCCCTACAAGATCTTTGCTCTAACATGATGGCTACGACTACAGGGTAGCCTCATCTAATGCACCACTGCTTTCTACATGGTTAGAGTCCCACTGTCGATAGGTCTCAGAGTTGTTTTTGCCAGTTGTCTCATTACAGAAAATGTTGTTAGGCTGAATGGCTCTGGTGAAGTATCATTACGCTGTATGTCCTTGTACCAATTGTCGCAGATTCGGTGTAAATCACTGGCCGCTCCAGTCGGAGTATTTTTTGATCTGTAGAAAATGAAAATGAGTGTGCACACATAGATTTCCCCTTTCAGCCTTCTTACTAAGTCCTGTTAATTAGACTCCTCAGCTCATTCACTTCCACCATGCCTTTTCATACCTATCAGCACCTTTTCATTTTCCAGATTCTATTCTTACCTCACCAATTATAACCTTTTCTCCTAAAGCCTCCCCATATTTTCTTTCTTCACATGTATTTCTTTTATTTCCTTACCTGCTTTTTTTCTCTTTTAGATAATTCCCGAAAAAGATCTATGGTTGAAACATCAATTCTAACTCAATCTTCTATTTTCAGCATGCATTTAATACTACCATTTTGTTCTATTTCTGTAACGTATGCTTTGCAAATAACAGTCAGAAAACACCACTGTATTTGTCAGTTTATTATTAAATATATCATTGTGCAGCATTTGATATACAAATTACAGCATACTACTTATGCACCACTACATGGTACAGCTAAGAATCGCTATAGGAATTGATGAAATTTGTTTGAGGGGGCAACAGATTGGCCAGTTGATGTACAGTTTATAGTTAGCTAGCTACACACTTGCATTTTGTCAGTTGTGGCCCTCTATAGTAGCCATTGTGAACCCCAATGGAATCAGGGCCAGCATAGCTGTTGTAAGGAAAAAGGCAAGTTGTCCGTCTGCAGGCAGGGCTCAGGGCCTATTTCCACCAACACCACATGTGCCAAACTGCCACAGCAGGCCACTTGATCATCCGTTCACCTGCCCACCTGCCAGATCTATCACCATCACCTGACCCATCTCAAAGAAAATCCTTATTGAAGGGGTATGTACTGGATTACAACAAGTGTGTTATGTTGTGCGATAATTTGATTGTAAGTGACACTGTCTGACTTCAGTTGTAGCATACTGGCAGTGGCATATTAGTCATAGCAGACTTAGTTATAATTATAACTGTGTCTCAGTGGCAGTGGCAAGTCAAGGATCAGTTGTAGGAAAAAGTGTTTAAATTGTGTGTTGGGGCAAGCAGGTATGTGCTGGTGGAATGTATTGTATGTGATGTGTGGTGGATCTGTGGCTGGCAATGGCAAAGTTAGGATTCTGACCACTGTGGAGAAATGGGAAAAGATCAGCAAGGCAAGGAACGGCAGTAGATCTGCAGGGTGCATGTGGGTGAGTGTAGGGGGAGCTATGTGAGGGTGGGATTTTATTATAGAAATTTAAAGGGGTACTTGTGGCTCTTGTATAGTCAGGAGGAGAATACAGGCTAGATGTGGGGAAGATCGTCAAGTGCAGAAGATGCAGCAGGGAGTATGTGGCAGTGGGGTAAGGGTGGGATGCAATGGGATAATTGTGACTGGCATTGTCAGGATATACAGCTGTGTGGGAAAGATCACAAATGGCACTGGTATAAGATGCAGGGTGTGTGTGTGTGTGTGTGTGTGTGTTGGAGGGTGAGTGTGGGTGTTATGGAAATTAAAAAGGTCAGGAACAGCAGTGGCTGGCAAAGCCAGGATTCAGCGGTGGGGAGAAATGATTGTGGAGGGCAGCAGTAGCTGCAGGGTATGTGTCTGAGTGTTTTTTGTTAATAGAGCTCTTATTTATGGAAATGTAAAGGGATTGTTGTGGCTGGCAAAGTCAGATGGGTACTGCATTACAATTATCATATTCATGGTCTTTAGAATCTGTTTTATTTCTTTTATACACTTCTTGGGGTTTCATGAGCACATAGCTATATTCAATCAGTAAATACAACTATGTTATCAAAAGTAATATAAAGTAATATGAAAAGAAATATGCATTACAGTTACAGTTACTAATTATATTTTATATGAAAGTAACAAGTAACTGTAACTGATTACATTTATTTGAAAGTAACTAGTAACTGTAACTCATTACTTTTTAAAAGTAACTTACCCAAGACTGTGCTCAGCACACAGTGGTCGTCGACTACACATCCTCAGTATTACCCCATCAAAGTGATGGAACCCCTACACTGGTCACTATTATGGTGGACACGAGAGAACATCCTTTTTCAAGGTCTCCCCTTCACTCCACTGGAGTCTCAGATAACTCTCACCATGGATGCATCTCTTCTGGGTTGGGGAGTCCACTGTCAGGGCCATCCCACCCAACGAGTATGGACTCAGGCAGAATCTCATCTCCATATCAATGTTCTGGAAGTGAGAGCAATCCTTTATGCACTGCGAGCCTTGGTAGACTTGGTCAGTTGGAAGGTAATCCTTTTGCAGATGGACAAGTCAGTGATGTAGTAAATCAACAAACAAGGCAGGCACACTTCTACCTACTCTGCAGGGAAGCAATATGGGTATGAGAGTGGTGTCTGGAGCAGAATACATTGATTGAATCAGTCTACTTGCCAGGAGATCAAAATGATCTAACAGACCAATTCAGTCAGACAAAAGTGAATCCTCATGAGTAGTCATTGGCATCAGATGTCAGAGTCACTCTTTGCCAAGTGGGGAACTCCAGACCTGGACCTTTTTGCATCCCCACTCAACACAAAACAGCCTCAATTTTGTTCCAAAAATTCAGGACCTGGTGTTTTTTGTCAGGATGCATTCAGGCTGCAGTGGACAAACCGCTTTCTGTACACATTTCCTCCTCTTCCCCTAATTCAGAAGGTACTACTCAGGCTGGAGACCCAAGAGGGCAAGATGGTTCTGATTGCACCATCTTGGCTATGGCAAATCTGGTTTCCATTGATCAACAAATTGTCTTTGGTTCCACCAAAGGCTCTACCTTTGCAGACAGACCTGCTGACACAGGCGTCCCTGGTCCATCCCAACCTGTGCTGCCTTTATCGTCATGCGTGGCTCCTGAGGAGATAGAAGTGGGCAGATTCAGGGTCTCCCAGAGGGTCTCTGAGATCCTCTTGGCTGCTCGCAAATCTTCCACCAGGAAAACATACACAGCCAAATGGAAGCATTTCTCTCAATGGTGCGCCAAATCATGTTTGGACCCATTCCAGTGTCCACCAGACAGAGTCTTGGTGTACTTATTAGATCTTTCTGATGCAGGACTACAGTACTCGTCTGTAAAGGTCCACCTTTGAGCTGTTTCGGCCTATCATGAGCCAGTCCAGGGCCTTACACTGGCCCAGATACCTCTCTTCAAGAGGTTCCTCAAAGGCATTTTGCATATAAGGCCCCCAGTTAGGAAGCTTGTTGCTCCCTGGGATATCAACCTTTTATTAGACATGCTCACTCATAAGCCCTCTGAGCCTCTGGCCACATGTGAGCTCAGATTTCTCACCTGGAAAATGGCTTTCCTGGTGGCTGTCACCTCAGCCAGAAGGGTCTTTGAGATACACATTTTGGTCATGGATCCTCCATACACTGTGCGTCACAGAGACAAGGTAGTTCTCCACATACACCCTAAGTTCTTACCCAAGGTGGTTTCAGAGTTCCATCTAAACCAGCCCTTGGTGTTGCCCACATACTTTTCTAACTTCCAGAATGAGGGAGGAGAGAACTCTTCACTCTCTGGATGTAAACAGAGCCCTCAGATTTTACATCGATAGAACCAGGGACATCCAGCAGTCCAAGTAACTTTTTGTCTCCTTCACTGCTAACTGGCTAGGCCAGCCAGTTATGATTAAATATCTTTCTGCTTGGATAGTGGCTTGCCTTCACCATTGCTACTGGCAGTTGCCCTCCATTCTGTCCTCCTCCTTGTTCCCGTCCATCTTATTTTCCTTGTCCTTTGGACTATACTTTATCACTAAAAATCTTTCCTTGAGAGGGTGATAATTCTCTACGCCCTGTCCTTCTTCAAGAATAGCCGATTCTGCTCAAATGGAGTTTTGCCAGTCATTCTGTGCCTTGAATTCTGGCAAGAAGCCTTTGGCTACTCCTTGCAGTTCCTATACAATCTGGAGATGGACCAAGGTCCAGGGTATGGTTAAACCTTTTCTTCCCTCTCATCTTCATCCTAATTCCTAAAATCCTTATCCCACCCTTCCTCCCACCTCTGTTTCCAGAGATTGCAGCCCCTTCCCAATCCAGGGAAGGACAATGTGCTGGCAGATGCCCTGAGCTAGACTGGTTTAGGTGAAAATCCAGTACCACTTTCGGCAAGTACCTCCTATTAGTTCTTTGCACCACTTTATCCCTATAGAAGGATATTAAATCAGGTTCAACTGACAGGGCCCCATTTGTTAATCTGCCTGGCAGAAGTAATAGCTACCAGGAACACAATTTTCCAAGTCAAGGACTTCAATTCAAACAAAGCCATAGGCTCAAAGGGTGGCTGCATAAGCTGAGCAATGCACACATTAAGATCCCAAGGCAGAGTAGACTCCTTAAAGGGAGGGTTAATGTGAACCATGCCTTTGAAAAACTTTCTGAAAACAGGATGAGAAGCCAGGGAACAGCCCTTCCCTGCTGAAAGGAATGCAGAGACAGCTGCTAGATGAACCTTCAGAGTAGCAGGCCTAAGGTCTAGACTATTCAGATGAGGTAGATAATCTAAGGCTGTGGAAATGCCTGCAGAATCAGGCACAATATCTTTCTGAGAGCACCAAATACTGAACCTCTTCCATTTGGAATTGTAAGTTTTTCTAGTGGAAGGTTTCCTGGAGACCTTCAGAATATCCAGAACTCCCTGAGAGAGATGTAGAGCCACATATTCTAACTCTTCAAGAGCCAGGCCTTGAGGTTGAGAGACTGGAGATTGGGGTACCAGATCCACCCCTGGGAGGAGGAGAGAAGATTGTATGTCCTGGGCAGAGACGGGGGCGTGAGATAGCCAAGGACAGCAGTAGAGGATACCAGGGTTGTCTGGCCCAATCAGGAGCCACCAGTATCACTGTGCAGGGTTGAGTTCTTATC
Organism: Neoceratodus forsteri; assembly: GCA_016271365.2. Taxonomy (NCBI): domain Eukaryota; kingdom Metazoa; phylum Chordata; order Ceratodontiformes; family Ceratodontidae; genus Neoceratodus; species Neoceratodus forsteri. The sequence continues at coordinate 811,212,112 of CM057453.1, forward strand.
TTGATCAGAACTCTGAACAGGAGAGGGAAAGGAGGGAAGGCATAGAGAAACCTGCCCTTCCAGTTCAGAAAGAGAGCATCCTGCGGAACTGTCCCCAGGACTGGAGGTCTGCAGAAAAACAGAGGAAGTTGATGATTTTCTGGTGCTGCAAATAGATCTATTTCTGGAATGCCCCACTTGGAGAAAATGATCCTCAGAGTGTGAGGATTCAAGGACCATTTGTGATGCCCCTGTGAAATCCTGCTCAGGGTATCTGCCAGCACATTGCCTTTTCCTGGAAGATGAACTGCTACCAGGGAAGTCTGAAGGGAATAGGCCAGAGACCAAATCTTCATGGCCTCTGTGCACAAGGCCATGGACCAAGTGCCTCCCTAACTTGTTGATGTACCACATTGTGGTAGTGTTGTCCGTCCTGACTTGGACCACCTTGCCTTTGACTGAATCTGAAAAGGTCTGAAGGGCTAGAAAAACTGCCCTAAGTTCCAGGAGGTTGATATGAAGAAGAGACTCCTGCAGGGACCAGATCCCCTGAGCTGTTAGGGCTCCCACGTGGGTTCCCCAGCCTAGCGGAGAAGCATCCGTAGTCAGTACTACTGATGGAAGTTGAGGGGGAAACGGAACCTCTTGTCTGAGGTTGTCCTGATCCAGCCACCAGTGGAGAGCCTGGACCAAAGTTTGGGTCACTGGAATCAGTTTGGTGAGAGAATCTGTTTTCTGTGACCAAAAGGACCTTAGATGGAACTGAATGTCCCGCATCTGAAATCTGGCTCCTTGAACCACTGCAGTGGAGGCTGCCATGTGGCCCAGGAGTTGGAGGAACTGTCTCGCTGGAAGAGAAACCCGAGGCTGAAAGGAGGAAATGAGGTCTAGTAAGGCCTTTACCCTTGTTTTTGCTTGGGTAGTATCCAATTCCACCCCATGAAGGTGAGAAGCTGTGCTAGTTCGAGGACAGATTTTGGCAGATTGAGAAGAAACCCCAGGGAACTGAGCAAGTCCTGAGTGGCTTGCAGAGCTGACCTGACCTGGTCTGAAGACTGCCCTCCTAGGAGCCAGTTGTCCAGATATGGAAAAATGGTGAAACCCTGTCTTCTGAGGTAAGCCACCACTACTGCAAGGCACTTTGTGAATACCCTTGGAGCTGATGTTAGGCCAAAAGGCATGGCCTTGAACTGATAACGGCCCAAAGGCAAATCGAACCTGAGGTATTGTCTGTGGAAGCACCTTATAGGGATATGGAAGTAGGCATCCTTGAGGTCCAGTGATGCTAGCCAATCTCCTGGCCTTAAAGAGGAGAGGATTATTCCCAGAGTTACCATTTTGAATTTGGGTTTTGAAATGTGTTTGTTCAGATACCTTAGATCCAGGAGGGGTCGCCACTCCCCTGTTTTCTTTGGGATGAGGAAGTACCTGGAGTACAGGCCTTTTACCCTATATTGAGTAGGAACCTTCTCTATGGCTCTGAGAACCAGGAGAGAGGAAACCTCTGCCTCTAGGGCAAAGGTTTTCTGAAACTGATGCAGGTGGAAAAGACTTGGCCCACCTTTTTGGGTACCTTTTGAAGCTGAGGGCTAGTCCCTGGCTTACTACTTCCAGGACCCACTTGTCTGAGGTAACAGACTTCCAGGCCTGAAAGTAGTAAGCCAGCCTTGTTCCTACTGGGATTGGAGAGTCGACCCAGGCTGACACCTCAGGGTGTCTGCTTGGCAGGAGCCTTAGATTGGGAGGAAGAAGCAGCCCTGCTCATCCCCCTTCTACCCCTCCCACGGAAAAAAACCCTTTGTAGGTAAGACGAGGAGGCCTGGGCTTGGTAAAAAGGCCTGCCCCTGCCCCTGGACTGCTGCTCCTGAGGAGTGGCCTGCCTTTCCTTGGCCTGTGCACTTCTGTAAGTGGTTCTATATTCGTCCACTTTCTTCATGTAAGCCTCTGTCTGCTCCCCAAACAGAGAGTTACCAACTACAGGAAAATCCATAACCTTAGACTGGGTGTCCTGTGATAGGCTAGTACATCTGAGCCAAGCATGCCTTCTGAGAGACACAGATGTAGCCATGACTCTGGATGCCACATCGTTGGAGTCGACAGCAGCGTGAAATTGTACTTTGGATGCCTCAATTCCATCCGCAGCCACCTCCTCCAGCTCTTTGGCTAGCTGGGAGGAGACCTTTTTAGCCAGTTCCAGAACCATATCCCACCTGGACTTCTGGTACCTGGCTCGTGTAGGCCATATAATTTGCCTGCCTGAGTACCAAAGAAGATGCCAAGTATAGTTTCTTGGCCATGGCATCTACTTTCCTGGAGTCCTTGTCTGGGGAGTGTGAAGCCAAAGGAATGTTTGCCCGGTCACAGGCTGCAGCCTGCACTACCCCAATATGGCTGCTATGTGAATAAAGGAACTCCGCAGCTGAGCCTGATAACATGTATCTCTTGTCCATTCTTTTATCTACAGGAGGTAAAGAGTTAGGAGTCTGTAGAATCTTTTGTGTCTGTTTCCCCAAGGACTTGTGAAGGGGAATAAACAACCTTTTGGACTCTGGGATGTCCATCATCTCCACAAAATCAGGCTCTTCTTCCTCCTCAGCAGCTTCAACCAAAGGGAGCTGGATGGTTTCCACCCCCTTCTTGTAAAACAAGAAGTGAGAAGGGGACTCAGAAAGCCTGGGAGGGGAGACATCAGAGGGTCTGTCTGGGGAGATGTCCAGTTCAATGGGCACATCTAGACCCCCACCATCGTAGTCATCAGGACAGTCTTCGTCTCCCTCCCACTCCTCATAGAAAGCATCCAGATCATAATCCAAAGGAGCCAGTTCCGACCAAACCGACCACTTAACCGGCGGCATCGGTTTGGATGGAACCGGACGAAGCGATTGGACAATACTAATTGCTTTGGCTATCTCGTCCGCAGTTGGAGTAAGCAGTACTGGATCCGAACTGGCAGACTTCGGTTTCTTTTTTGACAGAACCGACCCCTCAGAGTTGGATCTCCTTTTGCCCAAGGAGGTATTGCCTAGGTCAGTTGGCACCTCCTCAGGTTCGGCCATAACCGAACCAGGCTGGCCATCCGGGTCTACGGACTTCTCGGCCTCCCTTTCCTTCAACCTACTCAGTCTTTTTTCAAGAGTGGTTTTAGGAAAGTTTTTGCAAAGTTGGCAGTCTGACTGGAGGTGGTCAAACCGCAGACAATAAACACAGATGAGGTGGGTGTCGGCCTTGGCAAAGGCCTCCCCACACTCAGTACAGTGTTGAAACCCAGTGGGACCGGTTTTCTTTTTGGGCTTCTCAGACATGGCCAACCTACCAAAATTACTCTATAGAAGCGTTCAAGCCAGGTAATACCAACCGATCGGTAACAGCCTTGTCATGGGTTTGGAAAAGAACCGAGAAAAAACCTGGTTCTTTTGAAACCGATCAGTACCGGAACACCACTCTAAAATAACAAATTTAAAATTAGAAGGAAACACAAGGTCAGTTCCTAACCGGACTGACGGGGAAGAAACTGAAGAAACCAACAATTTCCACAAGTTATTTAAAATAAAATACAGTCACTACCTATCTACCACACTACCTGTACCGTAGACAGAGGCTGGAAATCCCCCCCCAAAAAAACCAATAAAGAACAAGTTTTAAACCGAATACTTTACTTTTACTGAACCAAGCACAGGAATCTCCGGAGCAACTTCACTGTTAGGCGGAGTAAAGAATCTGTCAGTTGCACTGGTAAGTACCACAAACAGAGGTTTGAAAACCGAGCTCGAGCTTAATGTTCCATGCTTCTGCATGGAGTTAACTCTTTCCTCTCCAGGGCAGTTCAAGTGCTGGGGCTAACTGCATTATGTCTGAATACAGCAAGACTTCATGTTGTTTGAACCTGGAGACTCTGAGGTTGCGCAATACCTCTGGCAGAGATCCCTAGGGGCAGGAACTCCGGAAAAAGGTCTCTGCCAGGAACACAACGACACCTCCCTAAAGGGAGCAGGCCAGGGGGGCACCACAAGGGTGTCCTGACTGAAGTTGCCCAAAAAGGCGTGCGCCAAGTGCTCTGGATTGCTCTGAGTGGCAGGGGTGAGGTGCAAGTCCTCCAACATCCTCACGAGGAAACACTGATACTCAGTGAGATCAGCGGCTGGAGAGATGTGGACAGAAGGCTCCTCTCCCCCAGAAGAGGGGGATGAAGAGTTGGAGAGCACCAACTGTTCAGAGGGCGACTGCTCGGGGGGAGGTTGAAAAACCTGTCTGTCCATTGCCCTAATGTAAGCGGGGAACTGATCAGCCACAGCCCTGAACTGCTCCCAGGAGAGAGGCCTGCTAGGACCAAGGATGCCTGGGAGCGCAGGAGAATGTGGCAGAGGGATGGGGACAGAGCAAGAAGAGAAGTCGGCTGACCTCCGCCTGGGCTAGGGAGCAGACCAGGAGCACCTGAAGAAAAAGGTGCTCTGGAAGACTCCACAGCTGACAGCTGAACAACCATTTTGGTACTGCCTTGGCTGTGCCAGGAAGAATCCCCCCCCCCGTGAGGTGACCAGGGCCGTATAGGTCCAAAAGAACGGTCCCCTGCCTCAAAAGAATGGGGCTCTCTCAAAGAGATCGAGGAGAGATCCGCACTGTGGCTTCTCCCAGAGCCCGGGTGGGCCCTAGAAAAAGGTCGCCGTGCAGACTCCATGTCCCTCGACCCCTCAGAATCTGAGACAGCCCTCCTCCTCGAGAGGGCCAGCCTAGGTAACTGACAACTCTGGCCAGCACCCGAAGGAGCTACCCAAGGCACAGTACCCTCCCCTCCCGTAGGTGCTCTGATCGGCCCCAAAGTTAGGCGACCCAGACACACCACAGGCAGGGGTACCACTGCTGAGGGGTCAGTGAACCCACCGAGGCCGGGCTACAGAGCAATGGTGGCCTGCACCACTACCTGCTAGTCAGCACCCCTGACCCGTCTCGGCAGCCACCGACCACACCTCAGAAGGGGGCTGACTCCGGCTTGTTGAGGACACTACAGGGCTGCCCACACCAGCAGCCAGCCCCAAGGAGTCAGACTGCTCATCTGACTCAGAGTCCGACTCCACCTCCGATGAGGTAGAGGCTGAGGCCCTGTGCCAGATGGTAGGAGGGCGCCTGCTGCCATCCTTGCCAAACGGGGTGCCAGAAACCAAGATTGCACCTGAGCCAGTGCCCACCGCATCACTGCGAATGGTATCTGAGGAGAACACAGCTCTGGCCTGAACAGCAGCCTCGGAGTCAGAACCCATCGTGAGTGGTGCCAAGGGCAGGGACGGTGCCATCGATGGCTCTGATGGCGCCATCAGCACTGCGGATGGCGCCGCCCAGCTCCACGGTGCCATGAACGGCACCGAGGGTGGGGTGGCACTGACAGCAGAATCTGAAGCCCCCACGGCGCCATGCCCAGAGTCGGACACGGCGCCGTGCTCAACCGAGGTGAGAAGAGGAAAAGGACGGTGCCATAGAGACTCCCACGGTGCCGCTAGCACTATCGGCACCGCAAATGCTGCGGACAGCAGCCACGGTGCCGAGTGACAAACCGGCGCCACCAACGACTCCGTCAGAGCCCATGGCACAGTGAGAGGTGCAGAGGCCCGAAACGATGCAGACTGATGGCATCGAGGACGGCGCCAACCCGGGCCTTGCAAACTGCGGGTCCAACACTGGGGGAGCCTTCATCCCCGAAGGGGTGACTGCCATGGTGGTGCCTCCCGCCCACCCCCTGAAAGGAGCAGACTGGGCCTCCTGCACCACAGAAGGAGCCTCGGCAATGGCCAGGCTACTAGAAGCCAAGGCTCCCTCCTCCTCCTCGGTCCATATAGAACCGGGAGGGGACCCGGAGGAAATGCCGAGAGTACGTGGCTTGGCCCGATGAGTGCGTGCCTGATCCCCGAAAGTCAGCGGTGCTCACCCCACTTTCCACACGTGTTGCTCGATGACCCGGTGGTCCATGGAGAAACAGGCATCACACGAATCCATGTCGTGAAGCGGGCCAAGACATGTAAGGCAACAGTCGTGCTGGTCGGTGACGGAAAATTTAAGGCTGCAAGGGCACCGTCACATGGGGGGCCATCCCGTCTTCGAAGCCTTCTTGGCCCCCGACCCAGACATGACCTATGAGGAAAAAAGAAAAAATTACTCACCTTAGTAATGTTGTTTCTTCTAATGGAGTCTTGCTATATTATGACATATGCAGTGAGTCCCAACCTTCGAACTACTCCAGAGGTGAAAGAGTTAACTTTCCATGCCAGGCATGGAACGCTGAGCTCGAGCTCGGTTGAAAACTCTGTCTGTTGTTCTTCAAACTCAAACTGTCAGATCTTTACAAGCTAAACTCACTAAGGTCCTGTGTGGGAGCTGTAAACCTACACTAGCCAACTGGCTACTAAATATAAGAACACATTTTTTGGTCCCAAAGACTCAAGTCAGGAGACCCAAAAAATGAAAAACTCAAGACCAGTCACCCCAAAAAGGAGGTGAAAAAAACAAGGTGGGCATCTACTAAGTGCCAACACTGCACTGCCCACATCCCAAAAACAGAGGTTCTGAGAGGAGCAGGCGGGGGGAGGTCGTAATATAGCAAGACTCCATTAGAAGAAACAACATTACTAAGGTGAGTAATTTTTTCTTCAAACAACATGAAGTCTTGCTATATTATGACATATGCGGACTACACAGCAGTACCTCCATGGAGGAGGGACAGAACCTACTTAGGAAATAGGCTCTGAAGCACAGCTGTGCCAAACCGAGCATCACTCCTAGCCTGGATGTCCAGGGAGTAATGCTTGGTAAAAGTGTCAACTGTTTTCCAGGTAGCTGCTTGACATATCTCTAGGATAGGGATGTCCCTGGCAGCAGCCAGGGAAGCAGCTGTACCTCTGGTAGAGTGAGCCCTCAGGCCTGAGGGAGGAACCTTACCCAGCTTTTCATAACAGAATTGGATACAAGAGACAATCCACCTGGCAATGGATCTTTTAGTGGCAGGTTTCTCTTTACCAACCTCACCACAAGTGAGGAACAGTTGAAGGGAGTCAAACCTGTGACCCTCGGTACGCTCAATGTAGTAACTAAGGGCTCTCTTCATATCTAAGCTGTGCAACCTCCTCTCGCCAGAGGAGGAATGGTCAGTGAAGTACACTGGAAGAGAAATAGATTGATTAAGGTGGAAATCTGAAACCACCTTAGGCAAGAACTTCCTGTTAGTCCTGAGGACCACCTTATCTCTATGAAAGGAGATAAATTCAGGCTCCACTGACAAGGCTTGTAATTCACTTATGCGTCTGGCAGAAGTGATGGCTACCAAAAACACAGACTTCCAAGCTAAATACTTAAGATCTGCTGAAGACAAGGGCTCAAAGGGAGGTTGCATAAGCTGAGCAATGCAAACATTAAGATCCCAGGCAGGGGCAGGGTCCCTGAATGGAGGGTTGGTGTGAAGCAATCCCTTAAAAACTTAGAGAATACAGGATGAGCTGAAAGAGAAGAGGATTTACCTGCTGAAATAAAAGCAGACACAGCTGCCAAATGCACCTTTAGGGTAGCTGGTCTCAGTCCCAAAGTGTTTAAATGTGGGTAAATCAGCAGATTCTGGGGAAATATGCTTCCCAGAGCACCATATGGAAAACCTCTTCCATTTGGAATTGTAAGTAGCCCTGGTGGAAGACTTCCTAGAAGCCTTAAATATATCCATTACACCTTGGGGGAGGTGTAGATCGGCAAGCTCTAACTCCTCAAGAGCCAGGCCTTGAAGTTGAGAGATTTGAGGTTCGGGTACCAAACCCTTCCCTGAGCACAGGTTAACAGATTGTGGTTCCTGGGAAGACACTGGGGAAGATGGACTGCTAAGGACAGTAGGAGTGGATACCAGGGTTGTCTGGCCCAATCTGGAGCAATCAGAATTACTTTGCAGGATTGAGATCTGATTTTGACTAACACTTTGAACAGGAGAGGGAAGGGGGGAAGGCATAGAGAAACTTCCCTTCCCAATTGAGAACTAGGGCATCCAGAGGGACTGAGCCCAACACTGGGGGCCTGCAGCAAAAAAGGGGAAGTTGGTGATTGTCTGGGGCTGCAAAAAGATCTATCTGCAGGGTGCCCCATCTGGCAAATATTACCCCCAGGACCAGGGGATCCAGTGACCATTCGTGATGGCCCTGGGAAATCCTGCTGAGAGCATCTGCCAGGACATTGTCCTTGCCTGGGAGGTGAACTGCTGTAAGGAAGGTGTTCAGGGAGTAAGCCAGAGACCACAACTTCATTGCTTCGGTGCACAAGGCCATAGACCAAGTGCCTCCTTGCTTGTTGATGTACCACATTGTAGTGGTGTTGTCTGTTCTGACCTGTACAACTTTGTTCTGAACAGATTTGGAAAAAGCCTGAAGTGCTAGAAAAACTGCTCTGAGCTCCAACAGGTTGATGTGGAGCAGAGATTCCCTGAGGGGACCACAGTCCCTGGGTAGTGAGTCTGCCCAGTGAGCTCCCACCCCAAGAGGGATGCATCTGTAGTAAGAATTAAAGAGTGAGACTGGTGACAAAGGGACCCCTTGTCTCAGGTTGCTCTGATCCTGCCACCACTGTAGGGCTTGGATCGGGTTCGAGTTACTAGGATCAACTTGGTTAGAGGTCCTTTCTTTGAGACCAAAAGGCTCTCAAATGGAACTGGATGTCCCTCATCTGAAATCTTGCTCCTTGCACTACTGATGTAGAAGCAGCCGTGTGTCCCAGGAGCTGCAGAAAATGCCTTGCTGGTCGAGAGACCTGCAGGGTGAATGAGAGGCCAGAGAGACCAGGGTCCTTGCCAAAGGAAGGAAGGCTCTGGCTTCCTCTGTGTTCAGTTCTGTGCCTATGAAGGTGAGAAGCTGGACAGGCTCTAGAACTGACTTTGGAAGATTCAGAGGAAACCTAGAGGTAAGCAGTTGCTGAGTTATCTGAAGATGTAACTTGACTTGGTCTGGAGACTGGCCTACTATGAGCCAGTCATCCAGGTAAGGAAAGATGGCAATTTTTTGCCTTCTTAGGTAGGCAACTTTTACTGCCAGGCATTTTGTGACTACTCTTGGAGCAGAGGTGAGGCCAAAGGGCATTGCTCTGAACTGGTAATGGCCTGAGGGCAGCTTGAACCTGAGGTACTTTCGATGGGAGCTTCTGATGAGAATATGGAAGTAGGCATCCTTGAGGTCCAGGGATGCTAGCCAGTCCCCTGGCCTCAGAGAGGGTAGAATAATTCCCAGAGTCACCATTTTGAATTTTGGTTTTAAAAGGTGCTTGTTTAAGTATCTGAGATCCAGGATGGGCAGCCATTCTCCTGTCTTTTTTGGGGTAAGGAAGTACCTGGAGTACAATCCTTTACCCTGGTGTAGGTGGAACCCTTTCCATGGCTCTGAGAGCCAGGAGGGTAGAGACTTCTGCCTCTAGGGCAAGTGCCTCTGATGGATTTGCAGGTGGAAAGGATCTGGTTCTCAGCTTTGGAAATTTTTTGAGGCTGAGAACCAGTCCCTGGCTTACTACTTCCAGGACCCACATGTCTGATGTTAGAGACTTCCAGTCCTGGACAAAGTAAGCCAGCCTGCCCCCTACAGGTAGTTGAGAATCAGCCCTGGCCACCCCATCAGGGTGCCTGCTTGGCAGGGGCTTTAGGCTGAGGGGTGGAAGCAGGCCTGCTAGTACCCCGTCTGCCTCTCCCTCTAAAGAACCCCTCTGGGCGTAAGCTGAAGAGGAGGCCTGAACTTGAAAAGGCCTATGAAAGGCCTGCCCCTTCCCTGGAAGGCTGCCTTTGAGGAGTGGCCTGCCTTTCCTGGCCTGTGCACTCCTATAGGTGGTCCTATACTCATCCATTTTCTTCATGTAATTCTCTGTCTGCTCCCCAAACAGAAAATTACCCACAACAGGAAAATCCATGGCCTTAGTCTGGGTATCCTGTGACAGGCTAGTACATCTGAGCCAAGCCATTCTGCGAAGTGCCACATATGTAACCATGACTCTTGATGACACATCATTAGAGTCCACTGCAGCATGGAATTGCACCTTAGATGCCTCAATACCATCAGCAGCCACCTGCTCCAGCTCCTTGGGAAGCTGGCCAGGGACCTGTTTTGCTAGAGCCATAACAGTATCCCATCTGGATTTCTGGTATCTAGCAACATAAGCCATATAATTTGCCTGTCTGAGTCCCAAGGATGCTGCCATGTACTGTTTCTTTGCCATGGCATCAATCCTCCTTGAGTCCTTGTCAGGGGGGTGTGAAGCCAAGGGAATATTTGCCTTGTCACAGGCTGCAGCCTGCACTACCCCAACATGGCTGCATTGTTGTGTAAGGAACTCCGTATCAGAGCCTGACAATGTGTACCTCTTGTCCATTGTCTTATCCACAGGAAGTATAGTGTGAGGAGTTTTTAGAATTTTTACTGTCTGTTTCCCAAAAGATTTATGCAAAGGAATTGACAGTCTCCTAGACTCTGGGATATCCATCATTTCCACATAGTCAGGCTCCTTTTGATCATCCACAGCTTCCTCCATAGGGAGCTGGAGGGTTTCAGCCACTTTTTTATAAAACATAAAATGAGAAGGGGACTCAGAAAGCCTGGGAGGAGACACTCCTGAAGGTCTGTCTGGGGAGATGTCCGGTTCAATGGGCACATCCAGACTTTCAAATCCACATTCACTCTCCTCATACTCCTCTTCCCCCTCCTCCGGTTCATAAAATTCCTCTAAATCATACTCTTGAACCGGTGGAACCGGCCGAACAGTACGCTTACCTGATGGTGCCCGTTCGGTCGGAACCGGGGAAAGCGACTGGACAATTTTAATCGCTTTGGCTATTTCTTCAGCGGTTGGGAGGAAAGTTTTGGCTCCACACCAGCTGATTTCCTAGTCCTTTTTGCTGGAACCGACTCCTCCGAGTCGGCTCTTCTTTGGCCCGAGGAAGTCTCACCCTGGTCAGAGGGCACTTCCTCCGGTTTGGTTGGAACCGAACTGGGTTGGCCATCTGGGTCAGCGGACTTCTTGGCCTCCCTTTCCCTGAGCCTACAACTCTCTTTTCCAGGGTAGCTGCAGGAAAATGTTTGCAAATCTGGCTGTCTGCATTGAGGTGGTCAAACCCCAGACAATAAACACAGGTGGTGTGGGGGTCAGCCTTAGCAAAGACTTCCCCACAGACACTGCAGTGTTGAAACCCAGTGGGCCCGGTTTTTCTTTTGGGTTTCTCAGACATAGTGCCAGTCCTAGCCAAACTTGCTCGTTTATGGCAATCCGCCAAGCAAGACCCTCTTATCGGTTCCCAACCGTGTCACGGGTCATGGAAAAAAACGTAATAAAATCCATTTTTTTTAGAACCGATAAGAACCGGTAACCACACTCTAAAGGACAGATTAATATATTTTAAACAACCTGATCGGTTCAAACCGAAGCGATAAAACCGTTTACAAGTTCCACACAGAAGAATAAATGTAAAACCTATCTAGTACTCACAATACCACAGACAGAGCTTGAACCTACCGGTTGCAGTTTAAATTCGGTCAAAAAACCGAGAAAATAATACTTTAACCGACAAAATGAACCAAGCAGAAGGAGAAATCTCTGGAGCGACTGTTCAGTGAGGCGGAGTAAAGAATCTGACAGTTTGAGTTTGAAGAACAACAGACAGAGTTTTCAACAGAGCTCGAGCTCAGCGTTCCATGCCTGGCATGGAAAGTTAACTCTTTCACCTCCGGAGCAGTTTGAAGGTTGGGACTCACTGCATATGTCATAATATAGCAAGACTTCATGTTGTTTGAAACACCAAAAACAGACTTGACATCGCAAAGAATAAAAATAATTGGAAAGGTCTTACCAAGTGATGTCGAGTAAGGCAACTAGAACCAGTAGAAAAAGAAACCGATGGACTGCGGCATGGATAAATGGTCGACAGAGTCGAAAACTGTTTACTACATAAGCGGTAGGCCTTGAAGTTCTCTGGAGCTTCCCACGAGGTGACCTTGATGGTGGGAGACATAGAACTGGCAGGCAGGCAGAGTCGACAGCGCATAACAGCCAACCTGCGAGCGCCACGCAATGCGTCAGCCTCAAGGATGGCGCTGATGGTGCGGTCGACTCTGCCTACCAAAAAAAAAAAAAAAGAGCTCCCACGGGTTCATGACCTCCAGCCATCTACCCAAAGGTGGTGAATGGTGAAGACTGACACATATAAGATCAGGAAGTTGTTATCCCTCTGTACAGACAGTTGGTGAGACCCCATCTGAGGTACTGCGTGCAGTTCTGGAGACCCCATCTCCACAAGAACATAGACAGGATGGAGAGAGGAGGGTAACTAAAATGGTGTAGGGTCTGCACCAGAAGACATATGAAGAGAGATTAAAGGAGTTTAATAGGTATACCCTCGAGGAGAGGCGAGACATGATAGAAACTTTCAAGTACCTCAAGGGAATCAATAAAGTCCAAGAGGGTAGCATCTTTCAGAAAAAGAGATGTGCGAGAACAAGGGGCCACAATTTGAAGATGGGGGGGATGGCTCAGAAGTAATGTAAGGAAGTATTTTTTCACGGAGAGGGTTGTGGATACATGGAACAGCCTTCTGGAGGAGGCAGTGTAGTCAAAAACAGTGGGTGAATTCAAGAATACATGGGACAGACATAAGGCAATTTTAGTGGGGGTAGGAGGAAGTAGGTTATTGGTTAACTAGGACCTGCAGCTTATCCATTAGGTAGGGAAATGGGCAGATTGGGTGGGCCAAGCGGTCCTTATCTGCCGTCAAATTCTATGTTTCTATGAATACACGCAGCCTGCGGACTTGCCTTACTACGCCCTTGGGGATGTGGAAAAACCAGCACAACCAATGCCCAATCGTGTCTTATGGCTTATGTGCTTCATGGTCATGTGATGAGTTTCAATCAGTCACAGCTCTCTGTATAATAAATGATTAGCCTTTATTACTTACTGCAGTCAACGTATGTCAGTCTCCATGATATAAGAGTGTGATGTTCCACTCTTGTATAGGGGAGCAAACAGATACATCCCATCACCTGACAAAAAGGAAAAAATTACTCACCTTAGTAATGGTGTTTCTTCTAAAGGAGTCTTGCTGTATTTTGACTATTGCAGTTAGGTCCTGCCTTTCAACTGCCGCGGAGAACAAAGAGTTAAACTTTCCATGGCCAGCATGAAACGTTCACCACAAGCTCGGCTGAAGCCCCTGTCTGCTGCTGTTTAAACTCCAACCGTCAGATCTTTACAAGCAATACTCACTAGAAGTTCTGTGTGGAAACTGTAAAACTCACACTAGCCAACTGGCAACTAAATTTATTAAAAAGGGTTTTTTTGATTTCAAAGCAAAGACTCAAGTTAGGAAACCCAAAAAACAAAACACAACACACACCCAAAATAAAGGAGGGTGAAAAAGGACACCCTAGGGTGCCAACACTCGCCCACCCACATCCAAAAACTAGGTTCTGAGAGGGAAGGCGGGGGGAGGTCAGAATACAGCAAAACTCCATTAGAAGAAACAACATTACTAAGGTGAGTAATTTTTTCTTCAAACAACATGAAGTCTTGCTGTATTCTGACTATTGCAGATTACCAAGCAGTACCTCCATGGAGGAGGGACAGAACCTACTTTGGGAATAGACTCTGAAGTACTGCTGTGCCAAACCGAGCATCACTCCTAGCCTGGATATCCAGAGAGTAATGCTTGGTGAATGTATGATCTGTTTTCCAGGTGGCTGCTTAGAAAATTTCTAAGATAGGAATATCCCTGGCAGCAGCCAGGGAAGCAGCTGTACCTCTAGTAGAGCGAGCCCTCAGGCCTGAGGGAGGAGTTCTACACAGTTTTTCATAGCAGAATTGTATACAAGAGGCAATCCACCTGGCAACAGATCTCCTAGTGGCAGGTTTGCCCTTACCAACCTCTCCATATGTGAGGAACAATTGGAGGGACTCAAACCTGTGACCCTTGGTGCACTCTATGTAGTAGCTGAGGGCCCTTTTAACATCCAGGCTGTGCAGCCTCCTCTCTCCAGAGGAGGAATGGTCAGTGAAGAAAACAGGGAGAGATATAGACTGGTTAAGGTGGAAATCTGAAACCACCTTAGGCAAAAACTTCTTGTTAGTTCTTAGGACCACTTTACCTCTATGGAAAGAGATGAAATCGGGCTGCACTGACAGGGCTTGCAATTCACTGATACGCCTGGCAGAGGTAATGGCTACCAAAAACACAGTTTTCCAACTCAAGTACTGAAGCTCTGCAGAGGACAAAGGCTCAAAGGGTGGTTGCATAAGTTGAGCAATGCAAACATTAAGGTCCCAAGCAGGAGCAGGGTCCCTAAAGGGGGGACTGGTGTGCAGCAATCCCTTGAAGAACTTACAAAACACAGGATGGGCTGACAGAGGAGAGGGCTTGCCTACTGACAAGAAGGCAGAAACAGCTGCCAAATGCACTTTAAGTGTAGCTGGCCTAAGGCCTAGGCCATTAAGATGGACAATATAGTCCAGAACTGTAGGCAACCCAGCAGATTCTGGAGAAATATCCTTAATAGAGCACCAAATAGTGAACCTTTTCCATTTGGAGTTGTAAGTCATTCTGGTGGAAGGCTTTCGAGAAGCCTTAAGGATATCCAGAACCCCTTGAGAAAGCTGCAGATCAGCAAACTCTAACTCTTCAAGAGCCATGCCTTGAGATTGAGAGACCTGAGGTTCGGGTACCAAATCCTCCCCTGAGAGGATGTCAACAGGTTGTAGTTCCTGGGAAGAGACAGGGGAAGGTGGACTACTAAGGACAGCAACAGGGGGTACCAGGGCTGTCTGGCCCAGTCTGGAGCAATCAGAATCACTTTGCAAGGTGTGACCTTATCTTGACTAACACCTTGAACAGGAGAGGGGAGAAGGAAGAGGGGAAAAGCATACAGAAATTTCCCTTCCCAATTCAGAATCAGAGCATCCAGGGGGGGGCTGAGCCCAGGACTGGGGGTCTGCAACAAAAGGGAGGAAGTTGGTGATTGTCTGGGGCTGCAAAAAGATCTATCTGTGGAGTGCCCCATCTCGAGAAAATCACTTTGAAAACTAGGGGATCTAGGGTCCATTCGTGAGGGCCCTGGGATATCCTGCTGAGAGCATCTGCTAGGACATTGTCCTTCCCTGGGAGGTGAACTGCTATCAGAGAGGTTTGCAGGGAATAGGCCAGGGACCACAACTTTATTGCTTCTGTGCACAAGGCCGTAGACCGAGTGCCTCCTTGCTTGTTGATGTACCACATTATGGTGGTATTGTCTGTTCTGATCTGGACCACCTTGTTCTGTACAGATTTGGAAAAGGCTTGCAGTGCCAGAAACACTGCTCTGAATTCCAAGAGATTGATGTGAAGCAGAGATTCTTGAGGTGACCACAGCCCTTGGGTGGTAAGATCCTCCAGGTGGGCTCCCCAGCCCAGCAGGGAGGCATCTGTGGTGAGTATCACTGAATGAGACTGAGTGACAAAAGGAACTCCTTGTCTCAAATTGTCCTGATCCTGCCACCATTGCAAAGTCTGGATCAGGGTTCAAGTCACTGGGACTAGTTTGGTAAGGAAATCCTTTCTTTGGGACCAGAAGGCTCTTAAGTGGAACTGAATGTCCCTCATCTGAAATCTTGCTCCCTGGACCACTGCTGTAGAGACTGCCATGTGGCCCAAAAGCTGCAGGAAATGCCTTGCTGGTTGAGACACCTGAAGGGTGAATAAAGAGGCCAGTTCCATAAGGGTCCTTGCCCTGTCCAGGGGAAGGAAGGCTCTTGCCCTTATTGTATCCAGCTCCGCCCCTATGAAGGTGAGAAGCTGTACTGGCTCGAGAACTGACTTTGAAGGTTGAGGAGGAATCCTAAGGAAGTGAGCACTTGCTGAGTTATTTGCAGATGTGACTTGACTTGGTCTGGAGACTGACCCACTATGAGCCAGTTGTCCAAGTATGGAAAGATGGAGATCTTTTTTCTCCTTAGGGAAGCAACCACTACTGCCAGGCACTTTGTGAACACCCTTGGGGCTGATGTTAGGCCAAAGGGCATTGCTCTGAATTGACAGTGGCCTGAGGGCAACTCGAACCTGAGGTACTTTCTGTGGGAGCACCTGATGGGAATGTGAAAATAGGCATCTTTGAGGTCCAGGGAGGCTAGCCAGTCCCCTGGCCTTAGAGAGGGCAGAATTATTCTCAGAGTCACCATTCTGAACTTTGGTTTTAAAAGGTGCTTGTTCAGATATCTTAGGTCCAGGATGGGCCGCCATTATCCTGTTTTTTGGGGGGTTAGGAAGTACCTGGAGTACAATCCTTTGCCCTTGTATAGGGTAGGAACCCTCTCTATGGCTCTGAGAGCCAGGAGGGAAGAAACCTCTGCCTCTAGGGCAAGGGTCTCTGATGAATTTGCAGGTGGAAAGGATCTGGTTCTTATCTTGGGAAATTTTTTGAATCTGAGAACCAGTCCCTGGCTTACTACTTCCAGGACCCACTTGTCTGATGTCAGAGACTTCCAGTCCTGGACAAAGTAAGCCAGCCTGCCCCCTACAGGTATTGGAGAATTGGCCCAGGCAGACCCATCAGGGTCTCTGCTTGGCAGAGGGGTGGAAGCAGGTCTGCTCATTCCCCGTCTGCCTCTCCCTCTGAAAAAACCCCTCTGAGCATAAGAAGGAGAGGGGGCCTGGGCTTGGTAAAAAGGCCTTTGAAAAGGCCTGCCCCTGCCCCTGGACTGCTGCCTTTGAGGAGTGGCCTGCCTTTTCTTTGGCCTGAGCACTCCTGTGGTGGTCCTATACTCATTCATCTTTTTCATGTAGTTCTCTGTCTGCTCCCCAAACAGAGAATTACCAATAACAAGGAAATCCATGGCCTTAGCCTGGGTGTCCTGTGATAGGCTAGTACATCTGAGCCAAGCCATCCTCCGAAGGGCCAC
Organism: Neoceratodus forsteri; assembly: GCA_016271365.2. NCBI lineage: Eukaryota > Metazoa > Chordata > Ceratodontiformes > Ceratodontidae > Neoceratodus > Neoceratodus forsteri. The sequence continues at coordinate 811,228,996 of CM057453.1, forward strand.
AGATGTAGCCATGACTCTTGATGAAACATCATTGGAGTCCACAGCTGCATGAAACTGCACCTTGGATGCCTCAGTCCCATCTGCAGCCACCTGCTCCAGCTCCTTGGCAAGTTGGTCAGGGGCCTGTTTAGCCAAAGCCAGCACAGTGTCCCATCTGGACTTCTGGTATCTAGCTATGTAGGCCATATAGTTAGCCTGCCTGAGTCCCAAAGATGCTGCCATGTACTGCTTCTTTACCATGGCATCAATCCTCCTGGAGTCCTTATCTGGGGGGTGTGATGCCAAGGGGATATTTGCCTTATCACAGGCAGCAGCCTGCACTACTCCAACATGGCTGCATTGCTGAGAAAGGAACTCCGTGTCCGAGCCGGAAAGGGTGTACCTCTTGTCCATTCGTCTGTCCACAGGAGGTATGGAGTTAGGAGTCTTAAGAATTTTATTTCTCTGTTTCCCAAAAGATTTATGGAGGGGAACAGACAGCCTCCTGGACTCTGGGATGTCCATCATTTCAACAAAATCAGGCTCCTTCTGATCCTCTACTGCTTCTTCCATTGGAAGCTGGAGGGTTTCAGCCACTTTTTTGTAAAGCATAAAGTGGGAAGGGGACTCAGAATGCCTAGGAGGAGAAACACCTGAAGGTCTGTCTGTGGAGATGTCCGGGTCGATAGGCACATCCAGACTTTCATAATCACCATCATCACCACACAGAAACTAAAGGTAAAACCTATCTTGTACTCACGGTACCACAGACAGAGACTTAAACGACAGATTTGGTAGCAGAAATTTGGTAGAAACTGAGCGAAAAATGACACTTTAACTGACTTTTTTGAACCGAGCAAAGGAGAAATCTCCGGAGCGAATGTTCAGTGAGGCGGAGTAAAGAATCTGACGGTTGGAGTTTAAACAGCAGGAGACAGGGGCTTCAACCGAGCTTGCAGTGAATGTTCCATGCTGGCCATGGAAAGTTTAACTCTTTGTTCTCCGGGGCAGTTGAAAGGCAGGACCTAACTGCAATAATCAGAATACAGCAAGACTTCATGTTGTTTGAATGTATTTTTCCTCCTCAAAGCAGAGAAACCCACCATTTTTCAAACCAGCAATTATAACAAACAAAACAAGTGGAACATGTTTTTTTTTTTTTTTGTTTGTTTGTTTGTTTGTTTTTACACAGACACTTGGTGTGAGATTCCTGGTTAAACCACTTTTTAGGTGACATCACATACCACGGGTGTGTAAAAAAACATGTTACACACTACTCCCCATGTATTATTCTGAATTTTCTCTCTCCATTTTATAAAATCCTTTAATGCTCACCCTGTTGTTTATTATTGATTACATGTAAAATGGCAAAGTAGAAAACAGTGAGAAGGCACCAGAAAGTGATATCTGGATATTTTGGAGGCGGGGGTGGGGCTCTGAAATACATGGTTTAGAGACCACTGCTCGCCATCCACTCCAGTAATCACAGTAGTTAATGTACAGTGACAGTTAGAGCTCCACTACACACTGTATAGAAAACTAGTTTTCATTTTCATTTTTGTGTACAATTCAGCACTTTAGTTAAGATTTCAAACCTTTTCGCCATGATACTCAGTGGTAGGCTGTAGTGGGTGTACAGGTAGAAAAGGGTAGACTAGATTGACTCCAAGTCTTTTTCTTGCCTGCAAGATTTCCATGTTTCTATCCTGTGACCATATCCCATATCCCATCTGTAAATGAAATTTCAGAAAATCAGTGTCTTTCTAATGCTTAGCTTTTTTTTATATTTAGTTATCTTTATTATGCACCTGTGTCTGCAGTACAAAAATATGCCAACCATGGAGAGGAAAAGATTTAATCCCCCCTCCCCCCCAATAAAATAAAAAAAATTAAAAGGATTATTTAACAGAAACTTAACAGCAGAAAGATTTATTGGCAATTAACAGTTTTAAAGAAACATAAGTAACAACTACTAGTCTATAACAATAGGCATATATGAAAATACAGCTATAAGTGATTAAAATGATATTTCAGTTTCTCACTATGTAAAATACTCAATTACTATACCAATGTCACTGACATCAAGTCCATGTGTATAGAATAAATACAGATGTACAATCATAGTGCTGAACTTCAGTTCAGCAGAGCGTGCTAATCTCAGCTTTGGTGCAGCCCCATTGACAACACATGCCCGCTAAGCCCAATGAGAAGTCTCGTTTCCTCCTTGGGGACTTGCCCCAGGGAAAGCTGTCGGTGTCTGTTGTCGAAAGGGTTCGTGGCGCACCTTGGTTCTTTAGGGTGGCTTCCTTGATCTGACGGATGTAATCATTGAAATCATCAGACATGGGCGTGAAATCACTGTAGTCATCGTAAAGACCGAGTAGCTCCTTCAGGGGCTGTCTGAAAGGCAAACCTGACTTCTGAACCTGGACAGTGTTCGAATCATAGACCGACTGCAGCTTTTTGAATTTTTCCAAGTCCTTATCCTGGGATACCTGGAAGGGATCTGTTGAATAAAGATAATGTGTTCTTAGAACTTCTTGATTTTATTCTAGTTAGGTGATGCAATCATGCTAACGACAAGATCAATATTGTCTCATCACAAAAGGGTACTTCAGATTACACTGTAATGTAAGTTGTAGTAAAGATCGTCTCACAGTTACATTGTTAAAGCCATAAAAATAAGGATAACATATACCATTTATTGCTCCATGGTGTTCTTTTAAAAGACTGCATGACATGTAGTGGGCAGGATTTTCATAGAAATCTGCTATAACTATAGCACTATTCTGCACAACTCCATCAGAAGCTTGCAGGGGTTTGAAAGTCATAAAATGGGCACACTTCCTAGTTACATAAGGTGTGATTTTCAAAAGTCATAAAATGGGCACACTTCCTAGTTATGTCAGGTTTGATTTTCAAAAGTCATATAATGTAATGGGCACACTTCCTAGTTACGTCAGGTGTGATTTTCTAAAGTCATAAAATGGGCGCATGTCCTAGCTACGTCAGGTGTGATTTTCTAAAGTCATAAAATGGGCACACTTCCTAGTTACGTCAGGTGTGATTTTCTAAAGTCATAAAATGGGCACACTTCCTAGTTATGTCAGGTTTGATTTTCAAAAGTCATATAATTGTAATGGGCACACTTCCTAGTTCGTCAGGTGTGATTTTCTAAAGTCATAAAATGGGCGCATGTCCTAGCTACGTCAGGTGTGATTTTCTAAAGTCATAAAATGGGCACACTTCCTAGTTACGTCAGGTGTGATTTTCAAAAGTCATAAAATGGATACAACTCCTAGTTATGTCAGTGTCAGATATTGCCCTGGTACAGTACGTCTAGACCAATAGTTCTTAGATTTTGTCACAGTGAGCCTCCCCAAATCCATGGAAAAGATTTTGAGACTCTCCCAAAAACTGAAATAATCTTGGGCCTCCCCAAAGAAAAATAACATACTGTACTTTGCGCAGTAAACCATGAATAAATTGACACCCCTTTGAGTACTTGGCTCACATTCAGTTCTTTGTCTTATACCGACATGGAACCTTTGAAAAAGAGCTCCTGTGCTCAAAGGTGTTATCTGAATAACAAATAAATAAAATAAACAAATATTATTATTCAGCTTATCGCAACCCCACACACAGGCCAGCCTACTTGCTCTGCTATTTTCATTCTTGAACCATTGTTACCCCTTGTTGCAGTACCTTCATGGGTCAGACTACTTTCTCTGTTTCCTCTCTATATGAAATAACCTTCCTACATACATTGCCTCTCCCCCTCCTTCTCTGCTCCTAAGCAACCTCTCTGGGATTACTTTGCTCCTTCCTGCTATTGCTCTTAGCACTTCTATGCTCAACACTTGTATTTGGGCTGTTCTGCAATCAGTCTACAAATTGATCAATTACCATCACTCATTATTAGTTTATTGTTCATATTTGGTTGCACTATTGTTGTATATTTCTTGATTGTTTTGCAGTTACCTTTTGAAATGTATTCACTCCCTACCCTTCCCCAGGTACACTTGAAATGAGCCTTAGCTCATTCACCTTCTCTTGTCACCTATTAGTAAATAAATACATAAAATTCACCTAGTATTATCCTCTTTCAGTTTGCTTCATCTTTTCTCACAAAATACATAAAACTCAAAATTTAAGTACAGTACTTTTTCAGACTTGCTTGAGCCTCCCCTGGAACAAGTTGGGGCCTCCCCAGGGAGGCTGGCCTCACCATTTGAGAACCCCTGGTCTAGACTATGTTCCATCTTGTTGATGCTATTTTCAATGTCTAACATTTGTTTTTATCCAAAGCTACAAGTAAAGTACTGTAAAATTCTGCAAATAAGTCCAACTTAGATGTACAAGATAGCTGAAGTTACGTTCGGTCTGAAACTTTTGTCTAGGCACATTTACATCCAAACTTTGCAAACAACATAAGTAAGACAGAGTTTTTTTAAAACTGGAGTTATTGTAGCTATGGCCTGGCTTTAAAAATTGGATGTAGGAGTGATCTGGCTTATGCTCAAGTTGTAAAATAGAAAACTATATCTAGGTATAGGCTTTTAACCCCCACCCCATCACCTAAAAGGTGGTTAGGCACATCCCAGCTTCTGCCACAATTTCATATAATTGTGCCAAACATGGAGTGCTTGCCAGCTGCTGTTAATTGGAAAAAGTGTTGCAAAAAATCAAGCGCTTTAAAGATAGGGTGCTCGAGATTTGGCACAAATGGGTAGAGAAGGACAGAGCCAAATATTGAAATCCATCAGTGTCCATCCTGCCCAGTGAGTATTTCATCTCATAAACTTGTCAACAATCCATCGTGCCTCTCTCGCTGTTTTTAGCTAGACTCATGGTTACACTTCGTTTGCATATTTTTTTAACTTTTTTCTTTACTGTCTTAAATAACCATAATAACAAATGCAAATGTATGGCTGGAAAATGGCAGCAGTGAAACACAGCCGTTGACTAAATAAAATGTATCCACATAATAGTTATGTCACAATCACTCCAGAACTCATTTAGAATGTTCGGTCTCAGTAGCAGTACTACCCATATTCAAATGCAAATAACTTTAAAACTAAAAAAGACAGCATGGTACTGTGAGCATGAAAGTTGTTCAGCTGACAAAGGTATCTACAAAATGAGTGTTGTTTCATTTATAGATACATTATAGATTTTTTCTATAATTAGCAAAAAGAGAAAAAAATGCAATTTCTTATTCACTTTTTTGACAAACACATGCAAAAAAAGATAAGCAATCAAAAGCAAATGTCCCTGCACTGACAGAAAGCATCCCTATTGCATAAATGAAATATACAACGGTGAGCTGTCAGATAAATGATTTATCTACACTTGTGCTGTTTGACCTCGGACACCTCATTCGTGGCATACACCACTCGTGAGGTTACCCGAGGTCAGACAGCATTTGTGTACATAAATCATTTATCTGACAGCTCTCCAGTGTATATCCCTTATTTATTCAATGGCTTCAGAGTCCACGCCTGTTGCATAAAACTGAAGAACCCTCCTCGTGGTTGATCTGGCACTGACAGAAATATAACAATTCATCCCATGTGAACCTATAACAACAAAACAAAATTAGAAAAAAATGTCCCTCCATCCCAAAGACAGTGGTGATCAGTAGTTAAAATACAAGACTACGAACAAAGACGTTTTAGATTTGAGTCCCGTCACAGCCCTTAGCTCACTAGATGCCCATTTAACCTTCCTGTGCTTCAGTCACAGTTGCAAAATTAAGCAGAACCAGGACCCCCATGGATAACAAATGTTGCACCATGGGCTACCCTCCATAAATACATTTACATTTGTTTTTCTGGGAAATTGCACACTCTTCACACTTTTGGTATATTTATACATTGTCTAGTTATACAGAGTCAGCCTCATAAGATGGGAAATTATCTGTTACAAAGATATTCCTAATTTTAGCATATGGAATGTACATAGCTGTAAGCGATTTGTATTATCTACTATTGTAACTACAGTATTTACCCTGCCTGTGCCTTTTGGCCCAGGGCATGCCTGAAAACAGTCCGCTGGACCAGTGTACCCTACCCGGTTAACAAAGTCATAAACAAAATAAATAAATAAAAATATTCCTGTATAATTATGGGTTTCAACTATAGGTACCAACAAATGCTGTGTAGAATAAGGGAAAAAGAACATTGTTTAACCAGGAGTAGCACACTAAGCCGAAGCTTGTTTCCAGATGTGACCTGGGAGCACAAGGATGTTAAGTGAATTGCTTAGGATCACACAGTATGCACCTAGGTGGCTGTGGGATTCAAACCCAGGTCTCCAGATCTGCAGCTCAGAGCCTTAACCCACTGCACTATACTGCCTCCAATAGCAGGATTTCTTAAGCACAACTCAACCGGATGCTAGTGCTCTCTGGTAGAATACTGATATTTTTTATGGAAACATTGTAATACTTTCCTACACACTGTATTTCTTTCATAATAATTTCTTTATCATATGGCGGTCCTAAGCGTCAATATTGACCAATCAGTTTAAGGATTTAGTAAGTGACCATTATTATTTGAGTGCGCACACAATTTAAGCTTGGTGTACCTTCTGTTCAGTAATTTGAATGTTTCACAACATATAAATATGCTTTTTGTATTCAAATCTGAATTTCACACTACTCGGCACCCATATAGCTAGATCAGGGGTTCTCAAATGGTGAGGCCAGCCTCCTTGGGGAGGCCCCAACCTGTTCAAGGGGAGGCTCAAGCAAGTCTGAAAAAGTACTGTACTTAAATTTTGAGTTTTATGTATTTTGTGAGAAAAGATGAAGCAAACTGAAAGAGGATAATACTAGGTGAATTTTATGTATTTATTTACTAGTAGGTGACAAGAGAAGGTGAATGAGCTAAGGCTCATTTCAAGTGTACCTGGGGAAGGGTAGGGAGTGAATACATTTCAAAAGGTAACTGCAAAACAATCAAGAAATATACAACAATAGTGCAACCAAATATGAACAATAAACTAATAATGAGTGATGGTAATTGATCAATTTGTAGACTGATTGCAGAACAGCCCAAATACAAGTGTTGAGCATAGAAGTGCTAAGAGCAATAGCAGGAAGGAGCAAAGTAATCCCAGAGAGGTTGCGTAGGAGCAGAGAAGGAGGGGGAGAGGCAAAGTATGCAGGAAGGTTGTTTCATATAGAGAGGAAACAGAGGAAGTAGTCTGACCCATGAAGGTACTGCAACAAGGGGTAACAATGGTTCAAGAATGAAAATAGCAGAGCAAGTAGGCTGGCCTGTGTGTGGGGGGTTACGATAAGCTGAATAATAATATTTGTTTATTTTATTTATTTGTTATTCAGATAACACCTTTGAGCACAGGAGCTCTTTTTCAAAGGTTCCATGTCGGTATAAGACAAAGAACTGAATGTGAGCCAAGTACTCAAAGGGGTGTCAATTTATTCATGGTTTACTGCGCAAAGTACAGTATGTTATTTTTCTTTGGGGAGGCCCAAGATTATTTCAGTTTTTGGGGGAGTCTCAAAATCTTTTCCATGGATTTGGGGAGGCTCACTGTGACAAAGTCTAAGAACTATTGAGCTAGATTAATGTTATGGATTTACACACACCTTGTGTGGTGTGTCACAAGTTGCAACTGAGTGCTTTAAACACACAAGAAGTATGTAAATCCCACTACTGCACACGCCCCGAAGTACATTATTGTGATTGTAAAAGGAATCTGTTATTAAAAAAAAAAAAAAAAATGAATTAGGTTCAAAGAAAATAAACATTTGATTACTGGGATCTTTACCAGTTGTCTGTTGCAGGATTTACTCATGGTCATGTGACATGTTTTGACCAATGAGGTTACAGGTGTTCCAAGACCCATTTTATAATACAGAATAGTACATCAGATTTTATTGAGCCTTCTCTGATTTTTTATGTGTCATATTTTTGGGATTTACTGATCTGCTGTGGCAACCTGTGAGTGGTGTGTTGCTATGATCCTATCTATTGTTTAAAGGAAAACAGTCATTAGCAGGGGCTCCCGCCTCTGCAAAAGTTAACCCCCAGGTTAGTTTTAGAAGAAAAGCATACTGCTTGCGAAAAGTATTTAATTATGAAAAGTCTGCTATGCGGGAAGTATAGGCGGACACTGGGTAAAGCTCCATTATGTGTAAAGGTGTGGAGCCGACTGCAGTTTTCCAACTACAATGCATTGAGGCGCACAGTGTGGCGCCGTACCTTTTACACATAATGAGCTGCCCCAGCATCCGCTATACTTCTGGGTAGCAGACTTTTGTAATTAAATTAAAATACTCTCAAGTAAGAAAAAGGCACTTTTCTCAAAAAGCTAAACTGAGAGTAGGTTTGCAGGGCGGAGCCCCTGCAAATGATTGTTTTCCTTTAAGGAACTTTCTGGACTGCTGAGTTCTACTTTTTTTTTTATTTCTAATTTTGTTTTCTTTGTGTTTGTTTTTTAAGGCAATATCATAAGTGCATTCTTTGCCAGCTGCTGTCTGTTGCTAAGAGTGACTATTCCAGCAGTGTGTTCTAGTTCTGTGCTGGAATCAGAAGTAGCAGCATGCTGAGTTGTTGATTTCACTCAGTCTGCTGAGTTCTAGAATACCAGGAATAAGTCTGTTAAAAAAAAAAAAAAAACATTGCTTGTTACTAGTTTTAACACAGAGGATAATGAATGGTCTTCGAGTAATAACCACGCTGTAATCATTTCGAGAGGTTATTATGACATTGTAAACCTCGAGAGCAAAGCTTGAAAGTTTTACTGTTGTCATGGCAACCTCGAGAAGTGATTGCAGCGTGGTTGTTACTCGAAGACTATCCATTAGCTTTTATAGTGTATGGGCACCAGTTTGTGTTGAATTCACAGTACAGAATGTTACACAGAGTGAACATTCCGTTTTGTTATGTCATCGTTATGACACAGTGGAGAGGGTATTTATTTTATTTAGTTGATTTACCAGAAGTAGCACACTAAACTGAAAGCTTTTTTACAGGAGCGACCTGGGAGCACAGGGAAGTTAAGTGACTTGCTCAGGGTCACACAGTATGCAAGTGGGAGCTGTGGGATTCAAACCCAGGTCTGGTCTGCTGGATGTCACCAGATTTGCAGCTCAGAGCCTTAAACCATGGTGCTGTACTGCCTCAACAATGCCAACAACAATCTCATGTCATATCGATGGCATAACAATGTTGTAAAGTGTGTGAATTTAGTTAATAATAAACCTCTCCCATACATTATACTTTAATTAACCAAGGTTAAAGAGCTACGGAAGTCTCAAACAAAACTTGGACAAACATAATAATTAGATACAATTCAGCTTGCATTCCATACAGTATATATATTCTATATATTTTTCTTCCCCATTATTTATTACTACTGAAATTTGCATAAATACCTGATTGTTATCCTTTTGAGTTCCCTTACAGTTCATCTGCCACTATAGCTTACTCCCTACTTCAAATCATAATCCTCTGTTGTGACATCACAATCTGTTAGCATGAAAGTAACTGTGATGTCACAAGCTGGGCATTATGACCTCAGGTAAGGAGAAAGCAACAGGAACAGCTGAACTCCTCAGGAACAAAGATTTTGTTGTAATGCAAATGACTTATGCAAATGAGTAGTAAATAATGTGGAGAAGGAATACAGAACTAATGTGACGTACAAGCTTAACTGTGACTAAATATTATGTTTTTGTTAAAGTTGTCCTGAAGGTGTCAGTTGCTCTTTAAGGGAGTAAGTAAGGGAGGTAGAAGAAGTCTGTGAGTAAGTGGAGTAAGTGTGTTATTGTTAGGTCTTACAGCTACATACTGTCTCAGTCTATGCTTAAGCAATGACGACAGAGAAGCCGGTGGTTTCCGAAGGATTATCCCCAGCCAGATGTTAATCCAAGGAAATGACCGGCTTCGAGGTTGCTATTGTGATTATAAGTCTAGTTGCAATAATAGCTTTTTTTCCCCATTTATTTTTACTGCAATTAAATTTTTAAAGTAGAGTGGTGCGAGCTGTGTGTGTCGCACAGTGTCAGTTGGCAGCTGGATTGGTCGTTTCTAAGACATAAATGACCAATCCAGTAGCAAATCAGGAGCCTCATTAAGCTCATGAATATTTAATTAAACTTGTAATATGAGTTAATTTAATACTTGTGTATAGTTAAGTCTTACAGATATACCCTATCTAGGTGTAGCTGTATGAGTTAATTTAGTACTTGTGTTATAGTTGGGTCTTAACAGCTGTACCATATCTGGGTAAGCACTATGGGTTGAGTACTTGTGTTATAGTTAAGTCTCAGGTACACCGTATCTGGGTATAGCTGTACAAGATAATTTAGTACTTGTGTTATGGTTGGTCTTATGGCTACACCCTATCAGGGTGAGGACTACAATGTCGTTTTTATCCTTGTTTCCTGTGCTATAGCTGAGCCTACCAGCTCCCTATCTGAGGGAGCACTACGAGTTGAGTAAGTATTTTGTTAACTGTGAACCTGTTATTGCAAATTCACATCAGTTATGTTTAGCCATATTCAATGGCTTGAATAGGGATGGGGTTCGGAGGGGAGGCAGTCAGGTGTGGTGGCTGCGGGGTGCTCTTCTATAGGGATATGCTCTGGAGGAGGGGGCACTGCCCCATCTGCAAGACTATGGCAGAGCTCCAGGCTTTGCTGGTGGCAGCAAGGGTAGGAATATCTCAGCAGCATCACCAGCTCTACTGGAGCCCACCCCCCACACCCCCAGAGATCCACTGGTTCAGGGGATGGAGAGTGGCGGGGAGTGGGAGAGGGAATACTGATATTATTTTGTGTAGAAACTTTATAATACTATACACACTGTATTCCTTTCATAATAATTTTTTTAGTACATAGCAGTCCTAAGAGTCAGGAAGGGGTAGCCATAAGGATGCTAGCCAGTGCAGCACCATCCAGAAGGCAAACTTCTTTGCACCCCTAAAGGAGGCTCAGGCACCTGACTACACTGGGGGAGACTCCAAATCAGTCAGTGGGAAAGGGTAGGACAATGTGATGTCACCCAGAGGGAGCAAGTCTACCAGGAGAGTGTTGGTGGTTGAGGGTTTGATGATTAGAGAGGTAGAGAGGGTGGTGGAGGAGTGTTGGATGGGAAGGGGATGGTCTGGTATGTTCCTGATGCATAGGTCATCAGAGATTTAAACAGGATAGAGGATGGTGGAGAAGGAGCGGGAGTGCTGGTACACCTGGGTACCAATGATCTGGCAAACCAGTCAATAAAGATGGTGAAGCAGAACTTCCACAGACTGAGGGACAGACTGGTGGCACACTCAGCCTGCCTGGCCTCTACAAAAGTCTTCCCCGTGTGGGGCAGCGAGGGGAAGCAGGATAGGATAAGGAGTGATATAACTGAGGTGTTTAATGGGTGGCTTAAGGGATGATGTCAGGAGAAGGGGTACCATTTTGTGGGGGAGTGGGGGACTTTTCGGATAGGAGACTCCTTAAGGGTGACAGACTTCATCTGACAAGAGAGGGCCTACATGCTGGGGCAAAATTTGAGGTCTATAGCAGATGTTTGAACTGACAGCGGGAGAGAATGGAACTGGGAACCATGGTGGCAGGTGAAAAGAAGGGAATACTAGCTAGTACTCTCTCGCATCTGGGGGCTTGTAGCAAAACAGTGGGTGCAAAGGAGGTTGTAGCTCCAACTGGACTAGGTGAGGAGATATTAGAGAGGGATAATGCAAAGTGTGCAAACACCAAAAACACAAAAGGATGAGAAGACAAGGAAAGCACAAGGGTAGTAGCAATGGAGGATCGGGGTCAGATGCAGAGGGTTATGTCATAATGCCAGCAGCCTGGGTAACAAAATTAGTGAGCTCCAGGTGCTGATGGCGGACATTGAGGTGGACCTAGTGGCCATCACAGAAACACTGGCTTTGGAAAATAATCACTGGGACCCGATGTTTCCTGGATACTCACTGTTTAGGAGGGCTAGAGGAACAGGTAGAGGGGGAGAAGTAGCTCTTTTTGTCAAGGAGGGCATTGAGGTGGCAGAGATGGGTCCATCAGAGGTAGTAATGGAGAGACTGAGTCACTGAGGGTGCAACTCAGAACAGCCTTAGGTAAGAAAACTGCACTTGGGGGTGATCTATAGACTTAAAAAGCAAGAGGAAGAAAGACAGAGAGCACAGGCAAGAACTTGAAAGAGGAGTGGCAAAGGGAGAAGTAGTGGTGGTGGGTGATCTGAACCTGCAAGACATCAACTGGAATATTCCAGTGGCCAAGAGGACCAGAAGTCAGGCCTTAGTGAACACCTCCATGAACTGTCTGCTGCTACACCTAGTTAAGGAACCCATCAGGTGGACTGCAATTCGCGATGTAGTGCTCAGCAACTCGGAGGTGATTGGAGCTGTGAAAATAGGGGAGCCACTGAGAAACAGCAACCATAACACCATTTGGTTTGAGCTTGCCTTTCATCCAGAAAACCCCAATTGAGAGCTGAAGTCCTGGATTTCTAAAGGGTGGACTTCAACAGGATGAGAAAGCTGGCCAGGGAAAAGTTAGTCAAGGTGGACAACATAGAGGGGTTGAAAAGAGATGGGGGGGGCAATTAAGGGATCCATTCTTGAGGCATCTATGTTATGCATGAGAATAGTAAGCAAAAAGAACAGGTTCAAGAGACTATAATGGTTCTTGTCAAGAGTCTGGGAAGTGATGAGGGCAGAGAAAAAGGCCTTCTACAAGTATAAAGAGAAGCAGGGGGGGAGGAAGAATGGGGAGACTACATACTGCAAAACAGGGAGACAAAGAAGGCAGGGAGGCAAAAGCAGACACAGAGCTGCATGTTGTGTAGGGGGTCTAGAGCAGAGAAAAACAGTTCTTCCGATATATTAGGGAAAAAAGGAAGAAAGGCAGGGGAATCATAAGGTTAGCAGAAGGGAATAGGGTGATAAAGGATGACGTGTAAAAGACTGCCATCCTTAATGATTACTTTATCTCAGTTTTCAATAAGGAGAATGGTGGACCCTTGCCAGAGAGTGGCATCAAAGTGACCATTAAGGGGATCCCTGAAATGAGGCAGCCAATATTTACAAGCAAAATGATCCATAATGGGCTGGCAGCACTAACAATAGGTAAGGCCCAGGGACCAGATGGGTTGCATCCTAGGTTATTCAGGGTGCTGGCAGCAGAACTGGCCAAACCCCTGGTAGGTTATGCAACAGCTCACTAAGGACGGGGGTAGATCCGAAGGATTGGAGGGTGGTGGATATAGTTCCACTCCATAAGGGGGGGAGGGAGACAAGGAACATGTGGGGAACTACAAACCTCTCAGTCTTCCTTGTATTGTAGGGAAGCTGGTGGAGTCACTGGTTAAAGAGGACCTCATAGACTACCAAGAGAGCAATGGGCTCCAGCATAGTAAATGGCACAGATTCATGGCAGGGAGGTCTTGTCAGACTAACCTGGCAGCTTTCTTTGACTGGGTGATGAGGGGATTGGACAGGGGCCACACCGTGGATCTGCTCTACTTTGACCTTTGACTTCAGCAAGGCTTTTAGCTCGGTGCCTCACAGACACTTGCTGAAGGTGATAGAGGATCTGTGTGCAGCTAAGGTCATAGTAAGCTGGGTAGGTAATAGGCTACAGGGGAGGCAACAGAAGGTTGTATTTAAAGGGGTCAAGTCAGCAGAGAGGGAGGTCACAAGTAGGTACCACTGGGATCTGTTCTGGGACTGATACTTTTCAATATGTTTATTAGTGACATTGGTGAGGGTGTCCAGGGCAGGCTGTGTCTCTTTGCAGATGACACTATGCTCTGTGGGAGGGTGGATAGTGATGAGGGAATTAGGGAAATTCAGAGTGACATATGAAAGCTAGAAGAGTGGTCTAACGTTTGGCATTTGAAATTCAATGCCAAAAAGTGCAAGGCAATACACCTAGGGAACAAATCCCAGGACAGAGTACTGGATGACTGGGGTGAGATTTAGGACCATGGCTGAAGAATGGAACTTGCAGTTATCACCAGTAACTCCCTCAAACAATCAAGTCAGTGCAATAAGGCATACAGCAAAGCAAGTTGGATGCTGGGATGTATCGGGAGGGATAGTGATAGCAGAAGAGAAGAGGCAATACTTTCCTTATATAGATCCTTAGTGAGTCCACACCTGGAGTACTGTGCCCAGTTCTGGAGTCCCCACTTCAGGAAGGACAGATGAGGGCCAGCAGGGCAGGTCCTATGAGGAGCACCGCAAGGCACTGAATGTGTACTCTCTGGAGACCATTGGGAGAGGGTAGCTAAGACAGAGACCTTCAAGTTCCTAAAAGGAATTAATATGGTGAACTGCTGGGAAATATTTAACTTAAATACTAATTCACGGTCACGTGGACATGAGTGGAAACTGACAGGAAGGAGGCTCAGAAGGGACATGTGGAAGTATTATTTTACAGAAAGGGTGGTGGAGCCATGAACAGTGTGCCTGCCAAAGTGGTGGGTGCTAAACCTGTTGATAGGTTCAAGCAGGATTGGGATAGAATGAAAGGTATAGTGGTTGCACAGAGTGGCAGAATCTGGGAGAGCAATGGGGGAAGGATGGGGAAGGCTAAGACCGTGGAGGGACAGTAGGTCCCAGGACTAAATAGGCAACTCAGGCAGACTGAATTGACCATTGGTCTTTTTCTTCCATCATCTATATTTCTGTACACTTTTACACATTAGTATGACCCAGAGTTTGTTAGAAATGCTTTTTACTTGACATGTGGCTACTTTAAATAACCCCACCTTCTTTTTCTGTTGTGCAGCATATTGCAAGTTCTGTTCAGTAATATTTAACATGCCCTTTATCTGCCTGTTCCTACATATTTTATTAAATAAGCAGGCACATAAATAGTTGACCTATATGGCCCTAGCACAAGGAAAGAGGGGATGCTAGTTGTCAGAGGAAGAACAAGTGATAAAGCTGTTTTTTTCTTCTCAAAGGGTGAGACAAATTTTCCTAATCATATAAATGACTAAAAAGTAATGCAATAAAAAATACAAATATTAGCTAATTTCCCCTAAATTACAATTTCCTAGCTTTAAGCTTATTTTGTTCACAGCTACCATGCACTGTAGAGAATGGCATGCACTACAAATACCAAAGGCAAACTCAGAATACTGCAGATGAAAAAACAATTTGTTTCAAGGTTAAAGACCTGCTGATTAAAATTGTTTTGGCTGTATACATACTTTGTATAAGAACATTTTCTAGTCTGACTTGAAGGACAAGACACTGCATAAAACTCTCTAAATATTATTATTGTATACTTTCATGTAACTTCCATTCAACAAGTACTGTTTGTCAGGTTTGCTCAAAGTTGAAAAAAAAATCTAATGAAGGTGGCAAATCACTGGATCATGCAAATAATAATTATGGGATCTGAAAGAAATACTGGTGGAGTCTGGCCTCAAAGAAGAACAAATCCCACTTGGCATCTGATCTTAGTTACGCATTGCGATTATATTTATCAGTTGCCCTTCCCTAATGATGGATAATGTACATTTTATGTTTTAAATGGTATTTCTATTGCCTTCTGTTTTTATGTTAAGCGCCTTGGCTTTGAAAGGCACTATAAAAATAAAGTTGAATTACGTTGAATTGTTACAGTATTAATTCCAAGACAATCCAGTTCTTTACTATGATTTATATTTACATGAAGGCTTGATCTTTGCCCCTCAGACGCTGCCTGCCTCTGATGCTTACCACTAAAAGAGTTCACACTGTGCTTGCCAGATCACAATCTGGTACTGAGAAAACTACTGTAATGTAAAAAAACTGAGAATTATGTCTGTAACTGAAATACAGGAACAAGTAGTGGTGATAATTTATTATAATAACTGGTCAGCAATTTCTCTCAATGTACTGACGAGGTTGATATTTTCCATAACAACCGGCTGGTTGTTTTGACATTCATGAGCCATGCCAGTCAAACTATGCTGCTGCCTCATTGGCCAACATTCTGTATGTTGGCAGGGCCAAACAGTCTTGCAAACTGCTGGAGAAAAACTGCTGGCCTGTTATTATATAGAGGATAATGGCTGGGGATCGGGTGATAACCACGCTGTAATCACCTCGAGTGGTTGCTAGGGCAACATGGTAAACCTAGAGAGCGCAGCTCGAGAGGTTTACTGTAGCCCTAGCAACCACGAGAGGTGATTTCAGCATGGTTGTCACCCGATCCCCAGCCATCATCTTTTATAGTGTATGGTCAAACAAACACTGTTTGCATTCTATGTGAGAGAATTATGGAACTCTGGTGCATTCTTTTTTGTTATGCCACTGTTTGGAAGTTCTGAAGTGTGGTTAACAACTTTTAAAATTCCAAACAATGCATAACAAAGCTGTGTGACTGCTGATTATAGTGGTTAATAGGCGCTTACCATACATTATAAAAAAATAAAAGATGGGGAGGTGTTTCATATGAGAATTTAATGCACACCCTCATTGTGGGATGCTTTGATAAACTAGCATCCCACAACTCAGGTGTTCATTAAATTCTCATAACAAACCCTTCCCCATCCATTATTCTCTATGTTCCCCATGTTGTCATTACTGATTTATTCATCAAATGCAGATAAACTGAAGGGCAAAGATATTTTTTCATGCTACTATTCTTCCTAAGTAAGACAGAACTGAATGATGTCACATTTATTTATTTTTAGTGTTATGCAATTGAGTTTTCTTAATGCCAGCTTAAATGTTATTGGCTAGTGGCTAGAAGGCCTCTTAAATACAGTACATTTTTTTCCTGAGAAAACACACATTTCCTTTTTTAAATTCTCTTTTATACAGTTACTGCTCTAGTGTTTTAATTGACAGCAGGTTATAATGAATGTGAACATGCTACTTCTGATTCTTATTGATTTAAATAGTACTTTATCGTTATTTATCTTAGAGCAGTAATATGTGTAAATTTCAACTACTCCTTCATACTTTTCGCACTGGCAGGGTTCATTTCAGATATGTATCTATATGGGACACAGACTCACTGGGTATAAAAAGTAAGGGTCAAATGAAAAAAAAAAATAATGGGTCATATAATTGTTCAGCCGAGCCCAGATTCATAAAACAGCAGTCTAAAACCTCTATGACAGTGAGCAGGTTGTCCCCAAGGTAGAAGAAAAGGTGGATCAACATTAAAAACTATGTGCCAATCGTCCCAATCCCCCACCCAAAAATGAACCCTGTGATTAAATTAAGCCCTTTCCTTACATGTGGCATGATTGCCCCAAAAAGTGCAACTTCATTTAAACTTTTCACCCATAATAGTAAATGAAACGCTCCTACTTATAAAGCAATACTAATTATAGGGCACTAACAGAATTACCCCTATTCTCTCCTGAACTACCTGAGCCAAATCGAAATGTTCAGAAATTCGTCCACTGCCAGATGAATACCTACTACTGTACACCTGTTCAGTTAATCTAAGCCAGGTAGGATTATGATGTTTCACTGATGCAGACAGGTATTTGTCTTATACTGTTTTACTTAATTCCTTACAGAAACAAAGAAATATGAGGCGATTCAACCAGTGAAGCACCTTAATTTACTCCTAACTCAAATCAATATACTCCCACCCTGAAACAGAAAAAAAATATTTCTTGATAACTAATTCCGTCAAAATATAACTTTCTTGATAATTCCATCTGGTATTTTTTTCTTTTGACAGGTGTCTCCAGTCTCACAGCACCTCCCCACAGCAGTAAAACATTCACTCCTCCGCACATGTACGAAACAATTCAAAATCAAAATAAACACCCAGTAGGCATAGTGGTAGAAAACATTTCAGAAACCTCGCCCATCATGCAGTTTTTTTTTAAGCTTTTAACTTGATAAGTAACAGTGAAAAAAATGAGACTCCCAAGTGAACCCCCCACCACACAAGGTGCCTTCGCTTCAGACTACCTGGCACAGCTTCATTTGAGGGTGATCACGAGAGAGTCTGTGCACCCCTGTCACGGGCTGTATGGAACAGTCCAGCCGTGCACCCTCCCTCCCCAGAACGGACCAAGGCAGGATGGCAAGGGTGAGTGGTATAGTGCGGTAGCAGTACTTACCGTTCTTGAAGCCGAGCGGGTTCTCCAAGTCGACCGAGAGTCTTTTCCAGCGGGACCCTCCGCAGGTGAAGATAACGGCCCGGATGAACTCCCTGTTGCCGGGGTGCTCTGATAGCCAGGCCCGCCGAGCAGTACCCTGAGACAGAGCAAGTGACACACCACGTACTTCAGCACTCGTCGCTCCCTCCTCACAGCGGTGCTCTGTGTCTCTCTTACACGCTACTGAGCTGACCGTACCTAGGATCGGCTACACTCACACTGTGCGCCCTGAAAAATACAAGCGAAAACAAGCACGGGAGAATGAACAAAACAGTGGGAACGTTTAAATAAAATGCGCTCCCAAGCGGGGACTTTTAATTCTCTAACGGTCTGGGTTGCTATGAGATCCGAACTTCGTTAACTTGGACCACTCTAAAATGGAACTTAAGGGCGTGGCGCGGGCAGCACTGCACCGAGGGATGCTGAGTGCTAGTAGGCTAAGACTATGTCTAATGTAACAGCCGCGCTCGGAATCAGCGGCAGCTCGAGTCCCGCAAAATTATCAGGTGAAAAATATAACCGTTTGTTAGCCCACCTGCCGATCTTTCCTGTCCACTAACACTAACTTCGTCTACAGAGGCTTTCGCCCCGTGCTGCGCTAGTATTGTTGTCTCCCCCGTCCTGTGCCAATCCTGCACTACTGCCTCTCTTATAAAGGCTGCTGGTCACTCACTCTATTTTATCCCTGGACTGCTCCTCTTTTCTCCACCTCTTTTTATAGCTCTAATTCCCCTTCACTCATCTTCTGACTCATACCGGCATCTAAGTTTTTCCTCCCATTGGCCCTATTTTGTATGTTTTTTTTTTCTCTCTCACTTTTCTCTGATGATTCGCCTGACTTGTTACTGAGATGTCTGAGGAAGTTTACAGCTAAGATCAAAGACTGGCCCAAAGCATCAATGCTCGCTGATTTAATTCAGGTGTTTACAACGAACTGTGGTTATACACTGTTTCTTTACAAACACAGGCTTTATCAATGGAAATTTAGCATTCACTTTTTCTTCTGTTTCCCGCGCTGCTTCACTCTTACTACTTTGAAACTTTAGTTCCTTTTATTTTATTGTGCATCATGTACCTTGTCTGGCTCATATTTTATCGCGTTTGAACGATCTTCTTTCGATTTTTTAGATTAGACAGTTCTGAAGAATTCATGAATTATGCCATAGTCCTCACAATTAAGACACATGTGGTAGTGTCCAGCGCTGTCAGATAAACACTGTTAAGACAAATTAATGGAACAGGGTCAACCAACTGCTTAAAACCTTTTACATTTTTATTGTTTTACAGTGCAGAGCGTTTGTTTTATTCTGGTCTCAAATGTATGTGTAACCCCCAGGTGGCACTATCCCAAGGGCTACTACCCCTGCCTGCTTGACCACTGACAGGTTGGGAGCCTAGGTTCTAGGGTTGGTGCCTCCACCCAGAGGTCAGGGGTTGTAGTGGTTAGACTAGCTTGGTCACAGCCCTTTGGGACACGGAGACCCCCTTTTGCTCCCTCTAGTGGCTTACACAATGCACAGAAGTTACAGTCCCAATACCACACATGTACACACTGTTCATTCATAAAGTACCACTTAGCCTCGAGACTGATTCTGAGGTTCGTCTCTCGGGACCCCCTGTAAAATAAGGTTAATCAACATACACAAACCAATACAATGCTTGATATGTAGGTACTGACACTTCAGACAGTTTAAAGTTTAACAACATCAGATCTGGTTTATTTAGGGGAATAAAACATGGGAGGGAGATCAGGTTAATTGGCAGAATTAAATCACAGTACTGTGCACACATACAGGGTCTGAAAGTCACACTCTGGGTACCCAGGTTGGGGGCTAGCCAGGTCCGTTGCCTGGGGTTGGCGGCAGGTGCAGATGGACAGGGCCCTGTAGAAGAAAATATACTGCACCCAATTGTAATCCAGAGCCGGATGGCTCAGTCCATGAAGAAGTGAAACAACAATAATTAGATGACACACTTCTAATTGAAAACAGGCTGCAGGGGAATACCCTGATTTGTACTCACAATACCCAAGCTGAGAACCGGATGGTGGATGTTCTTCTGGATTGCCAGAACAACAGGGCATGGAGACAAGGTCCTTGTGACTGGACCCCACTGCAGTAGATAGCAAACGGATTTAGTCCGAGACAAGCTGGGGTTTGCTTCCAGCTTTAGCACACAGCACACAGCACAGGGGATTGGAAATAGCAATTCCCCACAAGCACTAAGCACATTCATATGTAAAAGGAAAGTACTATACCAGGTAGGCTGCTCCTAGATCCCAATTGCAATTACTGCAAAATACAAGGGAGCACACACAGCAGCTTCAGTTCCTGACAGACCGAGCTCGATTCAACAATTTCTCCAGTCTTCTACAGGGTTAGCCTGGTTTCTATTTTTCAGACTTCCTTCTTTCTCCTCAAGTCAGATTCAGTCAGACTACGTTTAGCTTGGCTGCAGGCCGAATCTCAGAGACCTCCGCCTTCCTTCAGAAAACTATACATCATAGAAGCACAGAGATCCTTCTCTCTTCACTGTCACAACTGATCTGATCTTTCCAGTTGCAGAGCAGGGCATTTCCTTTAGCTCTACACAACATTCTGTTGGCTGCTTTGGTTGTCACTCACAATAAGACTCCCTCTGTTGGTGAAAAAATGCACGAAGGTCAAAACTACATTTCCCAGAGTCACTTCCCATACAATCCCTGTGTGGCTGGCTCAAAATTGAGAGTCCAAGTTCCAATTCGTCCACAGGCTCCATTTTAAGGAACCCCACCCCATTGATTGGTCCATTTCAGCAGTTCAGGACCAAAATGAAAGAGCCACACTGAAACAGTTCGTGCTGAAATGAAGACAGGTTAGACAGACTACATTTTCTCAGTCACTCCAAATGATTTCTGGCAAATAGTTATATCTTTCAACAAGGCTCCCTCTGCACATGTAGCGAAGGCAGAAACGGAGCGAATTGGGAGCAGCTCGGGTGGGAGTCAAGCATTAATACACAGTCCCCCCATACAAACTAATTAAGTCTGCAAGCAGACAGCTCTTAAATAGCACTCACTTGGAACCACATTTAAACAGCTCAGACACCGAACACTGCCCAGACTTGGGGCATTCAGGCAAGCTCCTGGAAGACTTTTTGGGAACCCCCATTTGCAGGGGGGTTACATCTGTTTTGATGTGAAATGATGGCTAAGGTTTGAAGAAATGTTCACATCACAGAGGAAACTTTGGAAAACATTTTTCTTCACAAGGGTGCAGTGTGCGGAGACACAAACAGACAGAAGGAAGAAACATGTGTCTAAACTAGGTATTGAACCAAGGTCACTTGCAATACCATTCCATTGTGCTACCAGGTGTGCCATCAATGCAACTGGAAACATGGGATTCCAAGAAGCATATACTATATATGATAAATGCAGAAGAGAGTAATATATAAATGCTTAGCTAGGATTTGAACCCAGGCCACTCGGAATACTGTTCTGTTGCACTACCAGCTGCACCATCAAGGCAAGTAGAAACCTGTGACTCCCAGAAGCACCTAACTCTGTCAAATGCACAACCTGGTGCTAGACACAAGCAGTAATACCCGACAGGTGGTGGGTGGTATTGGCCTATATCTACCCACCCAGGGGTGTAAGGAGGCCTGACGCAGCAGGCGGGGGGCATTATAGACCCTGTAAGGGTTGGTATAGCCCAATAGCTCCCAGCCTGGAGGGTATTATTGTGCTTTGAAAACGAGAGTTAGGATGACTATCAGGAAAAAAAAAATTAAATAGTTAATTTTGATACATACAAAAAATTTATGTAAAGAAGTCCCTCTCTGAACTGCTGACATTATCACTAGAGGGTGCTTTTGTGTTATGTCTCTGTGCCACATGTTTGTGTTGTTGATCACCCCCCCAGCAGTCTCTTCCCATTGTTTTTGTGGTAAAAAAATAGTTCTAAAGTTCTGTACCCTTCTTGCAAGACTTTTTTTGTGATCAGAAGATGTGGCCGTCAGTTGCATGACCCTGCAACTTAAAATCCAGAAGCAGAGACCCAGTAGTGTGCAAGAGATGGCAGCATTCTAAGTGACTTTTTTTAAATGTTTAACTTGATAGCACTCTTCCTTTTTTTTGTTTGCAGTGATAACTACAAGTGACAGACAGCCTGCTCACTTATAGATTGCTTACCGCTTCTGTGTGTTTAGAGTTTGATTGGCATGGGGGGGGGGGCCTGATTGAGCAGGAGTTCCTTTCTTAAACAGCTGCAAGGAAAAAGTAAGCGGTTTTTATGGTGTGACCATAAACTGATACAGCTGACTGACACTGCAGTTAAACTGACACATACTTGGGGGGTGCCAACTGTAGCTTTCTTGGTAAATGAGAAAAAAAAAGGCAGCTGGTCAGCATCTGAAAATTCAAAGTGGCACCATGACTTTAGTAATCAAATCAGTTGCCACTGGTACTTTGTTTTTACCTGGGCTCTGTTGTCTGATAATGCACACCTTGCCAAGGACATCAACCAGTCAGTGCCGAGGAAATCCTTATAATTAATTACAGTTTCATTCACGTGTGTGGTGTTCATAAAAGGGTCATTAATTTGTGCAGCACCAGATTGTGCATTTGAGAAAGAGGAAAATGCTCCTGGGAGTGCCAGGTTTCCAGTTGCTTGGTGGCATGGATGGCAGCACAACGGAAGGAACTGTATTCCGAGCAGCCCAGATTCAAATCCCAACTAAAGCACTTTCTTCTTGGACTCTTCTGTCTGTGTGTGCCTCATATACAGCATACGCACACCCTTGTGAACTGTGCATTTGAGAAAGAGTAGTATGCTTCTTGGAGTCCCAGATTTCCAATTGCCTTGGTGGCACAGTTGGTAATGCATCAGGATGGTATCCCATCATCAAGGGTGTTGGTTTAAATCCCAGATAAATTACTTCTTTCTTTCTCTCTTCTGTCTGTCTGAAACTTTGAAAATGTGTTTATTTTAAGCACACTTAGATCATATGTCATATTCTTAGGCATTGAGGCATGACCAGGAATAAAGTTACTATGAGTTAAACTAACCATAGGTGCCTCAAACTCCTTTATAACATTTGTAGGAAAAATTAAGTGTTCTGATTGGTCAGAACACCAGTACAGCTGTGTAATTATGTGCCCTTAATAACATGCTTCCACTTCCTGCAAGCAGGCAGCCTTGGCACATGTTGAAAAAGTCTGCCATTTGCAAAAGTTAAGTATTTTGTGCAGCTTAAAGTTTAAAAAAAAGTATTTTGTGCAGCTCCACTGATGACTTTGTTAGTATAACTTTTGTTTTTGTTCACTCGGGAGCTGAGCTGTCGAGGGTACTGGAAGGGTTGGGAATGTTGAGGGAGCCGTGCTATCGAGGGAGCCACGTGGTCTTGAACAGGAACTTGTTTTAATTTTTTTCACAGCTCTCCATCTAGACATCTTTTTATTTTATAACATTTGTAAGAAAAATTTGTTTGATTTATCTGCCTTACACATGTTATACGTGCAATGTAATACTCCAGGGTGTGTGACTTTGGTCAATAATCACACTCCTCTATTGGGTGTTTAAAAGCACTTGGTGTAAGCTCTGTGTACCTAACAACACACTTAAGAGGCATGTGATTATTCTCCCATAACCACACACCCTGTCCTGCATTATTGCTTACTGGGTTACTATAGATTTATGAAGGTTTTTCGGATTAAAGGTCCTGTCGGCCAGTCTGAGTGGTTATGTAGTTGGATGTTTAAGATACCTTAGCCCTTCTTGCAGAGAGTCAGGTAATTTTCCCAGTGTCCTAGTCAAAATAACATTTCCCCCATTTACTAACCCAACACTGTGATGTTGTAATTTGTAAACTACTTGGAGATGTGCATGCATGCATGCCTTGAATATTTATTCCCAAAAACCACAAATAATGGGGAATTTGATTTTTTATGTCAATATGTTCATATTTGGGCATGGAACATAGGAGAGCTGATATGTGGCACAAAGGTCAGCTTGAAATCTCCCTATTTCTCTGTGCTGCACTGTGATGTTGTAATTTGTAAACCACTTTGGGATGTGCATGCATGTCTTGAATAATTATTCCAAAATACCATAAATAATGGGGAATTAGATTTTTTTTTACTCTGAATAGGAACTATTTTTTTTTCAGTATTTGTGGTGTTTACTTGGGAACCAAAAAAAAAGGATCAAAAAGAAATGATTAAAATCCCTCCATCCTGGGTCTGCCCGATAGCCCAGTATGCCAGCCGCCTGGGTTTGGGAGCAAACTTGTGAGTAAGCCAAGTGGCCCAGGGAAGCTGGGAGGCACTGCAGGTCCACCAGCAGGGGAGGGATGGCACCAGGTTCAGGCACTACAGCAACTCCTGGTGGGGAATCAGGGAGTTTGTTCCTCAACAGCATGTCATTGTGCCTACCTGGGGAAGACAGCTGGCCATTACTAGGTGCCATGGAGAGTCAGGTATTAAAGGAAAAACCAAGGGTAATACCCCACCTCCATCGAGATGACAGCTGAAGATACCTTTGGGCACTACACTACGGACCCCCACTTGACAGATCAAGGGTTAGCTGTGGACAGGGCTGGGGAGCCTCCATGGAGCATAGCTTCTGGCTCATGAACTTGGTGGATGGAGGTGGTGGAGAAAAAGCCAGATAAGAAAAAAAATGCTATGCTTCCCCAGGTGGATAGGGCTAGTCCCTAGTTCTTTTTGTATTTTTTTAACTTCACTGGGCATCTAATCAAAATGTACTATATTGTAGTGCTTCTTAATGTATACTTTGGCTTAATTCTCGTATGATTTCCACCCTGTTCACGGTGCCATAGGTGGGGGCCTATAGCTAAAGAAAATGGAGTAAGTGGATAAGGAGCCTAGGAGAATCAGTTTCAGTTTTCAGTTTCAGTTTATTACACTGGAAAGGCATGTGAGCAAAAGTGGCCCGTTTTCACAAGCGTCCAGTTTTGGACAAACACAAACAATTGATGCATAACATGCAGTTAGACAATCAAGGATAAGCAGTAAGGTACAAACAGTAGACAGGTCACAAAACAATGACAATTCAACAGTAACTAAGACTAAATCAAGTTTGAAGTGCATTGGTAAGGAAATGTGATAGAGTGGAAGAAATAAAATGGGGAAGAAGCAGACAGTGATGGGGAAAGCTTACCCCAAGGAGGAAAAAGCATCAAACAGCACTTTTGGGAAGATTTAAGAAGGAGGAGGGACAGGGGAACAGGTACAAGATTTGGGGAACAGTCAAGCATGAGGACATTTGTAGTAAAAGGACAAGGAGAGTTTTTTTCTTTAAAAAGGAAGCAGTAGTTTTACAGTGGATGAGGGAAGGTTGCTGAAAAGTTTAAAGCCCTTGTAGGAGAGAGTGTTTAGGCCATGGGAGGTGCGACAAAAAGGGATGGCAAAGGAAAGGGTGGAGGAGCATCTAGTGGCCCTATAGGGAACAGACAGAGGGAAAATGGATTTGATGCTGTGGGGGAGGAGGCCAAGGGATAGCTTATGAAAAAAGATTATTATTTTGATATGGAGTCTGTCTTGGAAGGAGAGCCAGTTTGATAGCCTGTAAAGGTCTTAGTGGTTGGTGTGTCTGGGCAGCCCAGAAACAAAGCAGATCATGTTATGGTAGGTGGTATGAATCAGGAAAACGCTGAAGTTGGAGGAGTTGTGGGAGGAACTAACAAGAATTTGTCAATGCTGAATGTTTCCTTGCATGGAGTATGTGGCAGGGGTGTATTGTGTTAGTTGAATTATAAACACCTTGTGATCTTAAGTTAGGTAAAAAAGGAAGTTTTCTAACAGTGACCAAATTGTCAACATAGCCATCTTGTTGCCCCACCTCATGTACTCGGTACAGAACATTTTCAAATCACCACCAAAATGTAATTCTGCACAACTGCAACAACATTCCGTGCCACAGGTGCAAAGACAAATTTTGGGCAGGATTTTAAAAATGACAGCTGTGACATACATGAGGTGGGGTAATAAGAAGGCTATGTTGAAAATCTGTGGTCAAAATATTTTACATTTCGGAAGCTACGAGAGCATGTAGCGAAATTGCAGTGAATGGTTATAACTTTGGCATTTTTTCATATTTTGACCCTAAATTTTCAACATACTCTTCTTATGACCCCACCTCATAAACCCCATAGGTGAAAATGTTCAAATTCGTGCCAAGACACCATTCCACGCCACAGGTGCGAAAACACATTTTGGACAGGATGTGAAAAATGACAGCTGTACTGCTCAAGAGGTGATGTGAAAAAATAGCTCTGTTGAAAATTTGGAGTCAAAATAGTGAAAATTACCAAAGGTATGCATGTGCGTAAAAAAAATTCAATGAATGTGCATAACCTGGCCATTTATAGAAATTTTGTCACTAAATTTTTAGCGTGACCTTTTTGGGACCCCACCTCATGAACACTTGCAGTGAAATTTCATTATTCGATCCCAAAAGGTGATTTTGTGCAATGACTGCGAAATCACCTTCCGGGCCCAATTAATGAAATTACAGTGTTCATAAAGTGGGGTCCCAAAATGGCGATGTTGAAAATTTGGTGAAATAATATCTAAAAATGACAAAGTTATGAACATAAGTTCATAACGCCATTGAAATACATTGTACTTCACCAACCTTTATTCCTCAGTTCACGGTTCAGCTTTGAAGAGTGCAGACATGTCCCGGTTCACAGAAGATGGCAACCTATGACCTCCGGTAGTACTGTAAGTATGAGATAAGGGGAGGTGGGGTGGTTGGTGCTCAGTGGGAGGGTTGGGATGGGGAGGGGACGGGGGAGACGACAAGGGACTATTTTCTTATGTTTTCTGGATTAAAAAAAGATGTTGGGGGACTGTTTTCTTTTTTTCAGGTCTTATTAAAGAAAATAAATATATCAGGACACTGGGGTGGGCTCCCCAGTGTCCCAGTCTGCTGGGGGGTGGCAGTGGCACTGAATGCCAACACAGAGATTGGGCCCCCCGATGTCGGCTTATTGAGTTGTTATGTATTTATTTATTCATTTTAAAGTTGTTAACTGGAAAAGCATGCTGAGCCAAGGCTCGTTTCCAGGTGCGCCCCGAGGGTTAACAGATGGCAATGGAGGGCGAGGCGGGGGGCAGCATAGCACAGAGGAAGAGGGGAGTGGGTTTTTTTACTACTTACCAGGATGGGAATGGAGGTTGGGGGAGAGGGAGGGAGCGGGAGTTTTTTTTTTGTTTATATATGTTTCACTACCATTGGCTCTAGCTGCTACTTTGGGGCTGCTTGTTGTTACTTCTCATTGTACGGGGTAAGCCAAACACTGGTCCTGTGCTCAGCTCCTTGTCAACCGGCTTTATACAAATGAAAGTTTTGAAGCTGTCACTCATTGGCGTGCTTCAGTTCTTTCAAGTACATAAAGTTTATGCCCATGAAACTGTGACCACTGCCATACTCTGCTTGCATGGTCATTGGTCTGTCAGGGAGGAGCCCAACATAGATTGCTCTGCATTGGGCTAGTGCATGACACACCTCTCAAATGCCGTTCTCTGAAGCAAAGCAAGATGTTTCTTGTACATGTGCAAGGAAGCAAGATGTTTCTTGTACACGTGCAAGGAAACATAAAAATAGGCTAGAGCCCTGAGCAGTGGTAACAGTTAACGTGGTTAGATCTCTGACCACTGAACCCCAGCAAGCTTTGAATTAACTCGGCATCTGATCTAAATGGAGCATAGTGTAGTGCATATGTACCATATTCTGTACTTTGGCTTAGTTTAGTTATTTCCACCCTGCTGAAGTGTGTGTATGTGTGTGTGGGGGTGGGGGGGTTGCAGCTAAAGGAAGTGGAGTACCTGTATGAGAAGCAAAAGATTTTGAGAAACTGGAACTGCAGGATCATTCTCCAGCTCACAGAATTAATATATCCCTTGGCACAGCGGAGAGGAAAACACCCTTGTGGGAGATAACCTGTGGGAATTCACGTCCTTGGGTATGCTTTCTCTCCAGGCACCACAAGTTGGGAAGAAAGAATTTGGAAAGCTAGGTGAATCTCATTTGAAGGATGTGTGAGGAAGAGTGGAAGAAGATGTGGGAGAAAGGGTGGAAGGTCACAGCCTCGGGTTGCTGTGACTTCCACTGTTAGGCATGGGGCACGGCCAAGTGCCATTAAATGCAACTGAGAAGTGTGATTATAGTATATCACCATAATGGCACACCTTGGAGTGTCTTATTGCTTTTATAAAATGGTATTTCAACATTTGACTTAAACTGAATGACAATTTTTTTTTTAAATATAAAAAAAAATACCTTTCAGTGAATTATGGTTCCATTTTAACTTTGAAGAAACAAAATAGTTCATATTCTGGTGATGGGGGAGGGAGGTAGCTAAAAAATAGAAGACAATGAAAGCCATGTGTAGCATGCATTTTTTATATGAAAAAGTATGTTACCTTATTTGCATTTCAAATCAATACAGCTACAGTGTTTTAATGGAAATGTGTTCAAAACTTTTGAACCTGTCAGGTTGTTATTTGAGGTGAGGGACAGAGTTACAAAAACATCCATATTATGATTCAAATGTACGTGCTTCTATGAATTTTAGGAATACATTTAGAGAAGGCAAGGACATTTTATTTATGTGGCACCTAATCACAAGAGCTGTGGGTGCCTTATCAGAACAGCAAAACTCTCATTTTAAAATCAGATTATAAGTAATACATACTAAAAAAAGGAAAAAAAAAAAGCAGCACCACACTCAAAACTCAAAGAAAATAAGTTTTTGAAGTAAGACTTAAAAAAGTCAAGCTGGCCCCCAAGCGCAGCAGTAGCTTTACCACTTGCATCGCTGGTGACCCAAGTTCGGGGACAAGCCTAGGTCATCGGAGGGCCAGCTGGTGGAGAATGGATGCATGCCTCCTCAGGCTGAGTGTCTGGACTCTGCTGCAGTACCGCCACCTAGGTGAAGAAATTTACAGTACTCCAGTCTTGATATAACCAGGGTGTGCACCAGAGTCACCAGATCAATCAGTTTAAGAAAAGGTTTGATCCAGAGAGGTTCCAGAGATGGTAAAGGGTATTTAAGCAGTCTGGGTCTGCCCCTACCTAAGTAACTATATTTTCCCACCTTTTCTCTCTCTCTGTATTATTATTGCATCCTTACCTCATCCTGTTTCTTTTCTTCTTTCTTTCTGCACATTAAATGTATGGAATTTTTACTATTGAATACAGGGATTCAAAGTTCTGCACAATTCCACTGGCAGAATGTTCTCTTCCAACATTCCGTACACACACAACAAAGGCCTCATGTGGAGCCAGGGTCTCAGTTTTACCTCTGTCAGGGTGAGAAGCAGAGATTTTCCTGGTAAGCCGGTTAAGATAGGAGTAGGATTTTTTTATTGTAAGTAAAGAAACACTAGTAATGAAAACTATGAATAGTACTTAACGGGCTGGATTTTCAAATGCTGCTGCATGCTGCAGGCCCTGGGTGCGCTGAACATATGGTGCATGAAACTTGTGGCATTCTCCCGGCTGGCGAGCGGGATTTTCTGTCCAGTGCACCGACTGTTCAAAGTTAGTACAGCTGTTTACAGGGATGCACCTAGTGTGTGACCAAGCAAAACCAAACAGTTATAATACTAGTGCTCCACTCCCCCAAAAAAGCTGCTTTAAAGCCTGCAATTCATTCAAATCAATTCAGTTTTCTTACTTGCTTTTTTTCATCATTTTAACATGTTAGAGGGGTTCTTGGTCTCATTATTTGGTGGAGCTTTTATGAGTCTGACCACCAATGACAAGGAGACCCACTCATTGGTCCGTAAAAAGTGAGCCTCTTATTGGCCAGAGCACACTATATAAGAAATGAAGCCAGAGAGGGGGGTTTCCCCATAAGATAGAAAGAAAGTAGGGGGACCTCAGCTCATGTATGGTATGGTAAAATATAAATATGTAGCTTTTTCCTGACCGAGGAGTGGGTCATGGAAACATAGAATTTGATGGCAGATAAGGAGCGCTTGGCCCACCTAGTCTGCCCATTTCCCTACCTAACGGATAAGCTACAGATCCTAGTTAACCAACAGCCTACTTCCTTCTGCCCCCCCACTAGAATTGCCTTATGTCTATCCCATGCATTCTGAATTCCCCACTGTTTTTGACTCTCGACCTCCTCAGGAAGGCTGTTCCATGCATCTACAACCCTCTCTGTGAAGAAATACTTCCTCACATTACCGCTGAGCCATCCCCTCTATCTTCAAATTGTGCCCCTTGTTCTTGCACATCTCTTTTCTGAAAGATGCTACCCTCTTGGACTTTGTTAATTCCCTTGAGGTATTTGAAAGTTTCTATCATGTCCCCCTCTCCTCCTTTCCTCGAGGCTATACATCTTAAGCTCCTTTAGTCTTTCTTCATATGTCTTCTGGTGCAGACCCTGCACCATTTTGGTTGCCCTCCTCTGGACAGCCTCCACCCTGTCTATGTCTTTGGAGATGGGGTCTCCAGAACTGTACACAGTACTCCAGATGTGGTCTTACCAACTGTCTGTACAGAGGGCCAACAACTTCCTGTTTTCTACTGGTGATGCCTCTCCCTGTGCATCCCAGTATCCCCCCAGCTCTCCTTACCACCTTCTCACATTGCTGGCCCACCTTTAGGTTGTCTGATATGACTACCCCCAGGTCCCTTTCCATTTTTGTTGTTGTCAGTATCTCACCCCCCCCATTGTGTACTCTTCCCCTGAGTTTTTGTTTCCCAGGTGCATTACTTTGCACTTCTTTGCATTGAATCTCAGCTGCCATACATTTGACCATTCCTCCAACCTTGCCAAGTCCCTTTTTATCCTTTCCACCCCACCTTGCATATCAACACTATTGTAGATCTTTATGTCATTTGCAAAGAGACATACTTTCCCTTCCAGTCCCTCTGCAGTGTCACTTATAAAGACATTAAAAATAACTGTCCCCCGTACTGAACCCTGCGGTACCCCACTAGTAACCCTCCTTTCTTCAGTGTGGACTCCATTTACTATTACCCACTGTGTCCTGTTGTCCAGTCAGTGTTTTACCCAGGCTACCACCCTGGGACCCACTCCCAGGCTGGCTAATTTGTTTATTAATCTTTTGTGTGGGACTGTGTTAAATGCCTTGCTAAAGTCTAGGCAGGCCATGTCCACAGCCCCTCCCTAGTCTACTACTTTGGTCACCCAGTCAAAAAAATCAATTAGATTTGTCTGACACTTTGTCATTGACAACAACAACTATAATGTAGCCCCCGGCCCTCACCCACTCCCCCATGGTCACCACCACTCTCTTCCCCCACCAGCACCCAGTAAAAAACCTGCAATAAAGAAAATGTCCCCCCAGTGCAGAGCGTCTGCTCTGTTAAGCGTCCATCTCAGTAATGGCGCAAATAAATGGTGTGTGACATCTTTGCTTCTAGTAAAACCCAACTGGCTGACTTGAATTAAGAAAAAAATAACCACTTAAAGATATGCAAGTGGTCAGTGGAAGGCTTGCTAATGAAGATAGCAACACATCTCCCGATCATTAAACTAATCCAAATATAGCAAGCTCAACCCTTGCTCATTCATAAGGTTCTAATTACATTTCTTGTAAGTTCCCTTAGTTTCTAGGGATGCTACCAGTGCCTGGTATATGTCAGTAATTAAACAGAATCCAGTGCACCCCTCCAGACTGTCAAGCTTTCAAATGTATTTTTGTACTCACTTTTTCTTTCTCTTTATGATTTTCAAAGGGGGTTGCTTCATTGTCAGATTTAAGTTGAGATGTGGATTAAGCGTAACCACCAGAAGACAAGGTGAATCCCATTATTCAGTACCTGCTCTAGCATTTAAAACTTTTACTCATGCTGGCTCCATGGCACAGAGGGCTGAGGCATTATGCCTTACCTCACGCTATGCCAGTGACCCGGGTTTGGGAATGACCTCGGGTTGTCGGGGTGCTGGCACAGGGGGGAGAGTGGGAGCAGGATCAAGCAGCCTAACGGCAGCTCTCCTCTCCCGGGGAGGTCGTTGCCCCCGTAGTTCTGTTGCCGCCCCCTCTCACCTGCTGTTACAGTGGTCGCACAGGCAGGAGGGGGCAGCAAGTTGGAAGGGTGTCTTGGACTGCGGCGTGCACGTGTGCGCCCAAGTAAGGGGACGGGCAAAAACTGGGGGCACAAAACTCACCAAAAAATGTAAACAAAAAAAAACCTTTAACTCACTTGAAAATCATAAGGAAAAAGTGAATAAGAAAATACATTTAAAAGGATTTCCAGTGTGTTTGTGTGTGTTTTGCACTGAATTCTTTTTACAGACAGCTGAACACACAGTACATAAAATGCTAGTACAAGATAGCTCAAATGGCAATCACGTCTGCTCATTATGCATTCTTGCACACTATGGTAGGTCTTGCCAAACAAACCTGTTATATTTCTTCGATTGGGTGACCAGGGTGATAGATCAGGGGTTTGGCGGTGGATGTAGCCTACCTCGATTTTAGTAAGGCCTTCGACACCGTCCCACATAGGAGGCTAATAAACAAGTTGAGCAGCCTGGGAGTTGGGCACAGAGTGGTAGGTTGGGTTAGAAATTGGTTCACTTGAAGAGCACATGTAAGGTATTATATGCCTCCAAGAATACATAACAATGGCCATTTGTTGTGGACTGACCTAGGATGTATAATTTGGTGTAAAGCTACTTCAGTTGTACTGAATGGCATTTGAAAATAAAGCACAGCTTAAAAGAAAAAAGAAATTAGTTGAGTGGCAGGACACAAAGAGTAGTGGTGAATGGAGTTCAGGCGGATGTCAGGGAGTTGACCAGCGGGGTGCCTTAGGGATCAGTGCAGGGCACTGTCCTCTTTAATGTCTTCATAAATGATGTTGAGGAGGGGCTGGAGGGAAAGGCGTGTCTATCTGCAGATGACACAAAGATCTGCAATAGGGCTGACATTCCGAGGTGGGGGTGGGGGTGGAAAGAATGAGAAGAGACCTAAGCCAGCTGGAGGAATGGTGAAGAGTATGGCAGCTGAGATTCAATGCCAGGAAGTGCAGAATTATGCATGTGGGGCACAGGAACCCAGGGGAGGAGAACTCAGTGGGGGGAAGAGATGCTGACAGCCTCCAAACAGGAAAGGGATCTGGGGGTGATTATATCAGATGACCTAAAGGTGGCCAGACAGTGTGAGAAAGTGGTAAGGAGAGCAAGTGGGATGCTGGGGTGCATGGGCAGGGGCATCACCAGCAGAAAAAAGGAGGTGGTGATGCTGCTTTACAGATCACTGGCGAGACCTTATCTGCAATATTGTGTCTAGTTCTGGAGGCCACATCTCAGGAAAGACATAGAGTGGAAGCTGCCCAGAGAAGGGCTACAAAGATGGTGCACGGGCCACACCAGAATCCATATGAGGAGAGGCTAAAAGACCTCAATATATATTTACTGGAGATGAGACGGGAGAAGGGGGATATGATAGAGATGTTTAAATACCTCAAGGGTATAAATAAGGTACAGGAGGGGAGCCTCTTTCAGAAAAGAAAATGCTCAAGAACAAGAGGTCGTAATTTGAGGCTGGAGGGAGGTAGAATCAGAGGTAATGTAAGGAAGCATTTTTTGATGGAGAAGGTGGTGGACACTTGGAACAGCCTCTCTGCAGAGGTGGTGGGGGCACAGATGGTGAAGGAATTCAAAAATACATTGGATAGTCATAAGGGAACCCTAGCAGCGGGGAAGAAAGGGTAAGCAAGGAACACTGTAGAGGGTAGAGAAATTGGGCAGACTAGATGGGCCAGGCAGTCCTCAACTGTCATCAAAGTCTATGTTTCTGTGTTTGTTACCTGTTGCTCTGCACACCACCATCACTGTAACATTTCCCTTGAAATTATCCCACTCCCTTTTAAAAACTCCAACTGTTTTGTTATTTGCTACCCCTTCTGGTAGTGCATTCTGCCCTGTTACCACCCAGTCTCTGTGAAGAAGGGCCTCCTGACATTCTTCATTTATTTACAGACCCCCCATCAGCTTATAGTTGTGCCCTCTGGTGTTCCTGTCTTTGCTGATGTTTAAAAAATCCCAGAGGTCTACCTTGTTTATACCTCAGAGCTATTTGAATGTCTTAATTATGTCACCCTTCCCCTTCCTCTCAAGTGAGTACATGTTCAGGTTCACTAGTTCTGCTGGTACAGGATACCCAGTTGACCTTGGATTATCTTTGTAACCATTCTCTGCACTGCTTCAAGCTAATCTATAGCCTTTCTGAGATAGGGGCTCAAGTACGGCACACAGAACTCTACTAGATGTGGTTGAACCATGGATCTTTATGGGGCAGAAGGACCTCCTCCTTCTTCCTGCTGGTGAATTCCCTTAAAATGCAACTGAGAGCTGGCTCCATGGTGCCGAGTGATAGGGGATCACTCTGGCACACTAGTGACCTGGGTTCACACCCGAAACTTGGAACATCAGGAGCAGAAGCTGGCAGGGAGGATCCAGAATGTCTGCTGGATGCTCTCCCCTGGGGTGGGGTGGACGCTGCATCGCTCTGCAGTGGCTCCTGGTGGTGGCGTGTGGTGGTGCCATTGATGGCATGAGTAAACTCGTGCCATCGAGCACTCACTCCCCTGGTCAGCTGTAGAGTGTGTGTCTTTGTGGGGGGGGTGAAAAGGAGGGGAAACTGCCGCACCAAGGCACGCCGGATGACAGCCGGGTAGTTCCATGCACACCAACCCACAGCACGCCAGAACCATACAGCCCCTCAGCCTTTGCCCAGCTCATTTGCTTTTCCTCTAGTTGTCGGGGAGGCCCCCGGCAGGAACAAGCCTGCCAACTGGAGGAAGGTGGAAGGCTCCAGGAATCTTTTCCCTCCACGACTGACAGAGAAGGCCCCCAGCAGGGACTAGCCAACCCAGGGATGGAAGGCTGCAGGAGGGACTTTGGTGGATGCTGGAGATGTGACAGTCCATCTGGAAGGTAGCAGGGTGGCATCAGTGTCTTGAAGGAGAGGGGTGCAGGTGGGCATGGAGGTGCAAAAAAAAATACAACCAGAATCCTGTTTGCCTTTGCCACCACCTTTTTGTATTGCATTGAAGGTTGCAGGTGTTGGTGTTCACTATCCCCAGATCCTTCTCTGAAACTGCAATCATTACACCACAAATACACAGGTTACTCACCTGTAACAGTAGTTCTAGGAGTGGTATATGATGTTCATTCACACTGGCAGTTGTCTTTCCGTTTAAGACTTGCCAGAAATGTCTTCAAGCTGGCTCCTTCCACCCACCTGGGTGGTAACTCCCTGGGTTCTGCCCATGATGCCAGATCTTGCCTGCTGGAAGCAGTGTGTGTGTGTGTGCACGGAAGCTGGGGAGATCAGGTGGGTCTGTGTGGATCAACATCATATACCACTCTTAGAACTACTGTTACAGGTGAGTAATCTGTGTTTCTAGGGACGTGGATATGATGTTCTATCCACACTTTCTGGCAGACTCCTAGCAGTTCTCCTGCAGGAGAGAGGCAAGGCACACACACCCTACTTAGAGAACAGAGATTGGAGAACTGAGGCCCCAAAACCAGCATCCCGGTGTGACTCAAAGTCAGTGTGATAATGGGAAATGAAGTTGTGTGCCAACTTCCAGGTAGCAGCCCTGCAGATTTCCTGGACAGGGATGTCCCTAGAAGCAGCCACTGTTGCAGCAGTATGGTGGGTGGAATGAGCCCTTAGCCCTCCGAGAGGCTCCCTACCCACCAACCTATTGCAGGGATCAATGCAGGATGTGATCCATCTACCAGTCATCTGCTTGGTTACAGGTCTGCCAGGTTTGGCTTCTGCGTAGGTGACAAACAGCTGGCAAACCTCTCCCCAAACTCCAGCTGTGCGCTCTTTGTAATAAGCAAGCGCTCGCCTCAGGTCCAGAGTATGGAGCCTGTGTTCAGCCTCCAAGGTGTGATTCGGGAAGAACACCAGAACAGTCATCCTGATTCAGGTGAAACTCCAACACAACCTTCTGGAGGAACTTCAGGTTGGGGCACAGGATAACCTTGTCCCTGTGGAAGACCAGGTAAGAAGACTCAACCGAGAGCATCTGGAGCTCACTGATCCTTCTGGCTGATGTGATAGCCACCAGGAAGATGGTCTTCCATGACAGGTGAGACATCTCACACCTGTGCATTGGTTCAAATGGGTTGCCCATGAGCTTTGCCAAAACGAACAACAAGTCCCATGGTGGTGGCGGTTCAAGCACCGGAGGGGAAATGTGGTCAAGGCCTTTGAAAAGCACCAGACCACCTTCTTCTATGCCACCAACTGCTGACCAGCCCACTCCCGATAAGCAGAAATGGCTGCCAGCTGCACCTTAAGGGTGATTGACTGAAGTCCCCCTTGAGAGAGGGACCACAGACAGTCCAAAATGCTAGCCACTGAACAGGATGAAGGGTCCAACTCCTTGCCCTGACACCAAATGGAGAATCTCTTCCATTTGAAGGCATAGCATTTTCTGGTCCATTCCTTTCTAGACTCCTCCATGACAGTGAGGACATCTTCGGAGAGACCCAAAGCCTGGAATTCTAGCCACTCAGGAACCAGGTGCCAAAACTGGTGGGGCTAGTCCGGAGCCACCAGGATCACCTGTGCCTTGTCCCTCCTGACCTTGAGTAATACCTTGTGGATCAAGGGAAGTGTAGGGAAGGCATAGAAGAGACCTGGGGTCCAAGGCCTTGAGAAGGCATCCCCCTGCAGCATTCCCTGCTGAGGGGGGGCGGGCACAAAACAGCCCTAGCTCTGCGTTCTCCCTGGAGGTGAATAGGTCCACCTGAGGGGTGCCTCACTGGGAGAACAGACTGTGAATTACCTCCAGATGGAGGGACCACTCACGAGATGTCTCGCCCATCCGGCTGAGAGCATCCACCAGCTGATTGGAGGCTCCTGCCACATGGATGACTAGGAGATCTGCCTCCAGGCTGCGCACGAGAGTCCAAATGTGGAGGACTTCCTTGCACAGGGGCAGGGAGTGCATTCTGCCTTGTTTGTTGAGGTAGTACATGGTTATGGTGTTGTCCAGCTGGACATGGACCACTTGACCCCAAACAAATGGAGCGAAGGCAGTTAGTGCCAGCTGGACTGCTTGGAGCTCCAGCAGGTTGATGTGGCATTGGGACTCCTGAGGGGTCCAGAGCCCATGGACTCTGTGTTCCCCAGATGGGCACCCCAGCCTGTGAGAGAGGCGTCGGTCATCAGGATGACCGTCAGCTTGGGGTTGACAAATGGGATCCCTTCCTGCAGATGTTCAGGGACAAGCCACCACTGGGGAGGGCATCCCACATCCTCTGGGTCACAGTGATCAGCTGGTCAAAGTAACCTTTGCGCTGAGACCACTGGCTGGCCAGCTCCCATTGCAGGGGGCACATATGCCAACGGGCCCATCGGACCACGTTGGTGCAGGTTGCCATGTAACCCAGAAGGCACAGGAAGTCCCGGGCAGGGTACAAGTGCCCAACCAGAAATGATTGGGCAGAGGGGGAGAGAACCTCTGCCCTGTCTACCAGGAGCCAAGCTCTGGCTTGGCACAAGTCGAGCTCTGCCCCGATGAAGCTGATCACCTGCGAGGGAACGATTTCCGATTTGGCCTCGACCAGGAGGCCAGGGTCAATGCAGGTCTGGAGAGCCAGGTCCCTGGACCACTCCACCTCCTGCTTAGAAGGACCTGCTATCAGCCAGTCATCCAGGTGGTGGTACACCCAGACCACTCATTGCCTCAGGTAAGCTGCCACCATTGCTATGCATTTGGCGAAAACCCTGGGGACTGAGGAGAGGTTGAAAGGCATGGCTTGGAACTTGTAAAGGGTTCCCTCTACTCAGAAGCAGAGGAACCTTTGGTGGGATGGATGGATCAGGACGTGAAAGAATGCATCCTGAAGATCCAGAGAGCAAAACCACATGTTTTGCTCCAGAGATGGTATGATCTGGGAAAGAGTTACCACCCTGAAGGTGTGGGAACTGAGGAATTTGTTCAGGTCATGCAGATCTAGAATGGGGCACCAGCCTCCCATCCGCTTTGGCACCAGGAAGTACCTGGAGACAAACCCTGGGTGTTCCAGAGGATCTGCAACTCTGACCACAACCTCCTTGTGGAGGAACTGGGATATGCCATCCCGAAAAGCTGACCAAGTGTCTGCAGATACCAAGTCCTCCCATGGGGCTTGGCATGGCTTGGAGGGTACTGCTCAAATTCCAAAGGCAGACCCTGACCGACCACTTACAGAACCCACCTGTCCATGGTAACAGTGGGCCAGGCAGAAAGAAAGTGGTGGATCTGGCCCCCCATATGAGGACCTAGGGGAGGCATGGTGGGCATGAAGGTGGCAACCCCCATCCCGTCACTGAGCAGGCTTGGAGGAGGAGGAGGAGGATCTAGCTGAGGAGACACCGGGTCCCTTTCCTTAGGGCTTTCAGACCACCGAGGCCACAGACTTGGCCCGAGGTCACCAGGATTGAGCCTGCTGGCCAGACTGATGCTGGACTGGTTTTGTCGCAGGAGTAGAGGACCGAAAGTGCTTGCGCTTTTGCTGCTTAGAGCCCTTGGAGTCCTTCTGGGTGGATGTCACAGAGTCCAGGGTGACAATGGACTTTTCAATGAGCTGGAGGTAACCGTCCACACCAGGCCCAAATAGGTCGGTGCCTAAGAATGGTACATCTGCTAGCTTCAATCAATCAATCAATCCTTTATTTAACCAGGCAAGACACCATTGAGCAAAAGCTCATTTTCAAGATGGACCTGGACATAAACAGTATAATCAAAGGATAGGACAAAAAACAGCAAGTGAATACAATCAATAAAATAATCAGGGCACAGTTTACAGAATTTTACAGAGGTTTACAGTATTAACTTTTATTTTTTTTTTATACATGACACAGTAGGTATTCAGACACACTGGCCTAATCAAGGGAGCAGTCTAAACTCAGTAGTATGAAGCTGGGCAAGGTCAAAACTACACCATACTATGACTATGCTATAATAGATAAACAGTAATATGAGTTAAGCATAAGTGCTAAGACTATGTATACCATAGAGTAACACTGGAAGGAGATAGATAGAGGGCTACGGTACCCAATCAGGGTGCTGAGGCACAAGCAGACTTGATAGACCAATAGGCCTACTCTGCTGGCGTCTAGTATGTTAGTATGTTTGTCAAGGATAGTTCAGTAGTAATGGCTTAAGTTAAGGGACAGAATAGGCCAAATGGATCCAGTTGGGAAGGAGTACAGATCAGGCAAGCTTAGGGCACATAAGAACAATAGAGATGATGTTTAGGGTCCAGGCGTAGTTCATGGTAAAAAGGTGATATCCAGTTGCAGAGATAGTTCAAACTTCAGCTTGCAGCTCAACACAAACCACAGAACAACAACTAAAGATCCCCCCGCACCGAAAGTGGCATATGAGTATGGAGGGACAATCATAAAGGGCATCCTGTCAAGACGGCTTGGGCATACTGAGGGGAAGAGCAGAGACCAGGTCAAATAGATGAGTAAGAGTTGATCAAGAGCTCTGTCATGCATAACTTGTTCCACACACATGCCTGGAGCATCAACTTAGTGGAAGCAGTTGCAGGAATCCTTCACACTTTGAGCATAAAGCATTTTAAAAGCTAGCAAACTGATAAGGTGGCTCAACCTTAATGTCTTTTGCAGGTTGCTCTAAAGTTGGGTTAATGCATGACTTATGGCTGCCATTCCAAAGTGTGTTTTTACTTTGGAAATATTCAATAGGATAAGGGAGGAACTCCTCAGGGTGTACCTGCCTATCGCAGATACCAGGAGACAGTCCAATATATATTGAGGCAGTTTATTTAAGGTTGATCCATATGTCCAGAATGCAGCATTTCTTTGCTTTCTGTGTTTGAGAGAGGACCACCCAACTAGAGCATAAAGGGTGCAGTGATGAGTAGAATAAGGAGTATCTACTATAAATCTTATAGCGCTATGGTAAAGCATGTCAAGTTTGTCCAACATACAGAAAGTCACCGTAGTCAAGTAAGGAAAGAAAAGTTGTGTATACCAGACACATTTTAGCATCCTGGGTCAAAAAATGTTTGATCCTGTACAAGATGCCAAGCCTCTGCTTCAGTTTTTTTATTAGCTCTTCAGTATGGTCAAGGAAGGAAAGCTTGTTGTCAATCTAGACTCCCAAGTATTTAAACTTTGTTACGAACTCAAGGGATCACCTAGTAATGTATGGATTTGAATTGAGAAGCATAGGGCAGTAAGGTTAGAGGTATTTGAAAGGGGTGGGATTAGCATCACCTTTGTCTTTTTTGCATTTAAAAACAACTTTTGTTTCAGGAGCTGAAGATGCAGTTGATTGAATTCCTGTTGCAAGACCATACATGCTTCTTCTGGAGTGGGTCTAGCTACATATAGTACCGTGTCGTCCGCAAACAGCTGTATGTCAGTGTAATTAATCCCAACATCAATATCATTGTTGTAAATAGCAAAAAGCAATGGCCCCAAGATAGAGCCCTGTGGAACTCCTCTCAATGATGGTTTTAGCTGGGACAGTTCTCCTTCCGCTTTTACCTGCTGTTGGCGACCGGTCAGGTAATTGGAAAACCATCTCAGTGCACAGCGGTCAAGGCCAATCTGACGGTGGGATCCTAAAAGCAAGTCATGGTCCACAGTGTCGAATGGCTTGCTTAAGTCCAAGAAAACAGCACAAACAACATTTCTGGCATCCAGAGCAATCTGCCAGTCGTTAGTTACCTTAGCAAGGGCTGAGATCGTACTATGGCGAGGCCTAAAACCAGACTGAAATGGGTTTAGAAGGTTCACATCTTCCAGGAGGTTCTTTAGCTGCATACTCACTATTTTCTCCATAAGTTTTGATAGGGTAGGCAGTAAGGAAATTGGCCTATAGTTATTCAGATCAGCTGTGTCTCCAGATTTGAACAGTGGAATAACGTAGGTAGTTTTCCAAATGAAGGGAAGATCACCCTGAGATAAGGAGAGGTTTAATAGATGCATAATTGGAGCAGCAAGGATATGGTAACTAAGTTTTAGAGAGCAAGGGTCAATGAGGTCAGCTCCAGTGCTCTTGGTTACATCAAGATAAAACAGCAGATCTTCGACTTCTTTCAGGGTAACCGTCTGAAATGAGAATACATCCTCATTCAGTAATCCAGATGAATCCAGAGAGTTTGGGTCCAAACCACTGATTTGTGAGCATAGTTTGTTTGCAGGAGACGTGTCAAAGGTAAGGCCTGCAGTATCAAAATGATCATTTAAGAGTTCCAGGATAGTTGGTTTATCAGTGATTAAAGTGTCGTTCAAGGTAATTTTGTTTAGGAGAGAGTTACAAGATGTACGCCTTTCAACTTCCTTTAGTGTTTTCCAGAAGTTTGAAGAGCATTTAGCGGATGAATCCACTTTGTCACGGTAGTAATTTGCCTTAGCCTCCCTAACCATTTTGGTACAAAGGTTTCTGGCCTTCCTAAATAGTATCCAGTCATCCGGTAGTTTTGTCTTCTGGGCTTTCTTCCAGAAAAAGTCACAATCAATCAATGCTGTCTTTAATTCAGCTGAAAACCAGGGGCAGGATCTTTTTCTAGTACGGGACTTAGCCAGAGGTGCATGAATGTCCAGTGTCCCACACAGAATATCCTGGAAAATGTATGCTTCATTTACTGTTCTAGCAAGGTAAAAGTTTTGTCAGCTTGCCATCTTGCTGAGTTTTGCAGGTCAGCTTGTGCTGGGTGTCTGCAGTGAAGGTCGAGATCCGCAGCCAAGCCCTATGGCGCATGGCAGCCGTGGCTGCCACCGAGCGGGCGCATGAATCTCCAATGTCCAGGGCCATCTGGAGTTGCTGTTTGGCCACATCACGACCCTGGTCCCAGATCTGCTCGACCGTAGTCTGGAGGTCTGCAGGAAGATGAGGAATGTCACAGCATGTGGGAAATAATCTCAGACGAGGCAAGTTGTCAGGATTTAAAACACACTTTGTGCCATTTATTTACAAATTCAAATAAACAAAAATAATAAAGAAAATAATGCAATATAAATGACTACTATTCTTCAGTGGTTTCTTGCAAAACACAATTATACAGTCTGAGATTGTAGAAATGCTACGATGTGGTACCTTCTGTATCTCTCAACTCTCAGTCTACCTGCACTGTAGATCTTCCTCTACCACCTCCAAGAGTGATCTGCCTGAAGATCTGTGCAGGGGGCTTATATACACTCTAGGGGTGGTCATCTGACTAAAGCCCTTAACCTAAGATACAGACTATAAAAGCTCTTGGTTAGTCTATCTATCTTTTGTGACCCACTAGAGATGCTCAGGGTTTATAGCTACCATCATAATAATTAATAACCCGTAATCAAGCAATATTGAGCTATTACTCTCATTTATGTTATAATTACATGGCTAATTACTTGGAATCACCCATGGTGTTTCCCTAGTTACACCATGAGTGACAGTGTGTACACTATAAAACAAGAGCTGTAGAGGGCGCTGTTCCCTAAAGGAAACATGTTTTAGAATCCATTAGCCAGGTAAGGAGAAAGTCCTCTACTTTTGTTTCTGTCTGGCTAATTTATATATATATGTGCCTGCACTTTCTCAGAGCTCTGTGTCAGCACATAAGTGTTCTGGCACCCCTCTGATACTGTTTTCTAGGGTGCAGCATTCATCTGGGCACATATAATCATGCAGTCCTTTGTTTAATTTTAAAATGTAGCCTTGTATTGTTTTGGTTATTTAAACACAATATGCTTATTGTAAACTGTAAGCTTATGTTCATTCCTGGGGGATAATATCCATGAGGGAGCTCTTTTTTGTTATCCTAATGGTAGAAAGTCCTCAGGAAATAAGAGAAATTAGGAGCGACAGCTAAAATTGCAGAATGGAACGACAGATGCCGACTCCTTAATTCTAATGCTGCTGGGCAATGTGTAAGGGTCTTTGTTTTATTTAGGAATACTGGTTGCAATTAAGAAGACAAAGGTTGTTTAGGAGAAACAAAGCCTTTTCCTTCTAATGCCCAGTTCGTCTGCAGTGCGAACTGGGCAGGGAAATAAAAACGCAAAAAAATTTAACTTTCCTGGTGGGCGGCTGACATCATAAATGCCACACCGCCTATTCTTGCTGAGCTGAGCACTTGCCTGCGCTTTCGGGGACAAAACATTTTTTATTTAGGCATAAATGAAAAGTGCCTTTTTGGGTTTCTGCTCGGTTCACTTTAGCAG
This sequence comes from Neoceratodus forsteri, assembly GCA_016271365.2. Taxonomy (NCBI): domain Eukaryota; kingdom Metazoa; phylum Chordata; order Ceratodontiformes; family Ceratodontidae; genus Neoceratodus; species Neoceratodus forsteri. The sequence goes on from CM057453.1 coordinate 811,272,277, forward strand.
CATGAAGCGAGCGCTTTTACAACTATTTCTTTTCTCTGTGTGTCTTGGGGTGGCTGCTAGCTTAGAAATCGCTGTGCTCAAGACCATACAATGTTTACACAAAGGGACAGGGTTTTAACAGCATCTATACCTGAATTAGCTACTATAAGCAAACTGGAGTGCAAACAATTCAAATAATACTGTTTTATAAAAATGGGTGACGTTTCATACTTTCTTGTAAACATTTTAAACAAGACTGTTTTCAATGTGGGGGGTTTCTAATGCAATATGTCAAAGGATCCTTTTTATTCTTTTACCCGGATATGTGTACATTCTTTCCCCTAGTCCCATTTAGATTTATGGGACTTTATGCATTTCTATGCCCGAAGGCATAAAACTTTTAAACCTAGTTTACTATTACTAGGCACACCTTCCCAAAGGTGCCAACTTTTTATTTTACTACTTTATTTATTTAGGAAATCGGAATTACAAACCTTTGAGTCATAGACTCGTTTCCGAAGGCTCCACATCAGAATAAAACAGCTATTCACACAGTACATACATAGAATAAATGTGGGTGAGCAATCATACAGAGTAGAAGTACAATGAGCACGGGTTAATGCCTGTACATTTGGTAGCTAAAACAGGGCAGAGCTATTTATTTATTTAGTTTTTGTTGACCGGGTAAGGTGCACTAGCCATAGCAATGATTATTTTCAGGCACAACCCAGGAGAATACAGAAACAAGAACATTTTGAACAAAATGACAGTACAATCATGTATACAGTAAGTGCTTTATGCAACTCCTAGGTGACGCTATCCCAAGGGCTACTAGCCCTGCCTGCCTAACTACTAACAGGTTGAGGGGCCTAGGTCTAATGGTGAGTACCTCCACCCAGAGGTCAGGGTTTGCAATAGTTAAACTAACTTGGTCACAGCCCTCTGGGATACTGCGACCCGCCTTTCTTCCCACTAGTGGCCCACACAATATATCAGAATTACCTTCACAGTATACACTTACCCCCAGGGCTGGTTCGGTCAGTGGGACTCTGGGGACTCCCTGTAAAACAAGATGATACAGTGCAAAGACCACAGTACAATACTTTAACATAAACGAATGCCTCAGGCAGTGTAACTTTGCTGAAACAAGCAAATTTGATTTATTTAGGGGGATATAACAAGGACAGGGGGAAATCAGGTTAATTAGTTTAAAAGCATTAATAATCACAGTACTGTGCACATATTTCAGAATCCCAAATGTCCCAAATGTCACTCTTACTGGGTACCCAGGCAATGAGAGGCTAGCCTATTTGGTGCAGCTGGTTGGGGCCCTGAAGATGGAAAATGCATGCACAATACACAAATTGTAATCCGGAGCCGGTTGGCTCAGTTCGTGAAGAAATAAAAAACACATAATCAGATGACACACTTGCAATTCGATAAACCGATGGCAGGGAGCTACCCTGCTTGCACTCACAGCCCAATACTGAAACCTGTATGAGAGGTAGGTTGTCCTGGATTGCCAGGAGGAACAGACCATGTGGGCAAGGTCCTTGTGACTGGACCCCAATGCAGTTTGGAGCAAATGAATGTAGTTTGGATTAAGCTGGGGTTTGCTTCCAGCTTCATGCACTCAATTCACTGTACAGGGGATTTGAAACGCGAGTCCCCACAAGCACTACACACATTTATATGTAAAAAGGAAAATACTATACCAGGCAGGCTGCTTCTCTATCCCGATTGCAGTTACTGCACAATACCTGGGAGAACACACAGCAGATTCAGTTCCTGACAGACTGAGCGCGATTCAGCAATTTCTCCAGTCTTCTACAGGGTGAGCCTGGTTTCTACTCTTCAGATCTCCTTGATTCTCTTCACAGGTCGGATTCAGTCCGAACAAGCACTAGCACAAGCTGCAGACTGGAACTTGGGGCCTTACACGCGTTTCCCAACCAAAACTGCGCACCGAAGGAGCACAGGACTCCTTCCCTCTTCACTGCCAGAGCTAAACTGAAACTCCAGTAGATAAGACCGGGCACTTCCTTTGAGTTCCTCCCAGTTCTTGGCTGTTTTGGCTGTCACTCACAATAAACTCTCCCCTGTTGGTGGAAAAAGGTGCTGAGATCAAAACTACATTTCCCAGAAGCATCTGCCATACAGTCCCATTGTGGCTGGCTCAAGAGGAAAGTCCAAATTCTGATTCGCCCAGAGCAGGCTCCAATTTAAAGGATCCCCACACTGATTGGTCCAATTCAGCAGTTCAGGACCAACATGAGGGAGACAGTCCTGGCTATAAGAAAGCAGGTTAAAACAAACTGCACTTTCATTATCACTTCAACAGGTTACAAGCAAACAATTACATCTTCTGAAAGAGCTCTCTCTGCCCATATAGTGACTGCAGAATGGAATGATTTGCTCAGTGGCCCATATGGGGACTCAAGCAGGGAAACACACAGACCCCCCATTTCAAACTAATATGTCTGCAAGCAGACAGCTCTTAAAGAGACAGTACCAGAGGCTCTAAAAGCACTCACAGATACGTGGCTTAAATGCCAAACACCATTCAGGCTCGAAGCAATCAAGCAAGCTCCTGAAAGACTTTGGGGAACCCCCATTTGCAGGGGGGGTTACACCCTTCCTGGCCTGGGAAAGCTTGATGCCAGCGTCAAGCAAGTACCCTCATAAGTTTCAATACACCCATATACATTTGCATCAGTATCACGTTAGGCTTATACCTGTAATCATCAATCAATATATCACTTTACCAGAAACACACTTCTGAAACTTGGCAGTACATCACTCTTTACACAGTATTACACACACATTGTACCATAACTCAGATTATTACCTCTTGTACATGAAACCTGAAGAGAGGGGGCCCTTCCCTATCAGCTACCTTAGGGCTGGATGGGGCAGGGGCACCATACCTAGAGGGCAACACAAGTAACTTGGAGTCGGCACTGATGTTCAGTTTAGGCAATGAGCTTAGGGACACATACACTCCTTTATGGACAACATTGAGAGGCAAGTCCACAGGCCTCCCAGGGGAATCATAACTGAGGTGCACCACAGGCTTTACAGCTCGACCAGTCTTTCTAGGGGGAACTGTTACAGTCTCTGCACTCTGAGCCTCATTTTCAGCTTTGTCCTCACTTGTCAGGGGAATCTCCATTGGTGTAGAGAGGCTAGAACTCGGGGGACTTTCAGATCCAGGAGTTACAATCTCTGAGTCCACAACACTTGGCTCACATGGAGAGCTTTCAGACGCTGGCAGTGGACCGTCAGGGCACTCAAAATACTCTTCTTGTTCTGGTGTATCACCAGTCTGTTCCAGTCCATCATTTTCTTCCCTTGAAAGCTCAAACAGTTCAGCCATACACAATGATTCCATATCATCTGACTTGATGCTTTGCACTTCACTTTCTGGGAGCACTGGCTCCAGGGACAAAGCTGGGGGCTTAGACAGTCCAGAAGGCCCAGCTTCATCTCCACTATTGACTAGGGGATTGCCCCGAAACAATTGACTCAGTTCGTAAGAAGGGTAGTATTCAAAACCACACTCACTTTCCTCTGACATGGACTGACAGTCACGTTCAACTGGGACTTGTGGAGGGGGACACTTTAACTCAGCTTCTGTAGGTGCAGACTTTCTTGATTTTTTCTTAGCAGCAGCTCTAGTCATTGGTTCAGAGGGAGCATTTTCTGGGGGCTCAGACTCAATCAAGATTTGTCCAATGGGCAGTAAATGATTTCTATGCATTGTTTTAACATCTTTTGAATTATTCTCAGGCCTTACTTTGTACACAGGCAGATCATCTAGTTTGCCCACTACAATGTGAGGAGATGGTGCCATCTGTCAGCAATCTTGTGTTTGTCATGCAGTCCCAGATTTCTTAAATACCCAATCTCCCTCCTGAGTTCCTGTGCTTTCACCTTTTTATCATACTTTTCTTTGTTGGCGGATTTCTTTTGGCAGCCATGGTTTGAGCTAGTTGGTACGCATGATTTAGCTGGGCCTTTAACTTTTGCACATACTGTAAATAGTTGTCAGCTTGAACCCCATCAGGAGAGACCCCAAAACACACATCTACCGGCAGTCGAGCTTCTCTTCCAAACATCAAGCATTAGGGGGAGAACCCAGTGGCATCACTTTTGGTGTAGTTATAGGCATATACCAGGGTGCTAATCTGTTGGCTCCATCTAGGCTTGTCCTTTGGGTGGAGGGTGCCTAACATATCTAGCAAAGTGCAGTTGAAATGTTCAGGCTGTGGGTCCCCTTGGGGGTGGTAAGGGGTGGTTCTGGACTTTCGCACTCCCCACAGAGAAAGCATCTCTTTGATCAGATGACTCTCAAAGTCTCTCCCTTGATCAGAATGGATTCTTTGTGGAGCCCCATAGTGAACAAAAAAGTTTTCTACAAGTACTTTTGCCACAGTGGATGCTTCCTGGTCCTTGGTGGGGAAAGCTTGGGCATATCTCTTAAAATGGTCAGTGACCACTAGCACATTACTAATATTTCTTTGATGTGACTCCAAACTCAGAAAATCAATACAGACCAGCTCCATGGGTGCACTGGTGGTGACGTTAACAAGGGGGGCAGCTCTCTGGGGCAAAGCTTTCCTCTGTAAGCAGCGACAAGAAGTTCGAATGTGTTGCTCCACATCAGCCCCCATCTTAGGTCAATAGAATCTGGATCTCACCAAGTCAAGTGTTCTGTCTGTACCAAGGTGCCCCATGTGGTTGTGCAAGGACCTCAGTACTGAGTCTCAAAGGCAGTGGGCAGCACTAGTTGTTGTTTGTCTACTTGTCCCCCTCTGTCTACTGTTTCTCTGTATAACAGTCTATTGATCAGTTTCAACTTAGGACCTTCTTTGTATAACAATGCAGTTCTCAAATCAGTGGAGCGTAATTTGGACACATTTTTTCCTGCATAGAGGGCTTCTAAAGTTGATTTGATCATGGGATCGCGGGATTGAGCCCGCCGAATACTGTCATTGTCCAGCTGAGGCAGTGCACCAATGTCTATTGCAGAAAAGTGGCAATAAGCAGCAGGTATGCAATTCTCAGAGAGTCCCAAACAATCCACCATACAGTCCACTGCATCCGCGGACATTTGTTCCTCCCTGTCAAACTTCTGGCAGAGTGCTCGAATATCAGGTTCTGACAGTCTGACCCAATCATTCTGGGGAACAGGCCTCTGGGAGAGGGCATCAGCATCTATGTGGTTCAGGCCTGCTCTGTATTCAACAGCATAGTCGTATGTAGATAATGCAGAAAGCCACCTATGGCCAGTGGCATCCAACTTAGCTGAAGTCTGAACATAGGTCAAAGGATTATTGTCAGTTTTTACTAGTGTCTTAGCCCCATACAAGTACTCGTGGAATTGGTCAACAATAGCCCACTTCAAAGCTAGGAACTCTAACCTATGTACAGGATAGTTCTTTTCGGATGGGGTCAGGCTTCTACTGGCAAAGGCCACTGGTCTCAGGCCATTCTCGTGCTCTTGGTACAACACAGCCCTCAACCCTTGCAAGCTAGCATCAGTGTGCAGGACATAAGGTTTTCTTGGATTGGCATAGGCCAGCACTGGAGCATGGGTAAGTTGATATATGATCTCATGAAAAGCAGTCTCACACTCAGGAGTCCAGCGGGCCCCAAATACTTCACTTGGATGAAAATACACTCTTTCAGTCTCGAGGGACGCTGACTTTTTGTATTTTTTGTGGGTTGGGGATACCCTTGAGTAAGGTTAAGTAAAGGGCGGATCACTCTTGAATAGTCCTTGATGAAACGCCGATAATAACCACAGAATCCCAGGAATCTTTGCAGTTCCTTTAGATTTTTGGGCTATGGCCAGGTGGTCAAGGTCTCAACTTTACTTGGGTCGGTCTGTATTCCCTCATTGGATACTATGTGTCCCACATACTTTACTGATGTTTGAAAGAATTGACACTTATCAATGGACAGTTTAAGGCCAAAGTCTTCCAGTCGGTCCAATACCTTGAATAATCTGCTCTCATGTTCCTCCAGTGAGCTGCCAAACACAATAACATCATCTAGGTATACCAGGCACTCTAGTAAGTTCATGTCCCCCACTGCACGCTCCATCAATCATTGAAAAGTGGCTGGGGTGCCTGAAATCCCTTGAGGCATCCTCATGAATTCATAGAAGCCAAGCGGACAGATAAAGGCTGTCTTCTTATGGTCCGCTGGGGCCATCGGGATCTGGTAGTACCCACTGCGAAGATCCAGTACAGAGAACCACTTGCTACCGTTCAGACAGTCCAAAGCATCCTGGATGCGGGGCATTGTATACTGATCAGGGATAGTCCGCCAGTTCAAGGTGCGATAATCCACGCACATTCTTACTGTCCCATTCTTTTTTCTCACTACAACTATGGGGGAAGCACAGGGGCTTCTGGATTCTTGTATTACACCAGCAGCTAACATCTCTTGCAGGTGCCGTCTCACATCATCTATGTCAGCAGGTGCCAGGCATCGAGACCTCTCATGAAATGGTCTTTCATCATGCAGCCGGATATGGTGCTCAGCTCCTTGCACGCATCCTACGTCCCATTCCTTTAAAGAAAACACCTGGTCTCTCTGGGCAAGCTTCTCACTGATCCTCACTTTCCATTCAGCTGGCAACGGGGAGTCACCGAAATCAAACAAGTCAGACGTTACTCTGTCATTCTTCCCCGAACTCTTGCTGCTGGGTAGCACTGCAGTGTCTGCACAATGCACATTAGCCAGGGTGCAACCTCTATTTACTTGAATCTCTCTGTCAGACACATTGTGAACTTGAACCATTGCCCTTCTGGCATAAGCATGGGCTCTAGCAGGCAAAATACTAGGCTTGACCAGCAGTCCCTCTGGCAATTTTTCATCGACTGGTGCATCCAACATTAATATTTTATTCTTAACATCCTTTCTGATACGGACCTCTCCCTGTAAGGTACACTGGGCATTTGGTGCCAGGATCAGAGACTCAGGATCCTTCTTCCAGACAATTCTGACCAGTTCCTCTGGTTCTACTTTTTCAGCATCTCTCTGTGCCTCATAGGCCTTCTTAATTAAAGCCAGAATTCTTAAAGCTCTACTAGTCCTTGACCCCTGTTTTTCATAACACAACTGTGCCAGCCGTCCAAACATATGAGCATTTGTTCCAGTCAACAAAGGGACACCATCATACAGTCCAGTGGGGGGACACACTAAGGCTAGGGTCTCTACTGGTTCGGCCACTCCAGCCACGGAGGTGGGGAAAGACAGCCAAATTCGGATATACCCGGAATTGGGGTAGGCCTTCACTTAACCCCATACATGTAATCCTTCTAATGGTTGTAAGGGTCACGTCTGACAAATGCTTCTGATACCAATCCTGTAACATAATTGTCACTTGGGAGCCACTGTCTAATACAGCTCTTGTAGACACTCCATTCACCTTTATAGTGGTCTCCATGGAGGGACCCACTATTCTGGACCAGTCTGGAGAGTCGGTAGCGGGGGCCTGGGCAACTGACCTTGCCACAAAGGGACATGAGTTAGCATTTTTGGGGCCCTCACTGGAATCATTTTGTGCACCTCTTAACCACTGATTTGTTCTCCGAAGCGCTCCTTATAGCCTACATGCAACTCTGTCTGTGTCTTTTGGGGTCTGGCATTCTCTCTTCATGTGTCCATCCTTCCCACAATTATAGCAAAACATACTTTCTGGAGTTTGAGCTGGCCGAGACGCCACACTGGGAGCCAGGGCAGGGGTACTACTAACTGGAAACCTTGGGGCCATCTCTGTCTGCGGCGTGATAAGCATTTGGAGACATCTCATCAGTTTCTCCACTTCCATGGTCAAGAAGTCGAGTTTGGAGCTGTTGTCAGGAGGAGATACATGGGCGGGTACCCCCACCCCCATAGCAGATGCAGTCGGATCAGGGTCGGGGCCTGTACTTGCAGGGGCGGCCTTCATAAAGAGACTGTTTTTATTTCCCTAAACTCTCTCAGTAGTTCACCCCATGGTGGGACATCTGTAACTGTCCCTTTCTGACTGGACCCCTCTTGGCTAACATGGTGACCTTGGATTGAGTCATGCGATTTTGATGATTCCAGGCCATCAGCATCTCACCCTACACCTGGAGCAGGGGAGGTAGCAGCTACAACTGCGCAGGATTCTGACAAACCTTCCTCCTCCTCAACTTCCCGTACCTCCCTCATCAACACATGGAAAGGCAAGGGACTGGATTTCCTTTGATGCAGTTGCAATTTGAGTAACACCCAGCTGGAGTGCCGGGCACAGCTGAGTATATGATCCAGCCTTACCTGGTCCACTTCACTAGAGGTCCAGTCCCCTTTCCAAAAAATGGTCTGTAAGATCCCCTCTAATCAATCCATGTAGGCAGATAACAATTCCCCCAGCTGTTGTCTAACAGCCTTAAGCTTCCATTTCAAGGCCTCAACACTAGCGGTGCCCCCAAACACATTTTCAAGGGCAATTAGGTACTCTTGGGCTTTGGCGTCAGGGTCAGAAACCCTCAGAGAGCGAAAAGTACGTTGGTTGGGTCCCTGGAGGCTCTCCCCCAGGCGCGCCCTTTTTTCTGCCTCGGAGCATTGCCAGTCTTGTACTGAAACATAGAAACATAGACTTTGATGGCACATAAGGACCACTTGGCCCACCCAGTCTGCCCATTTCCCTACCTACTGGATAAGCTGCAGATTCTAGTTAACCAACAGCCTACTTCCTGCCACCCCCCTCTACAATTGCCTTGTGTCTGTCCCATGCATGTTTGAATTCCCCCACTGTTTTAGCCCCAACAACCTCCCAGAAGGCAGTTCCACGCATCCACCACTCTCTCCATGAAAAAGGTTTCTCACATTACCGGCAGTCCCCTCTATCTTTAAATTGTGTCCCTTGTTCTTACACATCTCTTTTTCTGAAAGATGCTACCCTCCTGGACTTTGTTGATTCCCTTGAGGTACTTGAACATTTCTATCATGTCCCCCTGTCCCTCCTTTTCATTAAGGGTATACATATTAAGCTCTCTCAGTCTCTCTTAGTGATTTCTGATGCAGACCCAGCACCATTTTAGTTGCCCTCTTCTGGACTGCTTCCATCCTGTCTATGTCCTTGCGTAGATGAGGTCTCCAAACTGCACACAGTACTCCAGATGGGGTCTCACCAACTGTCTGTACAGAGGGATAACCACTTCCTTTTTCTACTTGTGATGCCCCTTCCTATGCAACCCAGTATCCCCCTGGCTCTCCTCACTGACTTCTCACATTGCTTACCCACCTTTAGATCCTCCGATATGACTACCCCCGAAGTCCCATTCCATTTTTGTTGTTGTTAGTACCTCCCCTGCTATTGTGTACTCTTCTCCTGGGTTTTTGTCTCTGAGGTGCATTACTTTGCATTGAATCTAAGTTGCCATATGTCTGACCATTCCTCCAACCTTGCCAAGTCCCTTCTCATCCTTTCTACCCCCCTTGTGTATCAACTCTGCTACAGATCTTTGTATCATCTGCAAAGAGGCATACCTTTCCCTCCAGACCCTCTGCAATGTCACCTATAAAGATGTTAAAGAAGACTGGACCCAGTACTGAGCCCTGAGGTACTCCACTAGTGACCCCCCTTTCTTCGGAATGTGTGCCACTCAATATTAGCTTCCGTGTCCTGTTGTGCAGCCAGTTTGCAACCCAGGCTACCACCCTGGGACCCACTGCCAAGCTGACTAGCTTGATTATTAATCTTTTGTGCGGGACTGTGTCAAATGCCTTGCTAAAGTCTAGGTAGGCCATATCCACAGCCCCTCCCTGGTCTATTACTTTGGTCACCCAGTCAAAGAAATCTATTAGATTCATCTGACATGACCTTCTGCTGTAAATCCATGCTGCTTTGGGTCCTGTGCCCTGCTGGCCTCTAGGTACTCAACAATTCTTTCTTTCAAAAGTGATTCCATCATTTTCCCTACCACTGAGGTCAAACTTACAGGTCTGTAGTTTCCTGCTTCTGCCTTGCTCCCACTTTTGTGAAGGGGAATCACATCTGCCCTCCTCCAGTCCTCAGGTACCACCCCATCCTCCCATGATTTGTTAAAAAGTGTGGTCAGTGGTGTCACTAGGTCCTCCCTTAGGGTAGCAGAGTCTATCCAGGTCTCCAGATTGACCTCCCCATTAGGAGTAGGGCAGATGCTAGAGAACACTTTGAGCTTGTGGTAAGAGTCCAACTGGATTGGGGGAACTATGATAGGGGAGAGGGCTACTGGAGAGCTCTTGTGGGGAATTGGGGATGTACCTGGGGAATGCAGGGGCGTATGGTCACCTGAGAGGTCTAACACCTTTACCAGTTCCTGAGCAGTGCACCCTTCAGAGGCTAGCAGTTTGAGTAATTTCTCTTTGAACCCACCTACACTAGGAGACCCACCCGGGGTGGCCGGACCACTATGTAAATGAATGACCCTCCATCCCGTAGGGGCACCTTCAGGCATCATGACAGGGGATACCCTCTCGGGTCCACTGGGAGGTTACTGTGATCAGTACCATCATAGCCTGCCCTAATAATTCAGTATCTCGTCCCTTTACTTCAACCTTGCCCATGCCCTTAATTTGTTCCACAGTGGATACAATATCAGCATCACTGGTCCCTAACGGGACATCCAGCAACAGAATAGCCTTTTGGGGGTCTAGCCCCTCAGTTTAGCTCCACCTCACCATTTTGCGCACCATCAGCATATGAAGGTAATTTTTTAATCTGGGCGTGGTACTCCCTTCCATTTTTTCCCTCAAATCAAACATGTCATGGTATTTTTCCTCACTTGGCAACTAGAGGACGCTAATCCCAGTGGTGCCTCCAAGATGTAACCCCTAGGTGGCGCTATCCCAAGGGCTACTACCCCTGTCTGCCTAACTACTAACAGGTTGAGGGGCCTAGGTCTAATGGCGGGTGCCTCCACCCAGAGGTCAGGGTTTGCAATAGTTAAACTAACTTGGTCACAGCCCTCTGGGACACTGTGACCCCCCCTTTCTTCCCACTAGTGGCCCACACAATATATCAGAATTACCTTCACAGTATACACTTACCCCCAGGGCTGGTTCGGTCAGTGGGCCTCCATGTAAAACAAGATGACACAGTGCAAAGACCACAGTACAATATTTTAACATAAATGAATACCTCAGGCAGTGTAACTTTGCTGAAACAAACAGATCTGATTTATTTAGGGGGATATAACAAGGACAGGGGGAAATCAGGTTAATTAGTTTAAATGCATTAATAATCACAGTACTGTTCACATATTTCAGAATCCCAAATGTCCCAAATGTCACTCTTACTGGGTACCCAGGCAATGAGAGGCTAACCTATTTGGTGCAGCTGGTTGGGGTCCTGAAGATGGAAAATGCTTGCACAATACCCAAATTGTAATCCAGAGCCGGTTGGCTCAGTTCGTGAAGAAATAAAAAACATACACTCGGATGACACACTTGCAATTCGATAAACTGATGGCAGGGAGCTACCTTGCTTGCACTCACAGCCCAATACTGAAAACTGAATGAGAGGTAGGTTGTCCTGGATTGCCAGGAGGAACAGACCATGTGGGCAAGGTTCTTGTGACTGGACCCCAATGCAGTTTGGAGCAAATGAATGTAGTTTGGATTAAGCTGGGGTTTGCTTCCAGCTTCATGCACTCAATTCACTGTACAGGGGATTTGAAACACGAGACCCCACAAGCACTACACACATTTATATGTAAAAGGAAAATACTATACCAGGCAGGCTGCTTCTCTATCCCGATCGCAATTACTGCACAATATCCGGGAGAACACATAGCAGATTCAGTTCCTGACAGACCGAGCGCGATTCAGCAATTTCTCCAGTCTTCTACAGGGTAAGCCTGGTTTCTACTCTTCAGATCTCCTTGATTCTCTTCACAGGTCAGATTCAGTCCGAACAAGCACTTGCACAAGCTGCAGACTGAAACTTGGGGCCTTACATGCATTTCCCTACCAAAACTGTGCACTGAAGGAGCACAGGACTCCTTCCCTCTTCACTGCCAGAGCTAAATTGAAACTCCAGTAGACAAGACCGGGCACTTCCTTTCAGTTCCTCCCAGTTCTTGGCTGCTTTGGCTGTCACTCACAATAAACTCCCCCTGTTGGTGGAAAAAGGCGCAGAGGTCAAAACTACATTTCCCAGAAGCATCTGCCATATAGTCCCATTGTGGCTGGCTCAAGAGGAGAGTCCAAATTCTGATTTGCCCAGAGCAGGCTCCAATTTAAAGGATCCCCACACTGATTGGTCCAATTCAGCAGTTCAGGACCAACATGAGGGAGACAGTCCTGGCTATAAGAAAGCAGGTTAAAACAAACTGCATTTTCATTATCACTTCAACAGGTTACAAGCAAACAATTACATCTTCTGAAAGAGCTCTCTCTGCCCATATAGTGACTGCAGAATGGAGTGATTTGCTCAGTGACCCATTCAAACTAATTATGTCTGCAAGCAGACAGTTCTTAAAGAGACAGTACCAGAGGCTCTAAAAGCACTCACAGATACGTGGCTTAAATGCCAAACACCATTCAGGCTTGAAGCATTCAAGCAAGCTCCTGGAAGACTTTTGGGAACCCCCATTTGCAGGGGGGTTACACCTACATACATAGTGATACAGTGCAAGTAGTGGGAACAAGTAGAAATACAAATAGATACAACAAATTCTGCAAAAAATATATAATAATACAAATGAGGGAGGGCAACCGTAAGAGTCATCAGGCAGCAATTAGGCAGCAGTCCAATTAGCTAAAACAAGCAGGAGTACCATCTAGTAGTCAAAGAAGATGGAATGCAAGAGACAGGAGGAGTAATTGGGGCAGGGAGGAGAGTGTAACAAAGGTGGGCTAGGATGGGATTGGACGAAATTGGTGAGGTGAAGATGATGATTAGCTGTAATTAAAATTACATTGTAACAACCTAAAGAGACAGGACAGTACAGAAGTTATTTGGTAAGGAAAAGGAGCATGGAAAGGCTGTAAGGGTAATGGTTAAAGTACAGAAAAACTGGGCTAAGGGGGTTTGAAGTGGGAGCATGGGCACAAGATGGCAAGATGGTTGCACAGCAATAACTTGAAAGAGGCATGGGATGATGCCCGACGAATAGTTAGTAGAAGGGAGTTCCATTTTTTGGGAGCATGGCAGGAGAAAGCACTAGCACCTTTGGAGGAGTGGCGTCTGGGAATGACAACTTGGGCATTGACAGCTAAGCGAAGTCCACAGCGGGATGTCTGGTTTATGAAAAGTACCGCCAGAGGCTTGAGTGTTTGATTTCGGATGATATTATCAATGACAGAGCAGAGTGCATAGACACGGGATGCTGACGGAGAAAGCCATCCAAGCTCAGTGTAGAGGAGGCAGTGGTGTTTTAGTCGATGTGAGGAGGACGCATATCTACAAATATTGTTGTACGTGACATCCCATTTCTGAAAGCTAGTCTTACCTGATGAGGCATATGCTGCCACCCCATACATGAGTGAGGGAAGTAGTAGGCCATGGGCTATGGCAAGCCTAGCAGATGGAGTGAGTATGTAGTTGGAGTGGTAGACCATACCAAGTTTCATGTTAGTCAGTTTGCAAGTCTGCTGGATATGAAGATCAAAAGTGAGGGCTGGATCAAGATCGACATATTACTACAGAGCTAACAGGCTGAAGATTTAAGAGGAATAAGTAAAGTATCAGGTATAGGTGAAGTTTATAGGAGATAGTAAAGTACCATCCTAGGTGACCTACCTAGAATAGTAGAAAAGAAGAGATCAGAATTCAGGGGTACTGTTGCAACAGAAGTTTTTAACATACAGTAGTGAAGTGAAAGAGGATAGGAAAGTGTCTAGTGGCCTAAATCTAGGGGGTGTAGCCAACATCTATCACATACCTCCCTCTTTAAGAACAAACCAGTTTTCTCAAAGATTGGTTTGGTAACCCTCTATCCAACTCCCTTATTCAATAGTAGGAAGAGGGGTTGGTTGGCGCTTTCTCCCACCCACTATGAAAGCTCCACCCCAGGGTCCCTTAATACAAAACAATAGAAGGATGTTTTGTAATACAAAACATCATACAACCATACATCCTTCTTTTAAAACATGCCCTGGGGCTTCAATATACTAGTCACTTACTAGTATTTTCAAACAAACATTTTTTATAGCAGAAATATTTTATACATCTTTATCATCCATGGCTCCATGTCTAGACAAGAAGTTGGCATTTTTGTGAGCGGTTCCTGCTCGATGTTTAACCTCAAAACTATATGGCTGCAAAGCCAAGTACCACCTCATGATGCAGCTGTTTTTGTCTTTCATAGAATTAATTTGACATAAGGGGTTGTGGTCTGTTATAAGGGTAAACTTAGCACCCCATAAATAGAATTTCAGGGCCTCAATAGCCCATTTTGCTGATAGTGCCTCTTTTTCTATTGTGGAGTACTTCTGCTCCCTTTCATGCAGTTTTTTCGATATATACAGTATGGGGTGTTCCTCTCCTTCAGAATTCTGACTGAGTACAGCCTCTATACAAGTCTCGGAGGCATCGGTGTGTACCTCAAAGGGTATTTCAAAGTTTGGGCTTTTTAACACCGGTGAAGAACATAGGGCTGCCTTTATGGTCTGAAAGGCCTCCTCACATTTTTCATCCCATTGTACCTGGTTTTTACACCTCTTCCTAGTTAGATCAGTCAGGGGAGTGGCAATAGAGGAGAAATTCGGAATAAAGCATCTGTAATATCCCACAAGTTCTAAAAATGACCCTACATGCTTTTTCGTGAGGGGGATGGGACATTTGGCCACTGCCTCTAGTTTGTCTACCTCTGGTTTGACTTGCCCATTACCCAGTAAAAAACCTAAATAGTGGGTTTCATTCATGGCTATGGCACATTTCTGAGGTTGATGGTCAATCCTGCTCCCTGAATAGATTTTATCAGTTCAGTTAGATGTTTCACATGAGTTTCCAATTTTGGGCTGTGCACCACCACATCATCCAGGTACGCTGAACAGTATCCTGCATGTAGTGCTAATATACAGTCCATGAATCTCTGGAATATAGCAGGGGCTCTGTGCAGGCCAAAGGGCATTGTCACAAACTCAAATAACCCTACTGGGGTACTAAAGGCTGTAAGTTCTCTTGCTTGCTGGTCTAGGGGAATCTGCCAATAGCCTTTGGTTAGGTCCAATGTTGTTATATACCCCGCATTCCCAATTCGATCTATTACATCATCTATGCGGGGCATTGGGTATGCATCAAATTGTGATACATTATTCAGTTTCTGAAAATCAAGACAGAGATGAATTCCCCCCTTCTTTTTTTGGTACCACTACAATTGGGGACCCCCAAGGACCAGTCGATGGTTGGATTATTTTCAATCGTTGCAGTTTCTCTACTTCTTCCTTTATCTCTACCCTTACTCTCTCTGGCAGATGGTTGGGCTTCTGCCTAATAGGAGCTGAATCAATGTGTATGCAATGATTTACACCTCTTGCTCTTCCAGGGATACTCGTGAATGTACTAGGAAAGAAGTTGATCAGACCCTTTACCTCTCTTTTCTGGTAGTCTGTCAGTTTATCATTACTTTTGATCTCCTGTTTCCCTTCACCATTCTCCATCCTTCCATAGCCCATATCTAGTTCAGACTCCCTCTCAGGTATTACCATCATACCCAAAGTTGCTACTGTTTCCTCCTTGGGTTTCTCATACCATCGCTTCAAGAGGTTGGCATGGTAAATTTTTCAGCATACTCTCCTGTCTGGGGTCTCAATCTTATATGTTACAGGTCCTGTTTGGTTTATTACTGTATAGGGGCCCTGCCACTTCATGAGAAGCTTCTGTTGGGAGGAGGGTAATAACAAAACTTTCTCACCAAGGTTAAAGGTTTTCTCTCCCACCCTGCTGTCATAATGTTTCTTTTGCTGGACCTGGGCTTCTGCACAATTTTGGTGAGCTACCTGAGCAGACTTCAGTAGCCTTTGCCATAACTGTCCCATGTACTCAGTAATGGTACCATACTTCAGTTCTATGTCTTCTTCCCAGCACTCTTTAATAATATCCAATGGTCCCCGTGGATTTCACCCATATAACACTGTAAAGGAGGAGTAACCTGTGGTGGCCTGGGGCACCTCTCTATAAGTGAACAATAGGAATGGCAAGTAGGAGTCCCAATTCTTACCCTCATCATGCACAAATTTTGCGTAACATCCTTTTTAACGTTTGATTGAAATGTTCTGTTAACCCATCTGTCTGTGGATGGTAAGGGGATATACACAATGCCACTATTCCTAACAGTTTATATAGCTCTTTTAACACAGAGGCGAAATTGGTACCTCGGTCCATCACTATCTCTTTAGGGATACCCAGCCGGTTAAAAACCTTCACCACTTCTTCTGCAATTCGGGGGGTTGTAACCATCCACATTGATATACCCTCCAGATATTTATAAGCTAAAGGTTTTGAGCACAGATAAACCTCAAGAGAGGGACGCCACCATATAAAACATTGTTTTACATAATTTTGTTGATATTAAAGCACCAAAGGTCCTGCCTGATGTGTTTCAGATAAACGTGTCCTTCATCAAAGGCTGGGGTCCCCAGCCTTTGATAAAGGACACGTTTGTCTGAAATGTGTCAGGTGGGACCTTTGGTGCTTTTATATCAACAAAATGACAGAGGTTTTGAGGTTTATCTGTGCTTGAAACTTTTTGCTTGCATTTATGGTAGTTTCTTGAAGCACAATATTTCCCAGTGTGCACTCTTTTGGAACAATAATCACAGTAGAGTGACACGCACAGGTTTTGGATGGCAGCTTAAATGTATATGCGGTTTGCAACAGAAAAATTATTTTTGAATAGATATAGGAACATAAGAGCCATTTGTCAATCTGTGTTAAACCTCGAGGGTATATGTCAGTGACTAGAGGAAGTCTTTTAAGAACATCAAGGATGTCTTTAGAGAATACACATAATTTAACTTTCCCTCATACTCCTGAGAGCCAGCAGTAACTGCAAATCTGTTTCTTGCAGAGGATGGTATCACAAACCCCATTTTACCACAAGCACAATCTTTGTTAACAGCATTTCGGGCCCTGGAAAAAACAACACACCAGTTACAACGAATTTATTGGAATTATACTAATTTGGAAGCCTATATACAGCTTAGTTGGGTCCCAAGGGGTTTAAGACTGTTAAAGAATCCAGCATGTGGAACAGAGAATGCTGAGTTTATGTAGGAGTGGGAGAAGATTTTATTGGATGCCAGCACCAAATTGTTACATTCAATTATCAAATTCAGTAAAGAAAAAGAGGCTAAATTGAGAGAAGAATTGAAGAAACAACAAGAAGTTCTCAGATTCACAGAACACTCAGAGTTTGATAGATTGAATCAAAAACTTAAAGAATCTATCATTAAGCTAGACCAGGAACTGAAACAAGTGAAACAGACAAAGTTCATCGGGGACAAGGGAGACTTTGAAAGAGAAACTATTTTTAATTGGAAAAAAGCTACACCAAGAGGGATTTTGAAAATAAATTATAATGTGTCATTTGAATTCACTACAGATCAGGGTGGATCAGAGACAGAGGAAAATACTCTGGCTCCTTTTTTTCAAAACACACACTCCTCGGCCCCCCCCCCGCCCCAGATGGACAGGTCAGATCAATTAATGAGACAACAGAATATGTACCAATCAATACCGCAGTTCCAATTACAGCCATGGAGGAGTCTGAGATTGCAGGAACATATGCAAGATCTACACAGGGAACCAGGAAGAAGACGAGAAGGGGGAAGAGAAGACGTTCATGGAGACAGTGACCAACACCCGTTCTACAACAGAGGATGTTTTCAACAATGGAGATCATTTCGGGGATGGGGGAGGAGAAGGAGGTGAGTGCCCCAGTTGCCAAAATCATTAATCTGTCTAAACATGTGTTAAGTAATGAGGAAGAGACATTGTTGAACAAAGGTTTTAATATTGCACCAACATGTAATATTGACTAAGTGCAAACATTGACTGATGTACATTTAGCTTGTAAAAAACTTAATTTGAAGGCACATTTTGGCAAAATCAATAGAGATACTAAAAAGGAACCTAGTGTGGTTACAGCTTTAAGAAATCCTTCTACATACTATCCCCGTACATGTGTAGCAGTATCTGTTTTTAAAGATTTGGTGGAGAGTGACTTGGAATCGCTGTTTCAGAATCTGCCAAATACAGGATATAATAATACAAGCAAAAAAGAAAGGGAAGCTTTAAAAAGCCTGCAAGAAGATAACGAACTGTTCATAAAGGAGGCGGACAAGGGTGGGGCAGTTGTTTTATTGAACAAAACAAATTATGTTCGAGAAATTATGAGACAACTAAATAATGAGGAATTTTACAGCAGACTTTGTCAAGACCCTACCTGGAAATATAAAACAGGGATCGACCAGTTGATTGATGAGGCTTTTTTCAACAAAGAAATTGACCAAGTAAGTAAAAGTAAGTAACATTTTATTTATATCAAGCGCCCTTCCCAAGCTCTGGGTGCTTTCACAATAATTTAAATCACTTAAAATCACATTTCAAGACAATAAATCAGACAATCACACAATACGCTTACTTATTATGTTCCGTCAAATGCCAGGGCAAAAAGGAAAGTCTTTAGTTGTTTTTTAAAACTTTCAACAGTTAGGCATTCTCATATCTGACAAGGTAGAGAATTCCACAGGGTCGGTGCCATATAGGCAAAAGATCTACCTCCAGACATCTTTAGACGTACCCTGGGAATCTCTAGCAATCCCTCGTCAGAGGAGCGAAGAGAACGGGCAGGACAGTAAGGCACCAAGAGCTCTTTCAGATAGTGAGGTCCCAAATCATGTAGGGCCTTAAAGGTCAATAATGCAACCTTGAAGGTGATCTGCCACTGTGTTGGTAGCCAGTGCAGATCACGCAGCACAGGTGTCATATGGCTAGATCTTGAAACTCCCATCAACAACTTGGCCGTCGCATTCTGCACAAGCTGCAAGCGGCGGATATCCACCCCTGGCAGGCCTAGATAGAGAGCATTGCAGTAATCAAAATGGCTGGTGACAAAGGCGTGGACCAAGATGGGAAGATCTTCCCGTGGAACCAAGTGTTTCACCCGGGCAATGTTCCTCAGATGAAAAAAGGCAGATTTGACTACGGCCGACACCTGCATCTTCATAGTCAGGCTTTCATCAAAAATCACGTCAAGGTTACGTACTTGGCCAGAGGCAAGAAGCGGGGCCCCCCAAGATATAAACTCAAGGGTTTCCACCACCCTGTTGTCCTCCCTCCAGGGTCCACAACCAACACCTCAGTTTTTCCTGAATTCAACCTAAGCCAACTAGCACTCATCCAATCCTGAATCTCCAGGAGGCAGTTGTTAAACATTGTGATGGAATCAGACTCTTGATCAGGCATAAAAGACAGGTAGAGCTGAGAATCATCAGCATAACAATGAAAACTGAGCCCATACTGTCTTATAATGTCCCCCAATGGAAGCATATACACCGCGAATAACATAGGGGACAGCACCGACCCCTGCGGTACCCCACAGAGCAGCCAATAAGGGGCTGAGGTGTAAATTCCAGACACCACTCTCTGAGATCTGCCCTCCAGAAAAGATTGAAACCAGCTGTGGACTGCTCCCCTCAGACCACAGAAAAAGCGCAGGCGGTGGAGCAATACCCCATGATCCACGGTGTCAAATGCTGATGAGAGATCCAGGAGAACCAAGATGGAACAGGTCCTCCGATCTCTTGCCATCAGGAGATCATTCAATACCCAAACAAGAGCCGTCTCTGTACTATGCCTTTTCCTGAAGCTGGATTGGAGAGGGTCCTAGATATTTTGGTTAGACAAATTATCCTCCAGTTGCAGAGCAACCACCTTCTCAATAACCTTCTCTACAAAAGGAAGGTTTGAGACTGGTCTATAATTTTCTGGGCAGTCGAGGTCAAGAGAGGGCTTTTTCAACAGGGGGCATACTACCGCCTCCTTTAAGGGATCCAGAAAGATCCCTCTCTCTAATGACACTTCCACTATCCCAGCCAGGACTGGGCCGATAACATCTACACACCCCACCACCAGGTGAGTAGGGCCTGGGTCCAGCTTACAGTAGGTAGGTTGCAGAGTCTGGATGATCCTCACTATATCTATTACTGCTGGTAGTCTAAAGGTAGACCAGTACAACTGGGCATTAGTACCACCCGATTGATCAGTGCAATGTCCAATAGAAGGACACCGGCGGATCTCATCCCTGATGGTGGATACCTTTTCAGCAAAGAATTTCGCAAACTCCTCTCGCTGTACTTGTGATAATGCTCTACCAGTCTGGAGACAGACTGGATTTCACAGTCTGTCTACAGTCCGGAAGAGCTGGGATGGTCTATTCCTTGCTGCAGCAATTTCCCTGGACAGGAACTCTGCCTTCTTATGGGAAATTGCTGATTGGTATAATTTATAATGTTCTAACAATTCAAGTCTATCCACCTCCAGCTGAGTTTTCCGCCAGTGTCTCTCCAGTCTTCGTCCCTTCCTCTTCCACTCACGGACCTCCCCATCAAACCAGGGAGCCCCTAAGTGAAGAGTGCGGGGACAAACATGAATTGGAGCAATGGCATCCAGGGCCTCAGTTACAGCCCTATTATAGGCTAAGACCAAAGGTCCTGGATCCATGCTATCCCTTGGAAAATCCGAGAAGTCCAGCTCTGTCATTAGGCCTTCTGAGGTAACCCCTCTTAAAGGACGGAACTGTACTAACTCCCTAGGGGCAGGCCTATTTCAGGGGGCTGCAAATCTAAACCTCAGGGCATGACCAAGACACCAGAGACTTTTTGATTGTACAAGAACCGATTAGAAACATATTTTATATTCTCCCAAAATGTCACAAAACTTTGGACAATCCCCCGGGGAGGCCTATCGTGAGTGAGATAGGCTCCTTAACGGAACACCTCTCACAATATTGTGATATTTTTCTGAAACCAATTGTATTTACCATTCTTTCTGTTTTACAGGATACAAAAGCAGTTTTGAATCTATTGCCAGAGATTTCTTTAGGACCAGACACTTATCTAATCACTTTGGATGTAGAGGCACTGTATACCAGTGTCCCCCCATGAGAGGGCGCTGGATGCAGTGGCTCACTTTTTGAATAAAAAGAGAGGGAATGAATATATAGCAGTAGGCTTCATTTTGAAAATGTTAGAGTGTGTTCTGAAATATAATGGGCTGGATATTCAAAAGGGTTGCGCCATGTGCAATAGGGTTGTGCCTGCGCAAGTCCGAAATTGCGCCATTCTGCCATATTCAGCAGGAGGCAGTTGTGCCCCCCAAGGCAAGCTGAGCAACAGCGCAATGCAAATGAATGCATGCCGAACTGGAGGGGGAGGAACCATGCATAAACTGCACAGCCCGATATTCAATGGGCTGTGCAGAGTTGTGCAGGCACAACCCCCAACCTCGCCTGCACAACTTTGAGCCAAAAAAAAAGGAGTAAGTCGAGGGCCACCCACAGGTGAGCTGCCACATTGCAGGGCGCAACACAGCAGCTGCCAACTGTGGGTGGCCCTCAACCTATTCCCTGTGCCCTCCCCGCAGCCCAATCATGGGCATATAGTAACCCCCTCCCCTCGACTGGCTCGATCGTGGGCAAAAGTGACAAATAACACCCACCAGCCCGATCACGGGCATATGTTGTAAACACCCCCCCTCCCCCAACTGGCCCAATCGCGGGCAAAAGTGACAAATAACGCCCACCTCCCACGAGCCCGATCACGGGCAGCAAAGAGTAAACCCCCCCCAAGGACATATCCCTGGTGGTCCAGTGGACCGTGAAGCCCGATCGCGGGCAGCAAAGTTTCCAACCCCCCCAAGAACATATCCCTGGTGGTTCAGTGGACTGCTAAGCCTGATCACGGGCAGCAAAGTGATTAAACCTCCCCCCCAAGACCACATCCCTGGTGATCTAGTGTCCCCCCACCTCACCCACCCACAAAGCCCCACCACCCCGCTCCCCCCCTGGCAGCCAGCGGGCGGCAGCATCACCGCCTGCCACCCGCCGCTTCGCTGACTGACTGCCCAGTAGGACTGCCGCCCATTGGTGCAGAGCAAGCCAATGGGCATGCAGCCCAACCCGTACAAAACGGTCCAGTTATGTGAATGAATGAATTTTGCTGCTGCCGCTTCGGGCTTAGCAGTCCACTGGACCACCAGGGATATGGTCTTGGGGGAGGTTTAATCACTTTGCTGCCGCGATCAGGCTAGCGGTCCACTGGACTACCAGGATATGGTCTTGGGGGTTTAATCACTTTGCTGCCAGCGATCGAGCTTCACAGTCCACTGGACCACCAGGGATATGTTCTGGGGGTGCTTTGCTGCCTGCAATCGGGCTTCACGGTCCACTGGACCACCAGGGATATGTTCTGGGGTGGGACTCTGTGCTGCCTGTGATCGGGCTGGTGAGGGGGCATTGCTGAATTAGCCCTGCGGTCGGGCTGGTGGGGGTGTTTAACCTTATGCCCCGATTGGGCTGAGTGGGGAGGGTGTATTTACAATTATGCCCGCGATCGGGCTGGGGGGTTATTTTCCTTATACCTGCAGTCAGACCCAGTCGGGGAGGAGATTTTCACACTTTTGCCAGTCCGGGCTGCAGGGCGTCGGTCCCGATGGCTGCTGCCTGGCAGAGCGCCAGGTGCAAGTCCTTGGGATTGGCGCACCTGCATGCTAATGGCATGCAAATGGGGCCATAAATAGATGCAAATGGCCCCCTGTGCCTTGCATGAATTATGGCCCCATTGCATGTCACCTTTTGAATATGGGAAATTTGCGCATAGGCGCAATGGTACTGCTCCACACCCAACAGATGCTCCACTCTGACCACTGCGGTGGTGCAAGGTTCCACTACACCATGCACAGTGGCTGTGGCCAGGGGTGATATTCAAAGGAGTTGCTTAATAAGCGCCACTCCTTTGAATATCGCCCAACCACCCCTCAACTATTTGTGCAGCGCAAGAGACTTCGCATACAAAATAAGCGCAGTTTGAATATCCAGCCCAATGTGTTTTCTTTTGATGGGAATCTTTTTTTTGAAGACTAGAGGTACAGTGATGGGGGCCACATGTGCTCCTTCCATTGCGAACCTCTATATGGGCAAATGGGAGGAAGAGACGATTCGGGACAACACTGCAAATGAGTTTCTTGACCATCTGATGTTATGGAGACGTTATATAGATGACATACTAGTCATCTGGGAAGGAAGTATAGAAAGATTTGAAGCCTTTGTTTTATATCTTCATAATTCGAACCCACACTTGAAATTCACTTATCAGGCAAGTCAGGAGCAAATTCACTTTTTTAGATCTCAGCATAATAAAGAACTAGCAAGATAAGGTCAATAGCGAAATCTTTAGGAAAAAGATTGATGGAAATACTATTTGGATGACAAACAGCTGCCACCCCCCACATGTTGCCCATAATATTCCAAAAGGACAGTTTTTTGAGATATCGAAGGAACTGTTCAACTGAAGAAGCTTTTAACAGAGAAGCACAACAGCTGTCAGAAAGGTTAAAAGAAAGAAGTTATAAGAGCAGTTGGGTAACACAAACCCGGGAGGAGATGAAGGCAATAGACAGAATAGTATACCCTGAATGGCCAAGTGCTAACTCCAATAGTGCACCAGACTGATTTAGGAACAATAATAGATTCTGAACTAACCTTTCATAGTCACTATAATCATATAATTAGCTGGGTCAACAGACTTATAAGATGTATTAAGAGGAGTTTCTCCTCTAGAGATAGAGAGTGTATCCTGCCCCTGTTCAGGGCATACGTGAGACCACACCTGGATTACTGTTTCACCTTGTGGAGCCCTTACCTTAGGAAGGGCATGGATAGATTTGGAGGGAGTACAGAGATGAGTAACAAAACTTGTTACCAACATGCGTAACAAGAGTTATGAGGCAAGGCTGAATGAATTGGGCATGTACATGCTGGAGCAGAGAAGAAAGAGAGGGGACTTGCTACTAATGCATAGGATTTATACCGATACTGAATTATTGTCCCAGTTTGGAATGTCCTTTTTTTTTTCTTTTTCTTTGTTTAAATCTTTTTATTGAGTTTTCCAACATATTTACATTAATATATCTCATCAATTTAAGAGCGACATCATAATTCACATTTCAAACAGTCCATCCAATCTCATATGATCGTATTCTCTTTCATGTTACTAGCTCATTTCTTTTTAAAAAACAAAGATATAAAAAGAAATCTTCTTCTTATAATTAAATGTTAATACAATATACAAAAAAGTATAAAAGAATATAGAACAACTCGTAATTCATTACATCCGTTAACCTATATACAATTCTACCAAGGTCGCCTAGTCCACGTCTCTTTCCCTATCTGCTATTCAGCTCTCTCCCTCCATCCATCAACGTGTTCCTTTACTCTTCCATCTTCATCTAGTTACATCCATTTAGTTTACCCTACATTTAGTGTCATAAGTTCATCCACTGTGGTGTTCCTATGAAATGGGCCCTCATTCCCAAATTTCTCCAGTCTATCTTGCAGCTGGTAAGATCTCTGTTCCAGTCCTAAAGCTCTTATGGACAGCGTCCGCCATTGTGTTATCATAGGGGGATCCCCAGAAACCCAAGTATTTAGAATCAGCTGTCTGGCCTGCGATAGTAATATTCTAATCCTTCTCTGGTGTGGCATCCAGACCTCTTCATTTCCCTCTTCCACACCAAAGAGCAGACTGAGGGGCGTTAGTGCAATCTCCCTTCCCAGCGTGGCGCCTAGGTGTCACCCGACCCCTTGCCAATATGTTTTCAGAATAAGGCAGTCCCAGAAACAATGGAAATATGTTCCCCTCTCCCCCTTACATCTTCCACATGTTTCAAGGATTTTGGGATTCAACTTATGACTCATCACTGGTGGACAGTAAAGCCTATGGACAAACTTATACGTACTCTCCTTATATTTGTTACATGTCAAAAGCCCTACATGCGATTTCAATATTAACCCCCAGTTATCCAGGGATATAGCTACCCCTAGGTCCCTTTCCTATATTTGCCTCTGTTTATCTGACAAATCCTTAAAACTTAATCTTAAGAGGTGCATCGCTTTCCTTAGGATCCCCATCGGGTTTCTCCTTGCCAATCCAATTAACCCCTCCAACTGCTCTATTCCTGGGCTCTCCATCCGCTTTTTCTCCACTACTTTAATCCAATTCCTAATCTGAAAAAATCTAAAGAGATGGGTTGTCGGTAGTCCTAACCTCTCCTGGATCTCCTGGAAGGGCATCACCATACCTCCCCTATACACATCTCCCAAACATCTCGCCCCTTTCATCTCCCACTCCTGAAAACCCTTGTCCTCTAAGCCAGGTCTAAAAAAAGGGTTCCCTGCTATTGGTAACAATATTGTCTCCCCTTCTTTACAGCCGAGGATTGCCTTTATTCTAATCCAGCTCTCTATTACTGTCCAAACCATGGGGTTTATATATTTCATGGAGGCATATCCCTTTTTACCCTTTTCCGATAAGTAAGCAGTCAGCCAACCTGCCGCCTCTTCCTCCTCTAATTCTAGCCAGCTAACTGCTTCCACCCCATTAAACCAATCTTTAATAATCCTAATCTGTGCCGCTAAAAAATAATGTTTCAAATCTGGGAAGTTCAAACCACCGCTCTCCGTTGACGCCTTCAACCTCCTTAAAGCTATCCTCGATCTTTTCCCTCTCCACAAAAACTCTCCAAATCCTCTCTCTAGAATTTTAATGTCTCTGTTATTGAGACCCATTGGTAGCATCTGTAGTAAATATAAAATGTGGCAGGACGTTCATTTTAATTAGGTTAATACGTCCAAGCCAAGACAGAGGTAGAGCCCGCCATCTCTTCAACTCCTCCAGTATCCCTTTAATCATGGGGGTGTAATTCAGTCTGTAGAGGTCCTCCCATTTTTGTCCAATCACTACTCCCAAATATTTGAATGAGGAGGACACCCATTTTAGGCCCCATTCCCTTCTCTTTTCCTGTAACCCCGTGCTCCCCACTAATAATATTTCTGACTTGTCAATATTGATCTTATATCCAGAAAAGTCCGCAAATTCAGCTATTGCCCACAATAAGGCCGGTATCGAATCCTCTGGGTCTCTAAGATATAGTATCATATCATCCGCGTACAGAGATAATTTGTGATGTCCACCTTCTCTCCCAACCACTCCCTTAATCTCAGGATTTTGCCTAATTGCAATGGCCAAAGGCTCTATTGCCAGGGTAAACAAAAGGGGAGACAAAGGGCACCCCTGCCTCGTTCCTCTGCCCAAAGAAACCCACTCAGAAAGGCCTCCATTCGCTAGGATCGCAGCCCGAGGAGAAATATACAAGGCCAGTATCATCCCTATAAAATCCTTTCCAAACCCATATCTTCCCAACACCTCAAATAAATATTCCCATTCTATGCGGTCAAAGGCCTTTTCGGCATCTAAGGAAATAATTGCCGTAGGTCTCTTTGTCCTAGTTGCATTCTGTATTACATTTAAGACCTTCCTTACATTATGACATGAGTATCTACCCCGAATAAATCCTGTTTGGTCTCTGTGCACCAGTTCCGGGAGTAACTCATCTAGCCTAGAGGCTAATATTTTAGCATATATCTTTGCATCGGCATTGAGGAGAGATATGGGTCTGTAAGCAGCACAATCTCCTTGGTCCCTACCAGGCTTTCGGATAACACATATAGTCGCCTCCCCCATAGAACGAGGCAGAGGTGCCCCCCTCCTAACCTCCTTAAAGAGGATCCACAGATGTTTTATCATCTCCTTTCCCATCACCTTATAATATTCCATAGGTAGACCATCTGGCCTGCATGCTTTTCCCAATTTTAAGCAAGCAATGGCCCTGGCAATCTCTTCTTTGGAGATTTCCTTATCCATCTTATCCCTCCAACCTTCCGAGACCCTTGGCATTGTAATCCGGTGTAAAAACTGACTCATCTTTTCCCTCCCTGCCCCCTCCTCCACTTTGTAGAGCTCACTATAGAACTCCACAAAGCTATTCAGAATACCTTGTGTGCTCCTATGCAGAGTTCCCTGTCTGTCCTTCCCTTTATTAATCCTCTTACTCCCTTTCTTGCCCTTAATCAAATTAACCAGTAGGGGGCCCAGCTTATTACTCCACTCATAGAATTTGTGCTTCCAGAAGAACATTTGTGTGCAGACCTCATCCATTAAAGACTTATTCAGTGCTTCTCTGCTGGCTGCCAGTTGCTGAGAGACCTCCCTTCCCCCCCTTCCTTGCCATCTGACACTCCAGTTCCCTAACTCTATTTCTTAGCTCTATCTGCTTCTGGCACTTCTCTTTTTTATGCCTAATAACAAATCCCGTGATAGCACCTCTCATGAATGCCTTCCCAACATCCCAGAACCCCTGAATAGAGGGGGCAGACGACAAGTTCGTCGAAGTGTACAATTCCGATTGAGCTTCCATATATTCCCGGAATTCCTGGGAGCCCAGAAGATACAATGGGAAATGCCAATTATTGGTTTTCATTTTTTGGGGAACCATCTCTATGGATGCCACAACCATTGCGTGATCTGAAACTTATATGGGGCCATGCTTAATATCTGTTAATCTGGTGTACCATGCTCCTGCAATATACAAATGGTCTATCCGTGACCATGTTTTGTGCGGTGGGGAGTAAAATTAAAGTCCTTTTCACGGGGGTTTGCCGTTCTCCATGCATCTACTATGTCTAGTTCACTAAGCCCCTCACACCACCTACACATGCAATGCCCTCCTCTTCCCTTGCCTTCAGAGTGGTCTAAATTCTGATCTGGTGTGCAGT
The DNA here is from genome assembly GCA_016271365.2 of Neoceratodus forsteri. Taxonomy (NCBI): domain Eukaryota; kingdom Metazoa; phylum Chordata; order Ceratodontiformes; family Ceratodontidae; genus Neoceratodus; species Neoceratodus forsteri. Next base: position 811,300,116 of record CM057453.1, read on the forward strand.
TAAAATCCCCCCCCCAATCACTAGACCTTGAAACTGTTCGCGAATTAACAGATTCAAAATCCTCTGATAAAATAATGGTTCAAACACAGCGGGTGCATATACACTTCCAAATGTTACAGGCTCCTCTTGCAGCATACCCTCCACAAAGATATATCTCCCTTCTTTTCCATCTCTCAGTACTCTAGTGACCTTGAATGGTAATCCCTTATGCAGCAGGACCACTATTCCTCTCTTATGGGACATGTAAGAAGCAGCATAGCAGGCTCCCACCCAACCCTTCACCAATTTTTGATGCTCCGACTGCGTCAAACGCGTCTCTTGAAGAAGCGCAACCTGTGCTCCTGTTCATCTTAACACTGTCAGAACAGACATCCTTTTCATCGGAGTAGAGATCCCCCTGATATTCCAAGAAACAATATTTACCTTATCTCTAGCTATTCCGGCCATTTATGCTTTTCACTAGATGCTCCTCTGTCCTTCCCCTCCATTCGCCCCACTCTTCCCCACACTGCCCTTTCTCCTTTTTTATTAGAATACAAACCTTGCGACCTTGGTAGTGAAAACAACTAATGCAATTAACATACAAAAAAAACATTGAAACAGGTAGATAACTTATTTACAAGTAATTCTTCCCGCTCACCCCCCCCAGCGCACAACATTCTACAAAGTGGAATTGGTGCGCTCCTTCCAACTCAACTTCTACCAATAACCTTGGGTTTGGATTAGATATCCAATCTTCTCTCCCCCCTCCCCAGTCCAATTCTAGATTCCTTTATTTTGCTCCAGCTATCCCATCTGTACATCACATTTCTTCAGAAAGGGTTTTTCTACATATATATTATTTTATTTATTTATTTAACCAGGTATAGCACACTAAGCCGAAAGCTTTTTTACAGGAGTGACCTGGGAGCACAAGGAGGTTAAGTGACTTGCTCAGGGTCACACAGTATGCAAGTGGAAGCTGTGGGATTCAAACCCAGGTCTGGTCTGCTGGATGTCACCAAATTTGCAGTTCAGAGCCTTAGACCACTTTGCTATACTGCCTCTAGAATATATAATTCACGCTATTGATTAACTCCCCTTCATTTTCCCATGACCCTCCACATAGTCCTCCGTGACTCATAGACCAGCCATTCCCTCCCTACTTGCCACTTACAGCTTGTCCCTCTTCATCAATTAGTATTCTGCATCGCAGCCTTTCACTCTCCCATTCCCCTGTGTCCAAATATTCCACTGGAATCTGTGCCTGAGATCATCCAGCAGTGTGGGAAGAAACCGCTTTCGACCTTTTAAGGATCCCCCCCCTCTTTTTAGTGTATCACCTCAGGGCCACCAGCATATCACATCCTGCACCTGGGTCACCTGTAGGCTGCAATTCTCAACCCCACCACATAGCAGGGATTCCACTCGTGCTATTCTCCCCTCCCGAATATTCCAGGTATACGAGTATCCCTTGTATCTTCCTAGTTCCTATATCATATTTAGCAACACCCTCTCCGCCATTTGGAACTATAAGAAAATGCAGTACAGGAGAAACTCCTTCAAATGATCCCTCCCTCTCGAGCTCTTCTGAGCAGAGTTAACTATCGCCTCTATCCCCAGCCTCTTAATCTCCATTAATTACTCATCCCTTATACCCAGAGACACATCAGCAAAGAGGAGGTTATCATTTGCTTATTATCACAATAGTTTAGCAATGTGAGGGTATCCGGTTTTAATCAATCTTCCGGTGCATTTCCCTCCCTCCTCCCCCATCCTGTTGTGGCTCTACGGGTGACCCGGTGATTCAAATCCAACGCCTGGGTCCCCCATAGGCCGCTACTCACAGTTCCAATGTACTTTCGGGATTCCATCTGCGACTCTGCTTCTCATACATTCTTTTGCATACATTCACATTTCTCTTCTCATCTTCGGTTCTCCCTCTCAGGAAGATTCGAGCGGGGTTGTGGAAGGGGAAGACCCTATTTTCGAAAATTGTCCTTCTCAATTTTGCCTTTACCTCCTTCAGCAAATAAACTTTATTTCAAGTCCAAATTTCTCAAACCCACACCAGTCAATCACTCCTCAGGCACAGATTCCCTATGTCCATACACAGGTTTCCACCTGTGTTCATGTCTCTTCTGTATCATCTCCTCCACGTTCATCCGATTTTCTTTTTAAGCTCCGACACAAAAGCTGCAGCCTTCTCAGCCTCCCAGAAGCTATAAGATGCTCCCTTATGCTTTATTCGTAGCGTGGCTGGAAAAACCATATACCACTCCAGCTTCAGTTGTTGGCACAACGTAATCACTTCGTTAAAGGCCCTTCTCTTCCTCCCTATCCTGAGTGAATGATCTTGAGCTAACTGCAGCTTACATCCATCGTACTGTAATTCTTGTATTGCCCGAAACTTACTCCACATTTTCTGGCGGTCTTGAAAATTATGAAATCTGAACACAATCTGACGCGGGGGCTGGCCTGGTGGTGGGCGCGGGAGTACAGCTCGATGAGCCCGCTCTAACTTGTAGTTTCCACCTTTAGGCTTCAGGCCCATAAGGGCCGGTAGAGTGCTGGCACAGAATTCTAGTATGTTGGCTCCTTCTCGTCCTTCAGGGAGGCCCTTTAGTCTAAGGTTCGATCTGCGGTGATAGTTTTCTTGGTAATCCAGGGCCACCCACAGCTCAGCAATATCCTTCTCCAGTTTCTCTATATGCCATGGGAGCGGAGCCACGAGATCCTCTGTACTTGAGATACGTTGCTCAGCCTCGTCTATTATTTCTTGCTGTTGGGCAATCTGTGCATCTAGACTTTCCAGCGGGCGATCTATCTTTTCCTCTACCCAGTTTAGCTGTGGGGTAAGGACCTCCGTTAGTGCTCCTGCAATTCTCTTAACTATAACCATTCTCAGCTGCGACAACGAGATAGCCCCCAGTGGCACGTGCCGGGAGCACCGCCGTCTGTTTTTGTTACACCTTCGCTTCTGATCTTTGCAATTTCGCTCCACCATTCACTATGTACTCATCCATCACTCCTCCGTCTTATAACTCCTTAAAACCCTTCTTTTTCAGCCAAAATCTGTCAAAATTTAACTTCATAGTTGGACCGGGGTCGGAGCTCGCAGAAGACACGTCTCTACACCATGAAGCGGTCACGTGACCCCGGAATGTCCTTTTGTAATAGAAAATGTTATCTAAGGAGTCAGAACCACCAACTTGCTCTTACACATTCTAGAACTAATAAAAGGAGAGCATACTTTACCCAGAGGATAATTCCACTGTGGAATACTCTCCCTAGTTCCTTACTTCAAAACTCCAACTATGATATATTCAAAATAAAACTAGACCACTACTTGTTGCAAGAATTGGGATGTTAAAGCCAGCATTGCTGGAGACATACAAATATGGGCCTCAGCCTTTTGTATGCCTACTTCTCTTAGTATGAAACTTAGTATTAAGAGAGAAGGAAGAGGGGGAAGAAAAGAATGAACAGAAAGAGAGGTTCAATTTTGTGACAGATTTTTCAGCACAAGCTAAACAAGTTGAATAGATCGTGAAGAAACATTGGCATGTTTTTACAGTAGAGACTGGTCTGAAAGAAATTTGTCAGAGACCAGTAAGGAGGTGCTACAAAAGGGCTCCTGCCCTTAAAGATCTTTTAGTAAATTGTTCTTTCCAGAATAGAAAGCAACAGACTTGGTTACAACAGCCTAAGGGCTGCTTTAAGTGTGGCATCTGTATGTACTGCAGTAGAGTAACACAGATTAGAACATTTTCAAGCTGCAACATCCAGAGGAATTTTCAGATTAGGCAATTTACAACATGCTCTACAATGGGTGTTATTTATTTAGCGACATGCAAGTATGGTGCTTTCTCCATGGGAAAGACTTCTAGATGTTTTAAGATTAGAGTGGGAGAGCATGTCAGGGCAATGAACAGGAATGATTTATTGTATGCCACTGCAATGCATCTGAACCAGGTCACAGACAGAGAAGAACATGTTTTCATGTTCATAGCGATTGATAAAGTGAGCAGAGTCCAAGAGGGGGAGATTTTGAGAACTTAATCATACTGAGAGAGAATGTTTGGATTTTGTCCCTGAGAGCCAACAAAAAACCAGGCTTGAACTCGGGTCTTGATCTATGTCCACATTTGAAAGCAAGAAAATAAAAACAATGAGTGTACTGTGTTTTTTGAAAATGGGAATAAATCAAATATAGAGCCCAGACTACAAGGTTTTTATTTGTATAAGATTTGTGAATATGGGATATTTATTAATAATAGCAGAAATATAGATAGTGTATTAAATAAAATCAGAAATGGTTTTCTTAATGAAAAATTTTAATGGAAAATGGATCCTTCATGAATATTGGAGTAAGTTCTATTGATTATGTTTGTCATGAAACTAATGCGGTTAAACAATGTTCTGAAAACAGTAGTTTTTTTAAATAATGAATCGTAGCAATATAGTTTTTCCAGATTCAGGTGTACAGCTCATATATACATTTTATCACATGAAATGCATCAGTTTCCATCAGATATTTACACAATCATCATGTTTTATGGAACATCAATCTTGGATATTTTATTTTCTAGTTATTGATTTACTGATGACTATGAACTAGACATCACTCTTTTGTGTCCATGTGTCTTCAAAGAGTAAATGCCAGAACCACTGCCAAATTCTGGATGCAGACACTCCCCTCCTACCTGTCGTCCTCCCTAACAGCCCTCCCTCCACCGGCTTACGCTCTCAGGAACATCGACTCTCGGCTCCTTCACATCCCGCACAGATCCACCTGGTCTGGCCAGGCTGCCTTCAGCTTCAGGATGCCTAAATTATGGAACTCCCTGGCAGCAGATATTAGACATGCCACAAGTACTCCACAACGGAATGCCCTTCTTAAAACTCACTTCTCTACCAACTGCTCCTGTATCCCTCCCCACTGAATCCCTCACAACCTAACTACCAGCTGTTAACACCAGTCTGGTTACTCCATTTTGAGTATTTTGAGATTTGGACAGCTCCAAATGTTTACTGAAATTGTACCTGCAAATTGTATATATGACTGTATCATCAATCGTCTTGTAACACACATATATTTATATATGTTTTCTTCTGTATTACTGTACTATTTGTAACCCCGGGCACATCTGGAATCTAGCGGTACTCTGCTCAGTATGCCTTCCTGGTAAAACTCTTAAATAAATAAATAAATGAGACTGCATGTCCCTACTGCCAGGCGTTTAAGTAGTGCAACGGTGATATTACGAACCAAGCACAGGACCCTGTTACACAGAAATGCTATTATTCTTTTTTTTTGTTTTTTTGTTTCCCCCCCTTTTTTTTTCTTTAGAAGAAAAGTAGACTCTAAACTCTAGAGGCAAAACCACTATTAAAGAAAGACTCAACAGAAGTCCTTTAACTATATAGGGAGACCCACCTGGCAATTCAGAATGCTAAACCTTAGGGTAGTCAAGGGAAAGGAAAAGGAATGGGTCAGTCCTTTCTTATTGCCTTGTCTGCCACAAAGACCTAAGGTTTCGATTATGGTTAGTTCAATTTCTTTATGCCCCCCCCCCCCCAGTTCTGGCATCACCCCCTAGAAACATCAAGATCCACCTGAACTCTAAGGTGTTGAGCCAGGGTTAGGGTTAACAGGCTTTGGTGTCTCTAAGCTCTCCCCTATTTCCCCTCTCTCCCACGTTTCCCACCGCTGCTTATGTTTCTCCTCTGTCAGCCTTAATTTAGCCGTCAGGCCTTCCATTTGCTTGAGCTCCTCTACTCTGCGAGCGCAGCCAGGCAGAGCAGCCTAAACAAGGACCGTTGTCCACCTCCCCCAATGCCTCCAAGATCCAGTCCCAGAATAAGGGAGTCAAAGGAGCAGGGAACAGCCACTCCACATAGCAGGCTGAGGGTCTGAGATATCCCCTGCCAAAACCTCTGTGTCTCGGAACACGTTCAGAAAATCTGAGCATGTGTAACCACCTGACCACATCCTCTCCAGCATAGATCTGAGTTCCCAGCCTGAAAGTACCCAGTGACTGAGGGTGTGTGGAAAACCTAGAGAGGCACTTCCAACAAAACTCTCTCCATGTCGGAGACACTGTAGTGCACCATCCTTTTGTCCAGGCCGCTTGCCAGAGGTGGTCAGAGATTTGGTGCCCTACTTCCTTCTTCCATCTATCTCTAAGGGTCCAGAAGTAGTCATTTCTTTCTCCCTGCAGTGCCCTATATCTCATAGATATTGTTTTCCTCTGACCAGCTAACTTTGCCAACCAATACATAAATTCCTCCATCCCTGTCAGGTCTCTAGCAATTTTACGAATTAAACTATTAGTGTTTAAATAGTGCCTCACTTGAAGGTATCTATAAAAGTTAAATTTATTAAGATGATATTTTTGTTGTACCTGCTCGAGAAGAACATCATTACATCCCCCGTAATAGATTACGAAACCTGATCAGGGCCTTATTGTTCCATGCTCTGAAACTCAGATCCACCTGTGCCGGAAGGAAATTCAAATCTCCCAAAATAGAAGTTAATGGGCCTATACCCTCAGGTGTTTGAGTGACTTTTCTGACCCTGCTGAGGACCCTGAGTGTGTGTCTGGTCCAAGGACTTTTACTTGTCTGCTAGACAGTCTTGGTAATCGGAGCATAGGGCAGGGAGGTCAGAGAGAGCTGGATGGAGTGAAATCTTTCTATGCCCTGCCAACCTTCTTCCCCCTCTAGCTTAAACCATGAGATGACTGGGGCTATCTGAGCTGCTAAGTAGTAAAGTTTAAAATTAGGGTAGGCAAGGCCTTCCCTCTCCCTGGGTTGGGAGAGAAGTTCCATTCAAATTCTTCGCTGACCATCCTGCCAAGCAAAACTAGATAAGTCCCCCAAGATCCAATTCCAATACCTCATCGGGATCCCAATTGGGAGTGCCTGGAACAGAAACATAAGCCGGGTTAAAACATTAATTTTTATTATCTCCACTCTACCCCCTCAAGGAGAGCGGGAGGAGCCTCCATCTTGTAATATCAACAGAGATCTCTCTCCAAAGCCTCCCATAGTTCAATTCGAACAGGTCGGATATGTGTGGGGTAATCCTAATCCCTAAATATCTCACAGCATTAGCCCTGGCCCACCTATAGGGGAAATCCTCAATCACCTTCCTGGGGACCGTCCCTCCAAATTGCAGGGCCTCTGATTTATCATAGTTAATTTTATATCCCAATACCCATCCATAATCCTCTAGTTCCTGTTTTAATGCAACGAGGGACGTTTCAGGTGAGGTGATGTAAAAAAGGGAATCATCGGCATTGAAAGATATTTTATGCTCTCTAGCCCCTACTTCAATACCCCTAATGTCATGTGCTGATGTAATTCTTACTGCCAATGGTTCTATACAGAGGGCAAATAATAATGGTGACAGGGGGCATCCCTGCCTTGTCCCCATCGTTAGGTGAAACCTCTCTGTCGTGAACCCGTTTACCCGGACCATGGCCTGTGGTGCAGCATAAAGGGCTCTCACACTCCCTCTGAACTTTGCACCAAATCCCATCTCCAACAGGGTACGGTGGAGAAAACCCCAGTTGACCCTGTCAAAGGCCTTCTCTGCGTCCATTAAAATGGTCAAGGTGCATACGCTGGCAGATTGTTGATGGGTAACCAGATTCAGTAGACGCCGGATGTTGTCATGCAGGCGTCTCTCATTAATGAACCCTGTTTGGTCTGGATGCACCAGATGCCCCACCACCTTTTATAGCCATTTGGCCAAAATCGAGGTGTAAACCTTCTGATCAGCATTTAACAAGGAGATAGGTCTGTATGACCCACATTCCCCCGGATCTTTACCCTCCTTATGTATTACTATGATCTGCGCATATTGCCAACTCGGTGGAATTATACCATTCTGCTGAACCTCTCTGCACACCTCCCCCAGCAGGGGGGCCAGCAATTCCCTGAATGTTTTGTAAAGCTCTGCTGGCATGCCGTCTGGGCCGGGGGCCTTATTTGCCCTCAATGCCTGTAGGCCTGCAAGGACCTCCTCATCCCCAAGTGGGGAATCCAGGAAATTCCTCTCCTCCTGTGTCAGCCTCTATAGCCTGGTTCCCCCAAAGAAACCATCCAGATGGATGCTAAAATCCTCTACTGGTTCCTGGGAGTATAAAAGTTCATAAAACTTTTTAAATTGGTTTGCTATACCTTCAGGACTGGAGACGCAGCTTCCCCCTGTGGTTTTTACCTTAAGGATGTTCTTTGAGGCGGCTTCTTTTTGGATCTGCCAGGCAAGTAGTTTGCCCACTCATCCCCCTGATTCGTAGAACCTCTGACGGGGGTATCTAAGTTGTCCCTCTATTTTTTCATCTAGTATTTTATTTAACTCTTGCCTAGTGATATCTAGTTCTTATTTGGTCTCTGGATTCAAGGCTATTTTGTGCTCTACTTCTAGGACCCATAATTTTGCTTCTAGCCCAGAAATTTCCTCTTGTTGTCTCTTCTTCAGATGAGAGGCATATTGTATGATTTTTCCCATCAAGCAGGCCTTCAAACCATCCCACCATATGGCTGCTGTCATGTCATGCCTTGGGTTATGGTGAGAATATTCCTCAACCACCTCCTGCACTTTCTCCTTAAATTCAGTTTTATTCAACAAGGAGACGTTTAGTCTCCAAGTAGAATTCTTCACTTCCAGGGTCATGCAGAGCCTTAACCAGACCATACCATGATCCGAAAGCATCCGAGCCTGGATATTGGGCTCCTCCACTTTGTGTGCCCATTCTTTAGGGATAAGTACCAAGTCAATCCTGGAATAGGCACCGTAAGGGGGAGACCAACAGGAATAATCCCTTACCCTCGGATGCAAGTACCGCCAAATATCCAGGAGACCCAAGTCCCTCATGAGTCTAGCCAGAGTTTTTGCTGCCCTAGAAGGTGGCCACCGGCTACAGCCAGATCGATCCAATGTGGGGTTCAGCACTAGATTAAAATCCCCACCTATTATCAGTAGCTTTCCCGGGGGAGGCACCACCCTGACCAACAATTTCTTTAAAAAAGCCTGGTTCTCCTCGTCAGAGTTAGGGGCATACACATTTAAGATTGTGCAGGGTTAATCCCTATATCTGCCCCTTACTATAAGGAATCTACCATCATCATCAGCTTGAAAGCCCTCCATATGAAAGGGACAGTCTTTATGCATTAAAATAGCTACCCCTCTCCTATGAGGGTGTGCCAGATAGGAGGCCAAGAAAACCTGACCTACCCATGCCCTCTTCAACATGGCACTCTCCTTTGGGTCTAAGGGAGTCTCTTGTAAGAGGGCCAGCTCTACCCCTTTCTGCTTGAGCTCATTTAGAACTCGCTTCCCCTTAATTGGACTACCCATTCCCCAGACATTATAAGTCACAATTACTCCTTCTATCATTTTTCCCATACCTCCAGCTCCCTCCCCTGCATTCATGTCATTGAGTATTCCAATTTTGCCTTAAGCAACAGTAACTTGAACCAAAATTAACCACATACAACTTATGTACAAAGCTTCCAACTTGTTCTTTGCACCCTGCCTGCTTTGTTGATGTCATTAAGCCAACTGGGTGTGGCCCTACCAATGTTGGCCATGCACACATTCTGTGCTTTGAGGGTACCTAACATACTATTTGCCAGCAGATTAGGCCTTACGGTCTATCGAGTCTGCTCAAACCTCAGATCCCTAGTTGGGTGCCGAGGCCCCTCCCCCTTGTGTTCCAGAAACCCCTATCATCCATTCCCACCCCCCCTGGGCCAGGCCATCATCTGATACATCCACTTTCTGTGTCTGTCCCACCCTCTCTTGAAGCCCTCCACTGTGGATCTCTGAACCAGCTCGCCAGGCAGTGCATTCCAAGGGTCCACCACCCTCTCAGTGAAAAACCTCCTCCTCTTTTCCCCCTCACCCTTCCACCTTCCAACTTCAAACCATGCCCTCTGGTGATACCTCCCTGCTTTAGTCTAAGATCCCTCCATGTTTACCCTATTTATTCCTTGAGGTTCTTGAAGACCTCAATCATGTCCCCTGTCTCTCCTCTCCTCCAATGAAAACAGGCAGAGCTCCTCAAGTCTGTCCTCATCGTCAAACCTAGCCATCTTATCATCTTAGTTGCCCTCCTCTGTACTCTCTCCAGGAGCTGTATGTCCCTCTTCAAGTGTGGTCTCCAGTACTGTACACAGTACTCAAGGTGTGGTCTAACCAGTCCATTGTACAGCGGCAGAATCACTTCCTTGCTTCTAGAGGTGATCCCCCTTATGATGCATCCCAACATCCTGTTTGCCTTGCTAGCTGCTCTCCTGCACTGCTCAGAGTTATTCATACATGCATCCACCATGACCCCTAGGTCTTTTTCCCCATGTTGAGGCCTCCAGCGCCTCCCCTCCCAGGGTGTATCTGTGTTTAGGGTTTCCCCGCCCAAGATGCAACACCTTGCACTTGGTGATATTGAAATTTAATTTCTATGTGTGAGCCCAGCTTTCCAGGGTGTCCAGGTCCCCTTGCAGGGCCAACCTCCCCTCTTCTCCCTCAACTACTGCTCCCATCTTGGAGTCATCAGCGAAGAGACTCATTTCACACCCTATACCCTCCCTGATGTCCGATATGTATGCATTAAACAGGATCGGACCCAGGACCGAGCCCTGCGGTACCCCACTACCAACCTCTCTAGGGTTCGAGAGCTCCCCACAGACCACTGCTCTCTGGTTGTGTCCAGCTAGTCAGTTTTCAATCCATCTGACCATCAAAGGGCCTACTCCTAACCCCATCAGTTTCTCCACCAGACCATTGTGGGGGACAGAGTCAAACGCCTTGCTGAAGTCCAAGAATAATACATCCACAGGCTTTCCCCTGTCCTTTTCTGATGTTACCCATTTGTAGAACTCCACAAGATTGGTTTGACATGATCTACCTGGCACAAACCCATGTTGCCGACTATCCAGACCTCCCACCTCCTCCAAGTACACCCAATTGTTCCTTTAGTATACCCTCCATTAATTTTCCCACCACCGAGGTCAAACTGATGGGTCTATAGTTACCTGGTACTTCCCTCGACCCCCTTTATGGATTGGCACCACATGTGCCTCTCACCAATCCTAGGTACCCTCCCTGTCTCAAGTGACCTGTTGAAGAGCTCTGCCAGGGGTGCAGCCAGTATGTCCGCCAATTCCCATAGTACTCTCGGATGAATGCCATCTGGCCCAGGAGATTTGTCTTTCTTTAGGGCCTTGAGGGCTAACCACACCCTTTTGACAGAGATAGCATCATCCGTCCCCTCCACCTTACTGGCCTTTTTATCCTTATCCTGATGTGACACCCCTGGGGTACCTCTCCCTCCCTCTTGCTCCATTTCTGTTGCTCCCCTGATCCCACTCACTGCCGCTTCTATCCCCATCGTGCCTTGCTTTGTAGATATCCATCCCCCTCCCTAGTGAACACAGAGGCAAAGTACTCGTTAAATACCTCTGCCTGGTCCCTCGCCTCTTCCACCCACCCTCCTTCTGATCTCAATCTGCTGGGATGGCCCTTAGTTTTTCTCCGCTCCCCAATGTACCGGAAGAACCCCTTTTCCCCTCCATGTATCCCCAGTGCCAGTCGTTGCTCTTTACTGGACTTTGCTCCCCTCACCATCCGGGTGACTTTTCTAGATGCAAGATGATACATTTCCTTATCCCTATCCCCTCTTGTTGTTTTATATTTTTTGTAGGCCGCCTTCTTTTCTCTGACCGTTTCCTGTACCTCACTGGACCACCAGCATGGTTTATGTGACCTTGCTCCCTTTCGTTTCAACTTAGCGCAGATCCTGACTGCCTCATGAAGTCCCCGTTTTATGACCTCCCATCTCCTTTCCACACTTGTCATTGATGTAATCCCCTTCAAGTGATCCTTGAGAATATTTCCCATGCCCACAAAGTCTGCCCCCCTGAAGTCCACTACCAGTGTCCTAGATCTCACCCCTCCCCATGCTTATTTGAAACCAGACAGTATTGTGGTCGCTCCCAGTCAGGGGGTCCTCTACAACCAGGTTCCTTACCAGATCCCCATCTGCCAGAACCACGTCCAGGACATGCTCCTCCCTTGTGGGCTCCATCACATGCTGTGTTAAGAACACATCCTGGAAGCTGTCCAGCAGCCTCTGCTCCTTGGCCACCTTAGAGGACATGGTTCCCCAGTTTGTACCTGGCATATTAAGGTCCCCCATCAACACCACTCCTTCCCCTTTTGGCATATTACTCCCTGCCAGATCCAGTAGTTGCCTGCCTCCCTCCTAGTGATACCTCTCCCCCAAACTCCTCTTAATCCATATGTTCCGATCACTAAAGGAGTCGATATCATCATTTCTGTGCCCCCGCGAACAATAGGTATTAGGGAAGACTAGAAACATCTCTCTAATGCCTTCCAAGAAAAAGCAAGAAATGAGAATATGAAAGTATGAAGAGGAGCAATACATAACTGAGGCCCTTTTCCCTCTTCCCCCCCCACCAGTGGGTAGGCTGCATGTAGCTGCTATGAAAGCCCTTGCTTTGCCCCAGGGGTCCAGGTAGATCTGGCGCTGCATCCCTTTGTCCAAGGGAGCTAAGGGCCACACCTATAAGCCAAGTCATAAAATATTTCCCTCCCCTGAGACCTACCATAGCAGCATTTCTAAGGGCTCAGAGATATCCTTCCCATGTGGATCAGGCCGCCATCTGGCCGAGCTCAAGATCAAGCCCAACTCCTCCTATTACCCAGGTCAGACATCTGCCCCAATTTTAAGGGCCCAGACCCAGTCCTCCAGTAACCTTTGGCCCAGATGTACTGCTCTCCCTTCACCTCGCTTCAAAATTTTTTTTTGTTTGTTTTCTCATTCCCCCTCCCCTTTCTCTCTACCTATATCCCCTTTTTAAACCAGCAGATTCTTCCCTAATGTTGTGATTGTCTGACGCCCCCCCAAGCATATAATCCCCAGTATTTATCAAGTCAGTAATCATGCCCTTCCCTATTCGAGAAGGGAGTGATAAAGCCAACCAGTAAAGGATATAACACTGTCCACTCAAGTCCCTGCAGCATCACCGTTTTCCCCCCCGACAGTCCCATAGGTGTGTCCACTTCAGTATTCTGGTTCGATTCCTTACTCTTCAGTCGCTGTGGGTCGCCTCTGATTCCTTGTCTACAAATTCCTCCTCCTTCATGGCTCTCTCTCCCTCCATCTGGCCTCAGGCGAGACAGAATCAGGTCTGCTAAGAAAATCGCCAAGGACCCCCAACTCTACCAAGGTAGGGAGAGCTTCTGCAAGTGATCTAAAAAACGCTGGACCCTTAGGCAGAAAGACTTTCAACTGGGCTGGAGCAATTAGATGCATTTTAATATTCTTTGCTGCTAACCATTTCTTGATTTCAAGCAATGCTCTCCTTTTTGTTGTGTGTAAGGGGTAAAGTCATGGTCGAAAAATAGGTGAGTATCTCCAAACAGTACTGTCTTTTTAGCCCAGGCCACCTACACCGAGGTCTTAGTGCGGTAATCCAGGAATTTTAAGACAATGGATCGGGGAGTAGCCTTCGGGCCCACTGTTTTTTTCGCTAGTGCTCTGTGGGTGTGAACTATATTAAGGGGCTGATCCTTAGGTAGGTCAAGTAGCTCCAGCAAAAAGCTCTCTAGGAAGGCCTCCATCCGCTCCCCTTGTTCAGTATCCTCGGGTACTCCGTAAATTCGAATATTGTCCCTGCAAGATCTTAATTCCAGATCGTCTAACTTCTCCATCCATTCTCTGTCTCTCTTTAATAGGTATCGGAGTGCTTCTTCATGCTCTTGGACCTCATTATTAGTATCTGACAGGCCCACCTCGAGCTCCCTTGTTCGCTGGGCCACCGTTGCTATTTCTGTTTTGGTCTCTAATACAGTTTTCTCCATCTTCTGCATTGTCCCGTTGATTTTTTGGAGCTCCTGGCATAGCCTCCTAGACGTGATGGTAAATTCCTCCTCTGTTTCATCCTCCGAGTAAGTAACTGGTGAGGTGGGTGGATCTGGGGCCTTAATCTTTCCCATCTACCTAATGCGTCATGAATCTGGGGCCGGAGACGGTTTTAAATACTCATATAAATTTTCCTTCACATGACCTTTCGGCAGCATTTTTAGGAACTGCTTGATTTATTCTTATGATCTGTTATTCAGGGGAGCCCCAGTGGGCACCAGAAGTTGGTGGGTTTAGTGGTTTAATTACCCGGGGGTCGGAGCTCCATAGATTAGGTGCGCATCAGGAGGAAGGCGGAACCGGAAGCAGCAATTAGGTTTTTTAGATTTATTTAAGATGTTGTTTTTCCCTTTTTTTTTTTCTTTCTTTCAGTTTCTTAGTTTATATTATTGTTCTTCATGGTTGAATTTAAATTGGTTTTATAGTGGTTAATTGGAGTGTTAGAATTAAATAGTGCTGGTTCAGGAATGAAATTGAAGGGTGACAAACATGTTTTTTTAACACAAAAATGAACAAGATGATTGATAAGTATTGTAGTCTAATTGTGGCACATGGTGTTTTTAGAATGTATTTAAAGAGTTGATATGGTGTGGTCCCCTGCCTTTGATAAAGGACACATTTGTCTGAAATGTGTCAGACAGGACCTTTGGTGCTTTCATATCAACAAAATTATGTAAAATATTTTTTTATATGGTGGTGTCCCTCTCTTGAGGTTTATCTGTGCTCGAAACCTTTGGCTTGCATTTATGGTAGTTTCTTGAAGCACAATATTTCCCAGTGCGCACTCTTTTGGAACAAAAACCTCCAGATATTTAGCAGCATAATCCACTATAACCAACATGAACTGGTTTCCTTTTTAACTTTTTATGACAGGTCCCAAAACATCAATCCCAATCCTTTCAAAGGGAACAGTCACCAAAGGGAGGGGCATTGGGGCACCATATCCTTTTTACCAATTTGGGCAACCTACTGACATTCTGGACAATGCTGACAATATTGAGCTACCTGTTCATGCACTCCTGACCAGTAAAATCTTAACAGTATCCACTTAAGGGTGCATTCTCTCCCAGCATGGCCAACCCATGGGAGATCATGTCCCAAAAACAAAATGGATTCCCTATACTTCTTGGGCACCAATAATAGTTCCATGTTTTCCCCTGTACTAGGGTTGCTACAGACTCTATATAGAATACCCTTTTTTAATATTATTTGTGGGGCACCTTTATCCACTGCTTGTCCAAGCTTTGAATACAGTTTCTGTAAAACGACATCACTTTATTGTTCCACAGCAATATCTACATTGGTAAAAACTGTTGACATTTGTACATCAGGCAGTCCATATGTAACCTTTGTCCATTACCTTTGCTGTTTCTTCTTCTGGCAGTTGGTCAGCCTATCCATACCGGGGGTTCTAGGATCTCATTATCAAAGGGAAAAGTATACCCTCATAACTGTTCCTTCTTTTTCCGAGCTCTGGTGCTTACCACAGTTATCAACGCTTGTCCAGCTATTAAAGAAGAAAAGTCTGGGAAATCATGTCCCAACACCATCGAAACAGGTAGGTTAGGGACCATCCCCACTGTAACTAGTTGCTCTTGGCTATTAATATCCACTTTTATGGGAGACGTGGGGTATTGGTGGGTGTCTCCATGCACATAGACAATACTCATCTTGGCTCCCCCTGTGGGTTCATCTGCTACATCCAATACAAACTCTGGCCAGATCAAAGTTATTCTTGCTACCAGTGTCTACTAGCCCAAATATTTTCTTCTGAGTAATCACCATATCCTGTAGAAAATATCCTTCTGATAATAGGGACAGATAGGAAACATCAGCTTTTGGCTGATTACAAAATCTGGCAATATGTCCTTTGCCCTGATAATTCCTATAAATGATGTCAGGATTATATGGTCGAGTTGTTGGTCTTTATCTCTGGTCATTCCTCCTTTGGTATTCCATAGGGGCCCTTGGGACAACAGGTGCTTTTACAGTCTGGGGGGCAGGTGCTGTGGGGTCTGTTCTATACCCCTTTTATTGTGGGTTGCCTGGCTGCTAAAAAGTCATCAGCTAAGGTTATAGCCAACTCAGCTGTTTCAGGGTTGTGTTCCCTTACCCACATTTGCACTTCATGGGGTAAGACTTGTAGATATTGTTCTACCACCATAATGTCCACAATGTCCATCATAGTTTTCCCCTCAGGCTGCAACCATTTTAAGCATGACTCTGTAAGTCTGGTAAATGTCTCCCTCAGTATATCATTGGGGTAATGCTTTAGTGACTGGAACCTCTGCCAATATGTTTCAGAGTTAATGTCACATCACTTAAGTATGTCCTTTTTAACCCTCTCATAATCTTCAGCAAACCGACTATCGATATTGCTGTAGGCTAGTTGTGCCTTCCCAGTAAGGTAGGGAGCTAACCTTACCACCCACTGCCTTTGATCCCACCCACAAGCTCTTGCTACCCTTTCAAATGTCATAAGGTATGCTTCTATAACATCTGTGGGTGCCATTTTCATTAATTTAATGTCTTTAGGGTTGTTACCAGCATTTCCTAGCCCCTGTGGTCCATGTCCAATCACCTGTAAGGCCATTAGAATGTCTGCCCATCTCTGATCCTGTCGTCTTCTTTTGGCCCCTCTCTCTCTCTCTCTCTCTCTCTGGTATCTCGCTGTCACTGCCTCTCCATCTCCACCTGCTTGATTGCCAACCATCTCAGTATTCCACTGATATCCTCTGGTGGTGGATCTTCAGGTGGTGGTGCCTCATAAATTGGGTC
Organism: Neoceratodus forsteri; assembly: GCA_016271365.2. Classification (NCBI taxonomy): domain Eukaryota; kingdom Metazoa; phylum Chordata; order Ceratodontiformes; family Ceratodontidae; genus Neoceratodus; species Neoceratodus forsteri. The sequence goes on from CM057453.1 coordinate 811,316,831, forward strand.
CTCTTCTGTGTCTTCTTCAGTCCCTCCATCTTTAGGGGTCTTCCTCTTTATTCCTCCATACTCCAATCCTGTCAAAAGTTTCTTTCCCATCCTCAGCGTCTGGATGCGGGTATGCACTCCCGGTAGTCAATTTTCTCCTTTCAGATCCTGGACATCCACGGACTCCAACTTGTGTGCCATCCTGCCTTTTGCATCCTAGGTCTGGACACCAGGACTGGTGTCTAGTACTGGTCTCCCCCTCGTTTCTCTGGACAACCAGTACCAGATCCCACTTCTAGCACCAACTGTCACAGCATGTGGGAAATAATCTCAGACGAGGCAAGTTGTCAGGATTTAAAACACACTTCCTGCCATTTATTTACAAATCCAAATAAAGTAAACAAAAATAATGAAGAAAATAATGCAAAATAAATGAACACTTTACTTCAGTGGTTTCTTGCAAAACACAATTATACAGTCTGAGATTGTAGAAATGCTACAATCTGGTACCTTTTATATCTCTCAACTCTCAGTCTACCTGCACTGTAGACCTTCCTCTACCACCTCCAAGGCTGATCTGCCTGAAGATCTGTGCAGGGAGCTTATATACACTCTAGGGGTGGTCACCTGACTAAAGCCCTTAACCTAAGATACAGAATATAGCTCTTGGTTAGTCTATCTTTTGTGACCCACCAGAGGTGCTCAGGGGTTATAGCTACCAATGTAGTAATTAATAACCCGTAATCAGGCAATATTGGGTTATTACTCTCATTTATGTTATAATTACATGGCTAATTACTTGGAAACACCCATGGTGTTTCCCTAGTTACACCATGAGTGACAGTGTGTACACTATAAAACAGGGACTGTAGAGGAAACTGTTCTCTAAAGGAAACATGTTTTAGAATCCAGCAGCCAGGTAAGGAGAAAGTCCTCTACTTTTGTTTCTGTTGCTATTTATTTTCTCAGAGCCCCTATGTCAGCACATAAGTGCTCTGGCACTACTCAGTTACTGTTTTCTAGGGAGCACCATTCATCTGGGCATGTATAATCATGCAGTCCTTTGTTTAATTTTAAAATGTAGCCTTGTATTGTTTTGGTTATTTAAACACAATATGCTTATTGTAAACTGTAAGCTTATATTCATTCCTGGGGGATAATATCCATGAGGGAGCTCTTTTTTGTTATCCTAATGGTAGAAAGTCCTCAGGAAATAAGAGAAATTAGGAGCGGCAGCTAAAATTGCAGAATGGAAGGACAACCGCTGATTTGTTAGTGCTGGGCAAGATGTAAGGGTCTTTATTTCTCCGAAACAACTCTTGTCCCCTTAATTGCAACCAGTATTTCTAAATAAAACAAAGCCTTTTCCTTCTAATGCCCAGTTTGTCTGCTGTATGAACTGGGTAGGGGAAAAAAATGCAAAACAACTTTCACTTTCCCGGCGGGCGGCTGATATCATAAATGCCACCCTGCCTCCTCTTGGTGAGCTGAGCACTTGCTCGTGATCTGAGGGACAAAACATTCTTTATTTAGGCATAAACAAAAAGTACCTTTTTGGGTTTCTGCTTGGTTCACTTCAGCAGCATGAATTGAGCGCTTTTACAACTATTTCTTTTCTCTGTGTGTCTTGGGGTGACTGCTAGCTTAGAAATCGCCGTGCCCAAGACCATACAATGTTTACACACAGGGACAGGGTTTTAACAGCATCTATACCTGAATTAGCTACTATAAGCAAACTGGAGTGCAAACAATTCAAGTAATACTGTTTTATAAAAATGGGTGACATTTCATATTTTCTTGTAAATATTTTAAACAAGACTGTTTTCAAAGTGGGGGGTTTCTAATGCACCCCTGTACCACATCTTATAAATAAACCTATACACTAACATACTAAAATGCCAGCAGAATAGGCCTGTCTTTCGTGTCTGCTCGTTTGGTCAGCCCCCACCCTGGGAGCTGACCTTGCTTCCCCCCTCACCCTCTTTGGTTTCTCCCTTCCCAGTCCCGGATATTCTCGCTGCACAGGACTTTGCTTCCAGAATCCTTCCCCTGTACCTGTCCCACCCCCCTCTTGAACTCCTCCTCCATCTCTGCCTTCACCAGCCCCCTGGGCAGCGCATTCCATGGCTCCACCACCCTCTCAGTGAATTAGCACCTCCTCCTTTCTCCCCTGAATCTCCCCCTCCAGCTTCCAACCAAGCCCTCTAGTTGCCACCCCCCTCCATCCTTCGGAGCACCCTGACTGCTCCTCCCCTATTTACCCCCTTCATGTACCTGAAGACCTCTATCATGTCCCCCCGGTCCCTTCTCTCTCCCAATGTGTACATATTTAGCTCTTCAAGCCTCTCCCCATTGGTCCTGTCCCCAAGCCCCAGATCATTTTGGTTGCCCTCCTCTGGACCCTCTCCAGGAGTTCAATATCCCTCTTTAAGTGTGGCCTCCATAACTGCACGCAGTACTCGAGGTGTGGCCTCACCAAGCAGTTAGACAGAGGGAGTATCACTTCCCTCCTTCTGGAGGTGATCCCCCTAAAGATGCATTCCAGCATCCTGTTGGCTTTGGCCACTGCCCTCCTATAAGTCTCAGAGTTGTTCATCTTGACATCCACCACCACCCCCCAGGTCCCTCTCAGCCATTGAGACTTATAGCATTTCCCCCCCTCTCAGGGTGTACACTTGGCCCAGGTTTCTGGCTCCCAGGTGCAGTACCTTGCATTTCCCTGCATTGAACCTCAGCTTCCACTTTCTAGACCACCTTTCCAGAGCCTCCAGGTCTCCCTGTAGGGCCACCTTCCCCTCATCCCCATCCACCACCACCGCCCCCAGTTTTGAGTCATCCGCAAAGAGACTCATCTCACTCCTGATACCCTTGCTTATGTCAGAGACGTAGGCATTGAACAGGAGGGACTCAAGGACCAATCCCTGAGGGACCCCACTAATGACCCTCCTTGGGGATGAGACTATCCTGCCAACCACGGCCCTCTGGGTCTGGTCCTGGAGCCAATTTCCTATCCATTTGATTATCTGGTTCCCCACCCCCATTTCTCCCAAGCTTATCCAACAGGCCCCCTTGAGAAACAGAGTCAAACGCCTTGCTGAAGTCAAGAAAGAGGATGTCCACCAGTCTACCCAGGTCCAAGGCACTTGTCACCCAGTCATAGAACTCCACAAGGTTTGTCTGACATGATTTCCCTGGGATGAATCCATTCTTCCTATCATCCAGGCACCCTGACTTCCAGGTCCACTCTAGTCTCTCCTTGACAATGCCCTCCATCACCTTGCCCACCACCGATGTCAGGCTGACGGGTCTGTAGTTCCCTGCCACCTCCCTTGATCCCCCTTGTGGATATGCACTATATGCGACACCTTCCAGTCCTGGGGCACCCACCCTGTCCTCAGAGAGATGCTGAAAAGCTCCGCCAGGGGTTTTGCCAGGACATCCGCCAGTTCCTTCAATACTCTGGGATGTAATTTATCTGGCCCCGGTGCTTTCTCTGTCTTAAGGGACCTAAGGGCTTCCCTCACTCTCTCTGCCATGATTTCCACCTCTGCTACCTTGTCCCCCTGCTTTGCCTTCCCCCCTCCTGCCAGTGATGGCCCCCCCCATAGACCCTCCGATCGGTAAGGGGCCCCCGTCCTCAGTTTCAGTGTCCTCCCATGTAGATGCAGCCCCCCCATTTTACTTCATGAAAACTGAGGGAAGTACTTATTTAGTAACTTAGCCTGCTCCCGGGTCTTGTGCCCATCCCTCCCATTTTAATCCTGCTAATCTGCCCCTTCACCCTTTGCTTTTCCCCAATGTATCTAAAGAACTCCTTGTTCCCTCTCCTAATTTCCCTGGCCAGGTTCTGCTCCTTCCTTGAATTAGCCACCCTCACCACCCTAGTGGCCCTTCTGGTCATCAGCTCGTACTCCCCTATATGTCAAAGGATCCTTTTTATTCTTTTACCCGGATATTTGTACATTCTTTCCCCTAGTCCCATTTAGATTTAAGGGACTTTACTTTATGCATTTCTATGCCCAAAGGTACAAAACCTTTTAAACCTAGCCTACCATTACTAGGCACACCTTCGCAAAGGTGCCAACTTTTTATTTTACTACTACAGAGCTAACAGGCCAAAAATTTAAGAGGAATAAGTAAAGTATCAGGTATAGGTGGAGTTTATAGGAGATAGTAAAGTACTAGCCTAGGTGGCCTACCTAGAATAGTAGAAAAGAAGAGATCAGAATTCAGGGATACCTTTGCAACAGAAGTTTTTAACATAGAGTAGTGAAGTGAAAGTGGATAGGAAAGTGTCCAGTAGCCTAAATCCAGGGAAGTGCAGCCAATATCTATCACAAAGAATCACCTCATCCAGAGAGCCCAGAAGGGCATGGGAGAAGTGTGCCATCACGACGGCCGAGCTTGCCTGATGGAGGCCGAGTGAGGAGGCATCATAGACCTTTTTTGCCGAGTGGTCCAATTTCTTGGACTCCTTATCCAGTGGTCTACTGACGTCTCCTGTATTGCCAGAGCACCTGAACACAGAGTCAGCCACCAACCCCTCAGCCAAGAGATGCTCACTGAACCCTGAAAGGGTACCGGTGGGCACCACATATTTGTGGGCCATCCGGGCACAAGGCAAGAGACAGGGCACTGCCAGAGCTCCAGGGCAGGGCCAACGACAGCCTCAGCCACTTGGAAAGCCTCTGTCAGAGTCCCCTTTATCCAGAATTTCTGTAGGGGGTAGTGAGTTCATTTTTGAACAGGCTTCAACTTGATCCCCATGGACTCAGAGATGAGGCGGAGAATGACAATAAATGAAGTGGGGCCTTTATCTGTCAACAGATCCCCCTTCGACTCTGTATCCAGTGGACAGAAGTGCAGAGTGGAATCCTTGGACTCCGAGAAGTCCAAAAAAGTGGGCGACCACTAAGTCACTCTCGACCTGCCACGGGTGGTCAGGTGTGAGAGTGATCGACAGCCGATGGGGGAGCCCCTCAGCCAACTGAGACTTCTTGGACAGAGCCCTAGTCGATGGCTGCTTGGATGGTGGCTCCACCGCAATCGGTGGGAAACCAGCTTCGGCCAAGCTGAAACTATCTGGACCGGCTCCGCTGGGGGAAGAATGGTGTCGACCGGCCCTGGCGGGAGTGTCAGCTTTTTGGGCATCAGTCAGTGATGGCCGGGGTGGTAGCCAGTGTCAGCTTTGGCCCAGTCAGCACTAACTGTTGCCACATAAGGTCTTCATAGCATTGACGCAACTTGCACTGAAGTCTCTCCTCACCCAAGGAGGATGAAGACAAATAGCGGTGGCGCTGCTTCGCATGGTGCCGAGAGTGAGACCGCCAATGTCAGCGGGATTTGCTCAACCCAGAGGAAGTAGAGGACTGAGACCTCAGCCATCAGTGGTGCCTACGGGGGCCCAGGAAGGAGCTGGTGAAATCCACGACTCCTCCTGGTCTAGGTGGGTGACCGGGGGGTCCGATTCAGCTGGCTGAGCCGCCCCTTCAGTGGTCACCAGCAGGACCGGGGTCCTGAAAAGAGAGTTGTTGGCCTCTTCAGATGACAACCAGTTGACAGGGTTGAGAAAAATCTTGGCCGCATCATCGGCCGGCAACTCTGCCAACTGGCGCAACGGGGTTTCTATGAAGCCAGCGCCCATGGCCGCGGTTTCAACTGTAGTCAAAATTTAAGATTCCTGAGAGCAGGAATGCTCCTGATCCCAGGATCATCAATGAGGAATCTTCTCTTCATCCTTCTTGGACTCCTTCTTGCGTGAGCGGGAACTGCGTGATTCGGAAGGGCCCTGCCCTTTGGTCAGGAGGGACTGGCACAGCTCCTTGGAGGAGGCCGAATAAGTGGAGCCCAACTGGAGCAGAACGAAGGCCAAGGCAGAAGAGGATTGAGTGGCAGCCTTGGCTGCCTCCTTGTCGAAGGCCTTGAGTTGCTCCAATTGCTCGGCAGACCCCACAGCTGCAGAGACCACCCAACAGGCATCCTTTGATTTGACCGGTGGATAACGTTACTCCGGATGGCCCAACTTCAGGTGGGCAGCATGGTCCTCCAGGACCATCGGGCAAAATGACTGACAAAAGTCACAGACCTGTGGATCATGATCGTGGCCCAGACAGTAGATGCACAAGGTGTAGGGGTCAGTATGTGACAGCTTCTGCCCGCATGGGCACTGGCGAAATCTGGGTGAGGATTTATCCTCCATCACGGTCGTGATTGAAGATCAAGCTGAAGAGGAAACTCGAATGAATTTTAGTTTAAGTTTTGGAAGTAAATCTGAAGATGTAAGCACCAGGGCCTACTCAATGCGGTAGCGATAAGGGGGGAACCTGCTTTTTCTAGCAGAAAAGAAGATCTGGCGTCATGGGGCGGAGCCCAGGGAGTTACCACCTGGGTGGGTTGGAGCAGCCAGCTTGAAGACATTTCCAGTAAGTCTTAACGGGAAAGGCAACTGCCAGAAAGTGTGGCTAGAACATCATATCCACGTCTCTAGAAATATACTCTACTCTGGGATTTCTTGTGACCTATGTGCATTACCATACATTTTTTTGCATTGAATCCCAGTTGCCAGATTTCAGATCACAATTCCAATCTCTCCATGTCCTCTCTCAGGCCTCTGTTATCTTTCTCAGCATCCACCCTTTCACAGAGCTTGTTATCATCTGCAAAGAAACATATTTTGCCTTTGTTTCTGTCCCCAATGTCGTTAATGAACACATCGAACAGAACCAGACTAAGCACTGACCCCCTGCAGAACATCGGTGGTATCTCCCCTCATCCCCGAGTGTGAGTCATCCCCCTTAGCCAGTTTGCCACCCACCTGGTCAGTTTCTCACCTGCTCCCATGTTTGTGAGCTTTTTGATCAGTGTCTTATGGGGGACTGAGTCAAAGGCCTTAGTGCAATCCAGATACAGTATATCTACTGCCTGGCCCCTGTCTACAGCCCTAGTAACTCAACTGAAGAAGCTGATTTGTTTGGCAAGACCCTCCTGTTATAAAGCAATGCTGCCTGTCATCCTGTAGCCATTTGCCTCAATGAACTCTGCTAACCTTTGCTTTAGAATTGCTTCAATGAGCTTGCCAACAATTGATGTCAAGCTGACTGGTCTGTAATTCCCTTGCTCGTTCCTTGGCCTGTTGTTGTGTAAAGGCACCACATCAGGGGCCTGCTATTAAAAAGTTTGCCTGGTGGGCAAAGTGATTGCACATCATCTGCCTGGAGTTTGCACCCGAGTGCAATATGCAAAGGGTGCAGTGGCACACGCTAAAAGGGTTAGCGCTAGCACAAAAAATATTGTATGGAGTTGGAAGGGGGGGGGCACATGAATTTGGATACAGTGCAGTATTCAGTGTGATAGCACTGCATAAAGGGACTAGTTCAGGGCACCTCGTGCTGTGCAATTACTGCTGAGAAGAAGCCCGGCAACCCTAGCGTCCGGCAGAGCCATTGCAGCCAACAACCACGTTGGTGGTTGGCGGAGCACACCTGCTCCCTCATGCCTAGTGTACTCCCCCACCTTCCGATCCCTGGCCCTGTTCAAAATAAAGTATTCCCTGGTGTCCAGTGGTCCCCCCCTCATCCTCCTATCACTGTCCCTGTTAAAATCAAATATTCCTCAGCAGGCAGTGGTCCCCCTGTAGTCTGATCCCCATCCCTGTTAAAACCAAAGTATTCCCTGGTGTCAGTGGTCCCCCATTCTCTGATCCCTGTCCCCATGAAAATCAAAGTATTTCCTGGTGTCCAGTGGTCCCTCTGTCCTCTGATCCCCGTCCCTGTTAAAACCAAATTATTCTCTGGTGTCCAGTTGCCCCCCCATCCTCCACTCCCCATCTGCGCTATAATTAAAGTGTTCCCTGGTGTCCAGTAGTCCCCCACTCTCTGATCCCCATCCCCATTCAAAATAAAGTATTTTCTGGTGTCTAGTTGCCCCCCAACCTCCAATCCCAATCTGCACTAAAATTAAAGTATTCCCTGGTGTCCAGTGGTCCCCTCACCCTCCAATCCCCAGCCCCATTAAGAAGAAAGCAGTCCCTGGTGTCTGGTGGTACCCACACCCTACGATCCCCAGCCCAGGTAGAAAGAAAAGCTTCCCTGGTATCCAGTAGTATCCTCCCACCCTCTGATCACTCACTGCAGTTTCATACAAGAAGTCCCTGGCATCTAATCACCTTCCCTGCACTGCCCACACTGGGAACACCATCCTGCCACCCTACCTTACTCTACTCACTGGTGCCACAGGCAGCCCATGTGGCAACCAGCACAGCCCTCCACCCACCACCTCAGCTGGCCGCTGCATGCAGTGACAGGTAGTGTGCATCCTGTATACTATAAAGGGAGTGTGCATACTGTATGCACGCTCCTTTTACAGTGCACAGGACATATGCTCCCTGTCACTGCATATGGCGGCAGGCTGAAGCGGTGAGCAGATGGTAGTGCTGGTCACCGTATGGGCGCCCCACAGTGCTGGCAAGTATGGTAAGGGGGTAGCAGGGTGGTGTACCTGGTGCAGGCAGTTCAGGGGGCCACTAGACACCAGGGACGTCTTGTATGAAACTGTAGCCAGTGACCAGAGGATGGGGAGGGGGAGTGCCATTGGACACCAGGGAAGGGTTTCTTTCTGCCAGGACCGGGTACTAGAGGGCAGTGGGTACCACCAGACACCAGGGACTTCTTTCTTCCTAATGGGGCTTAGGATCAGAGGGTGGGGGAGGACTACTAAACACGGGAATACGTTGACTGTAACAGGGATGGGGATCAGAGAATGGGGGGACCACTGACCACCAAGGAATATTTGATTCTAATAGGGACGGCAATCAGAGGATGGGGGGGGGGACCAACCACTGGACACAGGGAATACTTTACTTTTTACTTTTTGTCTGGATAATACCTGAGAAGTTTTAAACTTTTGTCCATTAGTTCATTCATTTACAGATGCAGTCATGTAAATATGTACATGCTGAATATATATTTTCTTTGTTTTAATTGCATGATTTTAATGATGTTATGTATAATGTACTCCTGTAATGTCATCCCCCTTGTGTATCCCCTTATGACCAGGTGTGGCTGAAAAAGGGTCTTTGATCCAGTCCACATTCTTGGTAAATCAACTAGATAAATACATTTTATGGAGACAGGTAATCAGAGTGAGTGGGGCCAGCCACAGGAGGGGTACAAACCTGCCACCGCTTCTCATGCAGATGAGCCCATAATGGGCATGTATATGGCCCCTTAGCGCCTTGCATGCCCAATGGGCTAATTTGAATGGTGCCAGCTGAATATTGAACTGGGGGCTCCCGGTGCTATCAGGTCTGGGAGCACTGTTCCCTGCACTTCCCAGATCCATGCTGGTGCAGTGCTACTTGACTTATCGCTGTGTCAACATGCCCCTATATTCAGTCAGATAGTGCCGGTACACTGTCCAGCTGAATATAGCATCCTCGGGGTCGTGGGCAGTGAGCAAGCACAGCGCAAACCTTTGTGCTCCATTTTGCCCTTTTTCCAATACTGAGCCCCAGCTGTCTTCCACTCATGCAGCACCACATCTGTGTCCAAAGAGCAACTGAACAGACCAGCCAGCTGCCAGGGACATTGCAAGAACTGATGCCAGCTCTCTCAGCATGCTTAGGTGTATGCTGTCCAACCCTGGGGACTTGTCTACCTTAAATGCTTTGAGCCCTCTGAGAGCTCTGTCTTTCATAATTTCCTCTTCACTCATCCTCACTCCCCCTCATTCATCCCTCTCTTCCCCTGTGGAATTGGACCATATTTTTCCTTTCTGAAGATGGAGCAAAAATATTAATTTAACACTTCTGCCTTTTCTCTTTATTTTTCTCCACCCATTTTGCCCCTTTCTTTCATTTCTCTATGTCTCTATTTGTTAATTATTTTCTTCAGGATGTATCAAAAAAGGGTTTGTCACCTTCCTTGACTCCTTCAGCTATCCACAGATCGTTCCACCTTGGCCTGTCTTAGCAATATGCTAGCTGACTTTAGCTTCTCTAAGCACTCAGTCCTGTGTTCTTCCCTCTGGGTTTTCCTGTACTTTCTGAATGAAGCCTTTTTGTCTCTCACTGATTTGCCCACCTCCCCTGTAAACCACAGTGATTTCATTGTCCAATTTTTCTTTCCCCTCTGTTTAAGGCAGGTTGTGGCGACAGCCTGGATTGACTCCAAGATCAAGGACTACCTTTCCTCTACTCCCATATCCGCTCTAAGTGCTGTGAGCCGCTCCCCCAGTATTGCTCCATGCATGCAGAATCTGTCTTCTTGAACTCAAGAGCATTTGTTTTCATGTCCAGCACCGCTTGTCCCAAATCTGTCTGAAACCACACTGTCTGGTGATCACTCCCTTCCAGGGGCTTAACAACTCTGATGCTTCTGACTTGATCACTATTTGTCAGCACTATGTCCAAGATGGTCATCTCTCTTGTCAGCTCAGTCGCCACATGGGTCAAAAAACAATCCTGAACCATATTAAAGATCACCTGGCTCCTGTTGATGCTAGCCTGGGGGATGTTCCAAGCCACATGGGGTATGTTAAAATCCCTCACTATTACTACTTCACCTTCCTTTGCAGCCCTCTTTAACTCATCCTCCAGCTCCCTATACACAATTTCACCCTGACGTGGCAGTCAGTACACTACTCCCGCCGCCCTTATCTCCCCGACTGTATCTATACGCATAAAGTCACTAATTGATTACTGATACATGCCACACACCAGTATTATGCCTAGCAAACAAGGGAACTTATAAGAAATGTGATTAAGACTTTGTGAATGACCAAAGGGTGTAGATTACTGTAGCTGCATTTATTTACGTAATAAAACAAAAATGCTTTTCTTTGTGTGTCCTGTGGTCCAGAAGAAACATTCTGTAATTAATAACAATATCCCCATGTAGCTCAGAATTAGAATAGAATTAAAAATAACTAACACGTCCGAAGTTTAAACTGCCCTGGGGAGGAGAGGTTTTTAATAAAAAAATAAAATCCCTGGTAATGCATAATGAAGTTGATGGTGTGCCCTTAAATCATCTGTTGTGTATTACAAAATGTATTAATTGTGTGCATTACAGAATGTTGCCATGCCATTGTGAGGTTGATGCTTTACCTTTAAATCATTTGGTGCTCCAAGAAAACCATGAACTGGGCAGAATCACAATTCAGCCATTACGGTGGCACCGGTAAAAAACTCATGCTGAAAAACTGAAAACAGAGCCCTCATCATGCAGTCATAAGATGTATAAGTGTACCTGGATACAGCTTAAAAGCTTCATTTGAGTTGGGAGTGTAGAAGGCAACAATAACAAAATAAAAGTGCTCTGGTGGCCCCACAAAAATCCAAAGGTTTTACACAACTAACTTGCATTTTTCCAAGGGTGTTGTGTTCCCTCTAAAGGCTATCTTACATACTGTGGAGGTTAAAGGTACAGTTCATACTACTAAGGGGCTCAGAGAGAGAGGCTAAAACCTGTGCAAAATGTGCATAGAGAAATGCTTAATAAATATGCAAAACACATATTACAGAATTACACACATTATAGTCATACATTACAGTGACAATAAAGCTAATAAACATACATTGCTTTTTGGTAATTGATCAATATCTATACCACTAAGATATCAACAAGGAATATTCTATATCGAAGGAAGAATTGTTTTACTCTTGTGTGCATTTGTAACGCCACTATGCCAAATATGGGGGTTTACTCCATGTTCCAAGATGATGCCAGTCCATTTATTGCCCATTTTCCACCTCAAGGCTTTCATTTCTAAACCTGTAAAACATGTAAGCAAGTGTTCTCATCCTGTTTACTGTCTTCAGCCCACAGCAACAGGAAGCTGCCAATTGCTTGCGTATATCCTGTACTTGTTGGCTTCTGTACTTTCCTGGGCTTTTTGCTTGCCCGCCTCTAAGTATGTATGTGTGTTTGGGGGGGGAAATGTGTGATTCAGTGGAGAAAGGGAGTGCCCTCCAGCTGTGACCTGCCAGAGGGGGCCTGAGGGCTCAGGATGATGGCAGGGTCTCGGGTGGTACTGGTTCCCTTTGTGGTGGTCTCTGGAGGTGCAGATCATGGCAAAAGCTTATGTTTGAGATGGCAAAGAGCTGTTGGTGGATAACTGTCAAGGAGGGCTGTCTGATAGTGACTGCACTAAGGTGCTGGGGTTTGGAAGTATAACCTGAAGTTTCCCTGATGACAGCAAGGCTCCCACTCAGGAACTGAGAAGGGTACCTGTCTACTTGAACCAGAGGGGTGCCACTGAGACAATGAGGCCCGAGGCTATGGAAAGATGCAGTGAGCCATTCTACCGCATATCTTTGGGTGCCCGTGCCTGGGTACTGTAGTATACTAGTTAGGCCGGTATAGCACTCACTCTGTTGTCAGAAGTAGACTGCTCATGTGTTTAGAGGCATAGGTAAATCCTATGGTAACCTCTGGTTCCCTTGTGGCTATTCTGGGGACCCTGAATCAAGTAAAATATGTTTTGATTGTTGATAAATTTGACTCCCAGTGCTTACGGGCTTGGGACTTGTAAATAATGACTATGTGAGCCCATAGTGGAGGTAGCCGAGCAGAGATCTGTTGGGGTGGCCCATGGATATAGGTGGTTCCCGAGCAGTCATATAATGGGTAGAGTGACAGCCAGAACTAGAATGTTTGCAAGGGGGTGGCTTATGATGAGTGACACCAGTCGCATATCCTTAGACATTGAAGTCACCACAGACTATGCTCTCTAGTCAGGCAGGGCTCCAAGAAGGATGAGTCTGATGAAGCCCGACGGTAGAGTTGCTAGACATTCTTTTATCTAGCTGAGATATCTAGATCTACAATACAAAAAATAACCGTATTAATATTATTTCTGTAACTACTCGACTGACAGGCTATCACTTTTTATGCCATCAAAGTTTACCATATAGCAGTTCCTGAAAGGGATTTTACAAGAAAGGGAGCATTTCAAAAACTTGTAATTCACACCAGTCCAGGAGAGTGCCCCTAGATGGTATATCCAGAGGGCCTCCTTCATTTGCTGTTGATGTCCCTATAATGTTATCACAAACCCTTGATGGAAACACAATCTTGCTGTGTGAGAGGGTTGGAATAAGACCCTATCCCATTTGTTATGGAGAGAGAGCGTTAAAAGCATGGCTCTATTATTCTCCTTTCCTATTCTGTCACTTGTCTATCTCTTGTCTGTCTGATTGCGCAATCAGATTTTCCTTGTGGAACCTTGGAACTGGCCATTCCGATGGTCCCACAATTTCCCTCTGTTATCTGTCTTCCTTTGCTTGCTGTTTCTGCTCTTTCTTTCTCCCCTTGCTTCTCTGTGGTTAAAAAAAAATCTGATTCTTTATGTGCTACTGGGATACCTTGGTTTGCAAATGTATATTGTTGAAATGACTGCAAAAAGCTCTTTGGAACTCAGAGGGTTAACCTTGAGATGCAGTTTGACCTCCAGAAGCTCATCTGCAGAGTTTTCAATAGGAGTTCAGTTCTGGGACACAGTGTTCTATTTTGCTGCACCTGCAGGAAAGAAACTGACAAAATTCTGATAACATTTTGTGAGAAACAGATGTATCTTAATGAGCTCAGAATTCAGAAGGTAATTGCCAGGAAAAAAAACATTATATATAAAGAGCAATCTTTTTTTAGAAGGAGAGGGAGACTGAGATTTAGATTTAAAGATACCCTCAGATGAAGGATTTTGTTTTGTTTGAACTGCTGGTAAAAGAGTTATCCTGCACAATTTTATTTTTTATTGTCATTGATAATAATAAAATGCTACATGAGAATTGTATAACTTCTGCTGGTTTGCCTGTGCTTCTTGACCTATGCATTGATGACATGTTGTTTATGGCTTACATTTACATTATTCTGTTTATAGAGTACTATGGCATACAACAGGACCCAGGAGTGCTTACATATTGTAGGTAAGGCATTGATATATAGAAATATAGAATTTGATGCCAGATAATGACCACTTGGCCCAGCCAGCTTGCCCATATTTTTCCCTGTCTATACCGCCACCTCAGACCAGGGGTATCCAACCCATAGCTCGCAAGCCACATGTTGCTTGCGAAGCTGTTTGTTGTGGCTCACGAATAGATTTTCAATTTCTAGTCAGTTACACAGGCCAGTCTCTGGAGGTGCTTTTGATGTTCATCCTGCTCGTTGTTTGTCAAATACGTGTCAATTACATTTGAAGCTTTACTGGCAAGGTGGTGTCAATTGATAACCCTCCCTCTCTCTCTCCCACCAAAAGCAAAACTCCCGCACTCCCCAACAAAACTCCTAACCCCCTCAGCTAACCTCTTTCAAGACAACAACAACAAAAAAAAGAGGAGGACAATATCAGGATCATGACTGTAGCTTAGTTGCCCTTGCTCTTCCTTACCCTTTGTCAGGATTGGGTAAAAATCTCCAGTCTGCATGTACCAATTCCCCAAATGCTCTCCCAAGGGCCTCTCGCACTATGACTCATGCTAAGTATGGATATGTATAGTGGCTAGTGGGGCTTGAACCTGTGACCACATTAGGGCTTATCCTCAACAATTTGTGAACTGCCTCTTAGGGGAAACAGCCACCAACACAGACTTGTAGGTGACCAGGGGTGTGTGTGTGTGTGGGGAGATGCACCCTCCAAGAGCTGACCTCAGCACTTGCCTTACCATTTGGCAGCAATGGTTCAAGAGCTCTACTCTGCAGCACAACTAACCCTCTCTCCTCCCATGTCACAGATATGCAGTGAATAACTATTTTAAAAATACAGCTATTTTTTTAACAATAAAATTACTTCTTAAAAACAATTATTGACTATGTTGTTATTTTTTTTCCGTACACACTTTTCCCCACCATTTGAGCCCTGGCAGGCGGCAATGCCCCTCTGATCGGAGGAACTCTCTCTCCGGTCCCACCACTCCTATGCTAGGCGGCCTCCCAGTGTTCCCCTGCAGATTGCCCCCCATGGCGGGACCAGGAGGAGGTTGCCAGCTTCTCCCCCCTCCCAGAGACCCAATCCAGAATCCGGGGGACTGCTCATGGGAGTGATGGACCATTATCAAGCCTCCCAGGCTCGCTTTTCCCTTTTTGCCTGGCCTCCCTCCCTGTTGACATAAGGATGTTGGCTTTTGAGCCTCCCAACCCATACTGCTCTCCAGCCACCACCAGAGAGCAGTCAGTGAGCAGGACAGCTAGTCACCCTCCCCCCCAAGAGAAGAAAGCAGTCTTCCAGGCGCTCAATCCTCTCTCCCCCCTGCCGACCCCTGGTGGCCCAGGCTCTTTCCTGAACATGGGTCACCAGTGTGGCGCGAGGTGTGGCGTCCAGTGCCACAACCCTCAGTGCCACCGGGCTGTAACTATGTTATTATTTTAACTCCTAAATATGGCTAATTATGGGTATGGTATGGACCTCATGTTATTGTGGCTCGTGGCTTAGTCAGAAATGTAAAAGTGGCTCACGACCAAGAAAAGATTGGACACCCCTGCCTCAGACCCTACTTGATCTCCAGCTCCCTCCCCTTGCTTCTCACTAAGATTCCCTTGTGCCTATACTATGCATGCTTGAAGCCCACCACTGTCTTTGCCCCCACCACTTCCACTGGAAGACAGTTCTAGGCATCCACTACTCTTTCAGTGAAGAAGTACTTTCTCACATCTCTCTTGAATTTATCCCCTTCCAGCTTCATTGCATGTCCCCTTGTTCCTGTGCATATTTTCCTCTGAAAGATACTCCCCTCCTGTACCTTATTTACTCCAGTGAGGTATTTATAGGTCTCTGTTGTATTCTCCCTCACTTTTCTCTCATCCAGGTAGTAAATGATCTGGGATAATGAACAGGGAGAAGAGTTTTGGGCCTAGGATCGACCCTTGGAGGATCTCATGTATGACAGCAAGGAGGGGGGGGAGAAAGGATTACGTATCCTGGAATTTGACAACCTGGGTGTGATTGGTTATGTAGTAATGGAACCAGCTAAGGATGACCCCTGTCAAGGGTGGGTACCCTGATATTCCCACAACCCCCCCCCAAAAAAAAATAAAAAGATAATAAGGTGCCTAAGGGAATGTACAAGGTACAAGAAAGATAAGGCAAGTTATGGCATTAAAATGTCCATAAGTATGCTGCTGTGTTTAACAAAAAGAGCTAAGGATAATTATGTGCAAAATGCATACTGTATTTATGCTAGGAAGGAGTACAAGACAGAAGTAGCGTCCCGTTATTTCTGTACCCCCCGGTCCCTGCTGTTTTCTGTCCTGTGGCTTTTTAACCCAAAGGAAGCCAGTAACAGTGTTTTCAGCAGCTCTTGCTGCCTTGTATGACATTTAAAATAAATATGCCCCTATTTCAGTGGAGAAGCACATGTCGTGCTTTTGTACAACTCACCAAGGGGGTGCCTGAAAAGGAAAGTGCAGGTAGCGCTTTGTTAATAATAATACTGGTGCCCCAGTTCATGTTTTAGGAGAAGAGGGAGCTGCACAAAGTTAATTTAAAGCCCTGAAGCTCCCACTTCCAGGTGTGCAGTGCGCTTGTAATAGCGAGCGACTGGCAGACTGCCAAGATAAAATTGCAACTGCCCCGCTCTCCGATAAGTTTAAAGAGGAGAGGAGAGAGTTACTGGGTAAATAGATTAAAACAGGAGTGCGTTCACTCCTCGCTCTCTCTCTCTCTCGTTATCTGGCACAGTTCACAGCGGGGCAGCGATTACTTTTACTTTCAGCCAGACCCCGCTTCTTCAGTAAAGCGCAGCACTAAAATAAAGAGAGGAACAGGGGTGTCCCTATGAAAAGGAGAAGAGAGAACTGGTTTTATAGTTAAATTGGAGCATACTTGATCCTAGCATGCGCGCTCTCTCTCTCTCTCTCTCTCTTCGTGCAGGTAGCGCAGTATCAAGAGCAAAGCGGGCAGCTTAGAGTCTTCTTGTTCATCACAGACCACCTGCCCAAAAATTAAAATTAAAATAAAACAAAAGGAGTTGCAAGAGAAAAGACCCTGTTGGGTCTATATAGTTAGAGGAGTGCATGTGCGCCTCGTTCATCCCCACCCCTGCAAGGAGACGGCTGTGGTACAGTTGTAACTGCAGGTGCAGTTACTTACAGCCATCACATTTTATTTCATAAATATTGCGCTATGCGCTTAAAAGGGAGCACTTGCATGTACAGGGACAGGGAAATCCCTAATGAGGTAAAAAAATAAAATAAACCAGGCTACCTTGCGCTAAATAAAGAAAAAGGTTTTGTAAGGTCTTGGAGCTTTATTGAAGGGCAGGGAAAACCCTTCATATAGTACAGGGCCCATTTGAAAAGTTCACAAAGTTCAGCCACTGGGCTGAAAATTGCAGCTGTCAGGGAAACCAAAGACAAGCATACCTTAGCAACAGGAGACTCTAAATTCAAGACCAATGTATGCCTAAAGAGATAATTTAGCTGTGGGGCATAAGGAGAGGTTGAAATAAAAAAAAACAAAAAAAAACAATAGTGTAAAGTAATATAAAATAAACATGTTGCTGCTGTCCCCATATGAAACAGTTGAAACAAAATGGTAGGAAGAAAATAAGTACATAACAAGACTGTGTTTAAAATAAAGGGATTGAGGCAGTGTGCATCCCATAAGGTGTATTCTTCTTAAAAATAAAGCCCTGTAAGGAATAAAACAGAGGACTGTTCTTTATTTAAACTAAGTAATCATATAAAAGTGTCTATGGTGCTTTAGACTGACCGGTTCCAAGGAAGGATCCTTCAGAATGAAGGAAGGCTATAGGAAAGCAGCGGCCCCTAGTGGCCTATATTAATAGTAAACCGTATGCTAGTTATTGCTCCCCAGAGGGAGGAGCTTACAGTAATTAAAGATAATAAAGCATTTAGAGCCACTTTCTAAACAGGATTATGGTGTGTAATATGGGTGTTGGAAAGAAATGGTTATTAAAGTAATAAGGCTTAGAAGCAACTTTTTGTATTCTGTATAGGTGATGGTTGTGAGCCTAGAAAACTAAAAATGTACTAAATTGGAAATGAACAGGAGTCACATGACTGTGAGGTCATCCTGAGACAAGCTATATAAGCCTACCACTAGCGTGGATTATGTATTTATTTATTTTTTCAACTCTGTTTCACTCTGGTCATGGCCCTGTGGAGTCTCTCTCAGGTATCCTGCCTGTTCCTGCCCGCCTGAGGCCCCCTCGACCTGTGCCTCCCCTCTCCCCCCCACCCCACAGCCAGCACCCCCAGCTTAACCCCTCTAGGGTGGGACTACCCCTCCTCTTTGGGCACACTTACTAGTCAGTCTCTGGCTGTGGGTGAGGTCCCAGGTGAAGAAACTGGAAGGCCAGGTGAGGCAGACCCAGCAGAGGGCATGGGGCTCAGGTGCCGTTGCCTACCCCACGGAACCAGATTTTTCCTTGTTCTGGTGGACCTTCCTCGTGTGGCACCCCTGACGCATGGCGCATGGCAACCCTGCCTGCATCAGTCAAGGCTGCTCAATGCAGCCCATGCACTGCAGTGCCCCCAACTCTACCAAGAGCCGTGGGTGCTGGGCCCTCCCCCAAGGGAGGACAGCAGCCTGCAGGCGCCAATCCTCTCCCATCCCTGCTGACTCCGCACTGAACTGGTGATGCCAGCATGGCGCGAGTGTGGCGCCCAGCCAACCTCAGCGCCACTGGGCCTGCCTGGGTGGATTTTTTAAATAGGGAGTCAGTCTGGAGCTGACTGTGCGAGGTGTAGACCTCAAGATGGGAGAGCATGTGTCTAAAAACTAGAAAGCCTTGTGTGTTTGCAGAACTAACATATTTATTTATTTTGGATTTCTGTTACATCTGCTAATCATTTATGCCAAGAAAATAAAATGATAAATGCCAACCTGGCATTTTTTATACACTAACCTTTGTTGTTGTCTGCCTGTATTTGTCTCCTGAACAAGCGAGCCTACGACAGGTGAGTAACCAAAACCCAAGACTATGTTTAAGGAGCAGCAGCTGATGACTGACAAGCTCAAAAGTGTTATAAGGAGGGGAAGGTGGGAGCATCAATACTATAAATATAAAAAATTGGTAGACCAGCCCCACCTCCCTCGGGTCATAATGGGGGAAGGTAGGATCAACAATAAGCAAGCCTCTGCACCCACTGAGTCATAAGAGGGAATGGTGGGAGCAGAAACATAATAAATAATAAAACTTAGTGTAGGAGGCCAAAGCTCCAGTGGAATGAGGTTCATGTCTCCTAAAAGTTAAGACAGGCCAAACAAATCTGGAAGGAGAGGCATGAAGCTTTCCCAGGGACCAAGATGCAAAACATTTATTTTAAATGGGACAAAAGGGACACAACAGGATAGCTATTTTTTTGCAATGCTACAAGACAATTGAGCGAGCAAGTGAAACTGCACAATCAGGACCAACAATTGGCCTAACCAGGCTGGCCCGGTGGTGCGGAGGGCTGAGGCGCTGGTCGCCTTACCTCGTGCCATGCTGGTGACCCGTGTTCAGGAACGAGCATGGGCCACCAGGAGTCAGTAGGGGAGGAGAAGGCTCGAGCATCTGATGGACTGCTCTCCTTCTCCAGGTAGGGGGTTCGCCAGTGGTCAGTGTTTGACTGGCCCCTAGCAGAGACTGGGGGAAAGTGCACTGACACTGTAGAAAGGGGGAGGAGATGGGGCAGACGCTAGGAGGGAGCTCATGCGGACGTGTGCGCACTCTCTCCACAGGCATCATTACACGCCTCATCTCCTGGGGAGAAAACCAGGAAATGGATGCCGTGATGAATGATGGAGGGCACCTCGCAAGCTCCGCTCCCGGCTAGCCATGGTGCCAGCCACACTGGATCCGATCTCCAGTAGGGATTGGAGAACCTCATCGGCCCCACCAGGAGGGTAAGCCCTGGGGGTATGGGCCAGCTCCGGATGGTGGATGCTGGGGGATGGGGCTGGGGGTTCCCTCTAGAGGAAAAAGGGTCCGCAGCAATGAGGAGGAGAAAGAAATAGCTAAAAAGTCAAACAAACAATTGGCCTAACCAATAGCAGTGGATTAACCCTTTCAGTCCAAGTCCTGAGTGCACCTTACAGAGATGACAAGGATGTGGAGATCCGGCGAAACAACCGATGAACCAAGCTTGGACTTTGTGATCCATTGGCTGATCAGCAACTGGGGAATGATCCCACAAAGTGCTTTTCTCCTGAATGAATAGAAATGAAGAAGAATGCTGATAGTCAGATGATGAAGAACTTGGCGATCCTCTGCAACTCCTGGTGAGAAGCTGGAGATCCTGGGTGAAGAGGGCCGAAGCCTCCTGGTCAAGCAGATGGTTCTCTGGATGATCCACTGCAATGACCACTGATAGGACCCTGGCAGCCTGGTCACCTCCCAGTGGGAAGACTGTTGGTGATGTGATGCTCGGCACAGCCTTTGCAGAGTGGCACTGGTATGTGTATGACTTGCAGATGGGCATCAACATAAAAAAACAGACACATCGTCTGTGGTCCCTCACTGTTGAGCTGGTGGGTTCCTAAGCTAACTCACTTTTGGACACCTGACTAGTGGCTCTCTATAGCTTACCACTGTGGGACCAATGCTGGAACACCATGGCAGATATTCAAAGTGGGTTGAAGGTGCTGGAGGCAGGTATGTTGAAGATGGAGGAGTGGCCAAGGACCTCCCTTTGTCGGAGCTGAGTGCTGAGGAGCTGGTCCTGGCAACTGAGGTGAAGCTTGACATCAAAATAATAAAGCCTGAAAGAAGAATCCCTAGCCCATTGAATGACCAAAGGCCCTAACGCTTGAGACGGGGCAGCTCCTAAGCTGACTCACTCAGTGGCTCTCACTAACAGTTAGCTACTTCTATGACCGGCCCCAAATGTCTCAGCATTTCACATCACTCTGGGAAGAATCACAGGAGGGATGCCACAGGAACAAGTTGCAGGAGTCAAAGCTGAGCAATAAACAACTACCCCACCTGGTGTAGTTATTGCCTCTGGTTGCAAGTCACTGGAGCATAGGGCACATGGTACACAAGAGGCACAGTTCACTAACACAGTTTGGTTTGTAAACAACACAATTCAGCTTTTGCAAAAGGGTTTAGTCTCTAGGGGGCACCAAATATGCTAGACCACAGTTTGATTCAGGTGTGTGTGTGTGTGTATGGCGCCTTTGAGTAAAGTTATAAGACAAATCCCACGCAGTTACTAGCTTTAGCCTTGTTAGCTTGTAGCTGAGCTGAGAGCAACTGTTCCCATTCTAGTGGCATTACACTTGTAGTACTCTGCTTATGGGAAACCTCAGCCCAGCTTGCTCTCATAGGATCCATGGCTTAATGTTTGTACCTTCCCAAAATAAAATTAAATTGTTGCAGGCTGAACTTCTGTAGAGCTCTCTCTAGGGATGGAGCAACCCCTTAATTAATATTTATAAAGGCCTCTGCTCCTGACCTTGCCTCTGTTCCTTTGTGCCTCTGTGCTCTGGCCCCAGATCCTATAATAAATATTGGGCCTCTGTGCTTAGCCCACCCTTCTCATTTGGGCCCCATGCCCTAGCTTCATTTCCCATAATAAATATTAAAAAGGGCCTCTGATTGATGGGCTCCTGTCCTCCCAGTCTGACTCCCAATGGCCCGAGTCAATGGAGCTTAATGTTGTGCCCCTTGCTGTCATGGTGCAAATCCTCAAACACTGAGCTTCAAGCATGCCTCCCTTTATGCTGATTGCTGCCACCAGTGGATTTATGGGCATCTGCCCAACAGTACCAGCGCCCCTCCAAAGGACTTGGGCACTCGGCCCACCACGCGGTTTCCCCTTCTGTGCCTGTTAAAAAGGGAATGCCTCTGGGTGCTTGGTCCACTTCTTCTTTTCCCCTTCCTAACACACCTGTGGTACAACTATAAAAGGTTACATGCATAATGGCCTTCTCACCACCACAACAAGGGATTGCTGCTGCTGGAGGAGGGAGGAAGAGAAGGCCTGATGGCATTGGGGAGCCACCGCTCCCCCCAACTAACTGCTGCTCTGCCACCCAGAGATCAGACGGAGGAGGAAGAGGAGGACCAATTGTGTCAGAGAACCTCTGCTTCCACCTGACCAACCACTGC
Source organism: Neoceratodus forsteri (assembly GCA_016271365.2). NCBI lineage: Eukaryota > Metazoa > Chordata > Ceratodontiformes > Ceratodontidae > Neoceratodus > Neoceratodus forsteri. The sequence continues at coordinate 811,338,864 of CM057453.1, forward strand.
TGCCACTCAGAATGTCACACTCATGCTGGAGGGGAGCAATGCAGGAGGAGCCATGGACCGGCTAAAGGTAAGTGGAGGCGTCCATGTTGCATGAGTGCTTCACCCTGCCAGCCAAGTTACAACTGCCTCAGCGGTCACTCCCCAGGTTCTTTTCTAGGGCAGGGGAAGTCCTGGCTAGTATCCAGGGGACTGGGCCTTTCATGACCTGTGGGGTCTCCAGCCGGGGCTGTATCTGGCCCTTGGACCTCCTGATGCGCCAAAGGCATGGATTAAACAAAGGGTGGGGAAGGGATCTCAGGACAGGCAGGCAGGCAGGGAAGGGGAAGAAACAAATAAAATCCAAATCCCAGGCTCGAGGAAGGGTTCATGTTTTTTCTTGGTGGTGCCCCCCCAACTCTGGGGCACTTCATTAGTAGGCCAAGCCACCCAGTGATGCTGAGGGCTTATCTCATGCTGCGCTGGTGAACTGAGTTAGGGAACACGCTTGGTTCACTGGGCGTTGGCAGGGGGAAGGGCTGAGAGAAAGACTGAGCAGCCGCCTCACAGATCTCCTCTCCCAGAGTGGGGTGGAGTGCCTTCCCGGCTCTTGGCTGCCACCAGGTGGAGGCTAGGTGGCACAGCAAGTTGTCTGGGATGCTTATGTAATGTTGGGTGAGTGGATGGAGTGATGGTTCTAGACAGCATGTGCACCTCCATGCATATGCACCCTCCATGTTGCCATAGCTCTGGGACAGCCAAAAAACAGAAAAGGGAGCCAAGGGTTGGCTGGCACACCACGCACCTCTCCACACCCACATCACCGCATGAACACCACCACACATTCTGGATATGTGTACTGGGGGGAGATGGCCCTTCCCCTCCAGCCCTGCCATGGGGGAGGGGGGCAATCCATGGGGGAGCCTGTGGGGAGGTAAGTTCGGAGGAGGTGGCAGCCAGTCTAGGGGAGGTGGGGACACAGCAGCCTGGCAAACTTGAGGGGTAAAAAGCTATATATAAAAAAAAAAGTAGTAGGTGGGTGGAAGCAGCAGCAAAATAAGTTCAAAATTTACAAACAGACAAAAGAACATAATGTACTGTAGTCCTGTTTGTCAGAGAAGAACTAATACTTACAGGGCCTATGCAGAGGGGAGTTCAGGCAGAGTCTCCAGGAATCCTGGCATCTCCGATCTGGTGACTCCCCCTTGAGGACTCCCACTCCAGCTTGTCCACTCATGTGGGTCTGCATAGGTGGAGAGTGCCTTTAGTACACTTTAGGGAATGGTCCACATGACCAGAGGCAGTCTGAATGTCTGCTGCCGTTATGCTCCTTCTGAGCAATAGAAGGTGCGAAAATTAAACACAAAAAAATCCCCAGGCCTCCGTCGTCCACCAGATTGTGGCGCCTGCCTGGCGAGATGACAAAGTCCAGGGGACTAGTCCTACCCCGACCCCACCTGGGGGGGATAACAGCCAGAGCTTGATGGAGGTAGTTGACCTCAACCGGGGAGGCTTGGGGCTGCTCCCAGGGCCTGAGGACATAGGGAGCCAGAGAACACTAGGGGAAAAACAGAAATTGAAAAAATAAAACTTTCCTGCCTTGGTTGGTGGGAGAGGAAGTACTCAACTCCTTTCCTAAATCCCTCAGAACCCCACTAGGAAAACTGGCAGGTGGTGTGGGCAGGGAGTAGTCCCTGTGCCTAGATGCAGCCTGACTAGCTGCCACCATTACACTCCTTCCAGTGTTGAAAGGTGCAAACATTGTAAAAAACACTGTCCCGACTTGACTGATGAGGAAGGGAGGGCTCTGCCCTAAATCCCTCAGAACCCCACAAGGAAAGCTGGCAGCTCCTGCTGCTCCCTTGATAAAGTCCCAAGAGAACGTTGTGCTCTGAGACCTGCCAATGCAGGTGGCAATCAGTGCAGGCAGTTCAAATGATGAGCAGTGATCCTAATCGGCGCTTGCAAAATGAACTATTATTTGTGCCTACTCTCACCCTTCACAGACTGTGCTGTCAAAGCCACTAGCCCAATCCCCTACTGGTACCAAAATTATAGCCTTAGTTCTAAGGAGCTCCTGTTGCTTCCCTGGGTACCCAGCCAGACAAATGGTGTAGGCCTGTCAACAGTTGCATTGCACATGACAGCTAGTAGGGAAAACAGTACAAAATGCAGTTTTTGTATTCCCATGCCTGTTGGCCTATTTGTAATCCAAAAAGGGAAAAATTAAATGATAGGGCGAGGCTAACTCACAGGGTCTGTTCAGTAAACCTAATCTTTCTATTTGTACATGTGTAAGGCTATGGCCCTGGTTGGTTACTCATGGCTTCCTCAGCCAAGCCATACAACGCAGTTCTGGCTGAATTTACTGGCTCTCAGCTGCCGTCTGTGGTTCAGCTCAGACATCTCTGCATGGCTCCCTTGGCTTTTCTCTGTTGGTGGCACAATGGCACCTTTTTGCAGATTAGGTCAGCAGCAGCTCTCTCCTTCACTCTCAGCGATGGCACAGCTTTGGTTCGTGAGCACCACTTGGCTGCCTAGCATAACCTGGCCACTACAAATGCGCTGCAACAGTGAGACACCGCTACCGGGAGGATTGCTACCTGTCTGGTTTTAGATCAGATAATCTGATTTTTAGGGTCCTTATCCAGTCATCCGGTTTTGCTTATATGTAGTCCAGTTCTGGGGCCTTTTTGAGTGCTCACATACTCTTAAAACTGACTATCAAATCATTCACTGTTTTGACTGCATGTCCAGGTTACAAAGAAGTTTGGATGTCACACACAGGCCTTTGTAAAACCAGTCTGTCTGGCTGTGTAATGTATGGCCATTAAGACCATTAGCAGTAAATCAACCTAATCTTTCCCCTCTGAATTTTAAATGTGATCTTTTACTGCTGTGACAGGAGACAGTTTTTTTATATCTTTATATGCTCTCATGTGTTCCTTTTTGTTTATCCTATATTCTGCTATGTTTTAAGCTCATTTTTGTTAAATTAAGCATCTAGTTTTTATTGCCTTTATCACTACGTTGCTTACTTCTCTCCAGAGCCCTCAGCAGCAGCTGCTCTTATTTTTTTATACTACCTGGACAATCCATGATATTAGCTACACCATTACAGGCCATTCAGATGAATAGTGCGGAATGGCGTGTCTCAAATTGTGAAATGTCTTAGAAATTCTAAACGATACAGCAGTAACTGCTGAGGTAAAGGAAATGCAATGCAGAACAGAGGGTACAGTACCACAGACATTGATAAGTCATCAAACATTGATCAAAGCATATCAGAATACATGACTCATTTGTAAAGAAAAATGGGAGAGTGTATAACAGAGGTAAGGGAACAAGCTGTGTAAATGTGGTGCATCCAGCAGACCGGGGTTTGATTCCCATAGCCTCCACCTACATACTGTGTCACTCTGAGCAAGTCATGTAACCTCACTGTGCTCCCGTGTCACTCCTGTCAATGGACCTTGTGCCCAGTGGCAACCCTACTTGCTAGTGTGCCTGGTGGTGATGGCTCTGTGAACACTGAGCTGTAATTCAGGATTATGGCAAACTTTTTAACTCAGGGAAGGAAAAGTTCCTTCATACTTACTGTAATTTCCTTTTCTGTTTGCTCCAGCATCAACAGTAGGGAGAAATAATTATATACGGTTAATGTGCACTTCCTCTACTAGGGGATAAGTGGTACTGTCTAAACTTTTAGACTGTCTCATCAACACTAGAACCTGGGAACATGAACATCCCAATTGAGTCAGTCAGTCTGCAATTTTGCCATACAGTTAGAAAAGAGAAACTCTTCAGTGTTCACCGAACCATAGTGAGCCCTCTTCAAAACATGCAATAAGGTAACATACATATTGAAATCAATAAATAATATGAGACCCTACCTTAACTAGGCAGTAACATCCCATGGCTGTATGTCTGTAGGTGGTAACATCCCATGGCTGTATGTCTGTAGCCAGTAACATCCCATGGCTGTATGTCTGTGCAGTTGCTTCCTTTTAGAGGACCTGTGCAGGATTTCTTTGAATGAGTAGCATACAGAACAAGTTATGCAACCTAGTCACTGGCACTTGACCCTAAAAACAGGTGGGAGCTGGCCATACAAGCCCCCTCCAACATTTGAAATGCTAACCAGTCATGCTGATTAACCTTAATAACACTAATTTCTATGTTTAAATACTGTTATAAATCCAGACTACTGGAAAACATAGAAACATAGAATTTGATGGCCGATAAGGACCACCTGGCCCACTCAGTCTGCCCATTTTCCCTACCTAAATTATTACAGCATACCATACTTGATCTACAGCTCTTTCTCCCTCCCCCTTCTTTCCACTATGATTTCCTTGTGCCTATCCGATTCATTCTCAAACCCCACCACAGTTTTTGCACCCACCACCTCAGCTGAAAGGTTGTTCCAGGAATCCACCACTCTTTCTGTAAAGAAATACTTCCTCATGGCTCTCTTGAATCTGTGCCCCTCCAATTTCATAGCATGTTCCCTTGTTCTTGATCACGTTTTCTTCTGAAAAGTACTTCCTTCCTGTACCTTATTTACGCCTGTGAGGTTTTTATAGGTCTCTGTCATACCACCCTTCCCCCTCCTCTGCTCCAAGGTGTACATATTGAGGCCCTTTAGTCTCTCCTTATAAGGCTTTTGATGCAGACCATGCACCATTTTAGTTGCCCTCCTCCGGACTGCCTTCTCTCTGCCTACTGTATGTCCTTCCGGAGATATGGTCTCCAGAACTGTACACAGTTCTCTAGATGGGGTCTTGCCAGCAATTTATACAGAGGCAACACCACCTTCCTCTTTCTACTAGTGATACCCTTCCCTGTGACACCCAGCATGCCACTAGTCCTTCTGATTGCCTTGTCACACTGCTTGACCACCTTTAGGTTATCCGATATGATTACCCCTTGGTCTCTTTCTTGCTTGGTAGTCAGCAATACCACTCCACCCATTTTGCACCGTGTACTTGGATTTTTGTGCCCTAAGACCATTATGTTGCACTTTTTCACATTGAAACCCAGCTCCCATACCCTTGACCACTTCTCTAGTCTTCTCAGGTCTCTACTAATCTTTTCCACCACCCTGGAGTGTCCACCCTATTGTAGATTTTGGTGTCTTCCACAAATAGGCAGACCTTCCATTCCAGCTCCTCTGCAATGTCACTTACAAAGACATTACAGAGGACCGGTCCCAGCACTGATCCCCGAGGCACCCTGCTGATCACCCTCCCTTCCTTAGAGTGAACTCCATTTACCACCACCCTCTATTGCCTTTCCCCTAACCAACTTCTTATCCGGTTTACCACCTTTGGACTCACTGCTACGCTACCCAGCTTGCTTACTATTCTCCTATGTGGAATGGTGTTGAAAGCCTTAATGAAATCTAGGTAGGCCACGTCCACCTAGCATAAAGCACTACACCACACCATGATCTAAATCTTTTGTCACCCAGTCAAAGAAGTCTATAAGATTTGTTTGACATGTCCTCCCCCCATGACCCATGCTGCCTCAGGTCTTATAACCTACTAGATTTAAGATATTCCACAATCATTTCCTTCAGCGGTGATTCCATTAACTTTCACACCACCGATATCAGGCTGATTGGTCTGTAATTGCCAGCCTCCTCCCTGCTACCACTTTTCTGTAGTGGGACTACATCCACCCTCCTCCAGTCCTCCATAACCATGTCTGTTTCCAGTGAGCTGTTAAATAGGACTGTCAGAGGTGCAGCCAGTATCTCCCTGAGCTCCCTTAACACCGATGGATGCACCCTGTCTGGCCTCATTGCTTTTTCGTTCTTGAGATTAGCGAGTCTAGTCTGGACTCCCTCCTCCAAAAAAAGACTAGTGTCCACCTCCCTCCAAAGCTTCTATTAGTTTTTTGTGCCCCCCCCCTTCTCCTTCCTCTGTAAATACTGAACTAAAGTGTTTGTTCAGGATGTCTGCCTTTTCCTGGTCCCCCTCTGCATAGCCCCCTTCCCCTTTTAACCTTACAATCCCACTCCTGATCTTTCTCTTTTCACTTACCTACCTAAAAAATGTTTTGCCCTCTTTTGTTATGTTCTGAGCTATTCTCTCTTCAGTTTGCACCTTTATGCTCCATGCTGCTTTTCCCTGCTTCTCTCTGTTTCCCCTGATACACCTCCTTCCTATTCTCCTTCCTTTGCATCTCCTTATACCTTCTGAATGCTACTCTTTTAGCCTTCACCTTTTCATCCATCTCATTGGAGAACTAGCAGTCTCGTTTTCCTCTAATTTTTTTCACTTGTTTGAGGCAGAGGTTTGTTGCCTTTACTATGCTCCCTTTTAGCTTCACCTTGTGTTTCTCCACTCCACCTAAGCCACCCCCCCCAACCAGGTAATCCCTGAGGTATTCACCCGTCTTTATAAAATCTCCTCCTGAAGTCCAGGAACCTCGCCCTTGTGTGATTTGATTCCACAGCTGTCCTTGTATTGAACTACACCATATGGTGATCACTGGTCACCAGGTGGCCTCTCATCTTGATGTCTATAATACTGTCCTTGTTCGTTAGTACCAGGACCAGTACTGCCCCATTACAAAAGAGGGCTCACTGATTAGTTGCATGAGGAATGCCCCTTTTGGCGAGTCAAGGATGTCCCAACTTCTAGCTGAAGCTGCTTCCAGGAGGCTCCACTCTACATCCAGCAGGCTGAAATCCCCCACCAGCACCACCTCCTCTTTTTCTGCTGCCTTGCCATTGGTTTCCACCAGCATCTTATCTATTCCTCCCCCCCCATACTGGAGGACTGTATATCACTCTAATGTGAATAGTGGCTTCATTCCTTGTCTCCAGGATGACCCACAGTACCTCTGCTTCCCTCTGTATTCCCTGTATCTCTGTCGCTTCTATGTTTTCCCTCACATAAAGCACCACACCCCCGCCTTTCATTCCCACACAGTCCTTCCTGAACGGAGTATAGCTGGTATGGCCATGTCACAGTTATGATTTTCAGTGCACCATGATTCGGTGATGGCCACAATATCTTTGTCAGCCTCTGCCACGATGGCCTCTAAGTTCAGAATCTTATTTCCTAGTCTTCTAGCATTCGCACACATGGCCTTCCAGATTTTATTTCCATTCTGCTTCCTGCCCTCCTTCCTCTCCCCCCCCACTCTTTGTAATACTCCTGTTCCCTTCCCCTTTTTTCTACCACCTTGCTTCCTTTATTAATTTGCACCCTTGTGGATTCCTCTCCACTCAGGTTCTCCTTAGTCTCTACTTCAGCCTGTTGGGGGGTAGTTTTTGCCTCCCTGATTCCTTCTGCCACTCCACTCGGCTAGTTTAATTCTTCATCAAAGTAACATTTAAACCACCCACTGAGGACTGTGGTTCCCACCTGGATGAATGAAGGCCATCACCCCTGTATAGGCCCTTACCCTCCCAGGTGGGTCCTCAGTCCCCAGTGCCCAGTGCAGCTGAACCAACCCCTACTATCTGCACCATTTCTTCAGCCACGAGTCTAAGCTCCTGGTGTGGAAATGCCTCTCCCCCTCCCTGTCATAGACATGCAACACCTCAGCAAAAGCCACCAAGTGAGCTACCCATCCAAGACCCTTCCCCAGCTCCCTAAACTCCCCCTGCCCTTTGCCAGTCCTGCTCCTAGACAGACCATTAGTCCCCAGCTGGACAATGACATCTAGCTCTTCCTCCTGTCCTGCTGCCCTAAGGATCCTCAGAATCTGCTTTCCATCCCATTGGGCCGTGGCACTGCATAGCACCTAACCTGCCTCGTCCCAAATCTATCCTCTCACAATTGAGTCCTCCACCAGAAGTTGCTTCCTCCTCCTCTGGGGTCCTCTACCACCTTCCTTGGTGTCTCCAGTATGGAGGGCCCCCACATTCTTCTTGGTCACTAACGCGGATGCCTCCTCCTGGCAGTCTCACCCTGAAAGAACAACACAGAAATTACACAGTGGTACCAGTTGAGGATTGTACTTCTGTCCCACCACTCTCACCATAGTCCAGTCATTCCTCTTCCGTGGCATCCTCTGAGGTAATGGTGGCAAACTTGATGGTCCTTGGGTGGGGGAAGAGGTCCCCCAAATCCTAGCCAACTCAGTTTAGAGTCTAGCAACCTTCTCCCTCAAGCCAGAGAGGTGTGTGCAGATGGGGCAGCACCACAGTCTCCAGAAGGTCTCTCTGAAAACTCTTGAAAATTATTCTAAAATGCTTGATAAATATATTGGACAGTATTCTCCAGAGGAGCTGACAGCTCCAGGGAGTGACAGCACTGACATCATTGGAGTAAACTGAAAATTACAGTAAGTATAAAGGAAGTTCTTCTTTCAGTATCGCTCCATGTTGTCAATGGGGAGAAACAATTACATATGGGTTCTAAGAAGTAGTACCCATTCTGAATAGGAAGGGAGAGAATATTGCCCCATATATGGCCACCTTCAAGACTCTGTGCCCAAAGGCTGAATCAGCTGAGAACGGAACATCCAGTCAGTAGTGCTTCATAAAAAATATGAATGGAGGACCACACTGCCGTCTTGCACAATTCTGTGACAGACACCTTGACCCTTTCTGCCCAGGAAGCTGCAAGCACCCTAGTGGAGGGCACTCCTATCAATGCTGGTGTCTTCTTCATTTCTGCCATGTATGCCTTCATGATGCAGGATCTGACCCACCTAGCCAAGGCTGCCTTAGATGCTTTCTGAGCTTTTTTAGTTGCCCCAAAAAGTACAAAAAAAACCAAAAAACTTCTGACTTCCTGAACTCCTTTGTTTTCTTAAAGTATATTTTTACTGCCCCTGGTAAATCAAGTTTATGCAATTCCTTCTGCTTTGGATTATCAGGTTTTGGACAAAAGAAGGTAAGACACCTATTAGGTCACATGAAAAGCAGTGAGAATGTTGTGGAGAAAAGAAGGCACTATATGCAAAAGTACATTCTACTTATTAGGATCCTAATGTGAAGGGCTTGCAATTTGTGGATTCATCTGAATGAACAAAACACAATCATGAACAAACCACAGAGGAAAGAATATCAAGAGGAATCTATGGCAAGGGCTTTAAAGGTGGCTTACACAAAGCTTGTAGCACCAGATGCAGATCCCAGGGTGGAATAGGGGACTGGAAGGATGATCATGAGCAACTCACAACCCTAAGGAAGCAAATAACAGAGGATTGTGTATGAGCAATCATACACAACAAGGCTGTTTTCTAGTCGAGAGGTTTCCGTGGTAACAAGAGACCTTGAGAGCGCAGGTTGAGAGATCGCGTTACCATGGAAACCTCAAGACTGAAAAACAGCCTTGTATCTGTATGGTTGCTCATACACAATCTTTTATAGTGTATGGGCAACCATTATTACAATCCTGCATCTGGCACATATAAAAAAAAGGTCCCCCCATGGTCGCGTAATGCCTTACTATAGCACAGGCTGTAGTGGCTCTGTCCAGTGCTGCTCACTTCCTGAGCCAGCTCTCACTGCATCGGCCACTTCAACAAATGTGGTGGTTCAATACCGCACCTGCATAAAGATGTTCAATCTTGTTGTACTGCACTAGTGATGTCATTAATGCAGCACAGCAACATTGTGACATCGCTACTGCAGCACAACAAGCCTATTCTAAAGATGGAATTCCATCCACAGCAGCATTCCAATATGTATTGGTTCTAAAAGAGGAACACAACACTAGTTCCAGGACTGCTCTGATAGCAAACACCTGACATTATAAGATGTGCAAGTCTAACCCTTTGTCTACTCCAGACTAAGAAATCTGAGATCTATGGAACCATTGCCCTTTGGTCCTTATTTTTTGGTTTATGACAAATTTCAAGAAACTATTCCTTACCCTATCAGAAGCTGCCGAAGTCAAAGACTTCCTGGAGGACATCAGCGTATCCACAAACTTTGTGGAGAACCTTTCTTTAGGAGTCTCCTACTTTCAGGAAGCAGGCTGCCAGTAGCATTGCTCTTTGGTTTGGATGCAGGACTGGATCCTAGCCTAGCAGACTGATGCAGCAAAGGAGATGGAATGACACATGAACTAATAGGTTTACTAAATCCAAAAACTATGGCCTTCTTAGCCACTCCAGAGCAATCATAAGGAAGTTTCCTTTTGACCATTGCACTTTTTGCAGGACCCTCAGAAGTAATGGAAGTAGAAGAGACAGATACACCCTTCTGAAGTCCTGCTGCTGAGACAGGGCATCCACCACTTCTGCCCATGGACACTGCTACTGGCTGAAGTATCTTGGGACCTAGGCATTTTCATTTGATACAAACATATCTGATGCCATACAAACCTTCTGCACAGCAGAGTGAACACCTCTGAGTTCAGGGATCACTTTTCTGGATTAACTATCTGGCAGCTTCCAATCTGCTTGGACATTTAGATCTCCTGCTAGGTGTATGGCTGCTATCATTAGCAGATTTCTTTCTGCTTACTGCCATAATGCAAATCACCACAAAATATTATGCTGGTTCAACTTTAAGCAGAACTGCATGGTGCCAAAAGGCCTCTCGCACAGTATGCAAAGGGTGCCAATAGAAGACACAGACATGTGTTTCATCCTACCAGAACTCATCAGTGTGCCTCATCTGTATGACATCCCAGTGAAGTGAACCAGCTACCCTAAGTTGGTCTATCTGGGTGGGCTGTGTGAGCCCACAAAACAAAAATTTGTTGTTACTTATCAATGTTATGCTGGCTAAAGCTGAACCAGCATAATATTTTGTGGTGATTTGCATTATGGGAGTATGTGTGATTTTGTATTTCTTTGAAACTTGGCTTCCCAGTCAATGCCCTTTGGGGTAACCCTTGCCTCAGTGCTTGCACACTAAGGTTCTTTGTCTTTCTGCTTACTGGCACACTTTGCCTCCATGAGTATGCTATCTCTTCTTGTGCCCCCTTGATTGTTTATGTACATGATGGTCACCGGATTGTCTAAATTTACCTTTACTGTCTGACACTGAACCTGGCCATGGGAGTGTGTCAGTGCTACAAACACTGCCCACGTTTATAGGACATTGATCTGAAGGTCCTGTTCCTGCTGAGTCTACATTTTCTGGACAGGGACGTGATCAAACATTGCTCCCTAGCCTGAGAGGCTGGCCTCTGTGGTGAGGATAATCTCTTGTGGTGAAACTAGAAGTGAGCCCCGTAGGATATTATTCTGTTCCTCCTACCACCTTTACAAAGACAGAGATTGGTAAACCAACCACGGTAGCCACACTGGCACATTGTATTTCTCCAGTGCTGGGTACCAGTCAGGCAGCAACCTGGTTTGGTGCAGTCTCATTTAGAGCCATGCCTATGGCATCAGTTTTATTATTACCATCATCAGGCCCTGCACCTGAAGACTCTTGTGTGAGGACACAACTGTCTGGGATTTCAATATCGGAGTCTCCTAAACTAAAGTCTCCTTCCTGTCTAGGGTAAGAAAGACCTTCTGTAAATCACTGAAATTGACAGCATATAAAGACTAATCAGCCCCTCTAGTCTGCACATCCTACCTTTCCACTCTAATCTGGCCCTAATGGCCTTCCCTCTCTGTTACCTCTTTCAGTCCCCTAAGTATTGGAATATGCCTATCCCACCTGTTTTGAAGCTACCAACTGAGCTGACACACATGACACCCTTTGGTAGATTGTTCCCTTTATCTACTTCCCTTTCAGTGAAAAATGTTTATTCACATCTTTTTTGAACCTTCCCCGTAAGCTTTAATTAGTTCCCTCTAGTACCCAGTAATAGTAGTAAACAGTCAGTGTAAGCATAATGATTAAAGGGCACTGAGCTACAAACCCTGAGACCTGGGTTTGAATCCTGTCAGCTCCCACTGTGTGACCCTGAACAAGTCACTTAACTTCCTTGTGCTCCCAGGTCACACCTGAAAACAAGCTCTGGCTTAGTGTGCCTTTCCTGGTCAAATAATTTCCCTTTCCCATATTTTCAGTTAATGAAAATATGACCTTGTAGTCTACTTTACCACTTGCTGGTACCTGTACATTTTTATCATGTCACTTTGCTCTCTTCTTTTTTTATACATGCCTAAATTCTGTAGTCCCTTCTCATACATCATGTCCCCAGGCTGTGAATCATGCTGGTTGCTCTACAGTGTAATACATCCACCTTATCACAGTCCTTTTCTTTTTCAGGTGAGGACTCCAGAATCTTGCACAGTACTCTAGGTATGGCCTTAGTAATGATTTGTAAAGTGGGAGGATTATTTTCCTTTTTCTGCTACTTATCCCCCTCCATATGCATCCCAGCATCCTTTCACAGCTCTGTTATAGTGTGCTGTGGTTTTAGAAAAATAGAAACATAGACTTTGATGGCAGATAAGGACCACTTGGCCCACCTAGTCTGCTCATTTGATATAATGACCCCTATGTCTTTCTCCTTCTTTCTGTATTCCCAGAAGCAGTTCCAATGAGTACTGTCACAGCTTTAAAAGTGGCAGCAGAGCTTGCAAAAATTTTCAGCAGAGTGGGCATACCTAAAGAAATTATTACTGATCAGGGTAGTAATTTTGGTGCTGCATTACTTAAGGAGCTATAAAGACTACTAGATATCACTGCCATAAGAACCTCCCCCAATCACCCCCAGACAGACGGTCTTGTTGAGCATTTTACCCAAACCCTAAAACGCATGTTTGAAAGGTTCGTAAAAGGGGAAGGGAAAGATTGAGACCAATACTTGCCTTGTCTACTTTTTGCTTACACAGAAGTGCAACAGGCGTCAACAGAGTTTTCACTATTTGAAATGCTGTATGGTAGGCAGCCAAGAGGGCCACTGGATGTGATAAAAGAAATGTGGGATGATAGCCCCACTCAGAAACAATCTATAGCATCTTATATGTGTGCCCTAAGAAAGAAGCTGGCAAAATATGTTGACATTGCCCATAATAAAAAGGAAGAGACTCAAAACCAACAGAAGGTATATTATGACCATGGGGTAAAAGAAAAAGTTTTTGAACCAGGTGAAAAGGTTTTGCTACGGTTACCCACAACAGAAAATAAACTGTTAATGAAGTGGCAAGGGCCTTATAGAGTGCTTAGGCATACTGGCACCATTAACTACAAGACTGAGACCCCTAACAGGAAAAATCCTACTAAGATATACCATGCTAGTCTCCTCAAGAAATGGGTTGAACAAATGCCAAAAGCTGGTTTGCTAGTTTTACCAGAAACCGATTAGGAAGATATTGATGTAGCTTATGATAGACTGGAACAAACTGTAAATGCTGATGCTGTAAAGGTGAATGTTTCCTTAACCTCAGAACAAACTGCAGACATTTGTAATGTGCTAAAGACATTTAACAGTACTTTTACCACAGTAACAGACCGAGCAAAAGGGGTTCAGCACGTGATAGTGCGAAGGAATGCTCCACCTATTAGGCAAAAGACATACAGGTTACCAGAGCAGTTAAGAGCTGACATGGTTAAGGAAATACAAACAGTGAAAGAATTGGGCATCACAGAAGAGGCTAAGAGTGCTTGGTCATCTCCAATGGTAATTGTAAACAAAAAAGAAGGGGGTGTTAGAAACTACCTTGATTTTAGGAAACTTAATCAAGTGTCAGAATTTGACAGTTATCCTATGCCTAGAACAGATGATTTGGTGGACAGACTGGGAGTGCAAAGTATGTTGGTACCCTCGATCTTACCAAGGGTTACTGGCAAATACCTTTAGCTAAAGAATCCTGAGACAAAACTGCATTTGCCACTTCTGTTGGATTTTATCAGTTTACCACCATGCCATTTGGTTTACATGGTGCACCAGCTACATTCCAGCAGTACATGGATGCAATTTTATCACCTCACACTGGATATTGTGCTGCATACCTGGATGATGTCGTGGTGTACAGTCCAGACTGGAAAAGCCACCTGGAACACCTATGAGCAGCTGTTCAAGCTATCAAAAATGCAGGTCTGACTATTAATCCCACCAAGTGTGCATTAGGCATGCATGAAACCAAATATTTGGACTATGTGTTGGGAAATGGAGAAGTTGAGCCAGAGGTTTCTAAAATAGAAGCTGTAGCTAACAGCCCTGTCCCTAAAACAAAGAAACATGTCAGGTCATTTTTAGGGCTGGCTGCTTATTATTGGAGATTTGTTCCCAACTTTGCTGAGTTAGCTACTCCCCTCACTGAACTCACGAAGAAACGGTTCCCAAATAATGTGAAATGAACCCCAAAGTGTGATGAATCTTTTCAAGCCATTAAAGCTGCATTATGTTCAGCCCCTGTTTTAAGAAGCCCAGATGTTGAGAAACCATTCTTGTCACAAACAGATGCATCAGAGGTAGACCTAGGTGCAGTCCTGAGTCAAAATATAGATAGGAAAGAACATCCTATTCTGTACATGAGTAGGAAGTTACATGACAGAGAGAAAAGGTACTCCACTATTGTGGAAAGTGGGCATGGAGTCCCTTAAGTTTTATTTACTAGGAACTGACTTTGTACTTATAACAGATCACAATCCTTTCTGTTGGCTTAACCAAATGAAAGATAACAATTCCAGAATCACAAGGTGGTACCTGGCACTACAGCCATTTAAATTCACAGTGATACACAAATCTGGTAAAGAGAATAGCAGTGCTGATTTTCTGTCAAGATATGGATCAGGAATTGAGGGTTCTGAAGGTTGAAAAACAAATGTATGGCTTTAAACTTTACTGTTTGCTGTACTGTTATAGAAAAAAGGATACTGCACATGTGCTTAATCACTGAAATTTAGAAGCCTATGTTAGAGAAGTAATAGAAAGTTTTGGAAACCTGTTCGATAAAATAGGTTCCCTCTTAAGGAGGAGGGTGTATGTGACAGGGTAGAATAGGACCATGTCCCAGTTGTTATGGAGAAAGTGTTTAAATGCAAGGATCTGTTCTTTCCTTTTTCTGTCTTGTCTGGTTGCGCAACCAAGTTTTCCTGTGAGACCTAAGATTTGATCACCCTGACATTCTGGCAATTATTTGCCTCTTGCTGTCTCTCAGTCTTCACTTGCTGTTCTGTCTTTTTTTACTCCCTTGCAAATCCACTGGTGTAAAAATATATGCAAATCATTATGTGGAAATGTAATTGACATTGGGATCCCTTTTGTTTAGAAATTATATAGTGTTAATTTTTGAAATGTATATAATTATAGTTTGAGATGACTGCAAAAAAGCTATTGGAAAATCAAGAGGTTACCTGAGTGCAATTTTTAAGCCTTTTGAAGAAGAGCTGTGGAAAAGGGTCCTCAGCTCAGGCACACTGTGTTCCTGCCAGCACCTGCCTTAAATATACAAGAATACTTTGGAAGATGCTTGTTAAGAATGGGGGGTTGGAAGAACTTATAAGACAGAGCTGCAATTACTTGCAGAGATGGACACAGAGACTGAAGGAAAACTGTGATGGATCTCTATTTTATTTTGCCTTTGTAAATAGTTATACTGAGCAGTTTTATTTTTTATGTTACTGCTAGTACAAATACATATTTTTGGTGAATTCTACAACTGCTCCTCGTTTTCCTATGTTTCCTGACCATACCTCAATGACACCTATGTTGCCTCTTCCTTGGCAAGAATATTTACTCTATCACTTTGCCATGGCCAAGTTTCTGACATCTGGAAGACAGTTTGTGTTACTCCCGTTTTCAAGAAAGACGACCGTAAGGATATCTCGAACTATCGACCCATCGCCATCCTCTCAGTTCTGAGTAAAATACTTGAAAAACTGGTTGCCACCCAAACTATTGATTTCCTTCTTAAAAATAACCTCCTCTCGGAAAATCAACATGGCTTCCTTAAGGGTCACAGTACTTCTACAGCTTTACTAAAACTTACTAATGACACTCTTTCTGCCATGGACTCTGGCTTCTTGACAGGCACGATCTTTATAGATTTCTGATCTTGTAGAATACCCTTTACTTCTCTCTAGCCTTCTTTCCATGGGTTTCTCTGTGCCTGCCACTGTCTGGTTCAGCAACTATCTATCCAACAGAAAGCAAGTTGTCAAATTCAACTCTGCTTTGTGTGACCTAACCACCATCACTGTCAGTGTCCCGTAGGACTCCATTCTGGGTCCCCTCCTTTTCTCTATCTTTATAAATAACATCATCAGAGACACCTCTCCATGCTCATCCCTCCTTTATGCAGATTATCTTGTTCTTTACTCCAGCTCTAAGCCTCTCCGCTGCCTTCTTAAACATTCAGTCCTGGCTCTCTGAGCATAAGCTTGCACTTAATGTGAGCAAAACTCAAGCCATGCTCTTTGGCTCCCCCGCTAAACTTCATTATGGGCAAACTCTACTACAGATATCCTGCTCTGATGGCTCACTACTTGTAAACATAAGTTCCTTCAAATATCTTGGTGTTCTACTTGATGAGTCCCTCGATTTTGACCTTCATATCCAAGCCACCTGCAAAGCCATCAATGCCAAAATAGGGATTGCATACAAAACTAGCTATGCCTTAACTCCCTCTGCAAGAATTGCCATTTCCTATGGTATTTTACTCCCTGCACTCACCTATGGTGCCATCTTGTATGCGGGAGCATCCAAAACTTTTCTCCATAAATGGGACACCACATATAATAACTTATGCCATTATGCCTCAGCATCCCAATGGCACAAACATCACTGCCAACTCTATGCTGATTTAAACTGGCCTTCCCTCCACCCAAAGGCTCCTATCTCTTGGATCCCTAATGGATTGTGTCATTAGAGCTACCCCCCCCAGCTCTTGCCTCCCTGTTACTCCCTCAATCCTCCTCATATTGCCTATGATCATTCAACAAATATCTCCTACATGTTCCTAGATGTAAGACCTCTAAGGGTACTAGTGCCTTCTACCACACTGCCACTAATTTCTAGAACTCCCTCCCCCTAGGTATCCATCATTCCTGTAGTCACGCCACCTTTAAAAAGGACCTTCGAACCTTGTTGTCCAAACCCTCCTCCTGTACATGCTTTAACCCCCCATAGCTCACTTCTATCTCTTTCAACAGCTGCTTTTCCCCCTCTAACCTAATGCCTCCCTCTCCTAGTCAAGCTAATTACTCTAGCTGCGTCAAACAGCTAGTGCCCTAAGCACTTTCAGTTACTGCCTTATGTAGTCCACCTTGGACTACTTTTGCCCAGCTATTGCTGTAATTGGTAATGACCTCTGTGATTTATTTCACCTTGTTGTATGATATATGTTCCATTTTTGTTATCCTTGCCACATGTTTTATCTCCTCAGTGTATTATATATGTCTCCTTTCTGTTTTACTCCTGCCAAAATTGTTGTACTTAAATTTGATCTTACTATGTATACCTCATATTAACTGTTATCTAAGTTAATCATATTCTGAATTGACTTTTGCCATTTGTTTCCCTTTTTTATCTTTTTTTCTTCATACTATTGTATCTTGTACTGCTATGCTTTATTTCTTTGTAACCTCTCAGTTCGTGTCTGAAAATAGTCATTTCTATGGTTAGTGCACCCCCCCAGTCAACAAAACTAAATAAATAAGTGGACAGTCTTACTGACTGTATTGCTACCATGGATACAAAACATGCTAAAGCCACAGCAACCGCTGATGGAGCAGCAGAAACAGCTAACAACACCGCAACCGGAGTTACTTGAGCACTGGCAGAAAATAAGGTGATGAGGCTCCATATAAACAACTTGAAAACGCTGTTCAATCAGCAAATTTTCATATTTTGGGTGTCTCGGAGCACATGGAAGGACAGGACATCGTGGTGTTCTTGGAAAATCTGCTTCACAAGATCTGGGACCTGGATATCACTGGGAACATCATGAAGGTTTATTGCATCACTCCCAGACATCATCAGCCCTCAGAAGACTTGTCCCATACCATACATGCCATTACCACCAGACTGCATGTTAGGGACAAAGTCCTCGCTGCAGCCAAATGTAAAGGGTCTGTCACTTTAGAGACTGGAGAAAGAATACATTGTTTTCCATACCTTAGCTATTGTGCTCGTCAATGCCATAAAGCATTCAATGCTGTCTGGTCTGGGTTGCATGCTTTGGGGGTCACTCATGCGTTACAGGTCCCAGCACGACTCCAGATCTCATACACAGGTGAAAGTTTCTTATATTCTGACGCCGCTGGGGCAGGGAAAAGACTTACCATGATTCAAAAAGACTGCTCAACAAGAGTCCAGCAATGTGCTAGAAGACGGAGACTGAAAAAATGCATTTCTTAAATCAAACTGTCTTGTAACTTAGTCTCCATGTGGCTGATTTAAGTTAACTGCACCGCAGTTGTTTGTTGAATTTCTGTCTGAAACTACTACGAGCACCAACACTCCTTGGAGAAGATATTAAGCTGTTAAAAATAGCTATTTTACATTTGTTGCTGTTGTCAACCACTGAAGGATTAGTTTTTGTTAAAAGTCCTTCACAGTATGCCTTAAAAAGTGTTAAATCTGGATTCTGTTTGGGATTTGTCTGAGGGTGAGCGGGGGGAGGTCTTCCAGGTGAGCATCTGCAGGGAATATGTTACTGCTTAAATAAATAAAATTATCGAGATACATGGACCACAATGTTGCTTTTAGCAGTATTTATAAGTGCACTTCAAGGCTCAAGGGCTCAAGCATCAAACTGACTTATTTGAACCTGATGTCCATGTTCTTGCTGTATGGTTATTTAGTATTAATTATTTTCTTTTTCCTTGAAGAAGAATGCCCTCATTTGATGTAATAATGGAGGATGAGTATATAGTGTATGGTGGAACGTTGTTCTCCACCGAAATCCATCATTGTTGAAACCTTGTAGTCACACACTAGTGACGTTCGCAGTGCAGCAGAACGATTTTTTCTACTGCACTGCGAATGTCACACACTGTCCTCGAGCAGCATTTGACAGTTAGGGCTCACTCCATAGAAAGGACACATAGCGAAAGCAGCAATGTTGGCAGCAGTACTAATGTTTAGCGTTAAAACGCTCAAATGTAAAGTTCTGAAACAGTTAAAATGTCAAGCGAACACGCTCAAAATGTAAAGTTCTTTTCCCTCTATTAACCCAGCAAAATGTTTGAAGCAGAAACATGCTGTAGTGATTTTTTTTCTCAAAAACAACATTCCACCATACACTATAAAGAAAAGCATGGGAACAGTTGACAACAGGGCATCTTTCATCCTCATTAGCATTATGACGGATTACCTCGAGCGCGCTCTCGAGGTAATCCGTCGTCATAGTGCCAACTCGCTGAAAGAATAGCCCTGTTGTCAGCTGTTCCCTATGCACTATCCTATATGTAATCCTAGTTATTCAATGTATAGATCAATGCTTCCTATACTCAAACCCAAGGATATACTTTCATGTATGTATTTACTGTGAAAAGATATAAAAATAAAGTTAAAAAAAAAGAACCCAGGGGCAACATACGAATTAAAGAGGGGAGGAACTGACAGTCACGAAGCAGGAAAGAGACCTGGGAATCATCATCGTGGATGACCTAAAAGAGGCTAGACAATGTGACAAGGCAGTGAGAAAGGCTAACCAAATGCTGGGATGCACTAGGAGAGGCATCACCAATAGAAAGAGGGAGGTCATTTTGCCCCTGTATGGGACACTTGTGAGACCTCACCTCGAGTACTGCATCCAGTTCTGGAGGCCTCTTCTGAGAAAGGATATAGATGGGGCGGAGGCAGTACACAGGAGGGCAACTAGGATGGTGCAGGACCTGCATGGGAAGGCCTATGAGGAAACACTGATGGATTTAAATATGTATTCCCTGGAGGCAAGGGGGGAACATAACAGACACATTCAAATATCTCACAGGAATAAACAGAGTTCAGGAAGGGAGCATCTTCCAAAGAAAGAGATGCTCTAAGACAAGGGGCACAGTATGACGTTGGGGGGGGGGCCCAGGGGTAACATGAGGAAGCATTTTTCATATAAAGGGTGGTGAACACTTGACCTAGCCTTCCAGAGGAGGTGATGGGGGCCAAAACAGTCATGTGATTTAAGAGGACATGGGACAGGCACAAGGTTATTCTGGAAACAAAAGGGAGTACTCCCAGATTTCAGCTGAGGCATTGGGCCTCATAACAGGGAAGGACTGATAGGGCAGACTGGGTGGGCCAAGAGGTCCTTATCTGCCGACAAGTTCTGTGTATCTATGATACTCTACCTACACTGGCTGTAGCTTCTTGCATTTCTCCTTGACCCCTAGTAACTGCCCCACTCTCTTCATTCTTTCCCTCAGTATCTCTCTCATCTTGTCAAAGTTATGTCTTCCTGAAATCCCATACTTTTAATTAGCTATGCCCTCTTGTATATTCCCTATTGTACCTCAAAACATGCTGTCTTGTGAACACTGGATCCTAATGGCTCCAGAAGTGACACCTTTTGAATCCTCTCACTGTGAGAACCAAACTTAACAGGACACCCTCTTGTTTCTGCTTTACAATCTGCTGTACCAAGAAAGACTCCTGACATGCCTCTACCAAGAGCTCATTCCTTGTTGCATTTGATGCAACTAGAACTTTTCATACCATGTCTTGTGTGTTAAAGTCTCCTACTATTAATACTTCCCCTAACTTAGCCTTATCGCTTTATTCCCCTAACCTAGGTTTATTTTGAGAACAATCTCTCAGTGGGCAGGAAGGGGAATACTAAACTTGTTTCTGTAAAGTGCATCTAATCTGAGTAGGAGTTTCAAGTGGATAGCATAAATGTCCCTGGGAAAGAGCTGATCCAACCAGACACCATGGTATTTCAAGGAGGGTACTTCTTCCAAGGGGAATCATCCAGTGTCATGAAGAATAGGGCATTTAGGACCCAAGATGGCCTCTACCCGCTACTAAATGTCATAGAGACCATTTTCTAAGCATTCAGAGCTGGTTAGAGCAGAACCAGTGTTGAACACTGCCAAAATCACACTGGAGCTCTGCTTCTAACTGTGGGTCTGAAGGGCCACTGAGGAAGAGCACTGTATCATCCAGGTGCACGTGGATATACACAGAGGAATAAGCTTTAAAGAGTTTATTCAGAAAGATGGAAAATAGTATAGGACCCAGGACAGCCCTGTGGGATGCCTAAGAAAATTTGATGGGCATAGAGCACCTACTGTACAATGGCTGACTAAACCTTGTCAGGCGGGTAGGAGGGGAACCACATGACTGATAAGTCAAAATTCATCACCTGCCAATTTTTGAGTAGAAGGGGGTGAGCAACGGTGTAAAATGCTTTGGCTAAATTGACAGAGCTAGCTAAAGTTGGCAAACACTGATGGATCCCTTTCTGGATGTGATCAACAAACCTAAGGAGCAAGGAGATGGAGTGGGTCTTTCTAAATCTCAACTGGAAGGGGCTATGGAAGGAAGCGGAGGGAGTCAAGAAAGTTGGAGGGATGAGTAAGAGCCTTATTTTAAGGCTTAGAGAGAACAGAGATGAGAGCGAGAGAGAGACTGATGGTTACCAGGAATGGGGGGTCCCCACCCTCGTGCTAGGAACCTTGCTATTAGAGAAAGAGGCTGAGAAGAGGAGATGAGGCTGTGATAGAATGTGCAGTAAGATGGAGGAGTTTGAGATCTTGGCCATCAGGACTGTTACCCTTAGACTGATATGAGTGAGGAGAGCAGAAAGAGCATCAGCTGGGGATATTGGAGAGATAGAGAATAGGTGAGGTTTGGGAGAGGATGGTGGGAGAAGTGAAGTGAAGAGGAGGAAGATGGCACATAGAGGACTAGTCACCAAAGACAGAAGTGACTGCTATGAGGTCAGACCATGGAACTATTTATTTTGAGTACTGTAGAAGAGAGGTGTTAACCGGGAAGGAGGAGGATGAGTGAACTACTTTCCAGAATTTGGATGGGAAATTTAGGTTGATCTTTGAGGACGTTTCCCTCCATTGACCTACACTTTTTGAACTCTAAGCTGTTGGTGTCAGGACCACTTGGAAAGTTTTGCTAGCTGGAGCCACCATGAGGACATATGTTAATGCCACCCATATAACACGGACAACAACTCTTCTCATCAGTTCTTTCTCCCTCTGTCAACCACTCGGATTAAAAAAAAACAACACTATTATGCATAGTCACCGTTCAAGGTTTAATTCCTTTTTTTTTTCTTCATACAAAGTATTGTATGCTGCTGTTGATGGAACTTTGATCTTATTTCTGTTATTGCTGCAAGGTGAAGAAATATAAGGACAACGCTCACACCATTTGTATATGCTGCCAGGGCCTCTCCCATGACGTGAAGAATGGTGCCATTTGCCAGATTCTTAACCAGACTACGAGGAATTACAGTTGGAAGATCTAGAGATATTCCTTCAAAAGATGGAGAGTACTCCCTGTTCGATGCCTGCTTCAAGCCAGTATCACTATTGTACTCCACCAACTCTACTTTGATGACCTGCCGTTTGGCAAAAAAAAAAAAGAAAACAGATGGTCATCAAGGCTGTCTCCACCATGGTCATTGACGATAAAAACAAAATCCTCAAATGCCTAATTTGCAGACCAGGAAAAACACAGATACCAACTGAAAAGATGCACCTAGGTGTTCCAGTCTCTGGGACAGTACTAGAGAGCTTTTCTCCTTGTTTAGTATCCAATTGTGTGTCTCCAGGACTTCCAGAGTCCTGGCTACTGACCTCTTTGCTACTTTCACCATTGGGGCTCTGATCAGGAGATTGTCCAGGAAAAGGTGCTCATGGTGACTCTTCTGTCTCAGTAGTGCCAGCAGCACTACCAGTATCTTTGATAACACCCTTGGGGCTGTCGCCAGGTGAAACGAGAGTGCTCGGTATTGGTAACTCTGATCCTAGATTGCATATTTCAAGAAAAAGGTGGAGATAAGCATCCACCATATTGATAGATGCCAGGTAATCCCCAAAGTGCACTGCTCTGATGATCGACTGTAGGGACTCCATTTTGAATGTTGCTCTTCTGACAAATTTATTCAACTTTAAGTTCTGCATAGGGCAATAGCTTCCCAACTTCTTGGGGACTGCGAAGCAAATTGAATAGTGCCCCTGTTCCCTCTCTCTCACATGAAGTAGAACTGGAACAATCGCCTCTGTCAGGATTAAGTGGTTCAGAGATTGACTCACTGCCTATCTTTTCATAGTGTTCTGAGATACTGTGAACTGAATGAACTGGTCTCTTAAGTACAGCAGAGAACACCGACCCAGTGGTGCAGAGGGCTGAGGCGCTATGTGCCTTACCTCTCACTATGCCAGTGATCCGAGTTTGGGAACAAGCTTGGAGTGCTGGGGGTTGGCCCGGGGGGGAGAGGACTGAGCATCCGATGGACTGCTTTCCTCTCCCAGGGATGGGGAAGGACACCATCTTGCTTCCTGGCTGCCATCTGGTGGAGGCCGGGTGGCAGCGCCAGAGTCTGAGTGCCATGCAAGGGAGGGGCCGCCATTCCCACATCACCACTGACCACAGCCCCTAATTCTGGATGAGAGTCTCCACGTGAGGAAAGGACAGCCTTCCCTTTCCCAGCCCCACCATGGGGGCAATCCATGGGGAATTTTCAGGGTGGGTAGGTCGGGAAGGTAGGCATTTAATGGGAGGGACAAGGACAGGGCTGAATAGCCCGCTGGAACTGACCCAATGGAAAAAGCAATATAGAAAAGGAAAAAGAAAAAAGTACAGCACAGAACTCTATACCATAGCCTGGTGTAAGTTCCATATTGGGCGATAGCCACCTGACTTCTTGGGGACTGTGAAATAAATTTAATAGAACCCCTGTTCACTCTCTCATGAGGTGGAACTGGAACAACTGGCTTTATCAGGATTAAGCAGCTGAGAAATCTGTACCATAGCTTAGCAACAAGCTCTCCAGAACCCAGGAGTCTGTTGTGGTTTGGGCTAATTGCTGGCAATATTTTTGAAGTCATCCGCTGAGTGGTTGGGGGCACAGATGGATCTGCATAACTTCATTATGAAGATCTGCCTCTCCTGCCTGCACCTCCATTGCATCTGTGAGCAAAGGAGCCTTTGCTGGGATTGAACTTGTATCCAGAGTAGTACCCTCTTCCTCTCTGGTTGCCAAAGCTGTGAAAAGGATGAAAACCATACTCCCAGTCTGAAAACTGCACCCCTTAAAGACAGATTTGCTTTCTGCTGCTGTCTTCACACTAAAAGCTGCCTCTTCTTATTCTGAATGTCTCTTAGGATCCCACCCAGTTCTGGACCAAACAATAAGTCACCAGGAAATGGCATATTGTACAACTTTGCCTTAGTGACCTGGTCTGCAGACCAGTGGTGGAGCCAAAATCCTCACGGGCCCGACACCATAGTGGAGGTTGTGCGAGTTGACGTGCTTAAGCTATCTACAACTGTGTCTCCCATAAATGCAGATGCCATTGATATGAAATGCACAAAATTAGCTCCCAGGGAATCTTCCAGTAAACCTTCTGCCACAGCCACTACTCAAGTGCATAGAGCTCCATAATTTATGAACAATGCATATGTTATTCTAAGATTTGCCCTGTTAGCCATATATACACATCAGCTTGATGAGTCTACTTTTCATGTGCACCTGAATGTGCTGACAGCCCTTCCTGGTGAATAGACCTGTGCTTCACTGCATTGCAAACTGTTTTGTCAACCACTAGTGGCACACCTCCTATTTCCTAAAGTGCTCCTCCTCCTGGAAAGGATAACACCTCACTCTAGCTCCAGGGAGTTGTCTCCTCTTTTCTATGTCTGCCCATTACTGTTCAATAATTTGATCACAGTGTTGGAAGTTTGAGCAGCACTTACGTGCAGACCCTAAGGCAGGCAGAATGGAGTCCACAAACACATCTTCAAACTGCAGTGCTCTGCATGTGTCAGTAAGCAGAAAATACATCATTTTTGTGTTAAAATGGAGAGGTATTGGAATTGTTTTCTTAGCTTTCATTCACTCCACCTTCCCAGGTTATCCTCCCTCAGCTGATGGCAATGCCAGTTCTATCAGATCTGGGTCTCCATCTTCATTCTGCCTCACATCATCCTTGTCAGGGTCATCTAACCTAGTGAGATCAGGGGATACCTGCAAATCAGGGTAAGCAGTGGTTCCATTCTCCAGTACATCTGGATATGCCTGTCAGGCCCCCTCCGCCTGAGAAACCCACCTTAGGATCAGGTGTCTTCGCAGGTGTTACCTGTGGCTCATTGGAATGTATCATCTCATGAAGAAGTAACAGAGTGCACTTGTGTAACTTGGCTTTACCACTGTCAGTCAGAGTCCCAGGTGTACCTCCTATACTGGGGCTCTGGTTGGTAGGGATTAAGATTGACATATTGGACTGTGATACACAAAAAGGACAGTATGATCCCATACATGATGGTCTCGTAGTCCAGCAGGTCTTGTGTCTTTAAAAAAAAAAAAAAAGGTCTGTGGAAACCTATGATGCTTGGTTCAAGTAACAGCCTCCTTACTGGAAAGAATTAAGGATTCTTTCTTTGGATAGGTTATAGTGAAAAATGTATAACCACTGCCCCCCCCCAACTACCAGAAAAATATTCTTAACTAATAAGTTGTAAACAAGCTTCTTACTAGATATAGATTATATGGATTTACAGAGTACTGACCCTTCAAGAGGTTCATCCTTTCAAAAACAGTCCCTGTGCCACTTCCCTGTTGTTACTATTGTATGCTCCCTTGTACAATAAGCACAGATCCCAGTTTGAGAAAACTGTGCAGTGCTCCCCTTAAAAGGGATTAGATAGTTGCTTTATCTCTTTTCATCTCTACTACAACTACTGTGATTAAAAGTGCTGGTGCACTGTTATCAATTGGGCAGACTCCTAACCTCGCACTTGACAGTGCGGTTTTGGGCGTGCTGACATCAGTGCACAAGTGTGCAACATGAGGATGTTGACTAGAGGTATCTGGGGTGCGCACACACCTCTCTAACCAGTTCTAACTGTGCAAATAGCAAAAGAAGCCTCATTGTGAAGGAAGACTGTCACGACTGCAAACAGGGCTGGCTTCAAGCCATCAGAAGCAAGTCAGGTGCTCGAGGGCTGTAAAAGAACGCACAAATGGCACGGCAAACTCTCAGTGCCAAGTGAAGCAACAACTCTAAATAATACAGTACAAAAATACAAAACTAAAAAAATTCAAGCTCCAGACATTAGAATACACACACACACTCTCTCTCTGTTAACTAAAGGGAGCCAACTGAGCTGCACAATGACGCGGGAGAGGGGGGGACCTGCTTGTCAAATGTCAATATCAAATTGGAGGCAGTATAGTGCAGTGGTTTAAGGCTCTGAGCTGGAAATCTGGTGACATCCAGCAGACCAGACTTGGGTTTGAATCCCACAGCTTCCACTTGCGTACTGTGTGACCCTGAGCAAGTCACTTAACTTCCCTGTGCTCCCAGGTCGCTCCTGTAAAAAAGCTTTCAGTTTAGTGTGCTACTCCTGGTTAAAATAACTAAAAAAAATGTTAACTTCCCTTGAGGCACCAGGCTAATGGAACAGCAGACCTGTAAATGAGAAATACAGATTTTTTTATATCCCACCAGTGGCAAGTGGTCTGCATCCAAGCTTCTTTGAAGCTAAGATGAGAATTGTAGCAGGTTATTCAATTTGAAAGCAAAAGCTCATAGGCAAGCTTTTAATTCCAACATGCTGCCTGTCAGACTACTACAGGAATGGGTCCAGGTTGCCCTTCCTTTTGTTGCGAGAAAATTTGTAAGTCTTGGTTAATCCAAAAACAACAGTTCCAAGATGGCAAGCAAATAGAAGGAAGAACACCTCACCACATATGTTTAATAGTCTTTCAATCTTTTAACTCCACACAATGCCCGGGCAATGTTTTGTGGTCAAGCCACTTCCTCAGGCCCGCTGTGTTTCCATTGTGTCAAAAATATTTAATAATAAAATACAATCAATAATTCATTCACACTATTCTTTATGGCACCACCACAGTGCATTCCAAAATCACAGTGTTATGGCACTTACCCTTGTGTTATACCATCATTGTTATTAACTGCTATTTCCTTTTTTATTTTCTTCACACTAGTTCCCCACAACTGGAGAATGTGCTGCCTGTCACCAGGTAGCCCCAACCTGCACAAGAGTCACAACTCTCTTTTTCAGAAACAATTAAAATGATGAAGTTTGTTGAAATTGTCAGAGCTACTTTCTTTTTTTATACTCCTCCTCTCCCCTCTGGAGTCGCCTCTTTGGGAGATGCCAATGAAGCCCGTCCCTACCCCCCCCTTATCTGACTGAATGGGGTCCTCCATCATGCTGTGGTTTACCCCCCGCCCGGGGTTGGGGTGGGACCACCCCCGAACCTTGAATTCTCATCAGGTCCCCTGGTTCAGCTGGGCAGGCGGCGGTATATCGGGACCTGGCTCGGCACTCCATCTACCTGACTCCGGAGGGGCATTTTTCCATTTTTCTGGAACGGGACTTGCATGCCCTAACATCATGGTGCTCATGCTGACGTCTGCAAGGTCCCTCCCCCTCCCCTCTTGTCACTGGGGCTGATTGGTCCAAAGGCCTATGCCCCCGACCAATCATGCCCCCATGACACCAGCAGCTGTTGTGCACCCCAGCCTCTGCCAGGGGTCACCGCCTACCGGACCTGAAAACCCACCCTCACCCATGGAAGCCGAGCTGTTGTTGGACACTCTAGCCTTCTCCCCCAGCCAACCCACGGCTCCCAAAGCTCGCTCCCGAACATGGGTCACCAGTGTGGCGCGAGGTGTGGCATCCAGCACCTCAATCCTCAGCACCACCGGACTGGCTAGAGAGCTACTTTCTCTTTGAAATGGTAATTTAGACTGACTGGCTGACAGACTCAGCTGAAATGTTCCTAGGATTCTAATGTTGCTGGGGCAGTCTAACTTTAGATTGTGTCACTTATCCTTTGGCAGATGTGCACATTATCCATACGTTAATTACTTCTCCCTATTGACAACATGGAGTGATACAGACAGTCTCTCTGGATTTGCTGAAAAGGAGTCTATAGGTCTCAGTCAGGAGCTCACCTACCTACCAATGCAACCCCACAATTCAGGCAGTCACCTGGCTGTGCTGATTGAGGGCAGTGGCTCCCTAAATGCTCCGACTTTGTTATAGTTGCAGACCCTGAGGTCTATACCTATAGGTACTTAACAGATTAAACTGAAAGGCTCAACTGCATGGTGGCTTTCCTATCCAGAGTGATTCCCTCCATCTGCAGTATTCAGTTTCTCTCTTCCTTCCCCGTGTATAGCAGTCCCCTTCTTCTTGGCTATGGAAGCACAAGTCTGCCTCCAAAATGTTTGTGTACAGCTTCTCTGCTCACACACAGATGATAGGTCATCCTCCTCCTCCCTCTGTATCTATCAGACTGAACTGCTGCTTCAAGGTCTCACACATATCACCAGAAGCAGATAGCCCTTCGATTGGTCAGGCACTCCAGTCAGTTACTAAGGAGGGGGCCTGTCTGACAGCTACTTGGTGGATGATTGGCTATCAAACAATCAAGTGAAATAATGAATCCTCCAGTGTCCCACGAGCCCTTCCTAGTGCTGCTGCAGGGTTCTGGAGCCTGATTGGTTATGGGTATGCCCTCTGATCCCAGGGACATGTCTCTTGGGGTCAGAGGCAGCAAGCTGACAGCACCTGTAGTTCTTTAGGGAAGTGGCCATATGTCTATTTAAAAAAAAAAGAGGTACTGCCAGTGCCCTCAAATAATGTCTGTGCTCCCTTTATGTGTGTGCTAGGTCTGCAATGCAGTCTGGTGCATTTGGGAAACACCTCAGGGGAGGTCTCCAGTTGTATGTGTGCAATCACACTCCTCTGCCAGTAGCAGAAACTGCAGTGTGACAGCTGAGATCAATGGCGCTGGCTGCACTGAAGATTTCTGGCACTTCTTTGCGCGCCCCCCTCCGGTCCTAGCTTTCAGCAGTCCACAGTCTTTGGGGGCCAGATGGAGTAATATGGTGGCAGGCAACAGGTTGTTGTTCCATGGTTCTACATAAGGTAAGCCCAACTATTGCAGCCAACAATTAATAAAAAAAAAAATGGCCAGTTTCTAGGACATCAGTGCATGAGATGGTCTTTGCAGAATAAGAGTGTCTCAAACATCACAGAATGGAGTGCTCCAGGAGTTCTGGAAACAAAACCCCAAACTTAAAAGCTGTCATAGTGCAATCTGACCTGGATCTCGTGGCCATAACAGAATCATGGTACACCTAGCACCACAGTTGGGACATGGTCATAGTGTACTACTCTCTATTCAGGAGAGACAGGGCAGGAAAGAGGGGAGGGTGGTTGGCATTGCATGTGAAAAGAGAATAAAGGCCATGGAGGTGCAAGTGCAACAAGGTAAGGAGAGGTTGAGGTGGTGTGGGTTATTCTGGAGAGAGGCTCTGGGACTGCTAGTCACACCAAGGTAGTATACAGATCTCCAGCACAAGGGGAGGAGATGGACAGGGTGCTAGGGGAGGCCATCATCAGGATGGCAAGTGAAAGGGATGTACTGGTAGTTGACAACTTCTACCTGCTGGATATGGAGTGACACCTGCCAGCTGCAGTTTGGGCAAGGAGAAAAGCATCCTTGACTCCCTACCAGGTGCTGTTCTCAGGCAGCTAGTTAAAGAACCCACCAGGGAATGGGGCAGTGTGTTAGACCTGTTACTAACAAACATGAAAGATACTGCAGATGTCACTGTGGGCAGTCCCCTAGGTACTAGTGATCACTGTACAGTGTGATTCAAGATAGGGAAAGGAGAAGATGAGAACTACACAAGGACAAAGGTCCTGGATTTCAAGACAGCAGATTTTAAGGAAATGGGAGACTGACTCAGAAATTGCCTTGGGGGAAGGATTGCTAGGGAGTAGTAAAAGCACAGTGGTGAAAAATAAGGGAGGATATAACTGTGGCAACAAACCTCTATATGAAGAAAAAAAGCAAAAGGAGATGGTTATGGTTCTTCAAAGAAGTGACAAGGGTTGTAAAGGAAAAAAAGGTGGCAGAAGCAAGAATGGGAGTTGGGGGAGGTAGGCACAAGTCCATTTTCAGAGGAAAGAGTCCTGAAAGGACTTGCAGCCCAGCAAGTGGATAAGGCTATGGGACTGAACGGGATATATCTCAGGGTACTGAAGGAGCTTAGGAAGGTGCTAGCTGCCTCGCTGGCAGCTTTATTCAACAGCTCACTGGAAACAGGTGTGGTTCCAGAGGACTGGAGAAGGGCTGATGTGGTCCCTCTAAATAACAGTAGCTGCAGGGAGGTGGCTAGCAATTATAAGCTAGTCAGTCTAATTTCAGTGGTGGCAAAATTAATGGAATCCCTACTAAAAGAAAGACTGGCTGAGCATCTAGAATCCAATGGGCTTCAGGATCACAGGCAGCACAATTTTGCATGGGGACAGTGATGCCAGACAACTCTGATAGATTTCTCTGAATGGGTGGCCAGAGAAATAGATCAGGGGAGGGAAGTGGATGCGGCCTATCTAGATTTTAGCAAGGCCTTCAATGCTATGCTGCACAGGAGGTGGAGTACTGTAGAAAGTTATCAAGCTTAGGAGTGGGGTTCAGATTGGTAAGTTGGGTTAGAAACTGGTCAACGGACAGAAGACAGAGGGTGGTGGTTAACAGTACTCACTCTAAAGATGGGAGAGTGGCCAGCAATATAGCGCAGCGTTTGGTACTAGGACCACTTCTTTTCAGTGCTTTCGTAGAGGACATTGCAGAAGAACTGAAGGGGAAGTTATGTATGCCTTTTTTCAGAACACACCAAAATCTGCAATAGGGTGGACACACGGGATGAGGGATGAAGATGTAAATGGACCAATGGAAACTTGAGAAGTGGTCAAAAACATGGCAGTTGGGGTTCAATGCAAAAATGAGCAAACTTATACATCTAGGGCAACATCCCCTGTTTTCTGCTGTTCTGCAGCATACGGTGATTGCCACAGAAATCAAGATCAGCCACAGAATTTAGGGCTGGCTACAGAAATTACACAACAACTGCCCCAGTAAGTTAGACAGAGACTGCACTCACTCCTTTCTGCCCATTACTCTGCCTGCTTGTAGCTTTATAAGAACTAAAATTCACCCCAGCCAGCTCAGCCCCTCAAACCCTCCCCATCCAGCCCTGAGAGCCTCCTTAAGTCACCCTATTTTTACATGCCAATGGCATAGCTGTTAGCACCTACTGTGGTCATGCAGACTCTTTTGTTCATTTAGTTAAGTTTAAAGTTACATTCAGTGTGAATGATTTGGCTACATGATGTCACTGATGATATCAGTGACAGAGCTTTTAGGTCTAGGTGAAGGGTTTAAGACCTATACAAGCTTGGGCTCGATACCCTGTATTGTCCCCTTTTTTTCTTTTTCACTACAACATTTGTTGTATGAGAGAAATTGTTAGATGGCATTGCTGATGTAATGAAGGGTTTCAGCAAAGCTAAATAACAGCCTTTTAGATAATATAATCTAGTTCTACAGTATGTTGTAGTCAGTTAAATTAGTCCCAGCTGAGGCTTGTCTAACTTTGAATACAATTTGAGTTACCTGTTTTGCAGATTGTGACATAACTTCACCTCCATAGGAACTGAAACTTCCTTACCTGTAACTACTCAGTGGCACACTAAATGTGTGATTGTTTAGCAGGCAAAGGATCTGTGGTTCAAATGCTGGCAGGGATGCAAATATTTATTTTTTGTATGATGGAAATTCACTTGAGTGATGATTCATGGTTGTGTGGAGTTGGAATACTTTTTTTGTAAGATAGAAACTCACCTGAGTAGTGATTCATGGTGGTGTGCAGTGGAGCAGTAAATTATATGAGAAGTCAGTTTAGCTAAGAACAACAACCTGTGAAGGTAAATTGCCTGCTGGGATTAGATCCCCAGTTGCCTGTTTTGCAAGTGTGACATAACCTTTGCATTATGAATTGCAGCTCAGTCATTTGCAGGTTAGTGGTACACTGAATGTGTGTTTTGTTTAGCAGGCAAATGATCAGTGGCCCACATATGAGCAGTGTGTTAAGCATTTGTTTTGTAAGATGGAAACTCACTGATGTGGTAATTCATGGTTGTGTGACATTCAAAAGGTAAATTATATAAGTGCATTTATCTAAGAACAACAATTTGTGCAGGCAAATCACTTGCTGGAATTAGATCCCCAATTATCTGTTTTGCAGGTTGTAACATAGCCTGTACACCAAAGGAACTGCATCTCCCTTACCAGCAGCTCAGTGGTTTACCAAATGTGTTTACTTAATAAGCAAGGGATCATTATTTCAAATCCCAGCAGGAACATAAACATTCTTCTTATAAGATGGAAACTTGCTTGAGTAGTGATTCATGGTGGTGTGGAGCTGGAATAGTAAATTATATAAAAGGTTAATTTAGCAGAGAACAACAATTTGTAAAGGCAAATCATCAGCTGGGATTAGATACCCAGTTGCCTGTTTTGCAGGCTGTGTCTAACCTCTTCACCACAGGAAATGAGGCCCACTTCCCTGCAGCTGTGGCACACTGAATGTGTGTTGCTTAACAGGCAAAGTATAAGTGGTTTAAATTCAGGTAGACATAGTTTGAATCTGCCAGGGATTTAAACACTTTCTTTAACTTGTTTTGTAAAATGTAAACTCAGTTGAGTAGTGATTCATGGTGGTGCTGAATAGAATAAGAAAGTGATTCATAGAGTGGAATAGGAAATTATATGAGAAGTAAAATTTAACTAACAACAATTTGTGAAAGTAAAAATCACCTGTTAGGTTAAGATCTCCAGTCACCTGTTTTGCAAGTGTGATATAACCTCTGCATCATAGGAGCTGCAAGTCACTTATCTGCAGTTCAGTGGCACACTGAATGCGTGTTTGTTTAGTAGACAAAGGATCAGTGGCTCAAATCCGAGCAGAGACATATGCATTTTCCACTTTTCTTTCACTTAAATATTCTTTTTATTGGTGCATCATAGTACATCCTCATATCAGCATTACCATAATACATTGCTGGAAGTATTTAAAACAAAACTGTACTGAATGGTCAACACAACGTTGAGGTTTACGGATAAAATAAAAAGGACATATTGTCCAAGCCAAGGCAATGGAATGTGTATATTTAGGATAAAGTTGTTAAACAAGTGTTCAGAGTCCATAACGTCCCTGGTTGTTGTGTAGTCACTCAATTGATAAAAAAGAGAAAGTGTCTGTAAACAGTCTATAACTCAACTAAAAGTGTTCATCTTACAACCATAATGAGGAGGCTAAAATAACCTGGCACAAGATTGGTTAAAACAGGACAATTAAAGTGAAATAAATCCTGCTTGTTAAATGGCGAGCACCAACATTACACTATAGTTGAAAACGCTGTATTAATAAAGTGAACTATCTGAAACTTACAAGTCAACAAAAACAGGTGTGATGCACTGCCCCCCCCATGTCCACTGCCTCCCAAACATGTCTGATCAAAAAATATAGTCAGTCTTGTCACTAAAAGCAGGGGTCATTTTATCTATATATCGTTTGCAGCATCAGCTATATTCCAGGACTGCCAAATACTGTAGCTTTAAGTTTCTCCTTCTTTATGTGGAGAATGCTTGTTATACACTCCATTTGTTCAATTTCCTTTATTTTTCTATTCCACTGTTTCAATGAGAGAGGGGTGGGTGACAGCTAGTTTGAAGTTATACACCTTAGCGCAACTACCCTCATAATTTGGCCTAGCCAACGAATGGTGTTAGGACAAGCCAAAAGTGCTGGGAAACCCAGCACTAGTTCTTGGAAAGAGAAGGGGACAGCAAGGCCTATTAACTTCTGTTTTTTCACTTTTTTTAAGATGGAAACTCATCTGAGTAGAAATTCATGGTGGTGTGGAGTGGAATAGTAAATTATATGAGAAGTAAATTTAGCTAAGAACAACAATTTGTGAAGGTATGCTATCTGCTGGGATTAGATCATCAGTCGCCTGTTGTAAAGGCTGTGACATAACTTCTACACCACAGGAAATGTGACTGACATAGAAACATGGGGCAATGGGAGGAGGTTTTGGGACAACGTAAAGTACCATACTGGCAAACCCAACTCCTCCCCCTCACTCTACTTAATATCAATGGTGTTCCTACCCAGGACCCTCAGCTCATCGCTAATACATTTAACAAGGCATTCTCCGATCTCTCTGGGGTTCTTTCTCCTGACTTTTTCAGTAATAACTCTAGTACCCCCCCACTCCCCCCTCAGGCATCCCCCTTTCCAATTTAGGATTGTTACCCCCAAAGAAGCAAAAAAGTACCTATCCCGGGTCCTGGGGAAGTCCAGATTCAGTGGAGATTCACTGGACCTGAAATTGCTGCTACAAGCATTGGAGGTCGCCCTCCGTCCCCTCACAAAAATGTTAAATCTCTCCTTCTGCCTAGGTCAGTTCCCCTCTCAATGGAAATTGGCAACTATCGCACCTATTCTTAAGTGTGGTGATAGAATCTCCCATAGCAACTACCAACCCATCTCTATCCTCCCCCCATCTCCAAAGCCCTTGAAAGGATCGTATCTAATCAACTCTCAGAATATCTCTCGAAACATAGCCTCCTATGTCGTCAGCAGCATGGGTTCTGGAAGGGCCACAGTACCACCACTGCCCTCTTAGAATATATGGATTTCATACACAAAACTCTTGACCGTGGTCACTTAGTTGGGTCTGTGTACATAGACCTAACAAAAGCTTTCGATACCATAAACCACGCACTGCTCATTGACTCCCTTCCATCTCTAGGCCTCTCACAAGAAGCCACCACCTGGTTCTCAAACTACCCATGTGGAAGGTCACAGCGGGTAAGAATAAACAACACTCTCTCCTCTAGTTTGCCAGTTCACTCTGGAGTTCCCCAAGGCTCCATACTTGGGCCTCTCCTGTTCAGTCTCTTTCTTAATAACCTTCCCCTTGCCTGCTCTGGGCAGTTGTTACTTTATGCTGATGATGCAGTCATCTTTTCTAGCCACCCTGAAACATCCCCCTTAGAAGGCAATCACCAAAGGTTCTTCTCCGAGTCTGAATCCTGGTTCTCAAGGCATAAATTAATTCTAAATTATAAAAAAACTAAGGTTATGTTGTTTGCCAGTGCACATGACAAACAAAAAACCATCCGCTGTGTCTAACCTCTTCACCATAGGAAATGAGGCCCACTTCCCTGCAGCTCTGGCACACTGAATGTGTATTGCTTAACAGGCAAAGTATAAATGGTTTAAATTCAGGTAGACATAGTTTGAATCTGCCAGGGATTTAAACACTTTCTTCAACTTGTTTTGTAAAATGTAAACTCATTTGAGTAGTGATTCATGGTGGTGCTGAATAGAATAAGAACATGATTCACAGAGTGGAATAGGAAATTATATGAGAAGTAAAATTTAACTAGCAACAATTTGTGAAGGTAAAAATCACCTGTTGGGTTAAGATCTCCAGTCACCTGTTTTGCAAGTGTGATATAACCTCTGCATCATGGGAGCTGCAGATCCTCTGCAGATTATCTGCAGTCCTCAATAGCCAGCAACAAACCTTGGAACAAGCGAGCAGTTTCAAATATCTTGGCATCACTCTTGAATCTACACTATAATTTTCATGAACATATCAATCTTGTATGCAAGGGGGTACACACCAGGACTGGCCAACTCTACAGGCACAGGAAGTGCATGACACCTGACGCCCTCCGCCTGGCAGTTACCAGTTCGGTCCTGTCCAAAGTTGACTATAGCTTAGTTATCTATGACTCTGCAGGGGATATGGCATTGAGCCACTTAAAAATTACACTGAACTAAGCCTGTCGCCTAGTGGTTGGTGGTGATAGATTCACCCACACATGCAACTTGTATGAACAAGCACAGTGGCTAAACCTTCAGGGAAGGCTTACCTACGAGACCTGCTTGTTAGCCAAAAAGATATCCTCTGGTCTCTCCCCTCCAGGAACTCAACATCTCATAACTCCTGCACCTACCCCACG
Organism: Neoceratodus forsteri; assembly: GCA_016271365.2. NCBI lineage: Eukaryota > Metazoa > Chordata > Ceratodontiformes > Ceratodontidae > Neoceratodus > Neoceratodus forsteri. The sequence goes on from CM057453.1 coordinate 811,374,717, forward strand.
GGCTACCAAAAGCTCCTAAAAAGCTGCTTTCCTAGTCCCTTTCTGCAGGACTTCCATGGGACAGTGGGCCTTCATGCATAGGGCTCCACATTGGTTAAATGACCTATCCACTGAAGTCTCTTCTGAACACAAACTAGGCCCTTTCAAACTTTCACTCCAGCAGCATCTCCTTGCTAAATGCTGATCTGACTGTTCCTAGTCTCCTCCCCCAACTACATTGTCTCTCCTCCCCAAACTCATTAATCAACTATGACAAGGCCAGTACTGGCTGCTCCTTTTAATTTCCTCTCCCCCCAACTCCCCTCCTCGTTCCCCTTCTCCCAGTCTCACCTGCTTCCTTCCCCCTTTGCCTCCCCCTCTGTTGCCTTTCTGTTCCCCCCACTGTAATCCCCGCTTACTAATGTAGCCCCTCTATGTACTCGTGTTACCAAGTTTGGTACCTAATTATTTGCACTTATGTTTGTTCCAGCTATAGTTATCATCCATTATATATCACCTGTTGATACTCGTTAATTGTCCTTTTGTCTCTGTACACCAATTTTTTAACCAAGTTCCCAGTTTCCCTGGGTGATACTGTATTTCTTCGTACTTTGTCCTCCTGTATATCTTTTCTGGAAATTGCTTCTGTACTGTCTTTTGCTGCTTGTGATTATGTAGCTGCACCTCACAACTGTACCTGTTCTTATGAAGTGGAGCCTTTGTAAAAGAGTCTCTGAGTCAAAGGTTTGTAATTCCAATACCTTCAATAAATAAATAAAATAAATAATGGCAGATAAGGACCGTTTGGCCCATCTAGTCTTCCCACTTTTCCCTACCTACACTATTACCACAGACTGTACCTGATCTACAGCTCTTTCTCCTTCCCCACTTTCTTTCCACTCTGATTCCCTTGTGCTTATCCCATGCATTCTTGAACCGCCACACTGTATTCACTCCAACTACCTCTACTGGAAGGCTGTTCCAGGAATCCACCACTCTTTCTGTGAAGAAGTACTTCTTCACATCTCTCATGAATCTACCCCCTTCAGCTTCATAGCATGTCCCATTGTTATTGAGCACCTTTTCTTTTGAAAAATACTTCCCTCCTGTACCTTATTTATGCCCGTGAGGTATTTAAAGTTCTCTATCGTATCCCTCCCTCCCTCTCTATCTGTTCCAGGGTGTACATATCGAGGTCCTTCAGTCTCACCTCATAGGGCTTTTGATGCAGACCTGCATCATTTTAGTTACTGTCTTCTGAACCACCTCTACTCTGTCTATGTCCTTCTGAAGATGCGGTCTCCAGAACTGGACACAATACTTTAGGTAGTGTCTTAACAGCAATCTATACAGAGGCAACACCACCTCCTTCTTTCTGCTGGGGATACCCTTCTTTATCCACCGCAGCATCCCACTAGCCTTCCTGACTGCCTTATCACACTGCCTGGCAACCTTTAGGTCTTCCGTTATGATTACCCCCAGGTCTCTCTCCAGCTTGGTGGTTGTCAATACCACACCAACCATTGTGTACTCCACTCCAGGGTTTCTGTGCCCTAAGTGCAATATTTTGCACTTTTTCACACTGAAACCCAACTGCCATACTCTTGACCATTCCTCTAGTTTTTTCAAGTCTCTGTGCATTCTCCCCCTCCCCCAGAGTGTCCATCATACTGCAGATTTTGGTGTCATCTGCAAAGAGTCAGCTCTTCCCTTCCAGATCCTCTGCAATGTCACTTATAAAGACATTAAAGAGTACCAGTCCCAGCACTGATCCCTGAGGCACCCCATCCTTCTTTGGAACAGCGTCGAAAACCTTACTGAAATCTAGGTAGGTCACATCCACCACTTCACTCTGCTCTAAATCCTTTGTCACCCACCCAGTCAAAGAAATCTATCAGATTCGTTTGACATTACCTCTCCCCATGAAACCATGCTACCTTGAGTCTTGTAACACACTGTATTCAAGATATTCCACAATCCTTTATTTCAGCAATGATTCTATTAACTTTCCTACCACCAATGTCACATTGACTGGGCTACATGCCAGCCTCCTCCTTGCTACCACTTTTGTGTAGTGTGACTACATCCCCCCTCCAGTCCTCTGGAACCACTCCTGTTTCCAGTGAGCTGTTAAATAGAACTATCAGAAAGCAGCCAATATTTCCCTGAGCTCCCTCAATACCCTTGGATGCACCCCATCTGGCCCCATTGCTTTGTCCACCTTCAGATTAGTGACTCCCTTCAGGGCTCTCGCCTCCAAAGAAGGATTAGTATCCACTTCCTTTCAAAGCTTCTGTTATTTTTTTATGTCCCCTCTTCTTCCTCTGTGAACACTGAGCAAATGTATTTGTTCAGGAGGTCTGCCTTTTCCTGGTCTCTCTTTGCACAGTCCCCCCTTCCCTTTTTAACCTTACAATCCCACCCCTGGCCTCTCTTTTCACTTACATACCAAAAAATGTCTTGTCCCCTTTCATTACCTCCTGGGCTATTCTCTTTTCAGTTTGTGCCTTTGCACTCCTTACTGCTGTCCCTGCTTCTGTTTCCTGATATACCTCAATATCCTATCCTCTTCCCTCTGTAACTCATACCTTCTGAATGCTACCCTTTTAGCCTTTACCATTTCAGCCACCTGTTTCGAGAACCATAGCAGTCTCTTTTTTCCTCTTACTTTTATGCATTTATTCATTTAAAATTGGTAACTGGGAGAGGCACACTGAGCCAAGGATCATTTCCAGGTGTGATCTGGGGTAAGGGGAAGGGAAGCAGCCCAGTTACAAACAAAATGCAGCTAGTCAGGTGATGTGGTTACAATGAGTATAAAATATAAAGAGCATAATTTGAGTGTAGTGCAGACAGAATGGCAAAATACTGCATATGGAGTACAAAAGAATAAGTATACAAAACATTCATGCAAATTGGGCAAACTCAAAGTGCATTGTGTCAGAGTGAAGAGAGGCTGAGCTGGTGCTGAAAGTAGAAGTCAAAACAGGTTGATTAACTTCAACGAGGTTGCCAGGACTATGAGGTTAAGGGGGGGGAGATAAGGGTGGTCAAAAGCCAGGCAAGGTTAAGGAAGGGTTCAGGAAAAGGGTTGGCAAGAGTGGAGGGGTGGGAGTTTTAGCTGGTGTCTAATGGAGGGAAGGGAGGGGGAGAGGTGGATGGTAGAGGGTAGCTGGTTCCAAAGGGAGGGGAGGCGGTATGAGAAAGCAGATTTTCTAGCTGAAGAATGTGGGTGGTGGAGGGAGAATATGCGTGGGTCTCCTGAGCGCAGGGAGTAGGATAAGGAGGGGATGGGCAGAGGAGATGGGATAGGTATGAGGTGAGGGATGTAAACCAGTATTTAGAGATGAGGGAAGCACAGTGGCACTGGTGACATGAGGAGAGAGGAAGGATGTATCAGGAGGAGTCAAGGAAGCAGTGATGAATATGAAGGGTGAGTTGGTAGCCAAGTGGCTGAAGACATTTCAGAGGGTGTCCATTCTGGCAAGGGAGGTAGAGGGGCTGTACTGTAAACCACATCTGCATAATCAAAACTGGGAGAACCATTTTGGTGACCAGCTCCTGGCGGAGCTGGGGAGAGAGGCAATCCTTACTGCAGCATAAGCACTATGTTTGGGACAGATTTTGGCATGGATGTCATAAGTGTGGGCACAGAAGTTAAGCCTGATATCTAGCCACACATCGAGGTACTTATAAGCTACCACTACTTCAAGCAGTGTGCCATCCAGTGTGGAGAAGATGGGGAGGGGGGCAAGCCAAACCAGCTTCTGGCTGGTACCAAAAGTCATAGATACTGTTTTGTTGTGTTGACCCAAAGTTGGTTGGACTGGAACAAGTGCAGAACACTGTTAAAGTCTTGCTGAAGTGAGACTTACAGAAATGCAGTTGAGGAACTGGAGATGTAGAGAACTGTGTCATCTGCATACATGTGAATATGTGAGTTGACGCAGGCAGAGGGTAGATTGTTTAGGAACATGGAGAAGAGGACTGCACTGAGAATGAAGTCCTGTGGAACCCCCAGCCTGGATAGGGAGGGGTGGGGAGATGGTGCCTCCTTCCTATACCAACTTCTGACAGTTTGAGAGGTAGGACTGGAACTACTCAACAGTGAGGGCTGAGAGGCCAGAAGAGCTCAGCTTATCCAGGAGGAGTGAGTGGGACACTGAGTCAAAGGCTTTGGCCAGATCATTGAAAACACCTGCTGTGATGTTCCCCTGATCCACTGCTGAGAGGACAGAGTCAGTGACCCTAAGAAGGGAGGATATGGTGGAATGATCCTTCCTAAAGCCAAACTGGAAGGGGGAGAGGAAGCTGGAGGAGTGAAGGAAGTCTGCAAGTCGGAAGTAGACTAGTTTCTCAAGCAACTTCGCATGAGAAGGGAGGAGGAGGGAGATAAGGTTGAAACTGTCAGGAGTGAAGAGATTACCCCCTTTGTGGAGGAGGAGAATCTTGACAATCTTCCAAAACTGAGGGACAGTGTGAAGGGTGAAGGATGGATTTAGGATGTGAGTAAGTGGGGATGCAATGGTAGGAGCTGACTGATGAAGAAGTTTAGGGTTCAAGCCATCTGGGCTAGATCTGGAAGTGTTGAGAAAGGAAAGGCTGAACAGGGCCTTCTGGAGAGTAATGGGGGAATCAAACCCCAGAGAGAGGTGAGATAAGGAGGAGGGAGGAAAAGGTGGGAAAGAATTGGAGCCATGATGTGGGAGACAGGGGAGGGCACAAGCAGTAAAATACTCCTTGAAGTGAGCAGCAACAGAGGGAGAGTGTCAGACACTGATGAGCCATTAAGTATGAGGACAGAGGGAGAGGACTGGGCTAGGGGGTCAAAAAGGGAGTGAATCATCTTTCAGAATTTGGCTGGGGAATTAAGATTATTCTGGAAGTTGGCCTTGAAGTAGAGGGACTTGGCAGTATGAATGGCCTTAGTTCAAGAGTTTCTAAGTGCTCTGTAGGACAGGAAGCCCACCAGGGAGTGGGATAATTTATATCAGGCCCAGGTTTGGTCATGGGTCTTGCATAAGTCGAGGAGATCGAAGGTGATTCTGGGGGTGTGTGAGAGTTTTAACTCTGGATTTCCTGATGGGGGTGTGCCTGTCCCAGATAGAAGTAAACATTAGGTGGAAGAGGGCTGTATCAATGTCTGGGGCAGAGAGCATGGGGGACCAGTCAGCTGCAGCCAGGTGACTCAGTAGAACTTCTTTGTTCAGTGACTGAAAGGACCTGGACCAGATGTACTATGGGGATGAGGAAGAGAGACAGACTCTTCTGATGCAAAATGTCAGACAGTGGTCACTGAAGTTGTCCAACAGTATACCTGCTGTAACAATGTGGTGGGAGTGTGAGGTGAGAACCCAGTCCAGGAGGGTATGGTTTGAAGAATGGGGATTGAGCTGGGTTGATTCTATGATGAGCTGTGGAAGACTGTGGGACTCAGTCCTGTGGGTGGTAGTTCTGGAGGCTGGGGAAAGCCAATTAATGCTGAATTCGCCCAGTAGAATGAGTTCACCAGCACAGGAGTGTGAGGATAGAGTGGCGAGTGAGTCCATCAGAGATGAGAGGGAAATTCTCGGTGAGCCATAGAAGACACCAATAAAAATAGCCCAGGTAGTGAGGAGGAAAGGGAGAGTTTAGCTAGCAGAAACTCATGGGAGGAGGGTACAGCCTCCCTGACAGTGACGGTACAGGAGAGATTCTGGCAGACACAGAGGGCTACTTCACCCCTCCATTTACCATTGTCCTGCCTTGAGGTGGTAGTCTAGAATGGCCAAGCTGGAATCAGGAATCCTGGAAGAGAGTCAGGATTCAGTGATATAGAGAAGGTCTGGAGAGTAACGAGACACCCATATAGTGAGGAGATCCAATTTAGGGAGGAGGTTCCTAGTACTGAGGTGGAAAAGACTAAGGCCTCGAGGAGCAGAATGGGGAAAGGGACCAGGGTTGAGTTCTACAAGGAGGAACACTGACAAAAAGTTAAAAAAAGGATTTATTCCATAAATACAATGCCTAACGCGTTTCAGGTCTTTTACTCGTCCCTGTCGCAAAGGCTAACCTTTCAAAACTAAAGACAAACACATCTTATAGGTTGTAACAAACATGATGTCACAATGACAATAATTGCTTAATTGATTACCACTCATTCCAAATTACGTTCCATGTATTCATGGCATAGAAGTTAAAGGAGAGAAATGGGAAGGGGGGGAGGAAAGGCTAGGAACAGGGAACATTAAAACAAATATTTAAAAGATCAAAAATATATTATTTCACCCAAGAAACAAGAAAGTAACATGGACCACAACTATCCTGTGGCTATACTGGAATCTAAAAGTCCACATTCATTACAATAGAAATAATTCCAGTAAAGTAAATGTAAAAAATAGACAAAGTGAGTAATAATCCACGTGGTGGTAACTATAATAACCTGATTTTAAAACGGGAAACTTTTTGGATTATTATGTTGTAAGCCAATAGCCCACCAGGTTTAAACACCAGTTTTGAAATTAAACCTTACCTAGAGAAAAGAAAGTAACACAGTTTTTTCATTCTGATATTTATTATGTAAAGTAATAGCCCTTTATGCATCGATTTTTTTAAACATTGCTCTTTGTTTACTTTAATGGAATTATTTCTATTGTAATGAATATGGACTTTTAGATTTGAACATAGCCACAAGATATTTGTGGTTTATGTTACTTTCTTGTTTATTGAGTGAAATAATATTTTTTTGATCTTTTAAATATTTGTTTTAATGTTCCCTTGAAGTTAGCAACAGTTTAAAGATTTTTTTGTAACATTCATCGTGTAATGATTGTTAGAATTGTATAATTATCAACACATGTGGTGTGGGGGTATTTAAATAAGGTATTGTGTTTGTGTCAGCCTCCCTGAGGAAGCGTGCATGCGTGAAACCGGTCGGGGCTTGTGAGTTTGCTTCTACTTGACATTGTTATTGCCACAGGCATGTTATACAATAAATAATTGTGCTGTATTAATACGGATGCTGGTGCTGCCTTTCTTTGGATTTGAAGTATTGTGATCGAGGCTTGCACAGCTCCAGAGTGGAGCTGCTGTTTGGACTCTGAACCAAAAATAGCCTGGTATAGTCATGTCCCAGTCATGGTTTTCAGTGTACCTGCACCTGCAGCTTAGTGGCACACTGAATGTGTGTTCGCTTAACAGGAAAAGAATCAGCAGTTTTAATTCAGGTAGATATAGTTCAAATCGGGGCAGGGACTTACATATTTTTAAATTTTTTTTTTTGTCAGATGGAAACTCACTTCAGTGGTGATTCCTGGTGGTGAGGAGTTGGAATAACAAATTATATGAGAAGGAAATTAACCTAAGAGCAACGACCTGTGAAGGTAACTCGCCTGCTAGGAATAGATCCCCAGCTGCCTGTTTTGCAAGTTATGACATACCTTCTACACTACAGCAACTGCAACCTGCTTACCTGCAGCTCAGTGGCACACTGAATGTGTGTTTGCTTAGCAAGCAAAAGGTCAGTAGTTCACATCCTGACAGGAACTTAAATATTTGTTTCAAATGTTTTTGGTTTTTGTTTTAATTCAGGTAGATATAGTTCAAATCGGGGCAGAGGCTTACATATTTTTTCAAAATTTTTTTTTGTCAAATGGAAACTCACTTGAGTGGTGATTTCTGGTGGTATGGAGTGGAATAGTAAATTATATGAGAAGTACATTTAGCTGAGAACAACAATTTGTGAAGGTAAATCTCCTGCAGGGATCAGATCCCCATTCACCTGTTTTGCAGGTTGTGATTTAACAGCTACGCCACAGGAACTGTAATTCTCAATCCTGCAACTCAGTGGCACACTGAATGTGTGTTCATTAAGCTCGGCAAAGGATCAGTGGTTTGGATCCAAGTATAGTCTATTGTATTTTAACATATAATTATTTCACACTTTACATACCTTGTTTGGCACCATTAGTACCATTGGTACTTTGATTTATACTGGCACTCTTTTTTGGTTGTTGGCTACTTGAGGATCCACTGCCTTTTCCCATGACTGTCAGTTGGCCAGAATGCTTGTTTCTGATCCCAGTACTGCTTTCTGGGGCCTACACGAAGCCATCCTGGGGCATGAATCTATCACTTGAGCCCAGCTATAATAGGAAGTGGTAGAGGATCATCCTAAAGTGTTGACCAGAAAAGGTGTGCCAATATAAAAACATGCAATGACTTGATGAGGCTCTCGGTGGATTGAGTTTAGTGTCTTAGATATGCAGGGTAGGTTTTTCTTGTTCTATGAGGGGGCAGGTAATATCTAAGTTAAGTCCGTCCAATAATTTTGAGTGAGGAAGAGGCAGAGGATCACTGTACAGTGCTGGACTGGATAATGACAAATTTAAAACTACAATGCCACTCAATGGCACTCTCAAGGCTATTTAGGAAGGTAGTGGGGCTGAGCGGGGAGGGATGGGTTTCACCTGTTTTAAAACCATGAGAGGGAAAGTGCTTGCAGGGGCAGAAGGCAATTTGTAATCCTTATGGGGTTAAGCACAAGAGGTGGCTGTGGATGGGGCTGGGAGGTTGCCAACCTGACGAGGCAGCTTTGGTGTCTAGGGGAAATGTGAATTATATAAAAAGAAAGCAAACTGACAGCTAAGTAAACACAACTGTTGGGACAGGAAAAGAATGGGAGAATATTGAATAGATTGAAGAAATTAAAAAGATGAAGGCAAGGTAAGAAAAGTGAAAAGCGAAATCTAAAGATTATTTATGCAAAATGTGGAAACTAAATAAGGGAAGAGGAAAACCAACAGAGAAATCATGAAAAAAATCACAATCACACTGCAGATAATATGTTTTTAAATTATTTAACGTTTATACGTTGCTTCAGGACGACATTATATTGATGCTGGCACAAGATGGAAGGGTGGCTGAAGGATGTGTGGGCAGTACAGATTTTAAACTCAGTGCATCTCAACTAAAAATGTTGCTTAAGTTAGGGACAAGTGGATTTATTCAAAGAGCACCAATGTAGCTTCAAAGTTTTTTTTTAAAAAAAAGCATAAATAGCTTGCCCTTTCAATACAGTAATCAAAGTTGTCAAATAATTATTTGAGGATGGGACTTAAGTAAATGAATCAAATTTTTGCCCAGTGTAACTAATGGCTTTATCTCTTACTTTTCCCTAGCCAGCCCCACCATGTCAGTGTGTTGTGATGAAACTGTTTGGAGAGCAATGCAAATACCATCCCTTTCTTTCCTGGGGCTGTGATGGGTAAGGATCAGCTAAACTGGGTTTTAAAAATTGGAGTAATGTAAAGATTTTTGGTGGGGTGGCAGGATCATGTAAGGAAAAGGAAAGCAAATCTTGTTGCCATTAGGTCGGAGGTGTGGGGTAAATTGCAGAAAGCATTACTACCATTAAGGGGAAGGGGAAAGGAGAGAGCATTGCTGCCATGAGGAGAGCAGAGGAGAGTGCATTGCTGATATTATGTGGATTGGGGGAGGAGAGAGCATTGCTGCCATTATGTGGATTGGGGGAGGAGAGAGCATTGCTGCCATTATGTGGATTGGGGGAGGAGAGTGCATTGCTGATATTATGTGGATTGGGGAGGAGAGCATTGCTGCCATTATGTGGATTGGGGAGGGAGAGCATTGCTGCCATTATGTGGATTGGGGAGGAGAGGTATTGCTGCCATTATGTGGATTGGGGAGAGAGAGTATTGCTGCCATTATGTGGATTGGGGAGGAGAGAGTATTGCTGCCATTATGTGGATTGGGGAGGAGAGAGTATTGCTGCCATTATGTGGATTGGGGAGGAGAGAGTATTGCTGCATTATGTGGATTGGGGAGGAGAGAGTATTGCTGCCATTATGTGGATTGGGGAGGAGAGAGTATTGCGCCATTATGTGGATTGGGGAGGAGAGTATTATGCCATTATGTGGATTGGGGAGAGAGTATTGCTGCCATTATGTGGATTGGGGAGGAGAGAGTATTGCTGCCATTATGTGGATTGGGGGAGGAGAGAGTATTGCTGCCATTATGTGGATTGGGGGAGGAGAGAGTATTGCTGCCATTATGTGGATTGGGGGAGGAGAGAGTATTGCTGCCATTATGTGGATTGGGGGAGGAGAGAGTATTGCTGCCATTATGTGGATTGGGGGAGGAGAGAGTATTGCTGCCATTATGTGGATTGGGGAAGGAGAGAGCATTGCTGCCATTATGTGGATTGGGGGAGGAGAGAGCATTGCTGCCATTATGTGGATTGGGGGAGGAGAGAGCATTGCTGCCATTATGTGGATTGGGGGAGGAGAGAGTATTGCTGCCATTAGGTAGATGGGGGTTGGGGAGGAGAAAGCTTTTATTTTACTAAGCTGGGGCATGGAGAGGGAGAAGACAGCAGAGAGTATTGCAGGCTTTTGGTCTGGGGTAGATGAGAGATCTTTGCTGCCATTATTTCCTCTGGAGGAAGGAGAGCTTTCCCCAACATAGAAACATAGACAATGAGGCTACAGAGACAAAAGAAAAAATGTGAAAATAAAATAGCATGCTGGGCCACCACAATGGGCAAGTGGTAGTGGTGTGATCCCGGGATCACCAGCTCTAGAACATTCTATGGTCAGGGGACGCTACAGGTGCCAGGGCTTTCAGGCTAGGGAAGGGAGGTGCACATGAAAGAAAATGAAGAAATGATGAAGGCAAGGTAAGAAAGATGATGGCCAAGCTAAAAAAAATTTTCAGAATGGGAAAACTAAACAAGGAAAGAATAAAACAGATAAAAAAAAAATCAGTCAGACACTGCAAATGCTTAGTGTTTTATATTTTTAATGTACGACAGTTTTTTGGGGTTGCAGTATGGGGAGCCTCTGTGGTCCCCCCTAAGCCCGCCACCCCCAGCTGTGACTGTATGTGGAGCCCTGATAGGTGTTCACAGAGGAGAGGCTTCTGAGGTACTCTATGGCTCGGCAACTTCAGGCTTCCCCTTGGGAATCAACAATTCAGCTGTGTGTTTGCTGCCAGCAGGTTGAGGAGTGGAGGCCCACCAGTAGCTGTTAATGTTATATAAAATGACACTAAGCCCTAAATAGATTGAGATAAATATGGAGAGCCAGAACAGCTGCTGAAAAGCATAACACTAGAGGTTTAAGGAAAACTATGTAACTTACATTTATATGTCGGGAGTTATGAGTCTTCCTCACAGGCCATCCATGCTGGGTCCTCCAAAATTGTAATGCTGGCTCTGTATTATTTAGTTTTGAATGTGCCAATAAACTTTAAACCTTGCCACAGAACTTGACCTAACAGTTCTGCAGAAGTTACATCTACAGTGCTGCAGAGAACAGGGGGACTTTTGATCTAAGGCATGGGATCCCTGGTGCTGAGTACAGGATGGGGGTGGGTGGGAGGTACTGACAGTCACTGGATGGGAAATGGGCCTGGGGGTTATTATTTCTGAAGACCTCAAGATGGTAGCATGGTGTGACAAGCCGTGGGCAGGGCTAGTGGGATTCAGGGGTGTGTAGGAAGGGGCTTTCTGGTATGCCTCCACCTGGAGTATTGTGTCTAGTTCTGGAAACTGCACCTCTTAAAGGATACAGATAAGGTGAAGGCAATTCAAAAGAGGGAAACTAAGATGGTGCAGGGTTTGCAGGGGAAGCCCTATGAGGCAAGACTATGGGATCCCAACATGTACACTCTGAAAGAGAAGGGAGAAAGAGAGAGAGACAGATAGGTGACATGATCGAGACCAACAGGTACCTCAGAAGGGTGAACAAGATGCATGTGCGGAGCCTCTTTCAAATGAGGACCAGCAGGCATGCAATGAAGCTAGAAGGAGGGAAGTTCAGGAAAGATGTGAGGAAATATTTCTTCATTGAAAGGGTGGTAGAAACCTGGAACAGACTGCTAGCCTAAGTGGTGGTGGCTAGAATAGTGGAGGGATTCAAGCATGCATGGATAAACATAGGGGTATATTAGAACAGAGGCGGGGGCGGGGGCTCCAGAGACTAGATAGGGTCTGTGGATGTAGAATAGGCAGAGAAAAATTGGGCAGACTGGATGGGCCAAGCAGCCCTTTTCTGCTGACAAATTCTAAGTTCCTGTGATTTTTCATCAGCAGTTATGTTTATTAAAGGAAAAAATTACAAAGCTATTGAACCAGACCTAATTTTTAAAGGTGTCTTCAATTTTAATGATCCAGTACAGACATAGCAGCATACAAGTTTCATACATATAATACACACAGTTCAAAACTCTTACTCACTATAACCATTGCCCTTCATTTAGAATCCATTTTAAGAAAATGCCCTACTTTGGACAATTAGTCCAGTACACTGTATTTGTAAAACACTATAGAACCATGTTTTTATTGTAATTGTTTATAGTATGTGTAAACCATGACCACAAATGTTGGCTAAGCCCTGGCACACAATACATAGCAAAGGGGGCTTAGAGGGTCTGCCCTTTGACAGATGGCTCTGGGTTCAGTTCTAGAAGTTCAGTGTTTCTAATGGCATGGTGCCTCCACCCAAGGTGATTCTTTTCTAGGTGCTGCCTAGAGGTGCATTCCCTTGGGAACTACAGTCGTGTTATAATGGCACTTGGCTTTCACTCTCTCCTGGGTGGGTGATGGTAATCTGAAGAATTCCTCTGCTGAACTCCTGCAGGCTGACTGGGTACCTCATACAACTACGGTGATTGTCTAAAACCTTTTTTGCAAAACATTTCCACAGTTACCTTTGATTTTTGATGCCTTTTCACATCAGGCAAACACAAATGTGGCAGGACAGGAGGAAGTGGGCTCAGTGATTTATGGCCTTGGTGGTAGATAGGAATCACAACTTTTGTGTTACAACTACAGAACAGGAATATCTCAGCACTCCTGGAACACTTGTGTGGAAACAGAAGTACTGACAAATGCAGAAATACTTTTGCAAAAATGTATTAATGTTGATTCATGCAGTGCAACCACACAAACAGAAGAAAAAAATACTCACTGTAGTAATATTATTTATTCCAAGACATTCTTCAGGATGCTTGACAGGTGCAGTATGCCAGCTGGGTTCAGCTGCCCCAGAGGAGGAGTTAATGTTAATGACTTTTGGCATCAGACAATCAGAGTGCAGTAAGAGAGAGTGCTGCCTGAGCTAGAGTGGGAGGACAGTCAGATGCATTTAGAATCTAAAGGGCAAAAGGCCCCAAAGTACTTATCAGAACTATTAAATACATAAGAACTATAAAAACACCCATAAATAAAAAGTTCTAAGTGTAACCACCCAGTTCCCTGCGGTTACTAGAATCCCATTAGTGCTAGTATTAGGCAGGTAGAAAAGGCAGCTGGTAAGGAGCTCAATTAGGGGCTTCTGACATAATGACATCCTTGTTTACTCAGCTAGCCTGAGCGGGGATGATTATGTTATTTAGAACTCTTGCAGCAGCATAACCATTTCTGAATCGACTGCTCAGGGAAGTTTAGAATGTTCAGTTAGTTCAGCAGTGACAGCCAGAGTGGCAGGAGGTCTGCCAGTTGAGGCTCTGTTCCTGAGAGCTCTGTGTTTCTCACCTTAGTTTGGATTATATCCCCAGCTCCCAGTGAAGTGGTGGAGACCTTTCTTCAGCAGGACTCCTTGACTTTCACTCCAGGAGAAGTGAGAGGGACTGCTGTTCAGTGGATCCAAGGGGCAATTCCCTGAAGGTCCTAGTGTGTGTACAGCTGCCTTTGAGTAGGATTTTGTGTGAGAATTTCTGACAAGCAACCATGGAAAAGGGTGATTTCTAGGTTGTTTCCATGCCTAAAGGAAGGAGCAACTAATCTGTGAGTACATAATGGGAGACAAGTTCTCAGTTTAGGAAGTTGTCTGGGGTGTGTGTGCCCAAGATAATGCTAAATCACACTGGCCAGGACCCCTGTTCACCTAAGTGTGTTCATTTGAAGTAAAGTGTTTGAGTCTTTAGCAATTCAGTGGGGGATTGAAGGCTTCTGTGGTGTAGCCTTGAAGGAATGGCAGAGACTGTCGAGTGGGGCAAAGGGTGGGAGGAATGCCATCTGGAGTCTACAAGGCAGGGCTAACCAGCTCATTGAAAGGCGCCAGATTTCCCTGGGCGAAGGCCATTGCCACAGGTGGATGTTCTGAGTGTGTGGTTCAATCCACCAACGTATACTTTTTGGGGAAAAAGAGGATGTTCTGAGTGTGAGGCAATAGTCCACAAGCATACACTTTTGGAAAATGGAAATGTTTGGGTGTGTGGTTCAATCCACATGCATACACCATGGGAAAGAGAAAGGAATTGTTTCTGTGGGAAACTGTACTGCCTGGCAAAAAGTGTCTGGAAAAGGAATGTACTTGTTTGCCTTGACCAACCATTGGGGGTCCACTTTGTGCTTGAGTAACATCTGAGAATAAAGCCATACTGCACAATCCCAGCTGTTGCACAGGACAATCTGATCATTGCTTCCGTGTGAACTTAATGGGGTCCCCTTAGCAGTTAGGTCTAGCATACACCTGGCATCCTCTCCCCTTGACCTGGTTGTTTTTACAAAGGTTCATTTTGGTAATTGTACCCCCACTCCCTTCCTTAAGACAATGAGACTGGTATACACTCTATAGCTAGGGGTGGTACCAATCTGAGTATTTCTGCCAAAAGTAAATGGTATGCCATATGTGGGTACTAGTTCTGTGCTGGGGAGTGCCAACTAGACAAAAAGTGGCATGGGGGTTACAAAAAACGTGGGAGCTTGTCCTTGGGATATGTTTTTGAGTGAGAGGTAAATGCTGAGGGTATGTCTAGAATCTTCCTGTCTGGTGGCGGTGCACTCCAACAGAAGATCGTTGCAAGAAAAGCAAAGTCTGTGCCAAGGAAAATACCATCTGAGAATATTTTACTGCCTGTGGTTCTGTGAAAGTGGAAAAAAATGTGCTCTTGTGTGTTTAAACTGGAAAAATAAACTGCTGAGTTGGCAATGATTGCCCTTGTCTTGCCGTTTTAAGTGCTTGAAAAACTGTTAAAAGTTGTAAATGGGGGGTGCTAATGAGTGTGCTGCTGTGAGGACACATTTTTCAGAGCTCCAGAGTCCCAGCAAAAAATATTATATAATCCGAACACTATTTGAGATACAAATATCATCTTTTTCCAGGAAAAGGGTAACTCTACAAAATGGATGAGTATTTGACCGGCAGTGTGAGCAAATCCAGCAAGGGAGCAGGGAAAAGCAGTTGGCGACAGGGGACAAAATCTCCTTATCCACAGCCGAGATGATTTCCCTGGGCCGAGAGGTCACAGAACAGCTGATGACAGCCTTAGATGCTCGGCTAACTAAACTTGAGACCACGCTAGACACCCGATTGCAATCACCGGTGGAGCTGATGGAGACACAGGCAGCTCGCATCACAGGGGCCGAGAAACGGGTATCCCGCCTTGAAGACATGGCTGACCCTCTCCCGCAGCAGATCGCGTATTTAGAGAAAGAACTGGAGGTGACTAAAGATCTCCTGGATTACCAGTAGAACTATTGCAGATGACTCAACCTGTGAATTAGGGGGCTCCCGGAGGGAAGTGAGGGACCCTCGGCAATGGAATTCTGTGCAGTGGCATTACTGAAACTCTTGCGACTCCAAGTGAAGTGGGGCAGGCTTAAGCTTGAGAGGGCATATCGGGCGGTTGCGCTTAGACCACCAGTGGGGCAGCCACCTCGGCAGATCGTATTCCGCTTTCATAATTACCAGGATTGGGAGAAAGTCTTGGCTGCCTACCGCAACATCCCTGAACTGAGATATGAGGGTGCACGTCTGTTCCTGCTCCAGAATTATTCAACGCGTGTGCTATGACGTTGGAGGGTCTTTGGACAGGTGATGGCCAAGCTTCGAGACATGAAAACGGAGCACTTCCTAATCTATCCGGCTATTTTGAAGATCAAATCGGAGGGAGCTACATATTCATTTTTAGTTGTGGAGAAAGCTGAGAAGTTTGTGGCAGAGCTCAAGAGGAAAGTGGGCTGAAAGGGTTGAGCGATATCTCAGGATCTGCCTGGGACTCGTGGCTTTTGCTACATGGTCGATGCTTTGAAACTTTGAATCTACGGGTGGATTTACTTTAGGCTGATGTCACTGGTCGGATCCTTGGGAAGGCACAGTTTTGGGGTCCTCCCCCGCAGACATTCCCTCCAGTGGATATCTGCTTCTGAATGCTCTGGATATGGCACAGGCTAGTGATTGAACATGATATGACAGTTTGCAGGTGGAGAACTGATGACCGACAGGGCCCTACCTTCTGGATGGCGAGGGACGAGGAGCCAGCCAGTGGCAGGAGGAGATCCGGAGAAGTGCGACTCAGGTAGGCCTGGGGATGGGGGTCTGTGGACCCGTGTTTTTAGTTTTGCCATGGTCCTCGGCTCCACTTCCCATATCCTGGGTCAGGCTGGTGAATACCACAATGGACTCAGATATTGGTTACCCTATAACGTATAGGGACCGTGAGGGAAGGGTTTGGGCCTATGCTTTGTGCTGTAGCTGGGGCAAGGAAATAACGAGGGCTGTGGCCTGTCAGGGCATGGGGATGGGGGGAGCTGGGGGGACTTGGGCGCTGCCTGGCTATCTCACCACAAATAATTGTTTGGTTATCTTCATCTACACGCTCACAAAATAAGAGAGCAGATGGATGTTTGGAGTTAATTTCAGGGAAAAGGATTAAACATTTTTTGTTAACTTGGGAAGCTGGGACTCTGGGCTCAAATTCGGGTCCACGGTATGTTAGGTGGTGCAACGGGCTTGCAAAAGCAACTGAGGGGCGAGGGAGGAGATTAGGAACAGCCAGGTTGTGTTGGGGAATGTGTGTTCCTTTGGGAGGCTTTGTTCTACAGGTTATATCTTGGTTGTTCTTTTAAGGAGAAGTACGTTAAGATTCTATTTTTCGGGGGGGGGATATATATGCTCATATGGGTTACTGGTGTTTATGTGACATCCTGCTGGTGACTATGTTATACGGTAGGGGGTGGAGCACCAGCCTTTGCAGGCGCAGGAATGTGCCATATGAGAAGGTAACACAGAGGGGTAGAAGGGATAACATAAGGCCACTTGATGGGTAGCCAAGCCCCAGTGAAAATAATCTCTTGGAATATCAGGGGATTTTATGTGCCAATTAAGAGAAAAAGGGTTTTATCTGCATTAAGGAAGCAGGGGACACAGATTGCCTTGTTGCAGGAGACCCACCTTACACAGTGACAGCACCAGAAATTGGTGACTGGGTGGTTAGGGGACTGCATTGCAGCTTCATACAACTCACATAAGCGAGGAGTAGCAGTGCTGATTCACAGACACCTCCCCTTACAAATATCTAGAGTGGTTGCTGATCCCCGGGAGGGGTGATATGTATTTGTGGAAGAGACTTTATTTGGAGAAAAAAATCACAGTGGGAAGTGTTTATGCCCCGGCCCAGTCTGACCCACAATTTTATCAACAAATGTTAGACCTATTAGTAAGAGAACAATCTGAGGGGCTAATAATGGGGGAGGGGATTTTAATACACCCAGGCATCCAGTTTTAGATCATTCACAGAGACAGTGCAGGGACTCGGCTGGGGTAAGGAGATGGAATCAGGGCACGGCGGAGCTGGACATGGTCGATAGCTGGAGAACAGCGAATCCCAGAGCCAAGGAATATACCTTCTACTCCAACCCACACGGTCCATGGTCCTACTTAGATTACCTTTAAGTCCCCAGGGGTTGGGTGCATAGGGTTGGGAAGACTCAGCACAGTACAATATATATTTCAGACTATGCTATGGCCTGACTGGAATGTTGTTTCTCAGCTGAGAGGCCTGCACCTCTGCCATGGAAATTCCCCAGGTATTTATTGAACAATAATGAATTCCTTGAATTTCTGAAGGACAAATGGGGAGAATATAAGTTACGTAATGCGGGTTTGGTGGAGTCGGCAGGGGTTTACTTGGAGGCTGGAACGGCGGTGCTCCGGGGGACTATTATAGGGTACGTGGCCAAGCATAAAACAGGGGTTGAAAAATCCCCAAGTCCGAGGTCCGGGACCCACAGAAATAGCTGTAGGACTTGCACACTACAGCCGTTTTAAGTCCGACAGACTTGGCTGTATTTATTTTTGCCAGTTCATACACGGATCTGTAACTAAGTGCAGCCTCCCCTGCCTGCCGGTTTTCAAGCTGTACAACAGCTCCGCCTATCCTTTCTCCTGACTGGTTGCCTGCGCAAGATATCCATGCCTACTTGCGAGACCAGGTGGGTTGGCATGGATATCTCGTGCAGGAAACCAAGGCGGGAGAAATGATAGGTGGAGCTGATGTACTGCTGGGAAGCAGCTTGAGAATAGCACAACGTAATTGGCTGTGAACGGTGACATGGCGGGACTGAGCGGCATTCGAGAAGGAAGACCATGGCGATTTCATTTTCGGTGAAGAGCATTGTACTGTGTGGATACCAGTTCCATTTTTTATTTGTGCAGTAAGTAAGGAGTGCATTTATTAAAAAAAAAACAGGAAAGCTGCAGGGGCAATCGTATGCTGTTCAGCTAATAGCTTGGCAGAAGACACCAGGAGAAAGGACTGCTGTGTGACTGGACTTCTCTGCTGGGACTAAAGAAGAAGAACTTTTGTACTTGGACCTTTAATTTAGGGTAAAAAAACACACAAACAAAACAAAAAAAAAGTGTGTGTTTGTCTGGGTTAACTGAACTGAATGGGTATCTGAACAGTTATCTAGGTGTAAATCTCAGGTAATTGAAAGGACTTTATAGCTGTGAGGTTTAAATTACTTGTAGAAAGATCTAGTAAGTAGGGGGAGTGGCTTAGCTAGAAGGAAACTACATTTAAAGACTGCCTTAGAAAGATTCTGCTAATAGCTTGGCAGAAGACACCAAGAGAAAGGACTGCTGTGTGACTGAACTTCTCTACTGGGACTATATTGCCCTCCTTCCCTCCCCTCCACCCCCCAGCCAAAGCTAGTTCTATTTTTATAGGCACAGGATTTGACTGACAACAGGAACTTCCTGTTTGGGAGCAGGAAGTGAGTGATCACAGAACCACCAAAGACCCACTATCCTAGAAGGGCAAGAGTAGCTCCCCGGCCCCCTCTAGCTGCTGGAGGTCTGCCTCTGAGCAAGCAAGTGGTCTACTGAGAAATATGGGATATTCTTGTCTCAGAACAGGACAATCAGGAGCTTAAAGGGCACACAGGCAGAAAGTAAGGAGAGAGAGAGAGAAAAAAAAACAGAGGAAAGAGTAAGGATTGCAAACAGTTAAGGGGCCAGAAATAAGACATGATTGGAGTGGTGCAGTGCAGTGGCTGTGGAGCAGCAGTCTTCCGGGAGATGTTCTGGAGGATGCGGTGTTGTGCCATCTGCAGGCACCTCTCTGGGCTGAGGGAGGAGGTTGCTCATCTCCAGGCTGAGTTGGCCAGGATTTGTGGGACCTTCTCTTCCATCCAGGGACCACCAGTGCCACTGCCGTTGCCTCAGAGGTTGCCAAGAAAGAGGAGCGGTTGGACCACAGTGGGCTCCAGGAGGGTGAGGTGGTGGAACAGAGGCGCATCCTCAGTTGTACCTCTCCACAATTCCTATGCCATTCTGGCAAAGTGTGGTTCCTCTATGGAGGTACCCGCAGTGGAGACCAAGGAGGATGCCGGGAACCTCCACAAAGGAGACCCACAGGAGGGTGGCAGGGGACCCTGCAGGGGAAGGAAACAACTCCTGGTGGGGGACTCCATTGTTAGGAAGGTAGAACTGGGGAGGAAGGGGAGAGGGAGGTAAGGTGCCTGCCTGGCGCCATGGGTTGGAGGAACAGGGAGCGAATCCTCAGGATTGCTGGAGCAGCTGCACAGGGGAGGGAGCTGGATGTCATTGTCCACCTAGGGACAAATGATCTGGCTAATAAAGGGATTAGAGAAGTGCAGGAAGAGTTTGTGGAATTGGGGAGGGGCCTTAGTCAAGTAGCACGCACGGTAACCTTCTCGGAGGTGCTGCCCATCTATGGCATAGGAGAGGCTAGGGTGTTCCGCACCATGGGATTCAATCAGTGGTTGAAAACTGGTGTGGAGCTCAGGATTTAGCTTCATTGGGGACTGGGGTCCACCTGGAGTGATGCAAGCCTATACTGGCATGATGGACTGCATCTGTCCGGGAGGAACTAGGATCCTAGGTGATAGGGTTTAAATGCTTCATTGGCAAGCTTTTAAACTAGCCAAGGAGAGAGGCACTGGAAAGAAGCAGAGAATCTAGCTCCCCAAATAATCACGGTAGTAAGTCACGGCAAACACCAACATAGAGGTGTCAATAGGGAGAAGGACAGGGTAAATGGAGAAAGTGACAAAGGCAAGAAGGACAGGGATGGGGCAAAGGAGTAAAGCCATCATGAAATGGAGGTAATAGTACCAATGCCGTAGTCTGGGCAACAAGCTCCCTGAGCTGGTGGCCTTGATGGAAGAGGGATGCCTGGATATCGTAGCAGTCACAGAAACATGGTACACAGAGAACCATGATGGGGATGTTAACATACCAGGGTACATAACCTACAGGAGAGACAGGCAGGGGAGAAGAGGGGGAGGAGTAGCTCTCTATGTAAAGGAAGGGATAAAAGCAACTGAACAAAAGAGTAAACAGGGAGGAGAGGAGGCACTGTGGGGCACCTTGGAGACTGGAAAGGGCACCACAGTCCGCACAGGGGTTGTGTACAGACCCCCATGTCAGGGGGAGGGAATGGACAAGGATATGATAGAAGGCATTCTTAGAATGGCAGAGAAAGGGGAGATACTGTTGATGGGAGACCGGAATATGTCAGATGTTAACTGGAGCACATTTGCTGCAAGCACATCAAGAGCAGGGCCATTCTTGATGCCCTACAGGTGGCAGGCCTTAGACAGCTAGTTTCGGAACCCACTCGTGAGGGAGCAATCTTAGACCTCGTACTCTCAAACGGGGGCAGTGAGAGGATCTCAGATCTAGAAGTGGGTTGCCATCTGGGAACAAGTGACCATCAAACAGTGTGGTTCACGTTAAACTCAGCTACAGAGTCAAGCCATACAAAAGTGAGGGTACTGGACTTTAGAAGGGCTGACTTTGGCAAGATGGAGAGTGCCTCAGAAAAGCACTAGCAAACAGGCTAGAAGGAGGTGTGGAGCAACAATGGGGAATCATCAAAACTGCCATCACAGAGGCAACAAGCCGTTGTGTGAAGTAAATAAACAAATCAAAATGAAAGAAAAAGCCACTATGGTTCTCAAAAGAGGTGGCTGTGAAAGTCAGGAAGAAAAAGATAGCATTCCGGAAGTATAAGGAAACAGAAAAGGAGAAGGAGCAGGACAGAGAGCTGTACCAGTTAAGGCAGAAGGAAGCTGGGAAGGAAGTCAGAATAGCAAAGGCCCAAACTGAGGAAAAGATAGCCAACTCAGTTAAGAAGGGGGATAAAACCTTTTATAGGTACATCAGCGAGCGTAGAAAGACAAAGGGAGGGATAGTGAGGCTGAACAGAATGAACGGTGGGTGGGCAGAGGGAGACAGTGAAAAAGCAGGATACTGAACGAATATTTCTGCTCAGTATTCACAAAAGAGGAAGGGGAAGTGCCTAATCCAATTAACAGAAGCACTCTTGATAGGGGGGTCGATCCCAGTCCTTTCACAGAATAAAGGGTTCTGCAAGAACTCGTAAAACTGAAGGTGGACAAAGCAATGGGTCCTGATGGAATTCACCCCAGAATTCTAAAAGAATTAAGGGAGGAACTAGTGAAACCACTGGCTACTCTTTTTAATAAATCATGGGAAGATGGTGTGGTACTCAAGGACTGGAGGAAGGCGGATGTGATTCCCCTTCACAAAAGTGGGACCAAGACAGAGGCAGGAAACTACAGAACTGTCAATCTGACCTCTGTGGTAGGGAAAGTGATGGAGTCACTTCTGAAGGAAAGAATAGTTGAGTACCTAGAGGCCAGTGGAGCACAGGACCCAAGGCAGCATGGGTTCACAGCGGGAAGGTCATGTCAGACAGATCTAATAGATTTCTTTGACTGGGTGACCAAAGTAGTAGACCAGGAGGGGCTGTGAACATGGCCTACCTAGACTTTAGCAAGGCATTTGACACAGTCCCACACAAAAGTTTAATAGTCAAATTAACCAGCCTGGGAGTGGGTCCCAGGGTGGTAGCCTAGGTAAAACATTGGCTGCACAACAGGACACAGAAGGTAATTGTAAATGGAGTCCACTCTGAAGAAAGAGGGGTTACTAGTGGGTACCGTGAGGGTTCAGATGGGTCCAGTCCTTTTTAATGTCTTCATCAGTGACATTGCAGAGGGACTGGAAGGAAAAGTATGCCTTTGCAGATGACACAAAGATCTGCAACAGGGTTGATGCACAAGGAGGCATGGAAAGGATGAGAAGGGACTTGGCAAGGTTGGAGGAATGGTCAGAAGTATGGCAGCTAGGATTCAATGCAAAGAAGTGCAAAATAATGCACCTGGGAAACAAGAACCCAGGGGAAGAATACACAATGGGTGGGGAGGTAGTAACAAAAAAAAAAGGAAAGGGACCTGGGGGTAACCATATCAGATGACCTTAAGGTTGGCAAGCAATGTGAGAAGGCAGTAGGGAGGGCTGGGGGTATACTGGGATGTATAGGGAGAGGCATCAGCAGCAGAAAACAGGAAGTTCTTATCCCTCTGTACAGACAGTTGGTGAGACCCCATCTGAGTACTGTGTCCAGTTCTGGAGACCCCATCTCCAGCAAGGACATAGACAGGATAGAGGTAGTCCAGAGGAGGGCAACTAAAATGGTGCAGGGTCTGCAAGAGAAGCCGTATGAGGAGGAGACTAAAGGAGCTTAATATGCATACCCTTGAGGAAAGAAGGGAGAGGGGGACATGATAGAAACTTTTAAGCACCTCAGTGGAATCAACAAAGTCCAAGAGGGTAGCATCTTTCAGAAAAGAGACTTGCAAGAACAAGGGGACACAATTTAAAGATAGAAGGAGGCGGTTCAGGGGCAATGAGGAAGTATTATTTCACAGAGAGGGTAGTGGATGCATGGAACAGCCTTCCTGAGGAGGTTATGGGGTCTGAAACTGTGGGAAAATTCAAGAATGGCATGGGACAGACATAAGGCAATTCTTGTGGGCGGTAGGAAGAAATAGGCCGTTGGTTAACTAGGATCTGCGGCCTATCCTGTAGGTAGGGAAATGGGCAGACTAGATGGGCCAAGCAGTCCTTATCTGCCGTCAAAGTCTATGTTCAGCACAGCTAGAAGGGCAATGGGAGTTGCTTGCCGAGTGTGTGCGGGGGGTTTAAGACAAAGCATTTAGCTTTACTCTGGTACAGTCTGGTGGAGGTTTGAAGGCAACAGTGCAACTAAGTCGATATGGAGAGTGCAGGATGAGGTGGAACAAGAAAAAAATAGCATCTGTGTGAAAGGAAGGTATTTTTATAGCGGCAAATACTGAGCAAGATTGTTCTTTCTATACTGACTTTCTGTTTGAGTGCCTCAGCCTTGATGTGACTGATTTGCTTCTACAGCAGGATTCTTTAATTAATGGAGGCATTTGTTTCTGAAGTATGCAACTTTTCAATTAGGGTCAGGAAGTAACTGAGGGGGTCCTTGAAACTACTGGTGCTCTCTTTACTGCATTTAACCTCAAATATTTCTGCATTTTTATTTCAGGTGGATATCTTTGTCTGGTTTTATGCTTTTTAGCATTTTCAGTTTGGACTTTTCCTGAAAAGAAAGGATAAACCCCTCATTTATCTCCCAAGACCAATTTGTCTGTGTTCCAGTCCCTGGAGATATTAAGAGATTTGCCACTTTCACTCTCAAATTTAGAATGCCCTCCCACCCCACCTCTGGGGGGGTGGAGATAACAGGTGGGGTAAGTGTGGGCCATCAAGGGAAAGTCTGGAGGCACCTAAGTGAGTGGGATGAGTAAAGGGTTCTGCCATTCGATCAGGAAGGAGGCACTAGTCAGAGACGTTATTATTAATAGTATACCAGGTGATCGGGAGGGTGGGGGAAGACTACTTGCTGTGGCTATCTTAATATAAAAGGACTTCAGCTAGCACAGGGAAAGTAACAAGATTTCAAAAAAAGTAGGAGTTCACTGTGCGTGTGGGCTATGAAATTTAAGTCAGAGCAAGCATAGAGTCCATTTTGAATCCAGACTGCGAACTGCAAATAATTTGGCTTGTAGAGGGGTCACTGTTGCTTCCTGTAAGAAATGAGAGAAAAAAAGTGATTAGCTTTGATAAAAATGTAGGTGAAAAAAATGTGACTTACCAATGCTTGCCATGGACTTATGGACCAAAAGTAACATAAGTCCTGGACTTTCGGCCTCCCAAAAAATTTTTCAACCCCTGATAAAAAAGACCAGAGGAAGAAAAGGGAAGACTTATTGGAGCAAGTCAAAAAGCTGGAACAACTCTCAGCTATTAACCCTGGGGAAGAAGCCCTTAAGTAGCTTACAGCAGCAAGGGAGGTCCTTAATGCTCATACTGTCACTGAGGTACATACTTCCTGCTTCTTTGCCAAAAAAAAAGTTTTATGAGTGGGGAAATAAGCCAGGCTCATTGTTAGTCAGACTTATAAAAGGGGGCCGAACACAGATGAGAATCCCTGGTATTAGAACCACAACAGGAGCAATAGTAAGTAGGAAGGGCAAAACAGAAAAGAGATTTGAACAATTTTACCAGGAGCTCTATACATTGGAGTGTGAGGGGAAGGAGGAGCAGGCACGGGCCTTCTTGGATAGGCTTGATTTGCCAAGGGTTTCTCGAGACCAGGGTGAGGTTCTGGGAAAAGAGATTACGGAAAAAGAGATAAGGGAGGCAATTCAGCATTTGAAAATAGGTAGGGCAAATGGGCCTGACGGTTACCCCATAGAATTTTATTGAACTTTACAGGGTCAGGTGGTCGAGCCATTGCAGAAAGTGTTTCAGGAGATCTGGGAGGGGGGGGACACTACCTGGCTCGGGTATGTCTAATACACAAACAGGGTAAGGACGTACTGGACTGTGCCTCGTACCATCCAATCTCCCTCCTGAACAGTGATGCCAAGATCTTGGCTAAGGTACTTGCTGGTAGGCTGGACCGGCTGTTACCAAATCTGATTCACCCGAATCAGACAGGATTTGTTTGTGGTAGACAGTCATATCACAACATCAGGAAGTTACTGAATGTGGTATGGCTGGCTTCCTGAGCAAAAGGGGAAACTGTGGTATTGTCAATGGATGCTGAAAAGACTTTTGACAGATCGAATGGGGGTACCTTTTCATGTTACTCAAGGAATATTGGATAGGGGATGAGTTCCTTGGTTGGGTGCAGGCCCTTTATACTGCTCCCATGGCTCGGGTGTTGGTGAACGACGTCGGGATGGGGCGGGTCTCTCTGCAAAGAGGAACACATCAGGAGTGCCCTCTCTCACCATTGCTGTTTGCCTTGGCAATCAAACCTCTTGCAATCAGCATGAGGAATGATTGCAGAATCTTGTGGATTACCGGCAGAAGTGGCCAGCAGAGTAAAATAACCTTATATGCAGATGACATGCTGCTATATGTTAGAGAGCCGGATAGATCCGTACCTCCCATCTTGGACTGGATTGCCCAATTCGCAGAATTCTCAGGCTACAAGATTAATATTGCAAAATCAGGGGTAGGCCAGAGGGAGGACAGCGGAGGTGAGAGCTGGGGCCTGAAGCAGGAAGGGACTTCCTTTCAATACTTGGGCATTCATATAGGTAAGAATGTAAACTCTATCTATGGGCTGAACTACATTCCCTTGATTAAGAAAACTGAGGAGGACCTGCGTAGGTGGAGGGAACTGTGTATATCCTGGCTAGGCCGTATTAACGTTATTAAAATGAATATCCTCCCGAGGATTTTATACCTGATACAGATGTTGCATCTTAAACCCACCAAAGGAGATCACAGGCGTCTTGAAAGGGCGTTTTCTGAGTTCCTATGGAAAGTGAAAAAAAAACAGGGCAAGTATAAGAAGGCTGCAGAGGGACAAGGACGGGGGGTATGAATTTCCCAGACCTGAGACTTAATTATGTGGCAACCCAAATCAGATATATCAGTGATTGCGTTCATGGGCCGGATGTGGCGGGTTGGCTGGACCTGGAGGAGATGGGCTTGCAGGGTAGGCTAACAGCTTATTTATGCAGAGATGGGCAAAAAAAGTACAGGCGAAACTCTGATGGGAACCCACTGGTGGAGGTAGGTCTCATCGCCTGGGGAAAGTTAAAGAAATGGCTGGGAGCCCCAAGATGAAACACTGCTACTGACAGTTGCTGGAAATCCGGCCTTTTTGGCAGGGATTGAGGACTCGGAGTTTAAGAAATGGGAGGAGAATGAGGTTAGGTGTGTTAGAGATCTTTATGTCGGGGAACAGTTGGCCTCTATGACAGAGTTGTGCAGGCGGAAGTACTGCCTGTGGGGAGGTATTATAGACTGCTCCAGGTAAAGTCCTACATCAGAGGCCTGGACAGGGTGAAAGCCTCAGACTCACCTTTATCCCAGGTGGAACACCTGATTGCTCAGGCAAGGAAGGGGACAACAGGTTTGATAGGCAAGATAGTTAGGTTGGGAAGAATATACTTGCCAGATTACACACACAAGGTAAGAGGGCAGTGGGAGGCCGAGTTGGGCAGATAGATTACGTTCGGAGAACTGGTGGCAGATGCTGAAATTGCACAAAGGAATTCTCATATGCAGTAAGTATCAAGAGGCCACATAAAAAAATAAATGCATAGACTATATTGCCCCCCTGTACTGGTTCTCAAATTTAATTCTGGGGTTTCCCCGATGTGTGGCAGGTGCAATGGAGACCTTGGCACATACATTCATTATTTCTGGAAATGCCCTAAAGTGAGGCAGTTCTGGAGGGAAATAGCACTGGCATTAGGTGAAATAACGGGTGAAAACCTTGAGGTGGACCCTCTGACAATATTATTTGGGATAAGGGTAGAAGGATCAGCCGACTGGACCCCCTTGCCCAGATGGATGCAAGTCCTGCTGGCCCTAGCCAGGCAATGTGTTCTAAATACTTGGGTATCGGCTGCTACCCCGAGTGTGCAGCAATGGAAAACTCTGGCAGTTCATGCCCTGGCTCTAGAGAGACTGACCTTCACACTGAAAAATAAGGAAAATAGATTTTGGCAGGAATGGGGAGCGTTTACAGGGACACTCTCACTGGGAGAGGTGTGTATCCTTAATGAGGGTCTCTAAACAACTGTGCTAAAGGCGCAGAGGAAGAAAGGGGACTATGCTTCACCCATGTCTACGAATGATTTGTAAGTCACCAAGTAAATGGTACTAATAATGTTCTGTAGTATACAAATGTAGGATGTCTTGTGGGTTTGTGTTTGTTTTACTGTATGTAGTTGCATGTAAGTGGGTGTTTATTTGTAAAACCGTTTGGGGCAAATATGACATGAAGCATGATATGTATAAATGTATATTGCTCCAATAAAAATATTTTATGCAAAAAAAAAGGTTGCAAATTTCCAGGAAAAACTATTTGTGGACTATGATAGTCATTTCTAAGTGCCCAGAAAGTTTCACGTGTGTACAATAAACATTGGGGGAGTCGCTAAGGTAAATGCACCAAGAACTATGTTAAAATGCCTTAAAAGTGTGTTGCCCCACTGAAATTGCCAGCCGAGGAAAAAAGTGACAGTTTGCTTTTTAAATTTGCCTTCTCGACGATCATGTGCAAGAGTGCAGCTGAGAGAGAGAGAAAGATAGAGCTCATTTGCATGGCGTTGTGTGATTAGTCCAGCGAGCCTAAGCCCCGCCCTTTGCCTGAGTCTCAGTGTTGTGGAACATTCGAGAGGAGCAGCAAGCAGTGTGTGAGATGCGTGCTAGTTCATGCAGCAGCAGGAAGAATCGCCGAGAGAGAGAAGAGTTCCTAAAACAGCATTTTTTCGAACTTTCACAGTAAAACTGGGTTCAACCCGTTTTCTGACTGCAAGTAGCAGTGATCACAGTGTGTTTTTGTGACCGATCCGCGGGTCTGCCAGCCTGCTAATTGGAAAGGCCTACAAAACTGGCAGCAGGCCATTTACCATCAGTAGAGGGAACCAGCTACTGCCTGAGTAAGTATCAAGTGCAAAGTAAAGCGAACTGTGGTGCAGAAAAGTTGCAGAACTGTAGAGTAATGTAGCAAAGTAATAGAGAAAGAGTTTATGAACTTTTAAAATTGGACTGTGTGTGTAGTGACTGTTTCAAGAGAGAGAGCTCCAGAGCAGTACTGATCCAACAGGTCCAAAGAAATGCAGAGACAGTATGAATGTGCTGAACTGTGTTAAAAGTAAAATTGAAGTTGTGCCTAAAGTAAAACAGTTAAATGCAAGAGTGGACAAGCGTTCTAGCAATTTTAAACTGTGTGTGTAATGGAGAAAAGTTACAGCTGCCATTTTAAGGTGTAGTCAGCAAATGTAAACAAAGTACCGCCATCTTGGATTAGTGTCTCAAAGGCAGAAAAGTTTCAAGTGGTTGTGCTAAAGTTGTGGAAGAAAATGCAAAAGCCAGGCAGCCTGTTAAACTGTTGCAGAGTGTTTAGAGCTAAATCTCAGTTTGATTGCAAAGTGGTAACTTGGGACTTGTGTGTTTATTTACAGAAAATGGCACATAAGCACCCCTACTACCTACTCCATGCCAGGGCATGGGTTACCCAACAAGAAAAAGAGTTAGCTCACTTTGAACAACTGTACAATTGTGAATCAGCACCATCTGATGTGGCTTTACCGAACTTTCCAGTCAATGTATGAGCTGTTTGTTTGAAGCCAGGAAGGGATGTTCTGCTAGTCCCCCATTGCACAAACTGTCGCAAGTAATTTGGGATGTGTGAAGCAGGTGGCACAGTAGTGGCAGAAGCAAAAAACATCCACTTAGCCCCAGTATGGACACTGGCAGGGGACCCTGCCGGATCAGAGCAGCAGCAGGCTGGTTGTAGTCAGAGGGACCCCAAGGAGTTTGTCAAGGAGTTCTTGGAGAAGGTTTGTCAGAATACTTTGAAAGGCCAGGAAGAAATGGAGTTTTCCACGCTGCAGAGGGTGGATTTGGATGCTGCAGATGCAGATTCTATGGATCCATGGGTTGAAGGTCCGAGCCCCAGTCTAGTGGGTGAAGATGAGCTGAATGAAGCTCTGTGTTGAGAAGCCAATGCCTCCGTGTACAGTGAGGAATGGACAATTTCAGGAGCTGGTGCAACTGTCAGCTCCTGGGCAGAGCTTGTAGAATAGGAAGAAGTTGAAATGGCTATGGTGGGACCCTGTGAGCCGCCATTAGCACTGGCTTCAGTGTAGCCTCCTGAGACAGAAATGGAGGAGGGCTCTAGAAACGTGCCATTGAGTGCAGAGGTGGGCTGCTTTTACTCTGCATTGTATGTTTCGAAGATGGCTTAACCAGAAATGGCCACCCCCAAGCCGTGCCTGTGGTTTGGACCTAGTCAAAAGCAGCAAGGAAGAACAGATAATTCAAAGGCGGGTTACGGCTGAATATGGACAGACATACCTTTTCTTTCCTCAAAAGATTTAGGAGGAAGTAGAGAACAGGCATGCCTGGTTGTGGGAAGAAGCTGCTGTAGTGCTAACTTGCATCCAAATGTGAACAAATTTGTGAGAATAAAAGTATGCAATGAGAGACTTCAGTTTTGGAAGTGTGGCAGAACTTTGCTAATTGATTCAATGTAAATTGTGGACGAGGCTGGCCAAGAGACATTTTACAATGTTCCTGTGGTTCTGATGGAGAGACAGTCTATGCCCCACACCTCGAGTGGTACTACCCATGAATGGTGCCACTCATCAGTAAATGTGCCTGCATGCCAAGTTGAATGCAGCAAGGACACAGCAGCAATGTGCCAACGAAGCGGCAGCAACCGAGAGGAGGTGCCTTTCTTCTAGCATTCTAGGTTTGTCTGCAGCAGCATCCTGGGTCAGCTCCAGCAGCATCCGGGTTCATCTGCAACAGCATCCAGGTTCATCAGCCCAGCAGGAGAAGAAGATTTCGCGTCCAGGTCCAGTAGGAGGCCGTGGAAGAATCTGATCCGAAGATTTCGTCTGTCCAGCAGAAGATCAGCAGGCTGCAGGTCCAGAGAGGTGATGCAGACATCCGTCGCCTAGAATGTGGTAAGATGCATTTTACATTTTAATTTAACTGTTTTGCCTACAGTTGAGGATGTTCCAGGAACTTTGATTCACCTATAAACACTCTTGAACTGGACTGCAGTGCTAGTAGGTCTCATGCCTGTCCAAGAACTGTGTTTCAGCAGGCTTCGGCCTAGGAGAGACTCTATGTATAGTGCCTTGGCACTCTGGACTTTCTCCTTAGAACATCAGACTTGTAGGGCTTCCCTTCCCCAAAATGTTTTTGTAAATGCTTTTATGTTTTCTATTTTTGTACTTTTGTAGAAAAAACCCTTTAAAATACCTTTTTGGGATTATGTAATATCTGCAGTGGGAGAGTTGGTTACTGTGTGGTTTACATGTTGTTTTTGTTTGCAGAATGTGTTTTTGCAACGTTTTCTTTTGCAGGTGTTCCTAGGGTTACCACCTGTCCCAATGTTTGCAGGACAGTCCTGATTTGGACAGCTATGTCCTGCAAAAAAACATGAAAAATACTACATGTCCTGACATTATAGTAGAAAAAATATTTTCTGACTTTCCTCTAAATGTTGCAAAAAACTATAATACCTTAACTAAAATACATTAAATGATAGGAAACACTAGAAACAACTAAAAAAAAACTACAGCACTTAGTCTTAATTCTGATTATTTAGAGAAAACAAGTCAGTTGCATTGGTCGAGGTTACATATTGTCCTGCAAAAATCATGTTTCAGTAAGAAATGTCCCACTTTGGGCCTCTCAAAAGGTGGTAACCCTAGGTGTTCCTGAAAGAAGACAAGAAGAGGATATTTTGGGACTCACCGGAGTCCTCTTGTTTAACGTTGCTAGGCTTTGTGTAACTGTGTAGTACAATGCTAACCCTTTTTCTGTTTTGCAGGTGTAGAGTTTTTGTAGTTCATAAATTTGGGAAATGTAATGTAATGCATGTTTCTAAAATGGGCTATAGTTGTTTTGGTGTAAAATGATTTTTGGGTTTGGGCACCTGGTAGATAGCATAGTTCAGATAACTTTCCCCTAGAGGGCTGGGGGGGAAGGCAGGTTGGTGGTCCTGAAACTGGATAGGGGCCAACAATGCTGTCTGTTAGGACATGCTTCAGGCAGTTTCTTGGATCCACTGAGAATCTATAGACAGTACAATAGTAGGGTAGGAGCTGCAGTTTCTTCAGCGGGCCTCTGTCCTTTAGTGTTACCTGCCTGTGCCTGGCACATGGTAGGAGAGGACCTGATAAACCCTATCCTTAGGGAACACAGAGGTAGGATGGCCTGGTTCTGGGCTGTGATCTGGCTGCGGACAGCCAGTGGTCTGGTTGCGTGAGTAAAACCACCCAGTCCCCTGGGATTACTAGAATCCCATTAGTACTAGTGTTAGGTAGGTAGAAAAGGCAGCTGAAAAGGAGCTCAGTTAGGGATTTCTTACGTAATGACATCATTGTTTACTCAGCAAGCCTGAGTGGGGATGATTATGTCATTTAGAACTCTCATAGCAGCATAACCATTTCTGAGTCAGCTGCTTGGGGGAAGTTTAGAATGTTCAGTTAGTTCAGCAGTGACAGTCAGAGTGGCAGGAGGTCTGCCAATTGAGGCACTGTCCCTGAGAACCCTATGTTTCTCACCCTAGTTTGGATTACATCCCCAGCTCCCAGTGAAGTGGTGGAGACCTTTCTTCAGCAGGATTCCTTGATTTTCACTCCAGGAGAAGTGAGAGGGACTGCTGTTCAGTGGATCCAAGGGGCAATTCCCTGAAGGCCCTAGTGTGTACAGCTGCCTTTGAGTAGGACTCTGTGTGAGAATTTCTGACATGCTACCATGGAAAAGGGTGCTTTCTGGGTTGTTTCCATGCCTAAAGGAAGGAGCAACTAATCTATGAGTACAGAATGGGAGACAAGTTCTCAATTTAGGAGGTTGTCTGGGGTGTGTGTGCCCAAGATAAGGCTAGATCACACTGGCCAGGACCCCTGTTCACCTAAGTGTGTTCATTTGAAGTAAAGTTCAGAGTCTTTAGCAATTCATTGGGGATTGAAGGCTTCTGTGGTGTAACCCTGTAGGAATGGCAGAGACTGTTGTTTGGGGCAAAGGGTGAGAGGAATGTCATCTGGAGCCTACAAGGCAAGGCTAACTGGTTCATTGAAGGGCACCAGGTTTCCCTGGGCGAAGGCCATTGCCACAGGAGGATGTTCTGAGTGTGTGGTTGAATCCACAAAAGTACACTCATTGGGAAAAAGAAGATGTTCTGAGTGTGTGGCAATAGTCCACAAGCATGCGCTCTTGGAAAATGGAAATATTCGGGTGTGTGGTTCAATCCACGTGCATACACCACGGGAAAGAGAAAGGAATTGTTTCTGTGGAAAATCGTACTGCATAGCAAAAAGTGTCTGGAAAAGGAATGTACTTGTTTGCCTTGACCAACCATTGGGGGTTCATTTTGTGCTTTAGTAACATCTGTGAATAAAGCCATACTGCACAATCCCAGTTGCTGCATTGGATAATCTGATCATTGCTTCCGTGTGGACTTAATGGGGCCCCCTTATCAGTTAGGTCTAGCATACGCCTGGCATCCTATCCCCTGGACCTGGTTGTTTTTACAGAGGTTCATTTTGGTAATTGTACTCCCACCCCCTTCCTTTAGACAATGAGCCTGGTATATACTCTACAGCTAGAGGTGGTACCAATCTGAGTATTTCTGCCAAAAGTAAATGGTATGTTATATATGGGTACTCGTTCTGTGTTATGGGGAGGTGTCAACTAGCCAAAAGTGGCGTGGGGGCTACATAAGAATAAAGTTCAAACAGTTAAAAGTTTGGCCCAGAGTATGGACTGCAGAACCATTCAGTCATGTTATGTAGGGGAAGATTGGTGGGAGGTCAAGCATACTGAAGAATACCTTGGAAGAAATAATAATACTACGGTGAGCAATTTTTTCTTCTCACCCCAGGAATTCTTCAGTATGCTTGACAGGTTCAGACTATAAATCAGTGCGGCTGGGAAGCGGGTACAGGACCTATTTTGGAAAGAGGTTCTGCAGGACTGCTGTGCCAAATTTAGCATTTGATCAGGACTGTACATCCAAACAGTAGTGTTTTGTGAAAGTGTGTACAGTCTTCCAGGTAGCTGCTTTGCAGATATCCAGCAAGGGTATGTCCCTTGCAGCTGATACCGAGGCTGCAATGCCCCTAGTGGAGTGGGTTCTGAGGCCTTGAGGTGGCTAACTGGCAGGCTTACTGTAACAGAACTGAACACAGGAGACTATCCAATGAGAGACAGTCTTCGTAGAGGCAGGCCTGCCTTTCTCTACCTTGCCATAAGTAAGGAAAAACTGAGTATGCAAAGTCCTGAGCTGCTTGGTGTGTTCCAGGTAGTAGGTCAGCACCCTTCTCACATCCAGACTATGGAGCTTTCACACACCAGAAATGGATTTGTCTGTGAAGAAGACAGGAAGTGTAATGGACTGGTTCAGATGGAACTCTGACACTACCTTAGGAAGGAATTTCCTATTTATCCTGAGAACTACCTTATCCTTGTGGGAGATAATGTATTTAGGTTCAGTGTAGAGTGCCTGCAGCTCTGAAATTCTTCTGGCTGATGTAATTGCCACCAAAAAGACAGTTTTCCAAGTGATGTACTTTAGCTCTGCTGTAGCCATTGGCTCAAAAGGAGGTTCCATGAATTTGGCTATGCAGAGGTTCAAGTCCCAGGGAGGGATAAGTTCCCTAGCAGGGGGCTGAACGTGTAACAGACCCTTGAAACATTTCTTTAAGACGGGATGGGAAATTAAAGGAGGGAGACCCATCATGTCTAAAAAAAAGTCTTCCTCCACCTCCTGGTCAGTGGTCTCTTGTATAGTGAGATCCAAGGTGTCCACCATATGTTGAATGAAGGTAAAAAGGCAGGAAAAATCCATCTAACCATTAGAGGGGCAGCCAAACTCTTGGTCAGAGGAAATCTCTGGTTCAAAGGGTTCGCCCCCCTAACTCATCACCATCACCCCATAATAAAAACCCTGGGTATGACCAGGGTCTGATGTGTGAGGGGTAGTAGGGTCATGGGGGGGCATTAAAAATATTGCCCATAGGGCCGGCCTGGTGATGCTGAGGGTTGAGGCGCTGGATGTCACACCTTGCACCACGCCGGCAACCCGGGTTCATTTACGAGCTCAGGGTGCTGGAGGTCAGCTTGGGGGGGGAGAGGGTGAGGAGCTGATTGAGCTGCCGGCAGGCAACTCTCCTCCTTGGGGAGGGCTTGAGGGTCTCTTGAGTGCTTGGTCGCCTGCTGCTAGAGGCAGAGGGGTGGGGTGTCATATTCAGAAGCCCTGGTGCTAGGCTGAGGGGAGGGCGGAAGGGGCTGTCACCGAAGCCACGGTGCACATGTGCGCCTCCACCTACATGCGCATCTGTGTTCTGGGGCCTCGGGGTTAAGGAGAGTAAATGGGGAAATACAGTGGTTGCAGCAGGATGACACCTCCGGGCCAGCTCTGGGGGATCTGCTGGGACATGCAAGGCATCTACAAGATCCCGAAAGACCCCCAGAGACCAGTAAGGACTGCCGACGTGGGCAGCAGCCTGCTGTGGAGAGAGAGAAGAGAGAGATAGAAAGAAAGAGATATCTATATAGAAGATGAGGGACCACACGTCCTTGGCCAGGAAGGCAGTGTGGCAGAAGGGCCAGGTTGCTTGAATTCCCACTTAGGAAAAATACGACACCTCTGGAGCTGCAAAAAGTCTGGGCAGGCAGTATAGCCTAGAGGTTAGAGAAACGAGGTGTGAACGAGCTTGATACATACAGCAGACCAGACCTGAATCTGATTCTCACAACCTCCACTTGCATACTGTGTGACTCTGAGCAAGTCACTTAACTGCCCAGTGCTCCCAGGTCACCCCTGAAAACAGGCACTTGTGCCTAGCGGGCCTTACCCGGTTACCAAAGACTAAAATAAAAAAAAAAAAAAAAAAAAAGAGCTGTCCCTGGGAGTGAGGGATCAGTCCAGAAGGAGTTGAAAGGTAAAGAGTACCTTAATGTAGAACCTCAAACCATAGGGCAAGAGCAGATGCTTAGCCAAAGAAAGGGCATAGAGGGCTAAGAATGTAGCGGCTCCTATGACCTAGGTGTACTAAGGGATATGTGAAGGTATTGGCATCAAGATCTGTAGGCTAAGACATAGTGTAGTCCAAAGAGAAACACGTCTTTTTTTTTTTGAGCTAGAGACCAGGAGAATGTACTCCCAAGAACCCAGCCAGGGACAGGGGTTCTCATGGAAGGAGTAGGATGGAAATGGTAATTTCATGGGAGCCTCCTATTAATTCCAAGACTAAGGAAGCCTGTAGGGAATTAAGGAGAGGAGCAGTAGGCTATACAAAAAAGTATATATAGAGTTGCTGAGGTTGGCTAAACTGAAAGGCCATGGGCTCCACCTGAATAGATAGCCTCTCACTGGAGCTCTATCCTAGAGAGATTAGAAGATGTGTGTGTGTGTGGGGGGGGGGGGGCGAAGGAGAAGGGGTCTCTTCTCCATCTCTCTCTAGAAGTTCTTTTTTTTTTTTAAACCCATGGGCCCAGGGAGGTCCAGTGAAGAAGGATGTGCAAAGAAGCATGCATGTATAAAAGTATATGTACACACTCTCACTGTTCCCTTTCTGTGAATTTGGCCAAGGCAGAAGCTGCCTTCCCCTAGAGGAAAAAGGGAGAATAGAATCCCAAACACAGACATATTTTTTTTGGCAAAGTGGGGGCAAGGGAACTAACCCCCTTAGAGGTTTGCCTGGAGAAACTAAGCTCCTTCCCTTTTTTTACGTTCGCTTGCGTGCATGCGCAAGGAACGTTTTGGAAGAGTAGCACACTTTGGAGGTGTGCCTCTCCCTTTCAATCCAGTGCTCTGTTGAACAGGCGTGGCGGTCCTGCACCAATGGGTGCAGGAGCTCTGTATGACAGCGGTGTTCCTCTGCTTCAAAGCAAAGCACCGCTGCCATACTGAGCACACGCCATCCGCCACCCCGCGTCACGCGCTCCCCCCTTGCGTCATGCCGCCCCCAAAGCTTTGGTGCCCGCTGGGAGCCCACCCAGCGTGATAGCGATGTTGCCGGCCAGGGTGCCC
The DNA here is from genome assembly GCA_016271365.2 of Neoceratodus forsteri. Classification (NCBI taxonomy): domain Eukaryota; kingdom Metazoa; phylum Chordata; order Ceratodontiformes; family Ceratodontidae; genus Neoceratodus; species Neoceratodus forsteri. Next base: position 811,410,870 of record CM057453.1, read on the forward strand.
AATCCCCGTCGGCTTCACGGCCCCAAGCCATCCTGCTGCCACGCTGGGGAGCCCACCCAGCGTGGCAAGCGTTCAGCGTTTTTTGCCGGCGGGGTGCCCAATCTGATCGGCTCTCGGCCCCCCCCCCCGTGGTTTGCAGGCGGGGTGCCCAGTCCCCGTCGGCTCCTTAGCCCCCCAGCCATCTTCTGCCATGCTGGGAGTCCACCCCAGCGTGGCAAGCGTCCCATCTTTTTTTTTTTTAAACCTGTAAAATAAAAATGGTCCCATGCGTCTCCCAGCCCCCTCCCACAACCCCGCACCCACCCACTGCGCATCCAGCCTCCCCACACCCCCTCGCCCCATACTTACCTCCGGACTCTGGCGCGTGATGTGGTGGACCAGGAACACGTCTGCACTCTTCAAAGGCGACCGCGAACTGAGGAAATGCCGGTAAGCTGTATAAAGGGCTAGATAGGGGGTTTCAACTTTATTGCATATCTCAGGCATTTTTGGAATTTTTGCACCAAATTTTCAACATGGGGTTTTTGGGACCCCTTCTCATGAATGATGTCACTGTCATGGCGTTATTCAGGCCGAAGGGTGATTTACATGATCACTGCACAGAATCACTCTTGAGACCTGAACTCATGACAGTGACATCACTCACTGAGAGGGGTTTAAAAGCCATGTTGGTCAAATAAAATCAACTGTTTATGGCGTGCGTTGCGCGGTTCTAAACAGTAGTAGGTTTGCGAATTTTCAATATTTCTACTCCAGATTTTCAACATTGCCATTTTATCACACCTTCTTATGAGTAGTACAGCTGTCATTTTCATCTCACCCAAAACATGTTTCCGCCATGTAGCGCACAATGGCGCAGTCGGTGTCTTGAAATCAATGTATGGGACACATTAAGAAAATCACAGTGACACTGTTCATGAGCAGAGGTCTTAAAATGGCTATGTTCAAAATTGGTAAAAATAACCTAAAAATGACACTTTTCTGGCGTCGTTCACGCAGTTCCTACTGCACGTGCGTTTGTGAATTTTCAATATTTGCAGTCAGATTTTCAACATTGCCATTTTACCACACCTCCTCATGAGCAGTACAGCTGTCATTTTCACATCCTGCCCAAAATGTGTTTCTGCCATATGGCGCACAATGGCGCGGTCGAGTGTCGCGAACTCAATGTATGGGACACATTAAGAAAATCACAGTGACACTGATCATGAGCAGAAGGTCTTAAAATGGCTGTGCTGAAAATTTGGTGAAAAAATCCTAAAAATGACTGTTTTATGGCGTCGTTGCACAGTTACCATGCTGTCGTGGGTTTGCGAATTTTCAATATTTCCACTCCATATTTTCAACATTAGCATTTTACCACACCTCCTCATGAGCAGTACAGCTGTCATTTTTCACATCCTGCCCAAAACGTGTTTCCGCCCATGTAGCGCACAATGGCGCAGTCGGTGTGCGAAATCAATGTATGGGACACATTAAGAAAATCACAGTGACACTGATCATGAGCAGAGGTCTTAAAATGGCTGTGTTGAAAATTTGGTGAAAAAATTCCTAAAAATGACTGTTTTACGAGTGTGCATTGCGCAGTTCCTACGCACGCTCGTAAGTTTGTGAATTTTCAATATTTTCACTCCAGATTTTCAACATTGCTATTTTACCACACCTCCTCATGAGCAGTACAGCTGTCATTTTTCACATCCTGCCCAAAGCGTGTTTCCGCCCATGTGCGCACAATGGCGCAGTCCATATGCAAACTCAATGTATGGGACAAATTAAGAAAATCACAGTGGCACTGTTCATGAGCAGAGGTCTTAAAATGGCTGTGTTGAAAATTTGGTGACAAAATTCCTAGAAATGACTGTTTCACGAGTGTTCATTGCGCAGTTCCTATGCTGCGGCTGCGTAAGGTTGCGATTTTCAATATTTTCACTCCACATTTCAACATTGCCATTTACCACACCTCCTCATGAGCACTGCAGCTGTCATTTTTCACATCTTGCCCAAAACGCTTCCGCCCACACATGTAGCGGACAATGGCACAGTCGCTGTGTGAACTCAGTGTATGGGATACATTAAGAAAATCACAGTGTCACTGTTCATGAGCAGAGATCTTAAAATGGCTATGTTGAAAATTTGGTGAACAAATTCCTAAAAATAACTGTTTTCTGACGTCGTTGTGCAGTTCCTCATGCGCCTCGTAAGTTTACGAATTTTCAATATTTTCCTCCAGATTTTCAACATTGCCATTTTACCACACCTCCTTATGAGCAGTACAGCTGTCATTTTCATATCCTGCCCAAAGCGTGTTTCCGCCCATGTAGTGCACAATGGCGGTCGGTGTACAAAATCAATGTATGGCACACAGTAAGACAATCACAGTGACACTGTTCATTAGCGGAGGTTTTAAAATGTCAATGTTGACAATTTGGTGAAAAAATTCCTAACAATGACTGTTTTATTTAGCCGCATTGCACAGTTCCCACGCATGCTCCTAGCTTTGCGAATTTTCAATATTTCACCCAGATTTCCAACATTGCCATTTTACCACACTTCCTTATGAGCAGTACAGCTGTCATTTTTCACATCCTGCCCAAAACGTGTTTCCGCCTATGTAGCGCACAATGGGGGTAACCAAAAGATCATGCTGACAATTTATTGTGCAAATACCAGCAATCGCACAGGGCATTAGGGTAAAGCACCATACATGCCAAACACCACTGCAAATACCTGCAAGCGAACGTTCGGCATTGACAAATGCTTGTTTTAATGGGGGAAGGCAGAAGAGGGAGGAGACACTGCTCAGAAAGCCTGGCCACTGCAGTGTGGTGGGTGGGTAGCAGTGATGAATGGTGAAGATATTCTGGAAGATCAAGAATTATGGTGAGTATGTGAGAAAAAATTACTCACCGTAGTAATCTTGTTTCTTCCAAGGTATCCTTCAATATGCTTAACTAATGCAGTTAACCTCCTACGTTGAACTGCCCCGGAGAAAAATGGAATATATGCTAATGATGGAACGCTCATTGGCTCGTGCCAATGTCAAACTGCTCCCCCTAGTAACTGCCACACTGTAAGGTGCTCAGCTCTATTAAGGAGCCTGATAGGGTGAAAGCACCCCAACTAGCTATACTGTTTATCAGCCTATAAATACAACAATAAAAAAAACACATTTGTGGCCCCTATAGGAAGGGGCAAGAAAGGGGTCAGAACAAACTGGTTTGTAAGATTATTTAACCAAAACAGTGGTTCAAATGTCAAACAGAGTGACCGGCAAGGATGCAGAATAGGGGGAAAGTACAGTTTCATACTTAGCGTAATGGTAGATCTTCGAGAGGATCTCTTGCATTAGGTCATACTCCTGGGTATCTGCCAGAGGGTGCTCTTGTCGATGGTAGCTTTCACCAGCAGTGTTAACTGGGGGCCACCAACAACGATGTCACTCCATTTGTGTCTATAAATATATGGGTGGCTGCTAGCGGCTTCAGTTCCCAGCCGGCAACAAACTCGCAGAGCAGGACACTGAGGGGAACCGAGAAGTCCAGAGGTACCTCCCACTGGAATAATGAGGATAGAAGCAAAAGATAGCTCTCCCCAAGAAGGAGGGGGAAGGAGGGTGGGAACGTGACCTGCTGCAAGAGATCCTCTTGAAGATCTACCGTTATGGTAAGTACGTAACTGTACTATCTTCTTCAAGGGTATCTCTTGCAGCAGGTCATACTCTTGGGATGATTCCCAAGCAGTTGAAAATGAAGGGTGGTCAAGACAGAAGGCTTTGCAAAATGGCACAGCCAAAGGTGATGCAACATCTGAAGGCTAAGTCAAGGCTGTAGTGCTTAGTGAACGTACTGCATGTACAGTTCACCAGGTGGCAGCATCACAGATATCTGTTATGGATACACCACAAAAGCAGGCAGCAGAAATGGAAAGAGCCCTTGTGGAATGGGCACGTACAGTTCCAGGAAGAGGTTTCTTGTATTTAGTGTAGCAATATGTTATGCTATGGGCCAGCAAATTGGATAGGGTCTGCTTAGAGACAGGAGGCCTTCTTTGCCGGGGCAAAGGTGACAAAGAGCTGTTTGGACTTAACAGAGGATTTGGTGCGTGCAAGATAGTAACACAGGATGCGGTGGACATCCAGAGTGTGGAGGAGAAATTCCCCCAGGTTTGAATGATCCGGGTAGAGGACAGGCAAATGAATAGACTGGTTCAGTGTAAACTCTGAAACTACTTTCGGAAGGAATGTTAGATTGGTACAAAGTGAAACCCTGTCTTTGTGGAAGACCAGGTAGGGCTCAGAGCACATGAGGGCCTGGAGCTTGGAAATGTGCCGAGTGGAAGTAACAGCCACAAAAAACAGTATTTTCCAGGCTAGGAATCGCATGTCACAGGTGGCAGCCGGTTTGAAGGTCTCCAGAGTTAGCTTTTTAGGACAAAATTAAGGTTCCACAGTGGTACTGGTTTCCGAATGGGAGATTTAATACTGGAGTATGCCCTTAAGGCACATCTTGGTGCGGTCCAGCTGTGCTACCTGGCAGTCCCCAATGGGCTCGTGGAAGGCCCAAACTGCTGATATATGGACTTTTATAGATGAGTAGCCTAGTCTCTGTGAGGAAAGGGTGGATAGGTACTCAAGGATTGTTGGAATAGGGCACAAAAGGGGTTAAGGCCCTTGTCGGTCGTCCAGATAGCAAAACATTTCCATTTTACTTGATATGTTTTTCTGGTTGAAGCCTTTCTTGAGGCCAATAGAATGGCAGCTACTGATGGAGAAATGTTTTATCAATTTATGAAGGCATCCTCAGGAGCCAAGCATGCAGATGAAGGGATCAGAGTTTAGGATGCAGAAGAGACCCGCGGTTCTTAGTGATTAGGTCAGGTTGAAGAGGTAGCGGGAGTGGATTCGCCACTGACAATTGCTGGAGTAGAGGAAACCAGATTTGTCGGGGCAAAAACAGGGCTATTAGTATCATGGAAGCGTGTTCCAGCTGCAATTTGAGTAGAATTCGCTGGAGGAGCGGGACGGGTAGGAAAGCATATAAAAAGTGCTCCATGCCAGGAGAGGGACAAGGCATCCAGAGAGTGGCCCTGTTTGTCCGGGATAATTGAGCAGTAGTGTGGAAGCCTGTGATTGTCCAGGGAGGTAGACATGTCAATCTCCCAAGTGCCCTAGATATAGAAAATGTCCTGGAGCACCGCCATGTATAAGGATCATTTGTGGCCCTGGTAGTGTTGGCTGAGGTGATCGACTAGGATGTTCTGGGCTCCCGGAACATGGACTGCCACTAGATGTAGTTGATGAGCCAGAGCTTGTTTCCACACCTGGAGGGCTTCATAGCATAGTGTCTGGGGCTTTGTGCCCCCTTGCTTGTTGATGTAATACACCACACAGGTGTTGTCTGTTTGAACCAGGAAGGGTCCTTGAAGCAGGAAGGGCCTGAAGGCTTGCAAAGCTAGACGGACGGCACGCATCTCCAACAGACTGACATGGAGAGACATGGCATGAAGGTCCCAAAGACCATGTATCTGATGAGGGCAGAGGTAGGCCCTCAGCCGAGGGTGGAGGTGTCTGTCGTGAGTGTTTGAGATGGGAAAGGGTGTGGAAGGTCACACCTGTCCATAAATTTTTCAGGTCCATCCACCAAGTTAGAGCCCACCTGAGAGCAGGAGTCACCGTGATGGAATCTTTGAAATCCCTGATTTTCTGGTGCCATTGACATCTTAGGGCCCATTGGATCAGGCGCATGTGCAAGCGTGCGTGCAGCATGGTGGAAATGGCTGTGGCCATGTGACCCAGGAGTCACATGTACTGCTGTTCTGTAATTTGTTGAGCCGCTTGACACTGTCTTGCCAGGGAGATGATTTTGTGGCACCTGTCCGTGGGCAGAAAGGCATGACCGGTTTCTGTATCGAGGATGGCCCCGATGTGCTGGAGGCATTGGGATGGCTCCATGTGGGATTTTGTGATGTTGACTGTGATCCTGACCCCCTGGAATAACTGGAGAGTGATGGCGAGGGAGTGTTGTAGGCCCTCACGGGTGGACGCTTTGATCAGCCAGTCATCCAGATATGGGAAGATGTAATGGCCCTAGCAGTGGAGGGCAGCAGCCACGACTGCCAGGCACTTGGTGAAGACCCTTAGTGCTGAAAATAGTCCGAAGGGCAGGGCACAGAACTGATAATGAAAGCCTAGGAGCTGGAACAAAAGATACTGATGATGGGTGGGATGGATTTGAATGTGGAGGTACGTGTCCTTCATGTCGAGGGTGCAGAGCCAGTCCCCTTGATTTAGAAGTGGTAGGATAGTGGCCAAAGTGACCATCTGGAATCTTTTGTATTGGATGTAAGAAATTTAGGCTCCTTAGGTCCAGGACAGGGCAAAGATTACCCATCCGCTTGGGCACCAGAAAGAAGTGGGAGTAGAATCCCATGCCCTGCTCCTCAGGAGGCACAAATTGAACAGTGCACTTTTCAATCAGTGAGAGCAGCTCTTCCAGGAGGACCGGAACATGTTCTGGTGGGTATGACAGCAATTGAGGTGGATGGGTTGGTGGGGTGGTGTCAGTTCTAATGTGTGGCCTGTGCATATAATTTGCAGGATCCATTCGTCTGTAGTTATCTTTTGCCAGGTCTCCAAGTGTAGTGAAAATTTTACCCCCCACAGCCTCTGAGGCCAGTGGAGGAGTGCTGGAGAGGGACTGTAGAGAGTCAAAAAGACTGAGGGGTGGTAGCCACCGCCAAAGGGGCCGCCCGTGCACCCTCGGAGGCAGAAACAGAAGGATGGCCCGAAGGTTGGGGCTGTTAGCGTCCTCTAGCTGGCTGATGAGCAGGACCACACTGACATGAGGCCTATCTGAATAGGAATGATTGGTAAGGTCTCTGCTGAGACATAGGCTGCAGAGTATGATACGTACCATGGACAGTCCAAAGAGTGTGGCCTGAGGCCTGTAAATAATTTAAAATAGTTTCTGTGTCTGATCCAGATAATTTATGCCCATTAAAAGGGGCATTTAGTATTGTCTGTTGGACATCTGGGGTAAAGCCAGAGACCTGCAACCAGGCATGGCAGCAAAGGGTGATACCCATCGCCGAAGTACGGCCCGAAGTATTCATGGCATCATAACTTGCACATAAGAGATGATGAGAAAGGCTCATACCTGTTTTCAGCATGGCTAGTAGCTGATCGGTTTCAGCAGACTGAGGGAGTTTGGCAGCCACCTCAGAAGCAGCAGTCTATAGGGTTTTCTGATATTAGCCTGTTTTGTTATCATTAACGTAATAGCCTAGAGGTTAGAGTAACGAGCTATGAATGAGCTTGGTACATCCAGCAGACCAGACCTTGGTTTGATTGTCACAACCTACACTTGCATACTGTGCGACTCTGAGCAAGTCACTTAACGGCCCAGCGTTCCCAGGTCGCCCCTGAAAACAGGTACTTGTGCCTAGTGGGTCTTACCCGGTTACCAAAGACTAAAATAAAAAAGAAATAAATAAATAAAATAAAATATTTTAGCATATGCCCCATATAGTTGAGGATGCACATATTGAGGATTGTGGCTTGAGACTTAATAAACTCTCTTGTCCATTAAGTCCAACTTCTGCAATTCCTAGTCTGATGGAAGGGAGCTGAGGTGTTTCAGGACGTTTAGCCTGGTAATGAGCAGCATTAATGACCACTGAATCTACTTGTGGTGCAGCAGTGAACAAATGGTGGTCAGTGGGAGCCTGGTGGAGTCAATCCGCTTTCTTTAGAACTGGAGGGACAGTAAAAGGAGGGTGCCAAGCTGCAAGTACTGCATCCTGGTATGCTTGAATAAGTGGAGGGACCACAGTGGCAGGGTCCTCAGGAAGATCTAGGTAATCTGCCAGGTTTTGGCAGTGTCGGCCTTGCGCTGTAGTGCTAAATACTATACCTTGCTGCATTTGGGCCATGATAATGAGAAAAGTAGGATCATCAGGGGGTGAGCAAGGGGTGTAGACCCCAGGGTTCTCATCTACAGAGGACACAAAGGAGGTACTGGAGAGGGTTCAAACCCTGTCTCCATCTGTAAAATCCTCCTTCTCATCTTCCTTATAATCATCTAGGGCCTCCCCATCCATGGACTGGAAGGAAGGGGGAGGAGAAGGGACTCTGCGCAGCCTCTTGCGAGGAGGGGGCAAGAGAGAGAGAGGGGAGGAAAGCTGAGGTTGAGGCTGTTGCATGACCTTCATGACTTATAATACAGCCTGAACAACCGAAGTCACGTCAATGGCAGGAGTCGTCGACAGGGATGGAGAAGCTGCCCCCATGGATCCCTTAGTAGTGGGGGACAAGACTGAAGGCTTTGGGCGAGGCTGCGGGTGAGTCTGAGAGCCCGAACCAGGTGAAGTCATATCAGACGATGGGAGCACCTAGCCCCTGTATGAGGCAGGCTTGATTGGTGGTGGCAAATTCAGTAACACCATCAGGGTAAACCCCGGGGTCCATGCTGGAGAACTTCTTTGACGGGGCCTGAAACGGTGAAGTCTTAGAATGCTGAAAAGCAGCTGTCATCAACGAGGAGCCTGGTCCATGCTGGAGGACCAGGCCATCCAAGAGGAGTAACCAGGCATTGACGGAGGAGCCATCGTGGTCAAGACTGATAAGGCCTGAGTGAGTGTCAATGATGGCAAAACAGGCAAAGCCACTGTCGATGAAGCAGTTTGTTCCTTGGCGTGGAAGGCCTCCATATTTTGAGCCAAAGCCACGAGTGCCATCTCCGTTTTTTCAATAGGAGTTGGAGAGGCCCGGCCCATCGACGGCTGACCAGAACTGGAAGCCGTTGACAGATGGGTGTCAGAGAAACATAGACTTGATGGCAGATAAGGACTGCTTGGCCCACCTAGTCTGCCTATTTCCCTACCTACAGGATAAGCTGCAGATCCTAGTTAACCAACAGCCTATTTCTTCCTACCCCCCAACAAAAATTACCTTATGTCTGTCCCATGCATTCTTGAATTCTCTCACAGTTTTAGACCCCACAACCTCTACAGGAAGGCTGTTCCATGTGTCCACCAACCTCTCTGTGAAAAAATACTTCCTCACATTGCCCCTGAACCGCGCCCCCCCCTCCCCTATCTTCAAATTGTGTCCCGTTGTTCTTGCACATCTTTTTCTGAAAGATGCTACCCTCTTGGACTTTGTTGATTCCACTGAGGTACTTAGAAGTTTCTATCATGTCCCCCCTCTCCCTCCTTTCCTCAAGGGTATACATATTAAGCTCCTTTAGTCTCTCCTCGTATGGCTTCTCTTGCAGACCCTGCACCATTTTAGCTGCCCTCCTCTGGACTGCCTCTATCCTGTCTATGTCCTTGTGGAGATGGGGTCTCCAGAACTGGACACAGTACTCCAGATGGGGTCTCACCAACTGTTAGTACAGAGGGATAACAACTTCCTGTTTTCTGCTGGTGATGCCCCTCCCTATACATCCTAGTAACCCCCCAGCCCTCCCTACTGCCTTCTAACATTGCTTGCTAACCTTAAGGTCATCTGATATGATTACCCCCCGGTCCCTTTCCATTTCTGTTGCTATTACTACCTCCCCTCCCATTGCATAATCTTCCCCCTGGGTTTTTGTTTCCCAGGTGCATTATTTTGCACTTCTTTGCATTGAATCCAAGCTGCCATACTTCTGACCATTCCTCCAACCTTGCCAAGTCCCTTCTCATCCTTTCCACGCCTCCTTGTGTATCAACCCTGTTGCAGATCTTTGTGTCATCTGCAAAGAGGTATCTTTTCCTTCTAGTCCTCTGCAATGTCACTTATAAAGACATTAAAAGGACTGGACCCAGTACTGAACCTGCAGTACCCACTAGTAACCCTCTTTCTTCAGAGTGGACTCCATTTACAATTACCTTCTGTGTCCTGTTGTCCAGCCAATGTTTTACCAGGCTACCACCCTGGGACCCACTCCCAGGATGGTTAATTTGACTATTAATCTTTTGTGTGGGACTGTGTCAAATGCCTTGCTAAAGTCTAGGTAGGCCATGTCCACAGCCCCTCCCTGGTCTACTACTTTGGTCACCCAGTCAAAGAAATCAATTAGATTCGTCTGACATGACCTTTCTGCTGTGAACCCATGCTGCCTTGTGTCCTGTGCCCCACTAACTTCTAGGTACTCAACAATTATTTCCTTCAGAAGTGATTCCATCACTTTCCCTACCACAGAGTTCAAACTGACAGGTCTGTAGTTTCCTGCCTCTGTCTTGCTCCCACTTTTGTGAAGGGGAATCACATCCGCCTTCCTCCAGTCCGCAAGTACCACACCATCCTCCCATGATTCGTTAAAAAGGGTAGTCAGTAGTGTCACTAGTTCTCCCCTTAATTCTTTTAGAATTCTGGGGTGAATTCCATCAGGCCCCATTGCTTTGTCCACCTTCAGTTTTAGGAGTTCTTTCAGAACCCTTTCTTCTGTGAAAGGACTGGGATTGACACCCCTATCCAGAGGGCTTCTGTTAATTTCATTAGGCACCTCCCCCTCCTCTTCTTTTGTGAATACTGAGCAGAAATATTTGTTCAGTATCCATGCTTTTTCACTGTCCCTCTCTGCCCACCCACCGTCCATTCTATTCAGCCTCACTATCCCTCCCTTTGTTTTTCTACGCTCCCTGACAAACCTATAAAAGGTTTTATCCCCTTCTTAACTGAGCTGGCTATCTTTTCCTCAGTTTGGGCCTTTGCTATTCTGCCTTCCCTCCCTGCTTCCTTCTGCCTTAACTGGTACACATCTCTGTGCTGCTCCTTCTGTGTTTCCTTATACTTTCTGAATGCCATCTTTTTCTCCCTGACCTTCCCTGCCACCTCTTCTGAGAACCATAGTGGCTTTTTCTTTCATTTTGATTTGTTTATTTGCTTTACACAAAGGCTTGTTGCCTCTGTGATGGCAGTTCTGGTGTTTCCCCATTGTTGCTCCACCCCTTCTTCTAGCCTGTTTGCCAGTGCTTTTCTAAGGCACTCTTCCCATCTTGACTAAGTCAGCCCTCCTGAAGTCCAGTACCCTCACTTTTGTATGACTTGACTCTCTAGCTGAGTTTATCGTGAAACACACTGTTTGGTGGTCACTTGTTATCAGATGGCTACCCACTTCTAGATCTGAGATCCTCTCACTGTCCCCATTTGAGAGTATGAGGTCTAAGACTGCTCCCTCACGAGTGGGTTCCAAAACTAGTTGTCTGAGGCATGCCACCTGTAGAGCATCGAGAATGACCCTGCTCTTACTTGGTATTACTTGGTATGAAAGAACAGAAGAAGGCCAGAGCCCATCAAGACTGTTCCCCACACTATGTGGGACATTATTTATCTATTATTTCTCAACCAAACATCTAATTTGTTTTTAAAGACAGTGGCACTAGTTGCCTCTACCAATTCTTGTGGCAAGGTGTTCCATACAATGGATGCTCTTATTGGAAAAAAGTTTCCCCTTTTGCTGGTTTTATAAGTTTTTACTTCAAGCTGTTTATTATGCAGACTAGGAACATGTCTCCTTTTGGAGAGTGTTAGACCACATTTTTCCATTAGGTCTGGTGAATTTATTAAATTAAAAACCATAAGCATATCACCTCTTAATCTTCTAGTTTGAAGAGAGAAGAGACCAGTAGCTTTTAATCTGTTCCGATAATCCAAGTTTGTTAATCTTGGAATCATTCTAGTTACTCTCCTTTGAACCTGTTCAAGAATTGCTATGTTTTTTTTTGGGTTTGGATTCCAGAAAGGGGAGCCATAGTCTAGATAAGGTCTAATGTATGCCCTATATAATGGAATAAGGCATTGTTCAGTGCGATTAACAAAAGTGCATTTTATTTGTCTCAAAAGTCTGTTGGTCATGCAAGCAGTTCTAACACAGTGATCATTTGATGTAAGTTTATTATTAACATATATCCCTAAATCTTTTTTACAGTTTTATGAGTGAAGTGGTAGTCCGTTTATATGACATATCGTTTTTGGATTATTTACACCGAAATACACTACTAAACATTTGTCTTGATTAAACTGCATATGATTTTCATTTGCCCAAAGTGTTAATTTTTCCAAATCCTTTAATGCAGAAATATTTTCTTGATTATTAACCTTGCCCCCCAATTTAGTATCGTCTGCAAATTTAACTATGAAGTTATTTGGCCCTGTTTGTAAATCACTGATAAAGAGGTTAAACAATGTTGGTCCCAAGACCTTCCCCTGTGGTACACCACTTGTCACACTACCCAAATCAGACAAGATATCATTAATTCTGACTCTATTAGAACGATTTGTCAACCAGTTTAAAGTCCAGTTGACAATATCAGGTGGATGTGGCTGCAGCAAAGGTGCTCCAGTTAACATCTGGCATATTCAGGTCTCCCATCAACAGTATCTCCCCTTTCTCTGCCATCCTAAGGATGCCTTCTATCATATCCTTGTCCATTCCTTCCCCCCGACATGGGGTCTGTATACAACCTGTGTGGATTGTGGTGCCATTTCCAGTCTCTAAGGTGACCAACAGTGCCTCCTCGCCTCCCTGTTTACTCTTTTGTTCAGTTGCTTTTATCCGTTCCCTTACATAGAGAGCTACTCTTCCCCCTCTTCTCCCTTCCCTGTCTCTCCTGTAGGTTGTATACCCTGGTATGTTAACATCTCAGTCATGGTTCTCTGTGTACCATGTTTCTTTGACTGCTATGATATCCAGGCATCCCTATTCCATCAAGGCCACCAGTTCAGGGAGCTTGTTGCCCAGACTATGGGCACTGGTACTCATTACCCTCCATTTCCTGATGGCCTTACCCCTTTTTGCCCCATCCCTGTCCTTATTGCCTTTGTCACTTTTTCTATTTACCCCTGCCCTTCTCCCTATCGACATTTTTAACTTGGTGTTTACCTCACTCACTACCCTGATTTTGTTTTGGGGGGGGGCTAGGATTTCCCTGCTCCTTTCCAGTGCCTCCCCCCTTGTCTAGTTTAAATGCTTGCCAATGAAGCATTTAAACCTATCACCTAGGATTCTGGTTCCCCTCCTGGACAGATGCGGACCATCACGCCAGTATAGGCCTCCATCACTCCAGGTGGGGACCCCCATTCCCTAATGAAGCCAAATCCCTGAGCTCTGCACCAGTTTTTCAACCACTGATTGAATCCCATGGTGTGGAGCACCCTAGCCTCACCTACGCCATAGACAGGCAGCACCTCCGAGAAGGTTACAGTGTGTACTATTTGTCTAAGGCCCCTCCCCAACTCCACAAACTCTTTCTGCACTGCTCTAATTCCCTTCTTAGCCAGGTCATTTGTCCCTAGGTGGACAATGGCATCCAGCTCCCTCTCCTGTGCAGCTGCTCCGGTGATCCTGAGGATTTGCTCCCTGTCCCTCCAAGCCATGGCGATAGGCAGGCACGTTACTTCCCTCTCCCCTTCCTCCCCCAGTTCTACTTTCCTAACAATGGAGTCCCCCACCAGGAGTTGTTTCCTTCCCCTGTGGGGTCCCATGCCACCCTCCTGTGGGTCTCCTTTGTGGAGGTTCCCAACATCCTCCTTGGTCTCCACTGTGGGTGTCTCCATAGAGGAACCAAACTTTGCCAGAACGGCATATGAATTGTTGAGAGGTACAGCTGGAGGGATGTGCCTATGTTCCACCACCCTCACCCTCCCTGAGCCCACTGTGGTCCAACCGCTCCTCTTTCTTGGCAACCTCTGAGGCAACGGCAGTGGCCCTGGTGGTCCCTGGATGGGAGAGGAAGTCCCACAAATCCTGATCAACTCAGCCTGGAGATAATCAACCTTCTTCCTCAGCCCAGAGAGGTGCCTGCAGATGGGACAACACCACATCCTCCAGAACGTTTCCCGGAAGACTGCTGCTCCACAGCCACTGCACTGCACCACTCCCATCATGTCTTATTTCTGGCCCCTTAACTGTTATTTGGAATACTTACTCTTTCCTCTGTTTGTTTATTTATTTTTTCTCCCTGCTTACTTACTGCCTCTGTGTCCTTTAAGCTCCTGATCTTCCTGTTCTGAGACAAGAAGATCCTATATTTCTCATTAGTCTCCTTACTTGCTCAGAGGCAGACCTCCAGCAGCTGGGGCGGAGAGCTACTCTTTTCCTTCTAAGATGGTGAGTCTTTGGTGGCTCTGTGATCACTCACTTCCTGCTCCCAAACAGGAAGTTCCTGTTGTCAGTCAAATCCTGTGCCTATAAAAGAAGAACTGGCTTAGGTTGGGGGAGGGAGGGGAGGGAATGAGGGCAATATAGTCCCAGTAGAGAAGTCCAGTCACAACAGCAGCGCCTTCCTCCTGGTGTTCTCTGTCTGTTCTCTGGCTTTTCCTTATCTCAATGTTTGTGCTTCGAGGTATGTTTGGAGTGCAATGTCTGGGAGGTCGTTGATGGCAGACGAGAGGAGGAGTGGGACTTTACCTCCTGCTCAAGTAGAGTTACTTTCTGCTCCATAAGGAATACTTCAAGTTCCTGGAGACGTCGATGACGAGTTGCCTGACTGAATTCTTGGCAGTGGGCACAGGAACGCACGTTGTGAGTAGCCCCCAGACAGCGGACACACAGAGTATGGTTGTCGTACCTATAGATTTTCTGGTCACAACAGCACTTACGGAACAAAGAATCCAAAGTATACATATGGTTTACAAAAAAATAATAAAATGAGAGTGTTGATTTTCATGTCAAACGTGTCGCTACACTAGCGGCAAGAGCTACATGTATAGTGAGCTAGGAAGTGGCGGGAAAAGAACTGAGGCTGCTAGGGGCGGCCCCCATATTTATAAATGCAAACGGAGTAACATCATTGTGGGCGGACCCCAATCAACACTACTGGTGAAAGCTACTATCGACCAGAGCGCCCTCTGGTGGATAACCAAGAGTATGACCTGTTACAAGAGATACCCTCGAAGACGATCCCTGTTTCCTGGTTCTGGAAGGGGAGGCAGGGTGGGAGCTTTAAGCATATTGAAGGGTACCTTGGAATAAACAAGATTACTATGGTGAGTAATTTTTTCTTCTAACCCCAGGAATCCTTCAATATGCTTAACTAATGCAGACTACCAAGCAGTACCTTTGGAGGTAGGGTACAGAAACTTTTCAGGAAACAGATTCTGCAGGAGTGCTGTTCCAAACCTGGCATCACTCCTGGACTGAAGGTCCAGGCTATAGTGCTTAGTAAATGTATGAACAGTCTTCCAGGTAGCTGCTCTTCAAATATCCAGTAGGGGGGTATACTGTACCTTGCTGCAGCAACTAATGTAGCTGTACCCTTAGTAGAGTATGCCCTGAGGCCCACAGGAGGTTGCTTCTCAACCTTACTATAACAGAACTGTATGCAGGCCACCCCTACCCATCTCTCCATAGGTGAGGAACAGCTGGGCATGCTCCGGCCTATAGCCCTTAGTGCTGTCCAGGTAATGGTTAAGTGCCCTTTTTAAGTCCAGGTTGTGCAACTTTTGCTCACCTGAGCTTGACTTGTCTGTAAAGAAGACTGGCAGTGTAAAGGACTGGTTCAGGTGAAAATCTGACACCATTTTAGGAAGAAACTTCCTATTGGTTCTGAGTATCAGCTTGTCCCTATGGAAGAAGATGTAGTTTGGATCTATACACAGGGCCTGTAACTCACTAACTCGTCTTGCTGAAGTAATGGTGACTAAAAAGACCACCTTCCAGGTCACATACTTTAGGTCTGCAGTTGCCATAGGCTCAAATGGAGGCTCCATGAGCCTGGCAATACAAATGTTTAAGTTCCATGAAGGAACTGGTTCCCCCAAGGGGGGTGGTGAATGTGATGTAGTCCTTTAAAGAACTTCCTGAATACTGGGTGGGATGCCATGGATTTATCCCTTACAGCAGAGATATATGCTGAAACAGCAGCCAAATGCAGTTTTAAGGTAGCAGGCCTGAGGCCTAGGGAGTATAAGTAGGTCAGGTAATTCATTAGGATAGGTAAACCAGCTGCAGTAGGATCAATACCAGTGTTTCCACACCAAATTGAGAACCTTTTCCACTTGGAGGCATAGGTTTTCTTAGTTGAGGGCTTTCGGGAGCCCCTGAGGACAGCCATCACCTCCTCAAGAGAGGTGCAGGCTGGCAAACTCTAAGTCCTCAAGAGCCAAGAGGATGTGAGCAGATTGTGCCTCTGGGGAAGGCAAATAGGTTGTGCCACTGACAGGGACAACAGGAGGGAACAGATAGATAGATAGATATTTTATTTATAAAGCACCCATTTCCATAGACTCTGGGTGCTGTAAAAAACAGATCCATAACAAAATACATTTAAACAGCAGCTCAACATAATCTTAAATCCATCCATCCCATTAAAACCTACTCAATCATTAAAAGCCAACCTAAACAAATACATTTTTAGTGTCTTCTTAAATATTTCTACAGAGGGGGCCTCCCTTAAATAACCAGGGAAGGAATTCCAGAGTGAGTGCAGCCACCGAAAACGCCCTATCCCCAGAATGCCGCAACCTCACTCTGGGAACTCCAAGGAGGCCTCCTCCAGTAGAACAAAGTGCCAGAGGTGGATGGTAGGGGGCAAGATGATCTTGCAGATAGACAGGTCCCTGTTCGTGTAGGGTTTTATAGGTCAGGAGCCCTATCTTGAAGACAATCCTCCACCTGACTGGCAGCCAGTGCAGTCCATGGAGGACTGCAGTGATATGATCACAACGTCTCGCTCCAGTCAATAATCTTGCCACCACATTCTGCACCAGCTGTAGCCTGCGGAGGTTGCCCCAAGATAACCCTAGGTATAGGCATTACAGTAGTCCAACCTGAAGTGACAAAAGCATGCACAAATGTGGTCAGATCCTCTGGTGGGATCAGGGCTTGGATTCGTGCAATGTTCTATAAATGATAAAATCCACTCTTGATGACGGCTGACACCTGAGCATCAAGTGTCAGACCGTTGACCAGGATCACGCCCAAATCATTCACCTGTCTATACGGAGTAAGGGGAATATCTCCCAACATAAGGACAGGCAGTGACCCCTCACAACGCCCTCCACCTCGATGAACTGGACCCACAACAAGTACCTCTGTCTTGTCTAGGTTGAGCTTAAGCCAGTTTTGAGTCATCCAAGCCTGGATTTCATTGAGACAGCTGTTAAATACAGAGTCCAACACCTGGGTATTGGGCACATAGGACAGGTACAGCTGGGTATCATCAACATAGCAGTGAAAATCCAGTCCATACAACCTGATAATGTCCCCTAGTGGCAGCATATACGCCATGAACAACAGAGGAGACAAGACCGAATCCTGCGGTACCCCACAGCACAGAGACTTTGGGTTAGATGAGGCTAACCCCATCATCACCCTCTGCACTCTGCCTGTCAGGTATGATCTGAACTAGTTGATTACCTTACCAGACAAGCCACACCAGAACCGCAGGCGATCAAGCAACACCCCATGATCCACGGTGTTAAATGCTGCAGAGAGGTTCAGGAGGACCAAGATAGTCTGGTCTCTCCTGTCCCTCGCCACCAGGAGATCATTCAGCATCCTCACCAGGGCGGTCTCTGTACTATGCCCCACATGAAACCCAGACTGGTAAGGCTCATAGATGGAGGAAGAGGCAAGATGTCTCTCAAGCTGAAAGGCCACCACTTTTTCAATAACCTTCCCTAAAAATGGGAGGTTTGAAACTGGCCTGTAATTGCTGAGGCAATCTGGGTCCAAGGAAGGTTCTGGAACTCCAGACAACCCCAACAATCACAGGCCCCACCAGGTCCATACATTCAATCAACAGTAGGGTCGGACCAGGGTCCAGTTCACATTGGGTTGGCTGCAACTTCAAGATTATTTTCACCACCTCCTTCACCCCAACCATCTCAAACTCATCCCAAACAGGAGGAGCACTTTGGCACTCTCCAGGTCAGTCCATGCATCCCCTTCAAGAGGTGCTCGAGGAGACCCCATCCCTGATAGAGGACACCTTGTCAGCAAAGAATACAGACAGCTCCTCACATCTAGTGTTTGAATCTGCTCCCCCAAGACAGAGACAGGCAGGATGTAATAGCCCATCTACTATGTGGAAGAGTTGAGCCGGTCTGTTCCTTGCTGCAGCAATCTCTCTAGATAAATATTCCCCCTTCTTACAAGAGATTGTCCCCTGATAGTTGATATAATGCAACCTCGGGGCCAACCTGTCCTCCAACAGGCCAGATCTTCTCCAGCATCTCTCTAACCTTTGCCCCTTAGTCTTTAAACTCCAGAGATCCCCATCAAACCAAGGAGGTATCCAGTGAGTAGACAAGGGAAGGACATGAATGGGCGCGATGGAATCGAAGGCCACAGCAACTGCCTCATTATAGGCTACTACTGCTTCCTCTGTTCCAATCGCATAAGCCGCCCCAACACTCAATAGGTCCAGCACCGTAGATAGTCCTGTCGAGGAAGCTCCTCTTAATGAGTAGTACTGGACCATCTCCATAGGAGCAGGACCATCTAAGGGGGTGCACTGAAGTGTGATCCTCACAGTGCTATGATCTGACCAAAATGCAGGATCAACGCTGAGGTCATTTATATTGAAACCTAATGAAAAAAACAAATCCAATGTATGGCCACCCAAGTGCGTAGCTGTTGTTACTTTTTGTGACAGGCCCAGGGCTCCCATGCTTCTTAAAATGTCATTTCCAAAACCCAAAAGCCAGCCATTGACCCAGGCATTGAAGTCCCCCAGGATCAACCACCTGAGAGACTCCAACACCAGACTGGCCATGAGGTCCTCAACCTCAACAACAAAATCTCCATTAACTCCAGGGGGATGATAAAGCACAAGAACCCTGAAACCTGCCCCTACACCCCCTCGGGCAGCCACACATTTGAACGAATGCGTCTGACCTACAGGTAGCACCATGAGGTTCAGGCTAGTTTTAAAACAAATGGCTACACCCCCCGCCCCTGCGATCCTCCCTCGGGTTGTGTATCATGGAGTACCCAGCCGGAACTGCTGCCTCCAAAATGGGTGCGGCATTTTCATCCAGCCAGGTCTCCGTGATGCAAGCCAGGTCAACCGAGGATATCAAGTCCACCATTATAGCAGTCTTATTCCTCATCGACCTGGCATTGCATGACACAACCCGAGTAGGATGCAGTGAGGCTCCGAACCCACTAACTGCCCACCATCCATCGTGGAACCCATGGATATGGGAACTAAACATGACAACCCCCTCTCCAGTTCCCATTTCATCCCAGGGCGTGTCCTTGGCCCCACCACCCTAATCCCAGACACCTTGGCAGCCCCTCGGGAACCACCACCACCCCCAGTCCCCCTCTTCCGAGCTATTCCCAGAGCTCTACACCTCCTATAAGCAGCAGCTGGAAGACCAGGGAGCTCAAAGGGACAGAGGTTGCGGAGGTAGCCCCGAGTAACTGAGCCTTACAATTCCCAGTCCCAGACACATTTTTCACAGATAGCAAATAAACACTACCCCTTTAGCTAAATTAATACAAACAATCTAAACCCACACCACCCACAATACAACAACCCCCAAACCCACCATATTAAAAAAAAAACTTCAAATCCCACTAATTAACACAAACACTACCCCAAAAAAAACAAATGCACATCAAAATCAGAAATATAAGCTACCCAAAGGCAACAGTGCTGTAGATCCTTACATTGTTATCTAATACATTGAATTGAACATTAAATATCCCCTTTCAAATGTTAGTTCATAAAGTTTTAAAATCCGTTTAAAGAGTTTTGAAATGAAGAGGAGTAGCTCTCACCATACCCCCTTTCCAAAATGAGTCCAAAATGTGGCCTTCTCACAGCCACACTTATATCTTCTCCACAAGTTACTGATTTTGAGACAGAGGCCCTCTCACTGCCTCCCAATATAAAATTAAAATTACAGTACCTGCTAGAATACAAACAAAGGAGAAGCAGAGATACTTAATCCTTGGAGTTCTCAAGAATACCATGGCTGTCTTGCCCAGCCTGGTGCCAGCAGTATCATTGTTGCCAGCTGGGACCTGAGCTTTACCAGAACTCTGAGCAGAAGCAGAAAAGGAGGGAAGGCATAAAGGAATTTGCCTTTCCTATCCAATGCCAGGGCATCCAGTGGCACTGTTCCCTGGTCTGGAAGCCTGCAACAGAACATTGGGATCTGGTGGTTCTCTGTTGAGGCAAACAGATTTATGTCTGGAATGCCATACCTTCTGAACACTGACTGTAGTACCTGTGCATTGATGGCCCAGTCATGGTGGTTCTGCCTGATTCTGCTGAGGGAGTCAGCAAGAACATTGTCTTTCCCTGGGAGATGGATGGCGGAGAGAGACACCTGAAGGGAGCAGGCCAGGGTCCAGATCCTCTTGGCCTCTGTGCACAGTGGGGTCGATCTGGCACCTCCCTGTTTGTTTATGTAGTACATGGTGGTAGTGTTGTCTGTTCTGCCCTGTACCACTTTACTTCTGAGCTGAGGAGCAAATGACTGTAGTGCCAGGTCCACTGCTCTGAGCTCCAGCAGGTTGATGTGTAGAAGTAATTCCTGAGAGGACCACGTCCTGTTTGCTGTAAGGTCTAGCATGTGTGCACCCCACCCTAGGAGGGAGGCATCTGTAGTCAGAACCACTGATGGTGTTCTACTTGGAAGGGTACACCTTCTCTGAGGTTGACCCTGTCCTGCCACCATTGCAGGACCTGTATTAGAGTCTTTGTGACAGGCACCAGCTTGGACAGTGTGTCTCGCCTTTGGGACCAGTGAGACCTCAGGTGAAAATGAATGTCCCTCATCTGAATTCTGGGACCACTGCTGTGGCTGCTGCCATGTGGCCAAGTATTTGCAGGAAATGCCTTTCTGGCCTGGGCTTGTTTAACTGAAAGAACCCTGCCAGCTCCAGAATAGTGTTTACCCTGTCCTGAGGGAGGAAGGCCCTGCCTTGCAGGGTGTTCAGTTCTGCCCCAATAAAGTTCAGGACCTGGACTGGTTCTGGCTGAGACTTCTGGGTGTTAATCAGGAACCCTAGTAACTCCAGGGTGCTCTGTACTAGAGCCAGGGAGTCCCTGGTCTGTTGAGGAGACTGTCCTATGACCAGCCAGTCATCCAGGTAGGGAAAAACTATGATCCCCAGTCTCCTCAGGTGTGCCGCCACCACTACAGCTAGGCACTTTGTGAAGGCCCTTGGGGCTGAAGTCAGGCCAAAGGGCATGGCAGCAAACTGGTAATGTCCTGAGGGCAATCTGAACCTTAGGTATTTTCTGTGACCGGGACGGATTGGTATATGGAAATAAGCGTCCTTGAGGTCTAAGGAGGCTAGCCAGTCTCCTTGCTGAAGGGCAGAAATTATTATGGCCAAAGTGACCATCCTGGATTTTGGTTTTGTTATGTGCTTGTTCAAAAGCTTGAGACCTAAAATGGGTCACCAATCCCCATTTTTCTTCTGTGTCTGGAAGTACTGCACTTGAATAGAAGCCTTTGCCTCTCTGGGATAGAGCAACAGGCTCCACTGCTTTTATAAGCTGTAGATTCCTTACGTCTGCTTCCAGCAAGCTCCTTTCTACCAATGTTGCTGGGGCAAACAATCTGTTTCTCAATTTGGGGAGATTTTTGAAAGTTATTGACAGACCCTGGCTCACTACCGCCAAGATTCACATGTCTGTGGTAATGGAAAGCCACTCTTGGATGAAGTGAGCCAGCCTGCCACCTACTGGCAGGGGAGAGGCGACCTGTGGAATCATGTCAGGGAGTTTGTTTTGGCTGGGCTGTGGACTGGGCTGCATGTCCGGACCCCCTTTTTTTTATATAAACATATTTTATTGATTTTCAAGGTTTAACAGACTTAACAAACAACTATTTACATACATTATGAACATGACAAAACATTGTCTAACATGGTGTCTCAGGTTAAAGAAAACAAGAGAGGAAAGGAAAAAAAAAAACCTTTAAATATGAAGAAGGTAAGCAACTTCCAATACTGGCCAGCAGGTCTGCTTTGGCCCGAGTTCATATACAGCTTTTCCAACCCTATTTGTACTGTTCTAGAAATTTCAATTACTTTGCCTTTCACATTTTTTCTATCTTACAACAAGCCTTTTGTTTTCTTAACCCCTTATATTCTGTGGAACAAAGGATGGGTCTACTGTCATTGCAAACATGCACTATCTATTCCATCTAGTTCTCCCTTTTTCTCCATGATCTCTCAGGTTGTAGGTCAAAATTTCTGTCTGATATATAGAGTTAACCAGGGCTATCCAATCTGTCATGCTTGATACTTTATTTGTCAACCATTTTTTGTAATGCATTTCTTTGCAGCTCCCATGCAGATACCCATTAAATATTTTTCTGCTGGGTCTTTCATTTCTAGTGGGTAAATATGAAAGAGCATTATTTCTTTTGCTAATTGTATTTGAGGATTGAATATTGCCCCAGGGCAATTTCTATTTCTCTATGAAATGAAGTTAGACTGGAGCATTCCCACATGATTTGAAAATGTGTAGCCCTGACCTCTCCACATTGTCTCCAGCAAGTTGCAATGGCTGTAGCAAGACCATGTGCTTGCTGTATTGGAGATATAAAGAAGCGCACCAGTCACTTCCAGCCAAATTCCCTCCACGACATAGAGGAAGAAATTCTATGTGTGTTTCTACAGCCGATTTCCCATAAACCTTGATCTAATGCGTATCCCATCTCCCGTTCCCATTTTTAAATGCTGTCAATGGGGGAAGGGAGGGTATTTCTTTAAATGTTGTAGGGCTTTATATAGGCTTGAGACCAGGTGTGGGATATCCTGCCCCTGAATCGCTTGGCTTACTATTTGGAACAAGGGATTGGAAGCTTCTGGTACAGCCCCATCTAGTTTCATTTGCATTATGTATGCCCTGGCCTGTAAATATCTGAACTTTTCCCTGCAGGATAGTCCAAATTTCTGCATAAGAGTCTGAAGCAGTTTAATTACATTACCCTGGACCATTTGTAAAGGGGACTGTATGCCTCTTCTGAGTCAGGTTTTATATCCTGAGTCCAGAATAGCGGGTATGAATTTTGTGTGCACGTGCCCGGGTAGTAGCCATCTTATTTGGTGTAATATGTTACTCCTTGTCACCCATCTCTTCCTTATCTGCAATGGGGTATGTGTGTAAACTGATGTACATTTATGGAGAAGGTTTAGGGACTGGACTTCCAATAAGTTAACCTCTACTGGGCTTATGGGTAAACTTTCCCTTTCCAGTACTACCCATTGCTGGTCTGGATCATTCTGCATCCAGTGTACCACTACCTGAAGTTGTGCTGTTTCATAGTATGTCTGTAGATCTTGGAGTGCTAAACCTCCTTAATCTTTGGGCCTATATGAAGTTAACGATTTTCTTGGTTTTTACCCTTGCCACAAAAAGCATGAAATGCTTCTATTCAATCTCTTCCATGCATCCTGTGGGATGGGGAGTGCCAGGTTCTGGAACACATACAGAAATCTGGGCAATAATGCCATTTTTATCGCCACTATCCTTCTCTCAAATCTCAAGGGCAATACTGCCCACTTATCTAGATCTTTTTGAAGTTGTTTCTGAAGAGGGCCACAGTTGGCTTCATACAGTTGTGAGATTATCTGTTGTTAGTTTAATACACAAGTAGGTCATTTGTGTAAGGTCCCACTTAAAAGGATATTGTGTCCTAGTTGTTACTGTTGGGGAATAGTGGAATTCATTCAGTTTATAGCCTGAAATGGCTCCGTATTGATTAATTATTGTCCAGACACTTGCTAGATCAATTTTGCAATAATGTTTCCCCAGTTAGGAAAAGGAAATCTCATGGCTGCAACAATAGGTGGATAATTGGTGAGCTCCTTGCTCTTATGAAGGAAAGGGATAACTGCTGGTTAAAGGCCAGGACCACTAGTGATAAAAATGACTATCAGATAAACAGAGCCTCCAGAAACAGGTGTAACCCCCCTGCAAATGGGGTTTCCCAAAAGTCTTCCCGGAGCTTGCCTGAATGCTCCAAGTCTGGGTGGTGTTTGGTGTCTGAGCTGTTTAAATGTGGTTCCAAGTGAGTGCTATTTGAGCCTCCATGTACTGTCTCTTTAAGAGCTGTCTGCTTGCAGACTTAATTGGTTTGTATGGGGGGACTGTGTATTTAATGCTTGAATCCCACCCGAGCTGCTGCCAATTCACTTCATTTCTGCAGTCGCTACATTTGCAGAGGGAGCCTTGTTGAAAGATATAACTGTTTGCCAGAAATCATTTAGAGTGACTGAGAAAATGTAGTTTGTCTAACCTGTCTTCATTTCAGCACAAACTGTTTCAGTGTAGCTGTTTCATTTTGGTCCTAAATTGCTGACTTGGACCAATCAGGATGAAAGGGAGACCATAAAATGGAGTCTGTGGACGAATCAGAACTTGGACTCTCAATTTTGAGCCAGCCACACGGGGATTGTATGGGCAGTTACTCTGGGAAATGTAGTTTTGACTTTGGCACCTTTTTTCACCAACAGAGGGAGACTTATTGTGAGTGACAGCCGAATCAGCCAACCGAACTGGGAGGAACTCAAAGGAAATGCCCTGCTCTGTTACTGGAAAGCTCAGATCAGTTGTGACAGTGAAGAGAGAAGGAGCTCTGTGCTTCTGTGGTGTATAGTTTCGCGCGGGAAGCACGTGTGAGGCCCTGAGTTTTGGCCTGCAGCCATTGTGAGTGCCAGTTTGGACTGAATCCAAGTCGTGAGGAGAAAGAAGCACTGGAAGTGTGGAGACCAGGCTCACCCTGTAGAAGACTGGAGAAATTGTTGAATCGCGCTTGGTCTGTCAGGAACTGAAGTTGCTGTGTGTGCTCCTGGGTATTTTGCAGTAATTGTGATCGGGATCTAGGAGCAGCCTGCCTGGTATAGTATTTTCCTTTTACATATGAATGTGCATAGTGCTTGTGGGGAATCGCTGTTTTCCAATCTCCAGTGCTGTGTGCTGTGTGTTGAAGCTGGAAGCAAACTCCAGCTTGTCTCGGACTAAATCCATTTGCTATCTACTGCAGTGGGGTCCAGTCACAAGGACCTTGTCTCCATGCCCTGTTGTTCTGGCAACCCAGAAGAACATCCACCATCCAGTTCTCAGCTTGGGTATTGTGAGTACAAATCAGGGTATTCCTCTGCAGCTTGTTTTCAATTACAAGTGTGTCATCTAATTATTTTTGTTTCACTTCTTCATGGACTGAGCCATCTGGCTCCGGATTACAATTGGGTGTTGTGCATATATTTTCTTCTACAGGGCCCTGTCCATCTGCACCTGCCGGCCAACCCCGGGCAACGGACCTGGCTAGCCCCCCACAACCTGGGTACCCAGAGTGTGACTTTTCAGACCCTGTATGTGTGCACAGTACTGTGATTTAATTCTGCCAATTAACTTGATCTCCCCCTCCCGCATTTTATTCCCCCTAAATAAACCAGATTTGATGTTGTTAAACTTTAAACTGGCTGAAGTGTCAGTACCTACATATCAAGCATTGTTTTGGTTTGTGTATGTTGATTAACCTTATTTTACAGGGGGTCCCCAGAGATGAACCTCTGAATCAGTCTCGAGAGTAAGTGGTACTTTATGAAAGAACAGAGTGTACATGTGGGGTATTGGGACTGTAACTTCTGTGCATTGTGTGAGCCACTAGAGGGAATAAAAGGGGGTCTCAGTGTCCCAGAGGGCTGTGACCAAGCTAGTCTAACCACTACAAACCCTGACCTCTCGGTGGAGGCACCCGTCATAGAACCTAGACCCGTCAACCTGTCAGTAGTCAAGCAGACAGGGGGTAGTAGCCCTTGGGATAGCGCCACCTGGGGGTTACATCTTGGTGGCATACCGCTGGGATTTTGTGTCCTCTAGTGGTCACATTTATGAATCACTGTTAAAAATAAATGGATATCCCGACAGAAGTGGCTGTGCACCGGTTGGTGGAGTGGTGTACTGGGAAGGAGACCGACCCCCAAAATGCTATGCTTATCCCGGACATCCCCCTGGGTATCAATACAGACACTGTACGGGGAGTACTTTCCAATGTGGAAGGTTTACAAAACCCTGTGGTGGTGGGTCGACATGATGATCTGCTCACCCACATTTTCATGGCCCTAATAGAGTATAAGGATCCCATAGATAGCTCCAAAGTGTCACAGACTATTACCCCAGAGGGAGCCCTCACTGCCTGGAGAGTGATAACCAAGGACAGTAAAGACCCGAGGGGGAATGAGCCCCCCCTGAACTATCTGAAACTTTTGAGGAGACATTTGCTAAATTGTTGCTGGAGGAAGGGAAAACTGTGGAGGATTTAAAGAAACTATTATTGCCACCCGAGAACGTTCCTCGACCAACACCCTCTCCCCCTTCAGTACCCATTATTGCCTCTCCTTCTGTGCCAGTGCTAGTGCCTATGTCTGTACCTGCCAATAGTCATGACTCTTACCGCAGGTTGAACATTTTCTCTGGCACCTTCCCCACCCCAAAAGGGGAGGATGACTGGGAGACCTGGATAGACTATGTTGCCCCTCAAGTGCTAGAATGGCAATGCTTGGAAGCAGAAAAGTGAAAGAGGTTAAGTGAGAGCCTCCAAGGTCCTGCCCTGGCTACCATCTGTGCCAAACGGGCCAGTAGCCCTGAAGCGACTGCACAGGACTATCGTGAGGCCTTGGAGAATGTGTATGGGAGCCCAGATTCCCATGAGGACCTGTGGTGGAGAGTAAGAAATGCACAGCAGTACCAAGGGGAGTTGTTGTCTGTGTATGTATCTCGGCTGGAAAAACTGTTGCAAGAATGCCTCAGAAAGGGTAGTTTGCCAGCGACTGAATTGGACCAAACCAGGCTGGACAGGATCCTTAAGTCTGCCCCCTTCTCAAAACTGCTTTTGCTTCAGTTACGCCTGGCCAATCGACTGGAATCCCCACCCTCCTATGATGAGCTAATGAGAGAAATTCGAGGGGTTGAGAAAAGGCGACCCCGGGAGGGACTTGCACCAATGGCTGCTGCTACGACCTGAGTGACTGAGGGTGACCCGTCAAGTGAAATTCAGGGGCAGAGGTTGGCCGTTAATGAGTGCTCTGAGAAGGAAAAGGGTGTGACACCATGGGGTGAACTGCTGAGAGAGTTCAGGGAAATAAAAAATAGTCTCTTTATGAAGGCCACTCCTGCAAGTACAGGCCCCAACCCTCATCCGACTGCATCTGCTATGGGGTTGGGGGTACCCACCCATGCATTTCCTGCTGACAACAGCTCAAAACTCGATGTCTTGACCATGGAAGTGGGGAAGTTGATGAGATGTCTCCAAATGCTTATCATGCTGCAGACAGAGATGGCACCAAGGTTTTCTGTTGAAGTACCCCCTGCGGCTCCCAGTGTGATGCCTCGGCCAGCTCAATCTCCGGAAGGTATGTTTTGCTATAATTATGGGAAGGATGGGCACATGAAGAGAGATGCAGGTCCCAAAAGACACAGACCAAGTTGTATACAGGCTACAAGGAGAGCTTCAGAGGACAAATCAGTGGTTGAGAGGTACCCAAAATGATCGCAGTGAGGATCCCAAAAATGCTAACTCATGTCCCTTTGTGGCAAGGTCAGTTGCCCAGGTCCCCACTACAGCCTCTCCAGACTGGTCCAGAGTAGTGGGTCCCTCCATGGAGACCACTGTAAAGGTGAATGGAGTGTCTACAAGAGCTGTGTTGGACAGTGGCTCCCAAGTGACAAATATGTTTCAGGACTGGTATCAGAAGCACCTGTCTGATGTGCCCTTACAACCATTGGGAGGACTGCGTGTCTGGGGGTTAAGTGAGAAGGCCTACCCCTACTCTGGATATATCTGAATTTGGCCGTATTTTCCCACCTCCGTGGCTGGAGTGGCCAAGCAAGTAGAGACACTGGCCTTAGTGTGTCCCCCTACCGGACTGTATGATGGGGTTCCTCTACTAATTGGGACTAATACACATATGTTTGGATGGTTGGCGCAGTTGTGTTATGAAAAACAGGGGTCCTGGACTGGTAGAGCTCTAAGAATTCCGGCCTTGATCAGGAAGGCCTACGATGCCCCAGAGAGAGATACTGACAAAATGGAACTAGAGGAACCAGTTGGAGTTGTCTGGAAAAAGGATCCTGAGTCTCTGATCCTGGCACCAAATGTCCAGTGTACCTTACAGGGAGAGGTCCGTATCAGAAAGGATGTCAAGAATAAAATATTAATGTTGGATGCACCAGGCGATGGAAAATTGCCAGAGGGACTGCTGGTCAAGCCTAGTATTTTGCCTGCTAGAGCCCATGCTTATGCCAGAAGGGTAATGGTTCAAGTTCATAATGTGTCTGACAGAGATATTCGAGTAAATAGAGGTTGCACCCTGGCTAATGTGCATTGTGCAGACACTGCAGTGCTACCCAGTAGCAAGAGTTTGGGGAAGAATGACAGAGTAATGCCTGACTTGTTTGATTTTGGTGACTCCCCGTTGCCAGCTGAATAGAAAGTGAGGATCAGTGAGAAGCTTGCCCAGAGAGAGACCAGGTGTTTTCTTTAAAGGAATGGGATGTAGGATGTGTGCAAGGAGCTGAGCACCATATCCAGCTGCATGATGAAAGGCCATTTTGTGAGAGGTCTCAACACCTGGCACCTGCTGACATAGATGATGTGAGACGGCATCTGCAAGAGTTGCTTGATGCTGGTGTAATACAAGAATCCAGAAGCCCAAATGCTTCACCTATCATGGTAGTGAGCAAAAAGAATGGGACAGTAAGGATGTGCGTGGATTATCGCACCTTGAACCGGTGGACTATTCCTGATCAGTACATAATGTCCCGCATTCAGGATGCCTTAGACTGCCTGAATGGTAGTAAGTGGTTCTCAGTGTTGGATCTTCGCAGTGGGTACTACCAGATCCCGATGGCCCCAGAAGACCATGAAAAGACAACCTTTATCTGTCCGCTTGGTTTCTATGAATTCATGAGGATGCCTCAAGGGATTTCAGGTGCTCCAGCCACTTTTCAACGATTGATGGAGTGTGCAGTGGGGGACATGAACTTGTTAGAGTGCCTGGTATACCTAGATGATGTTATTGTGTTTGGCAGCTCACAGGAGGAACATGAGAGCAGATTGTTCAAGGTGTTGGACTGACTGGAAGACTCTGGCCTTAAACTATCCATCAATAAATGTCAGTTCTTCCAAACCTCTGTAAAGTATGTGGGACACATAGCATACACCGAGGGAATAGAAACAGACCCATGTAAAGTTGAGGCCTTGACCACCTGGCCACAGCCCCACAATCTAAAAGAACTGCAAAGATTCTTGGGATTCTGTGGTTACTATCGCCAGTTCGTCAAGGACTATTCAAGAGTGATTCATCCTTTACTTAATCTTACTCAAGGTTACCCTCCTACTAACAAAAAATATAAGAGGTCGGTTGCTTCTGAGCCTGAGAGAGTGTATTTCCGTCCTAATGAAGTATTTGGAGCCAGATGGACACCTGAGTGTGAAGCTGCTTTTCATGAGATTATATATCAACTTACCCACGCTCCTGTCCTTGCCTATGCAGATCCAGCGAAGCCCTATGTCTTGCACACTGATACTAGCCTGCAAGGCTTGGGGGCTATATTGTACCAAAAGCACAAGAATGGCCTGAGACCAGTGGCTTTGCCAGTAGAAGCCTGATCCCATCCGAAAAGAACTATCCTGTACATAAGTCAGAGTTCCTAGCTTTGAAGTGGGCCATTGTTGACCAGTTCCACGAGTACTTGAATGGGGCTAAGGTACTAGTAAAAACTAACAATAATCCTTTGACCTATGTGCAGACTTCAGCTAAGTTGGATGCCACTGGCCATAGGTGGCTTTCTGCAATATCTACATATAACCCCCAGGTGACGCAATCCCAAGGGCTACTACCCCTGCCTGCTTGACTACTAACAGGTTGAGGGGCCTAGGTTCTATGGCGGGTGCCTCCACCCAGAGGTCAGGGTTTGTAGTGGTTAGACTAACTTGATCACAGCCCTCTGGGACACCGTGACCGCCTTTGGTTCCCTCTAGTGGCTCACACAGTACACAGGAGTTACAGCCCCAATACCCCATGTATACAGACTGTTCACTCATAAAGTACCACTTACCCTTGAGACTGATTCTGCAGCACGTCTCTGAGGACCCCCTGTAAAATAAGGTTAAACAACATACACAAACCAATACAATGCATGGTATGTAGGTACTGACACTTCAGACAGTTTAAAGTTTAACAACATCAAATCTGGTTTATTTAGGGGGAATAAAACACGGGAGGGGGAGATCAGGTTAATTGGCAGAATTAAATCACAGCACTGTGCACACATACAGGGTCTGAAAAGTCACACTCTGGGTACCCAGGTTGGGGGGGGGTGGGGGCTAGCCAGGTCTGTTGCCCGGGGTTGGCCGGCAGGTGCAGATGGATAGGGCCCTGTAGAAGAAAATATATGCACAACACCCAATTGTAATCTGGAGCCGGATGGCTCAGTCCATGAAGCAGTGAAACAACAAGAATTAGATGACACACTTGTGATTGAAAACAAGCTGCAGAGGAATACCTTGATTTATACTCACAATACCCAAGCTGAGGACTGGATGGTGGATGTTTTTCTGGATTTCCAGAGCAACAGGGCATGAAGACAAAGTCCTTGTGACTGGACCCCATTGCAGTTGATAGCAAATGGATTTAGTCCGAGACAAGCTGGAGTTTGCTTCCAGCTTCAACACACAGCACACAGCACGGGGGATTGGGAATAGCGAATTCCCACAAGCACTACGTACATTCATATGTAAAAGCAAAGTACTATACCAGGCAGGCTGCTCCTCGATCCCGATCACAGTTACTGCAAAATGCCCGGGAGCACACACAGCAGCTTCAGTTCCTGACAGACCGAGCATGATTTAGCAATTTCTCCAGTCTTCTACAGGGTCAGCCTGGTTTCCACTCTTTAGACTTACTTCTTTCTCCTCACCAATTAGATTCAGTCCAAACTGGCACTTACAACGGCTGCAGGCTGAACCTCAGGGCCTCACACACGCTTCCTGCGTGAAACTATACACCTCAAAAGTACAGAGCTCCTTCTCCCTTCACTGTCACAACTGATCTGATCTTTCCAGTCACAGAGCAGGGCATTTCCTCTAGCTCCACACCATTCTGTTGGCTGGTTCGGCTGTCACTCACAATAAGACTCCCTCTGTTGGTGGAAAAAGGTGCCAAGGTCAAAACTACATTTCCCAGAGGCACTGCCCATACAATTCCCTTGTGGCTGGCTCAAAATTAAGAGTCCAAGTTCTGATTCATCCACAGGCTTCATTTTAGGGCTTCCTTAACCCAATTGGCCCAGCACAGCAGTTTAGGTCCAAAATGGAGGGGTAACACACATAGAGTCCCAGCTGCAATAAAGGCAGGTTAGACAAACTACAATTTTGCTAATACTTTAAATGATTACAGGCAAACAGTTACAGCTTTCAGATGGGCTCCCTTTGCACTTCCAGCGACCGCAAAATGGAGTGAGTACTCCGCAGCTCGAGCGGGATTCGAGCATTAAATACACAGTCCCCCCATACAAGTTAATTAGTTCTGCAAGCAGACAGCTCTTAAAGAGACAGTACGTGGAGGCCCAAATAGCACTCACTTGCAACCACATTTAAGCAGCTCAGATGCCGAACGCCACCCAGACTTGAAGCATTCAGGCAAGCTCCTGGAAGACTTTTGGGAAGCCCAATTTGCAGGGGGGTTACACCCTTCCTGGCCTGGAAAAACTTGGCATCTGCGTCAAGTAAGTACCCCCATAAATTTCAATACAACCATATGCATTTACATCAGTATCACATTAGGCTTATACATGTAATTATCAGTCAACATATCACCTTACCAGAAACACATTTCTGAAACTTTTCAGTACATCACTTTTTACACAGTATTATACACACATCATACCATAATTCAGGTTATTACCTCCTGTACATGAAACCTGAAGAAAGGGGGCCCTTCCCTATCAGCTACCTTGGGGCTGGATGGGGCAGGGGCACCATACCTAGAGGGCAACACAAGTAATTTGGAGTTGGCACTGATGTCCAGTTTGGGCAATGAGCTCGGGGACACATACACTCCTTTAAGGACAACATTGAGAGGCAAGTCCACAGGCCTCTCAGGGGAATAATAAATGAGGTTCACTACAGGCTTTACAGCTCAGCCAGTCCTTCTAGGGGGAACTGTTATAGTCTCTGCATCCTGAGCCTCATTTTCAGCATTGTCCTCACTTGTCAAGGGAGTCTCCATTGGGATAGAGAGGCTAGAACTTGGGGCACTTTCAGCTCCAGGAGTTACAGTCTCTGAGTCCACATTTAGCTCACATGAAGAGTTTTTGGACACTGGCAGTGGACCATCAGGGCACTCAAAATACTCTTCTTGTTCTGGTATATCACCAGTTTGTCCCAGTCCATCATTTTCCTCCTTTGAAAGCTCAAACAGTTCAACCATACACAATGATTCCATATAATCTGACTTGATGCTTTGCACTTCACTTTCTGGGAGCATTGGCTCCAGGGACAAAGCTGGGGGCTTAGACAGTCCAGAAGGCCCAGCCTCATCTCCAGGGTTGACTAGGGGATTGCCCAGAAACAACTGACCCAGTTCGTAAGAAGGCTAATATTCAAAGCCACACTCACTTTCCTCTGACATGGACTGACAATCATGTTCAACTAGGACTTGTGAAGGGGAACACTTTAACTCAGCTTCTGTAGGTGCAGATTTTCTTGATATTTGCTTAGCAGCAGCTCTTGTCACTGGTCCAAAGGGGGCATTTTCTGGAGGATCAGACTCAATCAAGATTTGTCCAATGGGCAGTAAATGATTTTTATGCATTGTTTTCACATCTTTTGAGTTATTCTCCATCCTTACTTTGTACACAGGCAGATCATTTAGTTTGCCTACCAAAATGTGGGGGAGATGGTGCCACCTATCAGCAATCTTGTGTTTGCCATGCAGTCCCAGATTTCTTAGCAACACCCGATCTCCCTCCTGGAGTTCCAGTGCTTTCACTTTTTTATCATACCTTTCCTTGTTGGCCAGATTTCTTTTGGCAGCCATGGTTTCAGCCAGTTGGCATGCATGATTTACTTGGGCCTTTAACTTTTGCACAAACTGTAAATGGTTATCAGCTCGCACCCCATCAGGAGAAACTCCAAAACATACATCTACTGGCAGTCGAGCTTCTCTTCCAAACATCAGGTGGTAGGGGGAGAACCCAGTGGCATCACTTTTGGAGCAGTTGTGGGCATGTACCAGGGTGCTAATTTCTTGGCTCCATCTAGGCTTGTCCTTTGGGTGGAGGGTGCCTAGCATATCTAGCAAAGTACGGTTGAAATGTTCAGGCTGTGGGTCTCCCTGGGGGTGATAAGGGATGGTTCTGGACTTTGACACTCTCCACAGAGAAAGCATCTCTTTGATCAGACGACTCTCAAAGTCTCTCCCTTGATCAGAATGGATTCTTTGTGGAGCCCCATAGTGAACAAAAAAGTTTTCTACAAGTACTTTTGGCACAGTGGATACCTTCTGGTCCTTGGTGGGGAAAGCTTGGGCATATCTTGTAAAATGGTCAGTGACCACCAGCACATTACTAATATTTCTTTGATCTGACTCCAAACTCAGAAAATCAATACAGACCAGCTCCATGGGTGCAATGGTGGCGATTTTAACAAGGGGGGCAGCTCTCTGGGGCAGGGCTTTCCTCTGTAAACAGCGACTACAAGTTTGAATGTGTTGCTCAACATCAGCCCCCATCTTAGGCCAACAGAATCTGGATCTCACCAAGTCAAGTGTTCTGTCTAAACCTAGGTGCCCCATGTGGTTGTGTAAGGACCTCAGTACTGAGTCTCAAAAGGCAGTGGGCAGCACTAGTTGTTGTTTGTCTATTTCTCCCCTCTGTCTACTGTTTCTCTGTGTAACAGTCTATTGATCAGTTTCAACTTAGGACCTTCCTTGTATAACAATGGAGTTCTCAGATCAGTGGAGCGTAACTTAGACACATCTTTCCCTGCTTAGAGGGCTTCTAAAGCTGGTTTGATCCTAAAATCTCGGGACTGAGCCTGCTGAAGACTGTCATTGTATAACTGAGGCAAAGCACCAATGTCTAATGCAGAGAAGTGGCAATAAGCAGCAGGTATGCAATTCTTAGAGGGCCCCAAACAGTCCACCAAACAGTTCACTGGGTCTGGGACCACTTGGTCCTCTCAATCAAACTTCTGGAAGAGTGCTCGAATATCAGGTTCTGACAGTCTGACCCAGTCATTTCGAGAAACAGGCCTCCGGGAGAGAGCATCAGCATCTATGTGTTTCAGGCCTACTCTGTATTCAACAGCATAGCCATATGTAGATAATGCAGAGAGCCACCTATGGCCAGTAGCGTCCAACTTATGTATTTTATTTATTTATTTATTTATGAGTTTAACCAGGAAGGCATACTGAGCAGTGTTGCTCGATTCCAGATGCGACCTGGGGGTCAAGATCCAAGACAATAGTACATACATTTGGTACATAACTTAGCTGAAGTCTGCACATAGGTCAGGGTGTTATTGTCAGTTTTTACTAGTATCTTAGCCCTATACAAGTACTCATGGAATTGGTCCACAATGGCCCACTTCAAAGCTAGGAACTCTAACTTATGTACAGGATAGTTCTTTTCGGAAGGGGTCAGGCTTCTGCTGGCAAAGGCCACTGGTTTCAGGCCATTCTCATGCTCCTGGTACAACACAGCCCCCAAATCTTGCAAGCTGGCATCAGTGTGTAGGACATATGGTTTTGCTGGATCTGCGCAGCTCAGGACAGGAGCGTGGGTAAATTGATATATAATCTCATGAAAAGCAGCTTCACAATCAGGTGTCCATCGGGCCCCAAAAACTTCGTTAGGATGGAAATACACTCTCCCAGTCTCAGGGGAAGTTGACCTTTTGTATTTTTTGTGGGTAGGAGGGTAACCCTGAGTAAGATTAAGTAACGGACGGATCACTCTTGAATAGTCCTTGCTGAAACGGCGATAGTAACTGCAGAATCCCAAGAATCTTTGCAGTTCTTTTAGATTGTGGGGCTGTGGCCAGGTGGTCAGGGCCTCAACTTTACATGGGTCTGTCTCTATTCCCTTGGTGGAAACTGTGTATCCCACATACTTCACAGATGTTCGGAAGAATTGACATTTATCGATGGACAGTTTCAGGCCAAAGTCTTCCAGTCGGTCCAACACCTTGAACAATCTACTCTCATGTTCCTCCAGAGAGCTGCCAAACACAATAACATCATCCAAGTACATCAGGCACTCTAATAGATTCATGTCCCCCACTGCACGCTCCATCAGTCGTTGAAAAGTGGCTGGGGCACCTGAAATCCCTTGAGGCATCCTCATGAATTCATATAAACCAAGCGGACAGATAAAGGCTGTCTTTTCACGGTCTTCTGGGGCCATCGGGATCTGGTAGTACCCACTGCAAAGATCCAGCACAGAGAGCCACTTGCTACCGTTCAGGCAGTCCAAAGGATCCTGAATGCGGGGCATTGTATAAACTGATCAGGGATAGTCTGCCAGTTTAAAGTGCGATAATCCACGCACATCCTTCCTGTACCATTCTTTTTTCCTCACTACCACAATAGGTGAAGCATATGGGCTTCTGGATTCTTGTATTACACCAGCAGCAAGCATCTTTTGCAGATGCCGTCTCACATCATCTATGTCGGCAGGGGCCAGGCATCGAGACCTCTCATGAAATGGCCTTTCATCATGCAGCTGGATGTGGTGCTTAGCTGCTTGCACACATCCTATGTCCCATTCCTTTAAAGAAAACACCTGGTCTCTCTGGGCAAGCCTTCTACTGATTCTCATCTTCCATTCGGCTTGCACCGGGGAATCCCCAAAATCAAACAAGTCGAGAGTCACGCGGTCATTTTCCCCCGAACACTTGTTACTGGGTAGCACTGCAGTATCTGCACAATGTACATTAGCCAGGGTGCAACCTCTAGTTACTCAAATCTCTCTATCAGACACATTATGAACTTGGACCATTGCCCATCTGGCATAAGCACAGGCTCTGGCAGGCAAAATACTTGGCTTGACCAACAGTCCTTCCAGCAATTTCCCATCGCCTGGTGCATCCAGCATGAGGATTTTATTCTTGACATCCTTTCTGATATAGAATTCCCCCAGTAAGGTACACTGGACATTTGAAGCCAGAATCAGACTCAGGCTCCTTCTTCCAGACAACTCCAAATGGTTCCTCTGGTTCCACTTTGTCAGCATCTCTCTCTGGGCATCGTAGGCCTTCTTGATCAAGGCCAGAATTCTTAAAGCTCTACCAGTCTGTGACCCCTGTTTCTCATAACACAACTGCACCAACCATCCAAACATATGCACATTCGTCCCAATTAGTAGAGGAACCCCATCATACAGTCCAGTAGGGGGACACACTAAGGCCAGGGTCTCTACTTGCTCTGCCACTCCAGCCACGGAGGTAGGGAAAGATAGCCAAACTCAAATATACCCTGAGTAGGGGTAGGCCTTCTCACTTAACCCCCATACATGCAGTCCTTCCAATGGTTGTAAGGGTACGTCTGACAAATGCTTCTGATACCAATCCTGGAACATAATTGTCACTTGGGAACCACTGTCCAACACAGCTCTGGTGGGCACACCATTCACTTTTACTGTAGCTTCCATTGAAGGGCCCACTATTCTGGACCAGTCTGGAGAGGTGGTAGCAAGGGCCTGGATAGATGATCTAGTCACAGAAGGACGTGAGTTAGCATTTTTGGGAGCTTCACTGTGGTCATTTTGTGCACCTCTTAACCACTGTTTTGTGCTCCAAAGCTCTCCTTGTAGCTGGCTCACCACTCTCTAAGTCTTTCTGAGACCGGCATTCCCTCTTCATGTGCCCATCCTTCCCACAATTATGGCAAAATATGTCAGCTGAAGTTTGGAGTGACCAAGGCATCACATTGGGGGCTTCGGCAT
Organism: Neoceratodus forsteri; assembly: GCA_016271365.2. NCBI lineage: Eukaryota > Metazoa > Chordata > Ceratodontiformes > Ceratodontidae > Neoceratodus > Neoceratodus forsteri. The sequence continues at coordinate 811,447,782 of CM057453.1, forward strand.
TAGTACCATCAATAGAAAACCCTGGTGCCACCTCAGCCGGCGGTGGGTTGGACATTTGGAGACATCTCTACAGTTCTCTCACCTCCATAACCAAGACATCAAGTTTTGAACTGTCATCAAAATGAAGTGCCTGGGTAGAGACCCCCACCCTCATAGCAGAAGCAGTCGGGCAAGTGTCAGTGCCCGTACTCGTAGAAGCATCCTTCATGATGAGACTGTCTGTTGTTTTTCCTAATCTCCCTCAGCAGTTCATCCCATGGTGGCACACCCTTTTCCTTCTCAGAGCACTCATTAACTGCCAACCTCTGCCCCTGAACTGCACTTGATGGGCCACCCTCATTTACTCGGGTCGTAGCAGCAGCTATTGGTGCAAGTCCCTCCCAGGGTCGCCTTTTCTCAACTCCTTGAATTTCTCTCATTAGCTCATCATAGGAGGGTGGGGATTCCAGTCAATTGGCCAGGCGTAACTGAAGCAACAGCAGTTCTGAGAAGGGGGCAGACTTAAGTATCCTGTCCAGCCTGGTTCGGTCCAATTCAGTCGCTGGCAAACTACCCTTTCTGAGGCATTCTTGCAACAATTTTTCCAGCCGAGATACATACACAGACAAGTCCCCTTGGTACTGTTGGGCATTTTTTACTCTCCACCACAGGTCCTCATCGGAATCTGGGCTCCCAAACACATTCTCCAAGGCCTCAAGACAGTCCTGTGCAGTTGCTTCAGGGCTACTGGCCCATTTGGCACAGATGGTAGCCAGGGCAGGACCTTGGAGGCTCTCACTTACCCTCTTTCACTTTTCTGCTTCCGAGCATTGCCATTTTAGCACTTGAGAGGCAACATAGTCTATCCAGGTCTCCCAGTCATCCTCCCCTTGTGGGGTGGGGAGGGTGCCAGAGGAAATGTTCAACCTGTGGTAAGAATCATGACTATTGGCAGGTACAGACATAGGGGCTTGCACTGGCACAGAAGGAGGGGCAATAACGGGTGCTGGAGGGGGAGAGGGTGTTGGTGGAGGAACGTTCTCAGGTGGCAATAATGGTTTCTTTAAATCCTCCACAGTTTTCCCTTCCTCCAGCAACAATTTAGCAAATTTCTCCTCAAAAGTTTCAAATAGTGGGAGGGGGCTCATTCTCCCCGGGGTCTTTACTGTCTTTAGTTATCACTCTCCAGGCAGTGAGGGCTTCTTCTGGGGTAATGGTCTGTGGCACTTTAGAACTGTCTATAGGGTCCTTACACTCTATTAGAGCCATGAAAGTTTGGACGAGCGGATCAGCCAGCCGCCCCACCACCACAGGGTTTCGTAAACATTCGACCTTGGAAAGTACTCCCTCTACAGTGTCCGTACTGGTACCCAGTGGGATATCCAAGATAAGTATAGCATTTTGGGGGTCGATCTCCTGCCCAATACACCACCTCACTAACTGGTGTACAGCCACTTCTGTCGGGGTATCCATTTATTTTTAACTGTGATTCGTAAATGTGGCCACTAGGGGACGCAAAATCCCAGCGGTGAGCCTCCAAGATGTAACCCCCAGGTGGCGCTATCCCAAGGGCTACTACCCCTGCCTGCTTGACTACTAACAGGTTGAGGGGCCAAGATTCTATGGCGGGTGCCTCCACCCAGAGGTCAGGGTTTGTAGTGGTTAGACTAGCTTGATCACAGCCCTCTGGGACACCGTGACCCCCACTGGTTCCTTCTAGTGGCTCACACAGCACACAGGAGTTACAGCCCCAATGTCCCACGTATACACACTGTTCACTCATAAAGTACCACTTACCCTCGAGACTGATTCTGAGGTTCATCTCTGGGGACCCCCTGTTAAATAAGGTTAATCAACATACACAAACCAATACAATGCTTGATATGTAGGTACTGACACTTTAGACAGTTTAAAGTTTAACAACATCAAATCTGGTTTATTTAGGGGGAATAAAACATAGGAGGGGGAGATCAGGTTAATTGGCAGAATTAAATCACAGTACTGTGCACACATACAGGGTCTGGGTACCCAGGTTGGGGTGGGGCTAGCCAGGTCCGTTGCCCGGGGTTGGCCGGCAGGTGCAGATGGTAAGGGCCCTGTAGAAGAAAATATATGCACAACACTCAATTGTAATCTGCAGCCGGATGGCTCAGTCCTTGAAGCAGTGAAACAACAAGAATTAGATGACACACTTGTGATTGAAAACAGGCTGCAGGGGAATACCCTGATTTTTACTCACAATACCCAAGCTGAGGATGAGATAGTGGATGTTCTTCTGGATTGCCAGAACAACAGGGCATGAAGACAAAGTCCTTGTGACTGGACCACACTGCAGTTGATAGCAAATGAATTTAGTTTGAGACAAGCTGGGGTTTGCTTCCAGCTTCAACACAAAGCACGGGGGGGGATTGAAAATAGCGATTCCCCACAAGCACTACGCACATTCATATGTAAAAGGAAAGTACTATACCAGGCAGGCTGCTCCTCGATCCCGATCGCAATTACTGCAAAATACCCGGGAGCACACACAGCAGCTTCAGTTCCTGACAGAACAAGCGCGATTCAGCAATTTCTCCAGTCTTCTACAGGTTCAGCCTGGTTTCCACTCTTCAGACTTCCTTCTTTCTCCTCACCAATCAGATTCAGTCCAAACTGGTACTTACAACGGCTGCAGGCTGAACCTCAGGGCCTCACACGTGCTTCCCGTGCGAAACTATGCACTGCAGAAGCACAGAGCTCCTTCTCTCTTCACTGTCACAACTGATCTGATCTTTCCAGTCACAGAGCAGGGCATTTCCTTTAGCTCCACACCATCTGTTGGCTGGTTTGGCTTTCACTCACAATAAGACTCCCTCTGTTGGTGGAAAAAGGCGCCAAGGTCAAAACTACATTTCCCAGAGTCACTGCCCATACAATCCCCTTGTGGCTGGCTCAAAATTAAGAGTCCAAGTTCTGATTCGTCCACAGGCTCCATTTTAGGGCTCCCTTAACCCAACTGGCCCAGCACTGCAGTTTAGGTCCAAAATGGAGAGGTAACACGCACAGAGTCCCAGCTGCAATAAAGGCAGGTTAGACAAACTACGATTTTGCTAATGCTTTAAATGATTACAGGCAAACAGTTACAGCTTTCAGATGGGCTCCCTTTGTACTTCCAGCAACCACAAAATGGAGTGATTACTCCGCAGCTCAGGTGGGATTCGAGCATTAAATACACAGTCCCCCCATACAAACTAATTAATTCTGCAAGCAGACAGCTCTTAAAGAGACAGTACATGGAGGCTCAAATAGCACTCACTTGCAACCAAATTTAAGCAGCTCAGACGCTGAACACCACCCAGACTTGGAGCATTCAGGCAAACTCCTGGAAGACTTTTGGGAACCCCCATTTGCAGGGAGTTACATACATACGACTATGCTGTTGAATACAGAGCAGGCCTGAACCACATAGATGCTGATGCTCTCTCCTGGAGGCCTGTTCCACGGAATGACTGGATCAGACTGTCAGAACCTGATATTCGAGCACTCTGCCAGAAGTTTGACAGGGAGGAACAAATGTCCACGGACGTAGTGGACTATATGGTGGATTGTTTGGGACCCTCTGAGAATTGCAAACCTGCTGCTTATTGCCACTTTTCTGCAATAGACATTGGTGCACTGCCTCAGCTGGACAATGACAGTATTCAGCGGGCTCAATCCCAAGATGCCATGATCAAATCAGCTTTAGAAGCCCTCTACGCAGGGAAGGATGTGTGCAAATTATGCTCCACTGATTTGAGAACTGCATTGTAATACAAGGAAGGTCCTAAGTTGAAACTGATCAATAGACTGTTACACAGAGAAACAGTAGACAGAGGGGGACAAATAGACAAACAACTAGCGCTGCCCACTGCCTTTCGAGACTCAGTACTGAAGTCTTTACACAATCACATGGGGCACCTTGGTATAGACAGAACACTTAACTTGGTGAGATCCAGATTCTATTGGCCTAAGATGGGGGCTGATGTTGAGCAACACATTCAAACTTGAAGTCGCTGTTTACAGAGGAAAGCCCTGCCCCAGAGGGCTGTCCCCCTTGCTAACATCACCACCGGTGCACCCATGGAGCTGGTCTGTATTGATTTCCTGACTTCGGAGTCAGATCAAAGAAATATTAGTAATGTGCTGGTGGTCACTGACCATTTTACGAGACATGCCCAAGCTTTCCCCACCAAGGACCAGAAGGCATCCACTGTGGCAAAAGTACTTGTAGAAAACCCGCAGGGACCCGCAGCCTGAACGTTTCAACCGCACATTGCTAGATATGCTAGGCACCCTCCACCCAAAGGACAAGCCTAGATGGAGCCAACAAATTAACACCCTGGTACATGCCTACAACTGCTCCAAAAGTGATGCCACTGGGTTCTCCCCCTACCGCCTGATGTTTGGAAGAGAAGCTCGACTGCCGGTAGATGTATGTTTTGGAGTTTCTCCTGATGGGGTTTGAGCTGACAACTATTTACAGTATGTGCAAAAGTTAAAGGCCCAGATAAATCATGCATACCAACTGGCTCAAACCATGGCTGCCAAAAGAAATCTGGCCAACAAAGAAAGGTATGATAAAAAGGTGAAAGTACAGGAACTCCAGGAGGGAGATTGGGTATTGCTAAGAAATCTGGGACTGCGTGGCAAACATAAGATTGCTGACAGATGGCACCATCTCCCTCACATTGTAGTGGGCAAACTAGATGATCTGCCTGTGTACAAAGAAAGGCCTGAGAATAGTTCAAAAGATGTGAAAATGATGCATAGAAATCATTTACTGCCCATTGGACAAATCTTGATTGAGTTTGAGCCCCCAGAAATGCCCCCTCTGGACCAGTGACTAGAGCTGCTGCTAAGCAAAAATCAAGAAAGTCTGCACCTACAGAAGCTGAGTTAAAGTGTTCCCCTCCACAAGTCCCAGTTGAACATGACTGTCCGTCCATGTCAGAGGAAAGTGAGTGTGGCTTTGAATGCTACCCTTCTTACGAATTGAGTCAATTGTTTTGGGGGCAATCTCCTAGTCAATCCTGGAGATGAAGCTGGGCCTTCTGGACTGTCTAAGCCCCCAGCTTTGTCCCTGGAGCCAATGCTCCCAGAAAGTGAAGTGCAAAGCATCAAGTCAGATAATATGGAATCATTGTGTATGGTTGAATTGTTTGAGTTTTCAGAGGAGGAAAATGATGGACTGGGACAAACTGGTGATATACCAGAACAAGAAGAGTGTGTTGAGTGCCCTGATAATTCACTGACAGTGTCAGAAAACTTCCCATGTGAGCCAAGTTTTGTGGACTCAGAGACTGTAACTCCTGGAGCTGAAAGTGCCCCAAGTTCTAGCCTCTCTACCCCAATGGAGACTCCCTTGACAAGTGAGGACAATGCTGAAAATGAGGCTCAGGGTGCAGAGACTATAACAGTTCCCCCTAGAAAGACTGGTCGAGCTGTAAAGCCTGTGGTGCACCTCAGTTATGATTCCCCTGGGAGGCCTGTGGACTTGCCTCTCAATGTTGTCCATAAAGGAGTGTATGTGTCCCTGAGCTCATTGCCCAAACTGAACATCAGTGCTAACTCCAAGTTACCTATGTTGCCCTCTAGGTATGGTGCCCCTGCCCCATCCAGCCCCAAGGTAGCTGATAGGGAAGGGCCCCCTCTCTTCAGGTTTCATGTACAGGAGGTAATAACCTGAGTTATGGTACCATGTGTGTATAATACTGTGAAAAAAAATGATGTACTGAAAAGTTTCAGAAATGTGTTTCTGGTAAGGTGATATGTTGACTGATGATTACATGTATAAGCCTAATGTGACATTGATGTAAATGTATATGGTTGTATTGAAATTTATGGGGGTATTTACTCGACATGGACGCCAAGTTTTTCCAGGCCAGGAAGGGTGTAACCCCCCTGCAAATGGGGCTTCCCAAAAGTCTTCCAGGAGCTTGCCTGAATGCTCCAAGTCTGGGCGGTGTTTGGTGTCTGAGCTGTTTTAATGTGGTTCCAAGTGAGTGCTATTTGAGCCTCCATGTACTGTCTCTTTAAGAGCTGTCTGCTTGCAGACTTAATTAGTTTGTATGGGGGAATGTGTATTTAATGCTCGAATCCCACCCAAGCTGCTGCCAATTCACTCCGATTCTGCCATCGCTACATGTGCAGAGGGAGCCTTGTTGAAAGATATAACTGTTTGCCAGAAATCATTTAGAGTGACTGAGAAAATGTAGTTTGTCTAACCTGTCTTCATTTCAGCATGAACTGTTTCAGTGTAGCTCTTTCATTTTGGTCCTGAATTGCTGACTTGGACCAATCAGGACGAAAGGGAGGCCATAAAATGGAGTCTGTGGACGAATCGGAACTTGGACTCTCAATTTTGAGCCAGCCACAAGGGGATTGTATGGGCAGTGACTCTGAGAAATGTAGTTTTGACCTTGGCATCTTTTTTCACCAGCAGAGGAAGTCTTATTGTGAGTGACAGCCAAATCAGCCAACCGAACTGGGAGAAACTCAAATGAAATGCCCTGCTCTGTTACTGGAAAGCTCAGATCAGTTGTGACAGTGAAGAGAGAAGGAGCTCTGTGCTTCTGCGGTGTATAGTTCTGTGCGGGAAGCGCGTGTGAGGCCCTGAGTTTTGGCCTGCAGCCATTGTGAGTGTCAGTTTGGACTGAATCCAAGTCGTGAGGAGAAAGAAGTACCAGAAGTGTGGAAACCAGGCTCACCCTGTAGAAACCTGGAGAAATTGCTGAATCGCGCTTGGTCTGTCAGGAACTGAAGCTGCTGTGTGTGCTCCCGGGTATTTTGCAGTAATTGCGATCGGGATCTAGGAGCAGCCTGCCTGGTATAGTACTTTCCTTGTACATATGAATGTGCGTAGTGCTTGTGGGGAATCGCTATTTCCAATCCCCTGTGCTGTGTGTTGAAGCTAGAAGCAAACTCCAGCTTGTCTCGGACTAAATCCGTTTGCTATCTACTGCAGTGGAATCCAGTCACAAGGACATTGTCTCCATGCCCCGTTGTTCTGACAACCCAGAAGAACATCCATCATCCGGTTCTCAGCTTGGGTATTGTGAGTACAAATCAGAGTATTCCCCTGCAGCCTGTTTTCAATTACAAGTGTGGCATCTAATTATTGTTGTTTCACTTCTTCATGGACTGAGCTATCCAGCTCCGGATTACAATTGGGTGTTGTGCATATATTTTCTTCTACAGGGCCCTGTCCATCTGCACCTGCTGGACAACCCCGGGCAATGGACCTGGCTAGTCCCCCCCCAACCTGGGTACCCAGAGTGTGACTTTTCAGACCCTGTATGTGTGCACAGTACTGTGATATAATTCTGCCAATTAACTTGATCTCCCCCTCTCGTGTTTTATTCCCCCTAAATAAACCAGATTTGATGTTGTTAAACTTCAAACTGTCTGAAGTGTCAGTACCTACATATCAAGCATTGTATTGGTTTGTGTATGTTGATTAACCTTATTTTACAGGGGGTCCCCAGAGACGAACCTCAGAATCAGTCTCGAGGGTAAGTGGTACTTTATGAATGAACAGTGTGTACATGTGGGGTATTGGGACTGTAACTTCTGTGCATTGTGTGAGCCACTAGAGGGAATAAAAGGGGGTCTCAGTGTCCCAGAGGGCTGTGACCAAGCTAGTCTAACCACTACAAACCCTGACTTCTGGGTGGAGGCACCTGCCATAGAACCCAGGCCCCTCAACCTGTCAGTAGTCAAGCAGGCAGGGGTAGTAGCACTAGGGATAATGCCACCTGGAGGTTACACAGATGTAAGCAACTTATTAGGCAGGCTAAAGCTAACCACCACAAGGCTCAGTTGGATAGCAGCTGGGGTGATGGGGAGGAGGTTCTGGGAGAAAATCAAAAATCTCCTTGGGAAGGATGACAAGAAACACCCCCAGATGCTCAATATCAACGGGTCTACCATCATGGATCCTTTCACCATAGCCGAGTCATAATATATTTTCTTCACTGATCTAAGTTCTGTTCTCCCACCCGACTACCTGAAGCCTGCAGAAGTGCACCACGGCACTAACCCAACTGAGAATAAGCACCCAAACTTTTATTTCAAGTGGGTAACAATCAAGGAGGGAATGTCATATATAAAAAAGTCCTGGGCTCAACCAGGTTGGGCAGTGATGGCGTTGATATGAAACTGGTAGCCCTTGCCTTTGATGAGCTTATTGTCCCTATATCTAAACTCTTCAACAAATCCCTCACCCTGGCCAAATTCTCCACAGTCTGGAAACAAGCCCTGGTGACCCCAGTTCTCAAGAGAAGGGACAGATTCTGCATTGCCAATTATAGGCCCATTTCAATCCTCTCCCCTCTATCCAAAGCACTGGAAAGAATTGTGGTGGATCAAATCACTGACTACTTTCAGAAGTACCAACTGCAATGTCCCCAACAACATGGCTTCAAAAAAGACCATAGCATTGCCACAGCCCTGGTGGAGTACAATGACTTTGTGCACAAAGCCTTGAATGAAGGCAAACTGGTGGGGTCCATCTTCATCGCTTTAACAAAGGCCTTTAATACGGTTAACCACTCCCTCCTCCTGGCTCAGCTACAGACCCTGGGGGTGGCCTCCATTGGTGTACACTGGTTTCAAGACTACCTGACACACAGGTCACAGAGAGTCAAAGTTGGCCAGGCTGTTTCGGAGTCTACAGAAGTGTCTCTGGGTATTCCTCAAGGGCCAGTTCTTGGACCAATACTATTCAGCCTTTTGCTGAATGCTCTACCTGAGACAGCAAAATTATCCTGTACGCTAATTACGTTGTCATTCTCAGCAGCAATTCACACATTGATCCACTGCAGAATGAGCTGCAGCCTTCTTTCCATAAGCTTGAGGATTGGTTCAGCGCACGCAAGCTCTTAATTATAAAAAAACTAAAACCATGCTCCTCTCTAGCCCGCAACTCAAGAGGAGGTACCCCACCCTATCCATCTTTAACAATGTTAAGGCCTCTCTGGAGCAAGTTCATTCTTTCAAGTACCTGGGAGACATCACCAATGACACCCTTTCCTTCAAGCAACATATTGATATGGTGGTCAAGGCTGTCAACACCAAGCTTGGAGTGCTATATCGGCACAGGAAAAAACTCACACCAACTGCTCTCCATCACCAGCTCAATACTATCAATTATAGACTATGGTCTAGTGGTCTATGGTGCAGCCATGGACACAGCACTTAAGTGGTTAGTTATTGCCCTTAACAAGGCTCGCAGACTCACCCTTCTTGCTGACCACTTTACACACACCTTCTCACTGTATGCACAGACAAACTGGCTATCCCTTGGGAACAGAATCAGTTTCCAAACTTGTCTCCTTGGCAAGAAGGCTCTGCTGGGCAAGACTCCCCCTGCATCACTGAAATTTTTCTTCAGCCGGTACTAAGTATGTTACCAGAGATAGAATGCAGAGCGCACTCTCCGTACCATTTGAAAGAACAGCACTTGGATAACAATCATTCTTCTACAGGGCCCCCCTTTGGCTCAATGAGGTTCCAAAGATTTTGCACAATATTTCAAGTCTCCACGCTTTTAAGTCTGAACTCAAACAGTATCTCATTAGCAGGAGCACACGTGGCTGTCTGTTAGGCACCTGACGTTCTCCCTCTGCTACTCCTAGACCTCTTCTACTGGGTGGACCTCTCTGTTTTCCTCCATGGTCTCCCCCAAACCCACCCACCTCCCTCTACCTAGCCATCTTGCCACCCTGTTTAGGTGCTCCCCCCTTGACACCCCACTGTATCTATTTCTGTTTCCTACTAGGACCCCTCCCTAACCCTTGACCGGCCATGTTCCAAACCACCTCACCGTCAATGGCACTCCTTCCTCTCCCTCTTCTCCCTGTGTTCCCTACCCGTTCATCCAGAGGACCATGCCCTGCTTCTATCGCTCGCTGCTTTCTCCTGCTTCTCACCCCCACCTTCCTCTCTAATGACAAGGCCTTAGGTAAGAGGTTGCTCCCTAATACTAATCCTTATCTCCCTCCATGCCAAGATTGCTCTCTAGGAACTCAGCTGTTATAATGTTCCATCTGCAACTGTTTGCTGTAATTAAGTCTGATGTATATTGTGTTATTATGTTTGTACCTTTGTACTGTGTTTCATGACATGGAACCTTTGTAAAAAAGCTCTTGCTCAAGGGTTGTTTCTGAATAATTAAATAAGTGAAAAAATAAAATAGATCAGTCTCTGGATTAGTCAAGTATAACATAAGGTTGTCCGCATATAGTGCAATTTGATGTTGTGTACCTTCAGGGTTTATGTGGACTGTAATATCTGAATGTGAACGTATGGTTTGTGACAGGGGCTCTATGAATAGGGCAAACAGTAGAGGTGAGAGGAGGCCTCCCTGTCTGGTGCCCCTCCTTAATGGGAAAGGATGTGATAGGTGTCTATTAGCCCTCACCTGTGCTACTGGAGTTTGGTACAGGAAAGCTATCATATCCCAAAATTTTTTAGGGAAGCCAAATTGTGACGGGGTTGCACCCAGAAAAGTCTAGCATACCCTGTCAAAAGCTTTTTCTGCATCCAGGCTAAGCGCTAAGAGGGGGAAGCCTATTCTAGATGCTTCATGTATAATAGAGAGGGATCTTTTGACACTGTGCATGGTCTGTCTTGTTCTAATAAATCCAGTCTGGTCTGGGTGTATAACATGGGGTAGTATTATATCTAATCTTTTTGCTATTATTAAGGTGAAAATCTTTTAGTCGACATTCAAAACAAATACTGGCCTATAGGATTCACACCTGTCTAACGTTTTTTCTGGTTTGGGGATTATAGAAATGGTTATGTAGCTCCAGGAGGGAGGTGGAGATTTACCCTTCATTATCTCGTTCGATGCTCTAAAAAGTATGGGTTCTAGTTCAGGGGCAAATTTTTTATAAAACTCAGCCGGGTAGCCACCTGGGCCTGGGCATTTGTCGGGCTTAAAACGACCTATTGCTGCATGTATTTCTTCGCCAGTAATGTTAGCTTGGCACTTTCCCTGGGCAGTGGCATCTATTTTTGGTAGCTTTAATAAGCTTAGAAAATCTGCTATTGTCTCTGCCTGTTTGGGGGGGGGGGGGTTGCCCTCATACAATTTCTTGTAATAGGTAGCAAATGCCTCTGTTATTTTTTTAATCCCTTTTTGTGTTTGTTTAGTTCCTGGGTGTTGGATCTTGGAGACTGTTGCCCTCAATATTGTGTAAACCTTCACCTCCCTCCTGGAGCTACGCAACCATTTCTATCATCCCCAAACCGGGAAAACCATTAGACAGGTGTGAATCAATTGGGCTGGCAGTATAGCTTAGAGGTTAGAGGAATGAGGTGTGAACGAGCTTGGTACATCCAGTAGACCAGACCTGAGATTGACTCTCACAACCTCCACTTGCATACTGTGTGACTCTGAGCAAGTCACAATCACCCAGTGCTCCCAGATCACCCCTGAAAACAGGCACTTGTGCCTAGTGGGTCTTACCCAGTTACCAAAGACTAAAATAAAATAAATAAATAAATATTTGTCCCCTTAGTCTGTGAGCTAGTGGCCATGCTGCCCTAGGGCCCCCATCATAGTATTTTTGACAGAGATACATAAGTGTTCTCTCTGTTTGTTGGCAGGCTATGTTGTCTAGCTATCTTTTTATGTGCTCAATCTGCTTTGGGTCTGCCAGTGTGCCAAACTGATGCTGGTGCTGTAGGAAATTCAATTCAATTCAATTTTATTTATATGGCGCCTTTCAAATGCGAAGGCACCTCACAAACATTAAAATGACAACAAGATAAAATACGTACGTAATAAATAATAAAAAATAGAAGTAGACAGTCAGCTGTATTAATTAGTCTCCAAAAGCTCGGACCCATAGAACAGTTTTAAGTGCCTATTTAAATCCCTCCACGGTCGGGCACTCACGTAACTAATAGAGAATTCCAAAGGGTGGGGGTTGCATGCATAAATGCCCGGGCCCCAGGAGATTTTAAACAAACCCTTGGAATCTCTAGCAACCCCTCATCAGTCGAGCGGAGCGGAGCGATCGCCCAGGGCAGTAAGGGACCAGAAGCTCTTTCAGGTAGTTCGGACCAAGTCCATGTAGGGCTTTGTAAGTCAGAAGCCCGACTCTGAAGGTGATTCGCCATTGTACTGGCAGCCAGTGCAGTTCACGCAGCACCAGAGAAATATGACAGGACTGTGGGGTTCCTGTCAATAACCAGGCCACTGCATTCTGCATCAGCTGCAGGCAGTGACTGTCCACCAGAAGCCCTAGGTAAAGGGCACTGCAGTAGTCCAGATGAGAGGACACAAAGACATGGACCAACGTAGGAAGTTCACCAGATGGAACGAGGTGCTTAACTCTGGAGATATTCTTCAGATGGTAAAAAGAGGATTTGACGACGGCCGACACCTGAGCACGAAGTGTCAGACCCTCGTCAAAAATGACCTCCAGATTTCGCACCCCATCTGAGGTGGGGAGAGGGAGAGGGAGACCCCAAGAAAAAGTCCTGAGGGTGACCCTGCCCTCAACCCCTCTAGCCGGCGACCTGGGTCCACCACCCACACCTGGTCTTAACTGAGTTCAACCTCAACCAGCTTGAATTCATCCACTCCTGGATTTCTGTGAGGCAGTTATTAAATACTGAGAGAGCTCTAACCTGGTCAAGTGCAAAAGAAACATACCTTCTTACAATGTCTCCGAGGGGCAGCACGTACACTGCGAACAACATGGGGGATAGCACCAACCCATGAGGAACCCCACATGATAACGAAGCTGGGTCGGAGGAATGAATCCCCGACACCACCCTCTGAGTACTTCCGGTGAGGAAAGATGAGAACCACCTGAGAACCATACCTGACAGGCCACAGATGAACCTCAAGTGATTGAGCAGGATCCCATGGTCCACAATGTCAAACGCTGAGGAGAGATCAAGAAGGACCAAGATGGAGCGGTTCCTCCGATCTCTAGCCATCAGGTGATCATTAAGCACCTGAACCAGTGCCGTCTCAGTACAATGCCTCTTTCAAAAACTGGACTGGGGAGGCTCGTAGATGTCATGGATGGTCAAATAGTTCTCCAATTGTATGGCATCTACTTTCTCAATCACCTTCCCCATAAAAGGGAGGTTTGAGATCAGTCTGTAGTTCACATGGCAGTCTGGGTCCAAAGAAGCTTTCTTCAGGAGGGCTGTCTCCACCGCCTCCTTCAGGGAGCTAGGAAGGTCACCTGTTTACAAGGAGCACCAGACTATCAGTGCAAGGACTGGACCAAGAATGTCACTACAACCCAAGATCAGGGTAGTTGGTCCAGAAAAAACTACAGCACGTAGAGTGCATACCCTGGACAATCCGCATGACGTTCGCAAGTTCCAGATAGTTGAAGGTACTTCAGGAAGACTGAGGGACAGTGACCAAACACCGGTCTAGAGCAGCGCCCATAGAGTGTGCCAGTTGGAGTTCCGCCCTGATGTCAGCCACCTTAGCTGCAAAGAATCGAGCATGCTCCTCGCACTCAGCTTGTGAAAATGCTCTTCGGACCTGTAGACAGGCAGGGTTGCACAGTCTGTCCAAGGTTCGAAAAGGCTGAGCTGGTCAATTCTGAGTGGCCGCAATCTCCCCAGACAGGAACTCTGCCTTCTTATGGGTGATTGCGGATTGATAGGCTTGATAATGGTCCATTAATCTAAGGTGATCAGCATCAAGGGTGGATGTCCGTCAGCAATGTTCCAACCTTCATCCTAGTCACTGCATCTCCCTCAAGGACCCATCAAACCAAGGGGACCGAGGGCGAAAGGAGAGAGAGGACGAACTCGAACAGGAGTAATGACATCTAGGGCTGTAGATATGGCCTTATTATAGGCCACAACTAGGGCTTCTGGGTCATTGTTTGCCGATGGAAGGATCTGGTCAAGCACCACTGCCAGGCTTTCAGAGCTTACATCTCGTAAAGGGCGGTACTTGATTATCTCCACAGGGGCAGGCCTACGAAGGGGGGTGCGAAAACTGAAACGCACGGTGTAGTGGTCGGACCATCCGACTGGTTCTATCCCCAAATCTGAGGCTTTGACCCCCAGGAGGAGAACTATGTCAAGACAATGACCGTATTTATGGGTAGCAGTGGAAACAATCTGTGTAAGGCCCAGAGATGACATTAAGTGAAGGAAGTACTGACCAAATTGCGAGAGTTTGTCATCAACCCAAGCATTAAAGTCGCCCAGGACCATCACCCTGGGCGACTCAGACGTCATGTCAATCATGAAGTCCGCCATTTCCTGAAGGGACCGCTTCTCATCTCTGGGTGGGCGGTAGATGAGGGCGATCCTACAACCTACACCTGCTACCACAGTACATTCAAATGACTGGGTCTCCTCAACTGGTACACTCGTGAGGCCCAGTTTGGACTTAAAACAGAGTACAACCCCCCCCCCCAGCAATCCAAGCTCAGGCGGTGAATCACCGAGTACTAGGCCAAGGTTGCAGCCTCCAATATGGGGCCGAAGATCTCATCCAGCCAGGTCTCAGTGATACAAACCAGGTCCACCATACCAACAAGATCTGCTATAATTGCAGTCTTGTTTTTGATGGACCTGGCGTTACATAACACCACACAAGTTGGATGAGCTTCCAGGGCTGTCTGAGCCACCTGCCCACCAAGATTGGTGGTGCCCTTGAGTATGGAAACCAGACATGGAGGACCACGATCAGGATTCCATTTCACCTCAGGGCGTCTCATAGATCTCACAACCCAGATGCGGTGGCTCCGCTCATTCACCTCCACTATTTGCACCCCCTGACTCCTCTCCCCCTCCGACGAGCAATACCCAGTGCTCTGCAGCGTTGGTAGATAGTAAACTGCAAATGGGGGGAGGTAAAGGGGCGCAGGGGACAAAGAGCGGAGGATAAATAGTGCACAACCATGGGGGAAGGCCTCCTACACATTACAATAACTCAAATAAAACTGTACTATCTACAGAATAAAAACTCAAAAGAAAATTACTAAATGGAGGGTTTCAGTTCTTTTTTATGAGCTTTCCTTTCTTTATGTTTTTGTGCTACATAGCTTATCAGATGTCCCCAGAGCACAACTTTTACTGTGTCCCATAAGAGGGTAGACTGGATCTCTGGGGTATCATTTATTTGCAGTATGTCTTTTTTATGATCTCAGACCATGTCTAGGAATTCTGCATTTTTTAGGCAAACAAAATCCATTCTCCAGTGTGTCCTTTTCTGGAAAAGGCCCAAGTCCATTTCGGTTATGACTGGGGCATGGTCTAAGAAAGAAATAGGTCCAATCTCACAAGAGGAGATTTTATCTAAGTCCTCCTGCTGGGTAAATATATAATCTATTCGACTATAGGTTTGGTGCGGGCTTGAGAAGTGAGTGAATTCTCTGTTACTAGGATGTAGTTCTCTCCAGACATCTCTCCATCCTAGTGAGGCCATAGTCCTACAAAAGTATTTGTGAGCTGCTGGAGAAGGGGGGGTTGCTGGTAGCACTGGAGTCTTTGACTGGGTCCATGAGGAGGTTGTAATCTTCAGTCAGAATCAGTGTACCTCTTATATTATCTAGTACTATAGTTAGTAAGTTGGCTCCAACTGAAGAACAGAATTAAATACCAAACCTGCCTACTTGCCAAAAAAGCCTCACTAAATCTGCTGCCAACAGGAGTTCAGAACCTGCTCACATGACACGCAAGTGCTAGGCTGGCCAGAAGCTCCAACAGTCAAATCTTTAGCGAACCTAGATGCCACACTGCACTGGCACAATGTGTGTTCTCCTACCGTGCACCCCACTGGATCAACACTCTACCACCTGCAATCTCTGGAGTAGCAACTATCGGTGCCTTCAAGCATAAGCTTCATCAGCACCTAATTGCTGAGGACAACTGTGACTGCTTCATCTAACTTTTGGTGCATACAAGCAAAGTCTTCATCAGCACCTCATTATCAAGGACACCTGTGACTGCATCCGCTTACCCCCCTCCCACAGTAATCACCTGCTACATTTAGATGCACCTCTTGACCAAGGGGGCACCTCCCAACCTCAGCACTTCGCTGATCCCCACCCCGCCCCTGCCTACTGCACCCCCAAACATCTCATGGCACACTCCTCCCTCCGCATCTCTCCCTCCATTCCTCCACTATGTCACCTTTGTCTGTTGCCTTCTCTGTGTCTATCTTCTCCAGGGTGTTCGAACTCATGGATGCAAGCATTCATTGTACAATGCCTCAGCAGTGTCTACTTGTGTGAAACTTACTGTACCATCTCTGTAAATGTATAAATTGTTGTTCTCTGCTATTTTCTGTTCAACTGACGTGGAACCCACAAAAGAGCATCCGCTCACAGGTGTTAGCCAAGAACTCAATAAATAAAAATAAATAAATAAGCTTCTAATACTTGGTGTACTACAACCTGGTGGAATATATAAGTTAGCAATGGTTATTGGGGTGCCATCAATCTCTCCCTGCACCATTACTCCATAGCCTTCTTTGGCTCTCACAACCCTGAGCTCCTGAAATGTTGAGTGCCTAGCCATTAAAATTACTACCCCTCTGCACTTTCCTGGTCTATAAGAGGACAAACAGACTTTTGCATAACCATATTTAGTAAGCTTCATTGATTCAGTTTGATTCAGATGTGTCTCCTGTATACAAATTATATCTGGGGTTTCCCTTCATATGGTAGCAAATATCTTGGGAGCGTTTTACTGGATTGTTAAACCCATTAACATTTATAGAATACACGTTAACCTTAGAGCCTGTCATACTGATTGTTTATATTTGTTATGCTTCCCAGTAACATTCCAGATTGATGTGTGCTTTTTCCTTGCTCCTTTCTGTATCTTGGTCTTGATGTCTGATCTAGTTCCCTCATCTGTTTCCTCCAATATTCTGACTCTGTTAACTAGCTGATATCATTTACTTTCTCTGTGTTTATTTTCCCCTATCTCATATTGCCTTGTCTGATACCAAAACACTTGTGTTAACAAACAACCAACCAACCACATTTAACTATATACTATAACATTAAGGAAACTATGATCTTCCAAGTTAGGAGCCCCTTCTCCTAGGGGCCCTATGACTCGGAAAATTCAGATGGATTCTACCTCATTCTGAGTCAGGAGGTGTGTAGGGTAACGTGTACCTCAGCCTCCCATGGAGGTATCATAAACCCCGAGC
Organism: Neoceratodus forsteri; assembly: GCA_016271365.2. Taxonomy (NCBI): domain Eukaryota; kingdom Metazoa; phylum Chordata; order Ceratodontiformes; family Ceratodontidae; genus Neoceratodus; species Neoceratodus forsteri. The sequence goes on from CM057453.1 coordinate 811,464,943, forward strand.
TTTGAAAGAGGCAGAAGGGTGTAGGGGGGGAGAGAGGTCAGGGGATGAGATATGGGGTAAGCGATAGGGGAGAGATAGGTAGAGTAAGAAATGTTAGTGGGGAATAGATGGGGCTGATGGACCTCTTCTCTGCAGCCTCTTCTCAGCAGCCACTCCTTTGCTGCAATTTCTATGTGCATCCCTCTATCAGTTGGGATTAGGGATACAGCTGAAGGGGAAGGGGGTCTACCCCCCCAACTGACTCATGAGCTCCCTTTTGTAGAGCCGCGGGGTGTAAGTGCATGGATCCAAGCAGTTCCCTTAGCACAGCAAGCTGTTAGACTCTGCCAGGTAGCCATCCCAGCCGTGTGCATTTCTGGTGAGGCCGAGTGGGGAGGGACAGGGCCATCCCACCTGGGGCTACTTCTGTGTTCTGCTCGTCTTCTATATTTAAAAAATGTACTTATTTAGAGCTGGTCACCCTTTAATAAAATCTGAGCAGAACTCCTTGAAAAAAGTGTTGACTGGTTCTATTATACCTTCCCAGAGCCTTTCTCATTAAACCGGGGCTTATTGTAAGGCTCCTTCCTTGGGCCCATTGTGTTAAAAGAAATTACTATTACTTGTATTTGGAGCCCCTGTTTATTCTTTTACTACTGTACATCTCTTTGGGGTCCATAAAACTATACTGGGGAAGAGGGCTCGTTCTCGAGGTGGGGGGGGAGGGGTAAGCCACATGGCAGAGATCCGGGCCCACATATCAGCAGAATTACACCATGAGCATTGGTCTGGAGTCTCTGCTGGGCTTTTGTGTGGATATGATCTAGGGATTTCCCCGCGACACACATGCTCTGTCCTAAGTGCATCTCCCTAATCCCGCCACAATTCTGCTATTCTGCAGTGGAAATCGAGTGATGCATCCAGATCCAGAACACACACTGTGGATGCCATTATAGACTCCTACGTAAGAGAGGAACCATAGGTAGTCAAGGATGCTAGCCACAGAACAGGACAAGGGATCCAACCCCTTGTCCTGGCACCAAATGAAGAACCTCTTCCACTTGAAGGCATAGCATTTCCTGGTCGACTCCTTCCTCAACACCTCCACAACAGTGAGGACATCCTTGGAGAGACCAAAGCCTGGAACTCTAGCCATTCCAGAACCAGGCTGTCAGGTGCAGGGATGGAAGGTCTGGGTGGAGTACCTTCCCCTGATGGATGGAGAGCATTCCTGGCTGGAGAGAAAGACGCCTCGGGAGCCTGCTGCTGAGGCTGAGGAGATCGGGCTACCAAAACTGGCATGGCTAGTCTGGAGCCACCAGGATCACCAGTGCCTTGTTCCTCCTGGCCTTGAGTAACACTTTGTGGATCAAGGGGAGTGGAGGGAAGGCAAAAAAGAGGCGTGGAGTCCAGGGCCTCGAGAAGGCATCTCCCTGCAGTGTTCCCTGCTGAGGGGGTGGGCACAAAACAACCTCAGCTTTGTGTTCTTCCTGGAGGTGAACAGGTGCACCTGATGGTGCCCCACTAGGAGAACAGACTGTGTACTACCTCTGGGTGGAGAGACCACTTGTGAGACGCCTCACCTACACAGCTGAGGGTATCTGCCAGCTGGCTGGAGGCCCTTGCCACATGGATGGCTAAGAGAACGGCCTACAGGCTGTGCACATGGGTCCACACACTGAAAGCTTCATTGCACAGTGGCAGGGAGTGCGTTCCACCCTGTTTGTTGAGGTAGTACATGTTTGTGGTGTTGTCTGTCTGGACCTGGATCACCTGACCTAGAATGTGAGAAGCAAAGGCAGTCAGCGCCAGCCAAACTGCTCAGACCTCCAGCAGGTTGATATGACATCAGGTGTCCTCAGGGGTCCAGAGCCCGTGGATTCTGTGTTCCCTAGGTGGGCACCCAGCCCACGAGAGAGGCATCGGTCATCAGGATGACTGTCGGCTCTGAGCAAACAAACGAGATCCCTTCCTGCAGATGCACTGGGACTAACCACCACTGAAGGGTGTCCCACATTCGCTGGGTCATAGTGACCACCTGGTCAAAGTAACCCCTGTGTTAAGACCACTGGCTGGCCAGCTCCCACTGCTGCGAGCGCATCCTCCAGCAAGCCCATTGGACCACGCTGGTGCGAGCTGCCATATAACCCAGCAGGTGCAAGAAGTAATGTGCAGGGCATAATTCCCCAACCAGAAATGATTGGGCAAAGGAGGAGAGGGTCTCTGCCGGATCTGCTGGGAGCCAGGCTCTGGCTCTGCAAGAGTCAAGTGACGCCGTGATGAAGTTGATCACCTGCGAAGGTACGAGTTCTGATTTGGCCTTGTTGACCAGAAGGCCAATGGAAACGCAGGTCTGGAGGTCCAGGGCCCTGGACTGCACCACTTCCCACCTGGAGGGACCCACGATCAGCCAGACATCCAGGGTAAACAACCCAGACCCCCTCAGCATTTCAGGTAAGCTGCCACAACTGCAATGCACTTGGTGAAGACACTGGGGGCTAAGGACAGGCCAAATGGCATGTCCTGGAACTCATAAAGGGCTCCCTGTGCTTGGATGTGAAGGAACCATCTGTGAGACGGACAGATCGAGATGTGGAAGAACACATCCTGAAAATCCAGTGAGCAAAACCACATGTCTGAACCTTTCTGTAACTTACTGTACCATCTCTGTAAATGCATAAATTGTTGTTCTCTGCTATTTTCTATTCAACTGACGTGGAACCTACAAAAGAGCATCTGCTCACATGTATTAGCCAAGAACTCAATAAATAAAAATAAATAAATAAGCTTCTAATACTTGGTGTACTACAACCTGGTGGAATATATAAGTTAGCAATGGTTATTGGGGTGCCATCAATCTCTCCCTGCACCATTACTCCATAGCCTTCTTTGTCTCTCACAACCCTGAGCTCCTGAAATGTTGAGTGCCTAGCCATTAAAATTACTACCCCTCTGCACTTTCCTGGTCTATAAGAGGACAAACAGACTTTTGCATAACCATATTTAGTAAGCTTTATTGATTCAGTTTGATTCAGATGTGTCTCCTGTATACAAATTATATCTGGGGTTTCCCAGGGGTTTTGTATGGTAGCAAATATCTTGGGAGCGTTTTACTGGATTGTTAAACCCATTAACATTTATAGAATGCACGTTAACCTTAGAGCCTGTCATGTTGATTGTTTATATTTGTTATGCTTCCCAGTAACATTCCGGATCGATGTGCGCTTTTTCCTTGCTCCTTTCTGTATCTTGGTCTTGATGTTTGATCTAGTTCCCTCATCTGTTTCCTCCAATATTCTGACTCTGTAAACTAGCTGATATCATTTACTTTCCCTGTGTTTATTTGCCCCATCTCATATTGCCTCGTCTGATACCAAAACACTTGTATTAACAAACAAACAACCAACCACATTTAACTATATACAATAACATTCCCTGTGTTTATTTCTCTGTGTCACACCAGAGATGGTATGATCTGAGACAGAGTTACCATCCTGAAGGTGCGTGAACTGAGAAACTTGTTCAGATCGTGCAGATCTAGAATGGGGCACCAGCCCCCCATCCATTTTGGCACCAGGAAAATACCTGGAGACAAACCCTGGGTGTTCTGGAGGATCTGCGTCAGGAACCATGACCTCATTACGGAAGAGCTGGGCAATGTTGTCCCGAACAGCCGACAGGATGTCTGTGGATATCAAGTCCTCCCATGGAGCATGGTCTCACCAAGGAGGGTACTGCTTGAATTCCAGAAGCGGACCCTGACACACCACCTCCAGGACCCACTTGTCCATAGTGACAGTGGACCAAGCGGAAAGGAAGTAGCAGAGTCGACCCCCATGGGAGGATCCAGGGGAGGTGCAAGCCTCTCTCCCCAGGTGTACAGATAACTGAGACCACTGACTTTGGCCGAGGTCACCAGACCTGGGCCTGCTGACCAGTCTAGGGCTGGGCTGGTTTGGCAGCAGTAGAGGTGGACCAAAAGGGCTTCCTTTTCTGCTGCTGCTTGGAGCCTTTAGGGTCCTTTTGGGCAGATGTCATGGAGTCCAAGGTGACACTGGACTTCTCGATGCAGGTGAGGTGGCTCTCAACTCTGGGACTGAACAAGTTGGTGCCCAGGAAAGGGCCATCTGTCAGCTTTTGCTGAGTGTCAGCCGTGAAGGTTGAGATCTTCAGCCAAGCCCTGTGATGCATGGCCACTGCAGCCACTGAGCGGGCACAGGAGTTTCCAATATCCATGGCTATCTGGAGCTGTTGCTTAGTTACAGCCCTGACCTAGTCCCGGACCTGTTTGACCATAGTCTCTAGGTCTGCCGGCAGATGAGGAAACACCTCATCCAGGGTGCCCATCAGGGCATGGGAGAAGTTGGCTATAAGGAGGGCCAAACTCGCTTGGTGAAGACCAAGCGAGGAGGCAGTGTAGACCTTCTTAGCCGCATGGTCCAACTTCTTGGACTCTTTGTTGCGTGGCTTGTCAACATCCATAGTGTTGCCAGAGCACATGAACAGAATAGGCCACCAGCCTCTCATTTGAGGAGTGTTCTGTGAATCCTGACAGGGAACTGGTAGGTACCACACATTTGTGGGCCATCCAGACAGGAAGTGGGGTGTTGCCAAAGTTCCAAGGCAGGGCCAAGGATGGCCTCTACCACTGGGTAGGCCTCCCCAGGAGTATCTCCCTGGTCCAGGATATCAGTCAAATGGTATCAAGCCTGTTTCTGCACGGGCTCCATTTTCATACGCATGGATTCCGAAATCAGGTGAGAAGGCCCATAAGAGAAGTAGGACCTTCGTCCATCAAGAGGTCCCCCACAGACTCCATGTTGACTGGATGGAAGTGCAAGGAGGAACCCTGCGACTCTAAGGAGTCATTAAGGAGGGGTCAACTGCTAGAGTCCCCGCTGACCCTCCACGGATGGTCTGGGATGATGGTGACCGACAGCTGATGGGGAAGCCCCTTGGCTGGTCGAGACTCCTTGGTCGGAGTGCTGATTTTCAGCTGTACAGGTGGCGACTCCATGGGGATCAGTGGAGACCCCAGGAGCAACTAAGCCAGGACCATCTTAGGAGACTCCTGAGGCAGAGAAGGAGTCGGCCTGTCGGGCAAGAGCCAGGTGATGGCTGGCATAGGAGCCAGAACCGGCTTCATACCGGTGAACACCAGCTGCTACCACATGAGATCCACATAGCGTCAATGTAGTTTGCGCCAAAGCCTCTCCTCACCCGAGGAGGACAAAGATGAAGAGTAGCAGTGGTGCCACTTCCCAGGGCATCAAGAGCGGGAGCTGCTGAAACCCAGTAATAGAACTGAGACCTTGACTGCGATGACTTTGGAGGGAGTCGGTGAGCGCCGAGGCTCCTCCAAGTCTTGGTTGATGACCAGGTGTCAGATCAGTGGACTGATCTGTCCCTAAAATGATCTGAGTCAGGACCAGAGTCCTGGACAGAGAAGTGTTGGCCTCTTCAGTCAACAACTGGTCAACCAGCTCGGGAAAGATCTTGTCTGGAAGATCAACTAGCATCTCTGCCAACTGGTCCAATGGGGTTACCATGGAGCCGGCGGATTGGGCCGAGGATTTGACTGAAGTCGGATCTGAAGAAGCGCAGGAATCTGAAGCCTTCAACCAAGAGTGCTCCCAATCCCACGCTCGACGGCAAGACTATTTTTTGGTCTCTTTCTTTGACTTGGATTTGTGCCCAGGGGACCCTGACTGAGAATCGGCAGAGTCTGGCACAATTCTTTTAAAGACCTCGTGAACAAGGCACCCAGCTGAAACAGCACGAAAGCTGAAGCTGAGGAAGTGTGAGCTGTGGCCTGGGCTGCCACCTCCTCAAATATCGTAAGCTGTTTGGGGGACCCCGCAGCCGCAGAGACCACCCAACAGGCATCTTTGGATTTGACCTGGATTTGACCTGAGGGTTCTGTTCACTCGGGCAGCCTAACTTGAGTTGAACTAGATGGTCCTCCAGAATGGTAGGATGGAAAGTTCGCAGGCCAGGGGATTGGGATCATGCCCCAGGCAGTACCCAGGAGCAGACTTGTCATCCATCGTGGTCATAATCGATGATCGAGTGATTCAAGCTGAAGAAAAAGTTTTGAAACGTTTTAGAAAGTAAATCCAAAGATTTAAGTTGCAAGGGCCTACTCAGCACAAGAGTGGTAAGGAGGGGACCTGCCTCTTCCGAGCAGAAAGGAAGATTTGGCATCATGAGGTGGAGCCAAGGGAGTTACCACCTGGGTGGGTGGTAGCAGCCAGCCTGAAGATGTTCCGGCCAGAATTAAAGGGAAAGGCAACTGCCAAGAAGTGTGAATAGAACATCATATCCACGTCCCAAGAAACTTGGTGGCTCTTGCGTTACCCTCTTAATATTTTTGTTTTAGGTACCAGAGGGCTTTTCCGGTTTCATTTTTTTGTATATTTTGAGTTTTAGTTTTTCGTTGTTTCAACTCTGCCTCAGTCTGTTTGGTCCATTTTGTTTTGTTGAGATTCTAGTGTTTGCATTTGTGCTATTAAACTTGTCCACCTTCTTATCTATTGCTGGAACCGACGTAGGTGTTTACAGGATTCTCAGTACTGCTTTCTTTAGAGACTTAGGAATATGGAGCATAAGTCTCTTTGTGTGGTTCCTCCTCCTCTTCCACTGCCTCTTACAAAGACCGACTGAGTGTGTCCACAATTTGCCTTACAAAAGCACTGTGTGATGAGAAGTCATCCGGTCCCCGGGGAGGGGAACCGAAGTCTTGCTCTGGAGAAACCTCAGGTTCTGCAGGTTCTTCCACATACTCCTTTTCCTCCTCCTCATATTCTTCATATAAATATTCTGGTTCCAGGGCCAAGGAAGCAGTGGTAGGAACTGAAGCAGGAACAGCTAAGGGAACTGATTGAAACACCGGAGGAACCCCGTAGAGGAGCTATGTTGCTGACCGCCTGTAGGGCCTGCAAAGTTTGCAGGGCTTTAGCAATGTCCTCAGCCGAGGGCATGGCTGGTCTTTCCACAGAGAGCTCCTTTGCCTTTTTGGTAGGAGATGCAGTGGTATGCTTTTCTTTATGTTTACGCTTGGCTGGAATCAGTTTCTCAACTGGTTCCACAGGCCTTTTTGTTTTTGTTGTATCGGCCTTTTCTAAAGGTTTCCCCCCGGTTCCTGATGTTTATCTTTTTTGGAAGGAACCTCTTTTTTGAGGAGGATAACGCCTCTGTTGTTTGAGAGGAAGATGCAGAAGTAGCCATTTACTCTAATTTCTTATCCCTTTTTTTAAGTGTTTTTGGACAGAACATTTTACAGATTTCACAGCTGGCAAAAATATGGCTGGTATCCAGACAAGACAAACAGATCATGCCTGTCCACTTTAGCTATGATCAGGCCACAGGTTACACAATTTTTAAAACCAGTGGGTCCTGTTCTCTTTTTTGAGGAGTTTCTAATTATTGTCAGACATTAAAACCCAATATGTAGCAAATAACCAAGTGCCCGGCTCCCTCACTAAAGGGAACCAAGGAATGGTCAGTTCCTGAGGCAAAAGGAACCGAAAACTAAAGTAAAAACAACAGAATATGTAAGGGACCACAGTTCCATATAAAATATACAGAGAAAAAAAAGTTTTATTTCAGAGATTGCGGTTCAGCGGTTCTCAGGAACTGATGAGGAATCGAGCAAAACACTAAAAACTAACTATAAGTAATAACAACAAATATCACTGGGGAGCAGTTATTTATAAAGAATTTTTAATAAAACCGATAATCATCGAGAAAATAACTATGCAGTCAGAAGTAGAGGAGAGCTCTACGACGCATCCAAACTGGCAGGCGGAGAAATAGATCTGAGTGCCTTAGACCGTGGCAGTTACTAGGAGGAGCTGTTTGAAATTGGCATGAGCCAATGAGCATTCCATCATTAGTATACATTCAATTTCCCTCCAGAGTAGTTCAACGCATGAGGCTAACTGCATTAGTTAAGCATATTGAAGGATTCCTGGGATTAGAATTTTCATATCTTCCAAGAATCAATCTTCACCATTCATCACTGGTGGGTTTGAGTACCAAGTCACCACTGAAAGATAGTCTTGGCAAACCCTGAGGGAAAAGGGTTGTTCCCTCAGCCTCCTGTGGGGGAGACACAGAGAGGCAGGGGCCCCTCATGGGTCTGGCGAGACCTGAGACTGGTCAGGAGCAGGCAGAGGCTCCTATGGTCTGGGAGAAGAAAGGCACCCGCAAGCTCGCCCCTTCCCCCGGAAAAGTGAGGCAATCACCATATGCTGGGCCAAGGGTGACAGCCTTGAAAGGTGAAGCCATGCTGTCTGCCTAATGCAGATCACAGTTCCCACCACTCTGTAAACTACTTCGCTGGCGTCATAGGACACCCATGACTGGTGTATCACCAGCTCCAGACCCTGTGTGGAAAGGCGAATGGCCTGCCTGGTTGCCTCACAGTCAGGCATTAATGCCAGGAGTTATCCCAGCATCGTCCACAGGTGCACTGCAGAGAAAACTCTTCTAACCCAGCAGTCAAACTCAGCTGAGTCAGACTCAGGGGAAGCAGTCGTGTCATGGGTGACAATGCCCAGAGGGGGTGCCTAGGATCTCCACCCCAGAAGCGGGGTGGAACACGGTACCAGGAGACCCCCAGGTTGTGCAATACCTGTGCTGGCAGTCCCTCAAGGTTGGAGAGGGGGCAGAGGGACAGAGCCAAACATTCTGCAATGCCCCACAAATGGCTGGGGCCATGGAAGTATGGCAGTAGTGTCAGAACTATACAAGGAAGGACAGCATTGTTCAAGCAGGATTGCGACCAGCAAAGTGGGAGATGTGCAGGTCCTCGAACATCCCTGAAAGGAAAGCTGATAACTGGTGTAATCAGCATCTGAGGTTAAGTGGACAGAAGTATCCTGTTCCTTGGTAGAGGAAGACAAGGATGCAGAGGAGCTGGACTCAGGGAGAGGTGAGGCAGGGGGTTCAGGCTGGAAGACAGCCTCATCCATTGCCCTCAGATAGGTAGGAAAGGCATGTGCTGTGGCCCTGAACTGTTCCCAGGTCATGGGCCCCGTAGGGCTAGTGAAACGTGGGAGAGTGGGTTGAGGAGGAGAAGGAGGAGGTTCATGGCGGACCAGGCCAGGTCATCTGCTAGGGCTGCGAGGGAGGATAGGGGACCTCTCATGCAGAGAGAGGCTGTGCCGCTTGGTCACTGGGGAATGTGTAACCATTATGAGGCAATCGGGGTGGTGTCCTGGGGGGTAACCCCTAGGTGGGTCTGCACCAGAAGCCATATGACAAGAGACTAAAGGAACTTAATATCTATACCCTCGAGGAAAGGAGGGAGAAGGAGGACATGATAGAAACTTTCAAGTACCTCAAGGGAATCAACAAAGTCCAAGAGGGTAGCATCTTTCAGAAAAAGAGATGTGCAAGAACAAGGGGGCACAATTTGAAGATAGAGGGGAGGACGGCTCAGGGGCAACGTGAGGAAGAATTTTTTCATGGAGAGGGTGGTGGATGTATGGAATGCCTTTCTGAGGAGGTCATAGGGTCAAAAACAGTGTGGGAATTCAAGAATACATGGGGCAGACATAAGGCAATTCTGGTGCAGGTGTAGGAGGATGTAGACTTGGCTAACTAGGATATGCAGCTTATCCAATAGGTAGAGAAATGAGCAGACTGGGTGGGCCAAGCAGTCCTTAACTGCTGTCAAAGTCTATGTCTCTATGTGGGAGGGTTGGAGCCATGCAGGTCCCACAGGGCAGCCCCTTTCCCCACCTACTGCAGGCTCTGACAGTTCTGGGGGAGACAGAAGGCCTGAGTCAATACTACAACTCTGTCCAAAGACCCCAGCCATTCTGGACATGGAGCACGGTGCTGACCTAGACTTCCCAACCCTCACCTTGCCTGAAAGAGCTCTACCACTCAGAGAAAGCCTAACAGCAGTCACGGAGTTAGAAAATGGGAGAGAGGTGGACACGGTGCCGTGAACGGTACCAGCATCCCCTTTGTACCTCCAATGGCACCAGAGCCAAAGTCAGTGCTGCAGACAGCACCAGACTGCGACTCAGCACTGGAGGCAGCTCCAGACCCAAACTTGGCACCAGATCCCACACCGCCATCCCCACCGGCACCGAAAATGGCACCGGAAACCTCCCCTGTGCTGCATGTGACATCAAGCGAAATAGCAGAAGTGGCACCACGTCCGGCACCAGGAAAGGGACGCGGCAGCTCTCCCAATGCCACAAGACTACGACTTAGCCCAGAAAGGTCCACTGACTGACCAGAGTCAGGAAGCCAGTCAGGATCGTCCTAATCCTTGTCCTCTGGGATGGAGGACGAGACTGGGGAGATCTTCAGCTGAACAACCCCCAGAAACCTTCCTCTCCTGGTGCCACAAATGGCAGAAGGGGACACAGCTGCACAGATGGCACCACCTCACTCACCAGCACTGACCTCAGTGCCAGGAGGTGAAACTGCACCAGACAACGCTGCTGAGGGGTCTGCCGGTGCAGGCGCAGTGTACAGCTGCAATGCCACCAGCCGGGGAGTGCCTTGAAGGGCACCGGACTGGGAAAGATACACAACCAGTCCCCTGGAGGAGGCTGGCTGTTCCAAAGATCCCTCCCACAGGCCTCCAGTAAGATGGGGAACAGCGGAAGCCTGGTCTCCCTCTGTACCTATATTACTGAGGAGGGGCTCAGGGGAAGAGCCCAGGGACCTGAACCTGGAGTCTCAGGTGCAACGCTGACCTCCAAAGGTTGGGGGTCCTGCCCCAACCTCATAGCCTGAAGTTTGAGTGTACGGAGGTCCATCGAGAAGCAGGCACTGCACCTATTCATATCGTGGTCTTGACCCAGGCAGGTGAAGCACCGGCCATGGCTGTCACTGATGAACATGTTCTTCCTGCAAGGGCTCCAATGCACAGGGGGAAGACTCATCCCCTTAGCTCTCCCAGATTTTTTAGGCCCCGGACTTTACATGACTGAACTGGTATGGAAAACAAGAAAAGACAGCAAAAACAGGACTCGGCACCATACCAGTATAAACGGAAAATAAGAAAGAGGGAATGTGGTGTTGAACCATAAAGAACGGCGTTGAGCAGAAGGCGGTGGCAGAACTGTCATGCAGTTGCAGTTGTGTAGAACACTCGTATGAAGATGCAGCCTCAACTGCAGGAAAAACAGGACTGATGAGAAGGGAAAGCTGGTGTTGGTTACAGGCCAGTCTATGAGTGCCACATCATATGTCTGCCTCATGGGCAGCACTGTCTCCAAAGTTGGCTCCCCACTCCAAAAATCTTAAAGCTATATGCTCCCGTGGAGTATTGTGACTCCAGCTTGAACCCACGAGTGATGAATGGTGAAGACTGATTATTGGAAGATCTGCTGTTTCTCTGGCTCAAGCCTCTGCGCTTCGACTGTAGTCTTTATCAGGAGGCTGGCTTTGAGCAGAGAACAGTCCCACCTATATACCACTTAACTCAACAGACTCATAATTCAATTAGTTGGGTTAAACAGTTAAGTAACTATATTAATGTAGCAAAGAAGGGGTCGTGGTGGGAGCCGAACAAAGAACCATGACAAATTACAATAACTCAATAGTGCATAAAACATATATACTCCAACATGAATAACAAGTTCTGTAAATTAATACACATAAAGATTAAAATTGCTAATATAAAAATGTTAAGAATGACAGTGATGGAAGCTCAGTTTGTCTATACTGAAACTGTTCTAAGTTCAAAAGCAGGGATGCAAAAGGTACAACAAAACCCACAACCATAAACCTGTAATGGGAGAGTATAAGGATGAAAATGGTCTTCTTTAGAGCAACACCTTTACTGGTGATCTCCCTTAAATTTTCAAATTCAAAGGAAAATACCCAGGGGATCAGCAGGTGTTCAGTTCTTGTGCTTCTGTGGAATTCAGGGTGTGCAAAAAGGAAAAGACAGCATCAGTGAATAAAACCACACACACACAAAGACACAACAAATGGATAGGAAGAGTACAAGATCAGGGTGAAAGTTAAAAGATAAAGAATGCAGAAGTGATTGAGAGAAGGATGAAGGGGAGGAATTAGAAATGGTTCAGAAAGGCAGAGCCACCAAGGAAATAGTTTGAAATTGTCAGAACACTGCAAAGAAATAAGCATAAAAAATCAACAGTAAATTAGCAGCAAATAACCAGTAAATAAGCAGTAATTCTGTGGTTTGTGCACTATGGTGCACATGCCCACTCATTTATGTGGGACGCAGTTAGGTCTGTGCATACCCACATACAAGAACATGTCAGGGCTCTCAGGTCTGGACAAACTGTGACCCCTGTAGACAAACATTTTATTGAATGTCACAGCAGTGACACAGGTTGCTTCAAATGGATGAGTACTGAATGCATTTACAGAGATCCAGAGGCTGGGGGGCAGTGAGAAAATTTATTGTTGAGAAGGGAAAACTACTGGATTTTTACATTGGGCACTATTCAACCAATGAGTTCAAACATGGAATGAGATTATAAACCATTCTCATAATTCTGCCTTGTTGAACCAATCTTTCTAATACCACATCCCTCTCTCAATCACTTCTGCATTCGTTATCTTTTAACTTTCACCCTGATCTTGTACTCTCCCTATCCATTTTTTGTGTCTGTGTGTGTGGTTTTATTCACTGATGCTGTCTTTTCCTTTTTCCACAGCCTGTAATCCACAGTAGCACAAGAACTGAATACCTGCTGATCCCCTGGGCATTTCCCTTTGAATCTGAATATTTAATGGAGATCACCAGTAAAAACAGGTTATTCACCTGTAACAGTAGTTCTCGGAGTGGTATATGTTGTTCATCCACACTGTTTGGCATGTCCTTTCCCTTTAAGAATCTTGTCAGAAAGTCTTTAAGATGACTCCTCCCACCCACCCAGGTGGAATAACCCTCGCCTCCGCCCCATTACACCAGATCTTAGCCCACTGGAAGCTCAGGTTGTGCATTGAAGCTGGGGAGGTCGGGTGGGTTTGTGTGGATGAACAACATATACCACTCCTAGAACTACTGTTACAGGCGAGTAACCTGTTCTTCTAGGATTGTGGATATGTTCCCTTTGAATCTGAATATTTAATGGAGATCACCAGGTATTCAGTTCTTGTGCTTCTGTGGATTACAGGCTGTGGAAAAAGGAAAAGACAGCATCAGTGAATAAAACCACACACACAGACACAAAAAATGGATAGGGAGGACTGGAGGAGGGCAGATGTGATTCCCCTTCACAAAAGTGGGAGCAAGGCAGAAGCAGGAAACTACAGACCTGTTAGTTTAACCTCAGTGGTAGGGAAAATGATGGAATCACTTCTGAAGGAAAGAACTGTCGAGTATCTAGAGGCCAGAGGGGCACAGGACCCAAGGCAGCATGGATTCACAGCAGGAAGGTCATGCCAGACAAATCTGATAGATTTCTTTGACAAGGTGACCAAAGTAGTAGATCAGGGAGGGGCTGTGGACATGGCCTATGTAGACTTTAGCAAGGCATTTGACACAGTCCCACACAAAAGATTAATATACAAGTTAGCCTGCCTGGGAGTGGGTCCCAAGATGACAGCCTGGGTAAAGAATTGGCTGGAGAATAGGACACAGAGAGTAACAGTAAATGGAGTCCACTCTGAAGAAAGGGGGGTTACTAGTGGGGTACCGCAGGGTTCAGTATTAGGACCGGTCCTCTTCAATGTCTTTATAAGCGATATTGCAGAGGGACTGGAAGGAAAAGTATGTCTCTTTGCAGATGACACAAAGATCTGCAACAGAGTCGATGCACAAGGTGGGGTGGAAAGGATGAAAAGGGACTTGGCAAGGTTAGAGGAATGGTCAAATGTATGGCAGCTTAGATTCAATGCTAAGAAGTGCAAGGTAATGCATCTGGGAAACAAAAACCAAGGGGAAGAGTACACAATGGGGTGAGATACTAACAACAACAAAAATGGAAAGGGACCTGGGAGTAGTCATATCAGATGACCTAAAGGTGGGCAAGCAATGTGAGAGGGCAGCAAGGAGTGCTGGGGGGATACTGGGATGCATAGGGAGAGGCATCTCCAGTAGAAAACAGGAAGTTATTATCCCTCTGTACAGACAGCTGGTCAGACCCCATCTGGAGTACTGTGTGCAGTTCTGGAGACCCAGTCTTCGCAAAGACGTAGACAGGATGGAAGCTGTCCAGAGGAGGGCAACTAAAATGGTGCAGGGTCTGCACCCTAAGACATATGAAGAGAGACTTAAGGAGCTTAATATATATAGCCTCGAGGAAAGGAGGGAGAGGGGGATATGACAGAAACTTTCAAGTACCTCAAGGGAATCAACAAAGTCCAAGAGGGTAGCATCTTTCAAAAAGGGTGTGCAAGAACTAGAGGCACAATTTGAGAAGATAGAGGAGGCGGCTCAGAGGTAATTTAAGGAAGTATTTTTCTCACAGAGGGTTGTGGATGCATGGAAGGCCTTCGGAAGAGGTTGTGGAGTCAAAAACAGTGGTGAATTCAAGCATGCATGGGACAGTCATAAGGCAATTCTAGGGGTTGGGGGTAGGAAGAAGTAGGCTGCTGGTTAACTAGGATCTGCAGCTTATCCAGTAGGTAGGGAAATGGGTAGACTGGGTGGGTCAAGCGGTCCTTATCTGCCGTCAAATTCTATGTTTCTATGTTCCATCCACACTGTTTGGCAGACTCCAAGCAGTTTTCCAGGAGGAGAAAGGCAAGGCACACACCCCCTCTGAAATACTTACTTGGGGAACAGATATTGGAGAACTGAGGCCTCAAAACCAGCATCCCGGTGTAACTCTAGGTCAATGTGGTAGTGGGTAATGAAGGTGTTTGCTGTCTTCCAGGTGGCATCCCTGCAGATTTCCTGGATAGGGACATCCCTGGAAGCAGCCACCGATGCAGCAGAATGGTGGGTAGAATGAGCTCTTATCCCTCTGGGAGGCTACTTGACCACCAAGCTATAGCAGAGATCAATGCAGGATGTAATCCATTTGCCAATCATCTGCTTGGTTGCAGGTCTGCCAGGTGCGGCTTCAGCATAGGTTACAAACAGCTGGTGAACCTCTCCCCAAACTTCCATCTGCTCCTTATAATAAGAGAGCGCTCGTCTCAGGTCCAGAGTATGGAGCCTGTACTGGCCTCCGAGGTGTAGTTCGGGTAGAACACAGGCAGAGTCAACACCTGATTAAGGTGGAACTTCAACACCACCTTCAGAAGGAATTTGGGGTGGGGATGCAGGACAACCTTGTCCCTGTGGAAGACCATGTAAGGAGACTCCACCGAGAGCACCTGGAGCTCTCCAGTCCTTCTGGCTGACATGATAGCCATCAGGAGGGTGGTCTTCCATGGCAAATGTGACCTCTCACACTTGTGCATTGGTTCAAATGGCTTGACAATGAGCTTTGCAAATACCAGCAGTAATAATAATAACAACTTTATTTTTAAAGCGCCTTTCAAAATATCTAGGCGCTTTATATATAAAAAGCCACAATATACAATGCCAATTAAAAACATACAAATAAAATAAATACATAACAACATATGCTAAAAATCAACAATAAAATCATCCATACAATCAACAAATAATATTTGTACTCAGATATCATAAATCTTCCAAGTAGGCCATATGCCACAGGTAAGTTTTCAAGTTTTTCTTAAATACCTCCACAGAGGTGCACTCCCTTAACTGGCGTGGTAGAGAATTCCAAAGAGTGGGTGCAGCATAAGAAAATGCTCGACTACCAAAAGATTTTAAACTCACTCTTGGAATCTCTAACAACCCCTCATCGGCCGATCGGAGCGATTGGCCAGGACAGTAAGGCACCAGAAGTTCTTTCAGATAGGTCGGGCCCTGATCATGAAGGGCTTTGAAAGTCAATAAAATGACTTTAAAGGTGATCCGCCACCGTATAGGAAGCCAGTGCAGTTTTCGCAGTACCGGGGTAATGCGACTGGATCTCTTTGTCCCAGTCAACACCCTGGCTGCAGCGTTCTGCACCAGCTGTAGGCGACGGATTTCAACCCCAGAGCGCCCAAAGTAAAGGGCGTTGCAGTAGTGCAGACACAAGGACACAAAGGCATGGACCAACATTGGCAAAGAGTCAGACAGAACAAGGTGACGCACCCTGGCAATATTCCTAAGATGGTAAAAAGGAAGTCCTGACAATGGCCGACACTTGAGATTGAAGGGTCAGCCTGTCGTCTATGACAATCCCAAGGTTGCGCACCTATTCAGAGGTTGGAAGTGACACGCCATCAAGAAAAATTCCAGAGGGCGTGCCATCATGCGGCCTCGCTATCTGACCACCCGGGTCCACCATTAATACCTCTGTCTTCTCTGAGTTCAACTTTAACCAACTAGAATCCATCCACCCTTGGATTTCTTCCAGACAGTTATTAAACACCAAGAGAGCTCCATCCTGGTCAGGCGCAAAAGACAGGTATAGCTGGGTATCGTCTGCATAGCAGTGAAACCTCAGCCCATACCATCTTATAATGTCTCTGAGAGGCAGCATATACACTGCGAATAACATGAGTGACAGCACTGAACCCTGAGGCACCCCCCACACAACAAAGAAGTTGGGCCGGAGGAATGAACCCCTGACACAACTCTTTGTGATCTCCCAGTAAGGAATGAAGTGAACCATTTTAAAACAGTTCCCGACATTCCACATATTAGCCTCAGGCGTGCTAACTACACCAGGTGATCCACAGTGTCAAAGGCTGATGAGAGATCAAGAAGAACTAGAATGGAACGTCTCTTCTGATCCCTCGCCCTCAGAAGATCATTAAGCACCCGAACCAGCGTAGTCTCGGTGCTGTGTCTTTTACGAAAACCAGATTGGAAGGATTTGTAGATGCTATGGATGGTTAAATGGTCTTCCAATTGGGCTGCCACTACCTTCTCAATAACCTTCCCAATAAAGGGAAGGTTAGAGATAGGTCTGTAGTTTGAGAAACAGTCTGGGTCCAAAGTAGCTTTCTTCAAGAGGGGTGTCACCACTGCCTCTTTCAGGGAGTTAGAAAACTCACCCCGACTAAGGAGCACCAGACTATTTGCACCATAACTGGACCAATGATGTCAACACAACCCAAAATTAGGGGAGTTGGTCCAGGGTCCAAACTACAGCTCGTAGGCCGCATGCTATGGATGATCCTCATAATATCCACAACCTCCGGTTGGCAAAAGGAACTCCAAGAGAATTGAGGTATTGTGAACTCGCACTGTTCCACAACATCACCCATAGAGATTGCCGGACGCAAGCCTGCCCTGATGTCAGCCACCTTAGTTGCAAAGAACCGAGCGAGCTCCTTGCACTCCAATTGTGAAAAAGCTTTTCAGACTTGTAGACAGGCTGGGTTGCACAGTCTGTCCACAGTCTGAAACAGCTGAGCCGGTCGATCCCACAGAGGTGGAGGTTCATGCACCGGAGGGGATATATGGTCGAGGCCTTTAAAGAAACGCCAGACCACATTCTCCTGCACCACTATCTACTGACCGACCCATGCCCAGTAAGCAAAGATGGCTGGCAGGTGCACCTTAAGGGTTGTAGACTAAAGACCCCATTTGGACAGAGACCAAAGGTAGTCTAGGATGCTAGCCACTGGACAGGACTAAGGGTCCAGGCCCTTACACTGACACCAAATGGAAAACCGCTTCCATTTGAAGGCATAGCACCTTCTGGTCGACTCCTTCCTGGATGCTTCCACTACTGTGGGTACATCCTCAGAGAGATCCAGAGCCTGGAACTCTAGCTGCTCAGAAACCAGGCTGTCAGGTGCAGGGATTGAAGGTCTGGATGGAATACCTTCCCCTGACTGACAGATAACAGGTCCGGGCATACTGGAAGATGCCACGGAGGCCTGGAGCTGACGCTGAGGAGATCTGGATACCAGAACTGGTGCAGCCAGTCTGGGGCTACTGGGATCACCTGTGCCTTGTCCCTCCTGACCTTGAGGATCACCTTGTGAACCAAGGGAAGTGGAGGGAAGGTATAGAAAAGGCCTGGGGTCCACGGCCTTGAGAAGGCATCCCCCTGCAGTGAACTCTGCTGAGGGGAGCAGGCATGAAACAGCCTCAGCTTGGTGTTCTCCCTGGAGGCAAACAGATCCACCTGAGGTTTGCAGCAGTGGGAGAATAGGCTGTGTACTACCTCTGGATGGAGAGACCACTCATGGGATATCTTGCCTATGCGGCTGAGAGCATCTGCCAGTTGATTTGAAGCACCTGCCACATAGATGGCTAGGAGATCTGCCTCCAGTCGGCTCACGAGGGTCCAGATGTGGAGCGCTTCCCTGCACAGCAGGTGGGAATGCGTGCCGCCCTGTTTGTTGAGGTAGTACATGGTCGTGGTATTGTCCGTCTGGACTTGCACCACTTGACCCTGAAGGAGCTGAGCGAATACTGACAGAGCCAGTCTGACTGCTCTGAGCTCCAGCAGGTTCCCCATGTAGGCTCCCCAGCCATGAGAGAAGCATCGGTCGTGAGGACGACTGTCAGCTTGGGACGGACAGACAGGATCCCTTCCTACAAGTGATCCGGCATGGTCCACCACTGAAGAGCATCCCACATCTTCTGGGTCACAGTGACCAGCTGGTCGAACTGATCATGATGCTGAGTCCACTGGCTGGTCAGCTCCCACTGAAGGGTGTGCATATGCCACCGGGCCGATTGGACCACGGTGGTGGTGCAGGCCGCTATGTACCCCAGAAGGCGCAGAATGTCCCGGGCAGGATGCAAGTGCCCAACCAGAAATGATTGGGCAAAGGAGGAGAGAACCTCTGCCCTGTCTGTCGGGAGCCAGGCTCTGGCTCGGCAGGAGTCAAGCTCTGCCCCAATGAAACATATCACCTGCGAAGGTACGAGTTCTGACTTGGCCTCCTTGATCAGGAGACCAAGTTCGGTGCAGGTTTGAAGGGCTAGATCCCTGGACCTCTCCACCTCCTGCTTGGAGGATCCTGCTAAAAGCCAATCATCAAGATACGGGTAAACCCTAACCCCTGGATGCCGAAGATGGGCCACAACCACGGCAATGCATTTGGTGAAGACCCGTGGGACCGATGACAGGCCGAACGGCATGGCTCAGAACTCAAATAGGGCTCCTTCTGTGCAGAAGCGAAGGAACCTCTGGTGAGATAGATGGATCGGGACATGAAAGAACGTGTCCTGGAGATCCAGAGAGCAGAACCACATGTTCTGCTCCAGAGATGGTATGATCTGGGACAGAGTTACCATCCTGAAAGTGTGGGACCTGAGGAACTCATTCAGGTCATGCAGATCTAGAATGGGGCACCAGCCCCCCTGTCCACTTCGGAACCAGTAAGTACCTGGATACAAACCCTGGGTTCACCAGGGGTCCATGACACTGGCCACCACCTCCTTGCGGAGGAGTTGGGCAATATCTTGAAGAGAAGACTGAGTGTGTACAGACACCAAATCCTCCCGTGGGGCATGGGCTCAGTTTGGAGGGTACTGCTCAAATTCCAGAGCAGTCCTTGACCCACCACTTCTAGAACCCACCTGTCCGTGGTAACAGAGGACCAGGCGGAAAGGAAGTGATGGAGCCGACCCCCACGAGAGGACCCAGAGTTTACGTGACAGGTATGAGGGTGGCCACCCCATCCCCTCACTGGGCAGGCTTAGAGGAAGAGGGTCCAGAGGGAGGACCACCGGAGCCTCAACCTCCAGTCTTACAAGGTGCCGAAGGCCCACCCAGACTTGGGCCGAGGGTACCAAGATTGTGCCTGCTGTTGCTGCCCCGCTTGGAAGTGGGGCTGCTTTGCCACAGAGGCAGGGTGCTGAAATGTTTTTTTTCTTCTGCTTTTTTGGAACCCTGAGATTCCTTCTGTGCAGAAGTTATGGAGTCCAAGGTGGCATTGGACTTCTCGATCCGCTGTAGGTGATTGTCCACACCTGGGCCAGAGAGATCGGTGCCCAGGCAAGGAACATCAGTAAGATTATGCTGGGTGTCCACCGTAAAGGTGGAGAGCCTCAGCCAAGCCCTGCGGTGCATGGCAACTGTGGCTGCCACCAAGCAGGCGCATGAGTCCCTGAGGTCCAGGGCCATCTGGAGTTACTGTCTGGCAACAGCCCGACCCTGGTCCCGGACCTGTTTGACCGTAGTCTGAAGGTCCACAGGGAGGTGAGGGAGCACCAAATCCAAAGAGCCCAGAAGGGTGTGGGAGAAATGCGCCATGATGATGGCCAAGCTTGCCTGACAGAAGCCTAGTGAAGAGGTGGCATAGACCTTCCTGGCAGAGTGGTCCAACTTTTTGGATTCCTTGTCCGGAGGTCTGTCAGTGTCAGCTGAGCTGCCTGAGTGTCTGAAAACAGATGCTGTCACCAGACCCTCTGCAGAAGGATTTTCCATGAACCCCAAGAGGGACCCAATGGGCACTGCATACTTGTGGGCCATCCGGGCAGATGGCACAGGGCAGGAGGCAGGGTGCTTCCAAAGCTCCAAAGCTGGACCAACAAAGGCCTTGGCCACTGGAAAGGCTTCTGTTGGAGTGTCCTCTCTTTTAAGGATATCCATAAGAGGGTATTCAGCCCATTTCTGGACAGGCTCGAGGGGCATCCCCATGGATTCAGAGATCAAGCAAAGAATCCCCAAGAAGGATGAAGGACCTTCATCCATCGACAGACTGCCCATCGACTCGTCGTCTACCGGACGAGAGTGTAGGTCGGAGCCGTCAGAATCTGAGGTATCCGGATAAATTGACTGCCCAGCAAGGTCGCCCTCCACGTGCCTGGGGCAGTCAGGTGTGAGGGTAACCAACAACCTACGAGGAAGACCCAGAACAGGCCAATAGTCCTTCACAGAAGCCCCTCCCAAAGGCTGTTTAGGTAGCAGCTCCACCACTATCAGTGGAGAGGTCAATTTTGGCTGAACCGGGGCAGGTTTCACCAGCTCCGCGGGCGGGGGAACAGTATTATTCGGTTCCAATGGAGTCAGCTTAGGCCTAGAAGGTGAGAGCCAAGTAATGGCCGGTGTGGAAACCGTGGCCGGTTTCTGACTGGACAAAATCAGCTGTTGAAATGTAAGATTGCCATAGCATTGACGGAGTTTCCACCGAAGCCTCTCCTCATCCAAAGAGGATGAAGATGAATGGTGGCATTGCCTTTTCTTGCAGCTGTTATGCACCATTCTTTGCCTAGGGGGTCCGAAACCTCGACCTCGATCGCCGGGGTGACCAACTGGGTCACTCAGGAGACACCGGGGGGACTGGCATTTTTCCAAGATCTGGGACCGGCTCCTCGATGGAATTGCTAGCGGGCTGGATCGTGTCATTGGGGAGAGGCAGCACTGAGGTCCTGGTGAGACAGTTGTCAGCCTCATCGGGCGACAACAGATTGAAAGGGTCAAAAGTGATCTCAACCACGTCATCAATTGAGACCTTGGCTGGCTGACCAGATGGCGGGACTGAGAAGCCGGCGGCCGAAATCACAATCTCGACCGAGGTCTAGACTGGAGATTCCTGGGACCAAGATCACTCTCAATCACAAGAATGTCTTTGCCAAGATGAAGAATAGTACAGCTACGTTAAGAACTTACCGTAACAGTAGATATTCGAGATAAGCTCTTTCAGCAGGTAACACACATAGGACTGATGCCACCTGGCGGCGGTTTACGGCAAATTCTTCTCTAGCAGTACTGGGGGGGGGGGGACACCCCAATGTCCCCATATAAAGGAGGGGCGGTCCCCACCTGCTCGAGTTCTGGCACACTAAAAAGGCAGGATCGCATGAGATGACATGTACAAATGTCCTGAACACACACTCACCTCTAAAAAGAGAGAGAACATGGCCAATACAGGATAGGCCTGGTCCTGGAGGAAGGGGGTGGGAAATCATACCTGCTGCAAGAGGTTCTCTCGAAGATCTACTGTTACTGTTACTGTTAAGTTCTTACGTAACTGTACTATCTTACTTCGAGAGGAAGCTCTTCCAGCAGGTAACACAAGTAGGACTGATTCCCAAGCAGTATAAACTGAAGACAACCCTCGGGGGGAAGGCAGGGAAACAGGAGCAGGAGGGATCCCTCAGGAGACCAAGCCCTGCAAGACCACAAGGCCAAATCCTGCTCTGCATCTGGAAACTATGTCCAGGCTGAAATGCCTGACAAAGGTGTGAACAGAATGCCATGTGTCGGTGGCACAAATGTCCACTGCCGACACCCTCTTCATGGCCGTGAAAGAGGTGGCTGACTGCCCTGGTGGAATGAGCCTTGATTGGGCCATGAGAGGACTTGTGTTTCTGGTAACAGTAGGAGAAGCAGTAAACCAGCCAATGCGAGAGCTTCTGCTTGGTAACCAGGTGACATAAGGACCTGTCCGCAAAGGAGACGAACAATTGATCAGATTTCCTATCCCCCTTAGTTCTGGACAGGTATTAGTGCAGCACCCTGTGAATGTCCAAAGAGTGGAGAAGTGCTTCCCCTTTGTTGGAATATTCCAGGTAGTAAACCAGAAGTTGAGCCGACTGATTCAAGGTGAGCTCTGAAACCACCTTAGGTAGAAACTTTTGATTGGTGCAAAGGTCTACCCTGTCCCAGTGGAAAATCAGGTAGGGTTCCTTACACATGAGGGCCTGAAGCTCTGAAATGCACCTCACCAAGGTGACGGCCACCAAAAGTAAGGTTTTCCAGGACAAAAACCGAAGCTCAGCCTCCATGGCCAGTTCGAAAGGGGGAAGCGTTAGCTTTTCCAGAATGAAAAGCAGATTCCAAGGAGGGACAGGATCCCGAATAGGGGGGCTTGATATGCAAATTGCCACGCGGAAATGCTTTAGACACCTCCAATTGAGCCACCAACTTTCCCTGGAGAGACATGTGATAGGCAGAAATGGCGGCCAGGTGTACCTTAATGGAGGAATAACTCAGAACTGACTCCAAAAGGGAAAGAAGGTATTCCAAGATAAGGTTAACCAGACAGACCAGGGTGTCCACCTGTCTGGCTCTGGCCCATAAGCAGAAACATTTCCATTTCAGAGTGTAAGTAGTCCTAGTGGCAGGCTTACGCACCTCTACTAATACCTGAACCACCTTGTCTGAGACTTCAGACCTAGGCTTTGCCAGATCTTCGGGAGTCAGGCATGCAGGTGGAGGGAGCGCAGGTTCAGATGAATCAGGGACCCATTGTCCTGTGAAAGAGGCTGGGACAAGATTGGAAGAGGAAGCAGAGGCTCTGCCATCAAATGCTGAAGCAAGGGAAAACAAATCTGTTGAGGCCACAGAGGAGATATCAAGATCATGGTGGACTGTTCTGATTGTACCTTGAGGAGTACCTCCTGAAGCAAGGTGAAGGGGAAAAGGCATAGAGGAATCTCCCCTTCCAAGAGAGGGACAATGCATCTCACCAGAAAGCTCCAAGCTCTGGACCTAGAGAGCAAAAACTGGGCAGTTTTGCGTTGGATCGAGATGTGAAAAGATCTAGCTCTGGTGTCCTCCATCTGGCAAAGATTTGGTCTGCAACATCCTGGAGCAAGGCCCACTTGTGGGTCTGCGACCTCGTTCTGCCGAGATCATCTGCCAGCACATTCTGTGTCCCTGGGACATCAACAGCCGAGATGGAGAGATAATGGCCAAGTGCCCAGTCCCACACTCACATGGCCTCTCGGCAGAGAGGGTAAGAATGTATGCCACCCTGTTTGTTGATGTAGAACACCACAGATGTGTTGTTCATCTGGATTAGAAGGTGGACAGGCAATAGGGCAAAGGCTAAGGCCTGAAGCATGTAAAGAACTGCTCTCAGTTCTAGGACGTTGATGTGCAGGTTCTCCTCTGCTATGGACCAGGAACCCTGGGTCCTGTGGACCTCTAAGTGTGCGCTCCATCCTGAGTGCGAGGTGTCCATGGTCAGTGTCTGGGAGGGGGATCCAAGCTGAAACAGAAGCCCTGCCAGAAGATTTTGGGATGACATCCACCAGCGTAGCTCCTGGCGGATCGGCTCTGCGATTCCTATCAGTGCATCCAAATCATCCTGTGTCTGATCCCACTGGACGCGTAAGGACCATTGAATGGTCTGCATTCGCATCTTTGTGAGTGGCACTGAAACTATGGCTGCCACCATGTGGCTCAACAACCTGAGGAGGAGTCTGGCAGGAACCTTTGAGGCTGAAGAGACGTGATTTGCTAATGCTTGGATGCGTCACGCCCTGTCGGAAGGAAGAAAAACCTTTCCAAAAGTGATGTTCAGAAAAGCCCCTATGAATTGTAGTCTCTGGGATGTGAACAGGTGAGACTTGTCCCGGTTCATTTATTTATCTGTTTTTGTTTAACATGTAAGCACACTAGACAACCAAGTGCCTATTTTCAGGTGCAACCCGGGAGACTTAAGGGGTACATTCAAACACATCAGGCAGAGCCAGGTACAAGGTATAGTCAAGAACAAGAACAAAGCAGGGTAATACACGAGCATCATGGGATTTACATTACAAACAGGAGGGCGATAAACAGCATGGTAGAGGCAGTAACCAACATATCAGGGCAACAATGTCCCTAAAGACAGAGCAGTAAATAGAAAAGTAACATATACATGATTATTGCACAGTAGGGCCAAGGTGGACCCAACACAATCAATTCAGCAAGTAGCAGCATGTATTACTAGTCTATAAGGTGCAGGGACCCGACACCTTAAGCAAAGGAGTTCAGTAACGACTGAGCTAGTTACTGTGGCGTGATCGAGGGGGTTCGATTAAGTACAGTGGCAGGAGGAGGCCAATTTGAGGAAGCCCCAGAGGGAAGCTTTAAAGCAGGGATGGGAAGAGGAGGAGCGAGTTCTAGCTGGAAGGGAGTTCCATAGTCTGGGTACATGTGCAGCGAAGGCCTGGTCACCCAGTTGGGTGCGGGTTTTTTGGGACTAGGAGGACATGAGAGTCACTGGATCTTAGATGGTAGGAGGAGGCAGCAGGTATGAGGGATGCAGCGAGGGCAGAAGGGGCGGCAGTTCTGACCACATTGAGAATGAAGGAGCCTAAGACAAAGGTGCAGTGCTTTTCCAGTGAGAGCCACTCAAGCTGGGTGTAGAGCTCACAGCGGCGGGCTGAGAGTGCAAGGCGACGTACACTGTTGTATGCCTTGTCCCATTCTGAAAGACTGGTTTTGGTGATTTGGGCAAAGGTGACAAGCCCATAGCAGAGCGTGGGTAGGAGGATCACCCTGGCTAGGGCGAGATGGGCAGCCGGGGTGAGATGGCTTTTTGCTCTGTACGCAAGGCCCAACTTACAGTTTGAGGTCTTGCATGCATTGTGAATGTGCAGAGAGAGATCCAGTTGAGGATCAAGAGTCACCCCCAGATACTTGATAGTAACTGCAACTGGTAGGAGGGACCCATCAGCACATGAGATGTTCAGAGCGGCAGGGGCAGCTTCTGTGTTGGCCGCAGAGCCAAAGAGCATGGTCTGAGTCTTCTGCAGGTTGGATAGTGAGCTTGTGGTCCTTTAGCCAGGTATGAATTAGGTCAAAGTTGTAGTTTAGCTTGGCGTTGATGACAGAGATGTCCTGGGAGCTGGTCAGGATGACTAGGTCATCTGTGTACAAGGTAGAACGCCCATGAGCCGTGGCTGAGGGCAGCTTGTTTATGAATAGGGAAAACAGGAGAGGCCCAAGGACAAAGCCCTGGGGGACTCCACAGTTAACCATAGCAGTCTCAGACAGGGCCTTGTTGAACTTGGTGTACTGTTGTCTGCACATGAGGTAGTTATTGAACCAGGCAAGGGCAGGGGAGTAGAAGCCAAGGGTCTGGAGGGAGGA
Source organism: Neoceratodus forsteri (assembly GCA_016271365.2). NCBI lineage: Eukaryota > Metazoa > Chordata > Ceratodontiformes > Ceratodontidae > Neoceratodus > Neoceratodus forsteri. Next base: position 811,490,658 of record CM057453.1, read on the forward strand.
GCACAGGAGTGAGTGGTTAACCCTGTCGAAGGCTTTCGAGAGATTTACCATAATGCCCAGATGCTGGCACAGCGTTAGGGTGTCCCTGATGGTCTCCAACAGGTGGGGTCTGGAAAGAGCCCACAGAGGTGTCCACAGAGTCATAGGCTAATCTCAAGATGTGCGTGCCCACATCTGAGGCAGTGTGGAGAAGCTTGGCAAGCTCACTCCTCTGAGGGCAGTCGGGCAAGCCCTGCACAATGTCCAGCCCTTGTTCCCAGAGGACATTCTGGAACTGGACCACGAGAGTCAGGAAATTAAGGCTCTTGATGCTGCAGGTGGCAGATGTGTACACCTTCCTGCCCAATGAATCCAGCTGCTTAGATTCCATCGGGTGGCTGGGTGCTCAGGCCTCTGCGAATGGTCATGAGCTGCTGAAATCACCACCGAGTCAGTAGTAGATGGTTTGGCCAAAAAGGGGTGGTCCTTAGCAGCCCAGTACAATCTGCGAGCCTTTTTTGGTACCACAGAGGAAGAATGGGGACACTTCCAGGTAGCATATGTGACATCCTGGAAGGTGTCCACCATGGGTGGGAGAACCACTGGTTTGGGATCTTTCTGGTGGAGGTACTTGACCAGTCTCAAATGATCGGGGTCAAGAGCCTCTGTGTCCCAACCCATATTTTCTTGAATGTGCCTCACGACCTTCATGAAACTGGGGTCATCGGGCAGGGACTTAGGATGGTCCTCCGGGTCCCCGTTGGCAGAGTCAATGTTGGAGTCAGGTACTGATGGCTCCGAGTCGACGTATGACTCTGGAGATGAAGAGGAAGGTAAGCGGTGTTTCCTTCGCTTATGTCTTCTGTCTGAGGAAGGTGAGCAGGAGGAGCTTCTAGACCGGGTCCTCCGGCACCTACTTTTGTCCTTATGTTTCCTGGGTGCAGCCAGCTCTTCCCCTGCATCATCACCTGACAGTTCAGAAACCACCTCAGTGTCCAGGTTAGGCTCAGGAGTGGGTGCAGGGTGAGGCATGGGTGGAGCAGGGTTCACTGGGAGGTCCTGCTTGGTCGTGTCCCACCAGTGAGAATAGAGCTCCCTGACTTGAGTCATACTGTATCTGGGTGATTCTGGTGCAGGAGGAGCAGCCACGCCTGAGTCTGTGCCGGTACCGGAATTGGGACTGATCTGTGTCGGCTTTGGTACGCCAGCGCCAGTGTCGGTATTGACCGGCATCAGTCTGTCAGGAGACGACGGAGTGGTAACCCTTCATTGGACTCCGATGGCAGGTGGGCCAGCATCTGCTGTGGAGATGGGGTGGCCTGGGAGCTGACGGTGGGCCGAGCCAGAGAAGCCAGCATTGGGTGCACCTTGGCCGGTGGTGGAGTGGACATGGGCAGAGTGACGTCTGGGCATCAGTCTGGTGCCTGTTTTGATGAAGGGTCAGATGAATGCCCCTCAGAGGCCTTAGGCTTGGGACGGACGGAGTGCTTGTGGTTTTTTTCTGACAAACGACGCTCCACAGCCGGGGCTAATGGCATTCGGAACCCTTTGCTCTAGGCGGTATGGACGAAGTCCTACTAGAGGAAGGCCCAGAGGCCTTTTTTGACTCCCGGGGGTTGGCCACAGACAGGGAGGCCAAGCGGGAGAAAGACTCACTGTGGCCTGCGGAGGATCCTTGTTCCGTAGGTTGGCGTACCTTAATCGGCTGCAGGGCAGTGCCAGAAGATTTCTGGGATGAAGATCCAGAGGCAGAAGCAGGAGGCTTGAGAACCATGAGGCAGGAGTCACACCGGAAGAGCCGGACCTGAAGGCCGAGTGGGAGCCTGTGGACCTGGGTCTCGAGTGGAACCTCTCCCGTTCCCTGCGCTTGTGATGCTTATTTTTATGATGCTTCTTTCTAGCGGGCAATGGATCTGATTCCCCGGAGGAAGAACCCCTCTACATAGCGGCCAGTTTAAACTGAGTGAGGAAGGCCGAAAGAGACTTTTGCCACCTGATGCGTGTCCTGCAGTTAAAGGCCTGGCAGTGAGAGCAGGTGCCGGTGTCGTGGTCGGGGCCTAGATGGTACAATCAGGTGGAATGGCCATCCTTGGAGGTGATCTGATGCAAGTAGGAGCACTTGTTAGTGCCCTTCGAAGAAGTGGACATACAGGAAGATGAATAGTCGAAGAAACTCAGGAAAAACGGTGGATAAACTTGAGAGCGGTCGGTACTGATGAGAAGTAGCTGAGCGTGAACTAACCCATGCTGATGGCGGGAAAGAACTGGAGCATGAGGACACCCCTCCTTATCTACGGGACGACGGGGTGGAACCAACTGAGGGGGCTCCTCTTGTTACTACTAGAGAAGAATTTGCCGCAAACCGCTGCCAAGTGGTGTTAGTTCCTTGTCCCTTTTTATGGGACCGGGAGACATGCGAGCCCGAAGGTCCCTCGCCCTTGGTGGGGATAGACTGGCACATCTCCCGAAAGGAGTCCGAGAAGGTAAAGCCCAGGTTGAGAGGAATGAAAAATTGTCAAGAAGAATGATCCGCAGCCCGCACCACCTCTTCCTCAAAGTCTGCATTTGTTCAAGCTGCTCGGCGGACCCCGCAGCCATGGAGACCACCCAACGGGCCTCTTTTGATTTGACCGGAAGATTCCATTTCTCTGGCCTGCCCAATTTCAAATGTGCGAGATGACTGTCAAGGATGTTGGGGTGGAAAGCAAGACACATCTCACAGGCCTGGGTGTCATGGCCGACACCCAGGCAGTAGACACACATGGCATGTGGGCCTGTGTGCGACATCTTCTGTCCACACAGGCACTGGCAGAATCCGGGAGAAGATTTCTCTTCCATCGCGGATGAAATGGCAAATTTGCGATCACTAACTCCAACGAGTTTAATCTTCAGAAAATCCGAAGTTTGAGAAGCCAGGGCCTACAAAGCGTGGGAGTGGTATGGAGACAACCTGAATCTTCCAGCAGAAAGAAAGATCTGACATCATGGGGTGGTGCTGTGGGTTATACCACCCGGGTGGGTGGGAAGAGCCAGCTTAAAGACCTTCCGGCAAGATTCTTAAAGGGAAAGGACATGCCAAACAGTGTGGATAGAACAACATATCCACGATCCTAGAAAGGTGTTGCTTTGATTATGATCATTTTCATCCTTGTATCACTTTATACTCTCCCATTACAGGTTTATGGTTGTGGATTTTGTTGAACTTTTTGCATCTCTGCTTCTGAACTTAGAACAGTTTCAGTACGGAGTTAAATTGAGCTTCCATCACTGTCATTCTTAACATTTTTGTATTAGCAATTTTAATCTTTAACTATGTGCATTAATTTACAGATTTATCCACTTTGGAGTATATATGTTTTATGCACTATTGAGTTATTGTAATTTGTCATGGTTCTTTGCTCTGCTCCCACTACGACCCCTTCTTTGCTACATTAATATAGTTACTTAACTATTTAACCCAACTAATTGAATTATGGGTCTGTTGAGTTAAGTGGTATATAGGTGGGACTGTTCTCTGCTCAAAGCCAGCCTCCTGAAGAAGACTACAATCGAAGCGCCGAGGCTTGAGCCAGAGAAAGAGCAGTACTCTGTGTGTGGTTCCACTGCATGTATCGACATTAATACATTTCTGCAACAGTATTTCTGCATTTGTCAGTACTCCTATTTCCACACAAGTGTCCCAAGAGTGCTGGGATTTTCCTGTTCAGTAGTAAACAAAAATTGGGGCACTTCACACTTACGTTGCAGTACAACAGGAACACAAAGAATAACAGACAGGAAAGAAGAAATTTCTTCATACTTACCATAACTTCCTTGGATGTTAGCTCCTACATTGTCAATGGGATTGAATACTGATAGGTTATGTGCTCCCCTACTAGGGGAAATGGCACAGCCCAGGGCCGTAATCAGCATAGAATCCAGGGCACCTGAACATTCCAGACAGCAGCAACTCTCCAGCCACTATTGTTCATGCAATGCCTCTAAATATGGAAAATGTATCCGTATAGATCATACTGGTCGTCTTGACATGAAAGCACACATATCAGCTGTCTACATAGATAGGACTTTAGCCAGAATAAAATACAATTAAACAGTTGCCCATCTCATCAGATGGCGGAGGTAAGGGATGAAGGCTCATCTTCCAGTTCTCTAATGGCTTGGAAGGTCCTGAAGTATTGAATCAACTAGAACAGACTTGTCAAAGGAATTAATGTGAACAGATAACACTGGGAAAAAGACGGCAAACTGTAAGCACAAACCTGTAACAAAAGAGGCACCCTTGGTTATCAAATTTGAACCTGTTAAACCTGCGTGCTAGTAACCAACATTGTAATGTGGAACTGTTCTCTTTTATTTATTTTTTGCATATCCATGTAAGTACAAGCACAGCAGGTAAATACAGAGGGCTGTCAAGACAGACTTACAATGAGTTTATAACAAAACAACGAGCATCCCAGCAGTAACATACCGGACAATATTCTTCTGCAGGAGCAAGGCTCTTTGGTGGGCCCCACTGACAATGGTAGGAGCTAACAGAAAAGGAAATTATGGTAGGTATGAAGAAATTTCTTCTTTCTGTAGCGCTCCACATTTGCAATGAGATTCAATACTGATAGGTTCTAAGAAGCAGTACCCATAAAAAAAATTAAAAAAACAGGTGGTGGAGAATATTGTCCCATATATCAACTGAGTACAGAAAAGGAATTTACCTGCTACCACCTGCAAAGCCCTGCAACTTAAGGCCGCATCAGCAGAACTTTGAACATTCAATCTGTAGTGCTTGTTGAATGTGCAGACGGAGGACCACATAGCTACCTTGCACCACTCTAAGACAGATGCCTTGCCTTTTTCCTCTCAGAAGGTGGCCGTAGCCCTACTGAAGTGAGCCTTAATGAGAGCTGAAGGCCTTTTCTTTTCTGTGACATAAGCCTTGGCAATGAATGCCCTCACCCATCTGGCCAGGGTGGCCTTGGAAGCTTTTTGTCCCTGCTTGGCTGCTCTGAAAAGAACTAACAACCTATCTGATTTCTAGAACTCAGCAGTCTGTCTAAGGTGTGTCCTAATGGCCTGTTGCAAATCTAACTTGTGCAACTCCTTCTCCTTTGGGTGAGTAGGTTTCGGAGAGAAATATCAGAGACAGATTTCCTAATTTACGTGGAAGGCCTTAGGGACCTTTGGAATGAAAGACAGAACTGTTCTGAGTGCTACCTTGTCCTTATGCATGGAAAGGTAAGGTTCTTTGTGGGAAAAAGCCTGTAGCTCACCAATTCTCTTGGCTGAACACATAGCAACTAAAAAATACACTTTGCCAGCTCCATGGCACCGAACGAAAGGGGTTCACTCGGCACGCTGGTGATTCAGGTTTGTGCCCTGAGCCCGGGTACCAGGAGCGTAGACCGGCGGGGAGGGGGATTTACAAGCATCCATTGGATGCTACCCTCCTGAGGGGTGGGACTAGCCTTGGCACCTGTGGGTGGATTGGGTGCCATGCTTGGGGGACATACTGCCTCAGCACACTTCCTGCACGTCCCCGCCTGAGGTCTCCTGCACTCATACAAGGCCGAGAACTGTGGTGGGCGGGGCAGGAAATGAAAAAATGTGCTCCCCGTCCAACCGGATGATGAGTGCCGGCTCCTGCCACCATGAAGCCCCGGAGTCAGCCCAGACCAGCCCTGGGATGCGAAGTTGGCAGGTAAGGCACTTCCCCCTCAGAAGAGAGGGGACCCTCCCAACATAGGGATATGTCAGGCTATCCAGGTAGGCCACAATTGGGGCTGATGGATGGTGGTAGGGGTTGAGAGGGCGTCATGGACCTAGGCACTCCAAAGGAGTGGCTGGACAGGGATGCCAGGGGAGGCGCCTAAACAGAAAATACAAAAAAAAAAAAAAAACTTTGTAAGACAACATGTCCAATGGTACCGATGAAAGCAGTTTGAAAGGCTCCTTATAAAGAGCATTCAGGACCAGACTCAGATCCTATGGAGGAATAGGGGAACAGAACAGAGGTCGACTCCTGCTGACAGCCTGCAGAAAATGAATAACCTCCCTGTTACTTCCTAGGGAAGACCCCAAGGAGGCTCCAAGGGCTGACACCTGACCTCTCAAGGAGCTCATGGCCAAACCTTTCTCCACTCCTTTCTGGAGAAAATCCAAAATTTGCAGAACCATGGCTTTAGAATGCCGCATATTTTTCCCTCTGGTCCAAGCCAAAAAGGTGGTCCATACACGAGCATAAGCTGCCGATGGGGAACTCTTTCTGATGGCCATCAGGGTATCCACTACATTCTTGGAAAAAAACTGTTTTAGGAGTCTCCTCCTTTCAGGAGTCAGGCCGTGAGCTGCATCGCTCATGGATTTGGATGCAAAATGAGACCTTAGGAGAGAAGATCCACCCGCACTGGAAGACGAACGGGGGGATGTTGAGCTAGGTTCACTAAGTCTGAGAACCACTGTCTTCTTGACCACTCTGGAGCTATCAGAAGAAATCTTCCCCTTGAGTGCCTTATTTTGTGAATGACCTTGGAGAGGAGTGGCAGAGGAGGGAAGGCATACTCTCTGCTGAAATTCCATGCTTGTGACAAGGCGTTCACTGCCCACGACTGTGGACACTGGTAGTGGCTGAAGAACTATTGCACTTGAGCATGCTGGATGGAGGTGAAAAGTTTGATCTGTGGATGTCTGAATCTTTGACACAGAAGGTCGACAACCTCTGGGTTCAACATCCACTTCCCTGGATGGACATTCTCGTGGCTTAGCCAATCAGCCTGAATGTTCAACTCCCCTGCCAAGTGAACTGCTGACAGAGAAAAGGTTCTTCTCTGCCCACAGGAAGAGATGGGTGGCTTTTTTTAGTATCTCTATGCTCTTTGTGCCCCTTGATTGTTTACGCATGCTACTGTGACAGCATTGTCTGACCTTATTTTTATGGCTTTTGACTACACCTGACTTTGAAAATGAAGGACAGCAAGGCACACAGCCCTCATCTCCAGAACATTTATGTGTAGGTGCTGTTCCTGCGCTGACCGAGTCCCCTGAATGGGATATGGTCTGGCACTGCCCCCCACCTGACAGGCTGGAATTGGTTGTCAGAATCAACTCTGGGGGCACTTTAAAGGGGGACCTCTTGCTCAGATTCTCCAGACTCACCCACCAACTCTGAGACTGCCGCAGGAGAGATGAAATTGGGATCCTGGCCTGATAGTCCTCTGAGGTTGGATCCCAGGCTCACAGCAACTTGATCAGTAGGGTCCGCATGTGAAGGCGAGCCCATGGGACCAGATCTATCGGCGTCATGAGGCCCAGAATCCAGAAAAGGCTGTGAGCTGAAGCAGACGATTGGCTAACCTCTCTCAACAGGGTCTCCTTCCTGGCTGCAAGAGGAAGAACTTCCCCTCGTTCATCTTGAACACCACTCCCAGGTGTTCCAGGGTCTATGAAGGCTCAAGACAGCTCTTCTCCTGATTCACCACCCAGCTTTGGGACTCCAAAACCTCCAGAGTCCTGGTTACCAACTTCCTCTTCATTGGCACAGACGGTACTCAAATGAGCAGATTGTCCAGGCAGCGGTAGACATGATGTCCCTCCTGTCGGAGTTGTGCCACCAGCACTATTGAGAAAACTCTGGGGGCTGTTGCCAGTCCAAATGGGAGTGCCCTGTCCTGGAAATGCTGTCACAGGACCGTGGACCTGAGGAACCTCTGATGAGACTGCTGGATGGGAATGTGGAGATATGCATCCCTCAGATCTATGGATGCTAGATAATCCCCTGGCTGGACTGCCCAGATGATTGAATGTAAAGACTCAGTTTTGAAGGTTGTGTGGTGAACAAACTTGTTTAGGTGTTTCAGATCCAGAATAGGCTTGGGAGCTCCGACTTCTGGGGAACTACAAAATAAATTGAGTACAGTCTCTGGCCTTGCTTGCTGGGAGGCACCTGAACAATCGCCCCAATCTGTGTGAGGTGATCCAGTGTCTGCAACACAGCTTTTCTCTTCATGGGGTCCTTTGGTACCAGGGATGGCAGAAAATGCCCCTTTGAATGAATGGCTGAAAACTCTACTGCATAACCTAAGGCCAGAATTTCAAGAACCTAAGCATCCAATGTTATCTGGGCCCATCCTGTGTAAAAATTGTGCAGTCTTCCACCAAAGAAAGGGAGGCAGAGATGGGCCCACGTACCTTCATTGTGAGATGCTCACTTTTCACCCTGGACCTCTGCTGAGACTTCGGGCAAGGGCTCCTCTGCAACTATTGTTCTTGAAATCAGAATAGGATCCTTTACTTCTTTGGCTCCCAAAGTTCTGAAAGGCAGAAAATCTCCCCTCAACACTGCCTCTGTCAGCTGCCTCCCTGACCTTTTGGAGTCATACCGGCCTTTTGCTGATGTTTTGACACGGGATGGTGACCATTTTTATCCTGGGTATTCTTCAAAATATCATCCAGACCAGAAGCAAATAACAAGCCTCTCTCAAAGGCTAAGTTAAATAGCTTGGTCTTTGAAGCCTGATCAGTGTCCCAATACCAAAGCCACATGCCGCGCATGTTGGACACAATGTGATAAGCAAAGCGAGCCAGTATAGAAACATAGAGATTGATGGAAGATAAGGACCACAAGGCCCATCCAGTCTGCCCATTTCTTTTTCTACCTTATAAATGTGCCATCAGCCTTTGCTCTGTCAGTGGCCTATCTATTCATACTCATCTGTATTGCTCCCTTATGCCTATCCCATGCCTATTTGAAGCCCTGCACTGTATTCATAGCCACCATTTCCTGAGGTAGGCCATTCCATGCATCCACTACTCTTTCTGTGAAAAAGAATTTCCTCACATTCCCCCTTAATTGGCCTCCCTCTAATCTCATGCTGTGTCCTCTTGTCCTGCTATTTTTCTTTTATTTAAACATGCTAGACTCTTTCACCTTGTTAATGCCCTTAAGTTGTTTAAATGTTTTGATCATATCACCTCTCTCCCTCCTTTGCTCAAGGGTATACATATTGAGTTCCGTTAATCTGTCCTCATATGTCTTCTGATGCAGTCCCTGCACCATTTTGGTTACCCTTCTCTGGACTGCCTCAATTTGGTTAATGTCCTTGTGAAGGTGTGGCCTCCAGTACTGCAGGTATTCCAGATGGGGCATAACCAGTGTCTTGTAAAGAGGATTATTGCCTCCCTCTTATGACTTGTGATACCCCTACTAATACACCCTAACATCCCCCTAGCCATACCTACTGTTTTAGAGGTCTGCTTAGATGATTTCAGGTCATCGGTGATGATGATGCTCAAGTCTCTTTCTTCCTTTGTGACTGCCAGCAACTCCCCTCCCAGCCTATAGGTGGCTTCAGGGTTTCTCTTCCCTATGTGCATGATCTTGCACTTCTTTGCATTAAATCCCAGTTGCCACTCTTCTGACTATTTTGCTAGTTTATCCAGATCTCTTCTCATTCTGCCCACCCCATCTGGATCATCTACTCTGTTGCAGATCTTGGTGTCATCTGCAAACAGACAAGCCTTACCCTCTAGACCATCTGCAATGACACTAATGAAGATATTGCAGAGGACTGGCCACAGGACTGATCCCTGAGGTACCCCACTTGTAACTTGCATCTCTTCTAATTGTATACCATTTACTACCACTCTCTGTTTTCTGCCCATCAACCAGTTTGCCACCCAGTTGACCAACTTCTGACACACCCCGAGCCTACCCAGCTTATTTATCAATCTTCTATATGGAACAGTGTTGAAAGCTTTGCTGAAGTCAAGGTAGACGACATCAACTGCTCCCCCTTGGTCCACCACTCTGGTTACCAAGTCAAAGAAATCTATGAGATTAGTTTGACAGGACCTTCCTTTTGTAAACCCATGCTGTCTTGGATCCTATGCCCCTATGGATTCCAGGTGTTGCACTATCCTTTCCTTAAGGAATGCCTCCATAATCTTGCTCACTACTGAGGTAAGACTGACTGGTCTGTAGGTCCCTGCCTCCTTCCTGCTATCACTCTTGTGGAGCGGGATCACATGAGCCTTGCTCCAGTCTTCTGGGACCTCTCCTGTGCTCAGAGACTCACTAAACAGTTCTGCTAATGGCTCTGCTAGTTCCACCCTTAGCTCCTTATGTACCCTGGGATGTATGCCATCAGGTCCCATTGCCTTGTCCACCCTGAGCTTATCGAGCTCTTGTAGGACCCTTTCTTTTGTGAAGGGAGTAGTGCTCACCTCCCTCCCCCTGTGTCTATGGTGCTGAGTTGTGGGCCCTGCCCTACCTTCTCTTCAGTAAATATTGAGCAAAAGTATCTATTTAGGATAGATGCTTTTACAGGGTCCTCCTCCTCACATGCCCCCTTTTCTCCTTTGAGCTTAGCAATACCTCCTCTGGACTTTCTCCTTTCACTAATGTATCTATAGAAAGTCTTGCCACCTTCTTTTACTGTTTGTGTTAGTGTTTCCTCAGTTTGGGACTTTGCCTGCCTTACTGCCTTCCCTGCTTCCCTTAGGGTAGTTTGGTATGCCTCCCTATCTTCATCCCGTGGTGTTCCCTTATATTTTCTGAAGGCCAGCCTTTTGGCTCTTACCTTTTCTGCTACTGTATTTGAGAACCAAAGTGGTTTCCTTCTTCTTTTGCACTTCCTTTTCTAACACAATGGAATGTTGCTTCAAGTATTGCATCCTAAATGCTTGCCCACTTTGCCTGTACCCCCTCACTTGTGCTTCTTTTTGCCAGGGCTAGCTTAACTCTGTTGGCCATCTTATCAAAGTCAGCTCCTTTGAAGTCTCATATTTTTGCCTTGGAATGGGATGATTTAGATGTAGTGGCCAAATTGAACCATACCATGTGATGGTCACTGGCCCCCAGGTGACCTTGTACCTGGAGATCTGTGATCCCTTCCCTGTTAGTCAGTACTAGATCTAGGATAGTCCTGTCTCTTGTGGGTTGTTGTACCAGTTGTTTGAGGCCCTCCCCCTGCAGGGAATCCACCATGTGTCTAGTTCTGGCAATATGTGTAAGTTCTCTGCCGTGGCATCCCCTAAGAAGTTGGAGCCCATGGATACCAACTGCAAAATGCTAACCGCCTCTGAATCCAGGGCAATGAAGCTGGCCAGGGTTGTAACCCCCAAATTCATGGCTCTGGCAACAATAAAGAAGGCACAGGAGGTGCGCAGGTTTGTGCCTTTGGAGGCAAATGCTCTTCTGCATGAAGCATCCACTCACTTGTGCAAATCTGCTAAGGTAGAGGACCCTTCAATAGGAATAGTAGTATGCCTGAAAGAATTAGGCACAGCCTTATACGCCAGAGGAGGGCTTTCCCACTTGTGGGTATTTTCTTCCAAAAAAGGGGAAACACTGCACTTTAGGTCTCAACAGATATTTTCTTTGGTCCACACCTGCCCATTCTTGTTCAATAATCTGGTCACAGTGAATAAAGTTTGAAAAACACTTTGGAGCGGAGGAGGATGCGGATAGGAGAGGATTTACATCCAGAGCCTCCACAGATTGCACCTCCTTCGGCTGCAATGTCCTACAAGCCTCAGTTATCAGACAGGACAAAGATTTGGCATCAAACAGGGGAGGGACAGGAATCCTCTTCTTTGGCTCCATCCACTCCCTTTCCTCCTCCTGCTCCTCAAAGGGTTCATCCTCATCATCCTCAAGTAACTTGTTTGGGTCAGGATTATCCCCAAGATCCTGGATATCCTCATCTTGACCCTCTATATTGTCAGGGTCGGGATCTGCCTGTAGATCCATACTAGCAGCCTTGTCCTGCTTCGGCGCACCTGGACATGCCTGTGTGGACCCCTCTGACCTGAGGGACCCAGTTTGGGGTTGGGTGTGTCAGATGATATGTCCTGAGGGACATCGGGCCCAAAAGCACTCCTAACAGCAACAACAAGGATCTATGCAATTCTGCTTTGCACTGCCAGCCAGTACATCAGGTGTACACCTCCCCCCAACTCAGAGTGCCAATTGGGGGACTGTAAGAGACATATTAGCTTGAGTAACATAGCGGGGACAATATGAACCCATAGGAAAGGGTCGCATTACCCTTTTGCAGGTTTAACATCTATTTAAAACTAGAAGTCTCCGATAAGCCATGCTGCAAAAAAGAAACTAATCCTGCAGGTGCCCAAAGGTAAAACTGAAAATTTCCCAGTACTAGCTAGAGAGAACTACTGCTGTGATCCCCACCTCTAGTTGTGGGGAAAAGAGGCTAAGAACAGAAGGGAACACTCCTACCAGCTGAGCCATCTGCGAGGAGACTGATTGTGAACAGCCAGTTGGGCTGAAAGTAAAAGTAAAACTGAGCTGCCACGTCTAGCACTAGAGAAGTGCATGCACACGTGCGCTCTCTCTCAAGTGCACGTGCATGACGTTATGATGCTGTGTGTGACGTCAGCACATTGGAGGGGAGCATGTGCACAACACAGGCGCACGAAATGCACGCTGAGGCTATACAAAGCCTCTCACAGAAAAAGGTGCACGCCCAATGGACGGTGCGAGAGACAGAAAACGGCGGGAAGCTGCGCGGCTCAGTGGAGCCACTGAGTAAAACTGCCACATGGCCTGTGGCAAAAAATGCCCCACTAAAAACACTGAAGAGACTCTGATCCTTTCCAGACTCTAGGAGCTCACCCTCCTGTCAGGTTTTCTTTTTTCTAGTATTTCCAACTGCTGAGAAAAATTAAAGGGGAAATGTCCCTTCAAACAAAGTGGGACTAAAAGTGGAACTGTCCCCTCAAACAGAGTACAATAGAAACACCTACCAGGAAAACACACAAACCAAAGTCACCCTATGAGACTGGGGGTGGGGAGGGTACCGACGCCCATAAGATGGAGGGAAACTGCAGTGAACGCCATAATTCAAACACCAATGAAAAACAGGTACTTACCTGAGGAACCTTTGTTTTGATACAGAAAATCAGAGACTTGCTGAAGCATACACCCCTGAACTATGTGGCAGACATGTCCCCCAATCCAAGCACAGGCAGTAGAAATGGAAAAGCGCAGGTTAGCCAATTTGAAACCCACATATTAAGAAGCACAATTTTAATTTAGGGGTGCTCCCTGTCACCAGGTAGTTCCCCAACCTGTTATGTAGAACTGCTGCCCCAAAAGAAGTAACTTCTTGTCTTCAGAGAAGCTTTTAAGTTGTTTCCTCTTTGATGACACAGCAAAGACTGGGGAGTTGCTGCTGTCTGGAATGTTCAGGTGCACAGGATTCCATCCTGATTACAGCCTTGGGCTGTGCCATTTCCCCTAGTAGGGGTGTACATAACCCATCAGTACTGAATCCCATTGACAATGTGGAGCGCTACAGAAATCATTACTAACAAGGCTGTACTTCCATCAAGGGATTCTGGTGACATCATACTGTAAACCATGAGAGCAAAGATCGAGTAGCTTATGTCGTCACTGGAATCCTGAGACAGAATGACGAGCCTAGTTACTGATAGTTTCCTGTCTGTTACGTTTTGTAATATATGGAACTCCGAACATTCCATCTCATAATACCATTACTCGTATGTCAGAGTGATTGTATTATGACTTTGCAATGTCAGAACGATGGTATTATGAACTCTTGATGTCACTGGTTCTCTATGGGGAAAAAATGATCAACCATATAATACTAGTTTATTTACAGATTTGTACATAAGCCTGTTGATGTAAATCACACATCAGGTGGAATGAGTGAACATTTGGCATTTAGGGTACCCTCTCCTTAATGGGGCATGTTTTAGTTATACTGTACCATGTCTTGTAAACACTTTTCTAATTCTGGTAATCTGTACTCCCACACAATCTGACTACTTGAGTGCAGCACAGTTGCTAGATTCAGTGGTCTGCACTGGGACTTAAGTATTGGCAGTGAATAGAACATTCCTGTACCACTACGCTCAGTTCAGTTGGTCAGTAACTTCCCACTCCATGCAGGAGATAGGTAAATGGTACAATCCCATCCTTTCCTAGGGCCTAGGGCAAATATAGTTCAGGGCCCTTTTGTAGCTGTTCCCCACATACTTAAGCGCTGTTTTCCAAAGAATCAAAGCGCTTTACATTCTAATAAAATATTAAAAAACATATAATACAGACATAACTAATAAATACTTAATAAAATCTCACTATAATAAATTAAGCCTCCTCTGGGAATGCCTGGCTGAATAAAAATGCCTTCTGTTCAGATTTAAAGCTGTTGGTGGTCTGGCACTCTCTAATCCAACGAGGTAGAGAGTTCCACAGGGTCGGGGCCACAAAAGCAGTAGTATGGGCTCCAGATATCTTTAATCTGACCCTGGGAACCTCTAGCAATCCCTCATTGGAGGACAGGAGTGGAGTGGGCGGGAGGGGTGGTAGGGGCGCAGAAGGTCTTGCAGGTAGCTAGGTCCCTGAGAAATACAAAATCACACATATCCCCATAATGCAAAGCATCATGGGCTGTATACGTGGATCACCACAGAATATTATGCTGGTTCAACTTTAAGCAAAAATGCATGGTGTCGAAAGGCCTCTCACACAGTCTGCAAAGGGTGCCAACAGAAGACACATACACATGTTTCATCCTACCAGGACTCATCAGTGTGCCTCGTCTGTATGATACCTGGTCTGGGCGTGCTGGAAGATACCTTCGGAGCCTGATGCTGAGGCTGAGGAGATTGGGGTACCAAAACTGGCAGAGCCAGTCCAGAGCTGCCAGGATCACCTGTGCCTTGTCCCTCCTGACCTTGAGGAGCACCCTGTGGATCAAGGGAAGTGAAGGGAAGGCATAGAAGATGCCTGGGGCCCACAGCCTTGAGAAGGCATCCCCCTGCAGTGAGCTCTACTGAGGGGGATGGGCACAAAACAGCCTCAGCTTTGCATTCTCCTTGGAGGTGAACAGGTTCACCTGAGGGATGCCCCACTAGGAGAACAAGCTGGGTACTATCTCCGGATGGAGAGACCACTCATGGGGTACCTCGCCCACACAGCTGAGGGCGTCTGCCAGCTGATTTGAGGCTCCTGCCACATGGATAGCTAGGAGATCCACCTCCAATCAGCTCATGAGGGTCCAAACGTGGACAGCTTCCCTGAACTGAGGCCGGGAGTGCATGCCGCCATGTTTGTTGAGATAGTACATAGTCGTGGTGTTGTCCGTCTGAACCTGAACCACCTGACCCTGAAGGAATGGAACAAATGAAGTCAATGCCAGCCGGACTGTTCGGAGCTCCAGCAGGTTGATGTGGCATTGGGATTCCTCGGGGGTCCAGAGTCCATGGACTCTGTGTTCCCCCATGTGGGCACCCAGCCTGTGAGAGAGGCATTGGCCATCAAGATGACCATCAGCTCAGGACAGACAAATGGGATCCCTTCCTACGGATGGTCCAGGACAGTCCACTATTGGAGAGTGTCCCACATCTTCTGGGTTACAGTGACCAGCTGGTCGAAATGACCTAGCTGCTAAGTCCACTGGCTGGCTAGCTCCCATTGAAGGGGTGCATATGCCACTGGGCGCAATGGACCATGGAGGTGCAGGCTGCCATGCAGCCCAGAAGTCCCAGGAAGTCCCAGGAAGGGATCAAGTGACCAACCAGAAATGATCGGGCAAAGGAGGAGAGAACCTCCACCCTGTCTGTTGGGATCCTGGCTCTAGCTTGGCAAGAGTCGAGCTCTGCTCCGATGAAGCAAATCACCCAGAGGCCAAGGTCGATGCAGGTCTGGAGGGCCAGATCCCTGGACCTCTCCACCTCCTGCCTGGAGGGATCCGCTATAAGTCAGTCGTCCAGATAGGGGTACACTCTGACTTCTCGACACTGAAGATGGGCCACCACCACTGCAATGCATTTGGTAAAGACCTGGGGGGTGCAATGACAGGCCAAATGGCATGGCTTGGAACTCATAGAGGGTTCCCTCTGCCCAGAAGTGGAAGAACATTCAGTGTGATGGACCGATCGGGAAGTGAAAGAATGTGTCCTGTAGAGCCAGAGAGCAAAACCACATGTCCTGTTCGAAAGATGGTATGATCTGAGACAGAGTTGCCATCCTGAAATTGCGAGACCTGAGAAACTTGTTCAGGTCGTGCAGATCTAGACTGGGGCACCAGCCCCCCCTCATCCATTTCAGGATCAGGAAGAACCTGGAAATGAACCCTGGGTTGACAGGGGGATCCACAGCTCTGACCACTACCTCCTTGCAGAGGAGTTGGGTGATGTCACCTCAAACAGCTGACCAAGTGTCCATGGATACCTTCTCCTCCCATGAGGCATGGGCTCGGCTTGGTGGGTAATGCTCGAATTCCAGAGGCAGACCCTGGCTGACCACTTCCAATACCCACCTGTCTGTTGTGACAGCAGACCACTTGGAAAGGAAGTGTCAGAGCTGGCACCCCATGGGAGGACCCACAGCAGGTGTGACAGGTATGGGAGTGGTCACCCCCATCCCGTCACTGTGCAGGCTTGAAAGAGGAGGATCCAGCCACAGGACCACGGGGACCCTTCCCTCTGTGCTTACATACCACCGAAGCCCCTGGACTTGGGTCAAGGATGCCAAGATTGAGCCTGCTGCTGCTGCCCAGTTTGGTTTTGGGCTTGCTTGGCCACAGCGGCAGAAGGGTGAGAGGGCTTGTGCTTCCTGGAACCCTGAGGTTCCTTCTGGGCAGAAGCAACAGTGTCCAAGATGGCACTGGACTTCTCAATGCGCTAAAAATGACCATCTACCCCAGGACTGAAGAAGTCAGTGCCCAGAAAGGGTATGTCTACCAGTTTTGCTGGGTATCTGCCATAAAAGTCGAGACCCTCAGCCAGACCCTGCAGTGCATGGCTACTGCAGCTGCCACCGAACAGGCACAGGAGTCCCCAATGTCCAGAGCCATCTGGAGTTGCTGCTTTGCAACAGCTCAACCCTGGTCCCAGACCTGCTTGACTGTAGTCTGAAGGTCTGCGGGGAGATGGGGAAGCACCTCATCTAGAGAGCCCAGAAGGGCATGGGAGAAATATGCCATGATGACAGCTGAGCTCGTCTGATGGAGACCAAGCCAAGAGGCAGCAAAGACTTTCCTGGCAGAGTGGTCCAGTTTCTTGGGACTCTTTGTCCAGGGGTCTAGCAACGTCTCCTGAATTGCCCAAGCATCGAAACACAGAGTCAGTCACCAACCCCTCGGTCCAGGGGTGCCCCATGAACCCCAAAAGAGAGCCGATGGGGACCGCATACCTGGGGGCCATTCAGGCTGATGGAGCAGGACAGGAGACAGGGGGCTGCCAAAGCTCCAGGGCTGGGCCAACAATGGCTTTGGCCACTGGGAAGGCCTCTGTTGGAGAATCCCCTTTATCCAGAATGTCTGCCAGGGAATATCGAGCCCATTTCTGAACAGGCTCCAGTTTCATCCCCACAGATTTGAAGATGAGACAGAGGATGCCCATGAAGGACGTGGGACCTGCCTCCGTCGAAAGACTCCAGAGTGATTCCTGGTTGAGCGGACGGGAATGCAGGGAGGAGTCCTCGAACTCCAGATAGATCAGTCAACCACCTAAGTCACCGTCAACCCTCTGCGGACAGTCGGGAGTAAGAGTGACCGACAGACTGTGCGGAAGGCCCCTGGCGGGTTTAGACTCCTTGACAGGAGCCCCTGAGGGAGGCTGTTTAGGTGGCAGCTCTACCATTATCAGTGGAGAGGCCGGTTTTGGCCAAGCTGGGAGGGCTTCACCGACTCCACAGGTGGAGGGACGGAGTTGACCGGCTACGGAGGTGTCGAGGTCGGCTTAGAGGGCAACAGCCATGTGATGGCCGGTGTGGAAGCGGAGGTTGATGCTGGACCGGCCAACACCAACTGTTGCCACATGAGATCCTCGTACTGTCAATGCAGCTTGCACCAAAGCCTTTCCTCTTCCGAGGAGGACGAGGATGAATAGTGGCGGCGCTGCTTTTTAGAACACCCAGAGCGGCATTTGTGAGTTTTCCTCAACCTGTCAGTCAAAGCTGACCACGACCTAGTCCTCAACCATCGGGGGGACAGATGGGAGAGTTCAGAAGGAGCCAGGGAGACCCACGGTTCCTCCAGGTCAGGGACAGGGACCATGAAGAGGTTCCCAGCAGGCTGGGTCTCCTCCTTGGTAGGTCCAGTCAGGACCGGAGTCCTGAAAAAGGAATTGTGGGCCTCATCTAGTGACAACGGGTCGACAGGGTCAATAATCTTGACTGGGTCATCATCCCTCAGCTGGCCTGACAGGGGCACCATGAAGCCAGCGGCTGAGGCTGCAATTTCGACTGAAGATGAAATTGGAGATTCCTGGGAACGAGACTGGTTTCGATCCCAAGGATGACGTCGATGAGACTTCTCCTTCTCTCTTGACTCCTTGGAATCCTTTTACAGGAATGGGAGCTGTGCAAAGCCGACGGGCCCTCCCCCTTGATCAGGAGACACTGGCACAACTCCTTGAAGGAGCCTGTAAAGGTGGAGCCCAGTTTGAGCGGTACGAAGATCAATGCTGAAGAGGACTGATCAGTGGCCCGAGACGCCTCCTCCTTGAAAGCTTTCATTTGCTCGAGTTGTTCAGCGGACCCCGCAGCCACGGAGACCACCTAACAGGCCTCTTTTGATTTGACTGGAGGGTTCCATTTCTCCAGTCGACTGAGCTGTAATTAGGTGAGATGATCGTCTATCATGTTCGGATGGAACGAGTGACAAAATTCGCAGGCCTGGATATCGTGATTGTGACCCAGGCAACAGCCGCATGTGGCATGGGGGTCAATACGAGACACCTTCTGCCCGCTGCGGCACTGGTGGAATCCGGGAGAGGACTTGTCCTCCACTGTGGTCACGACTGAAGTGGTGAAACTCTGATGAGTTTAAGTTTTGGTAAGTAATCTGAAGATTTAAGCGCCAGGGCCTACTCAGTATGAGAGTGGTAAGGAGGGAACCTGATTCTTCCAAGCGGAAAGGAAGATCTGGCATCAAGGGGCAGAGACGAGGGATATGCCACCTGGGTGGGTGAGAGGAGCCAGCTTAAAGACTTCAGACAAGATATTTAAAGGGAAAGGACATGACATAATGTGTGGATAAGAACAACATATCCACATCCCTAGAACTTCACAACTTTGTCCCATACCTCTTTGTCACTGAAATAATAGACAGAGAGACAGTCGAATTGATGGACAGTGAATGACACTGATCCTCAAAATGAGGGACAAATTCTCAAAAACTAAGATACAAACTCTGAGCACTGTGGACACCACTGTATTTACTTGTATGAAGTTCACTACTACGAATGAATTTATAGCATACTCTGTGTCAGAAACCCCTTCTCTATGAAGGATGGATGAGGGACACAGCAAGCTTGAGGGGTAAAATGAGGGATGCCCCTCATTATCGGGGACATTTCAGATGAATGGTTTCTCCATGGTGCCCCCCTTCCCCAGTGCTGTCAGCATGATTTGGGAACTGAACAACGTAAATTTTCACTGTTCCTCCTGAGGGAACCTGCAGCAATATCACATGATTTTAGTGATGGATCCCATTTCTTCTGTGTTCTGTAACCCCATTCCATGAAATACAAGTTTAAATCTGCAGCATACACCCCACTGCTGCCAGTGCTGACAAACACTATTTCAAATGGATAAGCAATGTTGAAAAATAAACTTGCAAGTTTCTGTGTGTGACAATAAAAGTGTTTTTTTTTGTGCACATCTGACTCTGAGGTAGTGGTCCGCTGGTAGTATGTGTCCTACTTCGACCACGTCTTGCACCCCCCTGGTCATAACCCTGTTTTTACTGACATGAATTCACTATAAAAAGTGTCATTTCCTGAGATTACTTCTTTTCTCCTTTTCATCTAACTTCTTATAGTTATGCAATGTTCTTGGGTATCAGAACTGTGCACGGTGTGACTGAAATGTACAAACACTGTGCACTATGGACAGTTGCTGCAACTCAGTAAGGTGTGTACAGCCTATGCACCCCACTCTACGTTGGAATGCCACACAGCATGGTCCTGTGGACCACATGGCGTACTGGTGCATAATTCCATGGGAATATGATCCCACAGGTACGTGCCATGGGTGAGGCAGGGACGTACCAGGGTGTGCGCCTGCAGTCCGTACCATTCACCAAGGTGCAGAGTGGTGTGGTGTGCCTGGCTGGGATACACAAAATGCATCCCTACATAGGTGGGATGCATCACCCCCTGTAACCACTCTACCAGACACCATCTGGGGCAGATGGCCATCGGAACCCAGCTATGCAGCTGTCCCTGCCCACCAGGCAACCTAGGTGTGCTGTGGGTGGCCAGTCAGGTGACTGCATGTCCCCCCCCAAACCAGAGCCCCATTCAGGTCCCGAAGGCAGTGTACATTACCTTTCACCCCACAGCCCTTGCCCTGGTCTGTATGCAGAATACATAACCCCCCTCCACCAGAGACCATGTCCCAATCTTCGAATGACAGTGACTGTCCCTCCCCAACAGCAGAGTCTGGTGCCCCCTGTCCTGTACGACACAGAATCCTATTCCACACCGCTCAGTGGCGTAGTGGCCCCCCCCCGTAATGGCACCAATGTCTCACACCCTCTCCCCCCCCACCTGTATGTCGGTGCCGCAGTCACCGCATGGCAAGCAACACTTCCCACCACTCATTCCACCTTGGCTGCCCACTGTCCAACTGCTTTTGGGTGCATGCTGCCTATTTATAGGTAGTGCGATCTCAGCATCAGTTAGATGGCAGCCGCCTGAGGTGGAATGAGATGTGGAAAGTGTTGCTCACCATCCAGCGACTGCAGCACCAACATACAGGTATGGGGTTGGGGGTCGGATGTTGATAGAGCAGGAGTAAAAGGGGCTGGTAGCCACCAGTGAGCAGGCAGAGGATGTTGGGATTCTGTGCAGTATGTGTCAGGGGCTGCTGGGCTCTGCTGTGGAGGGGGTGGGAACAGTCACTGACATTTGGAACTGGCATCGGGGCTCTGAGGGTGGGGATGTATGCTCTATACAGTACCTGGTCAGGGGCAGCAGATACCTACATGTGCCATTCAGCACTCTGGAACCACACCACAGTGCAGGGGATCCAGTCTGGGACGAAGGAGGGGCATCCTATTGGATACCTGCCTGTGTCCACTGCTCAGTCCCGTCCGCTTTCCATGCACCTGCATGCTAGGGGGAGGGAGACAGACAGGTGGCCAGCAATAGTGAATACCTCAGTGCATGCCTGTGCATGGGGGTGGAGCAATGCATGTGTTAATACTTACATTTTGTGTGTCTATCCCAAGCCTTTGTGAATCATGTTAAAAAATGGTGTGCTTGGCGTGTACCACACCTGTGCAATTCTGCACATGTGGGCAGCTGTGCACTGCATGTTATTCACAAATGCTAGGCAGCCCCACACTGATGTGCAGCTCTGTGTTGCTGGGTTGTGGCAACACTGGGTCCCAGAGTGCAGGACATAGTCATGCAACCAAAAAGATGCCATCCATGAGTCACATAGTGGATTCCTTATGCGAACATGAAGGTGCGCATGGTAAGGCATGGACCAATATGGACCTCAGGAGGCATCACTGGTACTCAGTAGTGGCACCGGTATACACTTTTCCCTGTTGATGGTCACTGCAGACAGTACTAGACCAGCACCATGTGGGTGTACAGAGACCTTCCCCATTACTTTTCTGCTATACTGTACAAGCCATCCTTCCACGATTTCCAGCGTTCCCCCCCCCTCATCAATGATCCCTGTGTACTGAGCCGCACATCATGCCCCAGTGGCTTTTGGACCCCCCTCCCCTATCCCAGATCCTCAAGTATTGTCATTTCCATCCTTTCCTGGTTCCCAGCAGACACTACAGTCAGCAGGTATTTGCCCTCCAACCACCACGCTCCCCCAGCCTTTAACTGTTACTGACCTCTGCTCACCACCTCTGGCGGCCCCCAACTGATCTGTAACTGATGAGCATGTACTGTATAAACAGCTGCCACAGTATGCGCTCATATCTTTGTAAGACTCTCCATGCTTACACACGTCATCATGCTACTTCCCTCCTTTGGACCCTCTCCAGAAAGCCAAACACCATCTTATGACATGGATGCTGGTACAGTATTCTACCTCCTATTATAAATGTTGTCCCACCACTGAGCTCTACAAGGGCACTATGAAAGTGCTGCACGTACTACAGAATCCACAGTCTACATACCAGTGCATTCTGCTCGCCTTCATCACCGGGACATTTCAGCATTGCGGGTGGTTCATCTCTTCAGTACTGTTGATCATCCCCACATATTGTAAACACAGTCGTAACCTATGATACCTCTGTGTGTTGCTACAGGACAGTCAAATCTGCAATGGCAGGTGTGATAGGAGGAGACCATGTCAGGAACCTGAGACATGGCAATGTTACACCAAATGTTTGCAACACTACAATGTGGAAGCACTTCCTTGACCCAGTTCTTTGAATCTTGAAATACCAGTTGCACACCAACAACCTGTACAAAGTGTGAGACTGAAGTATGCATGGATAACTGGACATGCCATGATTGCACCCTGTGGTCAAATTCTGTGTCAGGCTGGGATGTGATTCCATCTTGTTTGTATTGTTACAACAAAGTTTGCCACTTTTCATGGAGATGCACATTACAGTGCACGGAAACAGACACAGACAGGCATACATGTAGTGGGCACAGTAGGAGCAGTGGGCTCACCTTGTCTGCCCTAAATTACCTACCTATACTGCTACTGCACTTCAGCTTACAACCCCCTCGTGCTTGTAAGATTCCCCTGTGTCAGACCGTTCCAGCCCTCCCCAGTTCCTGTGGAAGGCTGTTCCAAGCATCCCCCAATCCCTGTGCAGAAGTACTTTCTCCTGTTTCCTCTGAGCCTTCCCCTTTACAGGTTCCTGTTGTGACCCCTTGTATTTCATCATCTTTTCCTTTGGTAGATGGTCCCATCCCGTGTCATGTGTATTCTTCTTATTCCTTGCAATGTCTGTCTTACATTCCCTTGTTCCCTCCTGTTTTGTGTGGAGTACATATTGACATCCTCATAACTTGTATTCTTGGGGCGTCTGATGTACGACCTGCACCATTTCACTTAACCTCCTTTGCAGCACCGCAACCCTCTGTATGCCCTTTCAGAGATGGGTCCTCCACAATTATACACAGCACTAGAGGTAGGGTCTCAAATGGGGTGTATACCAGGGTGGTGTTACATCCCTCTTTCTGCTGGTGATACCCCTTCCTATGCATCCTCGCACTCTGCTAGCCCCTCCCGCCGTCCTATAACAATGTCTGTCTACCCTCAAGTAACCATAAATGATAAGTGATGGGCCTGTCTTTTCTTTTGTGACTGACAATATAAGCACCAGTTCACATGTCCCCACCACCCCCAAGTTTCTGCGCCCGATCTGTGTGATGGTTCCATTTTGTTGTGTTGTTAAATTGTACCTGCCAAATGTGTGTCCCTTCTTGTCAGCTCTTGATATTTTCACTCATTTTGTTAAGACCCTCCATTGTGCTTACATTGGTGTCATCCGCAAATAGGCACATCCTTCCCTGCGGTTTCTGTGCATAACCGGGCCCAATACTGACCCCAGCAGCACCCCTGTAGTCACATCTCCATCCTCTGAGTGTGCTCCATGTACTAGCACTCTTTGGCTCCTATGAGTAAGGCAACTTGCCATGCACTGCACTGTAGAATGACCCAGTCCTTTCCTCATATTGCAAAAAGTGACATGCAGCAGTCAACAACAACTTGGTAGTACACCAAACTTGTGCTTTATTAATGGAATGCAAAGTGTAATCATGAAAATGTGTATGTTCCTGTCAAGTGTATATTAATTTTGGAAGACACCATGACATACGTATAAAAAGTATTTATTGCTAACAAAATAATTTCATGAGCCACGCATTCAGATTAAGGTTGAATTCTTGGGTTGTGTCCCTCGTGCAACACTACTGAGTAGCCCTTTCAGTTGTAGAGTACGGTAACTGGTATGCAAACCTTGCGTTGCCATCTTCCACCAATCCTGCAGAGCCCCGACTGGCAACGTCCCCATGGACAAGATGGACACGTGCAGGGCACATGTCACGTAAGGTGGTGTGTGACAGTAACACCTGCCTCAAGAAGTGGTGGAACCTGCGATAACCCAGCTGGGATACTCACTTCAGGCACCATACCCATGCCCCCTCCATATGACAGCATTTGTTAGGGACAAGGAATTCTCCTCACCCACAGAAACCATGATCACAGATTGCCCATTTATGGGCACGTTTTGTTGTTGTGGCAGCAGGTGAGGCATCAAGGGCTGAGTGTCGCACAGCAGCATTCCTGCAAGAAAGGAATCCCCTCTTGGTTATCTTCAAAAACAAGAAAACACCAAGACAGGAACAGAAACCCATAACTAAACAGTTGAAAACTAACAGTGCCCACTTCACACAAAATATTCTTAGCAGTTATTGCCACCTGTAAAAATCCTAAAAAAACATTCTGCAATGTTATGGAATATGCAGTGTGCCACCTCTTACTTTGTACTAATGCTCTTGACTACTGCTATATCCATACTTCTAGACATTGCATGATACTAGCAGAAACAACACTAAATTCAGCAGGTTATGACCAAACAGTATCGCTACAGGCTTCTTACATGTCAAGAGGTAAGAAGCGAGTAGCAATACTGTTTGTAGGCCACACCAGCCAATGAGCACATTTCAAATGCTCTGATTACACAGGTTAGAAGGACAAGATATACAACCTGAAAAGGACAGCTGAGCAGTCATGAATGCCCACTGTGGCAGTGGTCCACAGACAGGCCAGACACGACTGACCTGACACTGTCATGCTGCATTACCACATCAATAGTCATGCACATCCTAGCACGTAACATGACCAGTGGTGCTGCACAGGTGTAACCAAAACTTTTCCAGTAACACAGTATGTTTTCTTTGGGCTGTTACCGTTCCCATATTACATGTGACAGAACTGTGCCATAACAAAGTGACCTGGCAAATGTGAACGGAGGTTTACTGATCCACGAGTTATCGACCAACATTCTTTCATCGTTATCTGCAAAAGACATCAGTGATAAGGGTGCCAGTCAATGTCGCCCCTCCCCATGACAGTGCTAAGGACTCATTAATGGGTTTGCTTGCCCACTACATGGGGCACCACAACTCTGATGCTCGTCACCATGCAGCTCAGTACAGAGGCATGAGGTGGGGAAACTGGTTTTCTCGACATATGTCGTGGAAAGTGCAGAGTTCTTCACAAAGCACAAACTCTGCCAACACAGAAACAAAAAAAATGTAAATGCAGACTACGAAATCCACCGGGGCACTGCTTCAACTGCATGTGTAGAGTTCAGAGTCTGCATTTCATGTATTTTTTTTTTTCTGTACTGGTTCCTGGCACACTCCCCACTGCCGACTGACACCCCATATGGAATAACATTCACTACTGTGTACAGCCCCTCCCCCATCCATAGCTATCACCAGCCCAGTGTAAAAGTAAATGCCCTGCTGTCTCACGGTCCCCCCACCACCACCAATCAGTGGACCGCTGTAAAATTAAATTCCACGGTGTCTAGTGTAATCCCACCAAACCCAGCAGGTGGTGGACCAGCACCCTGCTCCTCACCACCAACCCCAGCCGGGCAGCCAGTACAGCTGTCCCCTCTTTACCATGGTCAGCCACCCGACTAAGTTGTCCATGAAGGAGTGCATACTTATTCAACCATCAGCACATTCATTGACAGGTTGTGCATATTCATTCAGCCCATTGCACTTTATTCACAAAGCAGACCAGAACACAGCGTTGTTCTGGATTCCAGCTAGTGGGGGAGAGGGGGTGCACATACGGTGGGGGCGGCATTGTGCACAGGGGTCCACTACTCCGTCCCCCCCATTCCCCACACCGTCGAATGGTACAGCCCTCTGCTCAGGTCTATGCCACTAAGTGCAATGAGTTGAACGTATGAGTGCAACCTGTCAATGAATGAGTGCGTGGCTGAACATGTATGCACTCATTCACGGACAGCTCAGTCGGGCAGGCGGCTGTGGTGGAGAATGGATGGCTCTGCCGGTTGCCCGCTCTAGGTTGGGGTTCGGGGGAGCACGGTAGTGGGCCACTACCTGCCAGGTTTGGGGGCGGTCCTGCTAGGCGCCAGGATATCAATTTGATAATGTGCAGATGATCGGTGGTGGGTGGGGGGAGGCCACTACATGAGCAGGGCATTTAGTGTTACATAGGCACAACAGTCGGTGAGGAGGGGGGGAATGCGCCACCAGGGAAAGACTGGCCTGGTGAACACTGAAAACTCCATGGTGAAGTTGCCCTGGACTGGTACTTTGTAACTGCAGCACGCAGTTACAGAAACCCGTGCAAGTTACAGCAATATTCCTGTTGCCCGTGAAGAAGTTACTAAGTGAGGTGCGTATAAGCGAGATGGCAAGTGTGCCGGATTCTCATGTACAAAAACAAAGTTGCCGCATGTGTACTGTGATTCAGTGCATGAATGTCAGTCTGCTGATGACAAATGAAAAGGGCCAGCTGTCACAGTACACTACGTGTCACAGTGACACACGGAGATGTTTTCTGATGCATAGCTCTGTGTAACACTTATCTACTTACTGAAAGCCTGCTTCAGCTAAAACCCTATAATGGTAGTACCTCAGCAAGAGATATGTCTGACGAGTGTATAGGGCTGAAAGCCGTGGATGCACACTTCAAGAGCAACCATGTAAAATGGGAAGAACACAAAACCCACATATGGTGTCAGCCCGGTGGCACTGAGGGTTGAGGCGCTGGACACCACACCTAGCGCCACACCGGGAGACCTGAGTTCGGGAATGGACTTGGGGTGTTTGGGGATCGGCAGGGTTGAGGACTGAGCATCTGTAGACAGCTCTCCTTCCTTGGGGAGGGTGCATAGAGCTGTGCGCTGTACACAGACACCCAGCGGTGGCTGGATGTTGGCACAGGCATGCAGCCACATATGGGGAGGGCCCACGTCCAGGGCGCAAGGCTGCCTGTGCGGAGACAGAGCCAGCTGTTCTGCCCATTGCATGTTCATGGGCTCTGGAGACAAACAGGAGGAAAACACTGGTAGCCGACAGGAAACATGATGGCCCGATGTGTACCTCTGCAAAGGCCCCCCTCCCCCCAACTTCTGGATTTGTTTTACGGTGGTGGTGGTGGTGGTGGTGCTGGGGGAGGGGGAAGACAGTAAGATGGTGCTCATTAGACTGGCCCTGCTGGGGGGAGGCACTCTGCAGGGAGAATTACGGGGGTCTGGTGGAACGGAGTGGACAATCGGGGCCGGTTCATGAGTCCCTCCAAGGGAGGACCGGAGCCACCTGCCGGCTCCATGCAGGCAGAGTGAATCGCAAAGAAAAAAAAACACATGTGTGTCAGTGCACAGTCAATTAAACAATCAATCAATCAAAATCTTTATTTAACCCGGGCAGTCACCGTTGAGCAAGGCTCATTCTCGAGGTGGACCTGGATGTAACAAATACAGAATAAGGTATAATACACAGTAATTACAATACAATGGCATAAACCATGCGGAGATAAACAGAGATAATAATATGTGATACAGGTTAAATGAACATGTGTCGGATCAAGCAGAGTGCATTAATGTTGAGACACAAGGGAAACAAGGAGATACACAACATTATAACATACTAGCAAGAAAGCAGGGCAAGAGCAGGTGTCGAGAGAAATAAGTGAACAGCCAAACAAACTGTCCAGATAATCAGTATTGCAGATAGCTTCCGCAACTAAGGTGCTAAAGTATGGGTCGTAAGGGGAAGGTGAGCTGACTGGAGCCACAGGGTCATGTAGAAGGCTCACAAGGGGTATGGGAGCGACGAGGTGGGGGGGGGAACAGGGGAGGAAGAGGGAAGGAGCGGCGTTTAAAAGAAGGGTGCACATTGCAAATTATGTTATGATGTCTTCTAGTAGGAAGAAAGATGGAGGGCAGGGCACGAACGAAGCCAGTGCAGTGCCGGAGCAGGTTGGGGGAGGAAAGAGGAGGAGAGAAGCAGAGAAGGGGAAAAGGTGGTGTGTGTGTGACAGAGAGAGAGAGAAGAGAAGGCCAGGCTGTGGCTGGACCAATTATTAGGGAAGGTTACAGTGAGGTGGAAATGGGTCCACAAAAATGGGGAACATGATCAGGAGTGGCAGACACAGGGTTCAGTGACATGATTGGAGTAAAGTGTTTTGAACATTCCTAAGCTGACAACATAGTTTAGCTTTAGAGATTTTTGCAGTTTATTCCACATTGATGGCAGCACATTGCTAATGGCTGCGCAGCCAAAGCGAGAACTGGCCTTACGCACCTTCAAGGAGATATAGGAGGCACTTCTCAGTGCATACTTACTGATAGAGCAAAATGGTAAGCAATGTAGTTTGGGAGTTTATTTAGGATGACTTTATATGTCCAGATGACGGCATTTCGTTGTCGCCTGAAGTTGGGAGAGGACCACCCTACGGCCATGTACAACAAACAGTGATGGGTGGAGTAGGGAAGGCCCGTTATGAACCTTAGGGCTCTGTGATAAAACGTGTTGAGTTTAGAAAGTGCTCCGGCAGGCCCTTGATTGTACAGGAAGTTGGCATAGTCTAGCAGAGAAAGAAATGTAGTCTGAACTAGCCTCTTCTTGGCTTCCCTTGGGAGGAGGTCTTTTATCCTGAAAAAAAGGCCAAGCCTCTGATGAAGTTTCTTTATCAGTTCCTCAATATGAACCAGGAAGGAGATTCTGTTGTCGAGCCAAACCCCCAGATATTTGAATTTGGTTACATACTCTAGCTGCTCACCAAGTATAGTAGTGACCAGGAGGAGAGTCCCAACCAAGGCTGGGTTAGGTAGGTTGGGAAAAGGTGAGAAGAACATTGCTTTTGTTTTCTTGGCGTTCAAAAGTAACTTCTGATTTATGAGCTGATGTTGTAGAAGATTAAATTCATCCTGGAGGACTGAGTATGTAATGTCAGGGGAGGGTCCGCTGACATAAAGCACTGTATTATGCGCAAAGAGGTGTATTTGGGCTTTTTTTATGGTGTTGTCTATCCTGTTGATGTAGATTGCGAATCACTGGGGTCCCAGGATGGAACCTTGAGGTACTGCTCTCAGGAGAGGTTTTAAGGGAGAGACTTCGCCTTCTGCTTTTATCTGCCTATGAGGTAATTCTCGAACTATCTGGTAGATATTGTGTCTAGGCCAATTTGTGGAAGGGTCGTAAGGAGCAGACCATGATCAACAGTATCAAATGCCTTGCTTAGGTCCAAGAATACAGCTCCAACAAAGTTCTTGTTGTCCAACTCAATCTGCCAGTCATTGGACACTTTGGCTAGAGCAGATATTGTGCTGTGCTGTGATCTGAAGCCTGACTGTAGTGGATTTAGCAGTTTTGCCGATTCCAGATAGTTCCTAAGCTGGGTGTTCACAACTTTTTCCAGCATCTTAGGCAGGGTTGGTAGAAGGGAGAGTGGCCTGTAATTGTTCAAGTCGCTGGGATCTCCAGATTTGAACAGTGGGATAACATGGGCCATTTTCCAGATAGAACGGAGGTCACCTTGCGTAGAGGGAGAGGTTAAACAGGTGAATAATGGGCACTGCCAGTGCGCTATAGCCCAGCTTTAGGAAATAAGGACCAATTTGATCAGCTTTGCATTTTTTCCAGGATCCAATTGGAGTAAGAGTTCTTTGACTTCCTTCATAGTTGTAGTTTGAAAGAAGAAAGATAGATTTGGGGGTGGGGATCCTTGATCATTGGGTCCAAGCTAGGTGTGAAGTGCGTTAGTGGGGGAGGTATTGAATGCTAACCTGCAGTGGCAAAATGGTTGTTGAAACAGTCAAGGATTGAAGATTTATCAGTGAATGTAGTAGTGCCAATCGAGATTTTTGTCGGCAATGAGGCACGGGCGGAGTGGCCTTCAATATCCTTGATTAGATTCCAGAATTTGGAGGAGCAGTTGGATGAAAGATCCAGTTGTGAGCAATAGAAACTAGCCTTTGCTTCTCTTACTAGTTTGGTGCACTGGTTCCTCGCCCTCCTGAATAAATTCCAGTCATACCCGGACTTTGTCTTGCGGGCCTTCTTCCACAGCAAGTCTCTATTATGCAAGGCGTCCTTCAGTTCGGTAGAGAACCAAGGACAGTTTTTTTTTCTTATACGAGTTTTTGTTAATGGTGCATGTTTATTGAGACTGGCTAGGATAATGTCTTGGGAGGATATCATAAGCAGAAGTCACTGACTTTGCTAGATAGAAATTCTGGTCAGTGTACAGAATGTGTTAACTCGGACATGAATGCATAGGGGTTAAAGTTGCGTAAGCACCTAGTAGTTGAGAATTTGGCTCCTGAGGAGGCAGTGCGGTTGGACCTTACATAGGCAATAAAGCAGTGATCGCTGATGTCTGAGAAGAAGACATCAGCATGGGTGAATAAGTGGGGTTTGCTCACAAGGATAATGTCTAACAGGGTGCTGTTAGCAGGGTTGGTTTTATTTGGGCATGTTGTTTCGTTGATGAGTTGGGACAGTACAAGTGAGTCACAGAATGATTTTAGTGGAGAAGATGCGCTAGATAGCCAATCTAGGTTGAGGTCGCCAAGTAGTATGGTCTCGGTGGATACTTGTCCTAGGATAGTGCTTAGATGGTTCAGCAGCTGCAAACCAGCAGATGGGGATCTATAACAACCTAGCACACAAAATGATATACCAGGTGCAATCTCGACCAGCAGGGAGAGACTTTCGAACTCTTGTGGAATTGAGGTTGAGTCTAATATGCAGACTGAGAATTTGTCCTTAACATAAATAACCACCCCTCCACCTCTGGTCCGTCTATCAGTACGGAACAATGAATAAGAAGGGAGATTTATTTCATTGTTGCTTGTTGCTGGGCGAAGCCAAGACTCGGTGATGACCAGGATATCTGGGGTAGTGTGGCAAATCCAGGCCTGGATAGGTGTGATTTGTTTTTTTAACAAGTTGCATGCATTAATGTGCATGAAGCTTAACCCTTTGAGATTAGGTAAGTCTGCAGGTTATCCGATGGGTGCTGGAGGGCCAGGGTTAAGTTTGACGTTATCAGAGCACAGCAGCAAGAGAAGCAGGATCTTCTTAATTGTTTCTGAAAGCACTTTTATAAGTTTGGTCAATCTTCATTTGCAGGGGATGTGATTGTGAGAGGGAGGGTCCTTGAGGCTGCTACCAAGCTGCGTTAATGTTACATAGAACAGGACCTTGCCAGAGTGGGACAATGTGGGCGAGCGAGGTGGGAAGACATATTAAAAATCTTTAATGGGGGCACATCAAAGTTACCAGTTTGCCATGGTGAGTAGGGGTCCAGTAGCAGATATGGAGTACTGAGGACGCGTAAGAGAGATTCGAATAATTTTAACACATCAGCCTGGGGAGGCATATGGTTGGGACCCCATATCACAGATGGTGGCGTATCTGGTGAGGAGTGAGGATATATGGGGTAGAAGTGCAACAGCAGAGACAGGCAAAAGAACACCCACACTCTCCGTAGTAGTGTGCCTGTGTCCATGGCCAAGGTGTACTGCGCAGACGACAAATGAGGTAATAGCGGCTTGATCGCCGATAAGGCAGGGATTTATAAAGCAGCAAAAAATGGTACAGTAGAATCAAAACATTCGTAGCAGTTAACCTATACTCACTGGTCTGTATGCTGTGACACGCACACAGTGACACTTTTTTGAGATGCTTGCATTCAGAATGGAACAGTACATCGCACCTGCATTTTGAGGGACATCTGACAGTGTTACAGGCAGTAACTTTCTGGTGACATGTCCATGTACTTATATTTCAAACCTGCGTGTCTGACACTCCCAAGTAACATCCTCGCACAGTGAATGTGCCTCTCTACTTACTGTCCTCTTTGTGTATTGTCGCATGCTCTTTTGGGTCATGTGTCTCCCTCTCCTGCAAAGTTTACACTTGTGCTTTGAATGCCACATCAGACAGTATGCCGTGGCTCTCATGACAGCTGGGTAACAGCTGCTGGACTGTGTATGCTATTGCTCCATGGACGGACAGACTTTGCAAGTAGGAGGTATCAGCGCTATACTGATACAGTGGAGCCCACTTTAGTGCACATCGGATAAGTGCATGGTATTTCAATATCCCGATTTTTTTCCTATGTACTCAGTGTTAAATATACCGCTTAAATGCATCGTGGTTAAGTGCACATTTCGGTTAAGTACACATATTTTTGTCTGAAATCCTATTAAAATAGTGAGACAAATAATTCTTAAGTGCACATCTATTAGGTCCACCTTTAATGCTGGTCCACCTTAACAGCACACTGACGACAGTGTCCACGATTAACATCCAAAAGCTAATCATCCACATTTACTCTGGTCCCCTGTAGCAGTGTCTGAGATCAGTAAGAAGATCTCTGTATGGGATGCCATAGATGCTTGATGCATCGTAGGCGAGTACACCAGGAGACAATAGCAAATTGCTATTGAAAGGAGTGCTCTGTCCTAG
The DNA here is from genome assembly GCA_016271365.2 of Neoceratodus forsteri. NCBI lineage: Eukaryota > Metazoa > Chordata > Ceratodontiformes > Ceratodontidae > Neoceratodus > Neoceratodus forsteri. The sequence goes on from CM057453.1 coordinate 811,523,082, forward strand.
GTCAGGCCGCTGATGTCATCACTGCCGGTAATGTGGAAGAGGAAATATGCAGTCACATTCGTGGGTCGAGGCTACTGAAGACGAAGAGGAGAAAGCACAGGATACGGAACTGATTACGCTAGCTGCTGCACTAGAGAGCTTGGAAACAGTAAGAGAATTTTTTAAGTAAGGAGAAGCAAGACGTCAGTGTTTGTTTAATTTGAAAGCTATGTGCAGTTGCTGGCACTGAAATCGACAACGAGAGAAAATAACTGATTTTATGCAGAAGTGGGATATATGTGTGACAGCAGTTATTTATGTTTTAAAGCTGATGCGCTATTGTTGAATAAAGCATGGCTAAAATAAGACGTTCTTAGTTGTGTTTTTTGAATTGATCGCTTAAATGCACAGCCCGGTTAAATGCACACTTTTGTAATATCCCGAGGGTGTGCACTTAAGCGGGCTTCACTGTACCACTAATGCATTGCCTGTCGACTGCCACTGAATGGGTACTATCAGTACTGCAGTGACACATTTATTAGGAACACCAGCTATAGTAGCACCCCTGTCCATAGGGAACCATCATTCTCAGTCACGTGACTGCTGACTCGCTTCCACTGACAGCACAGGACCTTGCGTGATGCACCACTGCATGCATGATACTGAAAAGTGTGTGGAGGGCGTGACTGAAGCAGACCACGTATAAATAAAATAGCAGCTGAGTGAATGGCAGTAACACATACAGTGTTTGGAAATGTTACTGACTTGACAACACACACATTGGTGTGTGAGGTAAGTACATGGATGTTTCTCTGCGCAGAAGTACAGGAACACAACAGTCCAATCAGGTGGCCACATCATGGTTACTGCATATGCATACAACACCACAGTAAAGCTGTTTAGAAGAAGTGCCGTGAAATTGAATATATTGTATATTGGCCTTTATATGGTACCTGGCCACCCAGCTGAGGTTATGGTCATAGCCTTACGCCACCATGCAAGGGCACACAGCAATGTCTGACACAGTCACACTACACAGCCTATGACCTGGAACAGCAATGGTAGAACAGCTGAGTTCTATGCGTATGCACCGCAATGAACCCTTTGACATGACAGAATGTCAACCCGCTGCTGGCCAGACCCTTATTCACAACCGTCATGCCAAGACACAGCATTCAAGAAAGCAACTGAACATAACACTACCATAAAAATAACTGTACTTTGTAACGACACCCCCATTTACTAGGAACAGGTTGATATGAAAATTACGGGACTGCTTCTTGGGTTTCATGAAAGCAATGTAGTGGCTAGGTAGGCAGTTTGTACCAAATTACAGTACCTTCAATGTAACTACCACGGTGCAAGCCTTCCACAGGTATTATATTCTTCTGCTGTTGGTGGACACAAGACTTTGTGAAATGACCACAAACACTGGTAAATGAACACAAAGAAAGGCATCACTACACTGTAACCTATCAAACATTTTGGCCTCCTATACAGTCTCATGCCAAATAGTAAAAGTACAGAAACATATTATTTCTAATTAGTAACATAACACTTCTTTAAACAACGCATTCTCAGGGCACACAGCACTTGAAAGCCATGTATCAACAGGTGTAACAGTTTGGTACTGTTCAGTGTTATGAACAGTCGATTCATAGGCATATTTGAAGCCTGTGTAGTCCTTCGACGGAAAGACTTCCCGTATCGTAGTCACCACACATTTATTTTTATTTAGTTTCTAGGAAAGTACCTGTGAGCCAAAGGCTCTTTTACAGAGGTTCCACGTCATAGCAATCACATAGATACAAATTCAAAATACAGAAGTTACACATACACAATCAGCAAATGGTTCAGGTTACAGTAAGGGACCATGTTACAAACAGTAAAAAAGTATCAAATGAGAAGTACAAAATACTGAGCAGAAAATACAAGAACAAGTTCAATTGGTACAATTACGCAATTATGCAGATATAGACAGTTGCATTGGGGTGAGGGCATCACACAGTAGTATAATCAGGTCTAGTTCACTTGGCCCAGTTATCAAAATAAGGCAGTTAGCAATATAGGTTGTTTCAGGAAACACCGTGAGTGTCGGAACTAAATTAAGTAAGCTAGGTAAACACCTATCTAGGTAGCCAGAATATGTTAAAGCAACAGTTCTATTGTCTGAAGTGCTAATAAAAATAGACAGCTGGGAGGACCATGCTACCAGGGTGTGAAGCGCAAGGCAGAGACCCTGGAGCCTATAGGGGGTGAGTGACTTACCAGAGGTTGGGGGGGTAGAACAAAAGTATATTGAGGGAGGTGGGAGACAATTCAGGGTAAGGTTAAGGGAGGGCGATACAGGGAGAGGAGGAGGGGCTGGGGAAGGAGAGGGTGGAGGAAGGGGCAAGGAAAGTCATTGGCAAAGAGGGGGGGGTGGGAAGAAGGAGAGCATGGAGAAAGCCTGGGGCAGAGAGGGGTGGGAGGAAGGGGGGGCCAAGAGAAGGAAACAGGGAGGAGGTACACAGGGGAAGGAGAGGAGAGGGGATGTGGGAATAGGAGTGTCAATGGGAAGCAGGACAGAGGGGGAGGGGAGATGGAGGGAATAAAAGGGAAAGGAGGGGGAGAGCCAGGGAGGTAGAACAGACAATTAGGGAGGGGAGAGGGGCAAGACCAGATGGCAAATAGGAAGGCTAATAACAGAAGAGTAGATGGGAGAGGGATCAGGTCCCACAATCGCAGTTGCTGTTTGAGGCTAGGGACGCGCGAAGTTTAGATTTAAAAGGTCCTAGCTTTACTTCTTTTGTAATGCCCATGTCAAGTGTATTGAGCCATAGCAGCGCCCGGTATTCATAGCACCATTGACCTTGCGTGGTTCAGTGGACGGGGACGCTTAGGGTCAAATTGTTTATCTCCCTGGTGCATTTGGTGGTGTTAGGCCGGTTAAGGAGGTTTTGCAGACCCGGAGTGGTAAGTTCAAGTGTCGATTTCTTGGTGAGAAGCATACTTAATACTGAATGCAGCTATCAAAGTTGAGCCACCCTGTCTGAGTGTATAGCTCACAGGTGTGGGTGAGGCAGGGTACACCTAGAACTAGACAACATGCTTTGTTAAGCATTGTTCTAATACGTTTTAGTGAGGACTGGGAGGCAGCCCCATAGATTACTAGCCCACAGTCGATCACAGAGAGCACTGAGCTATTTACTGCTGTTTTTAGTGCTTCAGCAGTAAGACACTGACGATGTCTGTACAGTAGTCCCAGTTTTTCATTAGACAACTTTGCAAGCAAGTCAATACGGTGGCCGAATGAGAGGCTGCAGTCTAGAGTCACTCCCAAGTATTTAAAAGTTTGGACCATTTCAAGGGGAGAGTTCTGATTGTTAAGAATGTGAAGGTGGTGGGTACGGTGTTTGTTATGTGATGATGCGAATAACATGGTCTTCGTTTTTTTGTAATTAAGGAGTAATTTGGATTGAAGGAACCAATGTTCTACAGGAGTGAAGTTAGCCTGCATTTGCTTTTCAGGCATAGTGGGGGTCGGCATTGCATGAATATAGGACCGCGTCATCTGCCTGAAGCAGAACGTGGTCGTTTACAGATTGTGGGAAATTGTTTAGAAATAAACTGAACAGTAGGGGGCCAAGGATATAGCCTTGGGGAACCCTTGTGGTGACAGTAAGGTTTTCGGAGAAGGTGTCTTGTTGCTTCACTTTTTGAACCCTCCTGGTGAGGTAGCTCCTGAACCAGGCTACCGATTCAGAGGAGAGGCTGGTGTGGGAAAGTTGATCCAGGAGCAGACTATGGTTTATGGTGTTGAAGGGCTTGGTGAGGTCAATGTACGTTGCCCCCACCAAGTGCCCTCTGTCCAGGGCATTATGAATAAAGCTGGTAAACTCAACTAGAGAAGTTGTAGTACTGTGTTGTTTGCAAAAGCCATATTGTTGCTGGCATCACAGTTTGTATTTGTCTAGATATTCAGTCAGTTAGACGGAAACAATGCACTCTAATGCCTCTGAGAGCAGGGATAAGACTGATATTGGACGGTAGTTTGCAAAATTGGCTCTGTCTCCATTTTTGAAGACAGGGGTGCCCACTGCCACTTTTCAGATCCATGGGAATTCACCAGATATCAGGGAAAGATTTAGGATTTTGGTGAGGGGAGTGAGAATTGTGTCTAGGGTGAGTCTAACTAGTTTGAGGTCAAGCTGATCACTACTGGTTCTGGAATTACCGAGAGCTTTTATGAGGTATGTTTTAGCCTCTTGAGGGGTGATAACTCTGAAGCAGAAAGGTCGGTGGGAGATTGACTGGGTCCCTGGGTTTTGTGGGGGGGCATATATCAGACAGGGGTTGGAGGAAGATAGGAGGTAGCATGCCGCTGAGGTCAGTAAATGCCTTGTTAAAAACATTAGCTATGTGATTGTGATCCTGTGTGGGATGACCCTCAATATTCAAAAAGGTGGGAGGAGTTTTATTAGGTTTGCTGAATAGTCTTGATGTTCTCCCAGAACAGATGGCTGTTGCTCCAGGAGTTTGTCAGCTCACTTTTAAAGTGATTGTTTTTGGCCTTACACATAGCCCAGGTGCACTTATTATGGGCAGTTGTATAATTCTGGTAGTCTGCCGGGGTGCCAGAGTTTCTAGCTTTGCACCACAGGGAGTCTCTGTGTTTCATAAGGGCTAGTAGCTGGGGTGTGATCCAAGGGCAGTAGTAATCACGGATCTTACATTTAGTGTATGGGGCAGAAATATTACATATTTCATTAAACTTATATATGAAGCTTTCAAGGGCAGCGTTGATGTCAGTGCTGGAGTCAAGAAAGCTCCAATCTTGGAGGCTGAGGTGTGCTCTTAGAGCTTCCAGTTTGCCTTTCTTCAGGAGTCTGGCATTGACAGTTTTGGCTGGCACCTTTGGGGCCTTATTAGACCAGCTGCAGATTATTGGGGAGTGGTCACTGAGAGAGTCCGGGAAAACTGAAGTGGAGGATATTCTACCAGGCTGGTTTGTGACCAGACAGTCGATTATAGTACCTGTGCCTGTCTAGTAATTAAGTTGTGTATGCTGTCTATCAGCTGCACGAGACTGAGTGAGGATAATGAGTCCTTATAGGGGCCGGCATCAGGAGAGGACTAGTTAACAGTAAAGTCCCCGACAATTATCAGCTCAGTATTTAGGCTCTGATTTGAGAGGCAGTCAATGACAGATTTGAAGCCGACAGCTTGTTCCTTCAGAGGAATACAGACTGAGACTATGGTTAGAGTTTTCCCGTTCATGTTGCGTATTACTTTTATGGCCAGCAGTTGAGCACCACATTTGGTGTCATAATGATTTAGCACTTGGCCCTGGATGTGGTCTTTGACATAGATAACACACCCTCCTGCTCTTTTACCAAGTTTATGTAGTCTGAAAGAGGCATGACCAGGGAGCTGTACAGCACAGTCAGGTACCCTGGGTGATAGCCAGGTCTCTACCACTATGAGGATGTCATGCTGCTGTTGCATGACCCATACTTGGAGGGTATTGATTTTTATCAGAAGACTGCAGATATTTATCGATGCTATGGTTAGACCATTCTGTTTTTTTATGCAGAGTTGTAGTTCAGGTCATTGGGCCTGGATTAGGGTGTATGTTCCCTGAGATTAGCAGGAGCAACCAGGTTAGTCTTATAGCCAGCAGCTTCAGATACATTAGGACCTGCGATCGGCTGATATAGCGGGTTTTTTTTCTGCTCGTCTCTTGGGTAGGCTAGGAGCACATCAATGATAGGTGGTGGAAGGGGATACCAATTACAGCTTCTGGGCTTATGGTCCCATGTAGTGGGGGTATGTTGCTTAGGGTCAGGGTCCTGTGTTTACTGCGATTCTACAGTTGCAGCAATGGCCACAGAAATCACGGCTGGCCACAGAAATCAGAAAAACCAGCCACATGGCCGCAGAAATGCTAGCTATGCTATGCGATCACACAAGGCAAGGGCATAGCTGCTGATCTGTTAAGTATGCCATGGCATACATACCCATTAGAAGGTACAACACACTGGTGCTGCCTACTACAAAGCTGAAAAGCTAGTGGCCGCATGGCATCTTGACTTATGCTGGCTCTTGTTATGTAACGCTGTCTAGTCAATATTGTGGGGGAAGAGACTGCAGCAAGAGTAGCAGAGTTTGATTAGGTTCAGCAGTTATGATTTGCCTGCTGTATAGGTGTAGGTGTGGCTAGCTCAGCCATGTTAATTTGTCATTGTGAGGCTGCTCACGGTGCATGCCGAATCCTTGGAAGATGAATTTGGAAGGAAGAACTGGAAGGTGAGCTGTAGTCAAGATGTGAGAAGATTCAGGGGTGCCCGTGGAGGTGGCATCGATCTCAGTGTGGCGGCAGGGATCAGAGGAGGAGCTAATTGCAGAAACAAGTGGCTGGCAGCAGACTGAGCAGAGGACTCAATCCCCACTGATGGACATCAATCACAGTTTTGATTTGTGGGCCACTGATCTGTACCTGCAAGTGTGACAGTAATTTCTTGGCAGATCTGAACCTGCAGCCTAAGTGGTGGCATCAAGCTCAGTTCTTACGGAGACTAAGTTGCCCAGCTGCAGCAGAGTTGGGGATCAGTGTATACTAGAACTGGAGCTAGCAGGTAAGCAAAAAAACAGAATGGAGAGTTGTATTGATTGCTGCTATACATAAGTCATTCATTCACATATTTGTGTATGACTATTACAGTATGCACTGGTAGGCCCACTGGTCCACAGTGTGGACCAAAAGGGCTTACAGATGATACTGTATACTGTCATTCGTGGGCAGCTAGGGAGGTATGCGGGTGGGTTTGCCGCCTGCCGATGAGAGGGGGAGAGCTGGGTGGGCAGGGGGTCCTGTGTGGGTGGGGAGGGGTGGAGGGTGCCACTGGACCATCAGGAAACATTTACTTTGCTCATACTGGTGATCGGGGATACAGGTAGGGTGGGGGTCACCACTAGACTACCAGGGAACAGTAAATATTATTTTACACACATCACAACTACGGGCAGGATGGGGGAAGTACTACTAGACTACAAGGGAGGTTTCAATATGTATTTTAAAGCGATTGGTGTATTGGGAGGGTGCCACCAGACTACCAGGAGGGTTTCAATATGTATTTTACAGTGATTGGTGTATCGGGAGGGGGGGTGTCACTAGACTACCAGGAAGGGTTTCAATATGTATTTTAGGCTGATTGGGGCTATGAGGAGAGAGGGGGTGCCACTAGACTACCTGGGAGGGTTTCAATATGTATTTTTATGATGATGGGGCTATGGGGAGGGAAGGGGTGCCACTAGACCACCAGGGATGATATGGGTGCTTCTGCACAGTGTACTGGGTGGGCAGGTAGCCACCAACGGCTGGCAGCTGCTATGTTGTGCCTGTGGGTAGCCACCATTTGAGTCTGTTTTTGCATGCTCAACTTCAAGCCCAGGTATGTGGTGCATCCCAGGGTTGTGCAGGCATATGCACTGCACATCCCAGGCTGAATATCGGGATGTGGTGCATATGCATGGGCACGCCCCCTTGGGATACGCCTCATACATCATCTTTGTGCCCCGGCGCATCAGGACTTGCACTGCACAAGTCCCTCCTTCGAATACTGCTCCAGGGCGCATTTCTGTGGTTGTGCCGGAGCAACTCAGTCGCACCAGGCACAACCCCTTTGAATATCTGGCTCAATATATTTGTTACAAGGCAGTTGGGGTATTTCTAGTTTAAAAAAATTGTCTCAAAGAACGTTGATCAAAATCAGAAAAAAAAATTAAATAAAAATGGCTTTCAAGTTGGGGTCTCTCTTTACAACTGCTAACTGGAAATATAAACCAGAAGAAATCCAAGCTGATTTTGCCTTCTGTGTAATTTTAGCTGAGTGTGCATATCAATCAGTCAATAATTTTCATTTATAAATAGCGCTATTCTGAAACCATAGTGCTCGTACATAACTAGAAAATATATAAAAAACAACTACATCTATCAATACATATAAAAACATCTGCAGCAGATCAGATAACATCAGGAAACGCCAAAGTGAATAAATATGTTTTTAATGCAGACTTAAAGCTCTCCACTGTCAGGCACTGTTGAATCCGATTATCACCTAGGAGAACAGCAAAGGTCACCAATTTACTAACAGTTCAGTGACCAATCTAGGACTCTATCACGAGCCTGATTCGATTCCTGAATATTGCAGTTAGCTGGTCATGAGCATCACAAAACAAAAAGGCAACGTGAACTTACTCGTGCTTTGGAATGCCATCATCAAAAGGGCCATCCGTCACAAGGTACTCAGTATGAAACCAGCACAACTTGTCTGGTCAAGCAGTTCAGCTGGAAGAAGTTGACCTTGGTAATGCATTTGCATACCTCAGAAAAATTCTCAAGAATTTTGGGAATTTCCTTACAGCAAACACATTCTCTTTCTGTCTTTATAACTGCACATTTGTGGTAATGACACCCGCAAGAGACAAAAAGAAGGGTGGATAATCCAGACCTTATTTTAACTGATGTAGCATTGAGTACTTACTTGCATTAATTGTTTTTTACTTGTGCTATTTGGCTCTATTGTAAATATCTCTGTATGCATTGTACCATTTGACCCGGAGCTAACCAGGTCCATCTTGTAAATGAGCTTGCTCAATGATGTTCACCTGGATAAATAAAGATTTTGATTGATTACAGTAACTTACATAAAGAACAGTCATGCAGCAGTGTGAATACACAGGACTAAAAGCTCACACATGGCACAATGACAGTGTCATCACCAGTGGCATTCTGAACCTCAGTGCCAAACAAGGAATATTTTATCACAAGGATTGGGATTACAGGAGTCAATGACAAGGCCACACAACACTAGGCCAATATTTCATGTACAGAAAAGCAGGACAGTATGGGAGAGGTTAAAAAAGCAGATGGGGTGCTGAAGGGTGACACCACATGTGTTACGGATTCACAGCATGGCATCACGTCAAACAGGATTACACACTCAACACAGCACTTTGGGTGTGTTGAAGGAGCTTCAACCAGGGTATTGCATGGAACACCCTGCCCATTGTGTCCTGGCAATCTGCAAGGGTAAGGCACACAAGTCAGACTGCATTCAGTCCTGCAAGACTGTGCCAGTGTGTGCCACAGAGCCAGCATAAACAGGAAACCTGCATGGAATGCTGCTATCAGTCCTGTAAGCATAACTGGGGGAGAGGGGAGGGAGACACCCAGAGCGTGGTGTGGAGCAGCCTGCCCATCATGCCCTGGCACTCTGCAAGGGTAAACAGAGGAAAGTTGTAATGTATGCAGCTACGTTTCCTGACAGCAGGCTAGGACGGTGGCGCTGAGGATTGAGGTGCTGGACGCCACACCTCGTGCTACGCCGGTGAGCTGGGTTTGGGAGTGGATGCGGGTCATCAGGGGAGGAAAAGATGGCATGTCCAGACCTTTCCTGGGAGGGAGGGAGGTAGCAAATCCTGCTGTCTGGAGACTGTTGGTTCAGTAACAGTCGGGATTTCAGTTCAGGGATTGGCCACGGTGGCGCTGCTGTGGGCATGCATGGGAGCATGCACGCACCGTGCTGGTGCACATTGCACTGCCAGGCTGGTGGGGGGATAGAAAACGGAAAAGCCCCGGTTGCTTGGCAGTCGATGGTGGGTCCAGGGGGCCGGCCCCCACGCACAATACCGGGTCCTCAAGATTGGCTCCTGGTTCTTCCTGCATTCCCTGGTCGCCACCTGATTATAGATGGAGCACCAGTAGGGGTCCCGGTCCTGCCCTGGGGGACTCAGAGCCGGGGGGGGGGGTCGAGTGGCCAGACGAGTGAGAGTGGAGGAGGGCCCAGACCAGGATGCAGATTCAGGACTTCAGGGATGCAGGAGAAAGGTCGGATCCCGAGAGATCACACTGAAGAGAGGCTCAGGCACCAGTGAGTAAGGGGGCATAAAGAAAGTTGAAAAAAAAAGTTTCCTGACAGCATAACACAGGGGGAGGTTGGTGGAGGGAGCTTCAACCAGGGTGTTGCATGGAGCTATGAAAATAATGGAGTGTCCTGCCCATCGTGTTCTGGCATTCTGCAATGGTAAGTCACACAGGTCAGACTGCAGTCAGTCATGCAAAACTGTGCGACAGTAGACAGGCAAGCTGTATTAAAAGCAACTGTCTTTTCTGAATCACCCATGGCATTGACTGTAGCACCCTGCCCATCAGGTTCTTGCACTCTGCATTGGTAGGGCACATGAATACCACAAAATTCAGTCACTCAACACCATGTCACTCTTTGCTACAGATTCACAGTGCAGTCAATACGGACTGACTGCAGAAGGCATTCCCAACAGCATAACTTGTGTGTGTGTGTTGGGGGTGCCTAACAAGACTATTATGATTATGCATACAGCATTAAAAAACAAACGATGTGCCATCCATACTGAACACAGCAGGCACAATAATAAATAACATTACCAGTCTGAAACTGGTGCCGGACGCTGCTGGTTCACTGAACTTGGAGAACTGGAGCCTTCATCTGAATCGGATTCTGCTTCAGCACTGTCTGCGATTGTGGATGGCTGACCCCATCGGGAGTACTGCGTCCAGTTCTGGAGACCCTATCTCTGCAAGGACATAGACAGGATAGAGGCAGTCCAGAGGAGGGCAACTAAAATGGTGCAGGGTCTGCAAGAGAAGTCATACGAGGAGAGACTAAAGGAGCTTAATATGTATACCCTTGAGGAAAGAAGGGAGAGGGGGGACATGATAGAAACTTTTAAGTACTTCAGTGGAATCAACAAAGTCCAAGAGGGTAGCATCTTTCAGAAAAAGAGACATGCAAGAACAAGGATACACAATTTAAAGATTGGGGGGTTCCGGGGGAATGTGAGGAAGTATTTCTTCACAGAGAGGGTACTGGATGCATGGAACAGCCTTCCTGAGGAGGTTGTGGAGTCTAAAACTGTGGGAGAATTCAAGAATGCATGGGACAGACATAAGGCAGTTCTTGTTGGGGGTAGGAAGAAATAGGCTGTTGGTTAACTAGGATCTGCGGCCTATCCTGTAGGTAGGGAAATGGGCAGACTAAGTGGGCCAAGTGGTCCTTATTTGCCATCAAAGTCTATGTTTTTATGAGCCTGCTCTGGCTGAAACATATAAGGCTCAGCCATCAGGAGAAAATCATCAGCTATGTCTAACTGATGTAAAGGCAGGGATTCGGCCATTATTTTAAAAAATAAACTGCGATTTCCACCTACACTGTACCGCATTCACTACTGATTCTATATAGCAGGCAGAACAGTATTAGTGCTTGGTCGCTCTGATGAAGTCATAGGAAGCGGTCTATGAGTGTGCGTGCTCCCGGCTCATTAGCCTCTCTCATTTCAAACGGGACGAGCCAGGGAGAGAAACAAAAGCGAGAAAAACAGTAAGAAACAAATTTTTACGCTATAAAACAGACATAGGACTTCTTAGCAGACTGATACCTTCTACTATAGCACAATATACTTAAAATCAGTGCTAAAAAGAAAAATGGAAATTTAGTTGTCCTTTAAAGACCGAGACCACCTCTCTCTTTTCGGGCACAAAGGACATATAGAGTTGAGCATCATCTGCATAGCAGTGAAAAATCAGCCCATACCGCCTAATAATGTCCCCTAATGGCAGCATGTACACTGCGAACAATATGGGGGATAAAATCAAGCCCTGCGGGACCCCACACAACAGGGGCAGAGATGCTGAGGAATAAATGCCCGACACTACTCTCTGCATCCTGCCTGTGAGGAAGGATTTAAACCAGCTGAGGACTGTATCAGCCAGTCCACAGCAGACCCGCAGGTGCTCCATCAACACTCCATGGTCCACAGTGTCAAATACTGCTGAGAGATCGAGGAGAACTAAGATGGATGGACTCCCTCGATCCCTCACCATCAGGAGATCATTCAGTACCCGAACAAGGGCGGTCTTGGTACTATGCCTCTTCCTAAAACCAGACTGGAGAGGACTGGAGACATTATGAGTTGTTAAATGGTCCTCCAGCTGTGCAGCCATCACCTTCTCAAAAATCTTGCCCACAAGACCGAGCTGTAGTTTTCTAGGCAGTTCAGATCTAGAGAGGGCTTTTTCAGTAGTTTTGCTACCACCTCCATCAAGGGCTCTGGAAAGACCTCTGTCCTTAGTGAACATCAGACTATCCTGGTAAGGACCAGGCCGATAACTTCAACACATCCCACAAAGAGGCGTGTTGGACCTGGATCCAAACTATAGCAGGGTGGCTGCAGTACTTGGGCGACCTACACAACATCCACGATCGCCAACTGGTTGAAGTCGGACCAGACAGGCAGAGTGCTTACGACCTCAAGCCCGCTACTGCAAGGCCCATTTGAGAGTACTGACTGGATTTCCGATCTGACAGTGGCAATCTTATCAGCAAAGAACTAAGCAAACTCATCACATCTAACTTGTGAAAAAGCTCCCCAAGATTGAAGATAGGTTGGCTTGCACAACCTGTCGACAGTCCGGAAGAGATGAGCTGGTCTGTTTGTTGCCGCAGCGATCTCCTTGGACAGGAACTCTGCCTTCTTACAGGAGATTGCTGATTGATAGTCTTTATAATGGACCATCTATATAAGCTTGTCCTCTGCCAGACCAGACTTCCTCCAATGCTGTTCCAACCTTCGACCCCTCCGCCTCATCTCCTTCAAAGTCCCATCAAACCATGGGGACTTCTGGCGAAGGGGGGTGAACATGAACAGGTGCTACAGTCGAGAGCCTCTGTCACAACCCTGTTATAGGTTAGCACCAATTCCCCCAGCTCCTCACATACACTCATCGTGCCTGATAGGTCCAGCACCTCTATCAGACCATGCTGAGTCAAACCCCTTAAAGGACAGTACTGGACCATCTCCGTAGGGACAGGTCTATTAGGGGGTGCCTCAAACCTGAACCTTATAGTATGGTGGTCCAACTAACCGATTGGCTCCACCAGCAGGTCAAAGACCTTCATCCCCAGTAGGAAGACCAGGTCCAGTGAATGACCAAGGATATGAGTTGCAGAGGTAACATCCTGTGTTAGGCCCAACAAACTCATCAGTTGGAGGAAGTTTTGACCAAATTGCAAGAGTTCATCATCAACCCAGGCACCGAAATCTCCCAGAATTATCCACCTGGGTGATTCCAGCACGAGGTCGATGATGAAGTACGTGGCCTCCTGCAGGAATTCTTTCCCATCACCAGGTGGTTGGTAGATGAGAAGAATCCTGCAACCTACACTTGCCACTACGATACATTCAATGGGTCTAGTCTCACCCACTGGGATGGCTACAAGGCCCAAGTCTGATTTAAAACAAATGGCTACTCCCTTGCCCCTACGATCCTTTCTCGGGCAGTGTATCACAGAGTACCCAGTTGGAATTGCTGATTCCAATACCAGACCAGCATTTTCATTCAACCAGGTCTTGGTGATGTATGCCAGATCAGTTGTTGTGACAAGATCAGCAATAATTGCCGTCTTGTTTTTCATAGATCTGGCACTGCACAACACTGCCCAAGAGAACAGGCAGATGAGGCAGACCCAGCATCCTGCCCACTAACTGTGGAACCCCTGGGTATGGGAACCAGGCAGGGAGGACCCCTTTCCTGGACCCATTTTGCTTTCTTGCCCCCACTACCCCAATCCACCCACCTTCTCCACAGCTGTAAATCCACCAGGCTCCGTAGATTTCTGTTTTCTTCCCCTTCTGACTATCCCTAGCACTCTACAGCACCTATACACTTCTGATGTTGGAGGGGACATTCAAAAGGTCGGAGATCCAGGAGCTTGGTGGGAGAGTAGTGCCTGACCACCAACCTCCACAGCCAGCACATCCCAACTATTTGTGAAATCTAAGTGCAACTTCACAACATACACCAAACACTCCACCTACTCACCCAATACAACAGTGTACAATAATATCCCCCCTCCCACTCCTTAATTACAACTCTAACATAAGTAGAGTTCATATTTGGAGAAATTCTGTAGACGGTCTAATAACCAAAGAGTAGGAGGGCCGGCGTCAGCTTTTTGTGGGCCCCAGGAAATGGACCTCTAGAAGGCCCCCCCCCGGCCTTCAGACCCATACATGGTCTGTTAACAAAAAAAAAAAAATCAAGCAAATAAACACCACCACCAGCCAGCTTGCCATCATCACCAACCCTCTCTGACTCTAGGCAGTCCACAGTCACACAGCAGTACAGCTGTAGCAAAGGCAGATAAGCAATTTGGAATTGGTACACTCAGTGCAACGGACAGGCGTTGCGCAGCCTAAGCCCTAAGCCTCCCCGCTGTCCCCTTCCTCCTCCAGTCCTTCCTGTGGGTTACTGGGTCAGCTGGCTGTCCTACCTTGTGGGGTGCAGCATCATGCAGCTTTATTTATCCACACCCAATTTTGAAGGGCTGATGTGGTCACGGTAGACGTACTGACAGTGTTGGTCATCGATTGCCGCTCTATTCGGTCTCAGACACTGGTCTCCCGGCCCGTGCTCTTTGCTCTGCCACCACGGCACCACCGACGATCAGACCATCACAATTTTTAGCACTGTCCTGGACTCCTGCACTGCACGCACCTGACCCAACTTTTTGAACTCCTGAACGTGACGCCATCTCCTGCCTTTGCACCTCGCTCATGCTCGCCGTCACCTTGGTGATGTCAGAAGACCGATGTCGTTGTCAATCACAAACAGGCTGCTAAACTAAGCACCAACTGGCCAGGTTGCTTACAGGCCCACCCCTCCACCACACTCTCCTCCAGTGATTGGCCAGCCTGTATATGATAATGCCACAGGCACACACACAGCCCCACGGAATGCTCCCTTGGATTGGGGCTGGGCTCTGCCAGTGCCAGTCAGGTCAACAAGCAGGGCTTGCACAGAGTCAAGGATGGATGGAGCTAGGGCAAAGTCAGAAGTTGTTGGTAACCCTTTTAGGCCCCTGGTGGGCTCCCCTCTGGTGTGTGGCCCAGGTGCTGAATGCCAGGCCTGATTCTTGATCATGGTTTGATTGAAACAGTCTTTCTTTGCAAAGTCTTACAGATGAGACTCATACACAGTCAATAAATCCTTGTAAAAGAGGTTGCCCAAGGAGCTCTCACCTCCTTCTGCTTAGTTTTAAAACCACCCAGCTCCAAGGTACTCTCACTGCCTTGGGCTGAGTATGGTTTCAAATTACACTGTAAATGATCGAAAATTGTTTTTTGGCGTGCTCATTGCCAAGTCCAGAGTTATAGATAATATCTTAATTGAACTGTTTAAAGTGCCAGTAGGCGAGATAGAAGGGCTGACCTGCTCCCAACCCCACAGTCAATTTCCACTCACAGAAGGTCCCGATTCATTGGATCCTGCTCTTCACAATGTAGTTCAAATCCTTGAGGAAACAAGATGGAGTAGTTCCTGTGAGTATACTAGAACCTAGTACACCCCAATTGCCATGGCTCACACACTTACTCCCACTCACCCTCCCCCTGATGTCTTTCCCTGATGTTGCACTGACCCACACCAGCTCACTGAACAGGCAAACTACTGTTGGGTGATTTCAGGAACGGGACGACAGTGAAGTCATTCATGTAAATCCCTTGAGGGGGAACTCCCATGTTAGTCCCCTCCCCTCTCCACAGAAAGCGACCGGAGACTGTACCCAACAGGAGACCTGTGCCACCACCTGGCTCAAGCCCAATTTCACCACCCCTTGAGCCAAGTAGTTCCCCCGGCCAGTCAGTCTGTGTCACAAGATGGAGTTCCCCTCTCTTTCTCTCTGCTTGTCCCAGAACTCCCTCCTCGGTTCCTGCTAAGTGCCATTATATCCTGGCACCACTGTAGGACCAAGCCCTACATACAGGTAGAAGAACAGGTGACCCTAACAGCCCTACATTTTTTTATACTGTATTTTTCTTTTATTTCCATATGAGGTACAGTACATTGCAGATACATTATATATGGCATTCATAAATATCCATAACAGCAAATCATCACCTGAGCAGTTATACAATAGCAGCATTGGTGGTGTTTTCATCTCAATTAATAAATAATGTTCACAGCATTTCATAAGCTTAATCCCAGTATACGTCTTCTCCTGCCCTTTCATCCTCTATCTATCTATCTATCTATCTATCTATCTATCTATCTGGGGACAAGAGTCCTCTCCTATGGTACCTTTTCTATCTGCTAACATCCCAAAATTTGGACTCCATTCTGGAACAATTGCGGGGTCTCTCGCTGAGTGGAAAGGGACCCAAGTCCTCCACTTAAATTTGAATTGGTCTCTTTGCCCCATAGCTCCTGCTGTCATATGTTCTAAAAAATAATGTTCTACTATCAGATCATGCCAGGTATCCACCACGGGAGATCTAATCTGTCTCCATAACTCAGTAATGGTCTTCCTTGCTAATAAGAGGAAGGTAAATACAAGCAACCTTTTTTGTATTTTAAGCCCTTCTGGAGGGATTGACAGGAGAGCAAATTGTGGAGTTAATACTAAGTCTGGCGTATAAATCGTCTATAAAGTTTGCTCTATTTGCTGCCAAAACACTTGCAGTTTACTACAACTCCCAAAAATATGTACCTAACAGCCCTACATTTGTTTTTGTTTTTTTAACATGTGTATAAGTGCAGTTACTGTGTCTCTTATATTGTATATGTTACTATGGCTAAAGTGGGCACTTTTAGTGTTGTCATATGCATTCTTAGGGTATGAGAACCGAGAACTGAATGTAAGCAGTTCTGGTACTCTAAAAATGCAAATAAGACCATTCTTAGTAATCATGCCCTCAGTGGTCATATTAACATATTATTGATCTAGGGTGATCAATATCATTAAAAAAAAAAAAAGTAACCTCTCTCCCTCGAAAGTGTCTTTTTCTAAGGGACCTGCAGGTTGTTGATGCACTCTTTATAGAATAAGAGCATGTCACGTGCAGGTGAAAGGAGCACTTCAACTGGTCGGGACTGCTCCCTCAATCTATAATGGCTAGAGAGTGCCTTCTCAAGTCCTTTGTGTGCCAGAGCTGCTCAGCTTCCTTTCGCAGCTCTCTCACGCCCAGAGACCTTGTGAAGCCACGCTTAACCAGGAGACCCAATAACTGTACCCTGAAACACAGAATATCTCAATGCTCATGGAGCATCATTTACACTTAGAAATTGATGATTAATCTGGCTGTACAGGCGGCATTATGAGGCAGTTTATAGGTAGCAGTTCATAACTTTTTACTGAAACATGCAAGTGCCAGGGTTTGATTTTAACATTGTTCTGCAGCCTATGGCATAGTTCAGACTGCCTTGCAGTGCTGATGTGACTTATCTCCCAGTTTCCTGGTTTTCCCAGGCCATAAAGAATTCCCACTGTAGCCACCAGCAAATGCAAGCATTAGCAGAAAAGCAACATTCTGGTCTTACTTTCCTTGCTGACCAGTTAAAAATAAAGTTAAGCATGACTCCTTGTGGTATTTTTCTATATCAACTGCATTATTTTTCTAAATCCGACTGCATCCTTATCTGAATTTAGTTACTGGATACTGTAACTATACAGTAAATTTGATTTACAGTACATTATAAAACAGCCAGGTGGAATTCAGTCTTTTGTGTGGCCGAGACCCATGTATTCCCATGGGTCGCATGCACCCTACCATTGTACGAAGTGGGGGCGCAAGCACAGGGAAGCTGAGACGAGTTTTTTTAATAATAAAAATAAATACAACCCCCCTAATTGTACTTTACAGTCACGGTTTAAAGCCAGGGGGAGAGATAACCAAACAATAATCCCACCACTGCAGCAAACCACACTTGCCTATGACTTATACCATTTGGCACACAGGGGGCAGGAATATCTCAAAGTAACCCTTCACATCATGGCTTAATGATAATAAGGTACAGCTCAAATTGAAGAAAAACAAGATTTTGCCACGAAAAATTGATTTATTTTGAAAATACACCTTGTATTGCAGTTAAAAATGACAATTTACAAATAGTATAGCTCTCTGAAGTAATATCAAGTGATGACAAAAAAACACATTGTTAAAATGATGTCAACCAAGTAGATTGTTTTTTAACTTTGATTCAGTGTATGGCCTGGACGAAGGACGTTTAGTTCTCACTGAAGAACTTGTTCTGAGCTCGTCTGGCTTTTTCAATGTTGTCAAAAGTGGGTAGTCCTTTAGGCATTTCTAATTTTGCACTCTCCGTTTCCATTATGTTCTCGGCTTCACCTACAAAAGAGAAAGAGAAATTCAGCATGCTTTCAAATTATTCAGGTTATACGATCCCAGTGTCACTTCATTCTGTGTTTAGCAGCTATTGTCTTGCTGGAGAAAGGTGTTCCTATTGGCCAGGGAAGGTGCAGTCCCACATAATAAAATGTGTGCCTTTAAATCTAATATCCAGCATTTATTTATTTAGTGTCAGTGGCTCAGTAGGTAGCACACTCGCCTCTGAGGCTGGAGATCAGAGGGCTGTGGATTCAGTTCCCACATCTGACACTTGGGTTAATATCCCAGTACTGACACTGTAGTGCAGCATGAGAGGGGTGCTGCACTTCTGAGGTGCCGTCTTTCAGATGAGACGTTAAACTGAGGTCCCATCTGCCTGGATTGGTGGTAGTTCAGGCGGATGTTAAAGATCCCATGTCACTTATCGAAAAGCGTAGCGGAATTTACCCGGTGTCCTGGCCAAATTTCCCTCATTCACTAAAAAAAAAAAAAATACCACAAACAGCTTAATCTGGTTCAATGTCAGCTGGAATTCATCTGTATCCCCCTCCTCCGGGTCGTGCCTGAAAATAGGCAGGATCTGTCTAGTGCACTTACCCGGTCAACAAAAACGAAAAAACAAACAAACAAAAATGTATTAAAAGTTCTGGTATAGGACAAGTTTATTGAGATGAAAGCTTCTTTTACAAAAACATCCTGAAGAGAGATACAATACAGCAAATAGCGTGTACACACATAACAATAAAACATTCTATCTAATCTCTAATCTTTACACATATAACAGCACCATGCCCAAACTTACTTCTCAATCAACCTATAAGGGCAGCTGGGCCTTTTTACGTTGGTTTGTCATAACAGACGAATCTAATAGATTTCTTTGACTGGGCGACCAAAATAGTAGACCAGGGAGGGGCTGTGGACATGGCCTACCTAGACTTTAGCAAGGCATTTGACATGGTCCCACAAAAGATTAATAAACAAGTTAGCCAGCCTGGGAATGGGTCCCAGAGTAGTAGCCAGGTAAAAAACTGGCTGGACAACAGGACGCAGAGGGTAATAAACTGGGTCCACTCCAAGAAGGAGTTACTAGCGGGGTACCGCAGGATTCAGTTCTGGGGCCGGTCCTCTTTAATGTCTTTATAGGTAACATTGTAGAGGGACTGGAAGGAAAAGTATGCCTCTTTGCAGATGACACAAAGACTTGCAACAGGGTTGATATGCAAGGGGGTGTGGAAAGGATGAGAAGGGACTTGGCAAGGTTGGAGGAATGGTCAAAAGTATGGCAGCTTAGATTCAATGCAAAGTAATGCACCTGGGAAACAAAAACCCATGGGAAGAGTACACATTTGGGGGGGGGGGGAGGTACAAACGACAACTAAAATGGAAAGTAGGGGTAGTCATATCAGATAACCTAAAGGTAGGCAGGCAATGTGAGAAGGCAGTAAGGAGGGCAGGATACTGCGATGGATAGGGAGAGGCATCACTAGTAGAAAATAGGAAGTTGTCATCCCTCTGTACAGACAGTTGGTAAGACCCCATCTGGAGTACTGTATGCAGGTCTAGAAAACCCTTCTCCACAAGGACATAGGATGGAGGCAGAAAAAGAGGAGGGCAACTAAAATGGTGCAGGGTTTGCACCAGAAACCATACGAAGAGAGACTAAAGAAGTTTAATATGTATACCCTTGTGGAAAGGAGGGAGAGTGGGGACATGATAGAAACTTTCAAGTACCTCAAAGGAATCAACAAAGTCCAAAAGGGCAGCATCTTTCAGAAAAAGAGATGTGCAAGAACAAGGAGACACAATTTGAAGATAGAGGGAAGACAGCTCAGGGGCAATGTGAGGAAGCATTTTTTTATGAAGAGGGTGGTGGACGCATGGAATGGCCTTCCTAAGGAGAAAATGGGGTCAAAAACAGTGGAGGAATTCAAGAATGCATGGGACAGACATAAGGCAATTATAGTAGGAGGAAGTAGGCCGTTGGTTAACTACGATCCGCAGCTTATCCAATAAGTAGCGAAATGAGCAGACTGGGTGGATCAAGAGGTCCTTATCTGCCATCAAAGTACATGTTTCTATGTATTATGGCAAAATGGGATTTCGGGGGGTGGGGGTTGTCACTGCCAAGCCCATTGCACTTCACAGAACCAGGGGCTCCGCAGTCTATATCAATGACAACTCAGTGTAGTCCTGATGCAACTTTCTGCTGGGTGGGCTGAACGGTCATGCACTTCAAAGGACCGAAGCCACTCCAATCCGAGAGGGCTTCCTCAGTCCTTTGATTTGCATGAAGCCGGTCAGCAAACAGCTGAGCGGCTTTCAACATCACCAGGTCGATCCACCCCAGCACCGCCCATAGAAACGAACACCACTGACATGATCAAGAGCCAATCATGACAACATGAGTTAAACCACTTGTGGAAAGAATTACGATCCATCCGTCACTGCATCATAACTCAGAATTTAGGTGTAACGTCCTCATAGTGTCCCCCAGAAGATTAGACTGCAGAGGAAGTGTCCACTCATCGAACTGATTGCTATTGAGCCAATCACAAGTTATTGTCATCACTCAAGTTCTGCCTCTTCCGTTGACAAGTACCTCAGTTTGTATGAACTGAACATGTTTTAATGAAAGCGCTGTCATAAAAAAAAAATATATACAATGACTCCATAGTTAGAACCGGTGCAGTGGGTACATTGATCCTGGATCAGTGGTTATCAACAGTGAGTTCTATAAGAAGCCTTAGAACTCAATTGTTGTCATTCTGCTATCTGCCGAACTACTCAAAGTTTTCAATAAACAGTCAAAATGCTATTGCCCTTCATGCTACTGTATGGTATGATCCAACTCACAAGTCTCTGTAAGAAGTTAAACCATTATACTTCAGTGGAAGACTTTCTGTTAATGGCATTTTATTTAGCTATGAACTGCACAGCAACCAGCACAGAGCCTATGTGCCAAGACCAAGTAATGGGGATGTGGGGTTATAAAACACTGGTTAAATGGGGATGCTGCGACAGTCACGCTGAAAATAAATCACTCCTTTAAAGTATATATTATGGATGCTTATTCGTTAACACAGAACTCTTTTGTTGCTGACTTTTTTTAAGTATGCCTCCTGCCGTATCAAAAAAATACAGTATTCCAACCACAGTGCGCTTGTTTCGGAAGTGGGAAGCTGCAACTTAAAGGTAAATCTGCAACCAAGCGGCTGGGAAGGAGTGTACAGGGTTGGTAATGGGACAGTCATGAGGTTGTAACACTGGACTGGATGGATGGAGTCACTGGGGGACAGAACTGCAAAAAAAAACATTTGTTTAACACGCAACCAACGTTCGGCATTGACAAATGCTTGTTTTTAATACAGGCATGCGCTGGCCGGGCAGCACCATTTTTCGTAAGTGTTGGGTACTCTCTAAGGTCTCAACTGTTGTTTGAAGAATTTCATACCAGTAGTTTGAATGTCAAATATCACTGGTCAGTTGCGTTTTCATTCATTTAATTAGCAGACCAAAAGACCAATCAGAAAGGCGAAATTCCTTCATACTTACCGTAATTTAACTTTCTGTTAGCTCCAACGTTGTCAATGGGGAGTTTATACATTGGGTAACGAACACCATTAGTGGGGCAGTAGCACAGCCCAAAGCTGTCAATCAGCATAGAACCTTGGGCACATGAACATTCCAAGATGACTTTTTTCCCCAGTAACATTTGTCCACATGGCACCTATATACGTCTATGTAACCAGTAATCTCCATGTCACCGAGGCCAGTGAACTCTCTCTTTAACTTAACACCAACATGCAAATAATTTATGACATTATAAAAAGTTACATGGATGATCTACCCATTCTGGAGAGCTAGTTGACGGAGTCTTGCCAACCAGTGCCTCTGTCATGCTTCTTAAGCGTCTGACCACTGATCCTGTGACACGGTGGTACGTTGTTAGTACCACTTGTAACCAGTGGTGCAAGTGGTAGACAAGAAGTACAGGAACTCAGGCACTGGCAAATACAAAATGCAGAATGAAGATCCTCTATATGAAAGATAGCCATGTCCAGACACGTCTATCTGTTTAGACACTGGTAGATTCAGTTAGAGATATTGAAGTATTTCTAGCAAAATAGCATTGTTGTACAAGTCAAATGTTGTTATGGAAACCCTGATTTCAGGTCACAGGGCCAGAAATGGTCATTATGTTGCTGGTTTAAGAATTTCAGTTCCAGTGTCAGTGGGAAGAAGTACAGGAACTCCGTTCCTGCTGCAAAAAAGGTACAGAAAGTGAGTTCCTGTGCGTTCCTGTTCACTTTCATCACTGCTTGTAACATAAATAAGTGTAAACAGCAGTAGCACTGAGCATAACTGAAGAGAACAAGTTAAGCACTAACTGGTAACGGTGAAGCACTGCACAATGCTCAGAAATCGCAACCTGTTAACCTGCATGCCTGTAGCCAATAAAATAAAAATGTTTCCATTGTTAGCAGGTAATTCTGAATAACCAGATATATATAATCACTTAGAAAATGGGTAGGGGATATTTCCCAACCTCTGACTGGCTAAACTCTTTGCCAATGGGTACATTTATGTGCCCACAGAAACCGGGAAATAAGTCCCTGTGCCAGGCTGCCCTGCCACAAAAAAAAAAAAATCAGTGTGCCCATGCCGATTTGTACTGTTTGAGCCACCATTTACTCGTTTAGCCAGATTTACAGTAAAGCCCCACTTGACTGGCCAAGTTTTGCTCCATATCACCCGTCTGCTCTCCCTTCTGCCTCAAGCCAGCAGTGCGTCTCCATTTGCAGGCACGGAAACTGAGAAAGTACTGCTGGTCTCATACCCAGACAGACAAAAGGGTGAAGTTCAGAAAACTGAAATGGGTGGGGTGGGGGCAGGCAAGGCTCACAGCCTAAACTAAAAAAACACATACAAAACATTGCAGTGCTGTCTACTGGCAGGTAAACCAGCAGAGTGACTACTTTACTAAAAACTACGTAAAAATTGATTTTTTTGTTGTTGCACTTTTTTATACCCATATATTTTTTCTATAAATCTTATAAAAATGGCATGTGGTCAATTTTCTAAGCACAATACCACCCTCCAGGGTGGGCGAAAATGGGCTATACCGGAACTTCCAGGGGCACTAAGGCATAGCCCAATACTGCCCACCCAGTTGAGTATAATTGCTAGCATACAAAACATCTTTGCTGAAATCCAAAGTTCTTAGATATATTGGATAATATTCTGTAATAGAAGCCGGAGGCTCCCGGGAGTGGGAGCTAATGAAAAAGGATATTATGGTAAGTATGAAGGAATTTCTCTTTTCTGTATCATTCCACATTGTCAGTAGGGAGTTAATAAGTGGGTTCTAAAAAGCAGTACCCATGCCAAGACTGGGTGGGAAAGAATATTATCCAATACAGGCTACATATAATAATCATCTTCTAACTACTGCCTGTGAAACTCTGTGGTTAAAGGCTGCGTTGGCGGAGCTTTGAACATCCAATCTGTAGTGCTTAGTAAATGTGTAACCCCCACCCCTGCCTTTTTGCCAAAACGACAGGTGGCATGCTGTTGGCACTGGCAGCACTACCTGGTGGGGACCTGGGTTCGGGAGGATGAGGTTACCTGGCACAGGGGGACCTAGGTTTGGCTACTCTGCACAGGGGCACCCAAGTAAATCCGACTACAGGAAGCAATAACTGTAATGTCCAGAACCAGGATTGGGATTTTTCAGTGTGGCTTTTATTCATAACTAGCTGAACATAACAAAGCATAGATGGACTCCCATGGGGCTACGTTTACTGATAATGCAGATTAGAGACTACCAGGCGGTCCACTTAAAGAATGAACCAATTTCTACTGTTTTCAGGCTCTGGACCCACCAGGCACACAGCCCGGACTTGCATGCATTTTGGATATATAGCCCTGACTGGTCTGCCTCTCTGCCGCCACTTGACTGACAGTCCATTTAAAGGATGAACCCATGTTACTTGTTGTGGCTCCCACACCACTTAGAGTCTGCGAATTCCTAGAGAGATTTTCTTCTTACTTCTTCTGACTCCCATCTCACAAGGAGAATTATTTTTCCCGGTTGTGGCCCCTTACACCACTTAGAGTCTGCAACTCCTAGAGAGATTTTCCTAATCTTATGCACTAATCGCCTGGGTACCTACTCTATCACTGGCCAGGCGCATGAGGCAAGTAGCAATCACAGCAGAAATCTGTAGAGGTGGACCTAGTTACTAAAGATTGTGGGGTTGCCCACCTCCAGCTCCCACAGCCCATACCCTGCCATTTCTCTGGAGAAACTGAAACTTTGAAATGTAGATTAAACGGTGGATGGACTGTAGCACCCCCTCTACAACATTACTTGAATTCACACAAACTTTAGATTTTGACACTACTCCATTTGTTTGTCCTAGTACAATAGGCCTCCCAAATAGTAGTCCAAATCCCAGCTTTCTTCACATTTCCCAAACTGAAGAAACACACCGTTTGCCCTCTCAAATTAGAGCAAAACACTCACCCTTTCGTTGCAGGTGCCCCACAGGCGAACTACAACTTTTTTGCACTTTTAAGACCAAACAGAAACTGTAAAACGGCAGCTTTCTTCCTTTAGCAGACATTAGAGGATTGCCTCTGGAATCCACAGAGGGATACTTTACTCGCCCCCCCCCCCCCGGAGGGAGAGGAGCACTGAGACCTGGACAGCAGTCTCCACCACTTGAAACTGGATACTGACCTTCTCTTTCAAAAGGTAAACAGGAACACACTTCCTTCTCCCACAGAAGGTAAACAGAAACTGACTTTGAAAACTCCCAGCATTCTATCTCACTCCCTCTGCTGCAGATTCCAATGATGCTTATGCAGCTGCGACAGTTCTATGGTGATGTCATCACAGCAGCACAAGATTCACAGCACACAGCAACACACTAGGGAAATTGCTTCAGCTTTTTGGGCTACCCACTGCCAGATAGCCAAAAATGCTAGCCCCCTTGCCCAAGCACCTTCCTTCTTGAACAAATCCAGCGATGCCTCCATTTTTGTAACCCCTCACCCCTGCCTTTTTACCAAAACGACAGGTGGCATGCTGTTGACGCTGGCAGCAATACCTGGTGGGGACCTGGGTTCGGGGGAGGATGAGGTTACTTGGCACAAGGGGACCTAGGTTTGGCTACTCTGCACAGGGGCACCCAAGTAAATTCGAACACAGGAAACAATAACTGTAATGTCCAGAACCAGGATTTTTCAGTGTGGCTTTTATTCACAACTAGCTGAACACAACAAAGCATAGATGGACCCCCATGGGGCTACGTTTACTGATAATGCAGATTAGAGACTACTAGGCGGTCCACTTAAAGAATGTACCCATTTCTACTGTTTTCAGGCTCTGGATCCACCAGGCACACAGCCCGGACTTGCATGCGCTTTGGATACACAGCCTGACTGGCCCGGCTCCCCTGCCGGCCACTTGACTGATGGTCCATTTAAAGAATGAACCCGTTTTACTTGTTGTGGCTCCCCACACCACTTAAGAGTCTGCGACCCCTGGAGAGATGTTCTTCTTACTTCTTCTGACTCGCATCTCACAAGGACAATTCTCTTCCCAAGTTGTGGCTCCCCACACCACTTAGAGTCTGCGACTCCTAGAGAGATTTTCCCATTTGCGACCCATGTCTGGGTACCTACCTCATCACTGGCCAAGTGCATGAGGCAAGTAGCAATCACAGCAGAAATCCGTAGAGGAGGACCTGGTTACTAAAGATGGGGGGTTTGCCCACCTCCAGCTCCCACAGCCCATACCCGGCCATTTCTCTGGAAAAACTGAAACTTCGAAATGTAGATTAAATGGTGGATGGACTGTAGCACCCCCTCTACAACATTATTTGAATTCACATAGACTTTAGATTTTGACACTACTCCATTTGTTTGTCCTAGTACAATAGGCCTCCCAAATAGTAGTTCAAATCCCAGATCTCTTCACATTTCCCAAACTGAAGAAATACATCTTTTGCCCTCTCAAATTAGAGCAAACTCACCCTTTTGTTGCAGGTGCCCCACAGGCGAAGTACAACTTTTTCCACTTGTCAGACCAAATCAGAAACTGTAAAAGGCAGCTTTCTTCCTTTAGCAGAAATTAGGGGATTGCCCCTGGAATCTACATAGGGATACACTACCCCCCCGGAGGGAGGGGGCACTGAGACCTGGACAGCAGTCTCCACCACTTGAAACTGGACTCTGACCTTCTCACACAGAAGGTAAACAAAAGATACTTCCTTCCTGCTGGCAGGCAAGCAGGAGACTCCTTCCTGCTTGACAACAAATAGGAGACTTCTTTCTCCCACAGAAGGTAAACAAGGACTGACTTTGAAAATTCCCAACGTTCTATCTCACTCCCTCTGCTGCAGATTCCAATGTGGCTTATGCAGCTGTGACAGTTCTATTGGTGATGTCATCTCTCAGTCTCAGCTGAGACTGAGAACAGAGTGAGACAGTGTGAAACCCATTTAACTGGAGTTTCACAAGCTGCCTTCCCTGCCTACCACTAGGTCTTACTGGGATTCTAGTAACCCTGGGTAACAAGGGGTTACAAATGTATGAATGGAGGACCATGTTACCACCTTGCCCAAATCCAACAAAGACTCTTCCTCTCAGGATGTAGCAAGTGCCCTGGTTGAGTGAGCCCTGATTAGAGCAGGGGGTTTCTTCCTGTAGGCTACATACAGTATGCCTTAGTGATTCAAGCCCTAACCCACACAGCCAAGGTGGCCCAGGAAGCATTCTGGCTCTTAGCCACTACAAAAAGAACAAACACTCTAGAATTTCCTGAACTCTGCTGTTGTGTTTAGGCAAGTCATGACTGCCTTGCACTAATCAAACTTACAGTGTTTGTTCTCTTTTAGATTAGCCGGTTTAGGATAGAAAGATGGCAGATAGATTTCCTGATTTACATGAAAAGCTGTAGGGATCTTTTATACAAAGGATGGAACTGTCCTCAATACCATCTTTTCCTTATGTATGATAAGGTAAGGTTCTTTATGGAACAGTGCCTGAAGTTCATCAATCTTTTCGGCAGAGCAAACTGCAATTAAGAAACACGTCTTGTAGGACAGGATGTCCAGAGGCACTGACAAAAGTGGTTCAAAAGGTGCCCTACAAAGAGCATTCAGCACCAGGTTCCAGTCCCATGGGTGTACCAGAGATCAAAACAAGGGTCTGCTTCTGCTATATGCCCTATGAAAATGAATAACATCCTAATTGGTTCCCAAGGATGAGCTTGTGGATGTTCCCAGGGCTACCCAGAGCGCAGACAACTGGCCTCTCAGGGTGCTCAATGCGAGACCTTTGTCTACCCCTGCCTATTAGAAATCCAGTATCTGCGGAACCATACATTTAGAAGGTCTGATACTTTAATCTCTGGCCCAAGCAGAATACGCATTCCACACACGGTCATAAGCTGCAGATGTAGAAACCTTCACTGAGGCCACTGAGGTCTCCACCACTTTCTTGGCGAACCCCTGCCTTAACAATCTTCTCCTCTCAGGAGCCAGGGCACTAACTGCATCGCCAGGGCTGTAGACAAGATTTTTTGGGATGAGTACCTGTACGCCTCATTTTGAAAGTGAGGTGAGTAAAATGAAATTCAGATGTGTACAAATGTCTTGCTAGAGTGGGCTAAGGACGACATTTATTAAAAAAAAATGTAGTTTTGTTTCCAGATAAGAATTTCAGGTGCCAACAATGCTCCAAATAATGTTGGCAGGTAGGAACTTACTCACCAGTTTTAAAACACAGTGAGTAAAACAAAAGTGGGATGCATACAAGTGCTGTAAATCTGGCAAAAAACGGTTCCTTTTGAATCACCAGTTATGTTATGAAGCACTATTCTTTGGCGTGTGGAGTATTTACAAATGTTGGGTGAGTACTGGTACTCATTTAAACATTTTCTGAAGAGTATTTCCTAAAATGAGGTGAGTAAAACAGGCCGGTACACACCTTATCTGGAGCCCTGTGCATCGCCTCTGGATTTGGATGAAGAATGGGACCTTGCAAGAGAAGGTCCCCCCCTCCCCGTAGTGGGAGGCAAAATGAGGCCTGCTGAGCTAGATTCACCAGGTCTGACAACCACGGCCTTCTTGGCCACTCTAAAGCTATCAGAAGGAAGCTTCATTTTGACCACTTTATTTTGAGAATTACCTTGGGAAGGAGTGGTAGTAGCGGAAACAAGTAAGCTCTGAGAAAATCCCATGTGTGGGACAGAGAGCATCTACCGCCTTTGCCTGAGGACACCAGTATCTACTGAAGAACCTTGGTGGCTGAGCATTTTCCTTTGATGCAAAGAAGTCCATCTAAGGCTGAATGACCTTTCTGCACAGAAGCTCGAAAACTTCTGGGTTCAACAGCCATCACCCTGGATGGACTGGGTCTCGACTTAGCCAATCAGCCTGGACATTCAGTCCCCCCAGTAGATGAACTGCCGAGTGTCTCAAAAGGTTTTTCTCTGCATATGGTATGACCTCAGTTACTACTGCTAGCATCCCCTGGCTTTTTTGTGCCTCCTTGTTGTTTATGTATGTAATGGTGCTGGCATTGTCCAGTCTTACCTTCACAGCCCTGGACTGCACCAGACTGTAAAAGTGAAGAAGAGCAAGAAACACTGCCCTCACCTCCCAACATGTTTATCTGAAGCTGCCACTCCTGGAGGGACTAGACCCCCAGGACTCAGACTTGTTCTTGGACCATGCCCCGCCCCGAGTGGCTGGTGTTGGTCATCAAAATCAGCTCTATTAGGATTTTCAGGAAAGAACCCTTGCAGAGGTTCTCGAGGTTCTCCCACAAAGCTAGCAACTGCAGAACTGACTGCAGAAGTGAGAGCAGAACTTGACAGCCTTCTGAGACTGGATCCCAAGCCTCCAGCATCCCATTCTGAAGAGGTTACACCTGCAATCAAGCCCATGTAACCACCTCTATTGCTGCTGTCATCAGACCTAGAATCTGGAGAAGCCTGCGAGCAGACACTGACAACTGGCTTCTCAGCCACAGCACCTCTTGCCTCAGGATCTCCTTCCTGGATGAAGAAAGGAGCACATTCCCCATATCTGTCCAGAACATGGCTCCCAAGTGTTCCAACCTCTGAGACGGAATCAGGAGGCACTTCTCCAAACTGATGACCCAACCATGTGACTCCAGCACCTCCATGGTCCTTGACACTGACCTTTCTGCCATCCCAACAGTCAGTACTCGGATAAGCAAGTTGTCCAGATAGGGATATACGTGATGTCCCTCCTGTCTCAGTTACACCACTAACACAATCAGGATCTTCAAAAACACCCTGGGGCACTGTCGCCAGGCCGAAGAAGTGCTTGGTATTGGAAATGCTGTCCCGGAATCACGAACCTCAGAAACCTCTGGTGTGAATGGGGATGTGAAGCTAGGTATCCTTCAGATCTATGGATGCCAAATAATCCCTGGGTTGTACAGCCTGTATGATTGGTTGCAAGAACTCCATCTTGAAGGTTGTGTGGCAGACAAACTGTTTAGATGTTTCAGGTCCGGAATCAGTCAGAAACCCCTGACTGTTTGCAAACCACAAAATAAATTGAGTAGAATCCCAGACCCTTGTCATACGGGGGTGGGGGAGAGACTGGGACAACTGCCTCGATCTTTATCGAGTGATGTAAGGTATCAGTCATCGCCTGCCTTCTCAATGGTTTTTTTTTTCAGTATGGGAATTGCAGGAAAAGACCTCTCATGGGTACTGTGGCAAATTCTATGGCTTAGCCCATAGCTAGGATTTCAAGTATCCACATGTCAGACGTTAGCTGGGCTCATCGCTGATAAAAATTCTGCAGTCTTCCACCAAGGGAAGGGCAGCAGAGATGGGCCCAAGTTCTTTTATTGTGAGTTATCTCCTCTTCTTCCTGCTCCTCCATTATGACGGTGTCAGTGACCACAGCCCAGTCTATTGTTGTTGGTCTGCAAAGAGAAAATCAGTTACCCCATCTTTGTGTTATCATGCAACATAAAGAAATTAGATACAATTGGATTTAGGCAGGCAGCGGCCAATACAGACTGGTCTAGAGTAACTCAGAACCAGGAAGCGGATACTGCACTAGTTATTTTTATTAATTTGTTTAGCTCAGTTTGTGATAAATTTGCACCACTAAAGAAACTTATGATCAGAGGAAATAAACAAGCTTGGGTTACACTGGAATTAATAGATCAAATCAGAACTTGTGATAGACTTTGGAAGGCTCATAGGAAGACCCCTAATCAAACTAGTTTAATCTTATATAAAACAGGTAAGAAACAGGTGTAAAGCCATGGTTAGACGACGTCTAAAATGGAATTATTTCCTTGAGAGGCAGAAGGACTTTCAGGAAAGGAATGTTACAGAAACCTGGAAATTAATAAAAGAATTTACTGGTAAAACGCATACTTCAACTATTCAGTGTATTAAAACTAAAGATGGTATTGTTACAGAACCGTCTGTAATAGCGCAGGAATTTAATGACCATTTTTCAGATTTCTCTACATATACATCTGGGAATCTGCTGGCCCAAACCAGTGTGTTCCAACAGAAACTGGATTTGAGCATCCCAAGGTTCTATTTTCAAACTTTGACTTTAGGTGATGTCTCGAAGTATCTCCTTTCTATGGATCCTCGTCCATCTGTAGGTAAGGATGGTACAGACTATTGATTTGTGAGGACCACTGCTGGATTTTCTTTGTTTGCCTCTTTCTGCTATTTTAAATTTGTTTTTATGTGGGTCTAGTTTTCCTAAGATCTGGAAAATTCTACCATTGTTCCCATTCTTAAAGCTGGAGATATTATGGATAGATCTAATTACCGTGCCATTTCTTTACTGGCCCCGCTCTCAAACGTTCTGGAGAGGGTAATTTTCGACCAGATTATGGAGTACATGTCCAAATATAATATATTAACATCAGCTCAGCATGGCTTTAGTCCAGGACATAGTACCACAACTGCCTTGGTGGGGTTCATGAGCACGGTTCATGAAGCCCTTGATAAGGGTTCTTTTTCGGAGGCCATGTTCATGTACCTCACCAAGGCATTTGATCTGGTCGATCATGGCTTTCTGCTGCCCTCCTTAGTAAATCTGGGAATATCAATGGAGGGTCAGAGATTGGTTTGGGAGTTATTTGGCTAACCATACACAGGTCATGAGGGTAAATGGTAAATTTTCTTCTCCTGCAATTGTTTCACTGGGTGTTCCCCAAGGTTCTATTTTAGGTTCCCTTTTGTTTAGTCTTTTTTTTAATACTCTTCCTTCTGTATGTTGAAAATCACAAATTTTCTTATATGCTGCTGATGTAGTGGTCCTCACGAGTGGTCCTCTTGAAAATATCTGGAAGGATTTAGCTGATGATTTTTTAGGAGTTCAGAATTGGTCAAGATGCCATGGATTGGTCTTAAATGAAAAAAAACAAACAAAATCCATGTTTTTTGTAAATTCAAAAAAAGATTGAACATAGACACCTTATTATTATTATACACTATTTCTGGCACATTAATTGATCAGGTTAAACAATTCAAATATTTGGGTTTACTGATAGATGCAGGCCTAACCTATGAGCCAAAGATTCTTAATATGGTGAAGGTGACTCACCAGAGGCTTGGGGTGTTGTATAGCTTATCACAACTATTAACCATCTCCACTCAGCATTTGCTGGCCCAAAGTATTTTACTGCTGTTAATTGATTATGGGTTATTGGTTTATAATACTGCAGGGAAGGGGCTGTTATCTATGGCAAAAGTATTACTTAATTCAGTTGCTAGGTTTGTAATAAGAACACCATAAAGGGTTCATCATGGTAACCTTTTAGAACAAGTTGGTTGGCTTCCACTTGATGGAATATATAAATTTTAATTGAGTATACTTGCTAAAAAGGTGATACTTAATAGCGTGCTAGATTGTTTTTCATTAATTTTTAAGAAACAGAATGCAACTGTTACGTCTCGGTCAACAGATAATTCTTCTCTTTGCATTCCAAGAATGCGTACTTCTCTGGGTCAGAAAGCAACACTCTACATGTTACCTTCCTTTTTAATGTATTACAGTTTGTCTTTGATTATAGCAATACTTCTCTTTGCACTTTTAGACACAAGTTTAAAAAGTATATTTTTTAAAGTGTAAAATGTAATTGTTTTGAATAATATTGTTAGGATATGTTGTTTATGTTTTTGATGTGTTTATTTTCTTTTTTTTGTTATTGTATTTGTCTTAATAAATGATGTTATTTGTACATTGATCTCCCAGGAAGATGGGTCATTTTGGCCCATGGTCCTATCACTATAAATAAATAAAACAAACAGTATAAATAAATAAATAAAACAAACATCTGCGGGAGAAGGAGCCTCTGTTACTGTTGCCCTTGAGTTCAGAATAGGTTCCCCCATTCCTCTGGTTTCCAAAATTCTGAAAGGTCTGAAAACTGCCTTTGGACGGTCTCTGCCAGGCAACTCCCCACCCTCTTGCTGATGTCAAGTATGCCTTCTGTTGCTGCTTGGACACCAGCTATTTTTCCTTTTTATGCTGGATGTTTTTTAGGATGTCCTCCAGGCCCAAGCCAAATAATAAGCTTCCTTCAAAGGAAAGGTTAAACAGCTTGGACTTGGACACCTGGTCTGCAACCCAGTGCCAGGGCCAGAAACACCACATAGCTGCCACAATATGATAACCAGAATGCGCTGACATCCATAAATTGTCCTCTGTGGCATCGCCCAGAAAGGCAGGGGTCATGGACACAAGCTGCAAAATGTCTGCCCCTTCCGAGTCTGGAAGGATGCAACTGCCCAGAGCAGTGACCCACCAGTTCAATGCTCTGGACATAATAAAGGATGCCTTTGATGTGCAAATATTTACTCCATTCAAGGCAAAAGCCTATCTACACAAGGCGTCCACCTGCTTATTGTGGGTGTTGGTTAGGGCTGCTGAACCTTCAATAGGTACTGTTGTGTGCTTAATGGAATTATGCACAACTTTACCTGCCAAAGGAGGAACCTCCCTCTGCCTGGAGCTCACCTCCAGGAAAGGATTATATCTCACCCTTGGCCTAGGTAGCTGCTTGCGCTGATCAATCCCAGCCCACCCTTGCTCAATAATCTGGTTGCAGTACACAAAGTTTGGGAAACACTTTGGCGCAGAGGAGGAGGCAGACAGAACAGGATTTACATCCAGGGACTCCATGACTTGCACCTTCTTTAGCTGCAACGCCTGACATGCTTCCATTATAAGATATGAAACAGACTTTGTGTCAAACAGGGGGGAGGGATTGGAATCTTTTTCTCGGGCTCTGTCCACTCCCCCTCCCCATCTGAAAGTGCTGTCAGGTCAGGATTTTCCCCATGTCCCCCCAGTATCCTCATCTTGACCTTCCATGTTGTCAAGGTTGGGGGCCACCTGCAAATCTGGGTGTATAGGATCACTCTGCTCTGGCATACCTGTATGTGCCTGTAAGGGCCTCCCTTGATCTGTGGGGTCTGCCTTGGATTTGGGTGTGTTGGTAGGGATGTCCTGCATTAACATCAGGATTCAGCAGCTCATTTAAGAGCAGCAAAAAGGATTTGGACAACTCAGCTTTACCACTGCCAGTTGGTACCCTAGGTGACCCCACTCCCATTTCAGAGGTATGGCTCCGGGGACCGAAATAGACGTGTTAAATTATGTTACATAAGTAGGGCAGTAAGATCCTAAGGGGGAGGGTCTCATCATCCTTCTGCAGGTCTTGTATCTCTTGAACATGACAGGTCTCCAATAAGCCATGGTGCCACTTCCTAATATCCAGTATTGAATACTACAATCAGAAATGTAATCAAGTATGAATGCTGCAGCCAGAGATGTTGGTGTACAACATATGGTGAAACACTACTTATGCCGTCCTTGTGGCTGCCGCAACAATAAGTAGGGGAAGTGTCATGAAAGACAAAAAGAAAAAATTACTTACCACAAAAATCTTGTTTCTTCCAGGGAATACTCCAAAATTCCTAACTCTTTCACAGTATGCCTTCAAGCCAGATCTTCTTGGAGATGGAACATTATTATGCTAATGATGGAATCATTGGCACATGCCACTTTTTCAAATGCTGCTACATAGATACATAGACAGTGTCAGCAGATAAGTGCCTATGGCCCACCTAGTCTGCCCATTTGAGTTTGTAACTTCGGTTTATGTTTTCCTAGAACTCTGTTGCCCCTTACCCCAGACCTCCAGAATTCCTTTATGTCTATCCCATGCATTCTTAAATCCCATGATTGTTTCAGTCCCCGCCACTTCCTTAGGCAGGGTATTCTACTTGTCCACTACCCGTTCTGTGAAGAAATTCTTCCTCACATTTCCTCTGAATCATCCTCCCTTCAACTTCATCCCATGCCCTCTAGTCCTGGAACATCTTTTTTGCTTAAAA
The DNA here is from genome assembly GCA_016271365.2 of Neoceratodus forsteri. Classification (NCBI taxonomy): domain Eukaryota; kingdom Metazoa; phylum Chordata; order Ceratodontiformes; family Ceratodontidae; genus Neoceratodus; species Neoceratodus forsteri. Next base: position 811,557,694 of record CM057453.1, read on the forward strand.
ATAATGTATTCGTGCACCCTGTTCCTCTCTGTAAGATACTTGTATGTCTCTATCATGTCCCCTCTTTCCCTCTTCTCCTCCTGGGAGTACATATTTAATTCCTTCAACCTGTCCTCATAGGACTTGTGATGCAATCCATGTACATCTTTGTTGCCCTCCTCAGAACCTTCTCACCCGCCCTATGTCCTTAGGTAAGGTCTCCAGAACTGTACACTGTACTCCAGGTGGGGCCTCACTAGTGTCTTGTATAGTGGAATCATGACCTCCCTTTTCCTGCTGGTGATGCCCTGCCTGCCATCCCAGCATCCTATTTGCTTTACCTGCTGCCTTGTCACACTGTTTCCCTACCTTGAGGTCATCAGCGATGATAACCCAAGATCTCTTTTCTGCTTGGTGCATGCTACATCCTCACCCCCAACTGATATATTGTGCCAGGGTTTTTGTGCTCCATATGCATTATTTTGCACTTCTTTGTACTGAATTTCAACTGCCAAACCCTGACCATTCTTCAAGTTTCTGCAGGTCCCTTCTTATTCTGTCTACACCCTCTGGTGTGTCTACTCTGTTACAGAGCTTTGTGTCATCAGCGAACAGTGAAATTCTGCCTTCTAGGTCCTCGCGCAATGTCACTGATGAAGATGTTGAATGAGACTGGTCCCAGCACTGATCCCTGTAGTACCCACTCGTCCTCTTCCCTCTGTGGAGTGACAGCCATTTACCACCACCCTCTGTGTCCTGCCGCCCAGCCAGTTACCTACCCACCACACTACTGTCCTGCCCACACCCATACCCCTAGTTTGTGTAATAGTCTTCTATGTGGCACAGTGTCAAAGGCCTTGCTGAAGTCCAGATAGGCCATGTCCACTGCCCTCCCCTGATCCACCTCCCTAGTCACCCTGTCAAAAAATTCAACGATGTTGGTCTGACATGACCTCCCCCTGGTGAAACCATGCTGCCTTGGATCTTGCAGTCTATTGACACCCAGATGTTCTACCAATCTCTCCTTCAGTAGTGCTTCCATGATCTTCCCCACTACCGAGGTGAGGCTGACTGGTCTGTAGTTCCCCATGTCCTCTTTGTTCCCATTTTGGTATAAAGGGACTACATCTGCTGTCCTCCAGTCTCTGGGTACCTCCCCTGTTTCCAGTGATCGGCTAAACAGGATGGCCAGAGGTTCAGCCACCACCTCTCTGAGTTCTTTAAGGACCCTGGGGTGCACCCCATCTGGTCCCATTGCTTCATCAACTGTTATTACTTCCAGTTCCTTCAGGACCCTTTCTCGTGTAAAGGGACTTGTGTCTATTTCTGCACCATTCTCACCCCTTGTACTCCCTTCAGACCCATTACCCTCCTCTTCCTCAGTAAAGACTGAGCAGAAACACCTGCTCAGTATGTCGACTTTACTGTTGTCATCCTCCACGTGGCCCCCATCTTCCCCCTTAAGTCTCACTATCCCACCCTTTGCCTTTCTTTTTTCACTTATGTGCCTATAAAAGGTTTTGTCCCCTCTACCCACTGATTTTGCAATGTGCTCTTCTGTCTGAGCTTTGGCTTCCCTTACTGACCTCCCTACCTCCCTTTGCTTCTCCTGGAATTTCTCCCTATCCCTTTCTGCCTGTGTCTTTTTGTACTGCCTGGATGCAATCTCTTTGGCTTTCACTTTCTTTGCTACATCTTTGGAAAACCATAATGGCCTCCTCTTCCTTTTCCTCTTGCTAATCTGCTTAATGCATAATTCTGTTGCTCTTGTAATCCCTGTTTTAAATACTGCCCACTGTTCCTCAACCCCCGATTCCTGCCCCATTCCCCTTAATGCCTCTTTCAAGTATCTCCCAATTTTCCCAAAGTCTGTCCCCTTAAAATCCAGAATACGTGTGTTTGTGTGGTTTGGTTCTGCTCCTTCTGTGATTTCAAACCACAATGACTGGTGGTCACTGTTCCCCAGGTTCTTCCCCACTGTTGCCCCCATCACACTGTCCCTGTTTGTGAGCATAAGGTCCAGTATTGCCTTCTGCCGAGTTGGTTCCATGACCAGTTGCTTGAGGAAGGCACCTGAAGGGAGTCCAGGATAAATCTGCTCCTAGTTGATGCTGCTGCTGGGATGCTCCAGTCCACGTCTAGAATATTGAAGTCTCCAATCAGTACTACCTCACCCTTGTCTGCCATCCTTTGGATGGCTAGCATCAGCTAACTGTCTGTTTCTTCCTCCTGGGCTCATGGTCTATAGACCACACCTGTGCGCATGGCTGGCCCCATTTTCATTTCCAGCTTAACCCACAGTATCTCTCCCCCATTTTGTTCCTCCTGGATCTCTGTGGCCCTTATGTCATTTTTCACATACAGTGCCACTCCTCCTCCTCCTCCCTTCCTACCTGCCCGGTCTCTTCTGAATATGTTGCAGCCAGAAATGGCCATCTCCCAGTCATGGTTATCATTACACCAGGTTTCTGTGATGGCCACAATGTCCAGGTCTGACTGCACCATGACAGCCTCCAGATCTTCTATCTTGTTGCTAAGGCTCCTGGCATTGGCACACATGGCTTTCCATGATTTGAGCTCCCTAGACTGTTTAGCTGTTCTACTCCAGCCCCTTCCCTGGTTCTCCTTGCTGTCTGCCCTTCTGCTGATTATTGCCCCTGTTCTGCCTATCCACCTCTTGGGCGCTAATCTCCATCTTTTACACACTGCTTTGTTGAAATATCCACTCCTCTGGTTCACTGGTTCCACGGCTAGCTGTGGGGGGTGAGCAAGTAGGTACACTACTTGCTGGCCTGCTACCCCCCATTGGCTAGTTTAAATGCTTGTCAATGTACCATTTAAACTTATCAGTGAGTGCTTGGATTCCCCTCCAGGATCGATGCAGGCTGTCAGGCTTGAACAAACCTCCATCCCTCCAGGTGGGTCCCCAGTCACCAATGAATCCAAACCCTTTCTCACAGCACCAGTTCTTCAACCATGAGTTAAAGATCCTGGTGCATGCAGGCCTATGCTCTCCCATGCCTCTCGCAGGTAGTACTTCTGAGAAGGTGACAGAAGTAGCTACTTGCTTGAGACCCCTCCTCAATTTCCTAAAGTCTTCCTGAACTTCCTTTGGTTCCCCATTTGCCAGGTCATTAGTACCTAGGTGGATAATGGCATCCAGCTCATCCTCCCGTCTTGCCTTCCCAGTGATCCCCAGGATCTTTCTTCCATCCCTCCGTGCCGTGGCACCTGGTAGGCACCTCACCTCCCGGTCCTCCCCCTCCTGTGTTCCTAGCTGGATCCCTCTTATGATGGAGTCCCCCACCAGGATTTGCTTCCTCCTCCTCTGGGGTCCACTGCTCTCCCTGCTGAGGTCACTTCCTTGGCTAACCTCCACATCCTTTCCACCCACTTCTCTGGGTACCTCTATTTGGTTGCCCCCATTTGCCAGTGTGGCATATGAGTTCTTGAGTGGAATAAGATCTGGGATGTGCCTCTGCCTGACCGTCTTAACCCACCCTGAGCCCACTGTCATCCAAGTGCTCCTCGTTCTCGGCATCCTTTGAGGTAGCGGCATTGGACTGGGTGGTCTCTTGATAGGGGTGATGGTACTCCTGACCCATCTACCTATCGACTGCCTACATTCTACCCTCAGATTTCATGGAGGAGCTTTATAATGATCTATAATAATAATAATGTTAATAAAACACCCGGGAAAAAAACTCCAACTGGAGGGAAAAACATTAATAAAACACCCCCTATGTCAGAAACACATGAATAGGGGAAATACCCTTGAACACAGTTCCAAATATAAAAACCAGTGTGTGGCACACATACCCAGGTATTACAGCATGGAGTGCAGAGGCCATTGGTTCTAGCAGGGGTAGCAGGGTGGGAGAGTTAGGAATATTGGAGTATCCCCTGGAAGAAACAAGATTACTGTGGTAAGTAATTTTTTCTTCTCACCCCAGGAATACTGCAATTTTCCTAACCCTTATGCAGACTCAGAAGCAGTACCTTTGGAGGTGGGCACAGGACCTACTTTGGAAACAGGCTCTGCAGGACAGCCGTGTCAAACCTGGCATCACCCCTAGCCTGCGTATCCCGGCTATAATGCTTGGTAAAGGTGTGCACTGTTCTCCAGGTAGCTGCTTTACAGAAGTCTACCAAAGGAACATCCCTGGTAGCTGCTACAGTAGCAGCTGTACTCCTCGAGGAATGGGCTCCAAGCCCGGCTGGGGCCTCCTTTCCAGCTTTTGAATAGCAAAATTGGATACACTGGACTATCCAGCAAGAAATGGACCTCTTAGATGCTGGATTTCCTTTTCCTACATCCCCAAGGGTCAAGAACAGTTGCTTCCTTTCCTGCCTATGGGACTTAGTGGCTGCCATGTAATAGCTAAGAGCTCTCTTGACATCAAGGCTGTGCAGCCTGCACTCACCACAGCATGAATCTTCAGTAAAAAAACAGGTAAGGTGATAGACTGGTTCAAGTGAAAGCCAGAGACCACCTCTGGAAGACATTTTCTGTTAGTTCGCAGGACCACTTTGTCCCTGTGGAATGAAATGTAGTCCTGCTCAACACAGAGAGCCTGGAGCTCACTGATCCTTCTGGCAGAAGTGATTGCTACTAGGAAAACTGTTTTCCATGTGATATATTTTAAAGGAGCTGAAGACATGGGCTCAAAAGGGGTGCCCATAAGTTTGGCAATAAAGATATTTAGATCCCAGTCTGGCACCGGTTCCCTGATAGGGGGTGCAGGTGGACCATACCTTTAAAGAACCTTTTAAAGATAGAATCTGATGCCAAAGATACATTCTTCCCAGCTGAAGTGTAAGCAGACACTGAAGCCAAATGAACTTTTAGAGTAGAGGACTGCAGGCCCAATGAATGCAAATGAGTAAGGTAGTCCAGCACAGCTGGAACCCCTGCCTAGGCTGGTACTATATTCCTGGTGGAGCACCAGACAGAAAATCTTTTCCATTTAGAGGCGTAGGTTTTCTTGGTGGAAGGTTTCCTGTACTCTTTTAAGATATCCAGGACACTTTCTGAGAGATGCAGATTTGCATACTCCAAGTGCTCAAGAGCCATGCTTTGAGTGTGAGTGACTTGAGGTTCGGGTACAGGAGTCTACCCTGGTTGGAGGTTAGCAGGTTGTGCCTCTGGGGTAGGTGTACTGGTTCAGCCACAGACATGGAGAGCAGCAGAGTACCATGGCTGTCTGGCCCAGTCTGGGGCTATCAGGATCATTGTGGCTGACTAGGCCCTGAGCTTCAGTAGCACCCTGAACATCAGAAGGAGTGGAGGGAATGCACACAGGCACCTCCCTGACTAGTCCAGAATCAGAGTATCCAGGAGTACTGTTTCCATAGCTGGGGGTCTGCAACAATACTGTGGCAGGTGGTGACTTACACGGGATGCAAAGAGATCTATCTCTGGGGTACCCCGCCCTTTGAAAATCACTTCCACCACCTGTCTGTTTAAGGTCCATTCGTGATGAGCCTGGTTTATTCAACTCAAGGCATCTGCTAGGGTATTGTCCTTGCCTGGCAGATGAATGGCCTGAAGAGAGATTCCTAGGGAGTAGGCCAGAGTCCAAATTCGCATGGTTTCTGTGCAGAGAGGATCCAACCTTGTTCCTCCCTGCTTGTTTAAGTAATACATGGTGGTAGTATTGTCTGTTTTGACCTGTACCACCTTTCCCTGAATTAGAGGTGTAAAGGCTTGCAGTGCCAGGAACACTGCCCTGAGCTGCAGCAGGTTTATGTGCTGAAGCGATTCTGCACTTGACCAAGTGCCATGGGTAGTGTGATCCCCTAGGTAAGCACCCCACCCTAGAAGTGATGCATCTGTTGTGAGAATCACTGATGGAGGAACTTTTTGGAAGGGGACCCGCTCTCTGAGGTTGGCTTCCTCTTTCCACCACTGAAGGGCCAGGAGTAACATTTTTGTTACTGGGACCATCTTTGATAGAGTATCCCTCTTTTGACACCAATGAAATCTTAAGTGGAATTGAATGTCTCATCTGGAACCTGAAACCCAGAACTGTGCCAGTGGCGGCTGCCATGTGGCCCAGTAACTGCAGAAACCGTCTTGCAGTTTTTGGTCTGTTGAGGCTGAAGGAGCCTGCCAATTGCAGGATACAGTGCCTTCAGAAAGTATTCACCCCCCTTGGATTTTGTCGCATTATGTTGTGTTACTACCAGAATTTTTAATGCATTGAAATTATTTATTTTCCCCCTTGATTCACACAGCATACTCAACAATTTAAAGGGGCAAAAATATTTTTATTGTGTAACAAAAATTTATGAAACATTAAAAACTGAAATATCTTGTTTACTTAAGTATTCACCCCCCTGAGTCAATACTTTGTAGAAGTGCCTTTGGCAGCAATTACAGCTTTGAGTCTTCTTGGGTATGTCTGTATCAGCTTTGCACACCTGGATTTGGGGATTTTCGCCCATTCTTCCTTGCAGATTTGCTCAAGCTCTGTCAAGATGGATGGGAGCGTCGGTGAACCGCAATCTTTAAGTCTTTCCATAGATTCTCAATGGGATTCAAGTCTGGGCTTTGGCTGGGCCACTCAAGGACATTCACCTTCCTGTTCTGAAGCCACTTCAGTGTTGCTTTGGCTGTATGCTTGGGGTCGTTGTCCTGTTGGAACGTAAATCTTTGCCCCAGTCCAAGGTCTGTTGCAGACTGATGCAGTTTCTCCTCAAGGATGTGCCTATATTTGGCTCCATTCATTGTTCCCTCTATCCTGACAAGTGCCCCAGTCCCTGCCACTGAAAAGCATCCCCATAACATGATGCTGCCACCACCATGCTTCATGGTAGGGATGGTGTTACATGGGTGATGAGCTGTGTTCGGTTTGCGCCAGGCATAGCGCTTTGCATTCAGGCCAAAGGGTTCAAGTTTTGTTTCATCAGACCAGAGAATCTTTTGCCACATGGTCTCAGAGTCTGCCACGTGTCTTCTTGCAAACTCCAGGCATGCTATTATGTGGCCTTTTCTCAGAAGTGGCTTCCGTCTAGCCACTCTCCCATAGAGGCTACATCTGTGAAATGCTGCAGAGATTGTTGTCCTCTGGACAGGTTTTCACATCTCAGCCATGGAACTCTGTAGTTCTGTCAGGGTGGTCATTGGGTTCTTGGTCACTTCCCTGACCAAGGTCCTTCTTGCCCGGTTGCTCAATTTGGGAGGACGGCCTGCTCTAGGAAGAGTCTGGGTGGTTCCATAATCTTTCCATTTCCTAATTATGGACTTGACTGTGCTCCTGGGAACTTTCAACACCCTAGAAATGTTTTTATACCCCTCCCCAGATCTGTGCCTCCTCACAATTCTATCACGGAGTTCTACGGACAGCTCCTTGGTCTTCATGGTAGAGTTTCTGCTCTGACGTACACTGTCAACAGTGGGACCTTATATAGACAGGTGTATTTCCTATGAAATCATGTCAACCATTTGAACTGACCACAGGTGGACTCCATTCAAGTTTTAGAGTGATCTCACAAGGAAATTAGATGCATCTGAGCTCAATTTGAAGTGTCATAGCAAAGCGGGTGAATACTTATCAAATCAAGACATTTCAGGTTTTTATTTTAAATTACATGTACAAGAAATTCCAGAAGTTTCTTTCCACTTTGACATTCTAGAGTAATTTGTGTAGATACGTGAAAAAAAAATCCCATATAAAGGTATTTTAATTTGAGTTTGCAACATCACAAAATGTGACAGAATCCAAGGGGGGGTGAATACTTTCTGAAGGCACTGTACTTTTTACTCTGCCAAGAGGTAGGTAAGCTCTGCCCTCCTGGATATTTAATTCTGCTCCTTTGAACTGCAGCACTTATGCAGGGAGTAGGACTGAATTTTTGAGATTTACCAGAAAACACAGAGACTCCAGGAGTCCTTGGGTGAGCTGTAGATGTTCTTTTACTTGTTGTGGTGACTTTGCCATCACCAACCAATTATCCAGATAGGGGAACACTGACACTTTGCCTTCGCAGGTGCGCCACAACCACTGCCAGGCACTTTGTGAACACTCTTGGAGCTGAAGCAAGACCAAATGGCAGGGCTGAAAACTGGTAATGACCTGAAGGGAGTCTGAACCTGAGGTACTTTCTGTAAGACTCCCTTACAGGGATGTGAAAATAAGCATCTTTCAGATCCAGGGATGACAGCCACCTCCTTTTTGGAGATCTGGCAGAATCAGTGACAAGGTTACCATTTTGAATCTAGGCTTTGTCAGGTGCCTGTTTAGCACCCTTAGGTCTAGGACAGGCTGCCACTCCCCATTTGTCTTTGTTGTTAGGAAGTATCTTGAATAAAACCCCCTTTCCCTTTTGCTGTGGAGGCACAGGTACCACTGCTTTTGACAGTACTAGAGTTTCAACCTCCTTTTCCAGCAGCTTTCTTTCCAAAATGGAAGCTGGTTTGAACATTCTGGTTCTTAGGGAGGGAAGGGATTTGAAGCTTAGAGACAGTCCCTGACTCACTACTTGCAGGACCCACTTACCTGTGGTGATCCATTTCCAAGTCTGGAAATAATGAGTTAGTCTGTCCCCTACTGGAAGAGGGAAGGTGGCCTTGGAGGATTAGTCAGGAGTCCTGCTTTGCCTGGGGCTGAGATGTGGAACCATGTCTGGAACCCCATCTGCCCCTGCCTCTGAAGTACCCTTGCTGAGGGTACTATTGTACTTGGGGTACGGCCATGGCCTGATACAAAGACCTGGCGTGGAACTGTCTGCCCCTGCCTTCCCTTCTGTATGGCCTTGTGGACAGGGAAGCCTTCTCTTTGGCAGAGTTACTTCTATAAGTGGCCTTGTACTCGTCCACCTTTTTCATATAGGCCTCTGTATGAGTTCCAAACAGGGAGTTACCCTCAACTGGGAAATCCAGAACCTTGTTGTGGGTGTCTTGAGTAAGGTTTGTGGCTTTTTTTTTTTTTACCACTCTATTCATCGCCTCTGGACACCGGAACTCTCTCAGGCCTCGTCTCATCCCTCACTCTACCACCCACTGTGACCTCTACCTACCTCAAAGTCGTTACTCTGTCCCGTGGAGCCCCCCTGGCCAAAGCTCCGCCAGGAGATCGCTGGGGTGGAGGCAGAGGTCCAGTGTTGGGTGTGTGGCAGGTGGACACTGCAGGGCCGTTGCCTATCCGGACTGGAGGGTTTCCCCATATAGTTGCTTCCTTGCTCCCTCCCTAAGGGTCCACCACTAGTAGAACACTATGGGAGGGGGGGAGAGATGAGAAAATAATAAGAGGTCCCACAGGCTAGTCTACTGACTGTGCCCCCTCCAAGAAAAGGTTAAAGGAACACTGTCAACCCCCTTAGGTCATAAATTGTCCCTAGTTTAAAAAGCACAGTTTACGATTGCTTACATTCTGTAATGATTGCTGACGTAGCAGGTTGTATGATTCGGATTCATTTTTAAAAGTGAAAAACAGACTTAGCACCATGTTGGTTTTACCACACAAACACATGCTTGTTTACAGTTTTTGATAAGCTCCATTTGTCTCTTTCCTGGACCTGGAAACACCTCCAACACAGTCTAGCCACTCATGATGCAGTGGGAGGAGAGGAGACTGTTGCATCATGAGTGGCCACACTGTTTGGGGTGTTCATAATGTTCAGGAATAATACAGTAACAGTTGATCAAGGATTTGAAACTAAACAAGGCTGGGTGTAATTACACTATTAGCATGCATTTCAGTTCTACTAAGGAAGGAAGCACATAATACAACCAGCAACGGCAAGGAATTTTAGAGATGTTAAGCAATTATAAAACATGAGTTTTCAACTACAAATGATATGATGCAAAAAGGGCTGGCAGTGTCCCTTTAAATCACTTACCTGAGGCACCAGGCTAAATGAATTTGAGACTTCCGATGCTCAGTGGCGGAGCCAGGTTTGGGAGCATTTAAGAGCCAGGGGTTCCATTCTTTACAGAGAGTGGACTGCTGCTCTGACCTTGGGATTACATCACAGAGCTGCTGGTGTTTGGTTTCAATTTAGGATTCTCTTTACAGAGAGTGAGGCTGCTGCTCTAACCTTGGGATTACATCACAGAGCTGCTGGTGTTTGGTTTCAATTTAGGATTCTCTTTACAGAGAGTGGACTGCTGCTCTAACCTTGGGATTACATCACAGAGCTGCTGGTGTTTGGTTTCAATTTAGGATCTCTTTACAGAGAGTGGACTGCTGCTCTGACCTTGGGATTACATCACAGAGCTGCTGCTGTTTGGTTTCAATTTAGGAGCTAAACACTGGGTATAGTAAGGGGTGTTGAGTAGGAGGGGCATTCCAGGAAAGGAACAGCAGCAAGTGAAGAGGTGACTGCTCTCTCAGTGGAAGGGAAGTAAATGCAAATCTAGGGACAGGGTGATTGGGAAAGGAGGGGGGGGGTGGCACCATATGTGAAGGAAGGACTGAAGTGTGTAAGGGAGGAAGGGAAGGAGGGTAGTACGGAGACACTTTGGATGCAAATCCAGGATTCCAAGAATAGGATTCTTAGAATGGGAGTGGTGTACAGGCCACCATCTCAGACGGAGGAGTTAGACAGGGAACTAGTGGGACAGATCAGGAGGACCTGCGAAAAGGGTAGTGTGGTGATTGTGGGGGACTTCAACATGCCAGGAGTGGACTGGAGCACCCCAACAACCAGGAACAGAAGGGAGCAGGTACTGCTGGATGCCTTCCAGGACAGCTTCCTGCTGCAGATGGTCAGTGAACCAACCAGGTTAGGGAATACCCTTGACCTTGTGCTGGCAAATGGGGACTTTGTGAGAGAACTTATAGCGGAGGAACCACTGTCAGGGAGTGACCACCAGTCAGTATGGCTCACATTGGATATGGGCAAGAAAGGAGTGGAATCTGGCACAATAGTGCTGGACTTCAGGAGGGCCGACTTTGGGAGGATGGGGGAAGTGGTAAAAGGGTACCCGGCCAGAATTCAATCTAGTATGGACACTAACCAGAGGTGGAAGCTCATAAAGCTGGGGATAGTGGAGGCAACCATAACCTGCTGCAAAGCCCAGAGCAAGACGGCTAGGGCTAAGAAACCGATCTGGTTGAGCAAGGAGGTCATGGAAAAGGTAAGGAGGAAAAGAGCTGCCTTTAGGAAGTACAAGAAAACAGGGAGGGGGGAGGACAGGGAGGAGTACTTGACAGAATCGAAGGAGGTGACAAGGGCAGTAAGGGGAGCCAAAGCATCTACGGAACTCAGGCTGGCACAAGGCATTAAGAAGGGGGAGAAGGACTTCTTTAAGTACATCAGGGAGAAAAGGAGCTGTAAGGATCACATAGTAAGGATTAAGAAGGAGGGGGGTTGGGTGGAAGCAGGGTGCGATAAGGCGGAAGCACTAAATGAGTACTTCTGCTCAGTATTTACTAAAGAGAAGAGGGGGGTGACACCCAAGGTGGAAGAAATGGCAGAAGCAGGGTGGGAAGTGGTGACAGATGGGGAAATCATGGAGAGCAGAGTTCGAGAGGATTTGAAGGCACTGAGGGTGGACAAGGCGCCAGGCCCAGATGGCATCCACCCCAGGGTACTGAAGGAGCTGGCAGAGGTCCTTGCAGGACCTTTGGCAGACCTATTTAATGCCTCACTACATTCGGGGTGTGTACCTCGGTACTGGAGGATGGCTCATGTGGTGCCCCTCCACAAGAGTGGCCCCCAAGGATGAACCGGGAAACTACAGACCAGTGAGCCTCACATCCATTGTGGGTAAGCTAATGGAGACTATCCTGAAGGAGAGGCTGGTGGCCTCCTAGAGGCCAAAGGACTACAGGACAGCAGACAGCATGGCTTCACACGTGGCAGATCCTGCCAAACCAACCTGGTCGAGTTCTATGACTGGGTAACTAGACAACTGGACAGGGGCCATGCAGTGGATGTCCTGTATCTGGACTTCAGTAGGCATTCGACTCAGTGCCACATGGAAGGCTGGGAAGGAAGTTAGTAGGCACAGGGGGGGTGCAAAACTGGTAAGATGGGTAGGAAACTGGCTGCAGGAAGGCAACAGAGGGTGGTGGTGGGTGGGAGCTCTCACACCCAAGGGCAGTGACGAGTGGTGTTCCACAGGGCTCGGTGTTGGGACCAGTGTTGTTTGGGATATTCATTGCAGACATATCATGGGACATCAAGAGCAAGATCAGTCTGTTTGCTGATGACACCAAGGTAGGCGCGGTGGTGGATGACCTAGGGGATGGCAGGGGTTGCAGGATGATCTGGCAAAGCTTGAAACCTGGTCAGACACCTGGCAACTGGGCTTTAATGCCAAAAAGTGCAAGGTGCTGCATTTTGGGATGAAGAACCCAAGGAGGAGTTACCAGCTAGGGGGAGTGCAGCTAGCCCAGAAAGAGGAGGAGAAGGATCTGGGTGTGCTCATTACAGGGTCAATGAACAACTCGGCACAATGTAGGAAGGCAGCTGCAAAGGCCAACAAAATGCTGGGTTGTATTGCAAGGGGGTATATCCTCGAGGAGGGAAGAGGTGATTCTGCCACTATATAGGTCATTAGTTAGACCACACCTGGAGTACTGCGTGCAGTACTGGCGTCCGTATCTGAAGAGGGACATTAAGTTACTGGAGGAGGTACAGTGCAGAGCGACAAAGATGATCAAGGGGCTGGGGGACTTATCATACGAGAGGAGGTTGAAGGAGTTGAACATGTACTCACTGGAGGAGAGGAGAGACAGGGGTGACATGATTGAAACCTTTAAATACATGAAAGGAATAAACAAGACAAGTACAGAGGTGCTGTTCAAAGTAAGGGAGGGGAGGGCCACCAGGGGCCATGATATGAGACTGGAGCGAGGAAGGTTCAGGAGAGAGATGAGGAGACACTTTTTTACAGAGAGGGTGGTGGCTGGGTGGAATGCGTTACCTTCTGAAGTGGTATGCAGTAGAACAGTGGACTGCTTCAAACGAGGATGGGACAGGACAAAGGGGGGAGGGTTAATGAAGGGGAAGGGTGGAAGGGAGGAGCAGCTGCAGAATAAGGGGTGCTAGCTGCATATTCAAGCAGACTTCATAGACCTCTAGGCCTTTATTATCTGCTGGCAAATTTCGTATGTTCGTAAGTCAATCACGGGCTCCACACTGGGCACTAAACAGTGACGAGAGATGGTGGTGGTGGGGCACCACTACTCACACTGAGGCAGCCAGGAGGGGCGACCACCCCCCAGCCCCCTCTCTAGCTCTGCCACTGCTGATGCTCACCCAACGTCCAACACAAAGGCAAATGCTCCCCATTCATGCACAGCAGGCAGCGAACCGGGAGCTATAGAGCAGATTAGTCAATTTTAAAGTCGCAGCTGAACAGGCATGATTTCTAAATCTGAGTCCGCTCCCTGTCACCAGTTAGCCTCAACCTGCCAAACAGTTGCACATCCTGTCAAAAAATAACAAATCGAAAGACGCTTCTTAGAGAGAGCTCTCCCTGTGCTGTTCTACCCCTATAGTGGCATAGCAAAGACTGGGGAATAAGTGATCTCGGAATGTTCATGTGCCCATGGTTCTGTGCTGACTGAAACTTTGGGCTGTGCCACTACCCAGTAGGGGTGTTCATTACCCATATATATTAACTCCCCATTGACAACATGCAGCGATACAGAAAATGAAAGTTATGTACTCACCATAACTGTTAATATTCCTAAATATCTTCTCCACTGAGTACCACTTATGAGTCTGAGCCAAAGGCGCTAAGACCCCGCTGGAGCAAATCTTTTGGCCGGGGGACCGGCAATGGCTACTGGCTAAGGCGCCTGTGAGACACCACATGGTGCCACTCGACTACAAATAACTGTTGTTGGTTCCATCACCTAACTCAATTGTGTTCACCAGAAGAGAAGCAAAAGGGAAAAAACAACATACTGGGGTCTGTGATAAACTAGACCATAGGAACAGACAAGGGATATAGAGGGGGAAAAATCCTGAGCAGCAGCTCTCACAGAGACAATAACAAAAAGGGCACACCTAAGGTGGCACAGAGCAAAGAGGTAGTTTGGTAGTCTGAGCCAGAGCCTCAATAAACACACTGACTATATAGCAGACATTAGTCAGGCTGGTAAGGGTAACGGGAAGAAAGCAGCAACCTTGTGTGCATATAGACTCTGGCTAGCAGGTGAGAAGGGTAGCCAAGGGCGATACTCCCATGCAGACAAGGCAGGCACAGAAAAATGCCAGACCCAATGAAAGATAAAGTAACCACAAGAACTGCACTAGACATCATACCACCAGCAGAATGCAAGTTTTTTTTTTTTTTTTTTTTAACAGCCAAGCTACCCTTTCTGAGGGGGTGTGTGCAGAAGAGATAATTGGTATATGTGACACTGCAGAACCACAAGGTCGTAAGACTCCATCTGGAGTAGTATATGTGCCACTCTCTCATGTCCTTATAACTCTGTAGGGCCTGATGAAAGAAAAACACGTGGCTGTCTCAGAGTATGCAACAAGAATCTGCAAAGAAAACAAAATGGACTATGCCAAGGAAAAACTGAAGTAGCAAAAAAAATCAGTTGCCAATGGACATTCACTTCATGCCAGTTGAACACAGGGGTGTACCTGACACAGAGCTGGCTGCTCCAGCTAAACTCAATGTGCTGCTGCAAGGCACAAGTCTGCAGATAGGGCCGCTACCAAGTGGAGTTAGGACTGAGTTAACAACTAGAGGGTGTAAGGTGGCATTTAGCAACTAACGGTGATATACCCAAGGTAGTGAGGGATGTACCCTAGTGGGCAAGGAAAGACAAACAGCATGAAAATCTTTTTTATTTTCTTCAGAGCCTGAGCCCCAACAGGTGGAGGCAGGAGAGGCAGAAGAAAGGAGAGTGACAGCCAAACATAAAAGTATGACCATGCCACTGCATAGTTAGGGTGAGTTGCCCAGAGGCCCCGGCTCTACTAGAAATGAGGATGGTGGGTGGGTGTGGTACTCAGTGGAGAAGATATTTAGGAAGATCAACAGTTCAGTTGAGCATGTAATTTTTCTATCTCCCTAGAATCAGTCTTCTCCACTGAGTCCCACTTATGGCTCAGAGAATCAAGCTTCCCAGTTTTATAAGGGAGGAGCTGGCTCACCCTAAAGGTACAGGAATACCCTCAGCCCTCTGAGTGGGGGAGAACAGCTGAGAGAAATGCAGGTCTGATGACACCTGTGACTGACTGGGTCAAGGTGGAGGCTTCTGTGGCACAGGAGCGGGGGGGGGGGTTCCATGAAAGTTGCAGCCTGACTCAAGGGGAGAAGAAATTAACCCATTAGAAGTGCGAGTTTAGCATCCTATGCCAGGCCAGTTTTACCAGTCTGGAAAGGCGAAGCCATGCTGTCCATCTGATACAGACTGCAGTTCCCACTAACCTAGAGGCCACCTTGGTGGTGTCATAAGATGTCCTTGATTGATGCCATGCTACATCTCGACCCCAAGCAGAAAGCTCAACAGCTTGCCTGGCTGTCTCACTTTGTGGTACAGCAGTTAGAAGACCATGGGGCTGCAATGACAGGTGGCAACTGTAGGCTGAAAAATGGGCCTGATGTGCAGCCATGTACATGAATGAGCGTTTTGAGGAAAAAAGCTTCCTGCCAGTGCATCAGACTCAGACTCTGCAATGGTAGGCCTGTCGTACTGAAGGTGCTACAGTCCAATCCCAATGTAGGATGAGGTACATCAGCAGATCCAGAGGATGTGTGATACCATATGTGGAGGTCACGGAGGATGGGAGAAGCAGCAACAGGACGTCTCCACAAGGCCTTGGATGTCTCATTTACGGCTCCAGGCCAAGGAGGAATTGCTGCAGTGTCACTACTGGGAACGCATAGGAGTCCCAATAGCAGGGTGACTGGATCATGGCTTTTGAAAGCAGGGAGGTCCAATGCCCAAGGCATCTCCACCACAAATCACTAACACAGTAGTGTTTGGCAAAAGAGGCTAAGTGGAGGGATGATTCATTGTCCTTGGCTGACGATGTGGATGGAAATGAGGTGTAGGCCCCAGGTGGGTTTGGTGCTGGAGAAGAAACCTGGAACTGGGCCCTGTCTGACTCCCTATATCACTATTCCAAGGCACTGACCCAGACCTGGTGCTGATCTCACATCAAAGGCCCCGGAGGGGTGATGAACATGGGCAATCTCTCAAAGGATGGCTATACTCTTGGCCTTCTAGGCTTTGGCCTAGGCTGTGAAACTCTAGCAACATCCTTGCCCTAGGGGAGGAGCAGGCAGAGATTCCTGGGCATGGCACACCTACATCTGAGGAGTTTGAGACTGTAGTTGAATATTCCTCACAGGGACACCTCACTCCTCATCCAGTACAATGTCAGGAGAAGTCTCTGGAGAGAACATCATCACCGTGCTCCAATCTGGTGCTGTCTCCGGCATCGGTATTGGCATCAGAACTGGGAGTGTCTTTGGGACCAGGGTGCCTCCTGGCACCATCGTGCATGATGTCATCCTCAACACCATACTCGAGATCAACAGCAAGATCATGCCTGGTGCCACCTCCCTCCTTGGTGCCACGGTCATCACTGATTTGTTGGCTCTGTGCTCGGTGCTGGGCCCAGTTCTGGCACCACGACCAGCACTTGTGTCGGTGCCAGACTCGAGGCCATCCCCTTAGCAACAACATGGTCAGGTACTGGCTCCAAGTCAGCTCTGACAGACACCAGCCTTGATGCTGGTCCTCCCCTGACACTACAAGAAGAGCCGTGCCCCCGCCCTACCAGAAGCATCACCTCTACAAACAGTGACAATAGCACAGGTAGTGCCAGAGGACAGTTTCAAGGTCTCCACCAGGGTGGAACGAGCATATAGCTGCAGCTCCAACTCTGGGGACGTTTATCACTTGGGCGAACAGACTACGGCAGGTTCTCACTTGACCACCCAGAAGGAGTCAACTGTCCACCATACCTAGCCATCAAGGTCTGCAATGCCTCAGCACAGTGAAGTCAATGAGAACCCTTTAATTTTGAGGACTGTGAAGGTCCTTGAAGAGATCCAGGGGATGGGTTCCATTTTCTCACTTTAAATGCTTTGGTTCGATGTCTGCCTCCAAAGATAGGCATCTGCTGACCCCACTTCAGTGCGTGATCCAGAGTGCGAAAATCCATCGAGAAGCAGGTGTCCCATGAATCCATATCAAAGGGGGGCCCAAGGTAAGAAATACAAAGCTGAGGCTAGTCATCAGATGTAATCTTTTTTCCACATGGACATCAACAAAATGGGGGACTTTTTGTTCCCGTTTTTACTGGATATCAGAAAAAAAAATCAAAACAGACAAGAAAATCTTCTAAGAGAAATGGCAATGCAGTGAACTGAGGTGATGATGAACTTCCAAGTGCCCACACAACAATGGGAAGAACAGAACTAACATAGGTGAGGGAGCTGGCAATGGTTTTTGGTAGGCATGTGGCACCATGCAGTGTTGCTCAGGTGCCATAGACAGTAGCCTTGCCTGCCCCTTGTCCAAAAGATTTGCTCCTGTTGGGTCCTAGCACCTCCAGTCCAGATCCATAAGTGGACTGAATGGTGAAGATTCATTCTAAGTAGATCCTGCAATTCATTTTTCAGTGAACCACATTTAGGCACGGCAAGGCAACATTCATTTCTTTGGTGCCCAATCCCAGAGGCTCTGGGTGCTGTACAAATACAAACATTAAAGTAGGACAGTGCATGCATAAATATATAAACGGGAGTTTACAAAAACAGAAATAAAAACAACAAACTTAAAACAGGAATATATTAACAATTACTCATGGAAATGCTGATGTCCCTAATGATCAATTTCTGTTGGGAGGGGGGACTAAGTGGGGTACAGATAATTTTTAAGACTAGGAAGTATTTACTGCTAGCTTCTTCTTCCTGGTAGTATTTTCATCTAAATGGTAGTAATACCATCCACTGACCTGTCTTGGACTTCCCCCCCTTTATACCAAGTCTTAAGCCCACTGGATATCTGCAGCCAATGACTCTCTTTGTTTGATATCGCTGTGGAGTTTTGAGATACTTTACCCCTGCTGAGTAGTGCTGTAACCCTATTTTTAACATTCTGCCATGCTGCAACTGTCTTTCTAGCCAGCCAGTGAGCAATTCCTGACACTTGTTTCCTACGCTATACACAACTATAACTGATGCTGTTTTCTGTAACCACCTCTACTGGCTTCACTCTTTTAGTGTGTGGATCCATGGCTGATAGCTACTAATTTTGTACGTACAGTGAGTATGTACCAACATGCTGTAAGTATGGAGGGTGGGAAACAAATTCCTAAAATCTGAACAGGGAAAAATGGTACTAAAATACTCCTTTACTCCACTTATCTGTTCTCCTGTAGGTTAACCTAATACGTGATAGCGGTAGGCACCAACTAGGACACTGTTGACTCAAATTTATGTCCAGATTATGGGGACGTTTGGAGGGCCACCAAATAGAGGATTAAGTATCCCATAAAATGCTCTTCTTCAAAGAGGTTGGGTAGTGTCTGTTGCTGCCACAAATGAAAAGCCAGAAAGCACTCACAGGTGGGGAGGATATATGTGTGGCTGGTTGGCAACTCAGCATGTTCCCTGCTTGCACATGCCTCTGCATCCTCTGGAGATGCCTGGATCCTGAAGCCCTCCTCCTTTCCTCCCTGAATCCTGTCTCTTAAAGGGACATTGTCAGCTTTTTGTAGACATTTATGATGGTGCCTGCTGCCATCAATGCTCTAATAAATAGGACGGTGTGCTCCTGATTTTGATATAATTGAATATTTCTTGTTACAAAAATCCAATTAAACCAATGCATGTTCATAATCTCAATATGGCACTGAGGTGCAGGTAAACTCATGCAAGCACCAATATTTCTTGCTAGAGTTGGATGTGCACCCTATCTTTCTATGCTATATTATACAATTGTATTTCTACAAACCTGACAGTCCCCTGAACTCAGCAAACTATCTTACTTAAGATGAAAAATAAAGCCCTGACTCTGGGTATGCACATCAGCATCTGTAGTACTTTCAGAATTCAGCAGAATCCCCATCGGCATAGGCAAGTTGTTCTCACCTCTTTCACATTACATTGTTAGAGCTGATGAGGAATGACACCTTTACAACTTCCTTCCCATCCACAAAATGGATCTCTCCATAGGGTGCCCTATCACTATAGTATTTCAAATGTATTTATGTGATTTAATTACAATTATAATTCTTAAATGTAAACTAGATATCCAGTTACTGGTTCATCACAGAAACCATTATAATTGTAACATTCAGGGGACACACACTGGCACAGCAGTAGGGTTAACGCTTGCAATGCCGGTGACCCGGGAAAGAGCTTGAGTCACTGAGGGCAGTAATTTATTTATTAATTTATTCGTTCATTTGTTAACCGGGTTGGTGCACTGGTCCAAGGACCTTTTTCAGGCACGGCCTGGGCCAGAAACTGGTGCGAACAATGGGAGATGCAATGAGAACAAACGGCAGTGAGCATACGTAAACATTAACTAGAATCTTGTGCAAGTCAGGTAACATATAGTGGTGAAATAACAGTGCCAGATACAACAAATTGGTTGCATGCCTAGCCCCGCGTTCACACTCCAGCATCTCAGGGAGCATTACTTTGGGAAAGAAAGGTCCTTCTAGCACATATGTCCCTGTACCTTCACCCCTGATCAGCATGCTAGAGCCACGTTGCCACCAGATTTGGACTTTGCATGCTCATTTCCTTCTCTCCCAATGGCCCCATCATAGGAAGGTTATGCCACAGGGCAGGTGAGTGGGGCTTCCTAGTGTGTAGGTACAGTTATGGGGCTGGATGATAGCCAGGCCGAGAGCAGCCGAGCTAGAGGATAAAAAAGAATTAGGAAAAAAAAAAAATAGGTTAACACTTAGAGAGCAACTGACATCTCCAGGAGAACTTTGAAAAACATACTATTTGGATTCAAAT
This sequence comes from Neoceratodus forsteri, assembly GCA_016271365.2. NCBI lineage: Eukaryota > Metazoa > Chordata > Ceratodontiformes > Ceratodontidae > Neoceratodus > Neoceratodus forsteri. Next base: position 811,577,582 of record CM057453.1, read on the forward strand.
CAGCATATATTTCACATTAGTTCTGTATTTCTCTTTCCTATTATTTGTTAGTGAAGTCATACGCTGCTTGTTACATCACAGTTATTACCATGGCAACAGACTGACATAATAGAGGATTTACCAGACTGTACTTTGTTGATTGCTGTTGCCTTACTCTGTATTGTTACCTTTTGTACCTGTAACTCTCCCAGGTTGCACCTGAAAATAGGCACTTGACTGTCTAGGATGCTTACCTGGTTAACAAAAGCCAATAAATAAAAATAAATAACTTAAACTGAGGAATCAGATAAATGAACAGATGAGCTCTGAGGGTCACCAATCCTGATTCCATGCAAATGTCCTCAAAAACAAATAACTGGGAAAATAATCCTGTACAAGGTATGTGAAATGCAAGCTGAATTGTGTCTAAATATTACATGTTTTCTTAACGGTGTTAGCAGCTCTTTAAAATGGTAAAGATTCCTTGTAACTGTTATAGCAGGCTGTCATGAGAGGCCTTACGACATTACAGGAGTTACGATGAGATACTGCCATGAATAAGACCTCCTGTATGTGAATCATCAACAGTATAAATGTTTGCCAGTGTGGTTACAGCATTATGTGTAATCACAGTCATTATACCAGAGGCATATGTCTTCCCTGGAAGGTTTTAGTGCTATTAACCAATATAAAATTGCAGGTTTTAATTTTATTTTTTGAAAAGTGCCCCCTTCAAAAAAACAAAAGTCTTTGAAAAGATTTAAAAACAAGACATTATTTATAAGTCACAAAAACTACAACTGGTCCTAAATTCTGAAGGTATGAGGTCCCAATGATAACCCACATTGATGGATGCCACTAGTGGTGACCCCTTAACATCTAGATAAAAGACTTGATATCCACCACCAGAGGGAATACATACAGTTGCTCAACTTCCGGAACAGTGTCTTCCCCCAGCATACCACCTTTGGTTACCAATGTGGATTAAGGGAAGCATTCGTTAATGTGTGATCTTTCTTTAAAATATCACGATCATTAATGAAGGGGAAAACCGTTATAACATGTAATGAAAAGCATAAGTATACAATATACTGTACCTTTCATTCGGAGCAGCAAGGAGCCATATGCCATGTCATACTGGTACGTTAAAACAATTCCCAGTGGAACCAGAGGTGCAAAATATGCCGGATTCTTTCTTTTTATGGCTCTAAAATAAAATGGAAAAAAAAAAAAGCTTTGAAATTTCTGTTTCCTGTTTTCACATACTGGTATCTGAGTTTTTTTATGTGAGCCGAAGAATCTGAGACAGAGAGAGTTCTGCTGAGACTAGTCTCTGAGCTCACTAGGCCCACTTGTGACCCCTTCCCAAATCAGTTGATAGTGGTCTATCACCTTGCCCACTCTACAGATAGAGATATATATCACTAATGTCACCATGACTATCACACTCTCCCACGCTGGTCAGCGTCCCCACACCATCCTTTTTCTTTCTTGTTAATTTTGTGTCAGTGCACTTCTGTTTAACTGCTTGTAAAATCTTTGTGCAGTGCATTCCAGCTGACCTGCCTGCCTACTAGCATTACCATTTTTTTTTTACTGTACTATTTTTCTGCTTATTATGCCTCTTTTAGTTCTCTGTGTCCCATCCCCAGGACCCACCTGGAAACAAGATGTTCACAGCTCAGGGTGTTGTCTCCGGGTCCAACAATTTAAAACTGAGTTAGGTCTCAGCTTACGGAGTTGCCTTGATGTGGTGCAGAACATAATCATCTGAGTGAAAACGTATAATAGACAAGGCAAACGTTTTGCTGGGAATGTGAATTCCTTGAATTTTTCTGGGCAAGATCTGTCCCCTCTGCCCCATTATGTCCCTTAGCCACATTCCCCCATACCATTGGTCAAAGAGTTGGATGTGCATCCTATCTTGGATATGAGGGGCATGTTCAGTGGTCAGCTCCAAGACTTAAAGTCCCACTTGTAACTCATGTATGGTCTGTTTATTAAATGTCCACCAATCATTTATCCAAGTTGGATACAGTTTAGAAAAGGACAAGGTGGGACTTCCGGTGACGTCACCGTAATGGTGGGAGACTGAGGTTGAGAGCTCCACACTCATCCCACAAATCTAACTGAATCCTCGGTGAAAAACTTACAAAACCAGAGCTAAATGGGAGAATTTGTCTAGGACAATGGCAGGGAAATCACATAAAACAAAAGGAGCGAAGCAAAATGCTTCTATGGGGAAGATGCGGCAAATGCTTCTAACAGGGTCCCAAGAAGGCCTAACTCCTCTCCCCTTGCGTAGGCACTACACATCCAAATCATCTATTGAATTGTACCCAGAGGAGAATGGGACAACGGAAACAACAGCAAATACCTTGCACCAGATTCTGACTATGGTGAATAAGATAGATAGTGCTCTGGCAGACCTTCGGCAAGACGTCCGGACACTGGATAGAAAAGTTACGGCTAACAATTCATGGCTTTCTGAGATCTCTGAGGCCCAAGAAAGCACTGAATGCTTACTCCACTACTTATTACAGAGAGATCGGGAAACCCAGGTGAGAACTGAAGATCTTGAGAATCGTTCTCGCCGCAATAATTTCAGGATACACGGGATCCCAGAAGGAGCAGAGGAAGGTTTTGCGACCACAGGAGATTTTATACAGCAGGTGCTTAGATCTACACTCGAAATCCCAGGGGACTTAAACCTGAAAATTGTTAAGAGCGCATCGTTTACTCGTTCTCAAGCCGACAGACCCCTCGGCAAAACCCCGCTCTTTTATTATTAGAATGCTCCATTTCCACAGCAAAGAATAGATCCTGCACAAAGCCTGGCGTCACAGAGACTTGAAATATCAAGGTGCGAAGATCTGGTACGATCAAGATTTCTCCTCGGCTCTTCAAACTAAAAGACAGAGAATTAGGGAAATCATAAAAGAATTAAAGGTTAAAAAGGATATGAAGGCACAACTCCTGTTCCCGGCACGTCTGAAGCTCTTCCTGCAAACAGGTACCAACATCTTCCCTTCTCTGTTAGAGGCAGCCCCTGCTCTGAAAAGCTTAAATATTCCTGTCCCTGACTTAGAGTGTGAGGCGCTGGAAAAGAAGCTGAAAGCAAGTGCATGGAGTGTGGTCTGCAGAGGCCTAGCGAGAAACAGAGGGACACATGGCAATATTCCAAAAGCAGCAATGAGCGACATCGCTAGATTAATGCAGAGGGCAGACCTAAGAAAGCAAAATCACAGACTGGATAAGAAAGTCTCTTCCCCCCTGAAAGAATGATCCAGAGTATGGAAGGTACTGGCTGACTTTATTAATGTAAAATGAAACAAACTGAGTGACGTTTTCCAACGGGGCTGTGAGGCCTGAGACTTCCCAAATGCTTGATAATGGCATGTTAGAAGGTGTAATTGCAAAGGGTCAGTTATTGGGGGGTGAGGGGAGATAAGAGAAACAAGGGAGCTACCCAGTCGGGCCTAATAATACTGTACCCCGTAGAATGTGAGCGCTAAGACCGCAATTTAAATTGTGTAATGTAAAGGGTGGAATCAGAGCTGGGTAAGGATCAAATGATGTTAAGGGTTAGAGGTAATATAAGAAAAACGTTTGAACAAAGGGGCCCAATGATTGGAATCCAATCAGCCTGAGTGTGTTTAAAAAGCGCTAATGGGACATGAAAGGCTGAAGGTTGGGAGGAGGGGGGATAGCTAACTGGAAGGAATCACCGAAGGATAAAAACTTAAAATTATGAAAAATGGAATCAGGTGGGTGTGTGTGTGGAGGATGTGTGAGCTCAGAAACCTCTCTCTACGTGAGGGACGTTCAACTTTGCAAAGTTTTGAGTCAGATACAAACACTCGAGTATCCACTACAATGCCCGATTAACAAAATTGGGGCTCTGGGAAAGTCACGATTCAGTGACACGTGGTGGTTCTTAACACCACAAGGAATTCCCTAGGAAGTCAATCCAAAGACAATGTGTTTCAAAGCAAAGTTCCATTATGTTATAGACATAAAGTTTTGTATGACTGAGTTATGTTACCTTGTTAGAAAATGTTCTCTTGTTACGCAGTGTGGCTGGTTAAAGAAGGAAGGTAAATGTTTAATAAAGCAGAGAAGATGGGCGAGAGGGGTAATGGTAAAGTGTCAGAGAAAAGATAAGCAGAAGGAAATATCTCCTAATAAGCTATGATGGAATTAAACTTTATTTCACATAACATCAATGGCATCAATTCCCCAATAAAAAGTGCAAAAATACCGACAGAATTAAGGAGGTTGGAATGTGACGTGGCCTTGCTCCAGGAGACACATCTCTCAGAGATAGAACACTCCAAGGTTAGGCACATGTGGGTAGTAAGGGTGGAAGCAGCCTCGCATGAGGTAGCTAAAAAAGCCGGAGTAGCAGTATTAATAAAGAGAGGATGCCCTCTGGAGGTGCAGGAGGTGGACAGGGCTTTGCAGGGTAGATTTATCAGAATCTCAGGAACATTGCAAGACAAAACAATCCATATAATAAACATATATGCCCCCAGTGTAGGAGCAGATAGTTTTTTGGTGTGGTATTTCAAAAAAATAGCACAGCTCCCAAGGGGCCTTCTAATTGTAGGAGGCGACTTTAATACGACACTCTTCCCTCCGAAGGACCGCTCCTCAGGGCACACTACCACTTCTAGACTAGCCAATAAAAAGCTGAAAGTTTTAATGGAAGAGGGGGGATTAGTGGACATATGGAGGTTTCATCACAGGGGAGAAAGGGACTATACATATTACTCTGCACCACAGGATTCATATTCACATATAGACCTATTTATAACCCATAAAACAGACCTCCATGTGTTCACAACCTTGCAAATACACCCAATGATGTTATCCAACCACGGTCCAATAGCCGCAAAGCTTAAATGGGACACTGAATCGAGGTGTACGATGTGGAGACTAAACGTCTCATTGCTCAACGATAAAAATCTAGTGCAACAAATTGAGAAAACTATTGGAGATATGGCAATGGATCCCCTCATGGCGGATTGTTCCCCCTTTATTATTGTGGGATACCCTGAAGGCAGTAACTAGGGGTCATATAATAAGTCTGGCATCAGCCAAGAAGAAAGGCAAAGAAAAGAAACTGATAGAACTGCAAAGAGAAATTAAAACCTTAGAGAAAAAGCATAAGCAGAAGACAGGAGGGAGGGCAGAGACCCTAAAGGAACTGAAAAGCGGGAGAGCTGAACTTAGTGCCTTAGAAACTGAAAGGGCAGAAGGGATCTTAAGATTCACAAGCCAAAAATATTATGAAGGAAGAGGGAAGGCAATTAAACTGTTAGCAATGAGGTTAAAAAAGGATCAAGCTAACAGATATGTTCAGTCAATACAGGTAAATAATGGTGGTAAGGACAAAGCGGAAAATCCAGAGGAAATTGATGTTGCTTTTGAAAAATACTATAAAAAAAACTATACTCAGAGACTAGAGAGCCACAGGAGGTTAAAGAATCAACAGGGAGATTCTTGGAGATGCTACCACTCTCTAAGCTAACACCCGATGCCCAAAAACATCTCTCAGCACAAATAACTGAAAAGTAAATCAATTCAATAATTATGTCCCTCCTAACGAGAAAATCCCTGGGCCCAGATCGGTTGCCGGCAGAATTTAACAAAAAATTCAAAAAGATTATTGTTCCAAAATTAGCCATAGTCATGAACAACATTCTAGAAGAAAAACAGATCCCTGAAACCTGGCAGGAAGCCCTAAACACAGTAATACCCAAACCGGGTAAGCCCCCTATGCACTGTGGCTCCTACAGACCCATTTTCCTCTTAAATCATTATTGCAAAATCCTAACAAAAATATTGGCTAATTGACTGCAACAGTATATTGAAATCCTAATTCACCCAGACCAGACGGGTTTCGTAGCACAGACACATCTGACAATATTAGAAAATGACTGAATGTAATTACTAACAAAGATGATTCCCAGACCCCCCCAAATAGGAATTTTTTTAGATGCCAAAAAAGCCTTTGATCGGTTGAATTCGATTTATTTAAAAGAAGTCATGGTGCATATGGGATTGGAGGGATCATTTTTACAGTGGGTTTTGGCAGTTTACCAAAAACCTCTGGCCAGAATCCAAGTGAATGGTACACTATCAAAACCTTTTAGGATTGAAAGAGGCACTAGACAGGGGTGCCCATTGTCCCCTTTACTTTTTGCAACTGCAATGAAGCCCTTAGCCCAGGCAATTAGAAAAGAGGATAAGATTCAGGGGATCCCCATAGGAGCCACCCTATTTAAGATTTCCTTTTACGCAGATGACACTCTGATCTATCTAAATAATCCAGATACATCAATCCCACCCCTAATAAACATGTTAACCCCAGGCTTTAAGATCAACATGGACAAATCGGAAGCCCTACCCATAAATAGACATATATCTACCCCCACCCGTATCAAGCTCCTCTTTAAATGGGTGAAGGGAATTATTCAATACCTAGGAATACAGATCCCCATTAAAATGTCCAAATTATATCAGCTTAATTATGGAACTTTAAAAGAAAAGGTATACACAGACACAAATAGATGGCAAGCACTTCCCCTTACCTTTACAAATCGAATAGATACAGTTAAGATGAACCTGCTGCCACGGTACCTCATTTTGTTTACAAACCTGCTTATCCCATACCCTAAGAAGGACTGGAGAGAGCTCAAAAAGAAATTGCCTTGCTTTATCTGGGCAGGGAGAAGACCCAGAAAGAGATAGGAGCTAATGACAGAGACCAAAGAGAGAGGAGGAAGGGGAGACCCGAACTTTTATAACTATTATAGAGCAGCTCAGATATTGCCAATTATAAAAATGATAAACCTGGAACATAGGGGGAGCTGGTATCTTATGGAGAGACAGGCACAGCCACGGATCCCGCCGAGGTTCTTGCCATGGATTGCTTTACTCACTGATTTAAAATCCATAAAAAAACAGGTGGACTCAGCAAACCCTTAGAATCTGGATGGACTGCAGGCAGTGGTGGGAAATTCCCACTCCAGTCTGGAGGTATATACCACTGGACTCCCTTAGTAATTTCCCAACCCATCAGGGAGATAACTGTTTCCAACGCTGGAGAGCCAGAGGGCTTAAGGTCCTTACACAGTTTATCCAAAGAGAGACTATCAAATCCTTCTCAGAACTGCAAAAAGAATTTGACCTACCTAGAACAGACTTTTTTAAATACATACAGTGTAGACACTATATAGTAAATTTACTTGGCGTATCAGCCCTGATAGCAGACCCGCCCCAACCAATCATTTCCACTTTTCAAAAAAGTCAATTAGCAGATACCAGAGGATTTATATCTTATATATATACAAAGTACTCCAGGAAGAAATAGAGAAAATGCATGTGGAGAAAACAGAAAGATGCTGGAAGGATTAACTCTACATTACGATAACAAAGAATGGGGGAAATCTGGGCTGGGGTCTCTAAAACCATGGCCTCACCTAAATGGAGAGAATATAGGTGGAAGGTTACAACAAGATACTGTATTACCCCAGTGGTATCTGCCCATTATGTAAACCTGCCAACAGATAGATGTTGGCAGGGATGTGGATGTAGGGGTACCCACAAACACATTCTATGGGACTGCCTGCTGATACTGATATATTGGCAAGAGATCATAAAAGCATTACAAGAAATGTTCCAGCTCCACAGCAACCTAACAAGGGTTAATATGGTGTCAGCCCTACCACCAGAAGAACTCAAATCTAATAACCAGAGGTACTTATTTTATGTTATGGTGACAGCAGCTGTAAGGATAGTCACTCAGCATTGGCTCCAGCCCTGCACTTTAACTTTAGATATGTGGAAATCTAACATGCTGCATATTAAAGAAATGGAAGCGGTCACAGCCCGTCTGAGGCTATGTACAGACCAATACAACGCAAGATGGCTACTGTACTATGATTATATTGAAAGTACAGAAGGCACACCAGTGTTGGACCAGTTACTCCTGGCTTGAGATTTGAGGGTCTTACTGAAAGGTGGCGCTAGTGGCAATGGACTGAAGGGGTGAGACTTATAAGAACCTAGAGGGGGACAGGATCTACTGCCACAGAACACTGGTTGATTATATAGAGGAGAGAGGGGGGTTGAGTTTCAGAGAATAAACACAGTAATCTGACACATATAAGATAAAGATATAGAGGAATAGAAATTTAAAAAAAGTAAAGACACTGCTAAGTGTCAGAGTTTTGGTTAATAAAGTTTCTTTTATTAGATATGGACTAGAGAGATTACTTTATTCTTAGAATTGCAATACGTTTAGTGATACAGGTTCAAATACTGGTAAACATTAACTGGAAATGGCAGTTTAACACAGTTTTTATATTAAAAGACATGGACGGTTTAAAAGCTACAGGTGGAAAGAACTGGAAAACCCATGAACTGGAAGGGTTTAAACAAAGGATAACAAGATGCTTGGCGTGTCTCCATCTGTTTAAAAGGAAAAAATGAGTTAATGTAGGTCTGTGAATGTTATCATTTGTTTAGAACACAGTATATCTAACAGTGTATAATGTAATGACATGCCAGCTTATGAAATGTACTTGGATCTATCAATAAAAATTGTTCTGAGTTCAAAAAAAAGAAAAGGACAAGGTCCTGGGATGATGAAAGTGACAGTGTGGGCCAGGAAAAGACTTATCTATAATAAGATAGGAGTCAAGAACAGGGGAACATTTTGAGCTGTAATACAGAGCGATAGTAATGCCTATGGTTTGATGAAGTAGCTCATTAGATATGAGATGTCAACAATTGATTGGTGGTCATTTAATAAGTAGACTATATACTGTTACATACATGAGTTGATCCTATCCTCATCGCTTGTGATACTATCAGCATACAGGATCTCCAACAAGTGCAAGTTATTCCAAGGGCGTTACGAGCATTTTCTCATGGCTTGAGAATCTTCACATTTAAAGAAGCAGTTCAGCTCTCCATGATAAACAGTCTGACCTTTACCTATTTTTCAACCATAAAAGACTGCAGGCTTCTTCCTTTATACTTTCCCAAACCCCACTAATGTTGTAAAATGTTTGGAATTACTTTTTTGTTTTTACAAACAATTTTATTCAAATTTTTTTCAAGAAGATGCACAATACAGTTGAGGGGAGAAGAATAACATATATACAGCCATGTCTTCAGCACCAGAAACTGATGTGTTAATTTTTCAGTTTTGCATTTTACACTTTATTTTTTGCATTTGACCACACCATAAAGTTGCTAGAACCAGCTCACAACTTTAGCTGTCACCCCCCCCAACTCCATCTCTACAGGAATCAGAGAGATCAGTACAGTATGTGAATATGAATAGTTCTGGTTTGATAAACACTTGATAACAGTACTGGAAATATTGGTAGCTCACTGGGATTGGAGTGACCGAGGGGAGGACTGCACAGTTTAAAGGATTAACACTACAGAGATGGGAATGTAAGCACGGTGCCAGTTTCATTTTATATTCTGCTTCCTTATGTACTCCACGGTGGCGGAGTCTTTCAAAATTATGTAAGCAGGCTAGCTTTGAGTGCCATTCAATAATGGAGGGAAAAGTGGGTTGGTGCCACTTCATTAGGATGAGACATTTAACTTCCAGAAGACCAACAGTGAGCCATTTTGCCTGTGAAATTTTGAGATGCTTCATCTCTTTTTTTGTTACTTTTTGGTAACCGGGTAAGGCCTACTAGGCACAAGTGCCTATTTTCAGAGGCGACCCGGGAGCACTGGGGCGGTTAAGTGACTTGCTCAGAGTCGCATAGTATGCAAGTGGGTGTTGTGGGAATCAAACCCAGGTCTGCTGGGTATACCAAGCTCATTTACAGCTCATTTCTCTAACCTCTAGGCTATACTGCCAGCCCAGTATATAGTAAAATCAATGTAAAATGTGGAATAAATGTATGGAGGATTTTGGACAGTTTAGAACTGTTTTTAAGAAGGTGGTGAGTCTTTGGCACTCCTAAAGTACGTAGGTGAGGTGTGCTCCATTTCCACTGCATCGCCAGCACTGGGAGTGAGAGAGGTGACCTTTGGCAGCAAGAACCTGTGGTGTGTGTGATATCATCGGGCTGGCAGTATAGCCTAGAGGTTAGAGTAATGAGTTGTGAATGAGCTTAGTACATCCAGCAGACAGATCTGGGTTTGATTCCCACAACACCCACTTGCATACTGTGTGACTCTGAGCAAGTCACTTAACCTCCCCAGTGCTCCCGGGTCACCCCTGAAAACAGGCACCTGTGCCTACGGGGCCTTACCCGGTTAACAGAAGAATAAAAAAAAATCTGTAGAGACCTTACTTCCTGAATAGGACAGCTTTTGGAGTCTCTGCAGGTGGTGTGTGCAGTTGAAACATTGCGTCCAGAGCTCCTGAGGGATGAGGTGCCCAGTTCTGCCTCCCAACTGTCTCAGGCTAGTACACTGGGGAAGGCAGGGATTCCCTAAGCAAGCCTTTGTGTGAAGCAAATAAACAAATCAAAACAAAAGAAAAAGCCACTATGGTTCTCAAAAGAGGTGGCTGTGAAAGTCAGGAAGAAAAAGATAGCATTCCGGAAGTATAAGGAAACACAGAAGGAGCAGGACAGAGAGCTATACTAGTTAAGGCAGAAGGAAGTCGGAAGGGAAGTCAGAAGAGCAAAGGTCCAAACTGTGGAAAAGATAGCCAACTCGGTTAAGAAGGGGGATAAAACCTTTTATAGGTACATCAGCGAGTGTAGAAAGACAAAGGGAGGGATAGTGAGGCTGAATAGAATGAACAGTGGGTGGGCAGAGGGGGACAGTGAAAAAGCAGGGATACTGAACGAATATTTCTGCTCAGTATTCACAAAAGAGGAGGGGGAAGTACCTAATCCAATTAACAGAAGCACTCTTGATAGGGGGGTCGATCCCAGTCCTTTCACAGAAGAAAGGGTCTGCAAGAACTCCTAAAACTGAAGGTGAACAAAGCAATGGGGCCTGATGGAATTCACCCAGAATTCTAAAATAATTAAGGGGGAACTAGTGAAACCACTGGCTACTCTTTTTAATAAATCAAGGGAGGATGGTGTGGTACCCGAGGACTGGAGGAAGGCAGATGTGATTCCCCTTCACAAAAGTGGGACCAAGACAGAGGCAGGAAACTACAGACCTGTCAGTTTGACCTCTGTGGTAGGGAAAGTGATGGAGTCACTTCTGAAGGAAAGAATAGTCGAGTACCTAGAGGCCAGTGGGGCACTGGACCCAAGGCAGCATGGGTTCACAGCGGGACAGTCATGTCAGATGAATCTATTAGATCTCTTTGACTGGGTGACCAAAGTAGTAGACCAGGGAGGGGCTGTGGACATGGCCTACCTTGACTTTAGCAAGGCATTTGACACAGTCCCACACAAAAGATTAATAGTCAAATTAACCAGCCTGGGAGTGAGTTCCAGGGTGGTAGCCTGCAAACATTGGCTGGACAACAGGCCACAGAAGGTAATTGTAAATGGAGTCCACTCTGAAGAAAGAGGGTTACTAGTGGGGCACCGCAGGGTCTAGTATTGGGTCCAGTCCTTTTAATGTCTTCATAAGTGACATTGCAGAGGGACTGGAAGGAAAGATGCCTCTTTGCAGATGACACAAAGATCTGCAACAGGGATGATACACAAGGAGGCGTGGAAAGGATGAGAAGGACTTGGCAAGGTTGGAGGAATGGTCAGAAGTATGGACAGCTAGGATTCAATGCAAAGAAGTGTAAATAATGCACCTGGGAAACAAGAACCCAGGGAAGAATACACAATGGGGAGGTAAAACAACAAAAAAAAGGAAAGGGACCGGGGGTAATCATATCAGATGACCTTAAGGTTATAAGACTGTGAGAAGGCAGTAGGGAGCGCTGGGGGTATACTGGGATGCATAGGGAGAGGCATCAGCAGCAGAAAACAGGAAGTTGTTATCCCTCTGTACAGACAGTTGGTGAGACCCCATCTGGAGTACTGCATCCAGTTCTGGAGACCCCATCTCCGCAAGGACATAGACAGGATAGAGGCAGTCCAGAGGAGGGCAACTAAAATGGTGCAGGGTCTGCAAGAGAAGCCATATAAGGAGAGACTAAAGGAGCTTAATATGTATACCCTTGAGGAAAGAAGGGAGAGGGGGGACATGATAGAAACTTTTAAGTACCTCAGTGGAATCACAAAGTCCAAGAAGGTAGCATCATTCAGAAAAAGAGACATGTAAGAACAAGGGGACACAATTTAAAGATAGAGGGGGGCAGTTCAGGGGCAAAGTGAGGAAGTATTATTTCACAGAGAGGGTAGTGGATGCATGGAACAGCCTTCCTGAGGAGGTTGTGGGGTCTAAAACTGTGGGAGAATTCAAGAATGCATGGGACAGACACAAGGCAATTCTTGTGGGGGGTAGGAAGAAATAGGCTGTTGGTTAACTAGGATCTGCGGCCTATCCTGTAGGTAGGAAAATGGGCAGACTAGATGGGCCAAGCGGCCCTTATCTGCCATCAAAGTCTATGTTTCTATGGTTCATTTATCTTCTCTACAGTGCCTGTGTGTTTCCTAGACCAGAGGAGAAGGAGTTTGGCCATATCTGAGGCATTGGGATTAATGTGGGTGTGCAGGAGTGGCTGAAGCACATGTCTGTCTGCAACATTTTACAGAAGTTGGTTGGGGAAGAATACATTTGATAACCAACTGTTGGAAGGATAAATTGCATTTCTGATCAGATCTAGGAAGTCATTGATGTGGCAGATACCTTTTCACAGCCATGTATGCCACAGCATTTGTTTTGCACCAGTGTGAATGAAAGGGTGTTGCCAAGTACACTGGAGGGGAAAAGTGAGCAGTCTAATGGGTTTCCCCTTGGAACAATAGGTGTATATCTCCTCGCCAAGCCCTGTTGTGCTGTGATTGTTGGGTGAGAATGTAGCTTCTTAAGGGAACTTCATGCCACAAAGGTTACTCAGTATCACTCTGTGTGTGTGTAACAACACTCATAGCCACGTGGGAAATGTGGCCGAGGGAGGATGCATCTATTTTAAGGCTTGCTGGATGTGGTATACCATATTTAACCCAAGGGACACTGCACTTGGGATTTCTTCTGACTAAACCTGGGAGGTTTCTCCTTCACACAACAATTGATCATTAAGGTTAAACAGATTGTCGAGTAACACTGGTAAGTGACTGACACAGTACACTATTTTTTTTGGCAGTGAAATCATCGGGATTGCCTCAGTCTTACCAACAAGTGAGCTGCAATTCTGACCACTGGCAACATGCCAGCTTCAGTTCTTGGATCAGATGGAGCAGGTTAGCCAGGGGAAGTAAACTTAAATTGGGCGTGAGCTGTATTCCCAGGTATGAAATGCCCTTCCCCTTCATCATCATACCCCTGCAACACATCTGAGTGCACAGTTGGTTCATGGGCATTAGTGTGGTTTTTAACTAGTTAACCATAAGCCCAGCCTAGTCTGTGAAACAGTTTAGGGTAAACATTTGGGGAGAGAGGATGCTGCTAGGTTGGAGATCATAAGGAGTATGTCATTGGCAAGAGGCATAACTTGTGATGGTGGGTACCCACTTGTATTCCTTGGACAGCTTCCATGTGGAGTAACCATTGAGTGAGAGGTTTGAAGGCAAGAAGAAAAAGGTAAGGTGAAAGAGGGCAACCATGTTTGGTACCTCAATGCAGAGTAAAGGGAGTTGAAATAGTGTGATTAGTCAGGATCGAGGCTGTGAGATTAGTATAGCGTGTTAGGAACCATTTCTGCAAGATGGTGCCAAAACTGTATACTTAAAATACTTGCTGCTGGTAGGCTCATTCAGCTGAATTAAAGGCTTTGTAGAAATGTAAAGCTATGGCCGCCATTGGGAGAGGCACAGATTTGGCATGCCATAGCAGGGCAGTCAGAGTTCTGATGTTATTATTCTCACAGCTGTCCTTCATAAAGCCTGTCTACACTTGGTGGATCAAAGAGGGGAGGGTTTACTCCAGCCTTGGGGCGATGACTTTGGGCAGTATTTTGTTATTGGTGGATATTACAGATATGGGCTCTATAACTGGCACAGTCTTGTGGAGTTTTCCCTTTTTATGAAACATAGTAATGGTGGCCTCCATTAATGTGGGTGAAAGATAGCCTTTCTCTAGTGATTTGTTGAACATATGGAGCAAGGGTGGGATTAATTGATCCTCCATATAATGACAAAGGTCAATTGTAAAGCCATCCTTTCCAGTAGCTTTCCTGGCAGTGAGGCATTTGAGGGCTGTGTGGAGCTGGTCAGCAGTGAGGGGGGCATCCAGAAACTAACGGAGGACATCTGACAGCCTAGGTAGATGGGTGCCTAACAAGAAATCACTCAGCTTGGGAGATGGAAGAGGTGTACACTGAGGTACAGAAATCCCTCCTAACTGCTATGATGCCACTATTGGTTGTGACAATTACATTATTGGCACCTTTGAGACCGGCAATGTTGGTCATGACTTGTTGTTTCCATAGTCTGTAGGCCAAAAGTTTGCTGCAGTCATCACCATACTCCCAATACTTACAAATATGTTTCAATATAGGTAGGCCCCAGTCCACTTTATGCTGGGGGAGGACATTTATTTTTTGACACCCATGATATGTGTTCTCAAAGAGGAGTTTGTGGTGGCAGTTTTCTGTATTCACTTTCGAATTGGGCTAATTCCTGTTCGATATTAGTGCAGGCTTTCTCTGTTATTTTCATCTTATTTACTAAGCAGGTGATAATGCACCTTCTTAAGTAGCTCTGAAATTCTCCCATATTGTGCCACGTGACACCTTTGTGGAAGCATTAGCTTGGAAATAATCTGTGACTTCCTGAGTCGGACTGACTCACCAGGATACCTGGAAATTTCAAATGAGTCCCTTCTGAAGGGTACTTGGTCACCTTCTAACTCTGAGAATCTTTGGTTTCATCATCTATTTTTTAATTAAATGGGCCTGCAAGTCAATGTAAGATGCAAACACAGAGCTAGTGCATCATATTGAAGTGGAATACTGATATAAGTGTGTCATCCAAGTCCCACCCCTACTGATTTTCCACATGGGCCTCTGTGTCAACTTTCAGATGGGCCCCCTATTCCCCAGTCCGACCCTGTTTGCCATTGTGCTCAGGCAATAAACTCATTGTCCTTTACCTGGAAAGGAATGACCCTCCACTGGGGTGGTTGTGGATAGGGACAGCAGGCTGGAGAATCAGGCATGGTCTAATACAGCCACATTTCCCTATATTGGTACCATGCCCAGATGGGGTTGCCAGGCTATCGGCAAACAAAAGATCAATAAGACTAAAGTAGTCCTGGACAGAGGAGTAAAGTGAGAAGTCCCTGCACTATGTGTTGATGAGCCCCATTTTGTCGTAAAGTGGCTGAGGTACCATATGCCTGAGTGTGACTGTCCACCCTGGAATGAATGACTCAGGTCTAGAAAGGGGTTTAATGTGGTGTGAAGGTGCCTGCCCAGTATGGTGGGGAACTTGTCATCCAGGAGTCTCCCAGCTATGCCCTGGCTCATTTCAGGGAAAAAATCTGGTTATGTCACCTTTCGGAGCACAGTCATTCCAAAAAAGGACTCTATCCCACTGGTGGGACAACAGTACAAGGCCCTATCTCCCATTTGTGTATAAAGTGGCCTTTTCTACTTTCCAGGGGAGGGACTTGTGAAGGAGGATGGCTAGCCCTTTTTTGTTAGTAGTTACCAAACTATGAACTAACTGACCCAGCCACCCTTTTTTTAACAACCGTACAGTCTGTTGGTGAGGTGTGTCTCCTGATAGGGCAACCTCTGTATTTAGAGTCCTAATATACAAAATAACCTGTTTTCTCTTAGCAGGAATTGTTTCTGAAGAAATAGAACATTGCTGCTTCCTGCTTTGTCTTTCTCTGCTCTACTACTCCATCGGCTGCAAGGGTGTAGGAATAAATACACCACGATAAAAGAGTTTATTTATAAGGGGCACATTAGTTCCTGCCTTCTTATATTATAGTGTGTGTTTTGTGCTGTACATAACAAAATGAATATGTGTTAAACAGGAAGCTGTTATAGGCTTTCTACTATACTTAAGACTGTGTTGGGGTATACAAATGTGGGGAGAAACAGAGTCATGTAGGAAGCTGAAGGGGGCAACAAACAGGGTCTGTCTACAAACTGTATTTTCCATGCTACACACCTGCTTAGCTGCAACAGTAAAATTACCATTATAAGATGTCTAAGAGAAACCAAGACCTGTGATTGGTCAGATGTGATCACACGACCGTGCATTATTCCCACACAACAGCACAGGTCAGAACCTGTTACCTTTATTTTTTTTTTTTTCCAATTGTTTAACCAGGTGAGACACACTAAGCTGAAAGCTTGTTTACAGGTGCAGCCTGGGAGCACAGGGAAGTTAAATGACTTGTTTAGGGTCACATAGTATGCAAGTGGGGGCTGTGGGATTCAAACCCAGGTCTCCAGATTTACAGCTCAGAGCCTTAAACCACTGCGCTATACTGCCTCCCTAAACTTTATGAAACTCATTACTCAATTTGTAAAACAATAATCAGAGGAGCCATTTCATGATAGGAATAAGTCACTGCAGGGTGTGCATAACTGTAGGGAAACGGAATTTCTTAGGTGCATAAGGCATCTGGCATTGCTTTGAACCTCACTTCCCGAGGAGTGCTGTTATCCCATAATAATGCACTCTCTTGTCATGTTTTACTGTTTAAACATTTAACAGGGAAGGGGATTAAACACCTGTTGAATTATGATGAAGCATGTAAGGGAAGGGGGTCTCCGGTGGGAACATTGAGAGATCTACTAATGTCCTTAATCTCTATGTTACATTATTAATTACCCCATTCAGTATCCCCAGGGTTGCCTTTTTATTGGGCTCCCTCATTTTTAATATTCCTCTTTTTGCATTTCAGGACAATACAATATCAAAGACTGTTCTAGAGGGAGACTGTACAGCACTACAAAACTGAAATAGTGAGGACAAAAAATCATCTCCCTTGCAACTGCCACCACAACAGAGGTGTTCCCAGGAAGTAAATGACGTAAAAGTGCTACACAGTTAGGGAGTGACTTATAGTCACACAGTTTCAGTATCAAACCATTGTAGTACAACTCTGAAAACCTGCCGCTTGGCCTTTACTTGCAGAAAGTGAAGTGTGGCCCTGCAAACAAAGCAGCTTCTTACTGACACAGCTATTCAAAGATTAGAATTAATCTGTAAAGAATACAAATGTGGAGTGAAGTAATTACCACGACTTTTTGTACATTGAGATTCCCAGTTAATGTCTGCCTCTTGAGAGACGTACTATGAATATTTCTGTAGAGTGCCAGAATTAAGTCAATGTGTAAATTCAGAAAGTATGTAAGAGAACACAATATACTCAGTACGAGTTTGGTGGGTCCCTTGAATAAAGGTGGGCAGAAGCCTGATTCTGCAGTCTTTACTCACTGCACGATCACTCGTCCCATCCTTCTTACTGCAGGTACTCACAGTTATTTACACTCCATATCAGCAAAGAAGGCTAAGAGTCAGCATGTTGACCTGATCACACGCTTACTCACCCTCTTCTAGTTTGGTGTCTAATATGACCCAGTTCAGTTTAAAGGCAAACCCACTGTTTAAGACTTGTGTACATAAATTATTTCCAATCCTACATACAATAATGTATGAGCAAGCATACACAACAACGTTGCTTCCTTTAAGGAGTTAAGATGACATTATAGGAACCTCAACATAAAAATCTTGAGAGGTCTGTGATATTTTCTCAACCCCAAGATGGAAACACAAGCTGAGTTGGCCACTATTGCCCATATCTTATTTTTATAGTATACACACAGTACAGTGCACAGGCCGTGCTCCCTGTACAATACATGGGATGTATGTCCTGTACTGCACATTGGATGCCTGCTCCCTGTCCTTCCATACAGTGGCCAGCCGAGGAGAGGAGGGCTGTGCTGGTCGCTGTATGGAATCCACAGCATCAGCGTAAGGTATTGGGGGGGGGGGTTGACAGGGTGGGTTTGTTGGTGGGGTGAGGTGCCACTAGATGCCAGGGAATAACTGTTCGTAGAAGGGGCTGGCAATTGGAGGTTGGGGAGGACACCTAGGCACCAGGGATACTTTAAACTACTTCGGGGATGGTGATCAGAGGGTGGGGTGGACCACTAGGCACCAGGGATACTTTAAACCACTTGGGGATGGTGATCAGTGGCGGGGGAACGCTAGGCACCAAGGAAAGGATCTTACTTTACCAAGGACAGTGACAGGAGGGAGGGGAACTATTAGACACCAGGGAAAGGATCTTACTTACCAGGGACAGTGACAGGAGGGAGGGAACTATTAGACAACAGGGAAAGGCTCTTACTTTACCAGGGACAGTGACAGGAGGGAGGGGAACTATTAGACACCAGGGAAAGGATCTTACTTTACCAGGGACAGTGACTGAAGGATTTGGGGTGGGGGTTCACTAGGCACCAGGGATTATTGTGACAGCTATGGGGACAGTAATCGGTGTGGGGGTGACCAGTAGGCACCAGGGACTACAGTTACAGGGACAGTGATCAGAGGGTGGGGTGGATCACTAGGCACCATTGATTACTGTGATGGCTATGGGGATGGCGATTGGAGGGTGGGAAAGACCACTAGGCATCAGAGATTACTGTGACAGCTACAGGGATGGTGATAGGACAGTGGGGGGGTGTCACCAGACACCAGAGAATACATGCTTTGTATGGGAGCGGGCAATCAGGCATGGAAGGAGCTGGTTGTAGAGGTGCAAACCTGCCACCACTCCCATGCAGATGTTCCCAAAATGGGCATACAAATGGCCCTTTAGTGCCTTGCATGCCCAATGAGCTCATTTGTATGGGGCTGTCTGAATATCGTGCCAGGAGCTACCAGCGCTATTGGGTCTGGTGGTGCTGTTCCATGCACTGGTGAGATCCATGTCAGGGCAGCAACACTTGGCCTAGTACTGTGCTGACATGCGCTTATATTCACTTGGATGGCACCAGCATGCTGTGTAACTGAATATAGCATCCTCAGGGTTAATGGGCAAGTGCAGTGCAAAACGTTATGCTCCACCTTGCCTGTCTTTGAATATCGGGCCCCTGATGTTCTAGTGACAACTTACAGTCCACAATGATTCCCAGATTTCTGACCCTATCCATAGTAGGGGTGATCAGATTATTTATATATGTTAATCACGTGGGTACTCTCGTCCCAGTAACCGTTTTCAGCCATGGCCCAGGCTAGCAAGATGGCAAATAATAATGAACAGTAAAAACACATACTGGACAAGAGATGGACAGCATAGATTCAGTAGAATCTGTTCTGTTGACATCTATCGGATGATGGAAAATCCAATTCTGGTTCTGACTTCATCTAGTGCCAGAATCTGGAACTACGGCTGAAACAGTACAGTTATGTAAGAACTTACTGTAACAGTAGATCTTCAAGAGAATCTCTTGCATCAGTCCACACCTTTGGAACATAAGCTATATCAGCCACCAGGACCACATGGAAACATTTTCTTAGCAGTACCACTAGGGGCCACCCATGATGACGTCTGACGTCAACACCTCTATATAAGTGTAGTCAGCCCTGACCCTCCTCAGGTCCTCGCCGGAGATCAAGTTCGGAGGACCTCCCTGTAGGGAACCAGGAGGGAAAAGTACAGTTACCTAACAACTTACCGTTTACAGTAGATGTTCGAGAGGAGCTCTTGCAGCAGGTTACACCATAAGGACTGAAGCTGGTAGGTGCCAGAACCACACGGAAAACTTCTAGCTAGCAGTATATAGCGGGGGACTGCACCCTGATGTTGGCCTGCCCCTGATGTCCCCTATAGTGTAAAAGGGGCAGTCCCCCAGCACCACTTCAGTTCTCCCCCTG
Source organism: Neoceratodus forsteri (assembly GCA_016271365.2). NCBI lineage: Eukaryota > Metazoa > Chordata > Ceratodontiformes > Ceratodontidae > Neoceratodus > Neoceratodus forsteri. The sequence continues at coordinate 811,597,477 of CM057453.1, forward strand.
GAGACCCTGGCATGCACAGAAAATGGAGAACTGAGATGTTCCTCTAAAAATTGGGGAAAACTAAAAGATGGAGAAGCAGTCACCAGGGGATGGAGGAAGGGGAAGCAGCACCTGCTGCAAGTGGTCCTCTCGAAGATCTACTGTTATGGTAAGTTTTTATGCAACTGTACTATCTCACTTCGAGGGGGCTCTTGCAGCAGGTTACATCATAAGGACTGTGTCCAAAGCAGTAAGAGGACTGACCCTGGTCAGCAGGGAGGAGGTAGCGGTCAGAATAAAGATCTCAAGAGAGCAGGCTCTGAAGGACAGCCAGTCTAAAACCTACCCTACGCCTAGAGGCAATGTCCAGACTATAATGCTGGTTGAAGGTGTGGACAGAACTCCAACTGGCCACTGTATAAATGTCAGCAATGGACACACTTTTGAAAGATGCAAATGAGGTAGCTCCCCTCCCTGGCAGAATGGCCTTTAACCGACCCCGGTAAAGGCTTGTCGTATTTGCCGCAGCAGTAAACAATGCAATTAATGAACCATTTGGACAAACATTCTTTAGAAACTGAAGCCACAGCCAACCCTCCAGCATGTGGTAGTGCTACTGGTTGCGATGCCGGCAACCTGGATTCGGGAACAGACTCAAGTCATCAGAGGGCCAGCTGGGGGGAGGAGGCTTACGTCCTCAGAGGATTGCTGGTCTCCTCCAGGGGAGGGAATCTCGGCTCGGGTGCATGACTAACCTCTAGCGAAGCTGGAGGTTTGGCATGACCGAAAAGTTGGGAGCTGGGTGGAGCATGATGGATGCCTCGCATGCCATGGCCATGCGCATGTCACGCCTCGGGGGTGTACTCAGTAAAATGCTTGGCCTCAGCATGACACCAGTGAGAGAGCTGGACATATGGCTCTTGACCACCGGCGCCGTGATCTGCGGAGGATGCACTATGACGAAATTAGAAGGTACAGCACGGGGGATGAGGTTGACCCAGGGGGCCCCTCTCCCACCTCGTCTCTGCCCGGTGGGTGGAGCCATGGCTCCGTGGGGGGTCCACCCATGGTTTGGCCGCGGAGGGTTAGCTGAGTGACAGTGCCAGCGTAAAGGGGACAAAAATAAAAATTACAAAAAAAAAAGAAACTGAAGCCCCTTCTTTCCTTGGGCAAAGGAAACAAACAACTGATCAGATTTTCTGATGGCTCGGGTATGGTCCAAATAATAACGAAGCACCTGGTGAACATCCAGAGTATGTAGTAAGGCCTCCCCTGTGTTAGAATACTCCGGGTAATACACAGGAAGATGAATGTCCTGATTCAGAGTAAACTCGGACACCACCTTAGGAAGGAACTTCGGACTCATTCTCAAGGACACCCTGTCCTTGTGAAAAATGAAATAAGGCTCTTTACACATCAGAGCCTGGAACTCGGAAATCCTCTGAGCAGAAGTAATAGCAACTAAAAATAATGCTTTTCATGACAAAGCAAAGCTCACAACCTGCGGCAGGCTCAAAGGGAAGCAACATAAGTTTCTCTAAGATGAATAACACATCCCAAGGAGGGACAGGGTCTCAAATCGGAGGCTTTAGATGCAGGATACCCATAAAAAAGTGCAGGATAGGTCATGCTGGGCAAGAGACTTGCCATCTATAGTTGCATGGTATGCAGAACTGGCTGAAAGATGCACCATAATGGATAAGTAACTCAGGCTTGAGTTAGATAAGGAAAGAAGATACTATAGAACGAGATTCTCCAGACAAGTAAAGGGATCCAGATGGCGAGCAGTGGCCCATATGCAGAACCACTTCCACTTCATGTCATAAGTAGATCTAGTGGAGAGTTTTCTGGCAGGCACTAGAACCTGTGCCACCTGGGGGGTTACCCCGAAACAGGCAACTGCTAAGTCTGCAAAAGCCACACATGAAGGTGCACAGACTTCAGATCCAGATGGACAAGGGTGCTATGCTACTGTGAGAGCAGGTCAGAACACAGAGGCAGGGGGATCGGGGTTCCACTGCAAGCTACTGTAGCAGTGGAACCCAAATCTGTCGTGGTCAGAAGGGGGCTATTAGAATCATCTCCACCCCTTCTGACTGCAATTTGAGCAGAAACTGGGCAGTTTTGCATTGGATGGGGACGCGAATAGATCTAGCTCCAGAATGGCCCCACCTTTCGAAGAGATCTTTGGCCACTGCGGGAAGAAGTTCCCATTCATGAACCTTGGACCAAGAATGGCTTAGACTGTTGGCCAAGGTGTTCTGAATGCCTGGAACATGCACAGCCATCAGGCTCAGGTGATGCTCTACGGCCCAATACTACACTCTCATGGCTTCCCTGCAGAGGGGGTAAGAATGCGTTCACCCCTGCTTGTTTATGTAAAAGACCACTGATATGCTGTCCATCTGGATCAAGAGGTGACCCGGGAGCAGATGCGTCTGAAAGGCTTAGCGAGCATACAGTATCTCCAAAACACGGATATGGAGATGCTGCTCCAATGGGTACCCAGTCCCCTGTGTCTGACGGTCTGCCAGATGGGCACCCCAGCCCTGGCCTGACGCATCTGTGATCCGAATTTGCTGAGGTGACTCTGATCCAAAGGGAACTCCCTTGAAAAGTTTGGCGGGGTTCAGCCACCACTTCACAGTCTGATGGATTGAGTTGGTTACTGACACCGGGAGGTCCAAGTCATCTGAACATTGGTCCCATTGAACCCAGAGGTTCCGCTGGGCCACTCTCATGTGCAGGAGAGCCAAGGGTACTGTTGCAGTGGCTGCTGCCATATGTCCCAGCAGTCTGAGAACAGTTCTGGCTGGGACTTGTCGAGACAACGAGACCAGCTAAGTCCGAGTCTGAAGGCATTCTGCTCTGTCCAGTGGAAGAAAGGCCTTGCCTTGCTTGGTGTCTAGGATCACCCCTATGTACTGAAATCTTTGACTTGAGCCAAGGGGATGATTTTGGAAGGTAGAGGGTTATCCCCAGATCCCAAAACAGGGAAAAGATGGCCTCCATGGTTCTGAGCAATTTCTCCTCGGTAGGAGTTGTTAGAAGCCAGTCGTCTAGGTAAGGGAAGACACAATGGCCTTCACTCCTTAAGGCCACTGCCACTACTGCTAGACATTTTGTAAAGACTCATGGGGCTGAGGACAGGACGAAGAGCAGGGCCCAAAACTGGTAATGGTTTCCTTGGAAGAGGAAGTGCAGGAACCTCCAGTGGAGCGGAAACATCAAAATGTGGAGGTTGGCATCCTGCATATTCAGGGAGCAGAGCCAATCCCCTTGATGAAGTAAGGGGGGAAAGCCATGAAGAGTGACCATCCTGAACCTTTTGTACTCTATAAATTTGTTCAGATGGTTGAGGTCCAGAATGGGGCGCAGATCTCCTGTTTTCTTGGGTACCAGGAAGAAATCCAAATAGAATCCCTTCCCGCGTTGTGACGGGGGAACAGATTTGATGGTCTGTTTTTTGCAGAAGTGCTTGTATCTTGTCTTGGATCAAATTGAGATGGGCCTGGGGGCAATGGGAGGGAGCTGGAGGATTGTCCGGAGGACTCTCCAACAGTTCTAGGGTATGTCCCTGTTCCACTAACTATAGGACCCATCGGTCCGAGGTTATTCTGCCCCAACCTTCCCTGAAAGACAGAAGCGACCCCCTGCCTCCCCAAGGGATTCTGCTGGAGGAGAGGGGTCGGGTAAGGAGTGAGGCAGAGGAGCCAGAGACACGCAAAGCAGCCTGTGAGGTTCTGGGAGCTCTGGGCGCTGAACCCCTGGTGGCTTGGGAAGTAACCTTTCTCTTAAATGTACCCCTAGGCTACTGACCTCTAGGTTGCTGCATGGAGTTGCGATGAAAAGGCTGCCGTGGAAAAGAGGTAGGCTGAGATCGATATAGGGTATGAACTGATTGGATAACCTTACCGGACTCTTGGAGGTAAGTAATTACATTTTGGGAATCCTCACCAACCAAGACAGGGCCTCTGTAGCGGGCATCCAGGATCTTACTGGACATCTGGGTCAAACCTGGAGACCCTAAGCCATGAGTGGTGGAGTCAGCAAATTCCTGTAACTGTGACTCTTCCTGTGGAGTTCGCAGAATTCTAGGAGGCTCTTGCAGGACGTGGATCCCCATGTCAGAGCCTGACTTGAGAAAGTGCAGCAACTCAGTCTTCTGGGGGGATCCAACTGAGCCTGAACCACCTCAAAGGCCTTGTCCCACAGGGTGTTCTGATAATGAACCATGTGGGCCAGGAAATTTAGGGAACAAATGGCACATGTGGCTGAGGAGTAGATCTTTTTACTGAAATAGTCTATCTGCCTAGAGTCCTTATCAGGAGGCCAAGTACGGAGGTGTTGGGGTAGTTTTGAATGGTCATGGGTCGCATTGATAATGACAGAGTCAGCCTCTGGGTGCTTCCCATAGAAGGGTTCATCCCTTGGGGCATTATACAAGTGATCCGCCTTTTTGGACGTTGCCGGTGTAGAGGATGGGTGCTTCCAGGCCACCCTGTTGACATCCTTGAAGGGGTCTATGAGAGGGGGAACAACTACAGGCAAGGACACCTTCTGACGAAGGAAAGTGGCTAACCAACGTCGCTAGAAGTCCACTTCCTCAGTGTCCCAGCCATGAGGGCCTGGATGTGCTTCATCACATCCATGGACGTTGGGTCGTCTGGAGAAGACCGCGGAGTGTCCTTGGGCTCCTCTGGCTCTGAAGGAACATCTGAATCTTCAGAATCACTGTACAAGGAGGATGAGGAAGAATATCCCCCTGATTCATATGAATCCGGTGAGGGAGAGGGTGAGCGCTGAGGCATAGACTTATGAGGCCTAAAATGACCAGTGTCTGTCTTCGGCATAGACTCCCTAGAAGTAGGCATTGGAGCCTTCTTAGGAGGAGCCTGGGGAGTTGGGGGCTTCTTTGGGGCCTCCTTGTCTTTAAAATATGCCCACCAGGCCACAAAAAGTGTGTAATCTCTGCGGGTGGGAACTGGGGTGAGGTCGGGGTAATTGGCATCTATGAGGTAGGCTTGGAAGGCCCCGGTGTTGTTTCATCAGATTGCAGTAACCCTGGCATCGGCTCCACTGGCATTGGGTTAAGCAGCATTTGGTTCCAAGGTAAAGAACCCCCTGGTGTTGGTGTGACTGGAGCCGAAAGGTCAGGTGTCGGTTCCACTGGCGTCGGCTGTGTGAGATCAGAAGACGACGGTTGTGTCGGTGTAGCCAGCGTTAACAAACAGGTGTCGGCTGACACCGGTCTGAGGAAGCAGCAGGTGCCAGCCTGAAGAGAGACGCTCGAAGAGGAGAGCTGACTCCCGAGTGGGGCAGAGGCGTCACCCTCCTGGGGAGGTGAATGAATGCCCCAGTCATCAAGAGGTGACGTCAGTCACTGACCTCAGGACCGACTTCGTAGACACTTTGACCAGAAGGGCAATGGGCAAGGACCCGCCACCCAAAGCAGAAGATCCGGTCAAGCCACCTGGCTGAGTACCCATGTTCAAAATGGTCCTGAGCTTCAGGTGTTGAGTGACTGAGGTCAGAGATCTGAGTCCCAAAGAACCACCACCCAAGCAGAAACCAAAGTGGTTGGTTTGACCACTGGCAGCCCGGAGGGAGAGAAGGCTGATGGAGTGGAAGGAGCTGACCTCCCGCGGGAGGAACACCTGATTGAGGTACTCTGGTGAAGCTCCTTCTGCATCAAAAAAAGTTTCTGCTGCAGCAGGAAGGATTTCAAGGTTTTCTGGTGGCAAAGCCTGGTGCGTTGATTGAAAACTTGGCAGTGCTGGCAGGCCTCAATGTCATTATTCAGGCCTAGGCAAAGCAAGCACGCCGAATGGCTGTCCTTGTGGGGCAGCTGCTTGCCACAAGCACACTTTGTTCACTGACGTTCGACAGACGAGGAAGGAGAAGAAAACATGTACTAAAAAATACTGAAAATGATAAAATAAGAAAGTGCGGGTAACAAGGTAGAATGGCATTCAACTTGAGCAGGAGGTGTCTGTGGAGGTCTGACTTGTGTGGGTCGATGGGAGGAAAAGAACTGAGGCGGTGCTGGGGGACCACCCCTTTTATACTATAGGGGACGTCCCGGGCGGGCCGACATCAGGGGGCGGTCCCCAACTATAGACTGCCAGCTAGAAGTTTTCCGTGGGGTCCTGATGCCTGCCGGCTTCAGTCCTTATGGTGTAACCTGTTGCAAGAGCCCCCTCGAAGTGTGATCTATAAGTCTGCTGAGAAGTCAAGGCAGCGAATAGGAGAAAAGCCCAGAAAGAAAAAAGGGCAAAGCTAAGAGGGCCAGAAAAGGCCATCTCTTGGAGACCAGAGAAGAACAAGAGGGCACAGCTGCCAAACAGAGCCGGGAGCTGCCTATGACTCATCCCATAGAAAGTGTCGAGCTCAATGCCAAGAGGCGAAAAAGGCAGAAGCCCAAGCCTCCCTGTAGGGGTACAGAAAGTATGGCTCTGTGGAAAAGACAAGACAGAGAAACCATTGAGTAGCTCTGAAGAAGGAAAGTGCTGCCCCAGCATGATCCAAATGTCCCAAGAGGAACATGCCCAGAGGGCCATCTACAGAAGGCCAGAAGAGAACCAAGGGCGCCAGCTATCAGGCCAAACTGGAAATTGCCCCAAGACCATCCCATTAAAAGAGAAACCAATCACCCGCAGATGAGCAAGGCAGAGCCTATGGGAGACGGAGGGAGGGACAGCATGGCCTGATGCAAGAGATTCTCTCGAAGATCTACAGTTATGGTAAGTTCTGACGTTAACTGTACAATCTTCATTGAGGATATCTTTTGTATCAGACCACACCTATGGAATGAGTCCCAAGCTGTACTGATAGAAAGACAGCCTGGGTGGCTGGAGGCTATGGGCCTAAGACAGGCGGCCTTGAAGCACAGCCAGGCCAAAGCCTGCCCTTTTCCTAGAGGCAATGTCCAGGCTGCAGTGTTTAGTGAAGGTGTGGACAGTTCTCCAAGTGGCAATGGCACAGATTTCAGCAGCTATCATGTTCCTAAAACAGGCGACAGAAGTGGCCATACCTTTGGTGGAGTGGCCACACACAATTCCAGGAAGTTCCTTACTGTACTTCCTAAAGCAGAAGCAATACTGATGGCCAACTATTTGGACAAGCACTGTTTAGAAACTGGTATGTCCTCTTTCCCTTGGGTAAAAGAAAGAAACAAACAGCTGTGAGGACTTCCTGCAGTCCCTCATGCGAAGAGCATAATATCTGAGTATTCATTGTACAGCCAAAGCATGGAGCGATGCTCCCCCTGGGTTGGCATGCTCTGGGAAATAAATAGGCAGGCAGGGCTTGACAAATCCTATAGTCGACGTCCTGGACAACCAATTTTTGCCTGGGGACAAGCAGACACCAAAGTTCTGCTTGTCCCATGGACTAGTAATCTGCAGGCAGGGTCCAAAATTGGCACCCAGTTTAGTGCTCGCTGGGTGCCTTGCTATTTTACTGCCACTAGTGGCTGCTGCGGAGCGCCTCCGGAGATTGCCAAAAGGCCAACAAAGAGAGCTCCTGAGGATGAAACCACATGAGAAGAGGAGCTTTTGCTGAAAAGAAACCAGCCCTTCACGTGGGAACTCCATTTCTTGCCGGCACAATCTGTAAAGTTGGGAGTTTGTCCGTGTCATGGAGTGCCATGACCGTTCGGTTCTATGAGCCCATCCATGTAGCTGCCAGCGTCTTGAAAATCCAGGAGTTGAGAGGGAATGTCCAGTGTCGATGATTTGGAGAGGAGCAGCGAGCCCAGAAAAAACCCTTGTCTGAGAACGAATGCCTGGTAGGTAAGTACTGAGAGGGCCTTGGGGGGAACGTGCTACTGCTGCTCACAACATAACTCAATAACTGGCAGGCTCATCGTATCGCCGATTGGGAGTGTCATTTTTTCATCTGGTCCTGTATTGTGAGTCATATATTGCTAAAAAGCTGAGTGGTGCCACTAACTGCTGGGAGTGAGGGTGGGGAGCAAGCACATATGGGGGGGGGGGTGCTATTAATTGGGCAGCAAGCTATACACAGCAGGGAAATCAATAAAACGTTCAGATGTGCTGCATTTACAATTTTCTTCCTCCCTGACCCTGAGTCTATCGTAGGAGATGTGTAAATCTCCTCTGGGACTCTTCCATGCTGCTGTCCTGAGAGAGGGAGGGAGGGAACACGCAGACTCTGTCACTACTCTGGGTGACTCAGTGACCAGTAAGCCAGGTTGTGTTGCAGCTCTGCATAAGGTCAGTACAGCAGCTATCAGATGATTGTGTGAGGATACTGAGAGGCATGATAGGGAACAGAGCTCTGATAAGCATGTGACAGACCAGTATAGGCAGGGTATTTTATTTGCTATGCCAACTCAGAGATGTTACTAGCAACATCTCCGAGTCAGCAGCAAATATTACCTTGCTGGTCTGTCACTTTCTCATCAGACAGCTGTCTGTTCCCTGTCATGCCTCTTCCTCACACAATCATCTGATAGCTGTATAATGGCAAATTTTATGCAGAGCTGCAACACAAACTGGCTTACTGGTCACTGTGAGTCATCCAGAGCAGTGACACAGAGTCTGCTTGTTCCCTTCACTGGTAAGCTTGCTTCATCAGAAATTGCCGATGCTTCTGCTGCCCTCACGTTTTCCTCATGCTTTGCTGTGAGTCCCTCTCTCAGGATAGCAGCATGGAAGAGTCCCAGAGGAGATGGTTGGTCAGTGAGTCAGGCTGAGTGGTGCCATTATTCACTGTATTCTCTAAGTTTTTGTTCTTCAGCTGTATGGTGTGTGTGCTGCGTAACTTGAGTCCTAGAGCTGCCAGATCACAGGGTTGTCATTACAGGGAGCAGACTGGGCAGTCACAGTCACCAGAACTTAGTGCTGCTATTGGTTGTACATAATATTTATTATTGCTCTGCGACTGCATAATAATTTTTGTTGCAAATTCCAATATTAAAAGGATCTCTTTTTGTCACTGGACTGTGCCCAGGGTACTTAACTTAGACATTACAGTGCCAGAGAGCTCTTATACCTGCAGCACTTCTAAGCTAATTGGCTGAAAAGCATGAAGCAGTCCCAGCAGTTTGTTTTTGTGCCAAAATTAAGAAAAAAGATACCAAGCTCTATCTACTAGTACTAGTTGACTCTAGTACTACAAATACAGCAAGTAGTAACATAACTTCTTAAAGAGAGAGAGAGAGAAGGAGACAGAGCAAGGGTTGGGGTTTTATTTTGGCCAGCTCACTACCAACTCAAGCACCAGGACAAGTACTTTTTGACAAGACACTTGTCCATGAACAAGTACCTAATTGTAAAATTTGTCAAGCCCTGCAGGCAGGTGGATGGTTTGAGTCAAAGTAAACTCAGACACCACTTTTGGTAAAAGGTAAGGGCTGGTACGCGAAGACACCCTGTCTGTCTGGAAAACTAAAAAGGAGACTCGCACATTAGAGCCTGAAGCTCAGAAATCCTTCAAGCAAAATTAAAAGCAACTAAAAATAACGCTTTCCACAACATAAAGTGTAGCCAGCAGGTCACGGCAGGCTCAAAAGGAGCCAAAGTAAGTTTCTCTAACACAAAATTTAAGTCCCAAGGTGGGACTGGATTGTGGATGGGAGACTTGATTTCAGAGGAAGAATGCCTCTCAAAAATGTAAGGGAAGAGCCGGCCCAATGGTGGAGAGGACTGAGGCACCTAGCGACTTACCTCTTACCATGCCGGTGATCTGGGGTCAGAAGCGAGCCCGAGTCACTGCGGGTTGACTTTGGGGGTTGGGGGGAGGGAGGACTGAGCATCCAGAGGACAGCTATTCTCTACTGGGGAGAGGAGGTTTGTCAGCTCAGCCCTTGACTGCCCATGGGTGGAGGCCCAGAGGTAGTGCTGGCAACCTAAGCAGCAATGAAAGGAGGGACCGCTGATACCTAATGCACGCGCACCTCCACGTACACGCCCTTACGTGACACCACAGTAGGGGAACCAGGGAGAAAAAGGAAAACGGCAGTTGCAGGCTCCATGAAATTCTGCCTGCCCACCCTTGCTCCACACATCCACCAACTTGCCGACCCCAAAAATCTGGATGCTGGGACTCAGGGTGGGGGGAGGACATCCCTCCACTCCCCTTCCTGGCAATGCCACGGGATGGGAGAATCCATGCGGGATATGGGGGCTTGGTGGGCCAGTTGGGGCAGCTGCCGAGTAGCGGAAGCAGTGACAGGACGTAGCAGTCACCTGCAGTGCTCCAAAAAAGGAAGAAAAATCTATATTAAAAAGATTTACAGGACACCTCCAGTAGTGTCACTGTACAGCCAGCAACAGGCACATGGAAGTCAGAAATAGCAGCCAGGTGCACTTTAATGGAGGAGTACTGCAGGCCAGAATCTGAGAGGGACAGCAAGTACTCCAGAATCTGATTTACTGGACAAGTGAACGAGATGTTGGGAAACTACCCACAGAGCAAAGCATTTCCACTTCATGGAATAAGAGGCTCTGGTGGAAGGCTTCCTAGCAGCCACCTGGACATCAGATACCTTTTGGGATACCCCAGATCGAGCCCTGGCTATATCTTCAGGAGCCAGGCATAGAGGTGTAGTGACCTGAAGTACGGATTGTCACAGATTCACTCAGCAGGTCAGCCCTCTACTCCCAACGTGCCAACCTCTGAGCGTAGAATTGTGAACAATTTAACAGAACAAAGTAACCCTCTTGTCTGTTTTGTGGGTTCGAGTCACCTTAGTCCCAAGTTCTGGAGGGATTCAAACTGATAACCTCTTATTAGCACACCCGATTATCAGGCTCAGATAATTCTGTCTTCGGGGGGCCAGATATCTTTGCCTACAGGCACCTAACCAGGTATTGCAAAATGAATCCTTAGAACTCTATGCAAGACCTTAGAGAACTCTATCCGTTTCCCAGTTTGGTATCACAATTAGCTCATAACACAGTGTCAATTATAACCTTCAAGGCTTCACTTATATAAAAAGAAAGTTCAAGGCCCACCAGGCAGTTTCCGTTTTTAAAATATATATCTTTACTTTAAAATAGGTAAAATAGGAAAACAGAAAAATGACAGAACAAAATATCCCAACACATAGAGCCTTACAACAAACAGGTTTAAAAGTGCAGATTCCTACAAATAAGAACACTCAGACAAGTCGTGTCTAAGGTCCTTACTTCTTAATCTTTCAGTGCTTTGATGTTCCTACTCTCTCAGTCAGCAATATGAATGTGTTCCCTCTAAGCTGGCCTTCTCTCTGAGGTCGCCTAACTCTGCCTTGGTGTATACAAATGAATATTTTATAACATAGGCTGTCCTACTAAGATATTTAAAAAAATAACAGATGACATAATAAATTGCCTCTCTTTCTGTAACTTTTCCAAACCGGTCTGTGATCTGCTTTATCCTAGACATCAAAAGTCTCTTTGATGTAAATCACTGTATATTCAAAGCAAATGTATATTGGACTCCTCAGTTTAGTCTGGGACCTGGTATCCCCAGACATCAAAGGTCTCTTTGATGAAATGAGCTGGCTTCCAGGGACGATGGCCCAAACAACATGCAGAGCAGACCAAAGGATTTCCCTGAGGGCGTTATAAAATGGAGATCTTGTTTCCTGCCTTCAAAGCAAACTAACAAAGTAATTGCATTCCAAATAGCTGCGGTTTTAAGCTATGTCCTGTCCTTTGAACTTATTCCTGGGGGTTTGATGTGTCAGTTCCAGCAAGACAGCATTTTCTGACAGACAGTCCATCACACATTTGTTTTTATATTTACAAAAAATGATACACAGATCAGAACCAGCTGTCCAAGTGTGACAATTCCTCCCCATCAAGACTGAATTTTGGGGGCTCTATCCCCCTGCATGGGATGAGCTTCCCAAATCAGTTCACTCCTCATACACATGGGACAACCCATCTGAGTTCTGATTGATCGCTCCAGCCCTATGTAGAATGGTCATATCATATCTTTGCAAAGCAAGACTCCATCTTAGTAATCGACCATTGTTTTTCCCCATCTGCATCAGCCAAACTAGGGGGTTGTGGTCAGTCTGCACCACAAAATGCTGCCCATACAAGTATGGCTCCAATTTCTTTAGGGCCCACACTATGACAAGACACTCTTTTTCCACCATGGAATGTGACTGCTCCTTGCGAAGTAACTTTGCACTCAGGTAGGCTATTGGGTGGTCCCTCCCTTCGCTGGATGTCTGGCTCAGTACTGCCTCAATACCCATGTGTCAGGCGTCAGTCTGCACTATAAAGGTTTTACTATAGTCAGGAGTTGACAAAACAGGAGCACTGCACAGTGCCTCCTTTAGTTTGGAAAAAGCTTCCTCACAGGCTGGACCCCAGGTAATTTTCTTGGGGATCCGTTTCTTTGTCAGGTCAGATAGGGGAGCAGCCAGGGCACTGTAATTGGGTACAAATGTTCTATAGTACCCTGCTGTCCTGAGAAAACTGGTCTGTGCCATACCTGGATTACCTCTATCTTTATTTGGTTAGGATAGAGCTGTCCCTGGCTTACCACATGCCCAAGGTATGCCACCTCTCCCATGGCCACCTGGCACTTCTCGGCTTTGACAGTGAGCCCCACCCTCTGTATCCTGTCCAGCACTTCCCTAAGGTGGGATAGGTGTTCCTCCCAGCTGGTACTAAAGAAGGCAAAGTCATCCAGGTACGCCACGGCATACCTCAGCACCATTTAACACCTGGTTCACCAACCTTTGGAAAGTGGCCGGGGCGTTCTTCATTCCGAAAGGCATTGCTTTTAACTCAAATAAGCCTATCGGAGTGATGAAAGCCAACCACTCCCTAGCTCTGTCCGTCAACTCTACCTGCCAATACCCCTTTGTCAGGTTAATGGTTGTAAGGTAGGTTGCCCCTCCCAACTTATCCAGGAGTTCGTCCGTCCGGGGCATCGGGTAAGCATCTGATTTCGTGACTGCATTCAGTCCATGATAGTCTACACAGAAACGAGTCGAGCCATTTGGCTTGGGTACAAGGACTACGGGTAAGGCCCAGGGACTGTGAGATCTCTAGATTACCCCCAAATCCAGCATCTCCTCCACTTCCCTTCTAATGTCCTTTTGGATTGCCTCGGACACCCAATATGCTGTACGCCGTATGGGCATCTGTGTCCCTGTCTCCACATTGTGTGTTGCTAAGGGGGTTAGTCCAGGCTTGGCGCTAAACAAGGGGGCAAAGTCTGCTAAAACCTCCCTTACTTTCTGGATCTGGCCTGGGGTCAGCTGGAGAGACAATTTTACTGCCTCCACAGAGGACTCCCACTTACTCTCTTCCAGCAAATCCAGAAGGGGGTCTCCTTCATCCATCCCCTCCACATGACTACACACTTCGAACACCATGTCAGTCCTATTTGCATATGACTTTATCATGTTGACATGGTACATCCTTTCGGTCTGTCTACGGTCAGGTAACTTCCCAACATAGTTCATGTCATTTACCTTCCTAACCACTTTGTACGGTCCTGCCCACTCAGCTTGCAGCTTGTCTTTCCGGATAGGAATAAGGACCATGACTTCCTGATCCACCACGTCCGAGTGAACTCTGGCTCTGCGGTCATACCATACTTTTTGTTTCTGTTGGGCAGCAGCCAGGTTGCTCTGTGCTGTCCCCATAAGCTCCTTCAGCCTTTCCCTAAACCTAAGGACGTAATCCACAATGGGAGTTCCCTGGGTGGCGTGCTTGCCTTCTCAGTCCTCCCTGATCAAGTCTAGGGGCCCACATACCCAGTGTCCATACAAGAGTTCGAAGGGGGAAAATCCTGTCGACTTTTGGGGCACGTCCCTGCATACAAACAACAGGTGGGGAAGGTGTTTCTCCCAGTCCCTCCCAGGCTGTTCAGCAAATGCCCGGAGCATTGACTTTAGGGTACCATTGACTCGTTCCACAAGTCCATTGACTTGTGGGTGATATGGTGTCGTGCATCTCTGCACCACCCCACACTTCCTCCATAAACATTTCATCAAGTCTGACATGAAGGAACCCCCTCAATTGGTAATTACCTCCTGTGAAAACCCAACATGGGAGAAAATCCCAAGTAAGGCATCTGCCACTTTGTCTGTCCTCAGACAGGATGGGGACTGCCTCTGGGTACCGGGTGGCATAATCCACCACAGTCAGGATGAATCTCTTCCCTGAGGAGATGGGGGTATTTAAAGGCCATGCAATATCCATTCCCACTCTCTGAAATGGCTACTCCACTATGGGCAAGGGAATCAGGGTGGCTTGGGTTTTCTTGCCCGCCTTCCCTATTTCTTTGCACCGGTGACAAGACCTGCAATACTCCTTCACCTGCTGGGTGAAGTTAGGCCGGTAGAAATTCTGGGCTAACTGCTGCGTATGATTCCCAGATGACCACATAAGGGAATATCATGGGCATCCTTGAGCAACTGCTCACAATATCCCAGGGGAACGACAAGCTGCCTGCCTAGCATCCCTCCCTCTGTCTGTACTGCCTGAGTATACATAAGTCCATTTTCTCAATAAACCTTATGTCTGCTGTCCCTCCCTGTGTGTCATCAGAGTCTGCCCAAGCCCTCAGCTTCTCTAAACTAGGGTCACTCCTCTGAGCAGCTGCAAACCCCTCATACAGTCCCAAGGCCTGGGACAGGTCCCCTTCGGTTGCTAAACTAGGGTCCCTAGCACTAGCAACAGGGCCCTCAGGATCACTGTCAATACCAACCCTCTGACAAGGGGTCACCCCTCCCTCTTCGGAGTAACCTTCTGTAGCTGTGTGGTTACTGGCTACTGGGAAAATTTCTACTCCCTTTTTATCAGCTCTCATCTGGAGACGTGGTTTTCACACTGGTTTCTGTGGGGTTCAGGGAACTACAATTTTCCCTTGCCACTTGGCTACGGGTAACTGCACATACCATCCCCTGCTGGAGATTGTTACCCAGGATCACATCCACTGCTAATGTTTTGGCTACAGCCACCTGTTGCACAGTTCCCCCTGTTTCACCCCAGTCTAAAAGAACACTAGCGAGGGGCAATGTTTTCTCCCCACCCACAAAGTCCTGTACAGTGATGTATTTATTGAATATAAGCTGGCCAGGCTGTACCAGATCCCCCTTTACCAATGTCAGGGATGCCCCGTGTCCCTTAACCCCTGCATCTGTACACTATTCACCATAACTGGATGCATGTGTTCCCTCATGTTCACTGGCATGCTTCCAGGGACACACAAACAACCCACTTCTTTTCTAGCACCTGGTTGTGTATGACGGCCCGCCGTTTTGGAACCTGGGGCTAACTGGTTTCGGTGGAGGCAGTGAGGGTTTTAGCTGCCCTGAGGGTGCGCTTTTCCCTTTCTGCACTGCTACGCCTGCCCCATTCGCTCTCAGAGCAGGTTTGCTCTTGGCATAGTGGTCCGAGAGTTCAGCAACCTCTTGCACTGTTTTTGTATCTCGGTCCTCTAGCCAGGTTTTTAGCTCTGCTGGGCATGCCAAATAAAACTGTTCTAATAAAATCACATTTTCAATTTTATCAAAAGAGTTTGCCTCAGTTCCTTCCCACCAACATTTTAAAAACTGATGTTGTTTCATCGTGGCTAGCTCCTCGTAGCTCATATCAGGGCTTCTCCTGAGCTTACGGAATTTAGCTCTGTATGATTCAGCAGTTAATTCAAACTTTTTTAACAGTGCAGATTTTAACTTGCTGTAATCATCACTGTCCTCATTGCCCATTTGACCCGATGCATCCCGAGCTTTCCCGGTAAGTAGTGGGGATAGCTGGAAGCTCCAGGATTCTCTAGGAATTTTAGCCTGAATACAAATGTTTCCAAAAGAATTTAAAAAGGCATCCATGTCCTCCCCCTCTTTAAACTCAGCTATTAATTTGGAGTACAATTTGTAACTCAGTCCTGCAGTCGCAGTTAAACCCAAGCCACTTACCTGCTCTGGTGCCGCTGGTCGGAGTCGCATGTTCTCCAGTTCGTGTTGCCACTGGTGCTCCTCTCTCTTCTCCTTTGCAGCTCACTGGCGCTCACGCTCCTCACGGTCTGCCTCCCTCTGTTCTCGCTCTGCCTCCAGTTCCATCCTGCGCAACTCAATTTGCAGTCTGAGTACCTCTGGATTCAGGATACTGGTGACCATCCCCTGCTGCTGTGGCCCTTCACTGACAGTGGTCCTGCTGTCCTCCTCTTTGGCTCTGGACCCTTTACTGGCCGCTAGCCCTTCCACACTTAAGGTTTGGTCCCTTTCAGTCACGGTCTGTGACTTGCTGCTCTGGGTATCTGCTACCATCAGGGCCTCTATGAGGTTCTGCTTTTTGGCTGTCACCTTAACCAGGACTCCTCTATCCCCTGCACAACTGTTTTAAGTAATCTACAGTGTGCCTGCTGTAGTCGGAAGTCATCTTTCCTGACTACTGCTAATCTGACTAGCACTTTAGAAAAAAAACAGGTAGGAACTTGACTGTAAGCCAAGGCATATAGTTCCATTTCCTTCTGAAATAAAACACTGCCTTTCTTTTTTCCAAGTGAGCTGAATGGTCTCAAGCTGACACACTGAACAATGAAGCTTATACCACCAAACTTTATGTGGCACCCCTGCCAAACAATCTGTCACATATTCACTCAGCAGGTCAGCCCTCTACTCCCAAAGGGCCAACCTCTGAGCGTGGAATTGTTAACAGTTTAACAGAACAAGGTAACCCTCTTGTCTATTTGTGCGTTTGAGTCACCTTAGTCCCAAATTCTGGAGGGATTCAAACTGATATTCTCTTATTAGCGTACCCAATTATCAGGCTCAGATAATTCTGTCTTCTGGGGGCCAGATATCTTTGCCTATAGGCACCTAACCAGGTATTTCAAAATGAACTCTTAGAACTCTATGCAAGACCTTAGAGAACTCTATCCGTTTCCCAGTTTGGTATCACAATAAGCTCATACATAGTGTCAACTAGAACCTTCAAAGCTTCACTTATATAAAAAGAAAGTTCAAGGCACACCAGGCAGTTTCCATTTTTAAAATATATATCTTTACTTTAAAATAGGTAAAATAGGAAAACAGAAAAATTACAGAACAAAATATCCCAACACATACAGCCTTAAAACAAACAGGTTTAAAAGTGCAGATTCCTACAAATAATAACACTCAGACTAGTCTTGTCTAAGGTCCTTACTTCTTAATCGTTCAGTGCTCTGATGCTCCTCCTCTCTCAGTCAGCAATATGAATGTGTTCCCTCTAAGGTCTGCTCACTAGTTTAAAAAAACAGTCTTGAGCTGGCCTTCTCTCTGAGGTCACCTAACTCCGCCTTGGTGTATACAAATTAATATTTTATAACACAGGCTGTCCTACTAAGATATTTAAAAAAATAATAGATGACATAATAAATCACCTTTCTTCCTGTAACTTGTCCAAACCGGTCTGTGAACTGCTTTACCCTATACATCAAAAGTCTCTTTGATGCAAGTCACTGTATATTCAAAGCAAATGTATATTGGACTCCTTAATTTAGTCTGGGACCTGGTATCCCCAGACATCAAAGGTCTCTTTGATGAAATGAGCAGGCTTCCTGGGACGATGGTCCAAACAACATGCAGAGCAGATCAAAGGATGTCCTTGAGGGCATAATAAAATGGAGATCCTGTTTCCTGCCTTCAAAGCAAGCTAACAAAGTAATTGCATTCCAGATAGCTGCAGTTTTAAGCTATGTCCTGTCCTTTGAACTTATCCCTTGGGGGGGGGGGTTGATGTGTCCGTTCTAGCAAGACAGCATTTTCCTGACAGACAGTCCATCACACATTTTTTTTATATTTACAAAAAATAATACATGGATCAGAACCAGCTGTCCAAGTATGACAGGGATTACCCAAGCCGACCTTGCTCCTCTGAGAGCAAGCCTTTGCACAGCGGCAGGGGTACTGGAGGTTCCACCACCAACTGCTGCAGTAAGGGGAACCAGATCTGATGAGGCCAGAAGGAAGTAACGAGGATCAGAGTGGCTCCTTCCATCTGAAGCTTGACCAGCATGAATTAGTGGGAAGGGAGGGAAGGCGTAGAGGAACCACCCATTTCAAGAAGGACAACACGTCATCCCAGAAAACCCCAGGCCCTGGAGTGAGTGAGCAGAAAAGTGGCAGTTCTGTGTTGAGTGGGGATACAAAAAGGTACAACTTCGGATTACCCCACCTGTCGAAGAGGTCTTCTATGATCGAGGCTGTCAGTTCCCACTCATCCTTTCTGGACTGTGACCTGCTTAGTCTGTCTGCCAGGACATTGTGGGCACCCAGAACATGGACTGCCAACAGTTCTAGGTCATGTTCCAGAGTCCAGTACCAGATCCTCATCGCTTCTCTGCACTGGGGGTAAGATGGGTCCCCCCTTGTTTGCTGATGTACTGCACTATACTGATGTTGTCCTTTTGCACTAGCAGAGGCCCTAGGGACAGGTAGTCTTGAAAGGATTGCAGGATGTATTGAACAGCCCTCATTTCTAGGATGTTTATGTGGAGGGAACTCTCCACTGTGGTCCATGAATCCTGGGTCTGCTGAGGGCCCAGGTGTGCTCCCCAGCCTATCTCCGAAGCATCCGTGGTGAGGATCTGAGGAAGGGAGGTAATCAGGAAAGGAATCCCAGTGAGTGAATTGCTGGGCTCCATCCACCACTGGAGCACTTCCTTTACAGGTGAAGTTACTAGAACCTTCTGTTATAGATCGTCAGTGCGTTTATCCCATTGGACTCAAAGTCCATTGGGGGATCTGCATGTGCAGTCTCACCAGGCAGACCATCACAACGGCTGCAGCGATCAAGCCCAGCAGCTGCAGGAATGTTCTGACTGTGACATATTGGCTGCAGTAAAGCAACTGGGCCTGTGCTCTTGGCCATTCCGCACTGTCTTGGGGTAGGAAAGTCGCACCCTGGGCAGTGTCCAGTATGGTTATGTACTGCAGATGCTGACAGGGGGTCAGGACTAAGTTGGGCAGGTTGACCATGATCCCTAATGCATGGAACAGTTGTCTAGTATGTGCTAAGGTGCTGGTCAATTGCTCCTTGGACTGAATGCTGAGCAACTAGTAGGCAGGAAGTACAGAGAGGCTATGCTGAGCCCTAGCCCTGGGAAGAGAAGTTCAAGGCTCACCAATGAAGAAGGCGCTGCCATTCCCCCGTGGATGTCGGGATAGGGAGGAACTGGAAAATAGACCCCTGTAAGCCTTGGTTCCCCAAAGAACAGGTGCTATGGCCCCTGCCTAATAGGCATGGTTGGTTCCTGAAACAGGGAACGGTTGTAGGTCCCATAGGTAACAATGCAGAGTTGGCCAGAGCTGCCATCACCTGGCACAGTACAACAGTCACCTCCCTCAGAGTCAGCAAAAGGGGAAGGGGGAATGGGAGAAAGAGAGTAGGATCTGGAGAGCGAACTGAAAAGATGCCCCCAAAACTCCTGCTATTCCGCAATCACCATTATCACATAGAACCCCGGGGGGGGGGGGGACTGCCATACATTGCCTGCTCTCGGCATGGGTAGCCAGGATATCGTGTTGGTTTCTGGGCTACCTATAAACCACCTAGGCCAAGAGGGAGAAGTGGGACCACCCTGTGGCCAAACTAGCTCCGGGCTCTTCAGAGGAGTGGCCAGCTGGGCAAGAGTGCCAAGAGGTGACCTGGCTGCATTTCTACCAGCCGTACTGAGAAAAGGTTCTAAGAAAAGGTGGGAGGGGGAATCGAGATCAGTGTGTCCCTGAAGCAAAGCAGGTAAGGGCAAGGCAGAAGAGCTCTGCCTTAGGGACCCTACGACTCAAAATGGCACCGGAATCCTGATGTGCTAACATCAACTGATACCATTCAATTCCCTGAGACTTTCTACACAGGTTTTGCAATAGCTGTATAGACATCTTTCAGTTACACATCTAAACATTAATTTTTATTCAGGATACACACGTGTACAATTCATTTGTCATTAGCATTTGCCCCATAATGGGACAGAAAGTCAGCATTCTGGTGTTGGGACCCTGCCCTATGTTTCACAGAAAATCGGTAGGGCTGTAGACTAGTTGAGCCCATCCAGATAAATAAGGAACCAGTCTAATGACCCACTGATCCCTGGGCCAGGCACACGTTTGGGCAATCCACCCAAATGTCATCAGATAGGCCTCAATGTCATCGGCTCCTGTCAATTTAATCAATGTAATGTCTCTGGGTATATTTCGATCTGGCTGACCTGGGTTAAGGGCTTGGATTTCTCGCAGGGTATCCATCCACTTCTCGTCCTGCTGTTGTCGATCCTCTTCCTGTTGTCGTTGATCCTCCGCATGTTCCCGCTCCATTTCCAGCTGCTTCATACAAAGCCATCATAGGAGGTCACTGGGATCCTCTGAGGCTCTCTCCTCCATCTGTCCCTCTGTCTCGCTCTCCAGCTCGTTCTTCGCCTTTCTTCAGGCTCCAAGATCCAAACCGGGTCTGGGTTTTTGTTTAGTCTTCTCCGACATGACACGAGTCAATGGATATGTTTTTGCCTCAGCACCCTGATCTTTTTGCATCTGTCTGGGTATTGGTTCAATACCCACTGATAACGTCTCCCAGGCAGTCTAGATGTACCAGAAATCCTACTTCCAACACCACTGTGAAGGTGTGGGATAAAACAGACACAACAAACCAGAAGTGAGGTGAATAAAACACAAATGTGCGTTATTTTATTCAAATCAGAAAATAAAAAAAAATAACAAACATACAGAAAGCAAAAAGTTATTCAATGTCCAGTATCTGGCAAACATTCTAATTTTGAAAATTCCTGAGGCTTAGCTTCAGCCTTTACAAACAGAACGGTGTGGAAACAAGCACACACTTCTGAGGACCTCCTCACTTGGTAGTCAGTATTCAACTGATTCTCCTATCTATATTTGTTACTTCGAGTGGTGGGGTTTTTATACCTTTCATGGACGACATCACCGTCAGGTGGTCTACCCCTTTTTGCTAAAACCAGTATAAACCTCTTATTCTCAGTAGTTCCACATCAAACAGTAAAGACATACATGTTCATACATGTTATCTTTTCTAGCCTAGACTTAACTCCTCTTTTCTTGGTTAAGGGGGTTTTATCACAGTTTGAACATAAAATTAGTCATAATGAGGCTAAGCCCCTCCCTCAGTCTGTGATACCCTAAAATAGACAAGCACACAGCAAACATATTTCATTTTCATTCCCAGCGTGAGTGGCCGTCCCACAGAAACAAAGAACGAAAGAATGGGGAGCCCACACATGGCATCCACTCCGAAAGGCCTCACCCTTTCACAGGGCAATTCTGTATTATGCACATCTTTGCCATTTTTGCACAGCCTTGATGGTCTGGACAGCCTTTTTACCAATGAACTCAGAAATATTAACTAAATATGGCAATTCTGCAGCTTACCTAAAGTGTGGAGTTGTGTGCTGTTGAAACAAGATGAACTGTAACAAATAGTTCACTAAGCTTCTACCCGTCTTACCCTGTGCGCAACGTCCGCTGCTTGGTGGGGTAAGCTGGACTGAAGCTGAGAAATAAAAGGGAGACGCTGCTGGTTGCCATGGAGGGACTGAAATGAAAGTGATGATGATGATGATGACAGTGAGGTCAAGGTGAAGCGGCGGGGGGGTCATCTACCCATGCCAGAACAGAACAGATGTGGAGCATGTACTGTTGTGGAGCCATGGACTACAGTAGTACCTAGGTGGAGGACGAGGTCATGAATCAGATGGACTACCTGCCTGTCATTGAGGCATAGGTCAGGAATCACAGGAAGATCAGGAACAGCTGTAAAATTTGTAAGTAGTGTTTTATTATTATCAATAACAGTAAAATAAAAAATAAAAATTGTTCAGTATAACTTTACAAAGGTAGTACAAACAGAGAAAACAAAGTCCTTTGTCTGAGGGTATCTCTAATTCCAAGTTTCAGTATCTCCAGCAAAAATATTGCTGCTCTTTTTATAACAAGTCTTTGCCAAGTAATTAACTTCTTCATCCTGGGCTCATTAAGGAGAAATCCTGTTTCTCATAAAATGTATTAGAACTTTGTCAATTTCATTGCAAAAGCAACAAAATAGAACATGGTGTCCCAGAACTGATCTCCCATTGACAGCTCTGCCAAAGAGTTTGCAAACAAGCCTGAAAGGAGCTCAAACTGCATCTCAGGTTAACCCCCTAAATTCCAAATAGTTTTTTCAGTCATTTTAACAGTATAACCCTAAACATTTTTAAACCAAAAGATCCCAGTATCACTTCAGTTTCATGCAAAGATTCACATATATTTTTATAACCACAGATACACAAGGGGAAGAAAAGACAGAAACCGCAAGTGAAGGTAGAGAGATAACGAGAGGCAGAGAATCACGAGACCGTCAGAATGATCAGTTCCTAGGTCTCACAAGAACATTTGGTCGCGCAACCAGACACACAAGAGGCAGAAAGGGAGAGAATAGAACAGATCCTTGTGTTCAACTCTTTCTGCATAACAAATGTGACAGGGCCTTATTCAACCCTGTCACACCGCTCTACTGCCACCAAGGAAGGAGGAGGTAAGCAGTGGGCCTGGGGGTTGGGGTAGGCTTTTTTTCTCTCTCCGTGCCCGGTTGGCTCTCATTCCAGAGGGTGCCCCAGTTCTGTCTCCCTGATGTCCATCAGGACCTACCACCATCCATCTCCCCCAGGGCTTGCCCCCCCCCCCGGTGGGGTTGGTGGGGAGAGGGGTTTTCAGGACCCTGCTGAGAACTGGATCTTGTTCAGGCTGACGAGTCCAGCTAATCAGGGAGCTGGACTGGTCGGAGCCTGCCATCATCTAATTGCCAGCATTTTCCCATGTTCTGGTCCCATGGGAGATGTGGCATGGAAGGACATCCAGGTGCATGCCATGCGCTCCCACACTATGTGCGCTGACATCTGGCCCATTTCCCAATCTTCTGGCCTTAGCTTCCACCAGAAGACAGGCAAGCAGTGGGCTCTACTCAACCCTCCCCCGAAGGAGAACAGCTGTCCACCTGACCTCGATCCTTCTCTCCCCAGCCAACCCCTGATGCCCCAAGGTCACTCCCGACCCCGGGTTGCTGGTGTGGTGGCAGATGAAGCTTGGTGCCTCAGTTCTCTGTGCCACCAGGCCGACAGGTTAAGGCTTTCCTTTATCACTGTTTTACCACTTTTATACTAAATGTTGGATGTGAACTTGGAATCAGATTCCAATTCCAATTTCAGAAATCCAGTTCTGGAACACCATTTTCAGAACTACGATTTTTCAGACTTGGAATCCAAATATCCTACCTTGAATTTCGGAATTAGGATTTTCAGACTCTGAATCCGAAAATAGTAAGTCTGAATTTTGGACTGGAATTTGGTTAAATCTGAATCCGGATTCTGAAATCCGAGCATCTCTAATCCACAGCCCACAGTGAGACGCCATTCAAAGATGGGCATCTTGTTGGTAGACTGGCTATTGCTGACCCACGGTGACCTAGTTCCACCGGTAATACCGTTCTCTTTCCCTGATATAAGCTCATCCAACTAAACACCATCCAGTCAGAGATTTCATGAACACACTGATAGAGCACAGAGATCACATCACGCTAGTTGGGTGTGAGACACAGGTATAGCTGGGTGCTAGTTGCCTAACAGTGAAGTTAACTTTATACCATCTAATGACCTCTCCCAATGGCAAAACGTACACGGTGAATAGCACGGGGGACAGAACGGACCCCAGAACTCCCAACAGCCTATCAAAGCAGGCCGGGAAGAGAAAACTCATAACATGACCAGCTGTGATTTGCCCAAAAGGAAGGACTCAAACCACTTAAACACTGTCCCTGTGAGTCCTCCATGTTACCACAGGTGACCACATCAAAACCCCATGATATAGTGTCAAATGTGGACAAGAGATCAAAGAGAATTACTATAGCATAGAACATTCTCCCCATCTCTTGCCAAAAGAAGGTCAGTAAACACCCTGACAAACATAGTCTCAGTGCTTGGCCAAGGCCTGAAACAGACTACAATGGTCTGCAGATGTTATAGTTCTCAAGGTGACCTTCAAGCTGTGTGTCACAAGTAACTTCTCAAATGCCTTCCCCAGAAATGGAAGGTTTGAGACAGGCCTGTAGTTTGCCATGATTTCTGGACCTAATAATGACTTCTCTAACAGGGGATTCACCACTGCTTTGTTAAAGGCAGATGGGAAAAATCTGTCCTCTAGGGGACATCAGACAATCCTGGCAGTAATTGGACCCAGGTCTTCATGTCAGTCCACCAACAGGCAAGTGGGCCCTGGATCACAAGAACGGAATATTGGGAGCAGCCCGATTATCACACTGAGCATCTCCTCATCCGACACAAGCTGACGCTCACTCCAGGCCTACAAGGGCCTTCAGATATTAAAGGATCTGCCCTGCTGGCCCAGTGGTGTAGCTACAGTGGTGGAAAGGGTGCAGCTGCTCCTGGGCCCACGATGTTATGGGGGTCCAAGCCCCAATCGGAGTAAAATTCTGATTTAATGAACATTTGCCACTCTCCCCTTGCAGAAGTACAGAATTGTGAAAAGCCAATGGGGTTGGCAGTAGCAGTTGTCTAGCAGAGGAGAATAGCCAGGTTCCTTTATGTTTGATTCTTGCCTTCATCACTGAATCATGTATATGACTAAGTCCTATAATCACGTGCAACAACTAAGACTACGATTGAGTCGATGGTAGTTGGTCATACTGTACGAGTGCAAGCAGGAGTGAAGATTACATTTTTATGTTACATTAGAAATGTTAGCACTTTCTAAATTGTCTAAGTAACTGAGTGGAGCTGTGAAGCGGAAGAAGCAAAAGGAGGCTAGTGAGAGAACTGCAAAGTTGCCAAAAATATGTTTTTCAAGACTGTTGGTACTTCAGATGTGCCAACTACCAGTGATGACAAAACAGCCAATAACAACAGCATTGACTCTGTTGGAAATTTTGATAAACCTTCCTGTTCCAAGACAATTGAACTGAACAATCCTCAAGCAGCAGACTATTTTCAGAACAAAAATAGTAATAGCTCTTCAACTATCAATGATAATGATATTTTTAACGAGCGATTCTAGTGCAGTTCAAACTGAACTACTTAGAGAACATCCGACCGACAAGGTAAGCTTCGGTACAGAAACTTTTAAGTTCAGTTCAAAAATGAGCAAAAAGAGCAAGAAAAACTGATATATCTAAAACAATTGACGTGCTTGCTGACCAAAAGGCTTCAAAAATCAATTTTAATTCAGTAAGTTTTCAGTTTTGTACAAATATATGTAAACAGAACTTTTCTGTTTGCAGTTAGCATGTGAAAATTACATAACAGGTAGCCTA
This sequence comes from Neoceratodus forsteri, assembly GCA_016271365.2. Taxonomy (NCBI): domain Eukaryota; kingdom Metazoa; phylum Chordata; order Ceratodontiformes; family Ceratodontidae; genus Neoceratodus; species Neoceratodus forsteri. Next base: position 811,622,745 of record CM057453.1, read on the forward strand.
AAATATTGTGGTTGTGTATTTATGGATAAGATTGATATATGCTAATTTTCCAAACTGGTTAAGGTAAGCAAATTATTATATTTCAAAACCGGGGCTTACAATATACTCTTGCATCCAAGCCCTCTGGGTATTTGCTACACCACTGCACTGACCTTTGACAAGCCACCTATAGAGATCCCTGCTCAGATGGACAACACTTTGTCCAAGAAGAAATGGCCAAATTCCTTGCACTTCACTGCTGATAGCTGCCCCTGGCCTGCAGACATGGTTATTGCAATAATACGTCCACAGTGAAGAATGGCTGGGCTGGTTGATTCTTACTTGAAGCAATCTCACCTGACAGGAACTCGAGTTTTTTATAGGGATTGCTCTCTGACATTCTCGGTACTGTGTCATCACAGCCAGCCTGTCACCTACTGAGGCACATCTCTCCCGGGAACACAGGAACCTCCGCCCTGTGGCCTTCACCTGTTTCAACTCTTCGTTGTACCACACTGATCTGCGCTGGTCCTTGTAAGTTGGCATGCAAGGCACCAGTGAATTCCCTGAATGAACAGGGAGATCACTTGTGTACAATACTGTCATCAGTCATTGAAAATAAATTGAAATGTTATGCCCTGGGTGACTGAGTCTTAATCTCTCCAGATTCAGCTAGGAAATTATTGGCTTCATTTGGAGCAGACTCCTCCCATTTTGCTTTTTTCTGTAGATGCTGGGCCACACTGGATTTCTCAGCACTGATTTTTTTTCTTCACTTACTGTTTTCCTCTTGTTGTTGGAGCAGGGGTAGACACACTGCTGATGACATAGAAACATAGAATTTGATGGCAGATAATGGCCGCCTGGCCCACCTAGTCTGCCCATTTCCCTACCTGCTGTATAATCTCCAGATCCTACTTGATCTGCAGACTACCTCCTCCTCCTTCCCACCCCAAGTGTTGCCCTCTACCTGTCCCATGCATTCTTGAATTCAACTACAGTTTCTACCCCAACCTCCTCAGGGAGGCTGCTCCATGCACCCACCACCCTTTCTGTGAAAAACTACTTCTCACGCTTCCCCTCCCCCGAGTCTTCCCCCTCCAGCCTCATATTATGACCCCTTGTTCTTGCACATCATCTTTTCTGAAAGATGCTGCCCTCTTGAACTCTACTGATCCCCTTGAAGTATCTGAATGTTTCTATCATATCCCCCATGCATATTGAGTTCCCTCAATCTCTCCTCGTATGGTTTCTGTTGTAGCCCCTGCACCATTTGTGTTGCCCTTCTCTGGACTGCCTCCACACTTGAGAACTGCATGCAGTATGCCAGATGAGGCTTCACCAACTGCTTGTACAGTGGCATCACCACCTCCTGTTTTCTACTGGTGATACCTCTCGCTATGCACCCCAGCATCCCCCGGCTTTCCTCACTGCCTTCTCACATAATTTGGCTACTTTTAGATAATCTGTTATTACTACCCCCAGGTCCCTTTCCAGTTTGGTTGTTGTTCGTACGCCCGCCCTTCCCCAATTCTGTATTCCTCCCCTGGGTTTCTGTTCCCCAAATGCATGATTTTGCACTTCTTGGCACTGAATCCGAGCTGCCACACTCGACCACTCCTCCAACTTGGCTAAATTTCTCCTCATCCCCCCCCCCCAGAGTGTCAACCCTATTGCAGATCTTGGTGTCTTCTGAGGACTGGCCCCAGTACTAAATCCTGTGGCACTCCGCTGGTTACTCCCCTTTCTTCAGATTGAACTGTTTACCACCGCCTTCTGTGTCCCATTGCTAAGCCAATTTCTGACCGAGTTTACCACCCTGTGACCCACTCCCAGACTGTCCAACTTGTTAACTAACCTTTTGTGCGGGACTATGTCAAATGCCTTTCTAAAATCTAGGTAGGCCATGTCCACCACCCTTCCCTGATCTACTACTCTTGTCACCCAGTCAAAAAAAATCTATCAGATACATTTAACAAGACCTTCCTACTGTGAATCCATGTTGCCTTGGGTCCAGTGCTCCGCTGGCTTCTAGATATTCTACAATCCTTTCCTTTAACAGTGATTCCATCATGTTTCCCACCACTGAGGTCAAACTGACAGGTCTATAGTTTCCCGCTTCTACCTTGCTAAAACTTTTGCGAAGGGGTATCATGTTCGACCTCCTCCAATCCTACTCCCTCCTCCAATGATTTGTTGAATAGGGCTGTCAGTGGTGTCAGCAGCACCTCTCTGAGTTCTTTTAGTATTCACCATGTCCACCTTCAGTTTCAAGAGTTCCTTTAGGACTCGCTCTCTTTTGTGAATGGTCTGGTGTCCACCCCTTTTCCCTGTGTGTCTCTGCTGGATACTTCCAGTCCCTCCCCTTCTTCCGTGAATACTATCAAAAGTATTTGTTTAGTATCTCAGTTTTTTCTAGGTCCCCCTTCACCCACTCCCCCCTCCCCTTTACTTAGCCTCACTATCCCTCCCTTTGGCCTCACTTCTTTCCCTAATGTACCTGAAGGTTTTGTCCCCCTCCTTCACCATCTGGGCTATCCTTTCCACTGTTTGTGCCTTTGCACATCTGACTGCTTTTCCCGCCTCCCTCTGCTTAGTCTGATACAGTTCCCCATCTTTCTCCCTCTGCATTTTCTTGTATTTCCTGAATGCCATTTTTTTCTAACTGTCCCAGCCACTTCTTTTGAAAACCATAATGGTTTTCTTTGTCTTCTTGCACCACACAAAGACTTGTTGCCTCTGTTATGGCTCTCTTGAGGTTCTCCCACTGTACCTCTACTTCCCTTCCCTCACCCTTTGCCATTGTTTTCTTGAGGCATTCTCCCAATTTAGAAAAGTCGGCCCTTTTGAAGTCTAGGAGTCTTGCCTTTGTGTGGCTTTACTCTTCTACTGTCTTTGCCTTGAACCATACTGTATGGTGGCCGCTGGACCCCAGATTGCTGCCCACTGATAAATCCATTATTCTGTCTCCATTTGTGAGCACCAGGTCCAATACTGCCCCCTCCCGGGTGGGTTCCATTACTAGCTGCATGACGCATGCCCCCTGCAGGGCATCCAGGATGACCCTGCTCCAGGATGTGGCCACAACATAGGTGTTCCGGTTAACATCAGGCATATTCAGGGCCCCCTTTTCTACCATTTTACAGATGTTATCTACCATTTGCCTATCTGTTTCCTCCCCTTGCACTGGGGGTCTGTAGATAACCCCCATGCGGATAGTGTTGCCATTTCCTGACTCCAGGGTGACTCACAGTGCCTCCTCTCCACCTTGCTTTCCCTTTATTTCAGTTGCTTTGTCCCCTCTTTGATACAGATCGCTACCCCTCCTCCCTTTTTGCCCTCCCTGTCTTTCCTGTATACTGTGTACCCAGGTATGTTAACATCCCAGTCATGGCTTTCTGTATACCATGTTTTAGTGACTGCCACAATGTCCAGGTCTCCATCTGCCATAAAAGCCACTAGGTCAAGGATCTTGTTACCCAGGCTGCGGGCATTTGTGCACATGGCCCTCCATGTCCTAATGGCTTTGCCCCTACTTGTTCCCCTTCTATCCCTTCCCCCTGTGCCTCCCCTGAGACTACCTCCTGTTTCAGCCAGTTGTGTTTTCCCATCCTTAGTATCCTCTTGTCTGACTACCTTACTTTGTTTGGGGTTGGGGGGGGCAGTCAAGTTCCTTCTCCATATTGTCACTCCCCACCTTGGCTAGTTTAAATGTTTGCCAATGAAACATTCAAAACTTTCACTCAGGATCCTGGTCTCCCCCTCAGACAGATGCAGACCATCCCTTGCATACAAGCCTGTATCTCTCCAGGTGGGCCCCCAGTCCCCAATGAACCCCAAACCCTCAACTACTCTGCACCAGTTCTTCAGCCATTCATTGAATCCCATGGTGCATAGCATCCTGGCCCCTCCCATGCTGCAGACAAGTAGCACATCATGCATATCTAGAGCGCACAGCCACTGGCCCAAGCGGAGAGGCAGAAGGCTCTGCAGTGAGAGCATCTTGAACCTCTTGTACTCCACGGAAATGTTCAGGGAACTGAGATCTAGAATAGGTCTTACATCTCCTGTCTTCTTCGGGACCAGGAAGAAGTGGCAATAGTAACCCGTTCCTTGCAGGGGAAGAGGGACAGGTTCTAGCGTCTCTTTCAGCAAAAGTGCTGAAATTTCTTCCTGGACCAGAAGATGATGTTTCCAAGAGTGCGACAACCTTGGGGAAGGGTGACGAGGTAGTTTCTGCAGAAACTCTATTGAGTGTCCTTCTGCGATTAGCTGGAGCACCCATGAATCTGATGTTATCCTCTCCCAGCCCAGAAGGTGGAGGGAAAACCTCCCTCTCTCCTACCGGTTCCTCCAGGAAGCCCGGAGGTTGTGGGAGAGGGAAGGAGTCAGGTGGTGCAGGGCAGCGCCCCTTCTGAAGCTCCCATTGCTTTTTTGGGCAGGGGGGGTCTTGGCAGCTGGGGGCAGCCCGACGTTTAGTGGCCCCGCTTTGGGCCGATTCTGTCTGCGAAAGGGACGGCGCTGCGATTGATGGGGATGATACACAGAGTCCACAGTCTTTAGTGCCATCCTCTTCTCCTGCAGATCAGTGATGATGTCCTTGGCATCACCCCCGAACAGCACCGAACTCCAGAAGGGTGCTTCCTGGATGGCGGACTGCACTTCTGGGACCAACCCTGACACTTGGAGTTAAGCGTGATGCCGTAGACCTACAGCGAAACCTGAGCTCCTACCAGCAGTGTCCACTGCATCGTAGGTCGCACGAAAAATGTGCGACTGGCCGAATGTGCAGAGCGGACAAGGTCAGCCACTTCCTGCTTGACCTGAGAGACCAGAAGGGAATCCAATTTAGATTCCACCTCACAGAGAATCGCCTTCTGGTAATCCCCCATGTGGCTGATGTAGTTCAGGGCCCTAATACCCAGAGTGGAGGAAGCAAAAATCTTCTTGCCATACTGGTCCAGAAGGCGGGATTCCCTGTCAGGTGGAGACAGGCTAAGGTGTTTGGGTTGAGCTGACCGGCCATGAGCGGCGTTAATCACAACCGAGTCAGCTCGAGGGTGGGAGTCTAAAAAGTCAACACCCTCGGGAGCCTGGTATAGCCTGTTTGAGTTCCTGGGAAGTGGGGCCAAGGCCAACAGTTGTTTCCATATGGTGGTAATAAGGTCGGCATGAGGCTCGATCCAGGGTGGCACCAAAGTGGGAGCTGTCATGGGTAGATCGAGATGCTCAGCGAGTATTTTACACTGGGGGTCTGGCTCCAAGGATTGCCACTTATGTACTTCCTGGATCTTCCATAGCAACTCCATGAAGGAAGGATCCTTCGGAGGGGTCCTTGGCCGGGGCTTGGACGGACAGCGTGGCTCATCGTCTTGCTCGGAACAACCGTCGGAAGGATCCGAGGTGTCCTATGAAGAAGAAGAAGATGAGGAAGAGGTAGACTCCCTCTCCTGACGAGGGGGAGGAATGGACCCTTTGGGAATCTCTCGGAGAAGCGTGTCCTGCCCCTCTCTGGACCCAGAGGGTTTAGCCCTGGTGTCTGGAGGTGGGGAGGAAGTGTGTCATCGTGGATGTATGGGAACCGACACCGTCATCAGAAGACGACTCTCCACCTCTCTGGTGAGCTGAGCCTTGGCCTCAGCCCACCAGGAGGCCAGAGTCTCCTGCAAGTCCACCAGCGGCTGAGGGGGCGGTGGAGGAGAAGGAGGAGGGGGATACGGGCATGGACTATACCCAAAAGGTGCGTATCCATAACCCGACGGCGGGAAGCCCGGCACCAGGTATTGAGGAGCCGGGTACTGCGGTGTCGGATATGTCAGCGTTGGGTACCGCGGTGCCGGATACTGCAGTCCCGGGTATAGCAGCGTCGGATACGATGGGGTCGGGTACCCAGGAGCCAGAAGAGCTGCCGGAGCAGATGGCCCGGCCGGAGGCCCCACGGGCAGTTCTGGAGCAGAAGGCCTGGGGGGCAGAGGGCCCGGCGTAGGGGCGACATCGGGGGTGGGATGTCATCCGGCGTCAGAGCCGGCGTCTGGGGAACCGATGTCAGATCGGTCGGACCAGAAAGTGGACGGTCTAATGGACGTGGAACAGGAACCTCAGCGTCACCCAGGAATGAGAGGCAGGAATCCTCAGGGTCAGGCTGAGGAGACTCAGGGTCCCTGGAGGGCAGCGAAGGCTGCGGGGATCCGGGAATGACGGACGTGGTGGGGTTCGGCATCGGCTCATCTGTTGTGCGGATGTCGGGTGAACCGATGTGCGGCTTAGCAGCGGATCCAGGGCGGGCTCCGAAGGGGCCAGCATCCGATTTACTGGACCCTTCATCGGGCAGTCAATGGCGAGGGCAGCCTGGTCGGGCGAATGGGCTGTGTGTCGCTCGAAGGGTCGGATGACTTCACCGACCTTCTTCTGTGTGGTGTCGGAGAAGCCGCCATCTGGCTTATTGAGCCGCCGCACCAGTAGGCTGCAAAACCACGACATTATTGGGAGCAGAGGCTCCACAAGCCCGGAGGCGCCCGAAGGGCCTAAGCGCGAGCCAGACGGGCTGGGCCGCTGCTGCCTTAGAAGCCTCTAAGGCACCTGCCATGGAACGGTCACCTGGGGGGGATGTTACCCGTTTCATGGCGACTCCCTAAGAAGACGTGGTGGGAGAGGAGCCCTTGTCCCGGTGCCTTTCTTTATCCTTTTTATTGTGATGGCCTTCAGGAGAAGTTGACATCTGCCAAAGCTTTTTCAGCTCTTTCTCCATGGAGCTCATTTTCTTTTTCAAAATGTGGGCTTCCAGGGACTGCTGCTGCCTTCTCTGGGTGGCCGCGTTAAAGCTGAGGCAGTGTTGGCACTTCTACACCAGATGGTCGGGGTCTAGGCAAAAAAGGCACAGGAATGGCTCCTTGTATGTGGAGCTAAGCCGACCTGTCACACTTTGTTTTTGTGCTCAGAGGGTGCAGGGACAACATGTCTCTACGAATACCTGACTTAAGGATAAGAAAAAAATCGAAAATACTTGGTTAAAATACCGACGGAGCCTGGTGAGCAGGGAACTTTTCTGTGAGGGGCTGGCATAAGCTAACAGCGGGAAAGAACTGGAAGGCAGGTGTGAGGGACCGCCCATTTATACCAATGTCTCCCGACATCCGTAACCTGATGTGGGGGTGGTCCCTCGCCAGAGGCTGCTAGCTAGAAATTTTTCAGTGGGGTCCTGCTGCCTGCCGACGTCAGTCCTATATGTAATTACCTACTGCAAGAGCCCTCTCGAAGTAAGATCTCCCTCTGCTCTGCCTCAACCTCACTGTCAGCCAGGTCATTTGCACCCAGGTGGACAATGAGGTCAAGCTCCCCTTCCCGTGCTGTTGCCCCTGTGAGCCTTAGGATTCGCCTCCTGTCCCTCCAAGCTATGGTTCAGGGTAGGCACCTTAACTTTCTCCCTCCTCCCTTCCCCATCTCCACCCTACCCCCAAAATAGAGTCCTCATTAGGAGTTGCTTCCTTCTCCTCTGGGGGCCCTGGCCTCCTCTCTGGGGTCTCCACCATGGAGGTTCCCACATCCACCACTGTGGGTTCCTCCATGAGATAGCCTCGCTCTGTCAGAATGGTGTAGAAGTTGTGGAGTGGAACCACAGGTGATTCGTCCCTGCCCAACCTCCCTCACCTCCCTGAGCCCACCGCTGTCCAACCGCCTCACTGGCATCCTGGGTGCAGCAGGTGGCTTGATGGACCCTGCTTGGGGGAGGAGGTTACCCGAATCATAGTACTGTCTCAGAAAATAATCAGCCCACTGCAGTGTGAGATATCATCCAGGTTCCTCAGCTCTCGGTTCCTGCAACAATCACAAGACTGACAGCAATTACGACGAGAAATGTACAAGTTAGTGTTAAATCTTCCTACCCTTCATTCTCCCCTTGTACCACTACTGAAAGAAAAATAAAATCAGATTAGGGTGGGCCTAATCCCCTGGAAGAGCTGTGGAAGAAAAACAATCAGCTCCTTCAATGTGAGAAAGCGAGATCAAATTGCACAACCTGTAAACACAAAACAAAATAGTAACAAAACAGTAACTCTACTTAGCCAAAAGAAGCCTTAATGTTTCTTAATTCTCCTTGCTCTGTCCTTTCAAGCAAACCTAGAAGACAAAAGGCTCAGGTAAAGCTAAGTGCTTTCTGTCAGCAAACTTTAGGCTTCTGCCTAAGGAGGACCAAGGAGACGTTAGCATGGACCACGTGACCTGGGCACCAAGCTGAGTGGTGCAGAAAGGGGCCGAGGGAATAAATTCAGCCCCCTTGAAGTATCCTTATGTATGAACATCATAAAATGTGAGTGTTCAGGAGAAGAAGCGTGGCATCTGCAGGACATCTGTAGGTAGTCCGCAGTCTGCAGGGGACTCTGCTCAAGGGTAAAAGAGTAGGCACAGAAGTAGTATGGTGGGCCAGGGATATCAGTAGAACTGCACAGACAAAGGTAAGGGTAAAGGTAACGTAAGTGGGATGTACATAAAAAGGCAGATTCACTAGGCTGCCTGGGGTTTGCAGAAAAGGACCAAATTTAGTTAGCTGGTAAAACCTATCTGGGGTACCAGCATAAGGGAGCAGTACAGCTGCAGTGGGTTAACAGTACTGTGAGCAGTTACAATACCCAGTTGTAACAGTACCTCGAGGCGGAACATCTGAACGAAAACATGCAGAGAGGACATTGGTGATGCATGTGGGAGGAGTTCAGGGGGTGCAAGACAGTTGTAACCCACAGAGTGTTCTACAATTCGTTCACTTCCAGAACAGTAGGAGGCTCCATACCCTGAGAGTGAAGCTAGAGGCAGCAAGGATTCATATATAACAGCTTAATCTGGTTCAAGGTCAGTTGGCATTCATCTGTATCCCCCTGCCCCGGGTCGTGCCTGAAAATAGGCAGGATTTGTCTAGTGCACTTAACCCGGTCAACAAAAACTAAATAAATATATGCCACCTCAAGGTCACAGTCATAGGGCTGGTAAGGATACTACAGCCACAGGCACCACAGAGGTCCATCCAGGCCAAAGTTGATGACTGGACAGCAGCAGGGGGAGGCCCAAGGAACCAGGGCTGTGCCCATTCAACAGGTACTTGGCACTGTTGAATGAGGGGTCCCAGAAGGCCCACACAGTGGGGCAGGGACTAACTCACCGACAGACAGGCACTGTTGGATGGAGGCATGCCAAGGAGTTGGGTCCTAAAGGGGTAAGAGGAAGATGTTAACTGAAGGGAATTCAATAGTGAAGCATGAAACCCATGGAGTAGTCTTCTAAACAAACAAACCTGACTCAGAATACATCAATAATTCCTACCCGTTATACCTGGAATTTGGATGACAGTGTTTGTATAGCTGAGATGAGAAAAAGGAGGAAGGTGAGTCTCACACCGGATAAGCATGAGGTACTGCGCTGTTACTCGGGGACTACAGCACACAGAAAAGGGTCCAGGGCAGCGGAACTCACAGGGAGAAACTTAGTCTGGCTGTGGATGCAGGCACAAATAATCTGAGTAGAAGCAGTATGGAGGAGGCGAAGACAAGCTTCCATGCTCCAGAAAGTGTAGTCAAAGAAAGGGCAGGGGTGGTATCCTTCTCAGACGTACTACCATGGTCACAATTGAAGAGTGCGAACAACTAAATCTGTATCTGTTCAATGTGTGGCTAAAAGCATGATGCAAAGAGAAGGGATTTCAGTTCCTTTGGAGCTGGAGCCCAACTTGGAAGGGGTGATGTTTAAATGTATGACCAGTATCTTAATGAGGAGGGTAAACAGATCATGGTGAGATTTGCACAGCACATCCACGAGATTTTAAACTAGAAAGGGGAGGCAGTTCATTTGGGATCGGAAACACTTTAGGGGGCCCCATTTGCCTACCACCAGTAAGAAAAGAAACTAAAATGGGGACTGGGCAGAAGAAGGAGCAGATAACATAGGCAAAGGGTAGTAGCTGATGCTTTACACAAATGTCTGCAATCTGGGGAACAGGCTAGTGCTAGTGCCATTGGTGGCAGAAGAGCAGCTGGATATGGTAGCAGTCACAGAAACATGGGCTACTTTGAACCACAACTGGGACATGACCATTCCAGGCTATGCATTATTCAGGAGGGACAGTGAAAAGGAAGGGGGAGTAGTGTTACATATCAAGTAGGGAATAAAAACCATAGAAATTAATAACATTTGGAGACCAGTAGGTTAGATATCCTATACAGGCCACAATCACAGAACCAGGAAGGGGACATGGAATTAGGAAGGGCCATCTGGAGGACAGCAGAACTTGGGAAAGTTCTGCTGCTTGGGAATTTCAATATGCCAGAAGTGGACTGGAGTGTCCCAGTGGTGGCAGCTATGAGGAATCAGCTCCTGGTGGGGGCATGCCAGGAAGCATTCCTCTCAGATTTAGTTCCAAACCCCAACAAGGGAGGGCCCCATGATGGATCTGGTTCCCACCAACGGGGAAAGGGTCCAAAATGTCACAGTCCAGGAACCTCCTGGTATAAGCAATCACAGAACAGTGTGGGTTACGACACAATCAGAGATCAGCAGGGCACACAGCCAGACAAAAGTATGGGACTTCAGGATGGCAGATTTTGGAAGGATGCTGTAAATATTAGAGATAACAAAGAAAGTAGAAGAGATATGAGGGAGTGGATGGTAAATGAAAAGCTTTTAAGAAGGGGGTAGCAAGACCCCGACCATGCAGGATTGGTGGTCCATAACCAGGCAAACCTATCAGCTGGAAAGAATAACACATAGTCTGAATGATAGAGATGACCGATTTAGAACAGGTTGGAGCAGATGGCTTCTGTACTATATGCTTAAAGACACAACCTTTGTACCATAAGGTAATAAAAGTCCCCCCCCCTTGTCATTCCCCTCTTTCTCTTTCCTCTCCTCTCCTGCATTTACTGTGTTAGAGGGGTCTGGGCCGGTCCCGGGGGCCTCCCTCAGTCTCCCAGGTTTGGGTGGCCTGAACTGATTAGAAATAACAGTACTCTTGTGGTTTGCATTTATGTTGAACCTCTATTACTCTGTCCGGCACCCAGGACCTACCTGAATAGCTCTTAAGAAGTGAAGTATTTTGAAGTTGGGGACTCTCTGAACCTACTAGCCCCTTCATGGACAATGGACTCATGTCACACTGGTATTAATCCATATCAATTCTCCTATGAGTATTCAGTGTACTGTGACCAGTGAGAATTCTGTAAGTACCTACTCTGGATTCTTTTATTCTGATTGCTTGGACACAATCGATTGTAAGTAAAAATGAAATAAAGATGAGATTTAAAAAAAAAAAAAGAAGGGGGTAGCAGAAGCTGAAAAATGTTGTATTCCTGAAGGAATTAAGTGAAAGAAAGCAAGGAGGGGGTACAGAAAGGATCTGCAAGTCAACTGGGCCCCTTGAAACTCCCTTTCCTTCAGGGCCTTTGAGAGTGTCACAGTTGGGGGCAACAATTATTCAGTCTGTGTGTGTGTATATGAGTGCACATCTGTGTATTTAGCGCTGTGTGTGCATCTCTGTGTATCTGGATGTCTGCATCTGTGTATACGGTGCTGTGTAAATACATCTGTATCGTCTGTGAGCATGTGTGTGTGTAGTGTGTGTGTGTGCATGCACATCTGTGTAGTCTGTGTGCGCATATTTACATATTACTGTACGTGTATGCAATCCGAGTCTGTGTATATGCACATCTGTAAATGCAGTACCATGTAAATGTGTATGTGGTGCTGTGTAGTCTGTGTGAACATCTGTGTTGAGACTGTGTGCATTTGTACAGTTTGTATGCATGTAGTACTGTGTGTATGTCTGCATCTGTGTGTCCATGTCTGTGTATGTAGGGCAGAGTGTTTATTTGTGTAGTCTGTGAGCATTTCTGCGCAGTCTGTGCATCTGCATGTGTAGTCTGTGTATGCAGTGCTGTGTGAGTGTCTGTATATTGTATGTGGGCTGTGTGAGATCTGTAAGCATCTATGTATGTAGTCGGTTTGGGTGCATCACTGTATGCAGTGTTGAGGGTAACACAGAAATGTAGAAACTGATGGCAGAAGGGGACTGCATGATCCATCCAGTCTGGCAGATATGGGTAACTCCCCCCCGCCCCCTATTCCTTTCTGTGAAATGATACGTTTGTGCCTGTCCCAGGCATTTCTGAACCCATTTACCATTTTGGTCTCCACCACTTCCCAGGACAGGCCATTCCATGGGTTTACCAACCTCTCAGTGAAGAAGAACTTCCTAACATTGCTCCTGAATCACCCACCCTTGAGCCTTATATCATGTCCTCTAGTTCTGATGCTTTAATTCTCCTGAAGGAGCTCCTGTACCCCTATAGTACAGTACAGTATAGTATAGTACAATATGTGTGTCTGTCCAGTCAGTTCTCAAGGGTTTTGATGTTACAAAGGATAAAACACTACTGAAGTTAAAACTACTATTCTAGATTTGGCTTAATGGCCTAGTGGTGAGTATGAGTGTTAGATAGCAGCGTGTCTAAACCTAGAATCCCCCATAACTCATCTCGGGGAGGTTAGAGAAATATAAAAGTTGTTGAAAGAGATGTAGAAAAGGCCAGCCCTTCGGCAAAGCAATAGCACAACCGCTTGCGATGCTGGCGACCCAAGTTGGGAATGAGCTCAAGTCATCAGGGTCCGGCCTGGGAGAGAAGGATCAAGCATCTCAGAGGACGCTCTCCTCCTCCGGGGAGGGAAGGTTCCATTCTCTGCTGCAATACTGCCACCTGGTTGACCACAGGTGGCAGTGTGGCTGGAGATCTATAAGGAAGGGGGTCAGCATATGACCGTGTACATAATGTGCACAGACGCAGCTTGATGTCGGTACACATGATGTCCCAGGGTGGTGGAATAAAGAAAATCACAGCCCTAGCACCGCCGCAATTATGAACCCTAGTATATCTGGTTTCACATCTCCCCAGCATGGCACCGCCTGATGTGACTAGATGTTCGTGGGTCACTTCCCTCCTCTGGGGTAAATCAAGGCTCCATGGAGTTAGGATAACCATATCCAGCAACATTTTTAAAAGTGGAATGTTCCACTTACAGAATGGAGGTGTAGGTTTGTTATTTTAAAGTTTTTTTTTTTTTTTTTTTTACAGAATGTTTTAACAAATATTTTATAAATCAGATGATTTATAATATATTTATAGTCGCACTAAGTCGTACTCAAGTTATAAGAGTTTCTCTCCTCTTCTATCTTTAGGGTGTTAGAACTGTTCAGCTTCGGTTTACAATTCTCTCACACTAAGAATGTGTGAGGAGACTCTCTCATTATAGTTTGAGGGAGTGCTGCCAACGATTCAGAGTGCTCGATTCCCCTTTCATGTAGAGGCAGTCTTATTTAGCAAAGTGGGTCTCATGCACAGTTGCTCTGGAAATGGGAAAGCTGTGAGCGTCTCTTTTTAAACATTTTTTTTAATTAAAAAAAATAGTGGTCCAGCTCAACCTATAACATATTAATACATCCTACAGAGCCATGCATTGCTGCATAACAGTGCTTTCATGCTCATTCATCGGGTGGAGAACATCACTCCTGTAGATACAAATTAGAAACTGTATTCTGATCTCAAAACTCTGTTTTAGATCAGCTGCACTGGATTCTAGGTAGGAAGGATGCAGACTGTAGAGGGATTCAAAACCATTTCCTAAATGATGAGTCTAAAACTTATTTTAGTAATCTATTAAGCTGGATTTAATAAATGTTTTTAACAAAACACAGAAGTACTTTTAAAACTGTGAGTAGGAGGTGTGCAGAGACTTCTGTTTTGTAGACAGGAAGGGTGATGGGATGCGATGACAGCATGGCTTCACTGGTCCCAAAAGCATGCAACGAGAACAACTTGCTCATCATTTGGACTGGTGGGCAACAATGACATAATCACAACACCCTTCTGGCCTACATAACAGATATCTTCACAGCAATCTCACCTCACTATTTAATTAGTGCTTTTGCAACAAGTTCATTGCTTAAGTAGCTCTGGTTTTCATTCTGGGTTTTTTTTCCATTTTACTGGTCAAACAAACGTTCCTCTTTCCCTGTTCCTCACCCCAAACATCATGGCCAGGGTAGCCATACCTTGTCCTCTGGCTAAGAGGGAAAGCAAACGTTGAGCTGCCCATGGCTGGATGGTACAGACTGCACAAATACCGAGACCCCTGCATCCACCATTCCAAATCCCAGGAGCCAAGGGCCTCAATGCCATGATGTACCAGGCCACTGAAGGGACCACACCAGAAAATCACAACTATAATTTTTATAATGTAATTTATTAATTAAAATTATTTTTGTAATTGTAATTATAAGTGAGCATCAATTGATCCAATACTCTATCTTGGGTAGGGTAACACTGTAAATACAACTTTACAGATAGCAGGAGTTTGGGACTTGTATCTGGCGAAAGAGTGAGGATTAAGTAAATACCACATCACAATAATAGAACTGTTGCAAGTTTGGAGTACAGTATTAAAGGAGAGGGGGTTAATTATTTGCAGGGATTGTGGTGTTGCCACTCTCTAGGCAACACTCTGGCAGTGTGGTGCATATACTATTTGTAGAAGGCCCACAGAACTCATGTCTAAAGTGGATCCAGCACAGGACGAAATATGCCAGTTGCAAAGGAAATTAGACTGCGGTCTGCAACCTACTTCTACTACAGTCTCCCTTGCTCAGACACCCACAGGATCAGGGGGATGGATGGAAGGTGGCAGTGGTGGTGGGGGAGACCAAGGACTCAGGGCGTTGGAGTACATCCTGTGCTCATGACTGCAAACCATTTTGCACCTTCAGAGAAGTAACAAACAGCTGAGTCTTCAAACGTGTGAGCCTGTCACCCAGTGAGATTCAGAACCTGCTTCCAAGGCAACATAAAGGAGGGGGAAGGAGATGAGGTAGAGTCTAAAAGCAAATTGTTGGTGGTAGGAGACATAGCGAAGGTGGCATGTGTGAGGAGAAACAAGGGAAGAGGACGGTCAGATGCCTACCAGGGGCCTCCCCTGGTAAGGATTCAGTTAGAACAGTAGGACTGATAAAGCAAATGGGAGGGGAACAAGAGACATTAGTCCACCAAGGAAATAATAATCTAGCCAGCCAGGATTTGAAGGAAGGTAAAGCAAATTTGATACACTAGGAAGCAGGCCGGCCTGGTGGTGCAAAGGGTTGAGGCGCTGGACACCTTACTTTGTGTCACGCTGGTGACCCAGGTTCAGGAATGGACTTGGGCCATTGGGGAGCTGGGGGGTAGAGCAGGACTGAGCAGCTGTAGAGCAGCTCTTCTCTCCTCGATGGTCATCCTCTGAAACCCGCTGCCACCAGGTGAAGGTCTGGTGGCTAGTGTAGGTGGGAGGGGGCAGCAAGTTATGGGAGGATGTCTCAAGCCGCGGTGTGTGCATGGCCTCCACATGCACGTGCCTGGTCAAGAATGGAGATGGGCGCATAAGCGGGGAGAAAACGCAAAAAATCTACAGAAAAAATAAATTAGGAAGCAGATTGAAAGGGTTGGTGTCATCACTGGCCTTCTCTTAGGTCCTGCAAGTGTTACACAGGTATGGGGACACTGAAAGGCAAAGACAAAGGTTTTCAATGTGTGGTTAAAGGGTTAATGAACAGAGGAAGAGTTTGGGTTTGAGGGAGACTGGAGTCAGTTCTGGGATAGAAAGCTTTTCAAGTGGGATGGTCTTCATCTCATGAAAGAAGGAACAAATACCCTGGGACAGAAGATTGATGTCCTCATCTCTAGAAGTTCAAATGAAAGGGGGAGGCTGGGGTTAGGAGATTCCTTAGAAGGGAGAAAGTTCAACACGACCCACACAGACTTGTGCTGGAGAAGGTGCGGTAACAGAGGCTCTCATTATCATATATTTTGGGCTGGCCCAAAGCTTTTAGGACTCTTGCAGACAGAGCACTCAGAAATCCAATTCTTAACAGGCCTTACGATACCCTTTGTGTTTACATAAATGGTATTAGGATTCCTGACTCTTTTGTCATGCTCTACCTGTATAAGACACCTGGGCCAAATCCTTAGAGTAGCGGTCCTTAAATGTATCACCGCCAGATGGCTCACTCCCACTCTACCTACCTTGGAGGGTTGGAAATCCAAGGTGTCAGAGTTGGAAAGACTAGAAAGGATAACCAACCAAATACGGTTAAACCACAATACATTTCTAGAGATATGACACCCATGGTATCAGGCACAGGTTTCTTAGATTATGAATTACATAGAAAAACAACTCTAACATTAGTGATTGAGGTATCGGGGGGGGGGAGGGGGGTAAAAAAAACAAAACAAAACAAAAAACGCATTCATGTTTGTTTTACCTGATGTTAAATATTTTATTATGCTTTATTCACATTACTGCATTTGTTTTTTATTATATGCTGACTACAGCACATGTTTCTATTTTAATATATGAAATGGATCCATTAGCCTTTGTATGAGCATATTCTTTTTGTTTTCTTATAGCAGACTGCTTGGTTGATTTACTTGGATTGTAGGTACTCAATGGTCTGATGACTTTCAAAGGCACTGGTGATCATATTTTCACACTGGACATTTCACCAATGAGTTGGGGGTTCCCGAAAAGACTTCCTTGAGCTTGCTTAAATGCTCACTGCCAGGCTGTTGTCCTGCGTTTTAGCAGTTTAAATGTATTGCCAGAGAGTGCCTATATAGCTTCTGTGTACTGTCTCTTTAAGAGCTACCTGGATTGCAGTCATAATTAATCTGAGAGGGGGCTCTGTTAGAAGATGTACTTATTTGCTGATCCTTTGTTAGAGTAGCAATAATACTGCAGTTTGTTCTAACCTGCCTTTTTTGCAGCATGGACAGTTCTGTTTGTTTCCGTCATCTTGGTCCTGGACTGTCAGAATGGGCCAATCAGTACATTTGGGACTCTAAAATGGAACCTGCCTGCAGGTGCTTGGTGGGGCCAAATCTTGTAGGAATTGTAGTTTTGGGCTTTTGGAGCCTAAAATAACCTGGAGGGGAGCCCTTGTTGTGACTGATAGATCAGCCAACCAAACCTTTTGGATCTTGGGGAAAGTCCCACACTGCTTGCAGTTTCAGTTAGATCTGAGTTGGGAAGTGAAGAAGTAACAGCTTATGAACATACGAAATTTGCCAGCAGATAAAGGCCTAGAGGTCTATCAAGTCTGCTTGAATGTGCAGCTAGCATCCCTTATTCTGCAGCTGCCCCTCCCTTCCACCCTTCCCCTTCATTAACCCACCCCCTTGTCCTGTCCCATCCTCGTTTGAAGCAGTCCACTGTTCTACTGCATACCACTTCAGCAGGTAACGCATTCCACCCAGCCACCACCCTCTCTGTAAAAAAGTGTCTCCTCATCTCCCTCCTGAACCTTCCTCGCTCCAGTCTCATATCATGGCCCCTGGTGGCCCTCCCCTCCCTTACTTTGAACAGCCCCTCTGTACCCGTCTTGTTTATTCCTTTCATGTATTTAAAGGTTTCAATCAGGTCACCCCTGTCTCTTCTCTCCTCCAGTGAGTACAAGTTCAACTCCTTCAACCTCCTCTCGTATGATAAGTCCCCCAGCCCCTTTATCATCTTTGTTGCTCTGCGCTGCACCCCCTCCAGTAACTTAATGTCCCTCTTTAGATACGGATGCCAGTACTGCACGCAGTACTCCAGGTGTGGTCTAACTAATGACCTATTCAGTGGCAGAATCACCTCCTCCCTCCTTGAGGATATACCACTTGCAATACAACTCAGCATTTTGTTGGCCTTTGCAACTGCCTTCCTACATTGTGCCGAGTTGTTCATTGACCCTGTAATGAGCACACCCAGATCCTTCTCCTCTGTCTGGGCTAGCTGCACTCCCCCTAGCTGGTAACTCCTCCTTGGGTTCTTCATCCCAAAATGCAGTACCTTGCATTTTTTGGCATTAAAGCCCAGTTGCCAGGTGTCTGACCAGGTTTCAAGCTTGCCAGATCATCCTGCAACCCTGCCATCCCCTAGGTCATCCACCACCGCCTACCTTGGTATCATCAGCAAACAGACTGATCTTGCTCTTGATGTCCCATGATATGTCTGCAATGAATATCCCAAACAACACTGGTCCCAACATCGAGCCCTGGAACACCGCTCGTCACTGCCCTTGGGTGTGAGAGACTCCCCACCCACCACCACCCTCTGTTGCCTTCCCTGCAGCCAGTTTCCTACCCATCTCACCAACTTTGCACCCACCCCTGTGCCTACTAACTTCCTTCCCAGTCTTCCATGTGGCACTGAGTCGAATGCCTTACTGAAGCTTGAGATAGTTCGAGCAGCAATCCATAGTGGATTCGCGTGGGAGAACTGTGGTAAGGGCTGAGTTTGGCCTGCATGCCTGCCTGCTGTTCCTAACAGGGAACTTGTGCTTTTTTCAGACTGAACCTGAATTTGGACAGCGAATTATGCCACAGAATTGTGACCAGGCTGTAACCTGAAGAAGCCCGAAGATTTGCTGAATGCGATCGGCCTGTCAGGACTTCCAGCTACCTCTGAACTCCCGGATTGTTCAGAGACTCTGTAATTGTGACCGGAGAGCCACTTGCCTGGTACAATGAAATTTCCTTACATGTGAATGAGCTGTGTGCTTAAAGTGGGTCGTGATTTGGTTCCCCACTGTGTGCCTGAACTGTGTTTTGCTTGCTGGAGGCTGTATCCAGCTCCACGGACTGAAACCGTATCTAGTTCAGTTTGCCTGGGCCCTACTACACTGGCCCAGCCAGAATACCTGCTATGCAGAGAAAGTCATCGACGAGAGGATCAGCCCCTTGCTCAACACCGTGAACAGGAATGACACCTCAGTGATTTGTGTGGGCCCTGCTTCTCCGGGCACTCCAGCTCAACAGTCTATAGTCTCGATTTCATCCTACTTGTGTCCAGTATTGGGTAACGTGAGTAAACATGGGGGTAGCTCCCTGCAACAGCAGCTAAATCTAAAAGTGTTGTCGTCTTGTTTCCCTTCCTTTCACGAACTGAGCCCTCCGGCTACGGATTACAAATCGAGTGTGTTGTGCATATTGCTTTCTTCCATCACAGGGCCGCAACATTCCTGACCAGCCCACCATTTTCCCACGTGGCTACCCAGAGTGTGTGACTGTGTAGGGACTCTGAACTGCATACATAACTATCTCATTAATATAGTTTTTAAGCAAATCAACCAGATTATGCCCCTCCCTTGTTTAAGTCCCCCGAATAAATCAGATTTAACTGTTTGCATTTAACCTGGCTGTGGTTCCAGTTTGTGCCAAAAGTATTGTACTGTTGCTATTTGCTGTGCTTAACCTTGTTTTACAGTGGGTCCCCGGGGTCAAGCTAGAGGAACCCGCCCTGGTGGTAAATGCAAACAGTGTGGGTAATTGCCTGGTGAATAAGGGTCATTACGAAAGTAATTACTGTATATTGTTCAGGCCGCTAGAAGGGAAAGGGGAGGTTACAGTGTCCCCGAGGGCTGTGACCAGGTTAGCTTGACCACTAACAGCCCTGACCTCCGGGTGGAGGCACCCGTTTCATTACCCAGGCCCCTTAACCTGCTACTAGCCAAGCAAACAGGGGTAGTAGCCCTTGGGATAGTGCCACTTAGGGGTTACATATGTAATAACATATGCTACCAAGACATGATTTGATTGGATGTACCACAATGTGTTTTATATTGTACTGATGTTGAGAAATTGTATCTTTATTTCAATAAAAGATATTGAAGTTAAAAAAAAGAAGAAGGGAGAAAATAAGGAGCAAGGGGCCTAGTAAAGTGATGGCTGAGAGGGGAAACAATGGACAGAGAAAGCGGGTGGGGGGACGTGCAGGACCAATGAGGGATAAAAAAATGGCACGTGGAGGGAAGAGTACAGAAAAAAACAGCAGAAATTGAAAGAAATGCAATGGATAGAAAGAAAATAATAGGCAACAGGTTATTGAAAGGTACTGAATTAGGGCCCAAGAAAGGTGGGATATGCCTGAATGCCAGAAGCTTGGGAAACAAAATTAATGAGCTGCAAGCGATAGTCGCAGAGCCATGCCTTGACACCGTGGCTGACACAGAGATATGGGCACCAGGGAATAAAAAAATGGGATCTGGCTATCCCAGGCTATTTCCTGTTTATGAAGGACAGGGGGAAGGTGAAGGTAAAGGTGGTGGCAGTGCTGCTTTGTACATAAAAGAGGGCATAGATGCCACAGAGAATTATGCTGTTTAGGGGGACGTGAGGTGAAGGCAATCTACATGCAGCCAAAAACAGTGGAAGGAAAAAAGATGAGGATGGGAGTAGTTACAGGCCACTGGGACGAAAGAAGGAGGAGACAGAGTTAAGTGAAGAGATCACAAGAGGGACTGTGAAAGGGGAAAAGATGATGGTGGTCCCTAAATTTGCAAGATGTGGTCTGGGAACCTCCGACAGCAACAGGAACAAGAGGTCAGTTACTGCTTGACTTAATGCAGGGCTGTTTCTTGATGTACATGGTCACAGAGCCAGACAAAACCTCATCCTGAATCTGGAAGTGCCCTTTGTACCCTTATAAGTGCCCTTCCAATCCTCCACCCCTCAGCTTTACTATCTTCCGGCATCCTTGCTTGGAGGTGACAGTAAAAGTTGTGGTAAAGGACCACTAGAAAATGGTGATCACAACACAGTGTGGTTAAATATAGCCTTAGAAATGTGCAGATCTACATCAAAAGCTGTGATTCTTGACCACAGGAGGGCAAACTTCAAGAAGATGAGGGACCTGATAAGGGACAAGCTGACAGTTGTGGGAGAAGCTATAGAAGTTGTGGAAAAATGGAACAGAATGTAAGAGTCATATTAAAAGTGACAGACTTATGTGAAAGGAAAATCACTAAGAGGAATAAATACAGGAAGTCAATCTGGTTTTCCAAGTGGGTAGGGAGGGCAATAAAAGCCAAGAGAAGGGCCTTCAAAAAATGCCAAGAAACAAGGTGAGAAGAGGTGTGGAATGTTTATCAGGGAAAGTTAAAAGAAGCATAGAAGACAGTGAGGAAGGCAAACAAAAGACACAGAACTACACACAGCGGATAAAATAAACGAGAGGAAGCAAAGAGTTTTTCAGGTATGTCAGGAAAAAATGAAAGATGAAAGGGGGAGTTGTAAGTTTTCTTTAGGAGGAAGGTTAGTAGAGGACAATGGGCAGAAGGCAAATATATTAAACAATTTCTTCTGCTCCATATTCATGGTGACAGATGTGCGTGCATGTGTGTGTGGATGGGCACTGCCAGGAAGTGGTATAAAGGCATCAGTAAGGGGTATAAAAGGAATGGAGCGGGTGGAGTTCACAGTTGATAGAGTGAGGAAAGAGCCAAAGGCTCTTAGGGTGGACAAAGCATTGGGACCTGATGGTTTGCACCCGAGGGTGCTCAGGGAACAAGGACTAAAGCTGGGAAAACCACTGGCTGAACCTCTTAGGCACTCCATGAAAACAGGAGAAGAGCTGTGAGACTGGAGGTCTGTGACTGTGGTGCTGCTGCATGGAGGGAATAACTACAGACCAGTCCGTCTTACCTCCTTTGTAGGTCAACTGATGGAGACCATGGTCAAGAACAAATAGTAGAATACCTAGAAACTAATGGTCTGCAAGACTGGGTCCAAAAACGTGGGTCAGTGGAGGGCAGATCATGCCACACAAACCTAACAGTATTCTTTTACTGGCTCACACAGGCATTGGATTAAGGGTCATAGGGTAGACTTACTCTAGTTTTGATTTTAGTAAGGCCTTCAATTCAGTACCACACAAGAGGCTGTTGAAAAAGCTGGAAGATCTGGGAGTATGGGGGTGGAGGACTCATAAGATGGAAAGGAAACTGGGTAGAAGGAAGGAAACAGAGGGTAGTAATAAATGGGGTTAAGTCAGCAGAAAGGGATGTTGCAAGCAGGGTGCCGCAGGGGTTGATCCTGGTCAGTGTATTAATTTGTGATATAGGGGAGGGTATTCTGGGCAAAGATGCATCTCTCTGCATACCACATAAAACTCTTTGGTAGAGTGGACAGTGAGAAGAGGGCGAGGGAACTGCAAAGGGATTTGGAAAAGCTAAAGAGCTGATCCAGGATTTGGCAGTTGAGGTTTAGTGCCAAAAAGTGAAAAAAGTTATGCACATTGGAGGAAGGACCCCCCCCATAGAAAATACTTGACGGGGGGGAGTGGGTGGCTAGCATCAACCACTGTTCCTCTTAATACACTGACATTTTAAAAAGCAAACAGGTTTTTAAAATACATTTTTTTAGGAATACATTTTTTAACCAAAATATTTTAAGAATACATTTTTAAACTGAATTTTGATTCCACTACTTCAACTTATTTCATGATGATCTGTGCCATCTTTAACCCGTTTATACCTTGTTCACCTTATACCTTTCACTGCATCACAGACATTTTACTCTCCATTCTCAAGTATCCCCTAATCTTTCTTGCATTCACAGGCTTCACTTGCAGAAGCACTTGAAGATAACATGAGGAATGGCACATATTTACTTTGAAAAGGGACCCCTGCTACAAGGAAAAAAAACCACAGCTAACATTTACTAAAGTCACAAGCAAAACGTTTAAAATAATTCTGAATTTTAAAAGCACTTGCAAGGGAACAGATTAGTGTTCCTCACTGTTCAGCCACACATCATGATGCTTATTCTGTAGATGAGGTCATGATACTCCCCTGCTAATTGCAACATAACATGTTGCTTTGGAAATTACTATAAGGTCACAAAGAGAGGAAATGACTGCAAGGTCACAAACTGAGGAGGCAGTATAGCACAGTGGTTTAAGGCTCTAAGCTACAAACCTGAAGATCTGGGTTTGAATCCCACAGCCCCCATCTGCATACTGTGTGACCCTGAGTAAGTAACTTAACTTCCTTGTGCTCCCAGGTTGAACCTGTAAACAAGCTTTTAGCTTAGTGTGTCTCTCCTGGTTAAAAAAAACAGAAACAAAACAGAGGATTATCAGCAGTTGCGCTACCCCTTGTGGTACCCATCATGAGCCAAACCCACAAGATCACCACAGGGCTGGCTCATTTTCCCATGGTGTGTGTTACTGATGATGCACACTGATGAGGCTTCTGTACGACAAAATATGTGTCTGTGCCTTCTGTTCTCACTCTTTGCAGATTATGTGAGAAGTCTACCAGCAATGTGCATTCCTGCTTAAAGCAGAACCAGCCTAAATTTTCATGGTGATCTGCATATACTGTATATCCCATGATGCTTTGCATTATGGGGGTATGTGTGATTTTGTATTTCTTTGAAACCTGGCTTTGTTGCCAATGCCCTTTTTGGGTAACCCTTGCCTCAGTGCATTTGTGCTGAGGTTCTTTGTCTTTCTAGCTTGCATTCATATTATAATATCAGTAAGGGTGGGGATCAGGCAGTGGGGGGCAACCAAACTCAACAGCCAGGGACCAGAATGGTATTCCCCCAGATTAATCAACTTTTAAGCCTTGGCATATTTATTCCTATGTTCATGCTTGAAAGTATTAGGTGGTGTGGTGCCAAAAATTAAACAGGGTCCAGTTACTACTATTGTCCCATTTCCTGTCTTGATTAGTCCAAGTGATCCCAAGACAATGTACAATAAGGGAGATTAAATTATGCAACATATTTAAACCAACAGAATCTGTGATGATTATTCATGTTTCTTTAAATATTTTAAATAATAAATGTCATACCCTGCAGTTAGACCTATGGTTACAATTCCAAAAAATGTCCCATAATACTTCAGAAATTCTCTAGACCAGGCAACCTGCATAGCCATCTGTCTCTCCCGCATCTGGTTTTGCATCATTATCGTTCTTTCCAACTGAAAAAAAAATACAAAAACAAAGAAAAAGAAGACATAAAAAAATCATAATACGGGTTTTGTTTTTTTACTGCAAGGACTGTATGGAACGTAGATTGGCTACTAAATAAGAAAACAAAGTTACTCACCTATAAATGGCAGTTACGTAAGAACTTACCGTAACAGTAGATCTTCAAGAGAGGTTCCTGCAGTAGGTCTTCACATATAGGACTGGGCCCCCTGGCATCAGGTTCCAACGGCAAACTTGTAGCTAGCAATCATCAACGGGGACCGACCCCCAGCATCAGGAGACACGACATCAGCCCAACCATAAAAGGGGGCAGTCCCGTGCCCGCACTCCAGTTCTTTTCCACCAGAGACCTAGAGAGAGGATAGTAGAAAGAAAGGAGTAACAACTCCTGAGACCCTGTGCCCTGGTTAGACCCGAGGGCTAAGCATCATAAAAAAGGAAGCTATCCAGAAGCAGGGGGAAGGTGGGTGGGAAACTAGACCTACTGCAGGAACCTCTCTGTTACGGTAAGTTCATATGTAACTGCTATATCTTACTTCGAGAAGGTTCCTGCAGTAGGTCTTCACATATAGGGCTGAATTCCAAGCAGTCTAAGAAAGGAGTCGTCATCAGAGATGAGGTTCTGGGAGGAGCAAAAATGTCTTCCAACCAGGGGTCTGCCTTAAGACAGGAGACCTTGCAAGACTGCAAGGCCGAAACCAGCTCTATGCCTAGAGGCAATGTCCAGACTGTAATGCTTAGTGAAGGTGTGGACGGAAGACCAAGTGGCCACTGCGCAGATCTCCGCAGTGGACATATTCCTGAAAAAAGCGGTAGAAGTGGCCACACTTCTAGTGGAGTGGCCTTTAACTGCCCCTGGAAGGGTTTTCCTGAACGTCTGGTAAGTGTAATGAATACAGTTAGCCAGCCACCTAGAATTGATCTGTTTAGATATGGCCTTGCCCTGGCACTGGAAGGCAAAGGCCACAAACAGTTGGTTCGACTTTCGAACCTCCTTAGTCCGGGAGGTATGGTACCTTAAAATCCGATGCACATCCAAGGTGTGCAAAAAATATTCCCCCCCCTGTTGAAATGCTGAGGATAATAGACCAGCAGTTCAACAATCTGGTTAAGAGTCATCTCCAAAAGCGCTTTCAGAAGAAAGGACGGATTAGTCCTTAGGACCACCTGGTCCTTGTGGAAAACCAAATAAGGCTCTCTGCAAACAAAGGCCTGAAGCTCTGAAACCCTTTGAGCTGAAGTAACTGCAACCAAAAACAAAGTCTTCCAGGACAAGAAGCGCATATCACAACTTGCTGCTGGTTCAAAAGGGGGCAAAGTAAGTTTCTCCAACATAAAATTAAGATCCAACGGAGGACAGGAGTTCCAGACTGGCGGTCTGATGTGAAGGATATCCTTCAAGAAAGTTCTAGAAACCTCTAGCTGTGCTATGGTTTTACCCTCCATCGGAAGGTGGTAAGCCGACACCGCAGAAAGATGGACCTTAATAGAAGAGTAACTAAGGCCCAACTCAGAAAGATCTACGAGGTACTCTAACACCTGGGAAACCAGGCAAGTAAAAGGGTCCAAGCATTTGGCTGTGGCCAGATAGAAAATCTCTTCCACTTCATGGTGTAGGTGGATCTGGTAGAGAGTTTTCTGGCTTCTACCAGAACCTTAGCAACCTGAGAGGAGACTCCATAGTGAGCAACCACTATGTTCACAGGTGCCACGCAAGAAGATGGAGAGACTGAAGGCTCGGATGTATCAGGATGCCCTGCTTGTGAGACAGTGGCAGAAGGACTGGCGGTTCTAGCGCTAGTTGTTGTAACAGTGGGAACCAAATCTGCTGGGGCCATAGGGGGCAATCAAAATCAAGTGGGCCCCTTCTGCCTGGAGTTTCAACAGAACCTTCTGTATGAGAGGAAAGGGAGGAAACACGTATAGAAACCTCCCTGTCCAAGAGAGAGACAATGCGTCTTGCCAAAAAACACCATGCCCAGGAACGAGCGAGCAAAAGTTGGGTAGTTTTGAGTTGAATGGGGAGGCGAACAGATCTAGGTCAGGCCGACCCCACAACCGGAACCTCCAAGTTTGTTGAGGTACCAGACAGTCGCCATGTTGTCTGTCTGGACCAAAATTGTTCCCGGGAGGAGTAATGACTAGAAGGCATGGAGAGCAGAGAGGACTGCTCTGGTCTCCAGGATGTTGCTGTGTAGGTGCTGCTCCTGAGGAGACCATGAACCTTGAGTTCTGTGATCCCCCAAATGGGCTCCCCAACCCACATCGGAGGCATCCAATATGAGGGTCTGGGAGGGAGCCCGAGAGTGGAAGGGAGCTCCCACCAACAAGTTGGTGAGGTCCTGCCACCAGAGGAGGTCTTTCTGAAGGCTGTTGGAGATCATGACCAGTTGGTTCATGTCATCCACTCGTTGATCCCACTGGACTCGAAGAGACCACTGGGTAACCCTCATGTGCAGTCTGGCCAGGGGGATGGTAGAAATGGCCGCTGCCATAAGACCCAAAAGACGGAGCACTGTGTGCGCTGGGGTCCATCGAGCTTTGACCACCGAAGTGGCCAGAGAAGCCAAGGTTTTGGCTCGATCCAGCAGCAAGAAGGCCTTGCTCAGGATTGTATCCAGTATTGCTCCAATAAATTGGAGGTGCTGAGAGAGTACTAGCTGGGACTTGGGGAGACTGACTGAGATGCCCAGCTGGGCAAACAGATCCAGAGTGAAGGAGAGAGACTCCTTCAGGTTGGCCGGAGATGGGGCTGAAAAGAGCCAGTTGTCCAGGTATGGGAACACATATATGCCCCTGTGGTGAAGAAAAGCCGCTACCACTGCGAGACACTTGGTGAAAACCCAGGACGCTGAAGACAGGCCAAAGGGAAGTGACTTGAATTGAAAATGGTTCTCCCGGAAGGAGAATCAAAGGAAGGGGTGGTGGGCCGGAAGAATGGGGATATGAAGATAAGCATCTTGCATATCCAGGGAGCACAGCCATGTACTTGACTGGAGCAGGGGAAGGAGTCCCTGAAGAGTCAGCATGCGGAACTTCTTGTATTCCACATAGAGGTTGAGTGTGCTGAGATCCAGGATAGGTCGCAGATCCCTGTCTTTTTTGGAACTAGGAAGAAATGGGAGTAGAATACCCTTCCTAGCTGATTTTGAGGGATGGGTTTTATGCCCGCTTTTCATAGCAGGGCCTGAATCTCCTGGTGGATGATGGGGCTCTGATCCAATGGGTAAAAGGTATTTCCTGGAGGGTTTGGAGGTGGGATCTCCAGGAAGTCAATGGAGTGACCTTTTGTATGAGTTGAAGCACCCATACGTCTGCAGTGATGGATTTCTACCCCTCCAAGTCGAGACCGAACCTCCCTCCTACCGGTTCCTCTGAGGGGAACGGAGGGAGCGGGAGGAGGGGGAGCGAGTCAGGATGCTGAGGGGATTCATGACAAGCCTTAGATCCTGAGGCTACTTTGGTGAACTTAGCCTGAGGGGCTTGGGCTCCAGAACCAGTGGTGCATCTCTTACCTTGACGCTTGTTCTGTTTCTTGTTCTATCTCCTCTGGCGATGAAAGGGCTGTTTCTTTGACCCGTCTGGTACATACAGCGCATGTCTCTGAGGGATCTACTGCTCTCCTGCAGCCCTGTAATGATGTCTTTTGCATCACCGCCAAAGAGGACGGAACCCCTGAAGGGTGTGTCCAAGAGGGATGATTGAACATCCTGTGCCAAGCCTGCAAGGCGCAGCCATGCTAGGCACCGAAGGCAGACTCTGAGGCTGCAGCCTGGGCCACAGAGTCCACAGAATCATAAGTGGCCTGGAGGGCGTGATGGCATTAAGATTTGTGCATGCAAACCTTATCTAGCAGTTTCACCCTGAGATTCTCATCGGGGATGTCCTGAAGGTCCCTCTCCAGTTCCGAGAGAGGGGACTTCTGAAAAGCCACCATATGGGATATGTAATTCAACAACCGGATGGTGCAGGAGGTGGATGACTAGATCTTCCTACTGAATTGGTCAAGCTGTCTTGAATCCTTGTCTGGTGGGGAGGAACTCAAGTGCTTAGGCTGAGCTGAGCTGTCATGTGCGGCCGTGATGACCATGGAGTCGGCTTTAGGGTGGTTGGCGAGGTTAGAGATCCCTTCCAGGGGGAAGCAGGTTCTATCAGCTTTCATGGAAACAGCCAGTATGGAAGGGGGCTGATGCCAGATTGTTACTGACAAGATCCTCGTGTGGACCCATCCGTTGGGGGATGGGTAGAGGGTCTGTGGTGGACAAGTCCAAATGTTCTGCCAGCCTTTTGTGCCAAGGATCAATTTCCTTGGATGGCCAGCCCCCGCTGTTTGAATGGTTCACAATAGGTCCCCAAAAGAAGGATCCTCTGGGGGGTGGGGGGAGTGATTTTCGGGATTCTTTGGGATGAATTTTGACTAGTTAAGGAGGTTCAGAGTGGTCAATATTAGAATCCTTATCTGAATCCAAGGGCTCCGAGCCACTGGGAATGGAAGGGTCCATCCCGGTGTCACCCACTGGGAGAGAACTCGCAGCACGCCCCACAGGAACCGGAAGGGGAGGTGGTGCTCTAGGTAAAGGAATTCCTCCTATCAGCTGGGACTGTCTAAGTTCAGTTAGGAGTTGAGTCCTAGAGTCCTGCCACCATGCCAGGCTAGATTCACGATCGGGCAGCAGTGGTGGAGGAGGAGGAGGAGGCTGGTACCTGGGATACCTGGCCAAGGGCTGGTAAGCAGGATGATGCTAGAAGGGGTATTGGTATTGGTATTGTGGCAAGCCTGAGGGATATCCAGGTGTCGGGGGTCCTGGCATCGGAGGCATTGTGCCAGAGTCAGATAAGAAGAGTCCAGCAGAGGGCCACCAGGCATCAAAGCACAGGGGGTCAGGCCCCGGAAAACCGCCAGAGGGTTCTGCAGGGGGAGTGGAAGGTTCTGCCAGGGGAGGTGCCAAAGGGCGGCTAGGCAGCGGCAAGGGATCAGGCATCGTGCCCAAGGGTCCTGAAGGAGGGGGTTCCATGCCTAAAAGATCCTGGTCCGATGATGCATCCCTGGGAGGGCAAGAATCCGTAGGCGGAAAAGGACCAGGCAAAGGGTGGAGCTCTGGAAGAGACCCCAACGACAGGTCTGGTAATGATCCCGATGGAAGGGAAAGGTCAGGAACGGGTGGCGAATCCCTGGGGATAGATATCAGCAGGGATGAAGTGTCTCCCACGAGCACACTCGTCTCGGTGTCGGGGTCCTCCAGGGAGCCTGATGGAAGAGTAGAGGCACCTGTGGGGTTGACGGGGGAGCCATCATCTGGCTTGTCAGACGTGACCAGGCTGGCTGGGGAGGGATCAGGGTCAGGTTTATTGGTCTGGGCAGGGCTGGAGGGTGACTTATCAGCGGTTTTACAAGAGGGAGAACTGATAGAAACCTCGAGAGGCGCAACCCCCATCTGCCCACAACCTCAGAAGCAGGGGAGAAGGTGTCCGGCCCACAGAAGCGGATGGAGTGCTAGTACTCACGGTTTTAGAAGTGGAAGGTCTCCCCTGTGGTGACGAGTTTCTCTCTCAGCGCTTCTCCTTGTCCTTCTTTTCTTTTGTTTTTCTGGGGCTGGAGACGATGATCGCTCCCTCAGCTCCTGGAGCTCCTTTTCCATAGAAGCTAGCCTTTGGGTGAGAAGGTGGGCCTCGAGGGTCCGCTTGTGTGGGTCTGTGTGGCCTGGCTGAACCCCTGGCAAATGGCACACTCAGTCGAGTTGTGCTCAGGCCCCAGGCAGAGGAGGCAGTGGGAGTGGTCATCCCCATGCGGGATTTGGGCTCCACACTTATTGCACTTCTTTTTGAGATGAGAAGACATACACTCAATCAAAAAATCATGAAAAATAAGCAGAATAAGATGAAAAAACATTGAATACTAAGCGGGCGACTAATCACTGTTCTACCACATCTGTCGAACGAACTGAGCGACGGCGGGAAAGAACTGGTGGGCGGGGGGCAGGACTGCCCCCTTTTATGGTCGGGCAGACGTTATGTCACCAGACGCTGGGGGGTGGTCCCCGCTGATGACTGCTAGCTACAAGTTTGCCATTGGAACCTGACGCCAGGGGGAGCAGTCCTATATATGAAGACCTACTGCAGGAACCCTCTTGAAGTAAGATCTATTGTTTCACTACTGGTATTCCTTCTGAAGTCAAACAACCCACCCTTCCTCCCCTGGTTACTAGCACTAATCAGTGTAAGTACCATGGACTTTTCTTATAGTTCCATCAATTGAGGTCTGCAAATGGAGGGTCAAGGGTACAAGATGAAGGGGTGAAGCAGAAGCTCTAGCCAATGGACTTTCCAAGGACTTTGTGCATGCTTACAGAGACTACATACAGCAAGTATTACTACAGAAGGAATACCAGTAGTAAAACAATCATTCACAACTACCTGGATAACTTCAACACAGTCAAACTCATGCTGACCACTAGCAGGACCAAGACTGGAGGGGACTAAAGCCCTCCACACAGCTGAAAGAGGTTTTCAGGATGGATTATTTTGCATGGGTCATAGACAACTGTTACATAGTCCATCTACATTCCTCACAGTAGAACAAGAGAGCATCCCTGGCAACCAGCCCGTGCAACTTAAATTCAACTGGGCTGTTATGAGGTCTGGGAAAGAGCATAGGAAGCCTCAAGGTTTAGTTTAGGTGCAGAAACCATCTTGAGTGAAAATTTATTTGTGTACAGCACAACTCTGTACTTTTTTAGTTATTTTAAATTCGGATTAATACCTTTGAGGCGTGGGCTCGTTTACAAAGGCTCCAAGTCAACAAGGAATACAAGACATTTACAGGTGATGAAACACTGCAGAACAGAAAGACATCAACTAACAAGTGGTATCAGTGTGCAGTTACAACATTAAGCAAGGTACAAGAAGTAAGGAGAAACAGGACCACACTTCCAGAGAAACATATTAATGCAGCACTAATTAAGTGCAGTACAGAGTTTAACAATCATATTACAGTTCAGACGGGGTGCTCCTAGTCTGCAGAAATGCATGTTTTAGCAGCCAAGGTGAGGCTTTGTCAAGGGGAGGTAGTAGGTGGTGGGAGGTGGGAGGGGGAAGTTGGCAGTTGTGGAACAGGAGGGTGGGAGTGAGAGAGGGTAGCGTTTGACGGGTGTGAGAACCGCCTTCAGAGGCCATGGGTTAACAGAAACACTGGCAGTCAGATTTACTGGCAAGAAGAGATTGAAGCCCATTTTTAAAGTAGCCAAGTCTGGGGGAGTTAGCAAGGTCTGCAGGCAGATCATTGAACCACTTAGGCTCACAGTAGGAGAGGGATCTTTGGCCAAGGGTGGTTCGTTTGAAGGGAACAGTTAGAACAGTCCTGGAGGCACTCCTTGTGCATTTAAGATGGTTGTGCAGGCTCAAAGAGGGCTGAAGTTGCCATAGGCATGGACCCCATCAGGGACTTTTTCGCAAGGAGGCAGGCCTGGTATTGCAGTCTGTGGTGGAGTGGGAGCCAGCCAGTTTCCTTGTATAGGTCACAAGAGTGAGTCATTTTATGTACTTATGGAAAATCAGATCACACCAGGTCAACTAATGGGGCTTACAACTAAATGACCACCAGGTTGAAGTGAGAGCCACCAGGAAAGCAATTTCCATGGCAAGAAACCAAGGTCACATATAGGAGGCAGTATAGCGAAGTGGTTAAGGGCACTGCACTGCAAACCTGGAGACCTGGGTTTGAGTCCCATCAGCCCCCACTTGCATACTGTGTCACCCTGAGCAAGTCACTTAACTTCCTTGTGCTCCCAGGATGCACCAAACAAGCTCCAGCTTAGTGTGCCTCTCCTGGTTAAACACCTTCCTCTTTTCCCCTATATCACCACAGGATGAAATGATTCTCCATAAGCTTGGCACTTATCAGACATGAGGTCCCACTCCCAAGAAGGTTTGTGAAGAGGGGGGAATGTATTTTTAAGACCTCTACAGAAAAGACTGATCACCTGCTCCGATGAGACAGGTAATCCACCTTACTTCAACAGGTCAAGATAGTAGCCAAATGCACCAGAACCACCTTGAGGGCAGTGACTCAGAAAATCAAGAACATCTTCAACAGGGCACTAAATGGGTGATGGGCCATGATTCTGACACCATATCAAGAATCCCTTTTTACATAAAAGTATAAGTCTATTGGTTAGGAGGCTTGCAGATGCAAGGACTCAATATCTGTGTGCCGAATTCAACTCCTGAACAGTGTGAGAAGTGCCAACCTGAGTGGGAGCTTAATCAGATGCTCAGTGCTGAAGTGAGGCATGTCCTGATATTCGTACTGGTGAGGCCACACCATGTGTACCACCATCACTCAAGGCCTCTTGAGGTATGCCATCAAAAGGACCTTGTGTACTACAGGAATGGCATGTGCACTGTCCCAAATCATGCCTAAAGTTGGGTGTTTGACACAAAAGAATGGCAGTTTGTAATTCACCCAGGATACAAACAAGTCAAGTCGGGGAACCCCACAGCATTTACCAATACTGCACAAAACATCCTGATGCAGTGATCCCTCACGGGACATGTCTCCTGGGTGGCTAAGGCTCTCTACCACACATTTAGTTGGTGCAAATGAGTTGGTAAACAGTTGAGTATCGAGACTCATAGCCGGTGACCACATCACCACAGCCCCCTTGCAGAGTCAGAATAAACATTGCACCCCTTGGTTTGTTCACCTAGAACATTGTAGTTGTGTTGCTCATATTGATCAGGACTGAGTGACCAGCCACCATTGAGGAGAATGCCTGAAACACCAGATGAAACCTCATCAACCTGTGCACACAGATGTGCAGCTGTTCTCCAGGAAGCAACAGCCTGTGTGTCCTCATTCCTGCAAGTGTGCTCCACAGTCCAGAGGGGGAGGCATCTATGGTGAGGACTACCACTGTGGTTAGGGTTAGGACTAGAACTGGGTCAGGCTGGGCAAAGGGTACCCCTTAGGGAAGTGCTCCAAGATCAGCGATGAGCAGATTAATCATAGGTGGGGTGACAATGATCGGGTGGGACAAGGGCACCAAGCTCTGAAATCACTGTGCTGTGAACTCCCATAAAGACAACAAAATTGGAGTTAGGCACAGGGAATGACAAAGGCTGTCAATGCCATCAGGCCGAGAAGGCAAAAGAAATACCATCATGGGTTTCTGTTTGGAATCAGAAAGAGAAGGCCACTCTATCAGATCCACAGTCCTCTGTGGTGGAAATTGGATTTAGACATCTCAGGAGACAAGCACCCCGAAAATTCCACACACTGAGCTGGAAAGAGTTGGGATAGTTCTATGTTCAGATGATCCCCAGATTGGAGTAGTTCTCCATGGACACCTGGATAGCTGTCCAAGTCTCTGAGGGAGATCAGCTTCAAATCAATCTGTCATCCAGATAGGGGAATACAGGGGATTCCCTGTTGGTGAAGGAATGCTGCCAGCATAAACAAGCATTTGGTAACAGTAGGAGTGCTGTTAGGAGGCCAAATGGCACTGCTCTGAACTGGTAACAGTTCTGCCAATCTAAAAACAGAAAAACTGCCAAAGAAATGCATGGAATGGCAAAATAAGTTTTTATGCCTTCACAGAGGAGGAAAATGGAACAAAAACTGACAGAAAAATGTTATTCAAAGAAATACAAGAAGACACAGTAACGTGAGGGATTCCTGGGGTTAGAAAAATTTTTTAAAGCCTGTTCATACTGTTTCTTTTCTTAGGTCTATCAGTAATACCAAACACTGAAGACCTAAATAAAGATGTCGCTCCCCAAATACAGCACAAAAACCCTCTGAGAAAACTTAGTGACCAAAAGAGATTCTGAAAAGGAAAACATTAAAATCTGGTCCCAAGTATTAGGAACAGTGTCAAACAGTGAGAAATCACAAGTTTGACAGAGAAAAGGGCATAACAACTTCGTAACTTAGTTAAAGGGTCTGGTTCCCTCGGAGCAGGAACTGCGACCGGGAAAATAAAAAACAGTTTAAAATTTAGAAATACAGTTTTTAAAGGACTTTAGAACACAAAAAACTGATAACTGGAAAAATCAATGGTGTGGTTCCCTTCAGGATGGAACCATGGTGTGCTGCAACTTTCTTTTGGAAACCGATCTGAAATTGGTGAAACCGCAAAAATAGACAAAAGCAGACAGAAATTATAATCAATATCTCTGCCAAATCTGACTTAATGAATAGTAAAGAGCAGTTATGTAAGAACTTTCCGTAACAGTAGATCTTCGAGAGAATCTCTTTCAGCAGATCACACCTTTGGAACTGTAGCGGTCAGGCATCAGAACCACATGGAAACGCTTTTTTTTTTTTTTTTTCATACATATTTTTTGCATTTTTCCCTTTTCTCCCCATAACCCATCCCGTGCCCTGGCAGCATACACATGTGGGCATGCTGCCGCTGTGGCAGGGGTGCACCCACTACATGTCGCTCCCTCCGCTACACTGACAACTGGACCTCCACCCGTGGCAGTGGAACTATGTGTGTGTGTGTGTGGGGGGCACCACCCCGGGAAAGCAGAGTTCCTCTCTGATGCTCAATCCTGCTCTGACCCCCCCCCCCTCCCCGACGACCTGAGTCTGTTCCCGAACCTGGGTCACCAGCATGGTGCAAGGTATGGCATCCAGCACCTCAGCCCTCTGAGCCACCGGGCTGGCACAGAAACTTTTCTAGCTAGCAGTCTACTGAGGCCGCCCACAATGATGTCATCATGCTGACTTCCCCCAAACAGCCATGGGCGACCTCACATCTTTCTCATTTCCCTGCTGGAGACCAGTCACTGAGGATCTGCTACAGAGGGAGCCAAGGGAGACCAATAGGTACCCATAGGTTGGCTAATGGAAAAAACAGAAGGTAAGTCAGCTGGGGGGGGGGGACTACTGACTACTGCAACTCCCTTTACTTGGGGCTTCATGGGGTTGATATCCGCCGCTTGCAGCTAGTGCAGAACGCTGCTGCTCGATTGTTGACAGGGGTGTCTTGGAGGTCGCACATCACCCCGTGCTGTGTGATCTGCACTGGCTGATGATTCAGTAGTGGATCACCTTTAAGGTAGGTTTATTGACCTACAAAGCCCTACACGGACTTGACCCCGACTACTTGAAAGAGCTTCTGATTCCTCACACCCCTGTGCGACAGCTCCGCTCGGCTGACAAGGGGTTGCTTGAGATTCCGAGGGTCACTCTGAAATCTTCTGGGGCCCGTGCTTTTATGTTTGCAGCCCCCACCCTCTGGAATTCTCTGCCCCGTCATCTTCAGGAATGCGTGACTGTGGGGAGCTTTAAACAGGCACTTAAAACTTTTTTGTGAAGTCAGGCTTTTCCATAAATTGTTATTATCTGTTATCGCTGTTTTATTTATTAATTGTAATAGTTTTATGGAATCATATTTTAACACAGTAAAGCACCTTGGTATTTGAAAGGTGCTCTAAAAAGAAAGTTTATTATTATTATTATAAAAAAAGAGACAGAAAGAAAGACAGACAGACAGAGGCATGACCTGCTGAAAGTGAGTCTTTCGAAGATCTACTGTTACAGTAAGTTCTTTTTTTTCCTTTTTTGGCATTACCCTGCCTGAAGGATCAGCTCCCAACCCACCTGTACCACACCCACCCCAGGACTTCCCTGATACGGTGATCGATCCAGGCTTACCCCCTCTGGATGAGGCCATCAGGTGGGGCGGCTCCGCGAAACACATTTCAGGATCCAGGTGGCAATGAAGCATCAGAAGAGCCCCCCAAGGAAGGGCTGTGGAGCTAGCCAAACTGACGGACTATTGTGGCTATGTCGCCGGTCGGAATGCATGGTGGGTGATGCGGGCTGGTGAGCTGGGGCTTCATGGATGACAGCGGCAACAGATTTTTTGCTGCTAAACCCCCAGGGCATGTCACGTACAATGACAGAAGCACCAAGGCACAACGTTGGTATGTTCCCCCAACACAACGGCGTTGGCAGCTGATCATTCCCCAGTCTCCGCCAGGGGATGATTGTGCACCAGACACTCTCCCAACCTTCCCCCCAGAGGAGGAGAGCTGTCCTTGGATGCTCCATCCTCCTCTACCCAGCCAGCCCTCCAACTCCCCGGGTCCGTTCTTGAACTCGAGGCATCAGCAACATAAGCGGACGCCTTGCCAATACACCAGCAGGCCAGCTTATTACAGTAAGTTCTTACATAACTGTTCTGTCTTCTTTGATGCTGTCTCTTTCAGCAGGTCACACCTTTGGAATGAGTCCCAAGCAGTACTGCACAGGATCACAGTCTGGGTAGCTGGTAGGCATAGACCTAAGAGAGTAGGCCCTGGAATACAGCTGGGCCAAACCCTGTCCCTGATGTAGAGACAACGTCCAGACTGTAAAGTGTAGTGAAGTGTGGACAGGACTGCAAGTTGCAGCAGCACAAATCTCAGCAGCTGAAACACCCCTGAGACAAGCAGCAGAAGTAGCCTTGCCTCTGGTGGAGGGGCCATGATCCACCCCAGGGAGTACCTTACTGACCTACAAGAAGCGAAAGACAAAACAGGTGTCCAGCCAAGGGGACAACTACTGGTTAGAAACCGGTATGCCCTCCTTCCCAGAGGTGGAAGAAACAAACAGCCACGAGGACTTCCTGCAGTTCCTTAAATGAGGAACATAATATCTGAGAATTCTATGTACATCTAAAGCATGGAGCTTAGTAAAGGTGACAGCAGGAGGAGACCGATGGTCCATCTAGTCTGCCCATGTTTCTGGAAGCCCTAGTGGTTCCAGGGACATCTGTTTACTGTTGCATAAGGCTACCCTTCCCCCATTTTAGTGCCTGAATACTCTATCCCACCCATGTTTGAAGGCATTGACCGAATTGGCCTTGATCACTTCCTGGGGGTAATCTGTTCCATGGTTCAACAACCCGTTCAGAAAATAAATGTTTTCTGAGTTTGCATTTGAAAGTCCCTCCCCTGAGTTTCCATTCATGCCCTCTTGTACTGCAATTTGTGGATCTAGTGAAAAGATCTGAGAAGGGTACTTTGTTAATGCCTTTCATGTACTTGTATGTCTCTATCATGTCTCTCCTCTCTCTCCTAGTTTCCAGCAAGAACACAGATTTCCTCCAAACGTTTGTCATATGATAGCTCCTGTAATCATCTTCGTGGCTCTTCTCTGCACTGTCTCCAGTCTATTTATGTCCTTCTTCAGGTGCGGATTCCAAAACTGGACACAATACTCCAAGTGGGGTCTTACCAGGGATCTGTAGAGAGGAAGGAATATGCCCCTGTTACTGCTATTGAAACTTCTGCTGATGCATCCCAGCATTCTGTTGGCCTTACTATATGCCGAGTTACACTGACTGGACACCTTTAGGTCACTTGAGATCAGCACCCCAAGGTCCCTTTCCTCGGATGATGCACTGATTTGGATGCTGTTGAGCCAATATTCTGTTCTAGGGTTGTTTCTTCTGAGGTACATTACTTTACATTTGTCTCCTACTGTACGTAACAAGCCATCCTACCAAACATTCAAGTCTGCTCTCGAGGCTTCTTACTCCTTCAAATGTACCTGCTACGGATGAATTTTACATTTTGTAATTTGTTATACTAATTGTATTGTTTTAGTAACTATGTATTTGTAACACTCATGTCCTTTGCCTAATGTTTGTGTAACTTTTGTAAACAGGATGACCCTGAAAATAGGCTTTAGCTAGTGTCTTATCCTGGTGAAATATAAAAATAAACTAAAAGCTGCCACTCCTTAGACCATTTTTCTAGTCTCCTTAGGTCGCCCTGGAGGCTTTTTGTGGCTTCTTCACTGTCCACCCTTCCTCCCAACTTGGTATCGTCTGCGAAGAGTGTTATTCTGCCATTTATCTCATCCCCTATGTCACTTATGAAAATGTTGAACAGGACCGGTCCGAGGACTGATCCCTGGGGAACTCTGCTGGTGACATCCCCCAACTCAGTTCCGACTTTGTTCGCCATCACCCTCTGTTTTCTGCCGTGAAGCCAAACCGACACCCATTTGATCATGTTTTCCACTATGCCCGAGTCCCTAAGTTTAGCCAGGAGTCTTTTGTGAGGAACCAAGTCAAAGGCCTTGCTGAAATCAAAATACAGAAGGTCCACCAGGTAGCAAGGCTTCTACTGGATGGCCATGCTCCAGGTAATAAACAGGGAGATGGATGGTGTGATTCACAGTAAACTCAGACGCCACCTAGGTGAAAACCTAGGGGTAGGACACTTAGGCCCTGTACACATTAGAGCTGAAGATTTGCACCGGTTTACAAAACGTTTGACAAATGTTTTTAAACTCGCCACAGCAGCCTGTCCAGATCAGTCTTCAACCAAGTTTTAACTCGGTTATACCACAGCCGACTCCCGTCTGCATCTGCCTCCAGTAACGTTTTTTTTAAAAACGGGTTCTCCACGACCCTTAACATGCTTCCTGGAGGAGCAATATGCAGACGCCCATTCACACTACAGAGTAACACGCTTTCTCTCATAAAACCATTTTTAAAAACGTACTTGAGACTAGCTCGCAGCAGGGTTTAAGCACGGTTTCCTAACACGCTTTGAAACCATGTTTAAATGTGGACGAGCGCTGTGTTTGCACTAGTTAAAACGTTTTAGGCACCTTAAAATGTTTTAACTAGCCTGATGTGTACAGGGCCAAAGACACCCTGTCTGTGTAAAGAATCAACTAAGGCTTCCCACATGAGTGCCTGCAGCTTGGAAATCCTACAAATGGAGGTAACAGCAACTAAAATATCGCTATCCACAACATAAGCATAGCTTACAAGCTGCGGAAGGCTCAAAAGGAGCCAAAGTAAGCTTCTGCAAAACAAGATTCAAGTCCTAGGCCAGGGCAGGGAGATGTATGGGAGGCTTTGAGTGCAGGATGCGCTCACAAAGGTACAAGCCACATTCAAAAGGGCTACTGTATGGCCCTCAATGGGCACACAGAAGGTTGACATGATGGACAAGTGCACCTTTAGTGAAGAGCATGTCAGACCAGCATCTGAGAAAGACAGTAAGTGCTCTAGAATCTGGTTTACCAGTCAGGTGAAGGGATCAAGGTAACAGGAAGCTGCTCACAAAGCAAAGCGCTTACAAATCATGGATGAGGGCAACCTGGTGGAAATGTTTCTGGCAGCCATCAGGACATCGGCCACTGAAGGAATGACACCAAACTTGGCAATGGCTAAGATGGCAGAAGCCAGCATGCAGGTGAAGGGGACAGAGGTTCGGATGGACAAGGGGTTCCTGTGACAGCAAGCCTGGGCACAAAGGAAGGGCACAGGAGTCTCCACTGTGAACAGTTACAACAGTGTAAACCAAATCTGACGAGGTCAAAAGGGAGCCACCAGAATCAGAGTGGTTCCCCTCCATGAATACAAGCCAGAATCTGAAGACGACAGCAAGTACTCCAGAATCTGATTCACAGGATGAGTGAAGAGAGCCAATTGATGGGAGCCACCCACAGTGCAAAGTGCTTCCACTTCATGGAAGAAGTGGCCCCAGTGGATGACTTTCTAGCAGCCATCAGGATATTAGTCACCTTTGGGGAGACCCTGAAACCAGGCCACGGCTGCATCCTCAGAAGTCAGCATGAAGATGCAGAGATTTGAAGTCTGGATGGACCTGAGTACCCTGTTCATGGGATAACAAGCCCTAGCACAGGGACAGGGGTACGGGAGGTTCCACTGCCAGCTGCTGGAGTAAAGGGAACAGATCAGATGAGGCCAGAGGAGGGCCAAGGGTATCATAATGGCCCCTTATATCTGGAGCATGAAAAGCCCCTCTGAATCAGAGGAAAGGGAGGAAAAGGATAGAGGAACCTCCCTGTCCAAGAGTGGGACAACTCGTCTTGCTAGAAAACTCCGACCCTGTAGCGAGCAAGCAGAAACGCAGGCAGTGTTGCAGTGCGTGGGGATGCAAAAGGACCAACTCAGGATGCGCTGGAACAGGGATGGCTGACAGTTTTAGACCGTGTTCTGGAGCCCAGTACCAGACCCTCATCACATCTTGACATTGAGGATACGAATGAGTGCCTCCTAGTTTGTTTTGTAATCCACAACACTTAATGTAGTCCATCTGGCATAGCAGATGGCCGGGGACAGGTGCGTCTGAAGGCCTGTAAGGCCTACAGAACCGTCTGCTTCTCTAGAACATTAAAGTGGAGTGTGGTCTCCCATGGGGACAACGTCCTTTGAATCTGAGAGGACCTCAGGGATCCCCCGCCAGCCTAACCCTGAAGCATCTGTGGTAAGAAGCTGCTGCAGAGAAGGAAAGAGGAAGGGAACACCTTTCAAAAGGTGGCTGAGCCCATCCACCAGAAGAGCACCTTTGAGACTGGAGAGGAAACCAAACCTGCTGTTCTAGGTCAGCAGTGTGTTGGGCCCACTGGAACCGCAGTGTCCAGTGAGGAATCCGCATGTGCAGCCTGGCTTCAGGGTACTGTGACAATGGCCACTGACAACATTTATTTATTTAGTTTTTGTTTACCCAGTGAG
Organism: Neoceratodus forsteri; assembly: GCA_016271365.2. Taxonomy (NCBI): domain Eukaryota; kingdom Metazoa; phylum Chordata; order Ceratodontiformes; family Ceratodontidae; genus Neoceratodus; species Neoceratodus forsteri. Next base: position 811,663,035 of record CM057453.1, read on the forward strand.
TGTGCCAGCCATAGAAATGACTATTTTCAGACACAGCCCGGGAGGTTACAGACAAACAGTACAGTACAGGTAATGGTAGGGTGTGACTTTTGACAGTACCAGCATGGTACATTTAAACACAATACAAAAGAACAGTCAGATTACAGCAGGATACAGACTAACAGTGACATATAACAAATAGTGGACAATCACAATCTTTTAGCAGATAAGAAACTAGTACAGGACCAGGGTAAGTGCCATAGGCATATCAAACAAATACATTGCATAACCGCTTAAGCTAGTAAACAGTTAGAATCTCTAACAAAACCAAAAAGTGGCTAATGAAAGTAGGAGCAGAGAAATGACGGGCCATGGGTAGGGGGAGAAGGAGATGGTAGCAGAGAAGTTAGGGGGGATGAAGCACATGCAAGGGGTAGGTTTACATAGGTGGGACTGATGAGCTTTCTTAAAACAGGGATGGCTAGGCAGAGCACGGACATAAAGGGGAAAAGAGTTCCAGAGTTTGGGGGCAGCACAGAAAAAAGCACAGGTTCCCTCGAAGGTTTTGCATCTCGGCACTTGAAGTAGGGATTTATTGGTGGACCGGAGGCCATAATTGGAGGTTGGAGGAAGAAGAAGGGAGGCAAAAGATGCTGGGACATTAATTCTGATAACACTATCCACCAGTGTGCCAAAAGAGAGACGTTGATAGTTTGAGGGGAAAGGCCAGTTTAGGTCTGCATATAGCTGACACCGATGTTTTAGTCGCAGGGATGCAGAAGCATAGCGACAGATGGAGTTATACATTGTGTCCCATTTCTGTAAGGATGCCTTTGAAACATTAATATAAGTTGCAACTCCATAAGTCAGAGAGGGAAGCAGAATACATGTAGCAATAGCCAGTCTGGCAGAAGGCATCAGGATATGACTATTCTTATAAGCAAGCCTGATTTTGGAGTTCACAGCCTTACATGTGGACATGATATGTTGGTCCAAGTCGAGGGACCCATCAAGCAGGACTCCAAGGTATTTAAAGGAGCTTACCATCTTTAGTACAGAATCATCAAAGCAGGAGACACCGAGTTGATTTTGAGCCGACCTTAGCTTTGCTGCAGGGCCAAAGACCACTGCCTGAGTTTTCCCCACATTAAGCAACAGTTTGTGCCTGAAGAACCAAGCCTAAACATCATGAAAGGCTGAGGAAAGGTTAATATTTATCTCAGACATGCAAGGTTGTCTGCATAGAGGTGAGATGAGCAGTGAGGGCTGTCCTGAGTAATGTGGTTGATAAAGGTAGAGAAAAGAAGGGGACCCAAGATGGAGCCCTGGGGAACACTAATATTTATGGACGCTGGGCCCGATACGGCAGAGTTAAATTTCACCATTTGCGACCCGTCTTTGAGGTAGCTATTGAACCAGGCCACAGAATGCTATGAAAAATTCAGGGATGAGAGATTGGAGAGCAGAAGAGGGTGAGCAACCAGATCAAAGGTTTTAGTGAGGTCTATGAATACAACTCCTGTTAGAAGACTAGTATCCATTGCACCAAGGACATCATTTGTAAACTTGAGCAGGGCAGTGGTGGTAAAATGCCCTTTGCAGAAGCCGTGCTGGTTTGGCGAGAGCAGCTTAAATTTAGATAGGTATTCAGTAGTTTGGTGAGGCTACCAGTTTTTCTAGGATTTTTCCTAGGACAGAGAGTACTGCAATGGGCCGATAATTAGAGATGTCTTTCTTGTCCCCTTTCATGAAGACGGGAGTTATAATAATAATAATAATTTTATTTATATAGCGCCTTTCAATATATCAAAGCGCTGAACAAATCAATATCATAAATTCAAATTTCAATACAAAACATAAAAGCGTATAAAGATACATCATAAAATAAATCATAAAAACATAATAAATCACAATAAAATTACAATCATATTACAACTAACTTAACTCTCCAAGAAGGCCAATTTCCATAAATAAGTTTTTAGTTCTTTCTTAAATATCTCCATGGAGGTGCACTCCGGTAACCAGCCTGGTAGAGAATTCCAAAGAGTCGGTGCAGCATGAGAAAATGCTCTGCTGCCTGAAGATTTTAAACTCACTCTTGGAATCTCCAGCAACCCCATGTCGGCCGAGCAGAGCGATCGGCCAGGGCAGTAGGGAACCAGTAGGTCTTTCAGATAGGACGGACCCTGATCGCGAAGGGCTTTAAAAGTCAATAAAATGACTTTAAAGGTGATCCGCCACTGTATAGGAAGTCGGTGCAGTTCGCGCAGCACTGGGGTAATATGATAGGACCTACTTGTCCCAGTCAGAACCCAGGCTGCAGCGTTCTGCACTAGCTGTAGGCGGTGGATTTCAACCCCAGAAAGCCCAGAGTAAAGGGCATTGCAGTAGTCTAGGCGCGAGGACACAAAGGCGTGGACCAACGTTGGCAAGGAGTCAGACGGAACAAGGTGCCTAACCCTGGCAATATTCCTAAGATGGTAAAAGGAAGTCCTGACGACGGCTGACACCTGAGTTTGAAAAGTCAGCCTATCGTCAAGGATCACCCCAAGGTTACGTACCCGTTCAGAGGTCGGTAGTGACACGCCGCCAAGAAAAATTCCAGAAGGCGCGCCAATACACGCCCTCTCAATCTGACCACCCGGGTCCACCACCAAAACCTCAGTCTTCTCCGAGTTCAACTTTAACCAACTAGAATCCATCCAGTCTTGGATTTCCCCCAGACAGTTGTTAAACACAGAGAGAGCTCCATCCTGGTCGGGCGCAAAAGACAGGTATAGCTGGGTATCATCTGCATAGCAGTGAAACCTCAGTCCATACCGTCTTATAATGTTTCCGAGGGGCAGCATATACACTGCAAATAACATGGGTGACAGCACAGAACCCTGAGGCACTCCACACAACAAAGAGACTGGGCTAGAGGAAAAATTCCCCTAGCAATTTTCCATACGTTTGGGACAAGACCTTGACAGAGAGACATGGTATATATTCTAGCTAGAGGGAAGGCAATAAATGGGGCTGCTAGTTTTAGAAGCTCAGGCTCAATACCATCTGAGCCAACATTAGTGTTATCAGAGATTGAGTTGAGTAGTTTTAGGACAGCTGCTTTGGTGATGCCCTTAAAATGGACAGGGGGGTGATTTGTCCTCGTGAAGCTAGCACCAGGCTCGTAGAGGGGAAAGCAGAGGTATAGCTAGATAGGTCTGTAAAGTGACTGTTCAAGAAGTTAGCGATAGTTGATGGGTTATTGCAACATACCCCATTCAGGACCATGTCATTGCTGGGGTTGGACTTTTACGTGCCCAGAAAGGTTTTAACATGTGACCAGAATTTTCTAGAGTCCCCTGCAGCATCAAGTAGGAGTTCTTTTGCAGTAGCTGCTTTTAGCTAGCCTGATTTGCCTCTTACTGGAGTTCCTCTGTGCCCTGTAACTGTTATAGCCAGCTGGGAGATCTGATCTTTTATAGTTTCTCCAGCTTTTGTCTCTAGCCCGGAGGAGGGCAAGCAGGTCCTTGTGGAGCCATTTTTATTTACCTTGGACCCATCGAGTGATGAGAAGGGTACGCCTGGCCTGACGAGCCCCAAAGTGGGTGAGGAAGTAGTCAAGTGCTGTCTGCGTGTCTCAAGCTGAGTAGAGGAAGGACCAGCCAATGGAAGAGACCATAAGCCTATATAAATTATGCATTTTGTGAGTATGGGTGGAGTAAGATCAGGACATTTAGGTGGTGAGCAGAGCATGTTAGAAAAAGTGAAATCCGTTTGGGTGAGCTGTGTGGGACATGGATACAGGTGGAGAAAATATCAGAGGGAGCTAGGCTAATTGGAGTAATGCCACACCAAGGATCGTCAGGGTCAGCGTTGTGTGGGCCATAGTTAGGATAAGCTAATGGTAACCCAGGAAAACTTTGGTTGCAGTAGTGGGAGTTTGGAGGTAGAGGGAGCTTCTAGTAGTGCAAGATAGAGGAGGAAGATAAGTTGATAGATAGAGTAGCAGGGAGTCAGTGCCCCTAGTGATCATGGACTATGAGGAGCAAATGGCAAAGTGGGCTGTTAGTCACATGATCGCTTGTAGCTGTAAAAGATACTACCCAAATTGGGTGGGAGAGTGGGGAGCCAGCGCACAGCACCAGCAGGGCTAAAATACAACTGCACTGCTGCAGATTAGCTTACCAGGCGGCCGATTCGTGGAGCAGAGGGGCTCCTTGCAGGTCCTTTATGATGGAAGGCGGTGTTTCGGGCTGCTTACCTGAAGTTTGCTCTCAGATCCTGTTCCAGTTTTACCTTGGGAGGCAGAGCAGCTGCTGTGAGGAGATGCTGCCACCTGCACAGCTTCCAGCGGAGCCCAGGTGGGCAGAGTGTACCTAGGAGGATGGGAGGACAGGAATAGTAAGGAGGAATGCAGGGGAGGGATTTCCTAAAACAATAGGATTAGGCAGGTCAGGGAGGAGAGAAAAATTAGCAATCAGATGCAGGAGAGGCCAGGAGATTACAGACACGGGCAAGGTGGGCAGGGGAGAAATGTGCAGCAGAGTGTTGTTGGCGAGAGGCGGGGGTGGGAGCAGGCAGATTTGTAGAAAAATGTACCCTGATATTCTGAGTCTAGCACAAGCAGTAAACAGCGATCTTAATTAACTCTACAAATTGTTTTCACCAAAGCACTATCTTGACTAGGTACACCAACGAGGTTCCCTATTAATATCGGTGGTAGTGTAGGAACAGTATAATTACATTAATTCGCTGCAACACCTATGCTAGAGACTGCGTAAATCAGCATAAATATTTTAACTCTTTAAACACACAAAAGCTCAACTAAGACCAGCAGTAGTTTGAGCAGGAAGCCTTGCTTCAGCTGATAAACCAAACAGTACGCAGAGTTCAGTCCGACTGTGGCCATTTGAAAATGGTGGCAAAAGTTTTCGAAAATACAACTGCTCTGCTGCAGATTAGCTTACCAGGTGGCTGATTCATAGAGCAGAGAGGCTCCTTACAGGTCTTTTATGGTGATGGTGGCTGCGTTTCGGGTTGCTTACCAGGAGTTTGCTCTCCTGAGATCCTGCTCCGGTTTCGCCTTGGGGGGGTTGAGCAGTGGTGGTGGCTGCTGTGAGGAGATGCCGCCACCCACACAGCTTCCAGTGGGAGCCTGGTTGGGCCGAGTGTGCCGGCCGGCTGATTCATGGAGCAGAGAGGCTCCCTGCAGGTCCTTTACTGTGGCTGTGGCAGCATTTCAGGCTGCTTACCAGGAGATTGCTCTCCTGAGATCCTGCTTCAGAAGTCTCAGGAAGGACTCGGCCAAGACATATCTGCAGTTGTAAAGCAGCTGGACCTGGGCTATCAGGTGGTCTCCCTGACCTGCAGGGGGAATGCGGAACCTTGAGCCATGTCCAGTACTGCCCCTATGTACTGTAAGCACTAGCATGGGTTCAAGACTGACTTGGGCATATTGTTTTTTTTTTTTGTTTTTTTTTTACACTGATTCACAAGGGCTGGAGCAACTGTCCGGTATGCTCCAGGTTCCGGAGCAGCTGGTCACTGGACTGGGCTTTGAGCAACCAGTCATCCAGGTAAAGGAATGGTATACAGCTCCTCCTTCCTGAGGGCAGCTGCTACCACTGCCAAGCATTCAGTAAAGACCCATGGCGCAGAAGACAAGCCAAAGGGCAGGGCTCAAAACAGGTACTGTTCCCCTTGGAACTGGAACCTAAGGTACAGCTGATGGAAAGCACACACTTTTAGATGGTGGTTTTGTGAAGGAAGGGCTGGAGGTATCTCCAGAAATGCCAGAGCGGGGCTGTGGGCTCTAAGGTGCCGGATCCAGGTGATTGCTGTAACCCCCCCCCTCACCTGATCAGGGGAAAGAAGAAGCAACCCCTACCCCTGCCTCGTACTGGGGGCAGGGCTGTGGTGGACTGGTATGGATCTGGAGGTCTGGCACCTGGCATAAGCCTCAGGGTAGCATGACCAATGGGCACACCCTGACCACTGCTTGGTGGAACGTGGCAAGGTAGGGGAGTGACTGCAGGGTCCCACTGGAGGTCTGCAAACCAGGGATAAGACCCTGCACAGCCATCCCAAAGACAGCGTAGCTCCTGCCTGGGTCAGGAAGGATGGACAACAACAGGGCCAGGGCAAAGCAAACACCCTGAGACAAGGGTGGAGATGCAAGTATGAGCCAAACCACCGCCACTCTTACAGAAGCAGCAGCAGTGTTGAAAACAGACTGCAGCAGAGGCCGGGCCACAACAACTCCTGAATGAAGAACCCTGAGCAAAGCCAGTCTTTGGGGACCCCCTGAAAGGGCCCGGGCCGGTAGCTGGGACCGTACTCCCTGGGGCAAATCCCAAGACTTGAGCAAGTGGGCAGCACTACAGAACACCGCCTGGTAGAGCCCCAGGACACGTCCCCGTAAGTGTTCGCGTGTTGGGATCCCCATCCCAGGCTCATCCCCAGCCTACAGAACAGGAAGCACAAGAGAGGCCAGTGCCAGACAGCCATGGTGTTAGCCAAGGAGGAGGGGCAAGGTGGGGGGGGAGAATCTGGCCATCCCAAAACCATGGCCAGAGGGCTCCAGAGAATATCCTGCTCCTAGACAGCACCTCCATAGCCCCCAGACACTGTGGCAGGACTGAAATGAAGCACTCCCATAGCTGAGGGGAGCAACAAGGCATCATCAGCAGGGGGTAGGCACTCAGAGGAAGCTGAGCAAAGGCTGCATCCCAGAGAAGATTGTAGGGGCAGACAGACTGACTCTCAGAAATAGCCACATTCTCTCTCTCCCTGTTCCCCTTATTCCCCTCTAAACTGGCCTGTGAAGGGGGCATCAAGGTACTAGATTCATCCATGAGGGAGGCACAGGAGATGGCAAAGGCCAGAAGCCAAGGAAAGCGTGTCGCTGAGAGAAGGACCAAGAGAGGCTGCACTAAAAAGGCCCCAACATCGCTGCAGGAGAGGGAGCCTAAGAGTGTTCCCGGTAGGCAGCGGCGTAGCTAGGAGCGCCTGGTGGCACCGGAGGGGGGGTATAGAATCCCTGAAAGTGGAAGGGTGGCCTGAACAGCTGGGACATTGGCCCCAACTGCCAGGGACAGCAACCCGTGGGATTGATCCCCTGGAGACGCTATGGTGGACCCTGAGCTGGCTAAGGTATTGCCAGTACAACTCTCCACCTGCTGCCCCTGATGAGGAGGGGTCAGAGCAGTGGGGGAAAAAGGATGGCAGAGGCTGAAGGATAGAAAAAGTGGCAGCCAAAACAGTACCGGTGGAACTCCCTGCCCGGTGTCCCTCAGGAAGAAGGGGTTGGGTGGTGGGAGGGAGCATTGGCGGGGCAAAGGAAAGCCCAATGCTGACCAGCCATTATCGGCTGAGGAAGGCTTGACAAGGCGTCAGCTGAAGCCCACACTGGATGAAGAGAGGGTGTGGGTGGCATAGTGAAGGACACGACACGCCGGCCAAGGAAAGACTGGTGGTAGAAGCTGCCAGAGCCATACCCTGTGATGATAGAGGGTGTTGGATGGCAGGGGGCATCGTGGCCCAGGAGGATCACGACACAGCCATGGTCAGCGCCCGTATGGGAGGCAGTGACCAGGAAGGCATCCAGGGCAGTGGTGTACAACCCTGAAGCAAGTTTTAGTAGAAAGTCCAAGTTGGCACCTTGGGTCCCCACAACCTAGGGAGACTGAGAAGGGGATTGGCATGCCAGGGAAACTCTTCTCAAAGCGCTTGTCCCCCTCCCCCCGATTGGATGTCCACTTGCTCCTGGATGTCTGTTGGTCTTCTGGAGAATTCCAAGGAAGGGCAGCAGGCCTAACTGTTGTAGGCTCACCCAAAAGGTACCTCCGTAGCCGAGGAAAACTGCAGGAGTAGTGGAAAACGTAGTTTTGTGAGTGACAAAAGAAAAACACCTTGCAAAAATGAAATGAAAAGGTAAGTAAAATGAAAAAGGCAAAAGCTTGTGGTGTCTCTGTGGAGTCTGATGTGCACTGGGAACTGAGGAGGGTGGAGCGCTTAATGGCTATATAGGGGGATGTTGCATGATGACGTCAGCATGGGTAACCCTAATAGACTGCTAGCTTGAAAAGTTTCCTTATGTCCTGCTGCCTGATGGCTATAGTTACAAAGGTGTGACCTGCTGAAAGAGATATCCTTGAAGATCTAAAATAACTTTTAAAATAAAATAACGAACTTGAAGACCAGAGGTACCCGAACTGACTTTGGGGCGGACTGTTTCTTCAGGTGGAGAAACAAACATGCTGCTGTTGATGGCCTGAGCAAAAGCACAACGGGGCGGCCTCAGAGGTAATTTAAGGAAGTATTTTTTCACAGAAAGGGTTGTGGATGCATGGAACGGCCTTCCGGAGGAGGTTGTGGAGTCAAAAACACTGGTGGAATTCAAGCATGCATGGGACAGACATAAGGCAATTCTAGGGGGTGGGGGTAGGAAGAAGTAGGCTGCTGGTTAACTAGGATCTGCAGCTTATCCATTAGGTAGGGAAATGGGCAGACTGGGTGGGCCAAGTGGTCCTTATCTGCCGTCAAATTCTATGTTTCTATAGGCAGAGCCCAAACACACTCAAAACTCACCAACAGAAACACAGAAATTGACAGCAGATAAGGACCGCTAGGTCCATCTAGTCTGAACATTTTCCCTGCCTGCTGTAAAAGTCGCAGACCCTACTTGATCACCAGGTTCATCTCCTCGTTCCTAATGCTAAGGTTCCCCTATGCCTGCCCCATACATGCTTGAATCCCCCCCACCCCCAACTGTGTTTTCCCCCACCTCCTCCGCTGGGAGTCTATTCCATGCATACATGCATCCACTACCCTTTCTATGAAGAAATACTTCCTCACACTACCGCTTAGTCTACCCCCTTCCAACCTCATGTCATGCCTCCTTGTTTCTGGACATCTCTTTTTATGAAAGATGCTACCCTATGGTACCCTAGTTATGCCTTTTAGATTCTGTACGTTTCTATCACATTTCCCCTATCTCTTCTCTCCTCCAGGGTATACATATTGAGGTCTCCCAATCTCTCCTCATATGACTTCTGGTGCAGGCCCTGCACTCTTTGCTGCCCTTCTTTCAACTGCCTCTACCCTGTCTACACCCTTACGGAGATATGGCCTCCAGAACTGGACACAGTATTCCAAATGAGGCCTCATTAATGATCTGTACAGTGGCATCACCACCTCCTTCCTTCTGCTGGTGATACCTCTCCCTATGCACCCCAGCATCCCACTGACTCTCCCCACAGCCTTGGTACACTGTTTGGCCACCTTTAGGTCATCAGATATGATTACCCTCAAATCCATCTCCTGTTTGGTGACCATCAGTCCCGCCCCCCGTCATGTAATCCTCCCCTGGGTTCCTGCGCCCCAAATGCATGATTTTGCACCTTTTCACATTAAATCTCAGTTGCCACACTCTGGACCATTCCTCCAGTTTATGTAGGTGCCTCCTAATTTTTTCCAACCCTCCTGGAGTGTCCACCCTGTTGCAGATCTTAGTGTCATCTGCAAAGAGGCACACCTTCCCCTCCAGCCCCTCCACAATGTCACTTATGAAGTCATTAAACAGGACTGATCCCTGTGGCACCCTGCTGGTCACCATCCTTTCCTCAGATTGAGCACCATTTATCATGACCCTCTGTCTTCGACTACTCAACCAGTTCCTAACCCAGTTTACCATCTTGTGGCCCACTCCCAGGCTGCCCAATTTGTTCACAAGTCTTCTATGTGGAACAGTACTGACGGCCTTACTGAAATCCAGGTAGGTGGCATCCACTGCCCCCCCATCCACGACCTTTGTCACCCAGTCAAAGAAATTAATTTGATTTGTTTGACATGACCTTCCCGCTGTGAATCCATGCCATCTCAGTTCTTGTGCTCCACTTGCTTCAAGATGTTCCACGATCCTTTGTTTAAGTAGTGATTCCATAATCTTCCCCAAAATTGAGGTGAGGCTGACTGGTCTGTAGTTTCCAGCCACCTCCCTACTGCCACTTTTGTGAAGAGGGACTCCATCTGCCCTCCTCCAGTCCTCTGGAACCACTCCCATGTCGAGTGATTCGTGTTGAACAGTGCTGCCAGTGGTGGTGCCGGCACCCCCCGTAGTTCCCTTAATATTCTAGAATGTATCCCATCCATTCAGTTTTGTGAGTTCCTTTAGAACGCTCTCTTCTGTAAATGGACTGGTGTCCATCTCCCTCCCATATTTGTTCATGTTGCCTAACTGTGGTCCCTCACCTTCTCCTTCTGTGAATACAGAAGGACATTATTTGTTCAGTGTTGATGCTTTTTCCAGGTCCCCTTCCACACACTCTCCTTCTTCCCCTTTAAGCCTTACTATCCCACCTCTGGTTTATCTGCTTTCACTACGGGAGGGCTTTAAGCCAGAGGTTCGATGGGTGGAGCTACAATGTCGCTCCCCCATCGGGCTTAAAAGGTCACTCATCTTGGGCCCCTCCAGGATTCATTTTTCGTTGCTGCTGGAGGTGCCGCTTATCATTTCTATACCTTGTTTGCCCGTATCGTGTTCACTTTTTCCTGTTTTGGCTGTGCCTCTGCTCGCTCCACTTGGTTTTCTTGCCATCTGCATTCGACTCGCTCCATCCTGCAGCTGCTGGCTCTGCACATCTCTCTCTCTCATTCCCCTTTTCCTTCCTCTCCTACCTGCCGCTTGTGCGGTGGCTGTTTTGTGCTGCTCATTCCCCTTCTGGCTGCTGTGCTTGTCCTCTCTCCCCCTCCTCCCCTCTGCTTAGTTTCTGCAGCTTCCTTTTCAGCCACGCTGCTGCCTACCCTCCTGGGTGCTGCGCTGCCTACCTGGTTTCACTACTTTCCCTTCCCATACTGATAGGTTGTCGGCCCACCTCAACCTTTGCCCTCAGCTGGCTTGTGCCTGCATCATCCCTCCTGCATTTTGCCCGTGGTTTCTGGAGCTCCTCCCTCCTTCTCTCTCCGTTGTGCTGTGGCTCGGTTCTGCTTGATCGCACTCTGTGGAGTCTCTCTCTCTCACTCATCTCCTGCCTGCATTCTGAGTTTTTTCCTCGCTCCCCTGCCACCGTTCTCTTTGTTGCTTCCTCTTCACTGTTCTAGCCGTTGCTCGCTTCCTGGTGCACCTCCGGTTCTCTGTGGGAGCAGCTGCCTTGTAGAGGTACTGGCAGACATTCTATATTTTCTGTGAGCTGCTACCTGATGCACCTGTTCCACATGGACCCTCTGTTTTGGCATGCTGCTTTTCCCATCTCATCACTGTTTTCTTTCTCTTTGTCTGTACCTGTTTCCTGATGCTGCATTCAGAATCTCCTTCTGGCTTTCAGCAGCTTGCCTTTCATCTTGTGTGCTCCTCCTGGGAGGCCACTGTTTTGCCCTGCCCATCCCGATACTGGCTTGTTTCCGGGTGCAGTGCAGATTCTGGGGTGGTGCAGAATTTACTGGTATTAATGTGCTCAGTTTTGCACTGTCATTGCCTCCCTCTTGACCCTTTGTGTACCGCTTTATCATCGCTTTTCTCCTACCAAGTCTAGAAACTAGATGGGCTCGGGGGACACTCCTACTTCTGTGCATACCTCTCAAACTCTCAGCATTGTACCTTTTTGGAATACCTTGTTTAGGAATGATGGACCCCATATTGTTCGTGATTGGGTCTGTTTCCATCTACTTTGTTCACTGCTTCCCCAGTTTGTGTGTCCAGAACCAGCTCTACCATTCTTCAGGTCATCAGTAAATCTATGTGGAGCTCGGATACCTCTGACTATGCAACTTCTAGCACTATGCGAAATTTGTAGCAGCTGGGGGTATGTTTCTTTGTGTGCTGGTCTGTGCTGCACCTGCCGTTTATGAGTCGATGTGTGCACTGGCTATTGTCGGGTATGCCTAGTGCTCTGCTGCTTCACTTTGTACTTTATTTGACTGAGCACCTTCATGCCTACCTGGCTCCTCAGTTTTCTGGTCTGGCATGATTCCTTCTCCATTTCTTTTGGGGGATTCATACTCTATCTCGGGCCTTCATTCTCTTCCTGCCCAGTAGGTGGAGCTGTAAACCACATCTGATCTGCTTCGGGCATTTCATGGCCTGCATTCATTCTTTATTTTACCTATGCCACCTCATCTCCCTGCTACCTCGACTTTGCTCGATATCCGATCACGGACATGCTGGTCCACGATACCACGCCTCGACCTGCTCTGGTTCTCATTAACCATTTCTTATATCAACAAACCTCCGTTCATGGCTTCATTCCATCATCAGCCATCGAGGATTCCCTCCAGTTATGGTTTCACTTGGCCTCCGGGTCTTCTTTCTCCCATTGCTTAATCCAGCATCCGCCGCCTTCCTGCCTCTCAGGTCCACGATGCCATGTCTCCTACTCCTTTATTTCACTCACTCAATCGGTATGCCTCAGCTGCCTCCATCTGGCATGCATTCGATATTTCTTTTGGGCATACCTATCATTACTCCTGTGCCTCCTCATCGACCCGCAGCTCTCTGGCCGCCTGTCTCAGGTTCAAGACTCTGGTCATCATTCACTTCGCACCAGCCATCCAGGATTCACTCCATCATCGTTCATTGTCCATTTTGCTCCAACTGACTGCTCGATCCGAGCATACCCTCTGGTTCCAGGCATGCCTTCTTGGCCTCAGAGAATACTTCCTCACATCGCTCAGTCGCAGCACTCCTCATCAGTCTTCTTCAGCTTCAGTCTTCTCACAAGCTCATCTGGATATTCCTCGCTCATCTGACCTACGCATGGATCGACTCCTTCCCATCAACTACTCAAGCATACCCATCTAGGGTCCCTACTGCATCATGTTCCTTCTTCAATATGTGCTTTCTTTTTGGGGGTGGTTTCCCTAGCCAGTCATTTCCCTACTCGTATCCTTCTCTTTAACGAATCATTCTCTTTACCGACATACGTCCTCAAAATCAAACGTCATCAGCCTGGAGGGAAGGCGACCTAGGCCTTGGATCCCCAGAGGTTTCCTCCTTAAAGGGGTTTTTTCCTCTTCTCCGTGCCAGTGGTCATAATATTAGTTAGTTGGTGCTTTCTTCAGGTTAGTTAGTTAGGTTCCGCTGTTGGATGGAGGCGGATGGTGGCCCCGGCTTTCCCCTCTCTCCTTAGGAAGTCAGCCCTTATCTTCTCAGAAATCATTCATCATCCTCGGATCTTCGACGCTCACTTTGGGTATTCTTTTTTGGCTTCTTCCTAACCTACCTTTAGCCAATGCAATCATTCCAGTGGCACCTGTAAGGGGGAAACCCTCCTCTAGGGTTCCTTGCATCGTACCCCTACAGGGTGGTATATCCCACGGATAGAGAGGTGGAAAGCCACAAAGTAAATCAAGTTACACAAGCATCTCATATCTCATCCAGTTGCGTAAGCACATTGAATGGGAGGGCTTTAAGCCCGAGGTTCGATGGGTGGAGCAACGACGTCACTCTCACATCGGGCTTAAAAGGTCACTCATCCTGGGCCCCTCCAGGATTTATTTTTCATTGCCCACCATCCACCCCTCCTCCTCCAGTGGTTCATCTCTCTTCCCTGTGGGCTTCTTCCTTAAAGAAAGATGGCGGTCGTGCTGGACTAGCTCCCATTACCTGGCAGTTTTATTTCACTTAATTCTGTCTTATTTTGTTCTTATTTTATTTTCATTTATCATATTTTTATTTTAGTTTGTTTTAGTTTGTTCATTTTATTGTTTTACTTTACTGTTCATTTCACAGTTGTGTTTTTCCGCTTGTTGACGGCTGTTGCTCTGGTGTTTCCTTCATGGGTGAAGTCGAGTTGTCTCACCGGAGCCGTATTTTTTCCTATCTGCCGTTTGTTGCCGGCAGTTGTTCTGGTTGCTACCCCAGTGCCTGTGTTTAAGTAGAAAGCAAATTGCTTTTACGGGAGCTGTATTTTACCCTGATAAAAGGTTGTGGACGGTGGACAGTAACATTCGTGGATTTTGGTGGATTCTTTGCTGGGTCTGCTTCTGGTTTTTCCCAGTTTCCTGGATATCTGCTCTTTTGGATCCATGGATTGCTTATTATTTCTGCCTGATGTTTGGTTTTCACACCCTGGATGAAAATTTTAAACGGATGATCCTTACAGTGGTGGTCGGGGAAGAACTGGGACTTTTTTACAGTGTAATACGAACATACGAAATTTGCCAGCAGATAAAGGCCTGGAGGTCTATCAAGTCTGCTCGAATGTGCAGCTAGCACCCCTTATTCTGCAGCTGCCCCTCCCTTCCACCCTTCCCCTTCATTAACCCTCCCCCTTGTCCTGTCCCATCCTCGTTTGAAGTAGTCCACTGTTCTACTGCATACCACTTCAGCAGGTAACGCATTCCACCCATCCACCACCGTCTCTGTAAAAAAGTGTCTCCTCATCTCCCTCCTGAACCTTCCTCGCTCCAATCTCATATCATGGCCCCTGGTGGCCCTCCCCTCCCTTACTTTGAACAGCCCCTCTGTACCCGTCTTGTTTATTCCTTTCATGTATTTAAAGGTTTCAATCATGTCACCCCTGTCTCTCCTCCAGTGAGTACATGTTCAACTCCTTCAATCTTCTCTCATATGATAAGTCCCCCAGCCCCTTGATCATCTTTGTTGCTCTGTGCTGCACCCCCTCCAGTAACTTAATGTCCCTCTTCAGATACGGACGCCAGTACTGTATGCAGTACTCCAGGTGTGGTTTAACTAATGACCTATACAGTGGCAGAATCACCTCCTCCCTCCTCGAGGATATACTCCTTGCAATACAACCCAGCATTTTGTTGGCCTTTGCAGCTGCCTTCCTACATTGTGCCGAGTTGTTCATTGACCCTGTAATGAGCACACCCAGATCTTCTCCTCCTCTGTCTGGGCTAGCTGCACTCCCCAGCTGGTAACTCCTCCTTGGGTTCTTCATCCCAAATGCAGCACCTTGCACTTTTTGGTATTAAAGCCCAGTTGCCAGGTGTCTGACCAGGTTTCAAGCTTTGCCAGATCATCCTGCAACCCCTGCCATCCCCCTAGGTCATCCACCACCGCGCCTACTTTGGTACCATCAGCAAACAGACTGATCTTGCTCTTGATGTCCCATGATATGTCTGCAATGAATATCCCAAACAACACTGGTCCCAACACCAAGCCCTGTGGAACACCGCTCGTCACTGCCCTTGGGTGTGAGAGCTCCCCACCCACCACCACCCTCTGTTGTCTTCCCTGCAGCCAGTATCCTACCCATCTCACCAGCTTTGCACCCACCCCTGTGCCTACTATCTTCCTTCCCAGCCTTCCATGTGGCACTGAGTCGAATGCCTTACTGAAGTCCAGATACAGGACATCCACTGCATGGCCCCTGTCCAGTTGCCTAGTTACCCAGTCATAGAACTCGACCAGGTTGGTTTGGCAGGATCTGCCACGTATGAAGTCATGTTGTCTGCTGTCCTGTAGTCCTTTGGCCTCTAGGAGGGCCACCAGCCTCTCCTTCAGGATAGTCTCCATTAGGTTACCCACGATGGATGTGAGGCTCACTGGTCTGTAGTTTCCCGGTTCATCCTTGGGGCCACTCTTGTGGAGGGGCACCACATGAGCCATCCTCAGTCCAGTTACACACCCCGAATGTGAGTGAGGCATTAAATAGGTCTGCCAAAGGTCCTGCAAGGACCTCTGCCAGCTCCTTCAGTACCCTGGGTGGATGCCATCTGGGCTTGGCGCCTTGTCCACCCTCAGTGCCTTCAAACCCTCTCGAACTCTGCTCTCTATGATTTCCCCATCTGTCACCACTTCCCACCCTGCTTCTGCCATTTCTCCCATCTTGGGTGTCACCCCCCTCCTCTCTTTAGTAAATACTGAGCAGAAGTACTCATTTAGTGCTTCCGCCTTATCGCACCCTGCTTCCACCCAACCCCCCTCCTTCCTAATCCTTACTATGTGGTCCTTACAGCTCCTTTTCTCCCTGATGTACTTAAAGAAGTCCTTCTCCCCTTCTTAATGCCTTGTGCCAGCCTGAGTTCGTAGATGCTTTGGCTTCCTTACTGCCTTGTCACCTCCTTGATTCTGTCAAGTACTCCTCCCTGTCCTCCCCTCCCTGTTTTCTTGTACTTCCTAAAGGCAGCTCTTTTCTCCTTACCTTTCCATGACCTCCTTGCTCAACCAGATCGGTTTCTTAGCCCTAGCCTTCTTGCTCTGGGCTTTGCAGCAGGTTTTGGTTGCCTCCACTATCCCCAGCTTTATGAGCTCCCACCTCTGGTTAGTGTCCATACTAGATTGAATTCTGGCCAGGTACCCTTTTACCACTTCCCCCATCCTCCCAAAGTCAGCCCTCCTGAAGTCCAGCACTATTGTGCAAGATTCCACTCCTTCCTTGCCCATATCCAATGTGAGCCATACTGAGTGGTGGTCACTCCCTGACAGCGGTTCCTCCACTGTAAGTTCTCTCACAAAGTCCCCATTTGCCAGCACAAGGTCAAGGGTATTCCCTAACCTGGTTGGTTTACTGACCATTTGCAGCAGGAAGCTGTCCTGGAAGGCATCCAGCAGTACCTGCTTCCTTCTGTTCCTGGTTGTTGGGGTGCACCAGTCCACTCCTGGCATGCTGAAGTCCCCCCACAATCACCACACTACCCTTCTCGCAGGTCCTCCTGATCTGTCCCCGCTAATTCCCTGTCTAACTCCTCCATCTGAGATGGTGGCCTGTACACCACTCCCATTCTAAGAATCCTATTCTTGGAATCCTGTATTTGCATCCAAAGTGACTCCGTACTACCCTCCTCCCCTTCCTCCCTTACACACTTCAGTCCTTCCTTCACATATAATGCCACCCCTCCTTTCCCAATCACCCTGTCCCTAAAAATAACCTGTACCTGGTAATGACAGGTCCCAGTCATTGTATTGGGTGGCCCATGTTTCCGTGATGGCTGCAATGTCCACCTCTCCCTCTGCCATGAGAACCTGTAACTCTGCAGTTGTCCTCCCAAGGCTCCTAGCACTAAGGGTAACCACCTTCCACCTCCCCCATTCTGCCCTCCTTTCCTAGCATCACCAACAGTACTTGTCATTTGTCCTTTGTCACTGTTATGGGGGTAAGCTCATATAGTTTCCCAACCTGTGGTCTCTGCATATCTCTTCCCAACTGCCCCCCCACTCCTAGTTTAAATTCCCAACTTCCTCTGTGTACTCCTCCATCCTCTGTTTCAGCACTTTCTTTCCTCCTCACTCAAGTGTAGTCTGTCCTTGGCATAGAGACTACTGTCCTCCCAAGTCCCTCCCACCCCCCAACAACCCATACCCTTTAGCACAACACCAGGTTCTTAGCCATCCGTTAAATTCCTCTATTCTCAGCTTTCTGTTGTGCTTGCTTTTGGCACGCGAGTATCTCTGAAAAAGTTACTGATCTTCCTGCCCCTCACATAATTGTGCTAGTTCCTCAAACCTCCTCTGACTGTATCTACTGTCTTGTCAGCCAGGTCATTTGTCCCAAGATGTATAATTAAATTAGGCTTGTCCCTCCCTTCTAGCATATTTCAGAACAGACTGTCCCACCCTTTCTGCTGTCATTCCTGGCATGGCCTCCACCCAAATGCGACTATGTCTCTCCCCTTGCTACCCCACTAACTCCTCTTAGTATTGAGTCCCCAGCACTAAGATTCCACCCTCTTACTCCCTGCTTGCTTCCATTCATCTCCCTCTCTCATTTCCAGCTCCTCTTCTTCCTCCTGCACATTATTTCCCCCTTTTACCCCTGTTGCAATTCTCCCAGCAGAACTTCCCCCCGCTCCAGTTTGGTCCAGGCATTTATCAATTACTTCTCTAATTTCATAATTTCCCTCCTCCACCTTCTTCCTCTCTAGCAGCGCACAGCTGTTTTCTGAAGACCCTTCACAAATGCCCGCTCCCTCTATCTTCATAGTAACCTGTTCTCTCCTTTCCACTCCATGACTTTTGCCACTTCTTCGCCTCCCCTCACAAGTCCCTATCTCCTCCTTCCATTTGTCTTTTGTCTCTTGACCTGGTTTCCCCAGCAATTGTTCTTCCTGGCCTGGGCCCATTTGTCTCTGCTTCCCTTCTTCTGACCCTCTCCTCACCACTGTTGGCTTAAATCACCCTCCCTCATCTCCCCTTCTTCCTCCCTCCAGTACTGGGCTAAACCCACCCCCAATCTGCCTTGCCTGTCTTAGTTCCTCCTGCAGACCCTCAATCTCCTTTCTAAGTTTTTCTATGTGGTTGCACACTAAACATCCTCCCACACCCAGGCAATTTTTAGAAAGACTGGTGCACAGCAGTTGTTGCAGCCTACCACCCTCTTCCATTGCTGTCGTTGCCCACCAACGACACCCCACCCTTCCAGATGCAGGATACCAAACACTCCCCCAAGTCTCCCCTCTCCCTGCTCTATCAGTGCAAAACATTTTCTTTATTTCCCTTACCTCCTTTGTTGCACACGTTTAGATATGTTGAGCAACTGCTTTTTATATTCCTATCCTTCCTATCCACACTCAAAAACAGACTGAAGAAGGTTGTGCAATGGCTACTTAAAAACTCCTACTCCTCCCTTCCCCAATGCAATATCAATGCGAAGAAGTAATAATGAAAGCTCCTAGATTTGCATTTACTTCCCTTCCACTGAGAGAGAATTCACCTCTTCACTTGCTGCTGTTCCTTTCCTGGTATGCCCCTCCTACTCCACACCCCTTACTATACCCAGTGTTTAGCTCCTGTCAATCAGATTTAACAGGGCATATAATCAAGAGTTGGGGGAAGGGGGGGCGAAAATTTGCAGCAACCAAAGAAATACACCACCACTACGTTTTAAATCCTCAACAGCCCAAAAACAATTCTAAGTAAAGACAACAAAGAAAGTACAGTGTCACCAAAAGCCCACAATCCAAGTCTAAAAGAAAAACAGCAATTACCAGTTACTGTAAAGCATTGCATTGAATATGCTTCCTTCCCCTTCTGGCTTCTATAACATTCAAAAATACATACATTTCTATCTCAACTCTTTACCCTTACCATCAAAAGGTGATCTTGAAGAATTTGGCTGAAGGTATTCTTGGGTGGTGCCTTGAAGTGCCGTGAGTGAGGGGGTCTGATTCATTGATCGGTGCCCCTCTTTCTTCCAAGACTTTTTTGTTCATGAAAACTGTTTTATCTGAGTTTAGAAGCAGAACCATAGCAGTGGTTTGGTTGTGGGAGGCTTTGCGCCCCCCCCCCTTCTGTGCCTGGGTAATCTCGGGTTTGCTACCTGGGACCGAGCAGGAGTTCCCCTCCCTTTTTCCCTAGGGAGTTAGGGGTTAGTGGGGCGCCCCTAAGTTATTCCATGGTACATCTTATCCGCCTGGCCTCGGGATATCTGTAGCTGCAGGTCTTGGTGGTCTAACTGAGCCTGATTAGGCAGTTTGAGGGTGTGTGTGTGGGGGGTGGGGGCGCTCCCACTCCTAGCGGCTTGGCCTGTATATATTTTTGGTCTTATATAGAGACTTTCTGGTTTTCTTTATGGACTTGGGTTGAGACTGTATGTGGCTGTTTTTTGGAAGTACTACTTGAGGTACCTGGGATCCTTATTGCTTGATCTTCTCTGACTTAGACATTGGATTTTAAACCTATGTTGGATCATCGGAAGCTTCCGCCTGGACTTATATTGATCGAATTTACAGTATTTTGTGGCTTCCCCTACTGCTGGATGACTTTTCTCCCCGATTTTTATTCATTTGTTTTGTGGTCCCCTCATGGTGAGCGGACCAGGATGCCCACATTTTATTTTATTTTTTAATTTTGTTACTTTTGTTTATTTCAGTTGATGCTTGATTATTTTTTTTAATTCTGGTCAGTGGGAGTGCCTAGAATTTTCCTTCTTCCTCCGCTGTGAGAGGGCTGCAGGAGGGGGTAAATTTATATCTGTATATGTACTTTATATCCTATGAGAGGGGACTGTATTTGTATTATTCTTATTTGTTGGGATCTGAAAACCATCCAATAGTGGGAGTAGGGTAGCTTTATATGTTTCCTTAGATAAGGATTATTATTCAAGTTATTATTGTTTGGGGTTTTTTAGGATTTTTAATCGTCTCCAGCTCTGCTTTGGATTTAGGAATTTTAGGTGCTTTCCCTATTGTTTTGTTATAATCTTTGGTGGAATGTGCCTGCTTGTTCCCCCTGTCCTGAGCTATTTGGCCTCCGCTCCCTCTGCACATTCTCTTCTCCCCGCTTGCCTGCATTTATTTACCAGTGCTGTCGAGCACTGGGGATTGCTCACAGGGGTGGAGTCAGGGTTGGGTGGGGGGTCGTGGACAGTGGAGCCCGAATGAGTGGCGCTCTCCCATTGGGGTGGTCAGGACCAGAAGACGCCCTGGGGCGAAATGGTGTCTGGAACGTGGTGATCCCGTTCTGGTTCCCATACCCAAGGGCACCTCCATCTTGGGAGGGCAAGCAATTGGGAGGGCTCGCCAACCTCGTCCAACTCGGGCACTGTTATGCAATGCTACATCTGTCTGCAACAAGACTGCTCTTACTGCAGATTTTGTTGGTAGGGCAGATTTGATTTGCATTACCGAGACCTGGTTAGATGGGAATGCCGCCCCTATTTTAGAGGCAGCTGTCCCCACTGGGTACTCTGTTATACATCGTCCGAGATTGGATCGCGGTATGTTTTAAGACTGAATTGGGCCTAACTGGTGTACCAGTTGAGGAGGCCGGGTCATTTGAGTGTACTGTGGTAGCTGGTGTGGGGTGCAGGATAGCTCTCATTTATCGTCCACCGGGTGATGAGAAGCTGTTCCTGCAGGAAGTAGCAGACTTCGCTGCTGACATGGCATTGGAGTCGTCCAGACTGATGGTTCTGAGTGACTTCAATGCCCGAGTCGACGACGAATCCTCACTTTTTGGGCAACACTTCCTCCAGGTGATGACATCTCTGGGCTTCATACAGGTTGTTTCTTCAGCTACTCATAACGGCAGTCACTCTCTTGATTTGGTCTTCCTCCTGGGGATCGAGGCCTCTGACTTGGTGGTGGAACCTGTTGGTTGGCCCGACCACTGCATCGTTGGTTTAAATTTTTCAGCCCCCCTGGGTAGGTTGGCCCCTGTGAAGATGGTCAGTTATCAGCCTTGGCGGTATGTGGTCCCTGAAGACCTGATGGTGGGGATAGAACTCTCGTTGTTGGGCGAGACTAGCACAGATCCTGAGCAGTTAGTCACGGCCTATAATAGGGCCGTTTCTTCAGCTCTTGATCTGATTGCTCCTGTCCGTGTTCGCCCCCTCCTGCGTTGCCCTGGGGCCCCGAGGTTTGATGGGACTCTAAGGGAGTTGCGGAGACAGGGACGTAGGTTAGAGCGTCACTGGCGGAGGACAGCCTTAGATGCTGACCACCTTATTTTGCTAGAGCATTATAAACTCTATCAAACAGAAACTTCCCGAAAGAAGGCAGAATTCCTGTCCTGAGAAATCGCTGTCGCACGGAACCGACCGGCTCAACTCTTCAGAACCGTTGACAGGCTGTGCAACCCAGTTGCCAATGGTTCTGTCGACTCTTTTTACAAAATGAATGTGATGAGATCGCTCGTTTCTTTGCGAATAAGGTAACTGACATCAGGCAGGAAAGCCACCAACCTCACTCTATGGGGGATGCTGTTGACCATTGCTTAGTCGCAGAGACCGGCGTTTCTTGGAGTACATTTGATCTGCCGAAGTTCGTACATATTATGAGGCTTATCCAGGGGATGCATCCCACTTGCTGTAGTTTAGACCCAGACCCCACTTCCCTGATTCTGGGTTGTAATGGCATCATTGGCCCGGTCTTAGCTTGGATTATCCGGTGCTCTTTGGACTCGGGTGAGTTTTCTAGCTCCCTGAAGGAGGGGGTGGTGACACCTCTCCTGAAGAAAGCTTCTTTAGACCCGGAGAACCTAGCAAACTACAGGCCTATTTCTAACTCTCCTTTTGTGGGGAAGGTTACTGAGAAAGTTGTGGCAACTCAACTGAAGAACCATTTAACCATCCATAATTTATACGAACCTCTCCAATCGGGTTTTCGTTAGAGGCATAGCACTGAGACTGCTCTGGTTCCGGTGCTCAGTGATCTCCTGATGGCGAGAGATCAGAGACACTGTTCCATCTTGGTTCTCCTTGATTTATCATCAGCTTTTGACACTGTGGATCATGGGATTCTGTTCAAGCGTTTGAGGTCCATTTGTGGGTTGTCGGGTTCAGTCCTCAGATGGTTTACATCTTTCCTCGCTGGCAGAATGCAGAGAGTTGTCTCGGGTATTTTTTCTTTCAGGGCTTTCTCTCTGCTTTACGGGGTATCTCAGAGCTCAGTGCTGTCTCCCATGTTATTTGCAGTGTATATGCTGCCCCTCGGAGACATGGTAAGATGGTATGGGCTAAGGTTTCACTGCTATGCAGATGATACCCAGCTCTACCTGTCTTTTGCCCTCGACCAGATTAGTGCTATCTCGGTACTGAACAGCTGCCTCATAGAAATCCAAGATTGGATGAGTACCAGCGGTTTAAAGTTGCACCCAGGTAAGACTGAGGTTTTGGTTGTTGACCCAGATTGTAGGTCAGAGGGGCTGAGAACTAATCTCCCTCCAGTTTAGTCTGGGGGCGCCCAGGTTCTTACTTCTGAACAGGTGCGTAACCTAGGAGTGGTGCTTGACGATGGTCTGACCCTTCGTCATCAGGTGTCGGCAGTCGTCAAGCTGGCCTTTCACCATCTTAGGAACATTACTAGGATTAGGCATCTTGCTCCATCTAGTGACCTCCCTGTTTTGGTACACACCTTTGTGACATCGCGCCTTGATTACTGCAACTCCCCTTACTTAGGGCTTCCTGGGGTTGATATCCGCCGCTTGCAGCTAGTGCAGAATGCTGCAGCACGTTTGTTGACTGGGGCTTCTAAGAGAATGCATATTACTCCCTTGTTGCACGATCTGCACTTGCTGCCTATTCAGTGGCGGATCACCTTTAAGGTAGGTCTATTGACTTACAAAGCCCTACGCGGACAGGGTCCTGATTACTTGAAAGAGCTCCTGGTTCCCTACACCCCTCTGTGACAGCTCCTCTCGGCTGACGAGCGGTTGCTGGAAAGATTCCGAGGTAAGTTTAAAGTCATGTGGTGCGTGCCTTTGGGTTTATAGCACCTACCCTCTGGAATTCTCTGCCCCGTCAGCTCCGGGAGTGCAGGACAGTGGAGTGTTTCAAGCGGGCACTGAAGACCTTTTTGTGGGGAAAAGCCTACTCTGTATTCCCTTGATTTTATCTGTATTTATTGTGTTTGGTTTTATTCGATTGTACAGTGCCTTGATATGTGAAAGGTACTATATCAAATAAAATAAATTTATTACTAACCTACCTTTAGCCAATTCAATCATTCCCTCGGTACCTGTAGGGGGGAAACCCTCCTCTAGGGTTCCTTGCATCGTACCCCTACAGGGTGGTATAGCCCACAGATAGAGAGGCGGAAAGCCACAAAATAAATCAAGTTACACAAGCATCTCATAGCTCATCCGGTTGCGTAAGCACATCGAAATGTACCTATAAAAAGTCTTGTCTCCTTTCTTTACCACCTGCGCTATTTTTTCCTTTACTTGTGCCTTTGCGCTCCTGACTGTTTTCCCTCACTCTCTCTGTTTATCCAGATACACTACCCTGTCCTCCTCCCCCTGTGTTTCCTTGTATTTTCAGCCATCTTTTTCTTCCTTACCTTCCTGGCCACTACCCTTGAGAACCATAGTGGCTTTCTCTTGTTTACTTGCCGAATGCAAATGTTTGCTGCCTTCACTATGGTTCCTTTTAGATGGGCCCACTGCTTCTCCACTCCCCTCTTTGTCCCCCCACCAGGGCTTGCTTGAGACATATCCCCATCTTAGTAAAGTCTGCTCTCCTGAAATCCAGGACCCTCGCCTTTATGTGGCTTGCTCTGCCACTGTACTCATGCTGAACCACACTGTGTGATGCTCACTGGATCCAAGGTGTTCGCCCACCCTGACTTCCTCAATTTTGTCCTCATTGGCGAGTACCAGGTCCAAAATTGCACTCTCCTAGGTGTGCTCTAGTACTAGCTGCCTGAGGCCTACCCCTTGTACAGAGTACAGGATGTCCCTGCTCTTGGCTGAGGGAGCAGCTGGGATGCTCAAATCCACATCTGGCAGACTGAAATCCTTACCAGCAGCACCTCCCCTTTAGCTGCCATCACGTGGATGGATTCCACTAGAACCCTGGCCACCTCCTCCCCTTGTGCTGGAGGTCTGTATATCATGCCTGTGTGGATAGCAGTGCTGTTGCCTGTCTCATGGGTGACCCAAAGTACCTCTGCTCCCCCCCCTGCAGTCCCTGTACCTCAGTTGCATTAATATCCTCCCTGACGTAAAGAGCCACCCCCCCCTCCATTGTTACCCCCCCTTTCTAAACAGAGTATAACCTGGTACTGCTACATCTCAGTCATGGTTTCCAGTATATCATGCTTCAGTAATAGCTACAATGTCCAGGTCAGCCTCCGTTATCAAGGCCACCATGTCTGGGATTTTATTCCCTAGGCTGCGAGCACTGGTATACATGGTATTCAATGTCCTGCCATTTGTCCTTTTACCATCCCCCTACTGTCTTTTTGCCTCCTCTGTTTGTCCTTCCTGTATTCAACCCCCTTCCTCCTGTCTTCCAATGTTTCCCCTTCTATGGTTTTCGTTTCCTCTGGCGATACCATAACAGTATGGTCCTCCCTGGTGACTTCCCTATCCTGTGAGGGTCGGCAGTTTAGTTCCCCCTGCATCCTTGTGCCACCCCCTTTGCTAGTTTTAATGCCTACCAATGAAGCATTTAAACTGTTCACGGAGGACAGTGGTCCCCTCACTGTACAGGAATAGGCCGTCCCCCCTTGTACAAGGTTACATTCCGCCGGTTGGGTTCCCAATTCCCAATGAAGCCAAAACCTTTTTCTCTGCACCAGCTCTCCAGTCAAGTGCTGAAGTCCTTGGTGTGGAGGTTCCTGGCCTCCCCCTTGCCATGGACCGGCACCACCCCTGAGAAGGTCATGGAGCTTGCTACCTGCGCAAGGCCCCTCCCCAACTTCCTGAACTCCTCCTGCACCCTATCTATCCCTGCCTTGTCTCCAGCCAGGTCATTTGTTCCCAAATGGACAATGACATCAAGCTTCCCCTGCCCCCCTACTACTTTAGCAATTCCCTGGATCCTCTCTTGTTCCTCTGAGCTGTGCTTCTTGGTAGACACCTTACCTCCCCTGTTCCTGTCCCCAATTCCACTCCCCGGACTATGGAGTCCCCCACTAGCAGAAGCTTCTTCTTCTTCTTCCTTTGGGGTTCTCTTCTGCAGAACCTGCTCATCCACCAAGTTCACAACTTCGGGTGTCACAGTGGGATCCCCCCCACTCCTCCAAAACTGTGTAGGAGTTTCTTAGTTGCACTGGGTGGGGGATGCGCTTTTGATCCACCTGCCTCACCCTCCCTGAGCCCACTGTAGTCCACACACTTCTTTTGCTGGTTCTTCTTTGAGGTAGTGGGTGTAGACAATCAGCACAAGATTCCACCTCCAGAGCATCAGTCCAACCCAGGAAGACGATGCACAGTACAAAGATTAAGTGATGTATTCCTGGGGTTAAAAAAGGAATGTGAGGGGAGGGAGGAAGGCAGGAAGGAAAAATTACTCACCATAGTAATGCTTCTTTTCAGGGATCCCTCACTATGCGTACAGCATGCATCCTCCTACTGGGTGAGAGCGATGCCCTGGAGGCAGATCCCCATGCCAACCAGTGAATCTAGAAGTACAGATTCATGAGTCTATAGTTACCCTAGCACCAGGGTTGCTAAAATATGAAATGTAGCTTTTACTAGCCAATACTAATGATATCTGTCATACACTCTCCAGTGGCTGATCCCAAGCTCTGACAACAGTCATGGGAGGTTCTGAGTTGTGCCACTAGAGGAGCAGTATATGAAATATTGGGTGGGTGGATGGTAGGATTAGTCAAATAAATTTAAATGTCCCCAGTCTCCCCATTGGTGAACCAAGGGTAGATTGCTTCAGTCTACTACCTCCTGTTAAAGGGGAAACAACAGTCTCTCCTGTTAAAGGGGTCACCACATATTTATTCTTTCCTCCTATAAGGGGCCTTTCCTCCTTTGATCACACTTAAGTAAACCCACAGAATGCTTGGCTTCCTTTTTTTGAGAGGTGCTTTGGTGCTAATGCTCCTTTCTGTCACCTCCCACCTTGGTGAAAATCTGCTCCCTATCCCTAGTCCATCTTTGCATGGCATGACCCTCAACGCCCACTGTGCTTCAGTGTGGACTCACTGCCACAAACTTCCTATACCTCCCCCCCAACAAGTGTTGTCTAAATCAACTTTTATGGAGCTTTCCTGCCAAGGACCATGGTGGTTGCACCACTTGGCACGCTTTCCTGAAATTTTGAATATTTAGGAAAAACCTCTCTCCTACTCAGATCGGTGCAGGATACTCAAATGCAGCAGCACACCCCTGAAAGAATATCTATGCTGCATTGCGCTACTTTTATTGCTACTATCTGGGAATATCCATCCAAATCCGGGCCCTCCAACACTCACAGCTGAACCTCAAAGTTATGTCAAGCAACTCACAATAGGCTCTATAAATATCCACAGCCCTCTTCCAAAAATGGATATCCTTAACACCTATTTTTTACAACACAACCCTGACACCCTTTCAGTGGTAGAGACCTGGCTCTCTCCTAAGGTTGCTGATGCATCAATTTCGATCCCAGGCTATACAGTGTACAGGATGGATCGTCTAACCAAACGTTGGGGTGGATGTGCAATCTACACAAGGGTGGACTTGCAAGCCATTGTTCTACCTCTTCCAGACACTGGGACTGACCTGCAAGTTTTAGCTCTAAAATTGCTACTTGGGAAGCATAACAAAACCCTTACAGTTCTCTCTGTGTACATTCACCTGGTCAGAAGACCCCTGGGCTAAACTCGCTGATGGAATGCCTTGGTGCCTTGAACTTAATGAAACAGTACTGCTGCGTGACTTTAATGCCAAATGGCTTACACCAGCCTCTAGTCCCTATAGGGATGCAGTTTCCACTGTGCATCTTTCCCAGCTTGTCACTTCTCCTACCAGGATAAACTACAAGACTGGCACCTCCTCATTGCTTGACTGGGTCTTATCTAATCGACTGGACCACATCTCTCTCGTCAAGGTGCTTCCGGATGTACACAGTGACCATTCACCAGTTCTAATTCACTAGGCTAACAACTTCTCCAAACCCCCGCCAAAAACAATTATCCATAAGGTCCTTAAACACGGTCACCTTGAAACGCTAAAAGCCGACCTTTGCCGACAAAACTGGTCAACAGTCTACTCTTCCAGTTCTGTTGATGCTGTCTTAAATCAATTCATCCTGCTGTTTAACAGGGGTGTGCGATCAGCATGCCCCACTAAAAAAGCGCAAAATCAAAGGATACAACAACCCCTGGTTCACGCCCGAACTTCTTGAACAGATCAAGGGATCAAGGGATCAATTGTGACACATAGCCAGAGCAATGGGTAAACAAGTGGACGCCCAAGCCTACAAAAAAGCCCAGAATGACTGCACTAGGGCCCTACACACAGCAAAAAATCAATATTACAAGAAAGCCCTCACCTCGCACTTGGAGTGACCATAGAAAATTCTGGGAAAACCTTAAAAAAAGTCACTGGCAAAGACACAAAGTCAGCCCACACCATGTTGAACATTGGTGGTGTTCCCACTACAGACCCCAATTCCATTGCAAATTCTCTCAATGAAGCCTTCTCAGACCTCCTGATTTTTTCCTCCAAACAGTCTCGACTTCTAAATCAAGCCCTGTAGTCCTATCTCTCACCCCCCCCCCCCCGCTCCATTTTAGAACCATCTCTCATGGTGAGGCTAGGAAATATCTCCAAAAGGTCCTGGGTAAGTCCCATTTCTGTGGTGACTCCCTTGACTTCAAATTTGTGGCTCTTATCCTAGAAGACATTTTGGTACTGCTAACACACATAATCAACACCTCACTCAGGCTTTCTCAGTTCCCACAGTTATAGAAAGGGGCCCTGGTGACACCCATTTTCAAGAATGGTGATCGAAACTCACTAGGTAATTATCAGCCCATCTCAATACTCCTGCCTTTGTCTAAGGCTCTTGAAAAAAACAGTTGCTGATCAATTGACTGAATACATAGAAAAGTACAATATACAGTGTCTGCAACAACATGGGTTCCGCAAAGGACACAGCACCACTACTGCATTGCTAGAGTTTACCAGTTATATTTACAGTTCCCTGGATCATGGCTCGCTAGTTGGTGCCTCTTTCATCGATCTGTCAAAAGCCTTTGACATGGTTCATCACGACCTTCTAGTCGAGCAGCTTGCATCTATTGGTCTGTCTACTGACACAGTTACCTGGTTTAAGAGCTACCTCACGAATCGCTCTCAGCAAGTTAGGATCGATAATGTCCCATTTGATAGTAGACCCGTTCGCTCCAGTGTACCCCACGGCTCCATCCTAGGTCCCATTTTATTCAATTTGTTCTTAAACAGGTTCCCGCTTGCCAGTAGCTCTCAGAGTCTGCTCTATGCAGATGATGCAGTCCTGTATACAAGTGACACTGATCCTTTTAACTTGGAATGCAAGCTCCAGAACAGCTTTACTGCAGTTGAGAGACGGTTCAGATAACAAACTCATTCTGAACTGTAAAAAAAACCAAGACCTTGTTGTTTTCCAGTCTGCAGAATAGGCATCGATCACGTCTACTCAACATAACATACAAATTTGGGACTACATTGGAACTCGTCCCGCATTTCAGATATTTGGGGATCACAACAGACAGCACTATGTCATATGCATAGCACACTGAAAATGTTGCAAAGGCTGTGAACATCTGGATTGGTCTGCTTCATAGGCACAAGCAAAGTCTTACCCCAGAGGCCCTAAATTTCACTATCCAGAGTTCAGTGGTCTCTCTTGTTAATTACGGCATCGTAGTGTATGACTCAGCTACGGACACAGCCCTTCACCATATAAAGGTCGCCCTAAATAAAGCCTGTCGACTCTTAATTGGTTTTCCATGGTTTACACAGTCATGTGATCCATATGACCAAGCTAACTGGCTCCAGTTCACAGGTAGGCTCAGGTTCCAATCGTGCCTTCTGGCCAAAAAAGTGAGTCTGGGACTCATGCCAAAGGGCGTACAGAAGCTCCTTACTCCCTATGATAACAGCCATTCCACCAGAAGCTCAGACAGCACAGTCTTTAAAATTCCTAGGTGTCGCACCTGTCTTGGTCAAAGAATTTTTGCCTACCGTGCTCCCACTTGGATTAATAATCTTCCTCCTGCCATCTCCTTGATAACAGCATTAGGCCCCTACAAACATGAGCTCCGAAAACATCTCAATGTTAACGCTATCTGTGGCTGCTTGCCTTAGCCCCTCAATGCTGTTTTTCCATGTCCCTAAGCAGCTTTCCCTCGTGACCACGTGGTCCCTTAAATCCTGCACTTGTTACTTCCCTTCATCATGTGCATTAATGTAATCTACCCTTCCTTCCCTCCTTCCATCAAACTACCCTCTTCCCCACCACCCACTCTTTTCTCCTACTATCTTCTCCCATCTGGCTTGACTCCAACCCTCCCCAAAAAAAAAATTGCTTCGATAAGGCCTTCCTGGGCTGATGCTACCCCACTCTTGAGTGGGTGTTGGCTGCCCTGGGCTGCTGTAACCCCCGAACATAGCCCTCCATCCTGACAACTCAGTCTGCTATAGTACCTCCCTCTGTCTTACAGGCACCCCCCAGTCTGAATTGTCCTGTCTTCCTTAAACTGCCTTAACTCTCTCACAGACTTGTGGTACTTATAATAACCTGCTGACTCCGTCTGTTTGTTTATGTTTATATTAATACTTAGTCTCATACTTGTTATTAGCCTGCACTTATAGCTCTATTGTATACCTATATGTATTTTTTTTTTAATCACTGTTATTAATTCTGACGTGGAACCTATGTAATGAGCTTGTTCTCAAAGGTGTTCATCCGAGAACACAATAAATGAATAAAAATACATACAAACTGCAGGAGGGTAAAAATTATACTTTTTTTCTCGGCAAACTGCTTAATCAGGGACTGCCCCACACTAAGATGTGGGTCAGGTCTTGATAGATGTTCCCCTTTAATTACACCTGCTCATGACCACCACACCTTTGAGAAAGCAACTGTATTGTGAAATGCATCAGACAGCATGTTTTTCCTGCTCTCGGTTCTTTTTAAATTTTGCACCTTACACCTCAATGAACTGAAGAACACATCAAACTGCGAGGAACTATTTTTTTGGTGTGAGTGTCTGGTTATCCGCTGTTCCTTACCTCATGTTAGAAACCGCTACAGCAGTCGTGGGTGGTATTTCTGAATGCTGACGGTAATACAAGCCCTTCCCCTAAAAGCCACTACTTTTGTGCCTGATGTATATTACTATAAACACTTCAAAAAATATTTATGTCCAAAACACCCAGACTGTCTGCCCCCAACTGACCTTTTTAAAGAAACTGAAGCTCTACCTCTGGCTCACATGATGAATCAAGAACACGTTCAAAAAGGCAATTATCTTGTTTGGTCACAGGGTGGGGGGGCTGAATGGGCTTTTCTCCACTTGACTGTTCGTTGCCCTATGGATAGTTAGAATGTGGTGAGATGAGGTGCATGATGATGTCAGCTACTGTGTATGCACAGCCAGAGCTGCTTGACTGCACACCCGCTGCCATGGCATCACCTGATTCAGAGTAGGGACGTAGGAAAAGGAAGACAGGGAGCAGTGGCACAAAGCAGTGGGGGTGCCTGTGTGCCTATGAGATACGTCAGTGAAGGCAAGAAACAATAAATAAGCAGGATAAATGTGCAATAATCATGCTCTCCTTCTCCCTACCTTGTTCTTCCCTACATCTTCCCATCCCCCACCCCCCACTGCACCTCCCCCCCTCCCCGTTCATCAGCTTCTGTTTGTTGGGAACTCCATACAGCCCCTCAACCTAGCTGTGCATCCCAGGCCAGGACTAAGTACTGTATTGACCACATTATTCGCCTATCTGTTATCTGACCGAACCATTGTAATTTTCCCCGAAGTCATCGAGGCCTACCAAATCTCACATATTTGACACAGTATCTTCTATGCTATTGTATGCTTACCTCTGTATTGTATCAGATACTGAATTATGCACCTTCTTTGTATTATTTGTTGTTATGATAATGTAACAGTGATTGTAAATAATTCTTTATAATGTAATTGTAATGTATTTTTAACCGGCAATAACCAGGTCCATCTTGCAAATGAGCTTGCTCAATGATGTTCGCCTGGATAAATAAATATTTGATTGCTTGATTGACTGAATAATCATGGAATACTACTTGATTTACAGTATTTTATTTATTGTATAAATGCACAAAGTTCTCCATTATAATTGGTGACTAGTGCAACCTTCTAGGGACTAATGCCACTTTGAGCCAATTTGTCCTGCCGGTTAGTACAAAAAAGGAAAGGTCAACCCCTGTAAATGACCCAGTTGAGGTTTGAGATGGGGAGTGTGGATGTTTTCAGCTATGCTTATGCAGTGGGCAGTTCAGGGAAAATTTCCAGGTGAAGGGGTTTTGCTGCACAGGATAGATGTCCCGCTCCTACTGTGTCCCTCCTGATGGGACTTGGAGCAATGTTCCGATGACCAATCCCTGGAGTGATCCCCACTGTAGGACTGGGAGTCATCAACTGACTCGAATCCCTGGAAAGGAGACCGGACTCCTTGCCCAGACAGAAATCCTCCTATTAATTCTTGGTAAGGATAACCACCATACATGAAAGTAGGACTCTTGCTGGGGCTATAGACTGTTCAGTAGTACAGCTCTCCTTGAGTGGCTGAATAGACTGCACCAAGACTAAACTGCTCAACTGGAACATACAAACAGAGGAGACAAAGAAATAAGTGCCTCAGCTGGGACTTGAATCCAGGCTGCCCGGAAAACTGTTTTGGTTGAGCTAACCAGCTGCACCCCCAAGGCAACTGGAACTTGGGCTGTCCCGGAGCACACATTACGCTTTCTCTACCTAATACACAACCTGGTACTGCACAAATAATTACTACATTTTCAATCACATGGGTACATATTTATAGAACACATACAAACAGAAGAGAAAAAGAAGTAATTGCCTCAGCTGGGACTTGAACCCAGGCCACCTGGAAGAAAAAATTAGTCACCTTAGTAATCTTGTTTTTTCCAAGGTATTCTTCAATATGATTAACTATAGCAGTCAGCCTCCAGCGTTGAACTGCCCCGGCGAAATCTGGAACGATATGCTAATGATGGAACATCTTCTTGCTTATACCACCATTTAGATCTGCAGTCTCTACCAACTGCTGCTTTCTACAATGCTCAGATTTACTTGGAGCCTGCTTGTAGAGACTCCTAACCTAAGCTATCCTAACTATACTAAATAACAATTCAAAAACAATCCCCTTTTCCTGTCCCCTGGAAATGTCAGATAGGACTAACTAGAGGAACACGAGCCATCTGGTTTTAAAAGATTACCAAAACCCAGGATGACAAAAGCAAATTAAACTAGCTATAATGTATGATGTAACGTTATTATACAGCAATTTTCATCTTTTTACTCAGTTGTTATACCATCGATGTGATGTCACTTTGTTGTTAACCCATCGATGGTACATCACATCAATGGTATTACAACTGTGTTCGCTCTTCGCATGTGCCCATCACGATGTTACGGCCTGACTAAAATGTCCACGGTGGTGAAAGGATGACCCCGTGTGGGGCGGCTGTTTCATAATTTGGACAGTAAGGATCATCCTGCTTAATTCTTTAACTAGATGTGTATGACTATACACTATAAAATATAATGTATGATCATACATCGGCAACCAGTTTGAATAACTGGCTCAAGGTTGCCATGGTGACGTAAACCTCTCGAGCTTTGCTCTCAAGTTTACACAGTCGCCATGGCAACCTCTCGCCAGTTAAACCAATTGCCGATGTATGCCCATACATTATCCTCTATGTGGTGTAGAGGGCAACTGGTTCTGGAAGGAGAGGTAGGGAGGGGGAGTTAATCATATTGAAGAATACCTCGGAAGAAACAAGATTACTAAGGTAATTTTTTTCTTCAAACCCTTGGAATTCTTCAAAATGATTAACTATAGCAGACTAGGAAGCAGTACCTTTGGAGGTAGGCACAGAACTTTACTTAGACAACAGGCTCTGCAGTACTGCTGTGCCAAACCTGGCATCACCCCTGGACTGAATGTCCAGATTGTAATGCTTGGTAAAGGTGTGTACTGTTCGATATGTAGCTGCTTTACAGACTTCCAGAAGATGAATATCCCTGGCAGCTGCAACTGTGGCAGCTCTGCCCCTTGTGGAGTGTGCCCTCAGGCCTACTGGGGGCTCCTTATCAGCATTGCTGTAACAAAACTGGATACATGCTACTTATCCACCGTGAGATGGTTCTCTTAGTAGCTGGCTGTCCTTTTTCCCACAACTCCATAAGTCAGGAATAGCTGTCTGTCTGTCCTGCCTGTGGTCCTTAGTGTGGTCAAGATAGTATCTGAGAACTCTCTTACTGTCCAGGCTGTGGAGTCTCCGCTCCCCTGAACTGGAATGGTCAGTGAAGAAGACTGACAGAGTGTTCATCTAGTTCAAATGAAAATTTGAGGCTACTTCAGGGAGGAACTTTCTCTGTGTCCTGAGGACCACCTTATCCCTGTGGAAGGATATGTAATCCTGTTCAATACATAGAGCTTGTAGCTCGCTTATCCTCCTGGCCAAGGTAATGACCACTAGGAATATAGTTTTCCAAGTGACAGACTTCAGGTAGCTGTAAACATGGTCTCAAAGGGGGGGGTCCCATGAGTGTAGCAATGCAAACTTTAAGGTCCCAGGCGGGCACTTGTTCCCTATGAGGGGGTGTAAGTGTGCCAACCCTTTGAACATTTTTTTTTAAATAGGACTGGCTGCTAGAGAAGTGCCCTTGCCAGTTGAAATATAGGCTGAGACTGATGCCAGGTGGACCTTAAGGGTCGAGAGCTGTAGGAACAAAGAGTGCAAATGGGTAAGATGGTGTAAAAGGCCCTCCTGACTGGGCACCAAGCCCTTGGTGCCACACCAGACAGAAAACCTTTTCCATTTTGCAGCATAGGTTTTCTTTGTAGCAGGCTTCCTGAAGCCCCTAAGTACCATAAGAACATTTTTGGAGAGTTTCAAGTTAGTATACTCTAAGTCCTCAAGAGCCAGGCCTTGAGCATGAGTGACCTGAGGTTCGGGTACAGGATCCTGCCCTGAGAGGAGGTCAGGAGGTTGTGTCTCTGAGGAAGGCTGAATGGTTGAGCTACTGACAGAGCGAGGACAAGAGAGTACCACGGTTGCCGGGCCCAATCTGGGGCTATCAGAATCATGGCTGATGACTGAAACCAGAGTTTTATCAGTACTCTGAGAAGTAATGGGAATGGAGAGAATGCATAAAGGTGCATTTCTGTCCAGTCCAATGCCAGTGCATTCAGGGGCACTGTGCCCTTCACTGGAGGCCTGCAGCAGAACCTGGGTAGCTGGTAGTTCTCTTCTGAGGTGAAGAGCTCCATCACTGGGGTTCCCCATCTCTGAAACACAACGCCTAGTACTTGCCTGTTGAGGGACCACTCGAGTTGGCTTTGGTTGATTCTGCTGAAGGCATTTGCTAGAATACTGTGTTTCCATGGCAGGTGAATACCCACCAGGGACACCTGCAAGGAGTAGGTCAGATCCCATATCTTCATTGCTTCTATGCACAACAGGTTGGACCTTGACCCTCCCCGTTTGTTGATGTAGTACCTAGTGGTGGTATTGTCTATTCTGACTTGTACCACCTTGCCCCTTATCAAAGTGGTGAAGGACTGGAGTGCTAGAAGTACTGCCCTGAGTTCCAACAGATTTATGTGTAACAGTGATTCTGTTGGGGACCATGTACTGTGCACTGTATGATGTTCCAGATGTGCCACCCAGCCTAGGTGGGACGCATCTGTAGTGAGGACCAGTGAGGGGGGGACTCTGCCTTGAAGGGAACCCCCAACATGGGATTGCTTTTGTTTTTCCACCATTGCAAAGCCTGCAGAAGTGTGGTTGTTACTGGGACTAGCTTTGCCAAGGAGTTCCTTCTTTGGCACCAGTGTGCCCCGAGATGGAACTGGATGTCTCTCATATGGAATCTGCAACCTTGGACTGGTCCTGTTACAGCTGCTATGTGTCCTAACAACTTTAGGAAGTGCCTTGCTGGCTGAGGCCTGTTGAGCCTGAAGGCGCTTGCAATTCGAAATATATTGTCCACTCTTTCCTGGGGAAGAAAAGCTCTTCCTTGCTTAGTGTCCAGCTCTGTCCCTATGAAAGTCAGGACCTGAGTGGGCAGGAGAGACTTTTGGACACTGATGATGAGCCCCAGTGATTTCAAAGTGTCCTGGGTGGATTTGAGGGCATCTTTTACCTGCTGTGGGGACTGACCCACGACCAACAAGTCGTCCAGGTAGAGGAACACTATTATACCCTGCCTTCTCAGGTGTGCCACCACCACTGCCACCACATTGTGAAAACCCTGGGGACAGAGGTTAAGCTGAAAGGCAGAGGTGCAAATTGATAATGCCTTGAACGAAGGCTGAACCTGAGGTATTTTCTGTGAGATTCCAAGATTGGAATATGGAAATAGGCGTCTTTGAGATCCAGGGATGTCAGTCAGTCTCCTTCTTGAAGAGTACGGAGAATCATTGCCAGAGTTACCATCTGGAACTTTGGCTTTCTCAAGTGCTTGTTCAGAGCTCTTAGATCAAAGATGGGTCGCCACTCTCCATTCTTTTTTAGTGTGAGTGAGTATCTTGAGTAGAGTCCTTTTCCCCTCTGTGAGGCTGGGACAGGTTCCACTGTCCTTGCTGCCAGTAGGCCTAACACCTTTTTGCTGAAGCTGAGGACTAGTCCCTGGCTCACTACCTCCAAGACCCACTTGTCTGTGGTGATTGCTTTCCAAACTGAGAAGCAGTGAGCCAGCCTGCCCCCCTGCTGGTGGTGGGGAGATGACCGTGACTTGTGGATCAGGGAGTTTCCTTTGCCTGGGCTGCAAACTGGGCGACCTGGTTACCACGCCTGGAGCCCCTTCTGCCCTTGCCCCTAAAATACCCTCTCTGTTGCTGGTATACAGTGGCGACCTGGGCCTGGAAAAAAGGTCTGCCATAGCTTGACCTTCCTCCACCTCCTCTCCCCTGTAGGAGGTAGAAACCTTTTCTTTGGTAGCAGTGCTCCTATAAGTGGTTTTATATTCATCCACTTTTTTTTTCCTATCTTGCTTTTTGCTCCCCCATTACCACCTGTGCCTTCTTGTCAATGGGGGAGACATGCATTTTCTGGGTTTTTCTCCCAGTTACCCTGGGACCCCGGAACACGGTCGCGCATGTGCGTGAAGGTGCACATGTGCTCCGCGGCTCCAGTAATGGCCCCTTCCCACCACCCAGCCTAATGCCAGGGTTCCCTTATGGCTTAGCAAGCCTCCACTGGGTGGCAGCCAAGAGCCGGGGAATCCTCACATCCCTCCCTGGAGAGGAAAGCTGCCTTGCAGCATCTCACCCCTGTTGCGCTCCCCCCCCGGGCCGCAGCCTGAACTCACTCCCAAACACGGGTCACCAGAGTGGTGCGAGGTGCAGCATCCAGTGCCTCAACCCTCAGTGTCATCGGGCCAGCCCATATCCACTTTTTTCATGTATGCTTCAATCTCGTCTCCGAACAGGGCATTGTTTCAAAACGGGAAGTCAGTTGCCTTGTTCTGGGAATCCTGGATGAGGTTTGTTTTCCTAAGCCAATCAAACCTCCCTAGGGCCACTGTTATGTCCATCCACCAAGCAGCAGTGTCAGAGTCCACTGCCATGTGGAATTGATACTTAGTGGTCTCTAATCCCAGCCTGGCTGTCTCAATCATCTCAGAGGCCATGGTGGGTGGTGCTTTCTCAGCCAGGGCCATCATGGAGTTCCACAGGGACTTCTGATACCTTGCTGCATATGCCATATAATTGGCTTGTTTCATGGACAAAGAAGCAGCCAAGTCTCCCTTCTCTTCCATACTGTCCAGCTTTCTCCAGTCCTTTTCTGGAGGATGAGAAGACAGTGGCACTTTTGTCTATCACAGGCAGCTGCCTGTACTACTCCCTCATGGTCAGGATGTTGAAACAGAAATTCTGCCACTGACTTATCCAGTTGATATTTCTTGTCAGCTTTTTTATCCACTAGTGGAATAGAATTGTGGGTCTGCAACACCTTTAGGGGATGTTTCTTTAGGGATTTCTGGATAGGCAAGAGGAGCCTTTTTGTGGAGCCAAGCCCATCATACCCAAAAAAATCCACTTCTTCTTCCTCCTCCTCCGTTTCATTAGTGAGGATGTCCAAAGTCTCCACCATTTGCTTTACAAAAGTAAAGTGAGAAGAGTAATCTTCTGGCAGCCTAGAAGGCGACTTGAACTCCCGATCCTGAAAGACCTCTGGTTTGATGGGATCCTCCTCGTCCTCATCCTCGTCATACTCCTCGTATAAGGGGTCTTGGGATGTCTGAACCAGTCCCTGAACCGATGCTCTAACTAGAGCCGGAACCGAACGTGCTTCTGATGGAACTGGGTTTACTGGTTGCAGAACCGGTACCAAGCCCTGTAAAGCCTGCAATATTGGCATGGCTTGAGCTATAGCTTCAGCTGAGGGCATGTTCAGTTTGTCTACTGGAGGCTCAGTATGGTTTTTTTTTGTTTTTTTTTTACTTTTTCTTAGCCAGAGATGGTTCCGGAACAGAGTCAGTGGTTCTTTTTGGTTTGGAACTTTCACCTTTGTTAGAGGCTTTAGTCTCTGCATTTTTCTCTTTAGGAGGAGAAGACGGCTGATCGGGAAGTAACCTGCTCGGTTTCTCCATTCACTTTTTAAAGTGTTACAGGCACTTTTCCATGGTTTTGGCTGGAAAAGTTTTGCAGCTGTCACAGTCAGCCTGGAAGTGTGAGGAGCCTAGATAGAGCAAAACACAGGTCGTGTTTGTCTGCTTTTGCGAAGATGACCCCACACTTACCGCAATTTTTAAAACCTGTGGGTCCTGTCTTCTTTTTAGGCTTATCAGACATAACCAAAGATAACCCTAAATACACCACACAATCAGACAGTTAAACCCTTTTTTTTTGTTAATAGGAGATATTATCCTCTCTAGCGATGTGGTACTGAACCAAAGAAGCCACAATAAAAGCTTCAGAATTAACCAAAGTTTACACAGAAAGACTCCGATAGAGTCCTAGGCAAAAACTTATATTTATTTAAATAAAGTAATACAGAATTTAAGGAAACGCGATTCCCCCATGGATCAATGAACCGCTGAGGAACCAAAAATCTGGAGTAAAATACTACAAAATACTAAATAAAATAGCTTTAAAATAAAGCAGAAAGTAAAGACAGCAGATATAACGGTAAACTAAACAAGTATATATAAATTTCTAGTGAAATTAAGGAATTCTTCCACAACAATGAGGGGCAGTCTCAGAGGCGTCCTTACAGGCAGGTGGAGAAAGAAATCTGAGCATTATAGAACCCAGCAGTTGGTAGAGGCGGCAGATCTGAATGGTGGCACGAGCCAACAGATGTTCCATCACTAACATATCGTTCCAAATTTCTCTGGGGCAGTTCAACGCTGGCGGCTGACTGCTCCAGCTGAGGCACTTACTTTTCTCTCTCCTCTATTTGTTTGTGTTCCATAAATATGCACACTGCACCCCTGTGATTGAAAATGTAGTAATTATTTGTGCAGCACCAGGTTGTGCATTAGAGAAAGAGTAACGTGTGCTCTGGGACAGCCCAGGTTCCAGTTGCCTTGGAAGCACAGCTGGATAGAGTGACTGGAACAGCATTCTAGGCAGCCTGGGTTCAAGTCCCAGCTGAGGCACTTACTTCTTTCTCTCCTCTGTTTGTATGTGTTCCACAAATATGCACAATGGACCCATGTGATTGAAAATGTAGCAATTATTTGTGCAGCACCAGGTTGTGCATTAGAGAAAGAGCAACGTGCTTGGGGACAGCCCAGGTTCCAGTTGTCTTGGTGCCGCAGCTGGTTAGTGTGACCAGAATGGTATTCCAGGTGGCCTGGGTTCAAGTCCCAGCTGAGGCACTTACTTCTTTCACTTCTTTGTTTGCATGTGTTCCATAAATATACACACCCATGTGATTGAAAATGTATCAACTGGAACATCCTGATGATCACCTTTGAACAATGTTTCCGCTACGAGGTTTGAGTCTACATGTCATACTCCAGTTCTTAACAGTGGGGACCAGGTGCCTCTCACCGGCTCAGTTTCTTTCTCCTGCAGTACAGGGACTCAAATGTAATGTATTCGGATACTGCAGACTTACCTCCAAATGGGGAATCAGGGTCAATACAGGACTTTCATGCACTGTATTGAAAACAAATTGACTGAATAAAATTAAATTTCAAAAGAAAGAAAATAAAAGAGGGAGTAAGGACCAAGCTCAATTTTAGTCTCTCAGCAGGGGGTCTGTGCTGCCAACTTGTTCAACAAAGACTTCAGGGACACCAAAGATGTCACAGGGACACTGCAGGTTGTCTAACTCTGGCAGTAGCTAGACCTAAAGATCAAATGCAATATTTTTTCCATATTTTTAATAAAGGCTATAATTCACTTGAATTAATGTCCCTGTGTTATGAGTAGTGTTTCCTGAAAATTTCACACTCTCTGGTTTTGTGGTTTTCTTTAAATTAGCAATTTTTAATGTGTTCTGCAGTAACTGAAAACAGTGGCAGTGTTTCTGTCCTTATCAGTGAGGCCAGCAGAGTGATGACAACATTTTGGCCTAGTCTGCTGCTTCAGCAGCGAAGTCCCTGACTGACTGAGAAATCACCTTGTCTGTATCGCAGCTGTCAGTTCTTTTTCATCAACACACTGCATTGTTTTCTGGCTATATAACACAGAGTTGTTTAATGAATATAAAAAAAAATATCTAAATTTTGTTAAATCACAGAAGTAGTTTATCATTGATGTAGCCTCCGTAAATAGGTTCATGTGAGAACAATATTTTTATGTCAGATTGACAAACATGTCTACCACACTCTGCTATTTCAGGAAGATGTACTGTATGAACTCACAAATTTCAGTTCTTTGAGGGTTTCTGTGTGAAAATACATCTTGAAACATGGCAATAAATATTAGAGTTAAATAAGCACTTGTCATTGGAAGAACAGCAACAGCTGACAAGAAGCAACCATGCATTAGTTCCCTAGTAATGCCCGCTTCCTCCTGTAGTACCTTTTTGAACTACTGTAAAATCAGTACTGACAACTATAAAAGAAAAAAACTGCTTGTGGTTGCTGCTGTAGTACCAGTAGCAGTCAATGGTATGTGAGGGTATCATTTCCTAAGCACCACCGATACCAGCCACTGTATACAATGGGTGAATGGCCGTAAGTAACGGTACAGAGCAATCGAGAACACAACAGTGAAGTATTTCACCTCCCCTGTGTGCCCTCCTGCCCAGCGGACCTCGGGGAACCCAGCGGTCACTCTGTACAGCGGGTGCTCAAGCAGAGGTGTAATTATGTAACCCCATCACTATGTGCCTTCTCAGCCACCTGCCCTGCGGACCTCAGATCACCGAGCGGTCACTGTTCCAATGTAACAGGGTTTTGTTGCTGTGAAGCTCGAATGATTCAACAGCAGCTTGTACGTCAATGGCAGAAAGATGGCAGAGTGTGCGACGACAGGACGGCTGTTTGTGCAGTGTGAGGGCTGGGGGCAGGAGTCCTGATGCAGAGGTATGGTGCCCATTTGTGTGCATCTCAGGTGAGCGGTTTGTGTTAAAAAATGCAAAATATAACAGAGACCTAAAGAACGGGGGTCGCTGTCAGGCACTACATATTGATTGCTCCATAGTCCGTGAAGCAGACGCTTTGTTTTGGGACCACACCTAATATATGTGTAAGCTGTGTCTCACAATTCATAGCGACCCATTTCTGTCTTGCTAACGGTAACAAACAAAGCTCTGCAAAAATCTTACACGTGTAAGTAAAGAAAAAAGTACACTATTTCAGAGTTATAATGCGAAAGCAATATATTAAGCACCTGTTGGGCATTAGTGAAAAACTCACAATGTTAAATGTGTAAAAATGTTGAAAACTCTCTTATCAGGGAAAGCACATAATACACATATTGAAATCAAACATATGATTTAGTATTTTAATTCTTAATTTACAAAGATACTTTTTTAAATAACATGACACTTATTATGGCGCTTGCCATGTTACAAGCGTATTAAGCCACTCCAAAGGACGGTTCTACTGGGGAATTAATGCCTGGATGGGTAGTTGGAGGCACGAGGCCACAATCCCCCCAACCAGGCATTAATTCCCCAGTAGAACCCTCTTTTGTCGTGTCTTAAGTGTATAACTAGAAATACTATACGGCATCCTGATGCACCTGTTTCCTGCCCAACAGCTGAGGCAGCAGCACTCTGCTGCCCCCTTTCCCCTGCCACACAAGTCCCATTTCTTGCTCCCAATTGAGGCTGCTGCACCCCGCACCGCCAACTGTATTCTTCACACAGTCAGGCTGCTGCCTCCTGCACAAACAGTTGAGGCTGCTGCACCCTGCTTCCCTCTGTCCCCAACCCCCAGAGTCAGGGCCAATGCACCCTGTTGCCCCCGTTCCTGTCTCCACAGTTGGGGCTGCTGTGCTCTGCTAAGACCTAAAGTCCCAGGTTCCCTGCCTTCACAGTTGGGGCTGCTGCACCATGCTGCTACTTGCCATAAGACAAGGCAGGGCATGTGCTGCACCCTGTCCACTGCCTCCACAGTTGGGGCAGTTTCTCCCTGTTGCCCCCTGCCACTAGATTCAGATCCTTTGCTACACCTTGCTGCCACTGCCCCTTGTCCCAAACAGATGCGTCTGCTGCACCCTGTCCCACAGTTTGAGCTACTATACCTGATGCCTCCCCCGTCTCCTGCCCGAACAGTTAGGGCTGTTGCACCATGCTGCCCTCTGTCCCCTACCCTTTAACACAAGGTGAAAGTAATTTTTGCTTTTTCTTTTAAGTAGTTTGGGCAGTGTAGCAAAAGATCTGACTCTGGTGGCAGGAGGGCAGTAGGGTGCAACTGCCTCAACTCTGGAGTCAGGGTACTGGATGCAGAAAATACCCCGACTCTTGTGGCAAGTGGAAGTGTGATGCAGCAGCCCTATCTGCAGAGGCACGGCGCTCTAAGGCATAGCTGGCCACAGCAACACCGACTGTGAAGACAGAAGCATGGTGCAACAGCCCTGGCTGTAATGACAGGGGACATAGGACAGCATGGTGCAGAAGCCTTCACTGTTAGGCAGGACACAGTGAGGCATCAGGGTACAGCAGCCCTGACTGTGAGACGGGGTGCGTGTGGTGCAGTGGCCCTGCCCATTTGGGGCAATGCAAAAGCCCTACCTTGGGTGGTCTGGGGCAGCATGGTGCAGCAGCCCCAACTGTGGAGGCAGAGGCCCTGGGACTCTAGGGCTTAGCAGAGCGCCAACACCCTGTCTGTGGAAACAAGAACAGGGGGCAGCAGGGTACATTGGCCCCAACTGTGGGGGTGGGGGACAGAGAGACGCAGGGTGCAGCAGCCTCAACTAAGGGGCAGGAGAAAGGGGGCTTGTGGGGCAAGGGAAAGGGGGCAGCAGAGTGCTGCTGCCTCAGCTGTTGGGCGGGGACTGGAACATTGGGATGTCATATAGTATTTCTAGTTATACACATACATGATCCTTAAATAGCAGAGTGTGGCAAACACCTGTTTGTCAATCTGACATAAAGAAATTGTTCTCACATGAACCTATTTATGGAGGCTACATCAAGACAAACTACTTCTATGAACTAACAAAATGTAGATTTCTTTTATATTCATTAAACAACCGTGTGTTATACAGCCAGAAAATGATGCATAGTTTTGATGAGAAAGAACTAACAGCTGTGATACAGACAACCTGATTTCTCAGTCAACCAGGGACTTAACTGCTGAAACAGCAAGCTAGGCAAAAATTATATCATCGCTCTGCTGGCCTCATTGTTTTTTGCACTGAATGCGGACCGCAGGGCAACACCCTGTAGCTCCTCCTACCACCTATGCCTATTGGTGCTTTTCATCCCCTGCCCCCGGGGCAGCACCCTGTAGCTCCACCTACCCGAAAATCCTATAGGTGCAAGTCCACACAATGCTACTGGCTAGCGAGACACTGCCCCGGGGCAGCCCCAGTAACCAACCATCACGGCACTGCTCCGGGGCAGACAACTGGAACCAACTATACTGGCACTGCCCCAGGGGCAGCTCATGGGAATAAACCATCCAGGCACTACACCAGGGGCAGCCCCAGGAACCAACTACCCAGGCACTGTCCCAGGGGTA
Organism: Neoceratodus forsteri; assembly: GCA_016271365.2. Lineage (NCBI taxonomy): Eukaryota > Metazoa > Chordata > Ceratodontiformes > Ceratodontidae > Neoceratodus > Neoceratodus forsteri. The sequence continues at coordinate 811,706,439 of CM057453.1, forward strand.
GCCAACAGGAACAACTACCCAAGCAGTGCCCCAGGGGCAGCCAAAAGAAACCAACTACACAAAGACTGCCCCAGGGACAGCCCATGGGAACCAATTACATAGGCACTGCCCCAGGGGCAGCGTCACAAACCAAAAATCAAGGCACTGCCCCAGGAGTAGCCCATGGGAAACAACTACCCAGGCACTGTCCCACGAGCGGCCCATGGGAATAAACCTAGATAAGAGACTCTATGGATAAAACCATATAGTCTCTTATCTTGTGGTGGCACTGTTGTATCCTTTGACTTTCCTTCTTATACGGCTACTGGTATCGCACCTGGTTTAATGACATGGATGGGATTTACAAACATGGTAAGTAAAAATAAATATTGTTAAAATGCATTTTGACATTCACAAGCAATTTAAAAGTAAATACCAGAGTAAAACCATGTTAAAAACACCATTCTATTTAAAATACTGATAACAGTTAAGGGCATGATTTTGTTGTGCCTCTTATTGGCAGGGGATGTCCAATTAAACTCTGGCCCCTGCTCAGCAATGGGTGTTACCACTTGTATTTAAAATATGGGGGAGGGGGGGATAGTTTTATACACTTTAACATACGCAGTTTAGCACCTAAAATGAGTGTTGTAAAAGAATGGATATTGGAAACTAATCCTAGAGTGGCTGTTATTTTAGAAATGTGGCTTAATAACAAAATAGAAGACTCAGAGTTATCAGTACCAGAGTACCAAACTTGAAGGCAGGACAGAAATAAGAGGGGTGGAGTAGTAGTAATATATGGGCAGACCTCCTTAAACTTGTTACATATTGACTGTAGTAGCATACAAACACCTAGGATGGAAAAAAGTGTCCTTGATTTGAGGCTCCCAGGCAACAAACCCATATTAACAATGGACTGTTACCTACCACCAAGAGGCAATGAGGATAATTTTGTAAGAATACAGGATGTTTTGGCTCAGTATAGAAATAGCCATGAAGCACTGCTGTTGGGTGATTTCACTGTATTGACTATATTATTCGCCTATCTGTTATCTGACCGAACCATTGTTATTTTCCTAGAAGCCATCGAGGCCTACCAAATCTCACATACATGACACAGTATACTCTGTGCTGTTGTACTGTATGTTTATCTCTGTATTGTATCAGATACTGTATTATGCACCTTCTTTGTATTATTTGTTGTTATGATAATGTAACAGTGATTGTAAATAATTATTTGTAATGTAATTGTAATGTATTTTGATCCGGTAATAACCAGGTGCATCTTGCAAATGAGCTTGCTCAATGATGATCGCCTGGATAAATAAAGATTTGATTGATTGATTGACTGAATAATCATGGAATACTACCTGATTTATAGTTTTTTTTATTTTATAAGTGCACAAAGTTCTCCATTATACTTGTTGACTAGTGCAACCTTCTAGGGACTAGTGCCACTTTGAGCCAATTTGTTCTGCTGGTTAGTACAAAAAAGGAAAGGTCAACCCCTGTAGATGACCCAGTTGAGGTTTGAGATGGGGAGTGTGGATGTTTTCAGTTATGCTTATGCAGTGCACAGTTCAGGGAAGATTTCCAGGTGAAGGGGTTTTGATGCACAGGATAGATGTCCCGCTCCTACTGTGTCCCTCCTGATGGGACATGGAGAAATAATTCGATGACCAATCCCTGGAGTGATCCCCACTGTAGGACTGGGAGTCATCAACTGACTCGAATCCCTGGAAAGAAGACTGGACTCCTTGCCAGGACAGAAATCCTCCTACACATTCTTGGTAGGGATAGCCACCATACGTGGAAGTAGGACTCTTGCTGGGGCTATAGACTGTTCAGTAGTACAGCTCTCCTTGAGTGACAGAATAGACTGCACTAAGACTAAACTGGACAACTGTAACATACAGACAGAGAAGATAAAGAAATAAGTGCCTCAGCTGGGACTTGAATCCAGGCTGCCCGGAAAACTGTTTTGGTCGTGCTAACCAGCTGCACCACCAAGGCAACTGGAACTTGGGCTGTCCCAGAGCACACATTATGCTTTCTCTATCTAATACACAACCTGGTGCTGCACAAATAATTACTACATTTTCAATCACATGGGTACAGTGTACATATTTATGGAACACATACAAACAGAAGAGAAAAAGAAATAAGTGCCTCAGCTGGGACTTGAACCCAGGCCACCTGGAAGAACAAATTACTCACCTTAGTAATCTTGTCTCTTCCAAGGTGTTCTTCAATATGATTAACTATAGCAGTCAGCCTCCAGAGTTGAACTGCCCCGGCAAAATCTGGAACGATATGCTAATGATGGAACATCTTCTTGCTTATACCACCATTCACATCTGCAGTCTCTACCAACTGCTGCATTCTATAATGCTCAGATTTACTTAGAGCCTGCTTGTAGAGACTCCTAACCTAAGCTATCCTAACTACACTAAATAACAATTCAAAAACAATCCCCTTTTCCTGTCTCCTGGAAATGTCAGATAGGACTAACTAGAGGAACACGAGTCAACTGGTTTTAAAAGATTAGCAAAACCCAGGATGAACAAGCAAATTAAACTAGCTATAACGTATGATGGAATGTTGTCATATGGCGATTTTCATATTTTTACTCAGTTGTCATACCATCGATGTGATGTCACTTTGTTGTTAACCCATCGATGGTACATCACATCAATGGTAGAACAACCGTGATAGCTCTGCACATGTGCCCATCACGATGTTACGGCCTGACTAAAATGTCCGCGGTGGTGAGAGGATGACCCCGAGTGGGGCGGCTGTTTCATAATTTGGACAGTAAGGATCATCCTGCTTAATTTTTTAACTAGATGTGTATGACCATACACTATAAAATATAATGTATGGTCATACATCGGCAACCAGTTTGAATAACTGGCTCAAGGTTGCCATGGTGATGTAAACCTCTCGAGCTTTGCTCTCAAGGTTTACACAGTCGCCATGGCAACCTCTCGCCAGTTAAACCAATTGCTGATGTATGCCCATACATTAACCTCTATGTAGTGTAGAGGGCAACTGGTTCTGGAAGGAGAGGTAGGGAGGGAGAGTTAATCATATTGAAGAATACCTTGGAAGAAACAAGATTATTAAGGTAATTTTTTCTTCTAACCCCTGGAATTCTTCAATATGATTAACTATAGCAGACTATGAAGCAGTACCTATGGAGGTAGGCACAGAACCTTACCTAGACAACGGGCTATGCAGTACTGCTGTGCCAAACCTGGCATCACCCCTGGACTGAATGTCCAGACTGCAATGCTTGGTAAAGGTGTGTACTGTTCGCCATGTAGCTGCTTTACAGACTTCCAGAAGATGAATATCCCTGGCAGCTGCAACTGTGGCAGATCTTCCCCTTGTGGAGTGTGCCCTCGGGCCTACTGGGGGCTCCTTATCAGCACTGCTGTAACAAAACTGGAAACATGCTACTTATCCACCGTGAGATGGTTCTTTTAGTAGCTGGCTGTCCTTTTCCCACATCCCCATAAGTCAGGAATAGCTGTCTGTCTGTCCTGCCTGTGGTCCTTAGTGTGTTCAAGATAGTATCTGAGAGCTCTCTAATGTCCAGGCTGAGGAGTCTCCGCTCCCCTGAACTGGAATGGTCAGTGAAGAAGACTGACAGAGTGTTCATCTGATTCAAATGAAAATTTGAGGCTACTTTAGGGAGGAACTTTCTCTGTGTGCTGAGGACCACCTTATCCCTGTGGAAGGATATGTAATCCTGTTCTATACATAGGGCTTGTAGCGCGCTTATCCTCCTGGCCAAGGTAATGACCACTAGGAATATAGTTTTCCAAGTGACAGACTTCAGGTGTGCTGTAAAGATGGGCTCGGGGGGGTCCCATGAGTGTAGCAAAGCAAACGTTAAGGTCCCACGCGGGCACTTATTCCCTATCAGAGGGTGTAAGTGTGCCAACCCTTTGAACATTTTTTTTTAAATAGCACTGGCTGCTAGAGAAGTGCCCTTGCCAGTTGAAATACAGGCTGAGACTGATGCCAGGTGGACCTTAAGGGTCGAGAGCTGTAGGACCAAAGAGTGCAAATGGGTAAGATGGTCTATAAGGCCTGACTGGCTGGGCACCAAGCCCTTGGTGCCACACCAGACAGAAAACCTTTTCCATTTTGCAGCAGGCTTCCTGGAGCCCCTAAGTACCATAAGAACATTTTTGGAGAGTTTCAAGTTAGCATACTCTAAGTCCTCAAGAGCCAGGCCTTGAGCATGAGTGACCTGAGGTTCGGGTACAGGATCCTTCCCTGACAGAAGGTCAGGAGGTTGTGTCTCTGAGGAAGGCTGAATGGTTGAGCTACTGACAGAGCGAGGACAAGAGAGTACCACAGTCGCCGGGCCCAATCTGGGGCTATCAGAATCATGGCTGCTGACTGAAACCAGAGTTTTATCAGTACTCTGAGAAGTAATGGGAATGGAGAGAATGCATAAAGGTGCATTTCTGTCCAGTCCAATGCCAGTGCATTCAGGGGCACTGTGCCCTTCACTGGAGGCCTGCAGCAGAACCTGGGTAGCTGGTAGTTCTCTTCTGAGGTGAAGAGCTCCATCTCTGGGGTTCCCCATCTCCAAAACACAACCTCTAGTACTTGCCTGTTGAGGGACCACTCAAGTTGGCTTTGGTTGATTCTGCTGAAGGCATTTGCCAGAGTACTGTCTTTCCATGGCAGGTGAATAGCCACCAGGGACACCTGCAAGGAGTAGGTCAGATCCCATGTCTTCATTGCTTCTGTGCACAAGAGGTTGGACCTTGTCCTTTCCTGTTGTTGATGTAGTATCTAGTGGTGGTATTGTCTATTCTGACTTGTACCACCTTGCCCCTTATCAAAGTGGTGAAGGACTGGAGTGCTAGAAGTATTGCCCTGAGTTCCAACAGATTTATGTGCAACAATGATTCTGTTGGGGACCATGTACTGTGCACTGTATGATGTTCCAGATGTGCCCCCAGGCCTAGGAGGGAAGCATCTGTAGTGAGGACCAGAGTGGGGGGCTCTGCCCTGAAGGGAACCCCCAACCTGAGATTGCTGTTGTTTTTCCACCACTGCAGAGCCTGCAGAAGTGTGGTTGTTACTGGGACTAGCTTTGCCAAAGATTTCCTTCTTTGGCACCAGTGTGCCCCGAGATGGAACTGGATGTCTCTCATATGGAATCTGCAACCTTGGACTGTTCCTGTTACAGCTGCCATGTATCCTAACAACTTTAGGAAGTGCCTTGCTGGTTGAGGCCTGTTGAGCCTGAAGAAGCTTGCAATTCGAAATATATTGTCCACTCTTTCCTGAGGAAGCAAAGTTCTTCCTTGCTTAGTGTCCAGCTCTGTCCCTATGAAAGTCAGGACCTGAGTGGGCAGGAGAGACTTTTGGACACTGATGATGAGCCCCAGTGACTCCAAAGTGTCCTGGGCGGACTTGACGGCATCTTTTACCTGCTGTGGGGACTGACCCACAACCAACCAGTCATCCAGGTAGGGGAACACTGTTATACCCTGCCTTCTCAGGTGTGCCACCACCACTGCCAGGCACATTGTGAAAACCCTGGGGACAGAGGTTAAGCTGAAAGGCAGAGCTGCAAATTGATAATGCCCTGAACGAAGGCTGAGCCTGAGGAATTTTCTGTGAGATTCCAAGGTTGGGATATGAAAATAGGCATCCTTGAGATCTAGGGATGTCAGTCAGTCTCCTCCTTGAAGAGTACGGAGAATCATTGCCAGAGTTACTGTCCAGAACTTTGGCTTTGTCAGATGCTTGTTCAGAGCTCTTAGATCCAAGATGGGTCGCCACTCCCCATTCTTTTTTAGTGTGAGGAAGTATCTTGAGTAGAATCCTGTTCCCCTCTCTGAGGCTGGGACAGGTTCCACTGTCCTTGCTGCCAGTAGGCCTAACACCTTTTTGCTAAAGCTGAGGACTAGTCCCTGGTTCACTACCTCCAAGACCCACTTGTCTGTGGTGATTGCTTTCCAAACTGGGAAGTAGTGAGCCAGCCTGCCCCCTACTGGTGGTGGGAAGGTGACCGTGACCTGTGGATCAGGGAGTTTCCTTTCCCTGGGCTGCAAACTGGGTGACCTGGTCACCACGCCTGGAGTCCCTTCTGCCCTTGCCCCTAAAATACCCTCTCTGCTGCTGGTATACAGTGGCGGCCTGGGCCTGGAAAAAGGTCTGCCATAGCTTGACCTTCCTCCACCTCCCTTCCCCTGTAGGAGGTAGAAACCTTTTCTTTGGCAGCATTGCTCTTATAAGTGTTTTTTTATTCATTCACTTTTTTGTTTTTCTATCTTGGTTTTTGCTCCCCCGTTACCACCTGTGCCTTCTTGTCAATGGGGGAGGCATGCATTTTCTGGGTTTTTCTCCCAGTTACCCTGGGACCCCGGAACACAGTCGTGCATGTGCGTGGAGGTGCACATCTGCTCCGCGGCTCCAGTGACGGCCCCTTCCCACCACCCAGCCTAATGCCAGGGTTTCCTTATGGCTTGGCGCTACCACCTAGCCTCGACAGGGTGGCAGCCAAGAGCCGGGGAATCCTCACATCCCTCCCTGGAAAGGAGAGCTGCCTTGCAGCACCTCGCTCCTGCTCTGCTCCCCCCCCCAGCCACACCCTGGCAGCCTGAACTCGCTCCTGAACACGGGTCGCTAGAGTGGTGCGAGGTGCAGCATCCAGTGCCTCAACCCTCAGTGCCATCGGGCCGGCCCTCATCCACTTTTTTCATGTATGTTTCAGTCTCGTCTCTGAACAGGGAATTGTTTTAACAAGGGAAGTCAGTTGCCTTGTTCTGGGAATCCTGGATGAGGCTTGTTTTCCTAAGCCAATCAAACCTCCTTAGGCCATTGTCATGGCCATCCACCAAGCAGCAGTGTCAGAGTCCACTTCCATTTGGAATTGATACTTAGTGGTCTCTTATCCCAGCCTGGCTGTCTCAATCATCTCATAGGCCATGGCGGGTGGTGCTTTCTCAGCCAGGGCCATCATGGAGTTCCACAGGGACTTCTGATACCTTGCTGCATATGCCATATAATTGGCTTGTCTCATGGACAAAGAAGCAGCCAAGTCTGCCTTCTCTTCCATACTGTCCAGCTTTCTCGAGTCCTTTTCTGGAGGATGAGAAGACAGTGGTACTTTTCCCTATCACAGGTAGCTGCCTGTACTACCCCCTCATGGTCAGGATGTTGAAACAGAAATTCTGCCCCTGACTTATCCAGTTGATATTTCTTGTCAGCTTTTTTATCCACTAGTGGAATAGAATTGGAGGTCTGCAACACCTTTAAGGGATGTTTCTTTAGGGATTTCTGGATGGGCAAGAGGAGCCTTTCTGTGGAGCTAAGTCCATCATACCCAGAAAATCCACTTCTTCTTCTTCCTCCTCCTCAGTTTCATTAGTGAGGAGATCCGAAGTCTCCACCATTTGCTCTACAAAAGTAAAGTGAGAAGGGTGATCTTCTGGGAGCTTAGAAGGCGACTTGAACTCCTGATCCTGAGAGACCTCTGGTTTGATGGGGTCCTCCTCGTCCTCATCATACTCCTCGTATAAGGGGTATTGGGACATCTGAACCAGTCCCTGAACCGATGTTCTAACTAGAGCTAGAACGGAACGTGGTTCCAATGGAACCGGGTTTACTGGTTGCGGAATCGGTACCAAACCCTGTAATGCCTGGAATATTTGCATGGCTTGAGCTACAGCTTCAGCTAAGGGCATGTTCAGTTTGTCTACTGGAGACTCAGTATGGTTTTTTTTTTTGTTTGTTTTTTAACTTTTTCTTACCCAGAGATGGTTCCGAAACAGAGCCAGTGGTTCTTTTTGTTTTGGAACTTTCACCTTTGTTAGAGGCTTTAGTCTCTGCATTTTTCTCTTTAGGAGGAGGAGAAGATGGTTGATCGGGAAGTAACCTGCTTGGTTTCTCCATTCGTTTTTTAAAGCGTTACAGGCACTTTTTCATGGCTTTGGCTGGAAAAGTTTTGCAGATGTCACAGTCAGCCTGGAAGTGTGAGGAGCCTAGACAGAGCAAACACAGGTCGTGTTTGTCTGCTTTTGAGAAGATGTCCCCACAATTAGTGCAATTTTTAAAACCTGTGGGTCATGTCTTCTTTTTAGGCTTATCAGACATAACCAAAGATAACCCTAAATACACCACACAATCAGACCGTTAAACCCTTTTTTTTTTGTTAATAGGAGATATTATCCTCTCTAGCGATGCAGTCGGTTACTGAACCAAAGAAACCACAATAAAAGCTTCAGAATTAACCAAAGTTTACACAGAAAGACTCCGATAGAGTCCTAGGCAAAAACTTATATTTATTTAAATAAAGTTATGCAGAATTTAAGGAAATGCGATTCCCCCATGGATCAATAAACCGCTGAGGAACCAAAAATCTGAAATAAAATACTACAAAATGCTAACTAAAATAGCTTTAAAATAAAGCAGAAACTAAAGACAGCAGATATAACGGTAAACTAAACTAGAATACTTAAATTTCTAGTGAAATTAAGGAATTCTTCCACAACAATGAGGAGCAGTTTCCGAGGTGTCCTTACAGGCAATTGGAGAAAGAAATCTGAGCATTATAGAACCCAGCAGTTGGTAGAGGCAGCAGATCTGAATGGTGGCATGAGCCAGTAGATGTTCCATCATTAACATATCGTTCCAAATTTCTCTGGGGCAGTTCAACGCTGGCGGCTGACTGCTCCAGCTGAGGCACTTACTTCTTTCTCTCCTCTGTTTGTATGTGTTCCATAAATACGCACACCGCACCCCTGTGATTGAAAATGTAGTAATTATTTGTGCAGCACCAGGTTGTGCATTAGAGAAAGAGTAATGTGTGCTCCGGGACAGCCCAGGTTCCAGTTGCCTTGGTAGCACAGCTAGATAGTGTGACTGGAATGGTATTTTAGGCGGCCTGGGTTCAAGTCCCAGCTGAGGCACTTACTTCTTTCTCTCCTCTGTTTGTATGTGTTCCACAAATATGCACACTATACCCATGTGATTGAAAATGTAGCAATTATTTGTGCAGCACCAGGTTGTACATTAGAGAAAGAGTAACGTGCTCCAGGACAGTCCAGGTTCCAGTTGCCTTGGTGCTGCAGCTGGTTAGTGTGACCAGAATGGTATTCCAGGTGGCCTAGGTTCAAGTCCCAGCTGAGGCACTTACTTCTTTCACTTCTTTGTTTGCATGTGTTCCATAAATATGCACATTGCACCCACGTGATTGAAAATGTATCAACTGGAACATCCTGATGATCACCTTTGAACAATGTTTCCGCTACGAGGTTTGAGTCTACATGTCATACGCCAGTTCTTAACAGTGGGGACCAGGTGCCTCTCACTGGCTCAGTTTCTTTTTCCTGCAGTACGGGGACTCAAATGTAATGTATTCGGATACTGCAGACTTACCTCCAAATGGGGAAGGGGGTCAGGGTCAATACAGGACTTTCATGCACTGTATTGAAAACAAATTGACTGAATAAAAATTAAATTTCAGAAAGAAAGAAAATAAAAGAGGGAGTAAGGACCAAGCTCAATTTTAGTCTCTCAGCAGGGAGTTTGTGCTGCCAACTTGTTCAACAAAGACTTCAGGGACACCAAAGATGTCACAGGGACACTGCAGGTTGTCTAACTCTGGCAGTAGCTAGACCTAAAGATCAAATGCAATATTTTTTTCCATATTTTTAATAAAATCACTTGAATTCATGTCCCTGTGTTATGAGTAGTGTTTCCTGAAAATTTCACGCTGTCTGGTTTTGTGGTTTTCTTTAAATTAACATTTTTTAATGTGCTCTGCAGTAACTGAAAACAGTGGCAGTGTTTCTGTCCTTATCAGTGAGGCCAGCAGAGCGATGACAACATTTTGGCCTAGTCTGCTGCTTCAGCAGCGAAGTCCCCTGACTGACTGAGAAATCAGTTTGTCTGTATCGCAGCTGTCAGTACTTTTTTCATCAACACTCTGCATTGTTTTCTGGCTATATAACACAGGGTTGTTTAATGGATATAAAAAAAAATCTAAATTTTGTTAAATCATAGAAGTAGTTTATCTTTGATATAGCCTCCGTAAATAGGTTCATGTGAGAACAATATTTTTATATCAGATTGACAAACAGGTGTCTACCACACTCTGCTATTTCAGGAACATGTACTGTATGAACTCACAAATTTCAGTTCTTTGAGGGTTTCTGTGTGAAAATACATCTTGAAACATGGCAATAAATATCAGAGTTAAATAAGCACTTGTCATTGGAAGAACAGCACCAGCTGACAAAAAGCAAGCATGCATTAGTTCCCTAGCAATGCCCGCATCCTCCTGTAGTACCTTTTTGAACTACTGTAAAATCAGTACTGACAACTATAAAAGAAAAAAACTGTTTGTGGTTGCTGCTGTAGTACCAGTAGTAGCCAATGGTGTGTGAGGGTGTCATTTCCTAAGCACCACCGATACCAGCCACTGTATACAATGGGTGAATGGCCGTAAGTAACGGTACAGAGCACCGAGAACACAACAGTGAAGTATTTCACCCCTCCCTGTGTGCCCTCCTGCCCAGCGGACCTCGGGGAACCCAGCGGTCACTCTGTACAGCGGGTGCTCAAGCAGAGGTGTAATTATGTAACCCCATCACTATGTGCCTTCTCAGCCACCTGCCCTGCGGACCTCAGATCACCGAGCGGTCACTATTCCTGTGTAATAGGGTTTTGTTGCTGTGAAGCTCGAATGATTCAACAGCAGCTTGTACATCAATGGCAGAAAGATGGCAGAGTGTGCGACGACAGGACAGCTGTTTGTGCAGTGTGGGGGTTGGGGGCAGGAGTCCTGATGCAGAGGTATGGTGCCCATTTGTGTGCGTCTCAGGTGAGTGATTTGTGTTAAAAAATGCAAAATGTAACAGGGACCTAAAGAACCGGGGGGTCGCTGTCAGGCACTACATATTGATTGCTCCATAGTCCGTGAAGCAGTCGTTTTGTTTTGGGACCACACCTAATATATGCATAAGCTGTGTCCCACAATTCATAGCGACCCATCTCTGTCTTGCTAACAGTAACAAACAAAGCTCTGCAAAAATGTTACACGTGTAAGTAAAGAAAAAAGTACACTATTTCAGAGTTATAATGTGAAAGCAATATATTAAGCACCTGTTGGGTATTAGTGAAAAACTCACAATGTTAAATGTGTAAAAATGTTGAAAACTGTCTTGTCAGTGAAAGTACACAATACACATTCTGAAATCAAACATATGATTTTGTATTTTATTTCTTAATTTACAAAGATACTTTTTTAAATAACATGACACTTATTACGGTGCTTGCCATGTTACAAGCGCATTAAGCCACTCCAAAGGAGGGTTCTACTGGGGAATTAATGCCTGGTTGGGTAGTTGGATGCACAAGGCCACAATCCCCCCCCCCCAACCAGGCATTAATTCCCCAGTAGAACCCTCTTTTGTCGTGTCTTGAGTGCATAACTAGAAACACTATATGGCATCCTGATGCAGCTGTTTCCTGCCCAACAGCTGAGGCAGCAGCACTCTGTTGCCTCCTTTCCCCTGCCACACAAGTCCCATTTCTTGCCCCCATTTGAAGCTGCTGCACCCCCGCCACCAACTGTATTCTTCACACAGTCAGGCTGCTGCACCCTGCTGCCTCCTGCACAAACAGCTGAGGCTGCTGCACCCTGCTTCCCTCTGTCCCCAACCCCCAGAGTCAGGGCCAATGCACCCTGTTGCCCCCGTTCCTGTCTCCACAGTTGGGGCTGCTGTGCTCTGCTAAGCCCTAAAGTCCCAGGTTCCCTGCCTTCACAGTTGGGGCTGCTGCACCATGCTGCTACTTGCCATAAGACAAGGCAGGGCATGTGCTGCACCCTGTCCACTGCCTCCACAGTTGGGGCAGTTTCTCCCTGTTGCCCCCTGCCACTAGATTCAGATCCTTTGCTACACCTTGCTGCCACTGCCCCTTGTCCCAAACAGATGTGTCTGCTGCACCCTGTCCCACAGTTTGAGCTACTGTACCTGATGCCTCCCCCGTCTCCTGCCCGAACAGTTAGGGCTGCTGCGCCATGCTGTCCCCTACCCTTTAACACAAGATGAAAGTAGTTTTTGTTTTTCCTTTCAAGCGGCTTGGGCAGTGTAGCAAAAGATCTGACTCTGGTGGCAGGAGGGCAGCAGGGTGCAACTGCCTCAACTCTGGAGTCAGGGTACTGGATGCAGAAAATACCCCGACTCTTGTGGCAAGTGGAAGTGTGGTGCAGCAGCCCTATCTGCAGAGGCGCGGCGCTCTAAGGCATAGCTGGCCACAGCAACACCGACTGTGAAGACAGAAGCATGGTGCAACAGCCTTGGCTGTAATGACAGGGGACATAGGACAGCATGGTGCAGAAGCCTTCACTGTGAGGCAAGACACAGTGGGGCATCAGGGTACAGCAGCCCGGACTGTGAGACGGGGTGCATGTGGTGCAGTGGCCCTGCCCATTTGGGGCAATGGAAGTGGGTCGCAAGGTGCAGCAAAAGCCCTACCTTGGGTGGCCTGGGGCAGCATGGTGCAGCAGCCCCAACTGTGGAGGCAGAGGCCCTGGGACTCTAGGGCTTAGCAGAGCACCAACACCCTGTCTGTGGAAACAAGAACAGGGGGCAGTAGGGTGCATTGGCCCCAAATGTGGGGGTGGGGAATAGAGAGAAGCAGGGTGCAGCAGCCTCAACTAAGGGGCAGGAGAAAGGGGGCTTGTGGGGCAAGGGAAAGGGGGCAGCAGAGTGCTGCTGCCTCAGCTGTTGGGCGGGGGACTGGGGCATTGGGATGCCATATAGTATTTCTAGTTATACACATACATGATCCTTAAATAGCAGAGTGTGGCAGACACCTGTTTGTCAATCTGACATAAAGAAATTGTTCTCACATGAACCTATTTATGGAGGCTACATCAAGACAAACTACTTCTATGAATTAACAAAATTTAGATTTCTTTTATATTCATTAAACAACCGTGTGTTATACAGCCAGAAAACGATGCATAGTTTTGATGAGAAAGAACTAACAGCTGTGATACAGACAATCTGATTTCTTAGTCAACCAGGGACTTAATTGCTGAAGCAGCAGGCTAGACAAAAATTATATCATCGCTCTGCAGGCCTCATTGTTTTTTGCCCTGAATGTGAACTGCAGGGCAACACCCTGTAGCTCCTCCTACCACCTATGCCTGTTGGTGCATTTCATCCCCTGCCCCCGGGGCAGCACTCTGTAGCTCCACCTACCCAAAAATCCTATTGGTGCAAGTCCACACAATGCTACTGGCTATCAAGACACTGCCCAAGGGGCAGCCCCAGTAACCAACCATCACAGCACTGCTCCGGGGCAGACAACTGAAACCAACTACCCTGGCACTGCCTCAGGGGCAGCTCATGGGAACAAACCATCCAGGCGCTACACCAGGGGCAGCCCCAGGAACCACCTACCCAGGCACTGCCCCAGGGGTAGCCAACAGGAACAACTACCCAAGCACTGCCCCAGGGGCAGCCAAAAGAAACCAACTATACAGAGACTGCCCCAGGGACAGCCCATGGGAACCAATTACACAGGCACTGCCCCAGGGGCAGCACCACAAACCAAAAATCAAGGCACTGCCCCAGGAGTAGCCCACGGGAATAAACCTAGATAAGAGACTTAATGGATAAAACCATAGAGTCTCTTATCTTGTGGTGGCACTGTTGTATCCTTTGACTTTCCCCCTTCTTATACAGCTACTGGTATCACACCTGGTTTGATGACGTGGACGGGATTTACAAACATGGTGAAAGCAAAAATAAATATTGTTAAAATGCATTTTGACATTCATAAGCAATTTAAAAGTAAATACCAATATAAAGCCATGTTAAAGACACAATTCTATTTAAAATACTGACAACAGTTAAGGGCATGATTTTGTTGTGCCTCTTATTGGCAGGGGATGTCCAATTAAACTCTGGCCCCTGCTCAGCAACGGGTGTTACCACTTGCATTTAAAAAGTGGGGACAGTTTTATACACTTTAACATATGCAGTTTAGCACCTAAAATGAGTGTTGTAAAAGAATGGATATTGGAAACTAATCCTAGAGTGGCTGTTATTTCAGAAATGTGGCTTAAGAATAAAATAGAAAACTCAAAGTTATCAGTACCAGAGTACCAAACTTGAAGGCAGGACAGAAATAAGAGGGGTGGAGTAGTAGTAATATATGGGCAGACCTCCTTAAACTTGTTACATATTGACTGTAGTAGCGTACAAACACCTAGGATGGAAAAAAGTGTCCTTGATTTGAGGCTCCCAGGCAACAAACCCAAATTAATAATGGACTGTTACCTACCACCAAGAGGCAATGAGGATAATTTTGTAAGAATACAGGATGTTTTGGCTCAGTATAGGAACAGCCATGAAGCACTGCTGTTGGGTGATTTCAATGTTGACTGGTTTTCCATCCAATTAAGTAGTAAACCAGTAAACTATTTGATTTAACACTGGGGACGGGGCTTACTCAGTTGATTGAGTCACCCACCAGAATAAATCCCAGAGATGCAAGCCTTTCTACCATTCTGGATCTAATTTTGAATTCAGATCCAGAAAACTATATTAAAAGTGGAGTCTTACCAGATGCATTTAGTGACCATCAGGTCACTTTTTGCATCCGAAAAATAGAAAAAACAGGTGGAAGGATTCCAAATAAAAGAACATCATTCCATGATACATTTTGATTATACGAGATTTATGATCGATTTGGAAGACAGAAACTGGGACAGACTGAGACTTATCTCAGACATAGACAGCACATGGAACTACTTTTTTAGTGAGTTTATGTCAGTGTGACAAACATGCCCCTATTTGCAAAAAAAAAAGGTAAAAACAAAAAATGCAGCCTGGTATACGAGGATCTTGAGTTTGCACTTTAAAAACAGAGACAGAGCATGGGGGAAGCACCCCCCTCCCCCCCAAAAAAACCCCACAAGATTAGCATGGGATAAATTTCGCCAATTTAGGAATTTTTACCGTAAAGAAATTAATAAAGCAAAGGCAGATTATTTCAATGATCAATGTAGAGTAGAAAATGCAAATGATCTATGTAAGTTGTGGGGCTTGTATTCGAAATTAAAAGGGCAAAAAGCAAATTAACTTCCAGGTTCTTTTAAAATCGAAGGAAAAACATTCCCACTTCAAGTCATGCAGCAGATGCAGTCAACAGATTTTTTATAGATACTATAATACCAGCGGAGGAGACAGAGGATATAAAGGTGGGACATTATATGGAAAAGGTAGAGAGGCCAACTTTTTCATTTGACCTAGTTGACACAAAAGATGCTCTAAAAGAACTACTGAAGCTTAATGAAAGAAAGGCCATAGGTTTAGACAAAATACCAATTTTGTTCTAAAAATTGCTTCACTAGTACTAGCTAAAATCATTACAGAAATTTTAAATTTTTCTATACTTACTGGTACATACCCCACAGCGTGGAAATTAGCAAACATAATACCTATACATAAATCCGTTCCCAAAGAGGACATTTCAAACTACAGACCAAAATCTCGCCACCCTGTTATATCAAGGCTTTTTGAAACAATTATTGGAAAGCAAATTAAAAATTATTTGGAGTCACAAAACATATAATCCATACCAATCTGGCTTTCGTACTGGTCACAGTATTTCGACTGCACTGGTGAAGGTAACAACTGACATACTAGTATCTTTGGATAAGGGCCTTCTGGTCAGGCCACATTTATAGACTTGTTCAAGGCATCTGACATCCTGGATCATACCATGATGCTGGACAAGCTGAAAGGAATTGGCCTCGACCAGGTGGCCCTGAACTGGTTTAGGGAATATTTATTTGGAAGGGCACAGTTAGTATTTTTAGAAACCTCAATATCTCAGACAGAACATATTAAATCAGGGGTTCCTCAAGGGTCTGTGTTGGAGCTAATATTGTTCAGTCTGTATACAGATGGAACTGGGCCTCTTGTTATGGAGGCCCGGCACCATCTGTATGCAGTTGACATGGTCCTATACACAAAGCATGCATCAATTCCCGAAATACAAAATAAATTACAGCGAGACTTTGATAAATTACAGAATTATTTTAAATCACATAGACTAGTACTAAATGACAGGAAATCTCAGGTAATGATTCTTGGAAACAAAGTAATGCAAACCAAACTCTTCAGAGTAAAACTAACATAAATTCTGTCTTGAGACAGGTTAACTCCTATAAATACTTTGGAATATGGTTAGATTCACAACTAAGATGGTATATATATATATATATATATATACATATATATATAGTTGGTTTAAGAAACTAAACACTAGGTTAGGGGCATAATACAGGTAAGGAGGTGTATCCCAACTGAAGCCAGAAAACACATAGTGAATGCCATGATTATAAGGGGATATGTGATGGGCAGTCATACAATAGCAGATTTATCAATACGACTGAGCGGCCCGTTGGCGCCCAGCGGTGGGATTTCGCTTGCGGCTTAGCGACCGGGTTCAAGGAACGGACCGAGTCATTGGAGGAGCTGGCGGGGGAGAAGGATCGGCGTCGATGGACTGCTCTCCTTCTCTGGGGAGGTTGGGGCAGCAACCGGAGCGATGGGGACCCCTAGCGGAGGCTGGGGGACACTCACGCTGCCGCGCTTACGTCGGGGGGGGAGGCGGGGCGGACGCTGGCGTCATTGCACGTCCCCGCCTCCTCGGGGGTGGGGAATAAAGGGGGCTAAAAATTCCACGCCTAGCGTCTAGATGACGCTCTGCCCAGGGGATGCCCTGATTGGTCACCGGAGCCGTTCCCCCAACCAGTTACTAGGCCCGCGGTCCGGTGTGGGGAGGGGTCCGAACCGTGGCCCCGCTCTCTGGGGGGCAAGCCAGGGATGACCGGGGGAGTTGGCGATATCCGGTGACCGGGGCTCCTGGGGTCCGTGACCAGAGCAGAAAGTGCAGATGAGAGGCGTGGAAGTAAAAAAAAAAAAAAGAGAATCAATACGACTGGCAAGTGAGCTTGGGGTTATCACGAGTGAGTGAGAAAACTCCGAGCTCACTTGCCAGGAGTACTGATAAATCTGCTATTGTATGACTGCCCATCACACATCCGTTTTATATAATAGGGGTTCACCTTTTCTTGAGGTTATGTTTTTTTCTTGTTTAATTTTTTTTAGCTGTTCTGTGGGGTGTTCTTTTCTGTTTGGGTGTTCTCGCGCTGTTCAGCAGTGTTTTGTTAATGACATGTACACAGTGGTGAGAACAGCTGATACATAATCACAGTAGTGATAACCTGCTGCTTTTTCCACTATATACACATCATGACGAGCAGTTTGCTTTTGAGTGCTGATCTGCCTTTTTATCATATGGGTTATCAGCAACCTCCTATTATATAATGCCACTTATTGATTAGGGGGATGTGGTTTGAGGGGGGGCACCCAGGACAGAACTGGACAGGCTGGATATGGTTTTGAATAGATTTGCCCACTTCGTCTTGGATGCCCCTTGGTTGACGCACCACTGTTCGCTATATAACACTTTGGGCTGGATAAACCTTGCAGAATGTAGACACTTGCATATTCTACATTTTACATATCAGAACTTACTGTAAATTATACCATGGACATAAGTGACCAGCCAATGAAATCATTAGACTGGCAGTTTACCACCGGTGTAAATCCTCTGATAATCAACAGCTGTTGATGAGACTATCCAACAAATCATCTGCAGCACAGGAATAAATACAATAAAAATAAAAAAAACAAAGCAACCTCTTTAATATTTGTATTTTATTATAGTAAAAAAATAACCTTGGTATAATCGCAGTGAGCCACTTGGAGGATGTGGGTTATTGGGGGATTTACCACAGCTGGTGAGGATTTACCCCACTCCAGCCATAGTAAATCCCCTGATAACCCCTCCCCCCGTGGTTTATTGCTTAAATATCCCATCCTACTTAAATAATCTGTTCCAAATTCACACATTGCGTGGTGACTTGATAACGGCACAACATTTGGAACTTAAAATACTAATGATGAGAACAGTAAAAGGGAACTCTACCATTATAAACCTTGGTCTTAGAGTTTGGAATGGTCTGCCAGCAAAATTAAAATCTGAGGAAGAGGTATCCTGGAGTATGATAAAAGAATGGATGCTAAATATATTCTCATACCCTAAAAGTTGCTGTTAATGCTATGTTATGCATTATAACATGCTATGTATTTGAAACATGTAAAATTGTATTTTTAAATGATTTTGCAAGATGTTTTGATTATTTATACAATGCATGAATACTGAACCCCACTGTAAATGAGTTTGCTCAATTGGGTTATCCTTCTCTTTGAAAAATTCAAGAATAAACATTTACAGACAAACAAAACCATCTAGCCACTGCCCCAGGGGTGGCACCAGTAACCAACCATCATGGCACTGCCCCGAGCAGCACACAGGAGCCAACTACCCAGGCACTGACCCAGGGGCAGCACATGGGAACCAACTACCCAGGCACTGCCCCAGGGGACAGACAACAAGAACCAACCATCATGGCACTGTCCCAGGGGCAGCCAAAAGAAACCATCTACACAAGAACTGCCCCAGGGACAGCCCATGGGAACCAATTAACCAGGCACTGCCCCACGAGCAGTCCACAGGAATAAACCATCCAAGCACTGCTCCGGGGAAGGCCCAGAAACCAACTAGCCAAGCACTGCCCCAGGGCAGCTCATTAGGAAATAATTACCCAAGATCATCTTCGAGAGTAGTTAACAGAACCAACCATCATGGCACTGTTCTGCAAGCAGCCAAAAGGAATCAATTACAATTACATTAAAGTTGTTTCCTGTGGGCTGCCCTGGGGAAATGCTTGGCTAGTTGGTTCCTGTTGTCTGCCCCCGGGGCAGTGCCTGCGTAGTTGATTACTGGGGCAGTGCCTGCATGATTTATTCCAGTTGGCTGCTCCTGGGGCAGTGCCTGTGTAGCTGGTTCCTTTTAGTTGCCCCTGGGGCAGTGCCATGATGACCGGTTTCTGTTGGCTGCCCCTGGGGCACTGCCTGGATAGTTGGTTCCCATGTGCTGCCCCTGGGGCAGTGCCGTGATGGTTGGTTACAGGTGCAGTGGTGGTGGATGTCAAGATGGGGGTGGTGGTGGATGTCAAGATGAACAACTCGGAGACTTGCAGGAGGGCAGCAGCCAAGGCCAACAGGATACTGGGATGCATCGCTAGGGGGATCACCTCCAGAAGGAGGGAAGTGATGCTCCCTCTGTATAACTGCTTGGTGAGGCCACACCTTGAGTACTGTGTGCAGTTTTGGAGGCCACACTTAAAGAGGGACATTAAACTCCTGGAGAGGGTCCAGAGGAGGGCAACCAAAATGATTTGGGGCTTGGGGGACAGGACCTAAGAGGAGAGGCTCGAAGAGCTAAATATGTACACATTGGAAGAGAGAAGGGACCGGGGGGACATGATAGAGGTCTTCAAGTACAAGAAGAGGGTAAATAGGGGAGGAACAGTCAGGGTGCTTCGAAGGAAGGAGGAGGGGGCCACTAGAGGGCATGGGTGGAAGCTGGAGGGGGGAAGATTCAGGGGAGAAAGGAGGAGGTGCTACTTCACTGAGAGGGCGGTGGAGCCATGGAATGCACTGCCTAGGGGGCTGGTGGAGGCAGAGACGGTGGAGGGGTTCAAGAGGGGCTGGGACAGATACAGGGCAAGGGTTCTGGAAGCAAAATCCAATGCAGCAAGAATATCCGGAACTGGGAAGGGAAAAGCCAGAGGAGGCAAGGGGGGCAGCAAGGTCAGCACCCAGGGTGGGGGCTGACCAATCGAACAGACTTGAAAGACCATTAGGCCTATTCTTCTGGCATTTTAATATGTTAGTATGTTAGGTGCTGCCCCCAGGGCAGTGACTTGATGGTTTATTCCCCTGGGCTGCTCCTGGGGCAGTGTCTGGGTTGTTGCTTCCTGTGGGCCACCCCTGGGGCAGTGCGTTGATTTTTGGTTAGTGGCGCTCGCTGCCCCTTGAGCAATGCCTGTATAATTGGATCCCATGGGCTGCCCCTGGGGCAGTGCCTGTGCAGTTGGTTCCTTTTGGCTGCCCCTGGGGCAGTGCCACAATGGTTAGTTCCTGTTGGCTTCCCCTAGGGCAGTGCTTGGGTAGTTGTTCCTGTTGCCTGCCCCTGGGGCAGTGCCTGTGTAGTTGGTTCCTTTGGGCTGCTCCTGGGGTACTGCCTGAGGAGTTGTTCCTGTTGGCTGCCCCTAGGGCAATGCCTGGGTAGTTCTTCCTGCTGGCTGTCCCTGGGGCAGTGCCTGTGGGCTGTCCTGGGGCACTGCTTGGGTAGTTTTTCCTGTTGGCTGTCTCTGGGGCAGTGCCTAGGTAGTTGGTTTCTGGGGCTGCCCCGGGGTAGTGTCTGGATGGTTTATTCCCATGGGCTACCCCTGGGGCAGTGCCAGGGTAGTTGGTTCCTTTTGGCTGCCCCTAGTACACTGCTTGGGTACTTGCTCCTGTTGGCTGCCCCGGGGCAGTGCTTGGGTAGGTGTTCCAGCTGTCTGCCCCTGGGGCAGTACCATGATGGTTAGTTACTGGTGCTGCCCCTGGGGCAGTGTCTTGACAGCCAATAGCATTGCGTGGACTTGCACCAATAGCATTTGCAAGCAGGTGGAGCTACAGGGTGCTGCCCCAGGGGCAGGGGCCAAAATGCACCAATAGGCATAGGCGGTAGGAGGAGCCACAGGGTGCTGCCCTGAGGTCCACGTTCAGGTCAAAAAACTTACTTGAACCCTCATTGATAGGGACAGAAATCCCTTCACTGTTTTCAGTTACTGCAGAGCACGCTAACAAATGTTGATTTAGAGCTGTTGCGGTGGTATTGGATCCAAGGTTGTGGAATAGAGAGTTCCTGTGAGGAAGGGATAGAGCTCGCAACAACCAGGCTTTAATTTCAATTGCTCATTAAACACTACAATGGAGAGCCACATGCTGTGAAAAGTATAGGCAACAATATCAAAATGCATCAGACGAAATCTAGAGCTTTCAGAGAAGCAATTTGCTGAATCAACAACTCGGGCTAGAACAACAAGGCATACCTCCAAAACCACTGCTGAAATTTTTTCCAACACATGGAGTTAAAAGGACGGACACCTTCCCTGCATTATTACTGCCTGGCTCACCTACCTCTTCTGAAAAGATTTCCACCAAATCTCCTGGTATGTAGGGGGAGAAAATGAAATGGAACAGATGCTGGGCCCAGAACAACAACAACCCAGACTGGCATGCAAAACAGACGGCAAACCCGGCTCAGCAACCCAGTCAGAAACTACAGCTACATTGGGGGGAACTGAAGGAACGTAACTCAGGTGGCACAGGACTGGTATATGGATGCTGCAGATGCCGTAGAAACCTTGCCACCAAAGGAAAAAAGAGCGGCAGAGAATAACCAAACTGACCCAGCTTTAAAGCTGCATTCAAATCCCAACAAAACTCTGCAGCATCAAAATAGCCTCCTACTTCATCATGGAGGATAAACAACCAAATACCTACTGATCTTGTGCAGAATGACACAAGACCTAACACACAGAGAGAAGCACTGAAACAACAGGCAGAACATCAGGTACAGAATCATAGCATTTCAAAATACTGTGTTGCAAAGTCTAGCAGATATTCAGAAATCATTGGGATGGCTAAAAGATGCAATGGCTGGAATAAATGTTGAAGTTAGAGAAACTGACATTAAGAACTGAAACCACAGAACAGCGTATACGTGATATTGAGGATGCTATGAACCCAATAAAAAAACAAAACATATCAGTACACACAGCTCAGCTTGAAATTCTTATGAAAAAAATTCAGGATCAGGAAGATAGATCCAGGTGAGGAAATATTAAGTTGCTAAAGATTTCAGAGGGGGTAGAGGAAAAGGGTGACCCCTTACCATATTCTGAAGAACTTATTACATAGGCCTTAGGATTGGAATACCCAAGACAAAAAATCTTACTGGGCAGAATGCACTGAGGGGGTCCATTCAACTATCAAACAGGCACAGAAAGAATGAGACCAATATATATTAGACCTCATCAATTCCAGGACAGGGAGACGATATTAAGAAAAGAATGCTCAGAAAGAGGTCTAAAGATGAAAGGCCTTGCATTTCAGGCTTATCCAGACTTCTGTGCTGAAACAATGTCAGAAAGGAAGGCATTTTCTAAAGTAATGACAACCTAACTTTTACACTAGAATAGATTTTTTTAGTTACAAAAAATTAAAACAATGCATAGATCTAAAAATACCACAATATAATAATTTCTGACCATGCTCCTCTGGAATTAAATGTACTACCTTAAGACCTACAAGGAGACAGACAATGGCCTCTAGACACTTCATTATTATTGGATAAAAACTGTTACCAAAAAAATAGATAAAGCTATACAAGAATATTTTAAAAATAACAAACCAGAACAAACAACAGTAAATAACAATTGGGATGCATTTAAAGCAGTAATGAGAGGGAAGTTTACAGGGAAAACCAAAAAACAAAAAATAAAATGTCTCAATTTGGAGAAGGAAATACATCAGTTAGAAATGTTACGTATGATAAATCAAGATTCAGAAACATATAAAATACTATTGTTACAAAAAGAAAACAGAATTGGACCAAATTACATCCCAAGAAGCAGAACATAGAATATTAAGAACTAAAGCTAAATATTATGCATTAGGAGACAACTCAGATAAATGAATGGCATTTCAATTACAAAATAAGAAACAGGACAGAGCAATACCACAAATTAAAAACTCAAACTCAACAAACCAAATTATCTCCAACTGGAAAGAGACTAAAAGTATCTGCTGAATATTATTAACAACCCGTGTGCTACAGAGAGATTAAACAATCTAAACACAATTGACCAATTTTTATCTACTATACAGTCCCAAAAATTACACCCAAACAAACTTCTCAATTGGAGGGAATCATAATAGTTGAGGAGCTAGCAGATACAGTTAAAAACCTTTCTTCAGGCAAAGACCCCAGACCTGATGACCTACCATCAGAATTTTATAAAAATATATTAATTAAAATATTACTTACTAGACTTGTTTAATGAAGTATGGAGGAACAATACATTACCTCATTCATTTTATGAAGTCAAAATCTCAGTTTTTCTAAAAAAAAGAATAAAAACCCAGACATTGTCACATCCTACAGACCTATATCACTCATAAAAATGGATATAACAATTTTTTGCTAAAATCATGGCTAAAAGATTAGACAACATACTTCCAGAAATAACTGGTCAAGACCAGAATGGGTTCGTTAAGGGAAGAAAACTTGGAACCAATATTAGAAGAGTAATTAATATTATAGATCAAAGTAAAACTCAAAAAACAGTAATTATACTCGATGCGCAAAAGGTATTTGATCGAGTAGAATGGGACTATATGTTTACCATAATGGAAAAATTTGGTCTAGGTAAGAACATTCTGAATGCCATCAAGGCAATTTACTTAGAACCACAAGCCACAGTTATCACAAATAAAAACATATTAAAAAAGCTAAACTTTGTAGGGGCACTAGACAAGGCTGTCCACTCTCACCCTTATTATTTGAAATAGCAATTGAAACACTGGTGACAGCAATATGAATCTCTCAAGTGATAACAGGAGTTACAATAGCTGAACAAGAACACTGTACAAGTTTATACGCTGAAGCTGCATTACTCTTTCTTACGCACCCCCAAGAATCTATAAAGGAAAGTATCAAAATAATTAAATAATTTGTAAAGGCCTCTGCTTATAAAATTAATGAAGACAAGACAAGAATAATGCTACTGGATAGCAAAATAATAAACACATTACCCATATCATTACAAAGCAAAACAGTAAAGGAATTAAAATATTTAGGTGTTATTATTATGCAAGAATTTTCACAACTTTATGGGAAAAATATAAATCCTGTAATTAATCAGATAGAAAGAGATTTGGAAAAATGGCAAACACTTCCCCTTACCCTAAAAGGAAGGAGTAATGTTATAAAAATGAATATTCTTCTGCACCTAATATTCCTTTTTCAAACACGCCCAATTCAAATTCCGAATTCTCATTTTAAACAACTCGAAAAAATCATGTCACGATTTCTTTGGAAAAATAAAAAGCTGAGTTTACCCATAAATAAGCTGTATATGCCAAAAGAAGAAGGTGGCTTAGCCCTACCAAATTTCAAATGGTATTTTCTAGCAGCCCAAATTGCCCAAATTCAAGAATGGTATAAGGATGAAAATTCAATTAATAAACTTTTTGAACAAAATTGACATCAATATCATGACAATAAAAATTTATATTTTGTTATTAGACAAAAATAACCAAGAAACAGACAAGAGAAAACAGTAGTGAACTCCTCCCAGACCACATGTAAAATTTGGACAGAAATTCAAACTGACTGCCTGGCCAGATCTAAGTTCCTGATATGTTCTGATATATTGAAACTTAAATATACCCCCAGTATGTACAGATAAAGGATCTGAAAAATGGAACAAAGCTAATATAAAATCTATTAAAAATCTGTTTCAGAATAATGTATTCATGTTTTTTCAACAAATATCTATAAAATATGGACTACCTAAACAAGATTTTTTTTAGATACCTACAGATTAGAGATTTTATTAAAAAAAACAGAGTCAGCCAATCACTACAGCCATAGAAACCATTTTACTAAACACAAACAAAAAAAATTATTCAAACTATTTACAAATTATCCAGGAACACAAAACCAAACTACTAGAACGACTAAGGAATAAGTGGGAACAACAGTTGGGCATTAGATTAGAAGATAATATATGGCAAAAAATAACGCAATGCCAGACCCAACTTTTCTATTCAACTAAAATGCAACAAATTAAATTTTACATTTTATACAGAATATATTATACTCCGACATGATTACATAAAATAGATGAACAAATAAATGAGAACTGTCCCAGGTGTCAGATCTCCTCCGGTTTATTAATTCACATGTTTGTCACCTGCAAAAAATTAACAACATTTTGGAACTGAATAGTTAAAACATTAGAACAAGCAATGGGGCAAAATGAAAAAGGAACCATTCCATATTCTATTAGGCCAAGACAAACATGATGAAGAACTACTGAACAATAGAAACTAATTTCCATGGGCTTTCTAGTGGCAAAAAAATGTATTCTTACGCAACGGAAGGACACCGAACCTCCAAATGAAAAAAGATGGATAAATTTAATGTTAGATTTAAATAAAATTCAAAGTATACACCATTTTCTTAAGGACAAAACAGAGATATTTGAAAAAAATTGGCTACCATTTAAAGAAGTAGTCACTACATAGAAACATAGAATTTGATGGCAGATAAGGACCGTTTGGCCCACCCAGTCTGCCCATTTCCCTATCTACTGGATAAGCTGCAGATCCTAGTTAACCAGCAGCCTACTTCTTCCTACCCCCACCCCCAGAATTGCCTTATGACTGTCCCATGCATGCTTGAATTCCACCACTGATTTTGACTCCACAACCTCCTCCGGAAGGCCGCTCCATGCATCCACAACCCTCTCTGTGAAAAATACTTCCTTAAATTACCTCTGAGCTGCCCCCATCTTCAAATTGTGCCCCCTTGTTCTTGCACACCTCTTTTTTTGAAAGATGCTACCCTCTTGGACTTTGTTGATTCCCTTGAGGTACTTGAAAGTTTCTATCATGTCCCCCTCTCCCTCCTTTCCTCGAGGCTATACATATTGAGCTCCTTAAGTCTCTTCATATGTCTTCTGGTGCAGACCCTGCACCATTTTAGTTGCCCTCCTCTGGACAGCTTCCATCCTGTCTATGCCTTTGCGGAGATTGGGTCTCCAGAACTGCACACAGTACTCCAGATGGGGTCTCACCAGCTGTCTGTACAGAGGGATAACAACTTCCTGTTTTCTACGGTGATGCCTCTCCCTATGCATCCCAGTAACCCCCCAGCCCTCCTTGCTGCCCTCTCACATTGCTTGCCCACCTTTAGGTCATCTGATATGACTACCCCCAGGTCCCTACCATTTTTGTTGTTGTTAGTATCTCACCCCATTGTGTACTCTTCTCCTGGGTTTTGTTTCCCAGGTGCATTACCTGCACTTCTTAGCATTGAATCTAAGCTGCCATACATTTGACCATTCCTCTAACCTTGCCAAGTCCCTTCTCATCCTTTCCACCCCACCCTGTGCATCAACTCTGTTGCAGATCTTAGTATCATCTGCAAAGAGACATACTTTTCCTTCCAGTCCTTCTGCAATGTAGCTATAAAGACATTGAAGAGGACCGGTCCTAATACTGAACCCTGCGGTACCCCACTAGTAACCCTCCTTTCTTCTGAGTGGACTCCATTTACTATTACTCTCTGTGTCCTATTCTCCAGCCAATTCTTTACCCAGGCTATCATCTTGGGACCCACTCCCAGGCTGGCTAACTTGTATATTAATCTTTTGTGTGGGACTGTGTCAAATGCCTTGCTAAAGTCTAGGTAGGCCATGTCCACAGCCCCTCCCTAATCAAATGTAGCCATTAATATGATAAAACGACCAAACAAAAAACAAATTCATTTGGAGTAGTAGGTTTCATTACCATACTATAACACTACAATCGTAAATATCTGTAAAGATCATAATAACTAATTTAAGGAAACAGCTATCATATAATATCATGGCATTATTTTGGTTGTTGGAAGTATTTGTTATCCTTTGGGTTTTCTTTTTTTATTTTCTGTATTTTATGCTTTTTGGTTTCTCATGATAACCAAAACTTGATTTATACTGCCAATGTTGTTCATGAATTACAGTAAACTAATTGTATATTTTCTGTTATAAAACTCATTAAAAAAAATGCTGATTTAAATAAAACAACAAAACCAAACAGCATAGACTTTTCAGGAAACACTAATCATGACACAGGGACATGAATTCAAGTGAATTTAAGCGTTTATTAAAAATATGAAAAAAGATGCATTTGATCTTTACGCTTCTGTGACGGCTCAGACTGTCAGTGCCTACAACAAGAGCATGTCTTGGCAGTATGACTCTTATTGCGACATCAAGCTTCTGCTCATGTCACATGGCAGCCTCCATATTCATGGTTCTTTTACCTCAGCTACGTGTGAGGATTCCTCAGTGATTGCTGCGGACTCAGTGGTGACACGGCTGTCAGCCCCTGGACCATCTAATTTCAGTCTGCTGCCCCCTACTGTATATGATGCGTGATGCCCTGCTGTGGTGGCAGAACAAGGCTCAAGGGTGCTCCATTTCTGCAACCTCAGCCACAGGTGGTCCTCACTCTGGACACCTCCAACCAGGGGTAGGTTACCCACTTGGGCCCTCATCAAACAATATGAAACAAGATTCCACCTTAGCAAAGGAGGCAGTGCAGTCACAGGGGTGGGTTAGGGTTTAGAAAGATCAACAAAAATGGCAGAGGTGAGAAGGTCCTGATCCATCCCAGTCAGTGGAATTATGTGGAAGCCAGATTGATTAAAGCATAGAAACACAGAATTTGACAGCAGATAAGGACTTTTTGGCCCACCCAGTCTGCCTACTTTCCCTACCTACTGTAATACCACAGACCCTACTTGATCTTTGGCTTTTACTCTCCCTTTCCTACCCACTAAGCTTCTCTTGTGTCTATCCCATGCATTCTTGAATTCTGTTACAATTTTTGCCCCCACTACAACTTCTGGGAGGCTATGCAATGCATCCACCACCCTTTCTGTGAAGAAGTATTTTCTTACGTTTCCCTGAGTCTACCCCACTCACAGAAACATAGACTTTGACAGCAGATAAGGACTGCCTGACCAACCCATTCTGCCCATTTCCCTACCTACATAAGCTCCATGCCCTATATGATGTGCAGCTTACCTTCTCTTTCCTACCACTATGGTTGCCTTCTGTCTATCCCATGCACTCTTGAAGCTTCATATCATGACACCCCTTGTTTCTGAACATCTTTTTCTCTGAAAAATGCTACTCTAGTGTACCTTATTTGTACTGGTGAGGTATTTGAAAGTCTCTATCATATCCCCCCTCTCCCTTATTTCCTCCATGGAGTACATACTGAGGTTCTTTAGTCTCTTTTGTAGGGCTTTTGGTGTAGACCCTAAAAGCATTTTAGTTGCCCTCCTCTGGACTGCCTCTAGTCTGTCTATGTCATTCCAGACTGGATACAGTGCTGTAGATGAGGTCTCACCAATGATTTGTACAGCGGTAACACCACCTCCCTCTTTCTGCTGGTGATATCCACTCCCTATGCACCCTAGCATTCCACTGGCTCTCCCCACTGCCGTGTCATACAAAGCTGTGGAAGTTGAGCCATTGAGAACAACTATTATCACTGTTAACTTTAACTAAAGTTTAAAACCACTGGAGTCATGAAAGCAGATGTAATGGTCTGTTTTCTTCTCAGTGCATTTCTCTGTGTGTGGTGTGTGTGTGTATAAAGTGCACATGTGAAGTATAGAGGCAGTGTGGTCTAGTGGTTAGAGCACTGACTTGGGATCCAGAAGATCATAGATTCAAAGCTCCCCATAGCCAAATACTCACAGGGTGACCTTGAGAAAGTCACATAAGCTCCCACTGCTCTAGTCCACCCAGCTACGAAAACCTGTAAAATGAAGGATCCACTGGAAACAAGACATTACATTTTAGCTGGGCTGTCCTGGGTAAATAAACTATGAAATGAAAAAACTAAAATTATGTAAGACAAAGTATCGCATCATGTGATGGTGTGTACCAATGTGTATGTGTGTGTCTATGATTGCATGTAGATCAGGATGTCTCTGCATCTATGTACGACAGCATTCCTGTGAATATGAGTATTAGTGTAAGTCTGTGCATGTCTATACAAGTGTAAATCTATGTGTCATTGTCTCTGTACATGAATGTGTGCATGACTACAAGTTTCCATGCATGCGTGCGTGCGTGTGTGTGTGTGTACCTGTATGTACTAAAGTCCCCTAATGACTTAATTTTACTACAACTATAAGGTTTCCAAAAAAACATTTCAACCGGCTCCATATGGTTGCAAAGCCCCATCTGCCAAATTTAATATTATGAAACAGTTTTTTTTTGGGGGTCCTTGGACTTGAAATGGAAATCGCTGGGGGTGCAAAGCTATCAAAGGGACCTCAGCCGTGGTCCCTGGCTACCCCTAAATGATGTCCAATCCCCCCCCAGATAAAACATTTATTTCATACAGTTAGCCCTTTGCCTACTCTTGCACTTTTCATGCATGGTGGTTCTATTTCAGTGTACGTCAGCATATTCTATAATATTTTTATGTTCAACTCTCTTTTTCTACCTGGTGGTGGCCGCTTACCCTCTGTACTGCCTTGTCTAAACTTCCAACCCAAACACCATCAGGGACTGCTGGCTGGCTTCTGGCTACTGCTGCAATAATGCACTCTTGTGCTTCCTCTCTTCTACCCACAGTGGACTCTCTCAGACCAGCATCTGGCATAGGGTGTGAACTCCTGAGAATACGTGCTAGACAGTGTGTGTGTGTGTGTGTGTTATCTGTGTGCTGGAGGGATGTCCCTCATTTTACCACTCATCAATGCTCTGCCCCACAGGGAAACCTTTCTACCCGCATAGGGAAGAGGCTGCCTCACGTTGTAAATTCACACTTTTGAAACAGAAATTCATAACACTCGATGCCAAATCAAAATGAAACTTTACACTAATAAAAGCACTGGTTTCTACAATATTCTGAGCTTGTATCTCATTGTGAGGGCCAGTGGCCCACTGCCAAGGGTCTTCATGAGAGAGTGTGTGTGTGTGTACCCTAAAGTCTTCTGGTTCGGCACTGGGAATTGTGCTTGAGACATGAACCTGGGTCTCTTGCATGGTAGGGCAAAGTGATACTCTCAGCACTGCCAAACTAGGACTCCACCCACATATCAAAAATGGTTCTGATAGCAACTTACAGCTTTAATCACTTCACATGCATCTCACTTCCCCCATCCATCCTCTATTACATCATCAAAAGATAATATATGTGTAACAAGGTTCTTTGACAACCCAGGGTTTGAGAAAACCTACTAAAGTGGATAAAATCTTTTAAAAGGGAGGAAAGGCTATACACTGGAAATCAGTGCTACTACCTGTGCCTTTTACAGAAGACACTGAACCATTTTACTACTTAAAGACAGAGCACATGAGGGTTCAAATGCATTTTAAAGACTTTATTTCACACTCTCTGAAGTGTTCAATGCTCAGTGCAGATGTTAGATATAAGTATACAGTGCTGCAGTCCAACATTTGCCAGATTTACACTGGTCGCTGCTAACTCCCGTGTATAGAAATGCTCTGTGTCTTCCTCAGGGGCCAATGGGCACTTTGGTGAGTGTGAAATAAAGTCTTTAAATGTATTTGGTGCCTTGAAAACTTTATCTTGAAATAGTAAAGAATAAAATAGAGATTTAAAACAAGCATTTATCAATGCTGAATGTTTGCTTGTTTGTATTTGCTGTGCAGGTGTTTGGCACCGATAGAGCAGAGGTGATAATTAACAAATGAATAATATGTGCAATAATAGTGAAAGTGTCATGAATGTGAAATGAAGAGGCTCACATATACCACTGTTGTTTTCTTAGACTGTGACCCTGAATTTTCAAAATACTATTTTTTTTTTGCCTCAGCACATGAACATGAGAAGTGTCATTTCTGAAACATGACCCAAAACATTATCAAGGAATGCCTGCAAAAACAGGTTTTGGAGGGGAATGGATAATGACACCTGCCTTGTTTATTCGATGGGGGTAAAAAACACCTGAGTGGGTTGAAAATGTGGGTTCAAAAGCAAAAATATTTAAAAGTTATGAGTAAACATTCCAAAATGTCAATGTTTGTTCATGATTTCTTTCCAGTTTTTACATCTAATGTTCAACACAGTCGTCTTATTACACCACCTTATGAACATGGCAGGTCTTACTCATGAAATCCTGTCCAAAATGTCATTTTGCGGCACAAGCATGAGAAGATGTTTTGGGTAGGATTTAAAACATGACACGTCATGTTCATGAGGTACAATATACGAATAAGGCTATGTTGAAAATGTGGGAACACCATCTGGTAAAACAGCAAAGGTAGGCGTTAACATGGAAGAATTTCAACATTTCTTCATAACTTTGTCATTTCTTGAGATTTTAATCCCAAATTTTCAAAACAGTCTTTATTACCACACCTTATGATCAAGATGAGTGGAATATTTAAACTCCCATCTGAAAGGTGACCCCTTCTGAAGAAAGCTTTGTTGGACCCGGACGTTCTAGCTAACTACAGACCTATCTCAAACCTTCCCTTTATAGGGAAGGTTATTGAGAAAGTAGTGGCAATTCAACTGGAGAACCCTTTGACCATATATAATATCTACGAACCTCTCCAGTCCAGTTTCCGAAAGAGGCATAGCACAGAGACTGCTCTGGTTCGGTTGCTCAATGATCTCCTGATGGCGAGAGATCGGAGAAACCGCTCCATTCTGGTACTTCTTGGTCCCTCCTCAGCTTTTGACACTGTGGACCATGGGGTACTGCTCGAGTGCCTGAGGTTCATCTGTGGCCTGACAAGTACATTCCTCTGGTGGTTTACATCTTTCCTAACAGGCAGAACACAGAGAGCTGTGTCGGGGATTTTTTCTTCTGACTCACTCCCTCTGTCTTGTGGGGTCTCAGGGCTCGGTGTTGTCCCCCATGTTGTTTGCAGTGTACATGCTGCCCCTCGGAGACATTTTAAGATGGTATGGGCTGAGGTTTCACTGCTATGCTGATGATACCCAGCTCTACTTGTCTTTTGCCCCCGACCAGACTACTGCCTGTTACAAACTTGCTCAGCTGGTTAGCCCTCTACTCCCAAAGCATCAACCTCTGAGCGTATGATTTGTATACAGTGAACAGACAAGGGAACCCTCTTGTCTGTTTTGTGGGTTCAAGTCACCTTAGTCGCAAGCTCTGGAAGGATTCAAACTGATAACCTCTTGTTAGCTTACCCAATTATCAGGCTCAGATAATTCTGTCTTCAGGGGGCCAGATATCTTTGCCTACGGGTACCCAGCCAGGTCTTTCAAATTAATCCTTAGAACTCTATGCAAGACTTTAGAGAACTCTATCCATTTCCCAGTTTGGTATACAATAAGCCCATACACAGTGGTACTATAACCTTTAAAAGCTCCACTTAAAATAAAAGGAAATGTCCAGGCACTCCAGCAGTTTCGTTTGTAAAAAAATATCTTTACTTTAAAAATATCAAAACAGAACAATAATTACAGAATAAATATACTGTATATCCCAACACATATACTGTAGCCTTAAAACAAACAGGAAAAAGTACAGTTCCTACAACACATACATTTAGACTGGTCTAATCTTACTCTTTTTCAGTGCTGTGATGATTCTCCCTCAGTCAGATAATATTCTCTTGTGTTTCTCTGTCAGGTTCTTTCAGCACTTAAACACATTTCTGAGCCAGCCTTCTCATGAGGTCATTAACTCTGCCTTGGTGTATCAAACTCTATATTTACAATACAGGGTCTCCAAATAAAATAGTTAAAAAAAAAACATATGAGACCTCACTGACTTTCTTCTCCACAGGTTAACTGGTCAGAACTGGTTTTTGTTCTGCTACACATATATCTCAAAAGTTTCTTTGATCTAAGTCACTGTATTCAAAACAAAAGTGTATTGGCCTCTTTAATCCCGTCTGGACCTTGGAATCTACACTTCAGGTCTCTCTGATGTAATTCAAGGGTTCAGACAACAAACCTCTTCAATGTCCATTCTGGCCTCTCTCTCTCTACACTCCTCCCCACAAGTCCTTCGTGGCAAATATGCAAGTCAAAGGATCTCCCTGATGGCATTATGAATGGCAATTCCACATTCTTGGGATGAAAGCAGATTGACAAGGTAATTGCACCCCAGATCTCTGCAGTTTAAAATACCTCCTGTCCTTTTAACTTATTCCTGGGGTGGGGTCTTGATGCGTCAGTTCCAGTAAGACAGCCTTTTCCTTGAACTGACCCTTCCCTTCACATATTTTGTATGTAATAACAAAAATTAGTACAGCACTCGAGCACTCAGAGCTGGCTGTCTACGTCACAGTGCTCTCTCAGTATTTAATAACTGCCTCACCGAAATCTAGGATTGGATGAATTTGAGCTGGCAAAAGTTGAACACGGGAAAGACTGAGGCTATGGTTATGGACCTAGGTCGCAGGATAGAGGGGTTGAGGACTGGTCAGCCCTTTGGACTATTCCTGGGGTGCTCCCAGATCCTTACCTCCGAACAGGTGTGCGACCTGGGAGTGGTACTTGATGACGGGCTCACCCTTCGATGTTAGGTGTCGGCAGTCGTCAAGTCTGCCTTTTATCATCTTAGGAACATAGCCAGGGTCAAGCACCTTGTTCTGTCCAGCGATCTGCCTGTGTTGGTCCACACCTTTGTGACCTCGTGCCTTGACTATTGCAACTCCCCTTTACTTAGGGATTCCTGGGGTTGATATCCGCCGTTTGCAGCTAGTGCAGAACGCGGCTGCTTGATTGTTGACCGGGGCATCTCGGGGTTCGCATATTACCCCTGTGTTGCGCGATCTGCACTGGCTGCTGATTCAGTGGCGGATCACCTTTAAAGTTGGTTTACTGACTTATAAAGACCTTCACGAACTTGGTCCTGATTACTTGAAAGAGCTTCTGATTCCCTACACCCCTATGTGACAGCTCCGTTCGGCTGACGAGGGGTTGCTGGAGGTTCCGAGGGTGACTTTGAAATCTTCCGGGGCTCATGCATTTATGTTTCTGGCCCCTACCCTCTGAAACTCTCTACCCCGTCAGCTTCGGGAGTGTGCGACCATGGGGGGGGTTTAAACAGGCGCTTAAGACTTTTTTGTGGGGTCAGGCTTACCAGTGAATTGTTAGTACTTGTAATTGCTGTATTATATATTATTGTAATTGTTATTTTATGGAATCATATTTTATTATTGTAAAGTACCTTGGTATTTGAAAGGTGCTTAAAAATAAAGTTTATTATTATTATTTGTAGAGCAACTGCAAAAAATAGGTTTCAGAGAGATCTGAAGAATTACACCAGTCTTGTTCATGAGGAGGGGTTAAAGGTGGCTATGTTGAAAATGTGGGGTCAAAATCTGGAAAAATATTAAGTTAGGAGTAAATGAAGAATTTCAACGTCGCTTCATAACTTTGCTGTCTTTTGAGATTCTGACCCGATTTTCAGCATAATCTTTTTATTACTCTACCTTATGATCAAGACAGGTGACATTTGTTTAATTTTCATCCAAAATGTGATTTCACAGAGCAACTGCAAAAGCACATGGAGGGGTATATCTGAAAATGTCCACCTACCTGGTTCATAAGGTGTGGTTATAGAAAGGCCCTGCTGAAAACCTGGGGTAAAAATATTCAGGAATAACAAGTTATAAGTAAAAGTTCAAAACGCATTTAAAAGCCTTTACTTAAACTTCTCTTGTTTTCAGTCACTTCTCGGTGGAGCTCTAAAGAAGCAGAACATTCAAGAAGAGCAGTACTAGACTGAACTGGTAAGAATGGGATGGGGGTGTGAGGCTGCGGGTGCAGAAGAGAGGAGTTGGCGGTGTTGGGGGGCAGAAGTCACTGCTAGACCACTTCTTTCTTTTTTTGTCCATGTACATTTTTATCTCTTGTTTCTCCCTGGCAGACCCCTTCTAATCGACCCCCCCAGCTCCATCATTGGCTCCTCTGGGACTTACCTTCACCAGTGTCCTCTGCCACATGACTGTGATTGCGCAAGACTACTGATGCAGGGCCTGCGGAGGGTTGGTCATCATCTTGATACCTGGATTGGTTTTTCCTCCCATTTTCTCCCTGGGCACACAGACGTGCAATGGTCGCAATGTCCGAGCTCTGCTTCCGCAGAGACAGCCCCAGAGTCCTGAACGTGGGATTCCTTCCCTACATGGTGGCATACATGTACTGGCACCCAGCATGCCACACTAACTCCCCTCCCCAAGGAAGTAGAGCTGTCTAGGGATGCTTGATCCTTCCTTTCTTTCTTCACTGGCCCCCGAGCAACCTTAGTCCATTCCCGACCCGGGTCACCAGTGTGGCAGGAGGTAAGGCGCCCAGTGCCTCAGCCCTCCACGCCAGCGGGCTAGCATTCATTTTCGTCTTCTGCAGGTTTGAGGAGGGTGTACAGGGGGAAAACCTGGAGGTGGCATTATACTTTGCAGTGGGAGGGTATTTAACTGTCATGGATGGGGCATGGAAAAGAATCAGGAGATGGGTGGGATACTTGGTAGTGGGAGGGTATTTAACTGTCACAGATGGAGCATGGGTGAAGGACCAGGAGGTAGACGGGATATTGGTGATGGAAAGGCATTTAATTGCCACAGATGAAGCATGGGGGAAGGGCTGGAAGGTGGGCGGGATACTTGGCAGTGGGAGAGTAATTATCACGGATGGGGTACAGGGAAGGATTGAAAGATGGGTGGGATACTTGGTAGTGGGAGAGTATTTAATTGTAATGGATGGGACACATGGAAGGATTGGGAGGTGGGTATGATACTTGGCACTCAAAGGGTATTTTATTTTCACAGACGGGGCACGGGGAAGGATCAGGAGGTGGGCGGGACACTTGGCAGTGGGAGGGTGTTGTTTTTTTACGGACGTTGAATGGGGGATTGGGGAAGGATGGGGGAGCATGGAGCCGATCATGACACTGCTCAGCTGCTTGCTGGATGGCTTCATGCAGATGAAAGGATCGAGCAGCTGTCTTATAGGAGTGGCTCACTCCTTTCAACTACAAGCTATTTTTGCCCCAGAAGTATAGAACAGTGTCATGACCAGCCTTGCTGAGCACTGGACTGTCACTGTTGAGCTCGCCACAGCCTGAGCTGCACTGGACCCGACAACAACACACCTCTGAAACCCTGTTCTTGTAACAAAATGTTTGCTGCATATGCACGAGCAAACATAAAAAAGAGTTTACACTTGGTCCTCCATATTTAATTTTTTATAATAACTGGATTATAAAACAAGACAAAAAAAGTCTCATTAAAGTTAAAGATTTGAGTTGTGACTGAGGTTATAGTAATAATAATAACCTACTGAGTTTACTGCATTGGGAATGAGAATGTTGGCCCGAACACCTGGGAAAAATACCCCACTCTTGCAAAAAGTGCTATGGATTCTTTGACTTTAACCTGGACACCCACCAGGGTAACACTGAAAAAGGGCAGAAGGGACTTGGTTTAATGACGCCTACAAATGACAGCACATCCCAACAGTAAAGCCCTCATCTAATACTGCACTGGAGTGTTAATATTTGGAGTCTGAGTCCAAGTCCTGGTGCATAAGTGTGATCAATCATCTTACTCCACACATTAGAAAAATCCAGTACTGCCGAAATCAGGTTGTAATGAAAACAAGTCAAGCTGTAGTTGCCCTTAATCAACCTAATGTTGGGGTCCCTCCCCGTTTCTTGCCCATAGCCTTGACAATGTCCATTGGACTGCTTCCCCCCCTTTTTTTTTTCTCTTTTCCTCACCCCGTTCCCTCCACCCTTCCACTTAGGTATTTCCCTGGTACGATCAGGGTTGTGACTTCTACTATTGTTATACTTTATATGATTGCTATTTACTGCATGTAACTTTATCCTGTAAACCACTGCTATATTGTGTTCTTTTCATCTGTATTGAACCTGTATGTTACCACTGTTGTATCTCACACTGTAACCATGTCTACCCTCCCTACGAAAAGGTGCCTTTGTAAGTGAGTCCCTGACTCAAAGGTTGTAAATCCGACTTTCAAAAATAAATAAATAAATACATTTTATAAGAAAATAACTCAAATTACTTACTAGATGGATACATGAGCCGTATTATTCTGAACTGAAAAATGGACAGACACTAAAATCAAGTGGTGGCACACACACACTTAGAAGCCAGAATGAAGATACGCAACTCTGACTTAAAAGCCAAAAAAAATGTAACGCTAACTTCTGCTAAGAAGCCAAAATAAAGTGATAGTAACTTCTTTAGAAGTCAGAATTAAGGTATGGTAACTTACTTAGAAGTCAAACAAAAATTGCAGATCACTGTTACTTAGAGTCCAAAATACATTACTATATTGCTATTGGCAGCAGAAAAAGGCCCAGTGGTGTATCGAGTCTGCCCAGTACCTGCCTACATCTGCACTCAGTCAAATACTGCAGTAGAGCTAGTCTACTGATGGCCATGACCATATTTCAACAACCCTCTCCCTAATCCACTCATCCCCTTTCTTTCCCTTGCCTGCTCACCCACCTTTCCTCCCTCTCTCCTTTGGTTTGGACTATTCTAGCCTCTACCACTCAATGTGACTGCCTCTCCTAAGTAACTGTCTTCTCTTTTTACCCTAGTCGAAGGTGATCTGTAACCTGCTGTAGAGCTTCATGCTTTTGGCACCAGCTTCCCCCACTCTCACCCCTTACCCTCCCCCCACCACACACCCCTGCTTCTCCCACCCCTTCCAGCTAACTGGCACTTTCATACATGGTGCCCTCCAGCCCTTCCACCCCACACTTTAGCTACCCACCTCTATCCTCCGACAATGGCCCTATAGCCTGCCTACTTCTTTCCAACTCCCTCCTACCCTATACTAACTATACACTGTTCACATTGAGAACTGTCAGAAGCAGGCTTATGTTGTCTCTCTCCAGTTTTGGCTGTATAATGAATGCTTAGTCATCTTTCTGTTTTCAGACTGTAACCATTGTTGACCTTTGTATGTATGTTACTCTACATCATTTGACGTGGAACCTTTGAAAATGAGCAGTTCCTGCTCAAAGGTAGTTGTGGTCCTAGAGTTTAATAAAACAAAACATTTCTCCTGCACCTATCCCACCTATGTTTAAAGCCAGCAATGGACACTGAACATTTCTTCTGACAACTCATGCCACTTTGACACCACCACCCTTACAAGGCATTAATTATACACCCCTCCAGGTCAGAGAAGGGTGCAACAGTGATGAACCCATGCACTGGTGTAGGGGACATGGAAATAAACAGGCAAAAAAAAAAAAAATAAAGTAGAAGTTAGCACATGTATACTCTGTGCTCATTTGCAGTAGTATAGTGTTAAAAGCTGTGGTATTCTCTTACTGGGTAGTTTTCATACTCTTATTGTAAGTCTAACGTGACTGGTGTATCCTTGAGCCAAGGAGGAGCTTCAGGGTTCAATAGGACCCTCCCTATAAATCCTAGAAAGTCCAACATTTTTCACCAAGTTGATGTCCTAATGCACCCGATGAAGGGACCTGTGTCCCGTTAAGCTTGTGTGCTGTAACATTTATATAAACAGTAGCATCTATGTCGGTCCAATAAAAGTAACACATGATTGATAAAAGTGGACTTAGAAGATATCCACAACCTTTAAAAGAGGAACTCCAACTTTTTAATTGCCCTGAAGAAATGTGCTTGCTGTGTGAACATGAAACAAACTGACTTCCCAACCTGAATGAAACCTATTGCTCTACACTATCAATTATCTAACAAGTCCTACACATTTCGTTGTCAGTGTTTTATTACTATGTATTTTGCTGGGCATCACAATTTGAATTAAAGTGTTACTTTGTCAAACTGAACTGATCTTTCTGTCCTATTCCAATCAAGCGGGGATCTAGCTGCAGTTTATTTCGTAAACAACCTAATCAAAGGGATGAATATCAATAAATACAATTGTACACTGGAAGAAAATTACCATGGGTCCCACCCTTAAGCAAAATGTTACATTGGATCATTTTTCTATTGCATCTTTTAGCTGTGAACCATTTGTGTTAAATATTTACTATGGGCAGTCATCAGTTCTTGATCTCTTCAGTTTAACAAGGGTAATTATATGAGGACCCACAAACCACTTTACAAAATATCAAAATAATTAGGCATCATTTTCTTCATTTTGCCAACCATAATGGAGGTACGAGCTACAAAGTAAGCACTGACGTTTTTTGTTAATTACCCCATTGTAGTGCTTAATTTAGAGGAGTGGCAAACAGTGAGGGCTAGAGTAGGAGATATGGAAAATACAAAAGAAATCATTTGTTGTATGGCCTGATCTTTTTCTAGTAATTCTGCAATTTATGTAAAATACATACAGGTGCAGGGAGGGTTGTGCTATAGTCTAGTCTAGAGAACAAAAACAAAATGTTCATACAGTATTTAGAAATTACATTTAAGGCTACCAATTCTCTTTCGAAGCCCAGATCAAGTAATCAATGCCCTGCTATCTCAATCCCACTGAGCTGCTTGCTATAAAAGCAAGTGGGTAACCTTTTGATGTTCGGTCTGCTTTTCATCAAGGCGGTGTTTTATGCTGCAAAATCAGAGTTTGTACATTGCATCTTGGATTGATCAGTATACAGGTTAACCTGGATGTAGACTCCCTACTTTACATTGTACTACTATAAATGAGCACTGAGTATAAATGTGCTAACTTCTGTTTTTAATTATTGTTTTTTGGCCTGCTTATTTCCCTGACCCCCCACACTAATTCAAAGGTTCACCTCCGCTGCACTCTTCCTCTGGTCTGGAGGGATAGTGATCAAATGCCTTCTCAGGGTGCATAAGTAATACCTTTAAAAGATGGTGGGGAAGTGGAGTGAATTGCCAGAAGAAAAGGTAGACACAGCGTCCATTGCTGGCTTCAAACATAGGTGGGACAGGCACAGGGGAACAGTCCAAGCCAAAAGAGGGGGGGAAGAAGGGGAGCAGTCGAGGGAATGGGATGAGTAGATTAGGAAGGGGGTGTTGAAATACAGTTGGGGATACGTTGGTACTGGAACATTGGGGAAAGTGGGGGTGCTGAAGTTTAAAAGGGCACAGGGTAAAAAAAGGTAGTTTTTGAAAGCAAAGGGGCACTTTGAATGCTGATGGGCAAAAGTGTGTTGGGGGGGTGGCTGCAACACCTCCATGCCCATAGGTTCTGGCACCTACGCAGGACATCGGTAGACTAGCTCTGGTCCAGTATTAGGTGGAGTGTGGATGCAGGCAGGTACTTTGCAGACTCGCTTGGCCACTGGGCCTTTTTCTGCTGTCAATAGCAATGCATGTAAAGTATACGGTTATCCTTTATTCTGTATAAAAATCAGCCTGCTCAAAATCCTTATAGTATAAGGTTAGGGCTTATTATGCAAAGAAAGTGGTGGCTTTCAAAATCGAGTTGTAGGACAGTTCAAAGGGCAAAAAAACTGTTGTACTATCGTTCTGACATCACATCGATAGTACAACAACTTTTCAGCTTTGTCCTATCACCTGATTGGTTCACACGACGTGGCTCCCATGGGAAAAGTAGGGGAAACATGGTGGCACGATTTAGCGAGTGCCGAACAGTAGACTCACCTAGTGTAGACACAAGCAGCCCCACATGGCTACATGTTGCAAAAGTAAATTACTTTTGTTTACCATTTTAAATACAAACGGTGTGGCCACAAATGGATATAACCGGCACACAGGAGTTCTTCGGACTGACACAGTCCAACTGAGAAGCTGGAGTGAGCAGGCATGGGAGAAGCCAAAGTGAGCGGGAGCAACACCAGATAACACAAAAGGTAACTATAAACTTAAAAAAAAAAAACCACACACCAAAATAAATAAAAAAAAAAAATCGAGCCCTAACCATATACTGTATAAAACAGTGGATGGGTGACCAGTATAGTGCAGTGGTTTAGGGCTCTGAGCTGCAAACTTGGAGACCTGGGTTTGAATTTCACAGCCCTCACTTGCATACTATATGACCCTGAGCAAGTCACTTAACTTCCTTGTGCTCCCAGATTGCACCTGGAACCAAGCTTCGACTTAGTGTGCTTTCCTGGTTAAAGAATCCCCCCATCCACAACTAAGGCTGTGTTTCCATCATGAGAGTTGATGACATAGAGATCTCCTGAGCTTTTCTGTCAAGGTCTATACGATGCCATCAACTCCCTCAATGAAATCATAGCTTTGTTGTGGATAGTCTCCCATCCGCTCTTCTACATGTTGTGCACATTCTAAACTGTTGTGCACATTCTGAACAGTTGCTCAGCACAGTTCAAAGGTCATAAAATTTTAACTCCCTCATTCGCCCCACACACATTTGTACCCTTTAAGTTGTAAAAGTTGAAACAGCAAGTTTTTTTTTTGTTTGTTTTTACTTTTGGGGAGGGATGCTTATGTAAGTCCTTTGTAAAAAAGCCATATACTATACAAACTAAAATATGGGCAACCACACACAACTTGGCATGTGTTTCCATCTTGGGGCTGAGATGACAGCATGGACTTCTTGAGCTTCGCTTTAGAGGTTCATATGCGGTCATCTCACTCCTCAGCAGAAACAGTCCTGTGAATGGTTGCCCATACATTATTCTATAAGTTTCTATGCTACCAATGTTGCCCTGTAGTTGTCTGGCAGAGGGTGCAATGAATGCTAAGTTTCCATACCCACTCACCCTCCCTCCTCCCTCCCGGAGCTGAACCTTTCACCCACGCAATGCACTCAACCTTCAACTGGCTCCAGTGTGGTATTCTAGGGCTCATGACACATGAATCTCAGTCTTCCAGGTGGCAATGTGCTGCGCTATCTCCCACCAATAGGCTGGCTCCAAGGGTGTGTCTTAGGCCATTCAACATGCAGTTTTCAAAGAGTTTACAGTTAAGGCCAACACTGCGTTGTTTTCTGGTGCATCCTGTGACATGGTGGATGTGGCAGAAATCATCACAAAGCAATTAACAGAACAAAAGAAAATAAGAGTTACGCAAGACCTTACCTTAACAGTAGATCTTCAAGAGAGGTTCCTGCAGTAGGTCATTACATGTAGGACTGCACCCCCTGGCATCAGGAGCACACGGCAAACTTCTAGCTAGCAATCCATAACGGCGAACCACCCCCGGTGTCACATGACGGGATGTCAGTGTGACACTATAAAGGGGGTTATCCCCATGCCCACCCTCCAGTTCTCCCGCTGGAAGACCCCTGAAAAGGAAACAGGAGAAAGGAGAATACTCCTTGAGCCCTGAGCTGCTGAAAAAGCACCCTTGGAAAGGAAAGAATAAGCAGAAGCTGGGGGAAGGTGGGAGAGAAAGATATGACCTATTGCAGGAACCTCTCTTGATGATCTACTGTTACGGTAAGTTCTTACATGACTGTTATATCTTACTTTGAGAGGGTTCCTGCAGTAGGTCATTACACATAGGACTGAATTCCAAGCAGTCAAGAAGGGACAGTCGGAGACTGAGGTCCAGGAGGCAAAAGAGTCTGCAGATCAAGACCCCAGTTAGGACAATAGGCCCTGAAGGATGGCCAGTCCAAAGCCTGCCCTGCACCAAGAGGCGATGTCCACACTGTAATGCTTGGTGAAAGTGTGGATGGTACTCCATGTGGCCGCAGTACAAATGTCAGAGGCGGACACATTCCTGAGAAAGGCAGTAGAAGCGGCCATGCTGTAGGTTGAATACCACTTAACTTCCCCCGGAAGTGGTTTCTCATATTTCTGGTAAATGAAAGTGATGCAGTTAGCCAACCACTTAGAGAGGCATTGCTTGCAAACAGCTATGCCCTGACATTTAGGTGCAAAGGAAACGAATAATTGGTCAGACTTGTGCACCTCCTTGGTCCATGAAATATAATAATGCAAAACCCTGTGCACATCAAGGGTGAGCAACAGGTGTTCCGCCCTGTTGGGAGTATTCAGGATAGTAAACCGGCAATTGGATATCCTGGTTTAACGTCAGCTCAGATGCCACCTTTGGAAGAAAGGAAGGGCTAGTCCTCAGAGTCACCCTGTCTCTGTGGAAAATTAAATAAGTCTCCTTACACACGAGAGCCTGAAGCTCGGAAATCCTTCGAGATGAGGTAATGGCAATGAAAAATAGCACTTTCCAAGACAAGTAGTGCATATCGCAGCTTGCTGCTGGCTCAAAAGGGGGCAAAGTAAGCTTCTCTAAAACAAAATTCAAATACCAGGGGGGACCGGACTATGGACTGGAGGTTTCAAATGGAGGATCCCCTTAAGGAAGGTTTTGGAGACCTCCAACTGAGCAAGAGTCTTGCTGTCCACCGGAATTTGACAAGCAGAGATCTCAGAAAGATGAACCTTCAGTGAGGAATAGCTGAGGCCCAAATTAGACAGGTGGCAGAGGCAATCTAGGACCTGGTGCGCTGGGCAAGAAAAGGGGTCCAAGCCCCTGGCAGTTGTCCAAATTGTAAACCTCTTCCACTTCACAGCCTGCGTCATTCTGGTGGAGGGTTTTTTGGTTTTCAACAAAACTTGGTCTACTCAAGAAGAAACCCTGAAGTTTGATCACGCTATGTCTAGAGGTGCCACGCATGCAAGTGGAGAGATTTGAGGCTCAGGTGCACCATGTTGCCCTGCTCCTGAGTGAGAAGGTTGTGCTGGAGAGGTAGAGGTACTGGAGGTTCCAGCGCTAGCGGCTTTAGCAGAAGGAGCCAGATCTGCCAAGACCAGAGAGCAGCGATGAGGATCATGTGTGCTCTCTCCACTTGAAGCTTCAGCAGGACCTTCTGAAGAACTGGAAAGGGAGAGAAGGCATACAGAAACCTCCCTGTCCAACAAACTGACAGTGCGTCTCGCAAAAAAACACCATGCCTGGGAACAGGCGAGCAAAAACTGGGTAGTTCTTCGTTGGATGGGTACACAAAGAGGTCCAGCTCTGGTTGACCCCACTGGTTGAACAGGCTTTCTACTACCTCTTGCTTTAGTTTCCACTCGTGAGCCCATGTAGTGGTGCGACTGAGACCGTCTGCCAGAATGTTGTGAATGCCAAGGACATGGACCACTGTCAAGTACAGATTGTACTGGACTGCCCAATACCATACCCGCATCACCTCCCTGCAAAGGGGGTATGATCGGGTGACTCCCTGTTTGTTTATGTACCAAACCATAGCCGTACTATCGGTCTGGACAAGGAGCATTCCCAGGCATAAGAGGGTCTGAAATGCCTGGAGAGCGTACAGCACAGCTCTCATCTCCAAGGCGTTGATGTACAGATGCACTTCCTGTGGCGATTGCCTCCCCCCGAGTTTGGTGGCCTCTCAGGTGGGCTCCCCAACCCTGACCCAAAGCATCCATCATGAGGGTCATGGAGGTGGGGGGTGAAATGGGGCCCCCGAGGAGAGATTGGATAACTCTTGCCACCAAAGAAGGTCCCTCTTTATGTTATTGGAGACCATGACTATGTGGTCCAGGTCATCCAAGCGCTGATCCCACTGGACCCTGAGTGTCCACTAGGTTACCGTCATGTGCAGTCTGGCCATTGGAATGGTGAGAATGACAGTCACCATTAGGCCAAACAGTTGAAGAACAGAGCGAGCTGTGGTCCAATGAGAGTTGGCTACAGTGAAGGCTTGCTACTTCTGGGTATCTGCTCTGTCCAGAGGAAGGAAGGCCCTGCCCTGGACCATATCCAGCAATCCTCCAATGAATTGGAGGTGCTGGGAGGGTAAAAGGTTGGACTTAGGGTAACTCACTGTGATGCCAAAATGGGGAAAAAGGTCCAGGGTGTAGGAGAGAGAGACTCCTGCAGACTGCCCTGAGATGGGGCTGACAAAAGCCAGTCATCCAGGTACAGAAACACATAGATCCCCCTGCGGTGTAATGTCGCCACCACCACCGCTAGGCACTTGGTGAAAACCCGTGGTGCCAAGGAAAGGACACAGGGGAGAGCCTTGAACTGGAAATGGTTCCCCTAGAGAGTGAACCTGAGGTAGCGGCGGTGGGCCGGGAGGATAGGGATGTGCAGGTAGGCATTCTGCATGTCCAGCGAACAAGGCCACTGATCCTTGAGAAGCAGGGGTTAGAGTCCCTGGAGGGTCAATATGTGGAACCTCTTGTGCTTGACAAAGTGGTTCAACATGCTGAGATCCAGGATGGGTCCCAGATCT
Organism: Neoceratodus forsteri; assembly: GCA_016271365.2. Classification (NCBI taxonomy): domain Eukaryota; kingdom Metazoa; phylum Chordata; order Ceratodontiformes; family Ceratodontidae; genus Neoceratodus; species Neoceratodus forsteri. The sequence continues at coordinate 811,751,342 of CM057453.1, forward strand.
CCGATCTTTCTGGGCACCAGGAAGAAGTGGGAGTAATATCCCCTTCCTTCCTGTGCTGGTGGAACGGGCTCTATGGCTGACTTGGACAGAAGAGCAAGAATTTCCTCCTTTACCAAAGGAAGATGACTTGATGGGTATTGGGACCTGCCCGGAGGATGATTGTTCATAGGCCTGTCCAGAAACTTTACTGAGTGACCTCTTGCAACTATCTGCAATACCCAAATATCTGTGGTAATCTGCTCCCACTCTCTGAGGTGGAAGGTGAACCTCTCCCCACCGGTTCCACTGGAAGATCTGGAGGAGGTAGAGGGGTCCCCCACGAGTCAGAAGGGAGGGCTGTTTGATGACCTCTGGCAGCTCTCTGGGATTTAGCTGGGGGGGGGGTTGGCATCCCCGAGCCCGTGGCACGACGCTTACCCTGACATTTGGCTGGGGGCTGCTTGTTCCACTTCCACTGTGGGCGATGAAAAGGTTGCTTGGGTTTGAAATCAGAGTGGCACAGGGAGTGGACGTCCTGAAGGGACCTGCCGCTATCTTGTAGCTCGGTAATAATGTCCTTCACATCACCCCAAACAGGACGGGCTCCTGGAAAGGGGCGTCCAGGAGAGCGGATTGGACATCAGGCACCAGGCCTGCTCTACGGAGCCATGCAAGCCTTCTTAGGCAAGCCCCCAAGGTAGTGCAGTGGGCTACTGAGTCAATGGCGTCATAGGTGGCTCATAGGGTGTGGAAACAGGAAGACTTTGTAAGTCTCACTTTGCGAAGAAGTCTATCCCTGAGATCTTGGTCTGGAATCGACTGAAGCTGTGATTCCAGATCAGCCATGAAGGATATCTGGTAAGAAATCATGTGTGGGCCACATAATTCAGTGACCTCAAAGTGCAAGTGGAAGAGGCATACACCTTGCGGTCATGTTGGTACATCTGCTTGAACTCCTTGTCCGGAGGCCAGTCACTCAGGTGTTTAGGCTTGGCCGATCTATCATGACCTGCAGTTATCACTATGGAGTCAGCTTTGGGCTGCATAGTGAGATGAGAAACCTCTTCCGGGGGATGATAGGTCCTGTCAGCCTTCTTGGAGACTGCAGGGATGGAAGATGGCTGCTACCAAATGGGGGACTTCATGTCCTCATGTGGCCCCGTCCACGGAGGAATGGGCAGGGGATCTGTATCAGAAATGTCCAAATGTTTCGCAAGCCTCTTTCTTTTTGGATCTAGCTCCTGGGTAGCCCAACCGCAGGCGGACTGGATGGACCGGAGAAGTTCCGCAAATGAAGGGTCCTCCGGAGGAGACTTGGGGATTCTTTTGGCTGGGGCTCAATAGGGGAACGGGAGCCCAAGCTGGCTGAAGAATCCGAAGATACTGGCCTGCTGGGGGAAAAGGCCTTATCCGTCACATCCTCTGTGACCTTGTTGCCATCAAAGCCCTGGGAGGGCGCCTGGCAGACTCCCTATCTTATGGCCAGGGGTCAGCAGGGGAGAGACTCCTAGAGGCCAGCATGGGGATCGGAACCAGCTCCAGGCGAGCGAGCTCCTAGAGGAGCTGAGAGCTGGCATCCTTCCACCATGAAGGAATGGCCCCTTGAGTATCAGCCTGAGACCTATCCGGAGCCTGGGGCTGCGGAGAGGGAGGCAAAGGTGGAGGCTGGAACCCTGGGTACACCAAGGGAGGGTATAAGGGGTAGCCAGGGAGCTGATAGCCAAAGGGGTAGCCCTGTGGGTTGTACCCCTGATACAAGTGGCCCTGTGGTGGGTAGCCAGGTGTATAACCGGGCGTCAGGTAGCCCGTCAACAGATACCCTGGCGCTGGATAATAAAAATATTGCAGTGTAGGGTAGCTGGGGACTGTGCCTGGAAGACCAGCAGGTGGAGGAGCAGATGGTCCTGAAGGAGGCAGGGTTGAGGGAACCACTAGGCGCAGATGGGCTCGTCGGCGGGCCCTGATGATCCGGGATCCCGGTTGGGACCTGAGAAGGGCCTGGTGGAAGTTCAGGCATCGGAGCCTGAGGAGTAGGCAGGGTGCCCAAAGAGCCGTCAGATGGCGGGGGGGCGACTAGTACACTAGCCATCACTGAGTCGGGAAGGGCGTCGACCAATGAGGAGCTCCTAGGAGTGGGGTCCCAAATGGGGTCCGATGCTAGGGGATCGGGCGTCAGAGGCACCAAGGAGCCCAATGCCTGGTCCAAAGTGTGTGAGGGGGATCTAGGAGAAGTGACCCCCATCAACAGGTCTGATGGAATAGCGGAGAACCCAGCAGTAAACAGACCTGACTTCGGAAAAGATGCCCCCAGAGAAACAACACTCGCCTCCTAGACAGAATCAAGTGAAAGCAAGGGGTCGGGTTGGGTTAGAGGAAGTGAAAAGTCCTGGGAGGGAGAACCCTCGAGGGAAGAAAGTGGATCTGGCAGCTGGCTCTGCCCACCATCAGGGAATTCAAAGGATTCCGACAGGAGAGCCTCGCCCGAGTGGTCATCTGGCAAGCTGGCGACCGACTGATCGCCCATGACCGAGCAGGCATCAAAAATACCGGAAGTACCAACTGTCACAACCCCACTCAGCAGGTCAGGCCCTCTGCTCCCACAGTGCCAACCTCTGAGCGCAGTATTGTGAACAGGTAACAGAACAGGGTAACCCTCCTGTCTGTTTGTGGGTCCGAATCACCTTTGGTCTCAAGTTCTGGGGGAGATTCAAACTGTAAACCTTATGCTAGCATACCCAAATGTACAGGCTCAGATCATTCTGCTCTTCGGGGAATGCCAGATATCTTTCGCCTAAGGGCACCTAACCAGGTATCCAAAACAAACCCTTAAAACTATGAAAAGACCTTAGGTATTCTTACCTTTTTCCAGTTCAGTAACACCATTAAGCTTATGAACAGTTGTCAACTTTAACTATCTATGCTTCCCATGCAAAAGAAAGAACTTCGAAGGTACACCAGGCAGTCTCTTTAAAATAAGAGGTTTACTTAGAAAATGGATAAAAATATGTAAAATGTAAACACAGAACAATATATCACAAAGCATACAATCACTTAAAAGAAAACAAGGAAAAAATACAAACATAAACTCCTACCACAATACAATTAGACTTTCCTATCTAATGTATATCCTTCTTACAGTGCTTATAGTAGATGTTGTTTCTAAGAGCCCACCAAGAAAAGGTGTGTAAATGATTAAACACAGAATAGTTTAAACTGATTCTCAAACACACCTCTTCCATGATGTCACCCAGCTCCTCCCTGTTAAATATGAAAAAATAATACACACAGGATGTCCTGTTAGGGAGGTATATTAAATAAGGTGACATCAGCAAAAACTCATTTCCCAATATGACTCTTTGATCTACATTCCCTCTTTGATCTCTGAGCAGTTCCTGTTCCCAGCCCATATCCAAAGACCTTTACAACTCTGTAGTTTTCTCACCTAGATGTCATATAGCTTCTTAACACCAGATGATACTGACTGTTCTTCCTCTAAGACGTCATAAAATGTATATTTTAAGTTCCCAGCTTCAAAGAAGCACAGCTCATCAACAAGGCCATAAAATGCAACTTCTTGGAAGTTAATCACAATACAGAGCTTTGCTGTCTAACATATATCCTGTCATTTTAACTGAAACCTTGGGGGGGAAGAGATGTCATCCCAGGGGCACAGGATGTCTCTGTAAGACAGGTCACATACCACATTCTATATTACATATCACAGAGCAATCATAACCAGATGGCCAAGCGTCATAATCCTCCTCACCTAGACTGAATTTTGGGGCTCTATCCCCTGCATGGGATGAGCTTCCCAAATCAGTTCACTCCTCATAAACATGTGACAAGCCATTTGAGTTCTGATTGGTCGCTCCAGCCCTATGTAAGATTGTCATGTCATACCCTTGCAATGCAAGACTCCATCTTAACAATCTAGCATTAGTTTTTCCCATTTGTGTCAGCCAAACCAGGGGGTTGTGGTTCATTTGTACCACAAAATGCTGCCCATATAAGTATGGCTCTAACTTCTTTAGCGCCCACACTATGGCAAGACACTCTTTTTCCACAGTACACTATGCCTGCTCCCTGGGAAATAACTTTTTACTCAGGTACACTATAGGGTGATCTTTCCCTTGGTTGGATGTCTGACTCAGTACTGCCCCAATACTCACGTCTGAGGCATCAGTCTGAACTATAAAGGGTTTGCTATAGTCAGGACTTATCAATACAGGAGCACTGCACAGTGCATCCTTCAGTCTGGTAAAGGCTTTCTCACAGGCTGGTTCCCAGGTAATTTTCTCTGGCATCCTTTTCTTTACCAGGTCAGATAGGGGAGCAGCCAGGGTACTGTAATTTGGTACAAATTTCCTATAGTACCCTGCTGTCTCTAAAAAACTCCTGACCTGCTTCTACGTTTCTGGTCTGGGCCACGCCTAGATCACCTCTGTTTTTGCTTGGTTATGACGGAGCTGTCCCCGGCCTACCACATGCCCGAGGTATGCCACTTCTCCCATGGCCACCTGGACTTCTCAGCTTTGACAATGAGCCCGGCCCTCTGTAGCCTTCCCAGCATTTCCCCAAGGTGGGCCAGGTGTTCCTCCCAGCTGGCACTAAGGATGGCAATGTCATCCAGGTACGCCACGGCATACTCCTCAGCACCATTTAACACCTGGTTCACCAACCTTTGGAAAGTGGCTGGGGCGTTCTTCATTCCAAAAGGCATTACTTTAAATTCCAATAAGCCTATCGGAGTGATGAAGGCTGACCTCTCCCTATCTCTGTCCGTTAACTCTACCTGCCAATACCCCTTGGTCAGGTCAATAGTCATAAGGTAGGTCGCCCCTCCCAACTTGTCCAGGAGTTCGTCCATCCGGTGCATCGGGTGGGCGTCTGGCTTCGTGACTGCATTCAGTCCATGATAGTCCACACAGAAACGAGTAGAGCCATCTGGCTTGGGCACAAGGACTACGGGTGAGGCTCAGGGGCTGTGGGATATCTGGATTACCCCTAAATCCAGCATCTTCTCCACTTCCTTCCTAATGTCCTTTTGGACAGCCTCTGACACCCGATATGCTGTCCGCTGTATGGGCGTCTGTATCCCTTCCTCCACATCGTGCGTCGCTAAGGGGGTTAAGTCCAGGCTTGGTGCTAAACAGTGGGGCAAAGCCTGCTAAAACCTCCCTTACTTCCTGGATCTTGTCCAGGGCCAGCTGGGGAGACAATTTAACTGCCTCCACAGAGGACTCCCACTTGCTTTCTTCCAGCAAGTCCAGAAGGGGATCTCATTCGTCCGTCCCCTCCCCAGGACTACACACTGCAAACACCATGTCAGCCCTATTAGCATATGGCTGCATCATGTTGACATGGTACATCCTTTCTGTCTGTCTTCTGTCAGGTAACTCTATAATATAGTTCACGTCATTTACCTTCCTAACTACTTTGTACGGTCCTGCCCACTCAGCCTGCAGCTTGTCTTTCCGGACCGGAATAAGGACCATGACTTCCTGACCCACCATGTACGAGTGAGCTCTGGCTCTGCGGTTGTACCACACTTTTTGTTTCTGCTGGGCATCTGCCAGGTTGCTCTGGGCTGTCCCCATAAGCTCCTTCAGCCTTTCCCTAAACCTAAGGACGTAATCCACTATGTGAGTTCCCTGGGTGGCGTGCTTGCCTTCCCAGTCCTCCCAGATCAAGTCTAGGGGTCCACGTGCCCAGCGTCCATATAAGAGTTTGAAGGGGGAAAATCCTGTCGACTCTTGGGGCACCTCCCTGTATGCAATCAACAGGTGGGGAAGGTATTTCTCCCAGTCCTTCCCATGCTGTTCAGCAAACGCCCGGAGCATTGACTTCAGGGTACCATTAAATCTTTCCACAAGCCCACTGGCTTGTGGGTGATACAGTGTTGTGCATCTCTGCACCACCCCATACTTCTCCCACAAACATTTCATCAGGTCCGACATGAAGGAACCCCCTTGATCGGTGATAACCTCCTGCGGCAACCCAACATGGGAGAAAATCCCAAGTAAGGCATCTGCCACTTTGTTTGTCCTCAGTGAGGATAGGGCGACTGCCTCGGGGTACTGGGTGGCATAATCCACCACAGTCAGGATGAATCTCTTCCCTGAGGAGATGGTGTTTAAAGGCCCCACAATATCCATTCCCACTCTCTGGAATGGCTCCTCCACTATGGGCAATGGAATTAGGGCAGCTTGGGTTTTCTTGGCCGCCTTCCCTATTTCTTGGCACCAGTTATAAGACCTGCAATACTCCTTCACCTGCTGGGTGAAGTTGGGCCAATAGAAATTCTGAGTCAACCGCTGCGTAGTGCGATTTCCAGATGACCAGACAAGGGAATATCATGTGCAATCTTGAGCAACAACTGCTCACGATACCCCTGGGGAACGACAAACTGCATGCCTATCACCACTCCCCCGTCTGCACAGCCTGAGTATACATCAGTCCACTTTCCCAATAAACCTTATGTCTGCCGTCACCTCCCTGTGCTCCGTCAGAGTCTGCCCAAGCCCTCAGCTTCCCTAGACTAGGGTCACTTCTCTGAGCAGCTGCAAACTCCTCACACATTCCCAAGGCATGGGACAGGTCCCCTTCAGTCTCTAAACTAGGGTCCCTAGCACTAACGTCAGGGCACTCAGGATCAGTGTCATCCCTAACCCTCAGACAATGGGTCACCCCTCCCTCTTCGGAGTAACCCTCCTTGGCAGTGTGGTTAACTGCTGCTGGGGAAATTTCTAATCCTTTTTCTTAGTCTCCATATCAGGAGACACAGGCTAGGGAACCAGCCTCCCAGTGGTCTCCACAATGGCTTCTGTGGGGTTCAGGGAACAACAATTTTCCCTTGCCGCTTGGCTACGGGTAACTGCACACACCATCCCATTTGAGATTGTTGCCAAGGATGACGTCAACTGCTAACATTTTGGCTACAGCTACCTGTTGCACAGTTCCCCCTGTTTCACCCCAGTCTAGGAGAACACTAGCGAGGGGCAATGTTTTCTCCTCACCAGTAAAGTCTTGTACAGTGACATATTCATTGTGTATGAGCTGACCAGGCTCTATCAGATCCCCTTTTACCAATGTCAGGGATGCCCCTGAGTCCCTTAATCCTTGTGTCTGTACACCATTCACTGTGACTGGGTGCATGTGTTCCCTCATGTTCACAGGCATGCTTCCAGGGACACACAAACAACCCACTTCCTTCCTAGCCCCATGCTGCATATTGCTTGTCCTTGTAGGACACTGTCTGGCAATATGCCAAGTTTCTTTACAAACCCAACATTCATTTCTTTTCTCAGAGAAATCTTTTCTCTGAAACCTGGAGCTAACTGGTTTTGGTGGAGGCAGTGAGAGTTTTAGCTGCCCTGAGGGCACGCTTTTCTCTTTCTGTGCTGCCACGCTCACCCCATTCACTCTCAGACCAGGTCTGCTCTTGGCATAGTGGTCCGAGAGTTCAGCAGCCTCTTGCACTGTTTTGGGATCTTGGTCCTCCAGCCAGGTTTTCAGCTCTGCTGGGCATGCCCCAAAAAACTGTTCTAGTAAAACAGCATTTTCAATTTTATCTACAGGGTTTGCTTCAATTCCTTCCCACCAACGTTTTAAAAACTGACATTATTTCATGGCTAGCTCCTCGTAGCTCATGGCAGGGCTTCTCCTGAACTTACAGAATTTAGTTCTGTATGATTCAGCAGTTAAATCAAACTTTTTTCAAAGTACAGCTTTAAGTTTGCTGTAATCATTACTGTCCTCATTGTCCATTTGATCCAATGCATTCCGAGCTTTCCCGGTAAGTAGCGGGGATAGCTGGAAGCTCCAGGACCCTCTAGAAATTTCAGCCTGAATACAAACTTTTTTAAAGGAATTTAAAAAAGCATCCATAGCCTCCCCCTCTTTAAATCTGGCTATCAATTTGGAATTCAATTTGTAACCCAGTCCTGTAGTTCCAGTTAAACCCAAGCCACTTACCTGCTCTGGTGTGGGTGGTTGGAGTCGTAGCTACTCCAGTTCATGTTGCCTCTGGCGCTCTCGCTCCTCACGGTCTGCTTCTCATTGTTCATGCTCCCTCTTCTCCTCTGCAGCTTGGTGGTGCTCACGCTCTTCACAGTCAACCTCTCACTGTTCACGCTCTCTCTTCTCCTGGAATTCCACCTCCATTCTGAGCAACTCAATCTGCAGCCTGAGTACTTCTGGCTCCAGAATGCTGTTGACCTTCCCCTGCTGCTGTGGCCCTTCGCTGGCACTGGCCCTGCTGTCATCCTCATTGGATCTGGACACTGCACTGGCCGCTAGCCCTTCCATGCTCAAGGTTTGGTCCTTTACAGTCACAGTCTGTGACTCGATTCTCTGGGTATCTGCTGTCATCAGGGCATCCACGAGGTTCTGCTTGGTGGCTCTCACCTCGTACAGGGCTCCTCTGTCCTTGCACAGCTGCCTCAAGTAGTCTACAGTGTGCCCACTGTAGTTGGAAGACATCTTCTTCCCTAACTGTGGCTACTCTAACTTGCACCGCGAGGTACGAATGGCACAGGTCAATGGTGGGAAAGAACTGGAGGGCGGGCGTGGGGACAGCCCCCTTTATAGTGTCACACTGATGTTCCTTCATGTGACACTGGGGGTGGTCCCCTGCTGTGGATTGCTAGCTAAAAGTTTGCCATGTGGTTCTGATGTCAGG